>CM022947.1:136774756-138144233 GCA_012931725.1 Litsea cubeba | reverse complement strand
AGGGAAAAAAAGCATCTTCAAAGACACATAATGATGAGTATATGCATTGGTATCGGGCCAACACGATCATGTACATCGGTCGAGGGCAGGAGCATGAGGAGATTGATAAAAAAAAAAAAAACGTGATGAACATGAGGGTTGTTGTGAGCAGAAGCACGTAAGATACCGTGGCTCTTTCTGTCGATATAATTTTTCATTTCCACATGCCTTATGGCTGATTTTCTTGTTATGTCCACAGGTTCATCAACTCTTGCTTCACATGGAAAGGTCAGTTGACCGTGCTGTTCGGAAGAAAACCTCAATTGAGCATTTCCGGGAATCATGGATCAGGAAGATACTCAGATTTAGATCTGGTTTGAATACCAAATTCGTCAAATTTAAGGATGACCACTTATACAGCTCAGCATCAGAAGATGTAAGCAAAAATTTCATCGATTTATTTTATGTTACCTCAGGGATGTCATTCTATGCAATGTGTGAAAGATTTTTCCTCAAGTTGATGTATTTGAAATTAAACAATGACAGGATAAAAAGGCGTCCACCGACGGATTGAGGGTTAAAAAGCCTGCATCCAAAAGAAGCCCAGGGAAAAAGAATGGAAAGAAGCAGAAGAGCGTGAAGCACAATATTGATGTTCCAGGTTCACCTATGTCACACACCCCTACTGAACATGCCCCTGAAGTAGCCAAGGAGGATTGCAGTATGGATCCAGATTCAGTAGAAAGACAAACTTCTACACCTTCCACTTCCAATGAGCCACCAGTGGTTGATATCTTTTCCACTCCTCGGGGGGCATCAACCTCGCAAGCAATAATAGTTTCACCGATCAGGGCGTCCATTGATTCACTAGTTTGGAGGTTAAAAAGATTGCCCCGAACGAGGAAGATTCCAGAAAAGTATGATGATTACTTACACTCAATGGGTGGATCGGAGTATTCACTCTCCAAAAGTGACAGGTTTCTACTGAATGGGTTCAAACGATATTTCAATGAGAGGTATAATGTAATTACATTACCATCGTAATGGTTTCATTCCATATATGACCTTATGTGTATTGTATTTTGCAGTAAGAATGAGCTCGACATTGTATGCACATGGTATCCAGTGAAGTCCTCTATTGCTCTAGAGGAGGGAATTTGGTTCGACACCAATATTCTGTATTATTGGTTTGATGTGTTGAGGGAGAAGTGTCAAACGGCCTTTTTGGCAGACCCAAGCATTTCTGTAAGTATATAGATTCTGATTTGCAGTTATGACTTCATCGCCATTTGGAGGTTAAAAACTCACTTTTAATTTTTTTGCAGAGCTGGTGGCAGTCTGGATTGCCAACTGCTGAAGAAGCAGCCTTCGGTCCCGGAGGTTCTCGAGTGTGTGAGGCTAGAGAATGTAAAACATTGGTTTACGTTCTTCACTCTGTCAATCATTTCACATTACTTGTTGGGTATACGGACGAGAGGAAATGGGAATTCTACAATAGTTCAAGCAGTGATCGTCATGCTTTAACTACCTGTAAACGATTTGTAAGTATACATAATGGTACAAAAATTTAAAAGAGCTTCTTAAGGTGTTATCGTACAAGATTTAGTCAGATTTCTTTTACTGATCTTGCAGGTTGAGTGGCTGACGACGAAGTTCAGCCAATATGGGTGGGAAGACCCATACATATGGACAATCAACGTTAAAACGAACATCCCACTGCAGGAAAACGGCTACGACTGCGGTGTCTTCGCCGCTGCGTTCGCTGAGCACTGTATATTTCGTCGTCCGATTAACTTCACGCAGGCTGACATGATGTATTACCGGGAACGAGTCATCATTGAGATCTTCAAGCGCAGCTGGGAGTTGAATGCATACGATTGAATATTGATGAGATTCCACTCGACTCAATTGATCCTGAGAAATGATGGAAATTTGATCTTTTGTTGTGATCCATTGTTGTATGTAAATCTAACATGTAAAACATGTGTTTGGAGTGCCATATAACTTTTTTGTATGTAAAAAGTTAGAAATGAATGTAAAGGGAAGTTTTGTTTGCTTCTGTATGATCAAAGATAGTTGTTTGGCTTTATTGAATGTTGCCCTCCTATGTATTTTTTAATGCAGCTTGTAATATGGACGTGAATGTAGTATGGTAGTTGTAGTGGCATTCGCACATCCAACCATTACAGAAGTAACAGGTTCATTGTCATTGCTTAAAACTGACGACGTCGTTGCTTTCACAGAACCTAATATATAGGGTCAGTATTAAGAACTGACGACGGTCGTCACTTCACAGAAACGTTTATAAAAAATCACAGATGTAATAAAATGACGACGTCGTCGCACTCACAGAACCTAGCGCAAACTATATGTTTGTTAATACTGACGACGTCGTTGCTTAACAGAAAACTAGTCCGAATAACTTCTAGTGTTAAAGTGACGACGTCGTCACTTCACAGAAACCGTTTATATAAAAACCCAGGTGTAATAAATGACGACGTCGTCGCTTCACAGAACTTAAAATAAATGGTTGTATAATGACGACGTCGTCGCTCACAGAACTAGGAATCACTTCTGTGTTACTGACGACGTCGTCGCTTCACAGAATCTAGTGGAACATAGTTGTGTGTTAATAACTGACGACGTCGTCGCTTCACAGAAACGTTTAAAAAAACACTTATAATAACTGACGACGTCGTTGCTCACAGAATCTAGCGCAACATAGTTGTGTGTTAATACTGACGACGTCGTCGCTTCACAGATCGTAAAAAAAGGTTATATACTGACGACGTCGTCGCTTACAGAAACTAGTGGAATATATTGTGTGTTAATAACTGACGACGTCGTCGCTTCACAGAATCTTTAAAAAAAAACACTTATAATAACTGACGACGTCGTTGCTTCACAGAATCTAGAGGAACATAGTTGTTTGTTAATACTGACGATGTCGTATTTTCACAGAGGGATATGGTGACAATAGTTGATAAAAGTTGATAACAAAAATGGTGACATAGTTGATAAAAGTTGATAACAAATTTGTTGAAGCTGTTATATATAAAGTTGTATTACAAAAGTATGATCCACATCAAGGGAAATGCACAAGATATGCTAGAAAGCTACCCCACAAAAGTATGATCCACAGCAGGGGCTATGTACAAGGTATGCTATCAAATCACCCCAACATAAAGTATTTCTACCCCACAAAAGTATGATCCACATCAATGGATATGTACAAGGTATGCTAGAAAGCCACCCACAAAAGTATTTCTACCCCACAAAAGTATGATATTTACAAGATATGCTAGTTGGATCTATGCAACATGATCTGATGGTGGATTGCGACAACTCTTTCGGTTATGTCCCCTATGTTTGCAGTTAGAGCAAGTAACAACCCTGCGTTGTCGATTTCTGTCTTCAACACGAATCCGGGATTTCTTTGGACGCCCTGGTTGTTGGTAGCACGTGGAGGCAAGACGATTTCATTTGATGTATGTTCCCATTGTCTGCTATCACGAGTGGCATGAATGACCTCACTATACGAAGCACGATAAGTAGTTGTTAGGTAACAATCCTCAACATAGTCATACGGATTCAGGTGCCTAACTTTCATCGCTGCTAGTGCATGACAGCATGGAATCCCCATTATTTCCCATCTACGACAGCTACACTTCTTCAGTTTAAGATCCACAATATCTATGAATTGTGCTGAATTGAACCTGAAACTCAACGAGCCCGGCAACACGTACATGCACGCGGCGTGAGTCTTCAGCCTCTTGGCTCATTAGTTTCTCTGCATAGGGCGTTAATCGCGATGTAATATCCAGTGACTCGAGATGTCTTCTCTGGAAGAACTCCATCAACTTCGCACGGATTTCTTCGACTTGCTTTGTAATAGGAAGCACCCTAATGTCCTTTAAAAGCGCGTTCGTACATTCGGCAGCGTTGTTGGTTATCATGTCCATAGCGCCGACCCTCAACAAACGCATTGACCCAACGTTGTTTTCCAATGGCATTGATATAATTATGCGCCCCTTGGTCTACAGACATGATGTCATTCATATAGGCCTCATACTCACATGGTCTAAAAGACTTGGCAGCCCGCCAGAATTTCAATACAATGGCACGATCACAGAAGGCTGTTTTAATGTTCTCTGCAATGTGATAACAACAGTAGCAGTGAATCGCGCTTGGAATGATGTTGGCCAATGCCGGGACAAGACCCTTTTGTCGATCAGACACAATAGTCAAATTTGTTGGACTTTCCCAAAGCAAGAGATAGGTTGGCAAGAAACCACTCCCAACTGTCACGACGTTCGGCCTCGGCCAAAGCGAAAGCTATAGGAAATAGCTTATGATTACCATCATAGGTGACAGCCACTAGAAGCACACCCGGATACTTGCCCCGAAGATGTGACCCATCAACAGCGATCATCGGCCTCATCGACGAACAGAATGATCGGATGCAAGGACCGAAGCCCAGAAGAATCTTCTAAACCTGTCTTCAACAGTCGTGTCGATATTAGTCACAGTACCTGGATTGGTCATGTGTAATTCTTTACAATATAGAGGTAAAATCTTAAAAGATTCTTCATATGATCCCCGAACTACACGCAAGGCCATCTCTTTTGCAATATGTGCTTTTCTATAAGTGATACGGGTGCCAAACTCCTTTTGGTATTCATTCATAATTTCTTTTGGCTTCAAGTGGTTATTGCATCGGACTCTGTCCTCAATGAACTCTTCAATAAGTTTCGAGGATGCTTGGGGATGTGTCATTCCCATCATTGGTTTTGAGCAACAATGTCTTGGGTTATAAGTCCGCACCTTAAATTCCGGGCCTGAATCAACGATGGAAGCATGTATATGCCAGGGACAACAATCATCTCTGCAACGTGCCGTGACTTTTTTCGTCTTGGTCGACACATGTCGTAGAGTAAAATTGTTATAAATTGCAAATTTCGCAAGAGATCTTCTGAAGCTTTCACGATCAGGAAATTGACGCCCTACCCACATTTCTCGTGCTGAGTCCGTACCAGTATCGGCTATAACATCTTGAGGGGCCATTGTGTCTACAAAATTGATATCTCTCATAGCCACTGAATGAAGCACAGCCTGAATGGTTTCAGATCCTTGTTGACTACCAATATAATTGACATCTTCCATAGCAAGTGAATGATCCACAGCATGAATGGTTTCACCTCCTTGTTCATTACCCCCGGAATTGACATTTTCAATAGTAAATGAATGATTCATAGCATGAATGACTTCAGCTCCTTGTTCATTGCCAACAAAAATTTACATCTTCCAAATCAAATGAATGATTCGCATCATGATTGGTTTCGGTGCCTTGTTTATTACCAGCCATCATCGAAGAGGGAGTTCCACGAACCATTGATATATCAAAAGTAGCACATACAGCATCGTGTGCATCAACAGCCTCTCGATCTATACCATCCACATCAAAAACAGCTCTTGTAGAACGATTTGTTGCATGAGGATCCAATGAGGTAGAGAAATGCATATCAACGTTTTCATGGAGATCCACGGTGGGAAATACTAGGCCAGACGTGGGCATTTTATCTCGCAAATCCCTTTGCACATTTTCTTCTTGGCACTTGGACAGCCAACCTTCACTCGTTCTCTGCAAGGCATGGACAAGAATTTAAGTTAGGCACGACAAGTGCAACTATATAAATATTAAAAAAAATAGAACATAGATACGTACCTAGAGCCTTCGCGTTTCTTGTTATTAACGTGTAGTTTCCTGTTGACATACACATGTAGCCCATGTTGCTCACTTCCAGACGCCATCAACATTCCCAGCATATCATTTTCATCTTCCAAACTGATCAACGAAAAAACGAGTCCATTGTGATGAAGGTATTTCATGCTTACATCCTTGATATTTGCATCCCAATTAGACAATGCAATGGTTTCATTCATCAACATGTCATATGTTAAGGTCTTAGGTAGAGACCTCATCTTCTGTCTTCCACCATTGTAGACCGGGCGTATAATGTCAAAGACAAACTCTCCATCAAAGTGAAATATGATGGAAATCTCAGACTTGGTCATTCTGCCGACGCAAATAAAGCATATATTAATTTGGTGGTATTAGCAAATGTAGTCCAAGGGTCACCTTTCACATAATGCTAATAGAGAGATGATTGTATGGGTCAAACTGTCCATTTATATTTCTATTTACAAGGAAAAAAATCACAAGAGAAGTTAACTCCCCTAAAACTATTTTTTCCTAGGGTTACTGACAGATGAGGAGTGAAAATGAAATCATTTTATGGGTGTTTGCTCCCACATTATACAAGACATATTCACCAAGATTTCTGCACGTATTTGAGTACCCATCTTCATATTACTTATAAGGGTTTAACCCTAACGTGCAAATACGTAGATTCACAATCTTCATATGCTCTCAACTAGGGGTTGTGACAATAAACAACCTTAGAACAGCCAGAGTTGTTACCTTTCTCAAAAGCCTTAATGAACTTTTCTAAAAAAAATGTATATCAAATGCCCTAATGAACTTTTCTGAAAAGGGTAAACATGAAACACAGAATCTTTGGTAGCTAATGCATGAAAGAACACATAAATAGCGATATACCTACCTCTTAATGGAGTTCAACAACCTCCATAAAGAAGCCCACCCGTTGGGGAAGACGCCTGCATCGTCTCTATTCGTCGGCAGCTAAAAAGGATCCCACGAAAAAGAAGCTGTGACGGGATATGTATATATATATATAGAACATAAGCGACGACGTCGATACTAACCCACTATTATAAGTGACGACGTCGTCGCTTGTAGAAAATAAGCAAAAAAAAAATATTTTCTGGCGGGAAGACCCATTCCGTTACATATTATCTATGGGTACCTCTTCCGGTGAGTGACCAACTAGGGTCCTTTTTCAGGTAAAATTCTCTTGAAGTTATGAAAAGCTTTTGACCCCACTCAGTGCATAAGTTAATGGGCCATTTGTCTAAAAAAATAAAATAAAAAATTAATGGGCCCAATTTTTATATTTTAAAGAAAATTTCATTTTTTAGACATTTTGTCAGTAAGTCTTCGTTTAGCCTAACTTAACATCTAAATATAGTATTCTCCCCGTATTAGAAAGAGAAAGTCCTAATATTATCAAAAGTACCGCATATTAGAAAGAGAAAACCCTAATATTATCAAAAAGTAGATGACAGATGTTGATAAAGGTAAAAACAAATTTATTTGATTTGTGGAAGATAAGTCTTTTGTTGACCCCACTAACTCAAAATTTTAAAGCCGTCATTGATCCCTATTAGAAACGGTCAAGGGAAGTCTCTTGTTTAACCTGACCAATTGACATCCCTGATTAGAATGTAGGGGTGGTAAAACAGACCATCAAACCAACCCACAATCGTGTGTCGATATTAATATATTTGCGCCTCATATTAGGTTTGAGATAGACTTCAGGCCTTTAATTTATATCTGGTGTGACCTGTGCGGATGAGGGTAATGCTATCATGTTTGGTCAATTCACTTGGAGTTGAGCACATGCTGGCTCAGCCCAAATCCAAAATCCAAACTAGTTATTAATCAAGCTGAAAATCTCCACCTCGGGATAAAATTGGGTTGAAAAACAAGTACTCAAACTCAACCCAATAAAAAACAAACCTTCCCATTTTCTTAAATTTTCTTACTATAATTTCCACAACGGGATTTAGCGTACGACTCATGCACAGGATCAATGTGTGCACGTCAATGTAGAGCTAAATTGGAGCCCCACTTGGGACTGGAGTTGGATCTCTCCAAACCCTTCGACTTTACAAAAAATCAGCCTCAATACTAAACCCTATATAACTATCTGGATTTTATGATTTTAACGGTAGAATGGACATGAAGTCGATCCAACGGGACAATCCATTTCGACCATCAGTTGGGTCCGACCCCAATATTGGACCTATGCATATACAACCTGGGGCACTTGAAATTGCAAAAACTTAAAAAGCCATACCTGTCCCACATATATATAATAATTAGTCGCGCCACGTTTAAACCTTGTGATCGCCCCACGTTATAAAACCTTGGTGACTGAGAGTATCGAATCATATTCGCATTGTTCTCTTTCGACATCTTCTTTCTACTGAGAACTCGAGATCCTCTTTATGCTGATCTAGATTCTGGTCGTCATACTATCATGGTTAGTCTCTCTCTAGCCAAATAGCCCTACATAAAACAATCTCTCCCTCCCTCCTCATATTTAGTTTAATCCTAATTACTCTGACCCTTAATTTTCAAATCTTAATTTCAAACCCTTAATCTCCAAATCCTAATTCAAACCTGAAGCCCTAAATCACTTAATATAATAAGCATATCTACAAGTCCGAAGATGACCAAATCACCATTGGGTAATTTTAATTTTTAATTCACAAATAAATCAGGCCTTAGAGTTCATATGTTTGGATAATTTGAGTTACATTTAAGTGAAAATTTTTTTTTGCCGTGAGCCCACGACCAACTCTGAAAAATTAATTTATAATTAGGTAAGTGTAGACAATCAAAATTTTTAAGTCCAAATAAAATCGTTCGAACACAATTTCTCTCCACACACATTACTAAAATTTAAAAATGAATGTATTTCTTTCCACACACATCAAAAGTTCCTAAACTGCCCTTATATTCATTTCTCTCTTTTTTTCTTCCCACACACATATTCTTCTTCTTCTTCCCAGACACAAACCAAAAGCCACTTCCTCTCCACCTACTGGATCATCATTCTCCGGCGATTCTCCGGCGTGCCACCGGCGTTCCTATTCCTCTAGACATCCTTCTCTTCCAAAGGTAAATGGATACTTCCAACATTACCATTTCTTTTTCTTCCCTATCTATTCTTTACCATTCTTTCCATCTTAGATTACTTATTTTCCATTAAAACTTGTTATTAGGATAGATTTTAACTCAATGTAAGTTTTGACAGACAATGTTACTGTTTTCTAATAGTTTAGGGTTACATTTCATCATCCATAGTCGCGGTTTTAGGTTCAGAAATCGCGACTGTTCGGCTCTAGTTGACCGAACGGGTTGCAGATGTTCGGACACTAAAGTCCGAACAAATTAGTTTTGTTCGGACCTGAGTGTCCGAACATATTACTTTTGTTCGGACACTCAGGTCCGAACAAAACTAATTTGTTCGGACACTCAGGTCCGAACATATCTAGCAGTCAAATAAATTTTGTTTCTTTCGTATTTTAGAAATGGACCGGCCAAGCTCTTCTCGAGTGCGACCTACTGCTTCAAATAGGAAGCGACGTCAGATAATAGAAGAGGTTGTGGAAGACCCAGAAATATCTGAGGAAGAGGAAGAACAAGAAGAAGAGATGGAAGATCAACAAGCCCCGGGGCCACAAGATAGGTCCTTATTGACCAGCTTTGATACACATACAGCTGGGTATATTTGGATTGGAGAGGTGTGTTTCACTTGTTTGATATGAACGTTTTTATTTATTTGTTAATTTATTAAATTATATATTAATGGTTGAATGCAGGATCGAGGCCCACTAAAATGTCTAAGTCATGGGCAGAAAGTGCCTTTGTGGCAACTGAATGAGTCTGACAGGTTTAGAGATTTAGTCTCGAGGTCTGGATTGGCTACACTAGTGAATGCATCTTACCGATCCGTCAATAAGATTACTATATCTGGTTTTGTGGAAAGGTGGCAACCTGAGACGAACACCTTTCATATGCCTTTTGGTGAGATGACAATCACCTTAGATGATGTTGCATCTATCCTAGGCATCCCAGTGATTGGGCGGACGGTTTCTTATAATGAAAGAATGTCATCTGAAGAAGCTCAAGCACTCCTTGTTGATGCACTAGGAGTAGAACCGGTAGAAGCACATGATGAGTTGATACAAGTGCGGGGCCAATCAGTTAGATTGGAGTGGTTACGGGAAAGGTTTTCCAGTTTGACTGACGGTGATGGGGACGAGATGATAGACTCTGCAGTAAGAGCATACCTTTTGTACTTATTGGGTTGTACCTTGTTTTACTGACAAGAGTGGCACACGGGTGCCGATCATCTTCCTTACAAAACTCGTGGATGTAGAGGCCATACGTTCATATGCATGGGGTGCTGCTGCACTAGCTTACTTATACAGGCAGTTGGGGTTAGCAAGCAGGCATGAAGTGAAACAAATAGCCGGCTATTTGACTCTACTAGAAGCTTGGGTGTACGAACACTTCGAAAGTTTGGCTCCGACTCCAAACTTACTCTATCAAGCCATTCAGCCCCGGGTCCATCGTTGGTTCCCTCGTAGAGAGTCTGCTCCTTTACAAAGCATACGAGAGAGAATTGACGTCATGAGTGCTGATCAGGTAATTAACTTGATGTTTCTTTTAAATAGTGTAACTTGATGTTTCTTTTTATTTTCTATTATATACTTTCATATCTTAGGATTTGACTAACTACTTTTAGGTGACTTGGGACCCATATCGTGATGTTAGACAATATCATCCTTTCAATGAAGTTGCATACTACTGTGGGTGCATCAAATGTATGGATGTTGTTGAGCCTTATCACCCAGATAGGGTGCTCAGACAGTTTGGGAGAGTTCAGACGATTCCTCCACCGCCATTAGCCCCTATTCGTGCTACGCGAGGTCCTACTGCCCGTGACTATCAAATCGCATATCAATATATCAATCAAGTTTGGGAAGGATGGCCTAATCACCTACTATCTGCATTGAATCGCAGTCAACCAGTTAGGCGTCCTTCAGATTGTGTTCCCGGGTATATGGATTGGTATGCACGAGTATCGTGGAGGATACTACAAACACCCAAACTTACATTCTAATTTCGCGCCCCGTCCCGAAGAAAATGAGCCAAGTGGTAGCAGTATGATTGACTATCAACAGCGTAATTCGGATGCACTGATCATACTTGATGAGGTTACCGGAAGAGGTGAAGACCATTGGGTTGAAGACCCGCGGGGATTATATACCCATGTGAATCAGGTGGCACATGTGTTACGGGGACTTTCAATTGAGGATGCTCAACGAACCTTTCGACATCCCCACATGAGTTCACAAACTTACAGTCGCACTAGGACTAGGAGAGGAAGGGACAGTTGAAGAAATGTAACTTTTTGTTATAATTGATGAAAAACAAAAAAACATTGTAATATATTTTTTTCAAGTACTAAGATGGTTACCATCAGCTGTAACATCCTTTACAACCTTAATGTAAGGTCTCAACCCCACGGGAAATGAGTTCACATAATTACTGATGTTCTTTGACCTTGTACGAATCGCCCTTATCTTCTCGTTTCTCTTTGGTTTGAATCCCAATTGTCCTTTTTTTTTAACATCTTTCACTGCAACTGATTTAGGCGAGTAGCTATCCTGTGCAGACGGCACCAATTCAAAAGCGCTTGGATCTCGTCGAGTTGATGTGTCAGCTTTCATACTTGGTCTACCTCTTGTTCTTGAAATCACCTCGGGTTCAATCAAATGAGTGCTCTCTGGCATAGATAGCTCCCGTATCTTCTTCAGAAGTTGCAATTTTCTAGTGGAATCATACTCATTGAACCGTTTTTCAAGTAACTCTAAATCTGCCTTCAAATCCAAACTCATAGAAGAACTCGTCATCGACGAAGTAGTTGGCAACATATCAAGCTTCTTCCAATGCTCATGTACACAGCTTAGAGGAATAGGCCGCTCTTGACTGATATATTCTGCAATCTCATGCGCACAGGGTAATCCATGTGTGCGTCGAATAACACAACCACACGCACTGGCGTCAATTCCAACTACTGCAGCTCTCTTGGTTTCTGTTAAAATTTTATCAAGTGCATTTTTAGAAACATTACCACGAAGATCTTTGTATTCTGCCGGCTTGAAATTATGTTGCACAACTGTCTTACTTTTCTCAAATGATGCTTTGATATTGGTATGCTGCAACTCAAGCAAATTATGGATTTTAGACCAAACTGCTTCAAAATTTCCTTGACTTGAACCAAGCTGTCTTTTGAGTTGTGCATGTGAACTCTCGGCCCTGCATTGGATTATTAAGAGGTTAGTGTTATTAATTAATAAGCATAAATCAAAACAAGTAATTTTTTTAAAAATTACCTGTTCGAGGTAGTATTCCCAAAATGGACACAATTGTCCGTCCATGCGGAGACAAATCTCTCTTTGTAAGCATCCAACCAACTACCTTTGACGTAATTGAGTGCATCAGGGTACGTGCTGAATTCATTATTTAGCTTACTGAGTTGTTCACCAAACTCATCTTCTGTGGATGAAGACACCAACATATTCCAGCTCAAAATAAACCTGTCCCATTTTTCTTTCGTTTCGAACAACTTCTTGCATCTCGCCAATACGTTTCTATTAATGTGCCATTTGCATAATAAATGAGTAGCACCAGGGAATATTCTGTTAATGGCGTTCATGAGTGACAATTCTCTATCCGTCACAATGACATCAGGAAGAATACCATCGCCAATAATAGAACGCAACACACCTAGTGCCCATGCATAATTTTCTTCACGTTCAGCATGAAGGTATGCAAAGCATACTGAAAAAGTCATGTCTGTGGATGTGACTCCAACAATCTCCAGAAGAGGCATGCGATAACGATTGGTCTTGTAAGTACAGTCCATTATCAAGACATGTGGAAATGCACGCAACAAATCTATACTTTTTGGGTGCGTCCAAAACAAGTCAGTTACAATCTCGCTATCCTCACAATTCTTATGCCATTCTATGTAATCATGCTCTGCCAACTTACCAAGTAGTTGTTGCATCTGACTTCTTCCACCCCGCTCATTAACTTTATATCTGTAGCGTGCATTGTATATGGTCTTCATTGTGGTTACGTTTAATTCACTTCTTTGTCTCAACGTAACCAAAATTTCTTTTGGTCTAACCATGCTCTTCGACATGTCAACCAGCAACTTTGTTTCCTCCTCTGATAATCTTCCTGCAAATGAATGCCCTTCTAAATATTCCGCTGCCGAATGGTTATGCACACCACATATAACCTCCAACATCCAATCATCATTTGAGTCTAACTTTTTACCCTTTAGTGCGAAAGGACATCCACATTTCTTTGAACCAGTTTGTTTGATCCTCTTTCGCTTTTGGCACTCTTCTTGTTTATATTGTCCATTTCTCTCGCAAGCAAGGAGTACTCTCGCTTTGACACCCACCCGAGCAGCATTTGAAACCTTTATCACGATAACAAACCCATTTTTCCTTCCTACTCCACGAGCCCAACTGATCAACGAATCGCGGCTGTGAAATATCTACAATAAATAAACAAATTAAATACGAATTTAGTAATAAGTAAATGTAACTTGAATAATAAATCCTACATATGTTGGTCTTACCTCGTGAGTTATAAACTCACTGGTATAATCCATGACAAAGTCCGATCCAACCTGACTTTCTTGCGTAGAGACCTGCATAATATATTAATTAAATATCAGTGTCCGGATATTTAATTCCGAACATATAGCATCTGTTCGGAATCTCAGGACCGAACATATGCTATATGTTCGGAAGTTTACGACCGAACATATAGCTTATGTTCGGTTGTATAGATCCGAACATATGTCATATCTTCGGTCCTGTACGTCCGAACATATGCTATATGTTCGGTTCTGAAATACCGTACATATCGCGATGTTCTAAGTTGCAGGCGAGATGATGAAATTACAAAATATACAAAAATGAAAAAAAATATCAATGAAAAATACCTTTCCACTGCTGCTTTGATTAAAAGGCACCATTTGATTGTTGCTTTCATCCATCTCTTCCTTCATTGCACAATCAAATGGAGGAATGTGAGTGAAAGATGAGTTGCAAAGGAAAATGAAGGAAGTGGAGATTGAGATAGAATGCCCAGAAAAATTAAAATGCAAGTGAGATAGAATGCCCAAGGAAGATGGAGGAAGTGGAGAGTGAGAAGTGTAGAGTGAGTTGGGAGAAGGGAAGAAGAATGGAGATTGTGTGAGAAAAGAAAATTTGGTTTGAGTTTTTGTTGGAGAATGGCTACTTTAGTCATTTCATAAAGGGGTATAAATGTAATATGAAAAAACAAAAAATCCTTGTGTTAGAAAAGAAATTTTTTGTGTGCCAATAGCAGCACTCATTGGGTAACGGGGTGATTACTTTCGAGTCCACCGGGCAATTTCCGCAACTACCCCTAAAAACACAGCAGCTGACGTCTCCGCGCTCCTTCCCTATCTTCCACTCGTTTCCGTCTCCCTACTTCACTCCAACAAACTCACCCCCATTTCCAAATCTACCCTTACCCTTCTCTCATGGCGAGCTCTGCAGCTGCAGCAGCTCTGCCTCTCTCAATCTACGCTTCTTCTTCCTCCTCCTCGTCTTCCACCAGAGATCGAAAGAACCGTCGCTTTACCGACTTCTCTCAGATCGTTCGCAAGGACAAGGACTTCATTACCCAAAAGCTCGAATGGGCTAAGACCGTTCGCTTCCCCGCTCTCTCCAAATCCTTGGAAGATGTCTTCTGGCTACGGAGACTAGAAGATCCTACCGCCCACTCTCGACCCCAGATTCAGTGGCCCCAGCCCTCCTATCCAGGTTCTATATCTCTCCTTCTCTCTAATGTCAATTTGTATGAATCTATCATGTTATGTTGTGTTTGGATGTACCACAGATTGCAATTGGGTTCAACAGAACTGTTTTGATAGTAGAATAGGGAGTATGGGGCTGTGGGGTTCACTTTACTGCACAAGCTGCACTTGTCGGGCTAATGGAATGGTGGTTTTCTGATGTAACTACACTACTGCAGTTTGCAGCATTGAATAGCTAGGACTTGGAAAATAAAGAGGGTTTGAATCACTGAAAAGCAGAGAATTAACTGTGAGATTGTAAGGGAAAAAGAATTAGTCTTGATTGTCTGAATTGGTGGTGTATGTTAGTCTATTATTAACATGAACCCTAAGATCGAGAACATCATGATTATCACTAGTAGGATTTAATTAAAGATTACCTCCAGACATCTTGATGCAGAGAGCTTTCCGATCCTGCTGTCTGATGTTGATGTTGAGATCCGCCCAAGAAAACTTTAGGGAATAACTTCAGTTTCTCTCTCCTTGCCTATAAGCCTTAATGTGTTGAATTTTGTGAGTGAGTCTTTATGATGGAGTAAAGACTCTTTTTATAGGCGGAGAGAGGACCAATTATATTCCAATTAGAATTCCATTAGTTTTAATCTCAACCGTCCATCAAGGTAGAGTTTGTTATGGAATATATCTCTTTAGGAAACCTTATATGATTAAGAGATAGCATGTATCCTATGAAAACGGAATTCCTATAATGACCACAATTTATGGAAAGGTAAAGACTTGTGGTCTAAGTAAAAGACCTAAAAGTAATTTCCTTACAGTGTGGGTGAGCTTTTAAGTGATGGAAATAGAGGAAATGTTTGGCTGCTGTTAACATTTGAATGGGGGGCATTTTGGTTATTCTGAATTATGAATGAAGATGATAGTTGGCATGAGAGTTTCTAAAAATCACTGCCCCAGTAAAAGGGGCTCAAGCCCAAAATGGAAGTCTCACTTAGCTGAGTATACTTGTAGACTTCTCTAGCATGCAGTTGAATATTTAAGTTTTCAAAAGAAAAGATCCATTTACCATTTACTATGCATGATTCTAAATCAAGTTAACTCAATACACCATTTTTTATATTTGTTCTTGATCCCCTTTTTCTCGAGACGACTAACAACTAATAAAGCTATGCTTTTCAAGTTTTTTGAGTTCTTGATGGTCACTGGAATACTGAGTTGAAACATCTTTTCGTGCTACATTGGGTATTTCTTCCTGACGAATACTTTATTTGAGTTAGTGAGTAATTGTTTGAGCTTTCAAGAGTACTTGATGGAATACTTGGATTGTTTTCTTAGGTTTCAAAAATAAAATCAAACGAGTCATTGTTGGATATAAGTCCTCATCACTTAGAAGAGTCCTGGCTCTTAGCAATTTTTTCAGTGAGAAGAAGATATTTTTAGAAGGGGCAGAGTTTTCCAATACAGAAAGCTGAACTAGAAGATTCTTTGACAAGAGAATTGACTTTATAACTAGCTTTGCTTCTCTCCCTCTCACATGTGCACATGTCATTCTTTCTACAGGACTATCCGGTATGGACTTGTTGATGGCTGATCTCATGGCAATAAAGGCATACGCTGATTATTTATATCTTTTATCAAAGATTTGGTCTACTCCCCTTCCAGAAATTTATGATCCACAGAAAGTTGCAGATTATTTCAATTGCAGACCTCATGTTGTGGCTTTTCGAGTTCTTGAGGTATTTCGTAACATTCAATCAAACATTGCCTACTCTATTCTATGATTAGCTTTCTATGTTTTTTCCCCAAATGTTCAACAAATTTCTGTATATTTTGATCCATAGATTTAGTAATGATAATAAAAGTGTGGTTTAAATGACAGTTTTAGTGGCTGTAAGCTGTGATTTTGGATGTGGAAACCATTAATGACCATTTAACAGCCAATAGTCATAATGGTATGAAATTTGCATGCATGAAACAGAGCCAAACCGGAAGGCTTCGGGTCAAATGGAAACCTCACTTCTATTTATGGGTGCAAGAGATTAGGGGCAGTGTGGATTTATACATTATCACCTTATAATAGGATACACACACATACACGTACATTGAAGGGGTTTAATAAATGTAGTTTGCGCTGAGTAGCTTCCATTCATGGTTCAGTCATTTTGTAACTGCCATTTTCTAAAACCTTATGTTGACATTATATATCATTGTAAGGCCATTTGTCATAGCCGTTTTTGAAGTTTTTTGGGGAATTTTAAGCATATAAAAATTGAATTTTCTTTCTTCTATTATTGATTTTTCTTTATGAGATACATAAGTTTATATATCATATTAGATGCAGGAATTGATCACAAAGTTTCTTTTACCCAACTGCCAGAATATAGGACTTTGGCTAGGCCTTATGGAAATTTAAAGGTGCATGGATATTGTTGATTGGTTAGGTATTTTCATCATTTGCTACTGCTGCGGTCAAAATGCGGACCTCGGGCATTTTCAAGTTCAATAGATTTGGCAAGGATCGAGATGATGACGAAAGGAGTTCAGAACATCATTTCGGGCATCTGTTAAAAGAAACAATGCTGAACCTCGGTCCTACTTTTATTAAAGGTTGGTTCATCAAGAATGTATCTCTTTCTTGGTAGGTAAGTCATGATTGAACCTGCAAAAAATTCAAGGTTGCAGCACATAGCACCATTCTATCAAGGAACGGGTGTGCTATTCCTAATTGATGTTGCAAATTGGGATTAATTTTCCTTATTAATTTTTGTCTGTATCCTATAAAACTTTAGTTTTACCTTTGGCATTTATCTTTTCTGCAGTCACGAGATTACCAAATATGCTAGTTACATCCCTTTGCTTCCTAATGCAGTTGGTCAGTCCCTATCTACAAGGCCAGATATAATTGGTTCAGAGATTGCCAAGGTTTGTCGAACTTTCGTAGAATTGCAGTTGAGTTTTTATTGTTATCGTTCTGCTAAACTGGTATGTATGCAAGCACGTGTGTGCCTTCAGTATGCCGATATGGTCATAGGACAATGGTTAGTTTTCTTGATGGTGAATTCAACGTTCCTCTCAAACTGTAGTGATTACATTTTCTACTCCAAGCTTTTCTGTTTTTCATTTTAAATCAGAATAAAGCAGTTCATCCTTATGGTGAGATATCAGTTGCTGCCCTTATATTCCTACAAGATGATTAGCTCAATTTATTACCAGTAGGAGCCTGGAGCGTGCAAGTTCGTATGTATGTGTGTATAGTGAAAATTTCTTCTAGAGCAGTCCATCCACATGTGAAGTAATATGTGGACCAGATTGTGGGCCCCATGTGGGCCAACCCATTGAGTTGTGACCCACTCTTCCCAGTCGCTACTCACTCCTATTGACACATCCAACTTATACTCTAAAAAAAAACCTGTATAGCTAAAATCCATTAAAGTCTGAGGCCATTAAATCAAGGGGTTGGATTTAACCCAAAAAAAAAAAAAAAAAAAACCCATCAAGGGATAGGAATTAGGATAATCCATTGGGGCTGATCTTTTGCCCAACCTTAATCCATATGAGGACAGCCTTTCCATCTCCGATCATTGAGCATCTGGGTCTATCCAAACTATTCATAAGAACAAAATCTATCTTTACATTTATAGTTTTGTTCACATGAGCACATACCCTATATTTCTATATGAAAATCACTTTTAAGCGGTCCTCCTGGACGCATTCCAACGTTTGGCATTTCAATTCAGTGAATAAGAGTTGGATTGTAGTAAGTCTGAGGGTTAGATTAATAATAGGTTGGCCCATGTGAGCAACACAAACTCTCCTGTAGTTTTTATATGTATAAAATATAAACTCCAAACCATACAACAATGAGGGTTGACCTATTGTCAGAGTAAAACATTGGTCAATGTTCCATAAATGACTTCCTATTTCTCTAAGCTACCGTGCATTGAAGATGTGTGGTAATCGGTAGATGTTGATAGTGTGATATCCTAAATTGATCAGGTTTCAATGTAAAAGATAAATCCCCGATGACTTTTTATCAGATTATTTTGACACTGAACTCAAAACGCTTAACAAGGATTTATCCAATGCCATTATTCTTGTCATTTTTGTTTTTGGAAACAAGGAAATTTGAAGAGTAGAAGGATCACATACTAACTAGGATCCCAAAGAGTTAAAAGAGGGGCCTTGAAACCCATGCTGTTGGTATGGCATCCACTGTCTCATGAGTAGGGGTGCAGATATTGGCATCAGTGCAGGTAACTCAGCGAGCCTGAAACATCAGGTCCACTCTCATTGGGTGAACTTGGAAAGGAAAAAGACCACACACGTTGTAAAGCTGAGGATGATATATCCATTTCGCTCCATTGATGAGGAGCTTCACTACTATCTGGTATCATTTTTCAATTAGTAAACTTGATTTTCCATTATGGAAAATGCACAAATCCCATCGTGAAATTTCAGTATAATTAATATGGTTTTGTTATGTATTTGACCTTGTATTTCTTCAAAATAAGCAATCTTTGATGTAATGGGTTTTATTTCCCACCTTTCACAATCTTAAATAATTGATTATTTCCAACTTATCTGGGCCACAATTTTTTTTTTCTCATTTTGTGTCCCTATTTGAGAACTTGGAGTTTGTTTTTCAGTTTTTGGTCTTTGATAAATGACTGCAGGCACTATCTGAATTGCACGATCAAATTCCTCCGTTCCCTCAGACTGTGGCTATGAAGATAATTGAAGAAGAATTAGGCTGTCCTGTAGAATCAGTCTACACTAACATTTCTGACAAACCTGTGGCTGCCGCTTCTTTTGGCCAGGTAACAGCTCAGCAGTTATCTTACAGTTTCTATTGCAAAAGTGTTTAATTTTATAATCACATCTACTTGTGATGGTGATTGAAAAGAAGAATATGAAAGAGTATGGTTGGTTTTAAATGTTTCTATATCAGCCACTCTAAGCTTTTGTTATTTACAGGCTTACAGGTAGAGAAAAAAAAATTAATTAATGCCATTTACAACTTCATAACATATATGAAGGTGTAAATAACATAAATACACATATACACCTTTCATTTCTACACTCCTTCCTCATCCTGGAGCATAGATATTGATCATGCTCCACTTGCTTTGCAACACTTGATGTTTATTTTCTCAGAGAGCTTTGATAGATGGATCAACCGGATGGTTCTTTGATCTTACCTGCACTGGATGAGTCATGCTGGTTGATATATTAGGAATGATTATGAGTACTGTAATTGATGGATGTATGGGTGTTAATTGAAAAAATCAAATTGCGGTGTAAGCGAATTTCAGCAACTGTTGTTGCTGTTTGATTTGCCTGTCAGGGGATTTGCAACTAATGCAGATTATTACTGTTGTTCTTTACATATATACATGTTTAGTTTTTTAATCATGGATTTGCAACTCTTAATGCATTATACCATTTCTGCTGTTTTAGTTGGGATACCTTTCTGCATATATGTTTAGAAAAATTACTGTGTTTGAGTTCCTTACATGTTTTGTATGTCAGTCCAGGTTTATCATGGAGTTACTTTTGATGGATCTACTGTTGCTGTAAAAGTCCAGCGACCTAACTTGCTTCATGCTGTTGTGAGAGATATCTATATCCTCCGCCTTGGGGTTCGTATTGGCATGTTCTAAGCTTTTACTGTCAGAAGCTTTTCAAAAAAAAAAAAGAAAGAAAAAATCTTTGCTTCTAAATCAATTACAGTAACAGAAAGCTTACGTCGATGCACAAATTACAGTTGGGTCTATTGCAAAAAGTTGCTAAAAGAAAGAGTGATCTTCGTCTCTATGCTGATGAGCTTGGGAGAGGCTTGGTTGGGGAGTTGGATTACAATTTAGAGGCTGAAAATGCTTCTCAATTTTTGGTATCGCATGTTTATTTCATTGATTTAATTCATTTATTCTGGCTATTTAAATGCAATGTATTCTACAGAAGAACTTTTTACTGGGTACTGAATTACTGTATTGTACAGGAAGCTCACCGCCAGTTTCCCTTTATATATGTTCCAAAGGTTTTCAGACATTTGAGCAGCCGGAGAATTCTAACAATGGAATGGGTGGATGGTGAAAACCCAAAGGACTTGCTTTTTCTATCCCAAGGCTCAGGTCATAATAGTGTTGGCTTTTCAGAGAGGCAACAACTGGAGGCTAAAAAGCATCTTCTTGATATGGTAACATTTGACATTTAAGCATCTTCTTGGTTCTCATCCTTTTTTTTTTTTTAATTTTTATTTCTCATTTAAGTGTTTAAGAATTAGAATTGGTTCCAATTCATTTGAGTTGTTTAATTTTCTACATATGAGTCCATTTCCTTTTCTATGGGTATGCTGGGTTAAACCTGGAACACAAGGCACTTAGAGTACCTTTTATTTGAGCTAGGGCTCAAGCAAAGGCTCTTGCGTGAGTCCATATGCGCAATTGGCCTTTTGCACAATTATGGTAGTTCGTGGGAAGGCATGTATTCATTCTAACTTGCTGCTGCTTGTGCTGGATGCATGGGATGTGCACGTATTCATTCTAACTTGCTGCTGCTTGTGCTGGATGCACTTAACATTCACGTGTCGGAGTTATAAAATGATTGTTTGGTGCTAATTATTTTTTCTGTAATCTGTTCTTAATTTTGTCTTACTCTCTGAAACACTTGTCAGACCGTTAAAATATACCCCATCCGAGGACTCATTACCATCCTTTGCTTTTATTATTTTAGTGATTAAGAAAAACAAAAAAATTATTGTTTTATTTACATTCTTGCCTCACAACTTTTGTTACTCATTCTGAAATCCATTTCTTCCCCCTTTTTTATTGACAGTTCAAGATACTTCTCATATTGTCGATGTAACACTAGAACATTCTGAAGCTGGAAAAATCAAATTGCATCATTGATTTTCATGAAACTGTTTTTGTCATGCTAGGTTCTCTTCAAGAACCAACTTTCCAATGTAAACCCTGACATTAGTGATAACTATTAGAGAGTCCGGTCAACTGCATTATTCTTGGGAACAGGAAAGGATTAGTCTGGTTTTCCAGCTTTTGATTAATACAAGTCACCATTTAAAAAAAAAAAAAACTTTTGTTTTTACTGGTTCTCTCTGTTGCCATGGTTCTTATTTTTATTATTTTTAAGTTTTTGACTGATGAGTCATTCAAAGAAATTGATTGCTGTGCCTGTGTTTGAGCTGAAGGTCAACAAAGGAGTGGAAGCAACACTTGTTCAACTCCTTGAAACAGGCATACTGCATGCTGACCCACATCCTGGGAACTTGCGTTATACTCCTGCTGGACAAATTGGGTATCTTATTAACCCTTCCCTTTGTATCAGTTTATTCTTTATTATTCTGAGACAAGTCAAACTCTGGAAGATTCTTTCTAAAAATGTATGTTGATTACCATTAACAAAATAGAAGAGGTCTGTTGAATGCATCAAATTTTGTATCTATTGGCTTTGCTTATAGTATCTAATGAAATTGAACTTGTTATTTGTTCTATTTAATTTGTGTGCCAACCTATACATTCTCTGCAAGATTGTCTTTTGGTATTCATTTGATCTCTTCTTCAGGTTTCTGGATTTTGGTTTGCTTTGTCGGATGGAAAAGAAGCATCAGTTTGCTATGCTTGCATCCATATTGCACATAGTAAATGGAGACTGGGGTGCTCTTGTTTATGATTTGACAGAAATGGATGTTGTCAGGTCAGGAACAAATCTACGCCGTGTGACCATGGTACTGTAACCATTTTCTTTCAGATCCTTTTAAACTTTTATACTGTTGTAGTAAATAGTGATATTTAGTATCCCAAATAAAGGGTGTGGTTGTACAGGAGCATGCTTATATAAAGGTTGCTTAGATAGAGCAGACACTCAATTCAGTAATCTAATCCATATCATTTATTCTTGAAATCCTCATCTCTTCTTTTCTGTCTCTCCTTAAATGGTGTTAGTTTCTGTTTCCACATACTGCTTCCTGTGAAATATTCTTCTAGTTCTGCAACCTTCATTTGATGGTTGAGTTGAAAAATGACTTAGGAACTGGAAGATGCTTTGGGCGAGGTGGAACTCAAAGATGGAATTCCTGATATCAAGTTCAGTCGGGTTAGTACAATAGCCATATGTTTTTTTTTTATATATAATGAGTACAATAGCCATATGTTTTATTATCATTTCATCAGTTTCCTTTTTTTTTTTTTTTAAATAATCATCATCAGTACCATGATACCATCATCAGCATTCACAAGTCCAACAGAACCCTATCACTTATTTAGGAGACTTTTATAATATTTTCTTTCACATAGTTTTAGTTACATTAACATGTCATCAAGGTCGGCATGTAGGTAATTTAGCGTAAGGAATCATGTCAGAAATCGGGATTAGGAGAATCCATGAGGACACTCATTATAGTCTGGACAACTAGCCTAAACAGACATCACATCTTTTTAAACTCCCATTTCTCTCTTTTATTTCAATAGAAGAAAATTTGAGAATTCTCTCTCTTGTATGCACTGCATCCAATCCTCCCTCATGTGAAGAGTCCATGAGTTTCCTTTGGTGACATCTTTGAAGGCGAGAGATCATTGAAGCAAATGTTTCACGGCTACTTTCCCTCCAATTGTCCACCGCAATATGTGATCGGGTCCATTATTAGCCCGAACCAAACCTGACATATTTACAGCCTTATCTTGCCATTTAGTTTTTCATATCATCTTTTTTTTTTTTTTTTATATATTCTTTTTCCTCTTTTTAAATATTTTTTTCATACCTTGTCTTGCACATATGCTTGCTTTGAATTTTGGGCACATCTGACTAACCATGCTTATCTCTGAAGGTTCTTGGAAAAATCTGGTCTGTCGCCCTCAAGTTTCAGTTTCGCATGCCGCCGTATTTTACACTGGTCTTACGGTCTTTGGCTTCCTTGGAAGGTAAGATCTGTCGGGCAATTCCATTTATTTTGCACTTGTTTGTTTAGACTGTGGAATAATAGATAAGGATACTGTAGAACCTGCAGTCATTTGTTTCCTTTAAAGCTGACATGATTATACCAATACAAATATATCTTTATTACTTTATCGATATATTGCTAACAATATCAACATAATATTGTAATTATATATTTCATTTTATATATGATGTGAAGTAATGCAGAAGCAAAAAAGGCTGATTGATATTTCACTCAATTACTATGTCTACACATGAAGGAAATTATTTTCGGAATGGTCTTGTGGACATTTTTTATTATTGCTTCTTTTTCACTTCAATGAATTATTGAACTTGTTGCAGCCACATATATATCTTTTTTCAACAATTACCATATTTCCAATTTATTTTGCTCTCGTTCATTTTACCAGGCTTGGCAGTAGCGGCAGATCAAAATTTTAAGACATTTCAAACTGCATACCCTTATGTTGTTCGGAAGCTTCTTACTGATAATTCAGCTGCTACAAGGAGGATACTGCACTCGGTATCTATCCATCTTCTCCGGGTTCCACATTTTATTACTTATGCTTTCTAAGTTATGGCTTTGCATGTGCTTCTAAATTCTCCATGCTGAGGGTGCATTTGAAGAACTTAAAATCTGAATACACATGTCATATTGGTGGGCATCAAGAACAAGACTTGTTGCGACATTAGAACTGTTAGATTGTAAGTTCTAGTAATGCAACATTTGTGGAAAGAGGGAACTCGTAATGTTCTTCCTTCCACCTAAATGTACATAATACACAGATATATTTTTCTTTGCTTGAAAGCAGTTTTTGTTTTTGGGTTTTTTTCTCCAGGACTCTTCTTCTATCAATCTAAGTATCATTATTTGTTCTATGTTTCATCTCAATGCAACTGTTTAGGTAGTTTTCAACAAGAGGAAGGAATTCCAGTGGCAGAAGCTCTCTCTTTTCTTAAGAATAGGTGCAACTAGGTAAGCTAAAATGTTTCAGCAGAATGATAACTTTCTATGATTCATGAATCAAAATCATGATCTTACTAATTGACCTTTTTCCTGAAGTTTTTGGCTCATTCGTCTCTTGAAATCTATTGATCTTGCAATTTACTATTGCATATGTTTATCTGGTACCTGGAGGTATGCTCAGGCCTGGTGTTTTTGCTTGGGCCCCCATGGTTCGCCGATCTGGGCCTTTGATTCTGTGGATCTTACTATCGATGGACTTTTGACCTGTAGAAGATCCTTATGGGAAGATCCTTTCCATGCTTGACTTTCTTTAAGGGTTAAGCAAACAGCTATAGCTCCAGATCAGGGTTGACACATTTTCTGTGGAGGACAAGCCCAATCCTAAGTCCAGACTCATGCATGTCTGTCATGGGCTAGTCTGGAACCTGTGTCCATTTCCACACTTGGGCCCAAGCCTTAATCTTAAGTGTCAACAAAAATAAATAAATAAAGCTTACTAGTCCTGTGAGCAGCTACTTTGTGCAAAATTGCCAAAGGTTAGGTTTGTCTCCTGTCTGGACTTCAATAAAGTTCACCAGGCCTACGAGCACCAAAGGTTAGGTTTGTCTCCGGTCTGGACCCTCCCAGGACCTTGCTTCAGCGGGACCACACTGGGTGATGACCTTTTAGGCTAGGGCTGTCCCAGCCTTGACCTGAACCCAGGTCAGCACTAGCTTGAACCCAGCATAGTTGAGCCTCATGAAAATATCATCATGAACTTAGGTTTTAGTATTCTGGTCCTCAATCGTCCACCATACATTGGCATATGAGCGTCTATAATGCCCAGAAATGGCACGGATACTGCAGGGACACGCCATAAACACAGCAAGGACACGGACTTTACATGTAAAAAGTGAAGTATCGGATACTATACGACACGATACACTGGCCATTTTGAAGTATCCGTGAATCATAGATGAGCGTACACCGTACAAACTGAGCGTACCAATTGTGGGTCTTTTTGAAGAATTCTGGGCTTTATTGTGGATCGAGTACATGTTGAAATTTGAATAGATCATGCAATCATCATCATTCAAATTGTTATCATTATTTTATGTTAGAAGACATATATCTACAGTCCAAATTCTTTTTTATTTATCTTCTATAAATTATCACGCACACACTCACACAGTACTCAATTTTCTAACCAACAGGGCAACAATTGGGCATTGATCCCTGCCCCCTTGTTGGCAGGGAAAGGGAGACGCCTTACCACTGAACCAGCAGTCCAAATTCGACGAGTAAAATAGATTTTAGGGATCAGAGAATCATAGTTAGTTATGGGTTATACTCCATTTATACTAAAGCGTAAGTATTTGGATTTGATTGACACTCTCAAATGCCACAGGCCCACATGTACATCAGATGACTTACTCCAATTTTGTTGTGTAGAAGACATCAAAGTCTAGACCCAAGAGATAAATGTATGGTTTTAGCGAAAGACATGGATTATTTTTCTGCCATAATATATGTATTCATTGAACCCAAAGAATGTTCAAAGTGATCATTATATAGGAGAGTCTGATGCAGATGGTCCTTTTCTCCTTGAGTTAAAGAATATAATATAGTGCTATAAGTGTAGCCCAATAAATTAGATAATGTTATGAATTATAATTCACTGCATATACTTGTGCTTTCACAAAAAAAAAAAAAAAGGGGGGGACACTTTGATTCTGTGTGTTCTCCAATACCTAGAGTTTAAACCATGACATGTCAGAAATGCAACAGAAACCAAAATATATCATCCCTTCATGATCAAAGTTCCTCTGCAAGTCTGAAAGACCGCTTCAACCTTGTATAAGATAAACTAGAAGGGACATCAAACTGATTTCTTTGGCATGTGGAATACATATCACGTGGGTAGATGTGGTGTTTATTGGCACAGATCTTATATACAGTTGATGATGCTATATTAGTTCAGCTGGTTCATCATCATCACCAACAACACATCTTAGTCTTAACCCATATAAAATTATCTTTTTGTTATTTAGTTACTGGCACAAATCTTAGTTTTCTTGTTAATTAAACATCATTTTATCAGTTAAAAAAAAGCTTTAATTATTAAATATATAGGTGAAAGATCTAATATTTTCCTTTTTCTTTCTTTTTCTCATTTTTTTTCTTTTGGTACAGGAAATCAATGCACAAGCTTCTTGTGTCAGACTCTGGTGGTCACCCTGAGTACAGTGCAAATGGACCCGATGGGAGGTACCAAGTTGCAAACCTGGTCATGAGGCTTTTATTGTCAAAAGATGGTGTCGTGCTGAGAAGACTGTTGATGACTGCGGTGCGTATCATGATTTACATTATACTGATGCTTGTATTCATTGCTCTTTTTCTGGTGAAACCTGCAACTCTATTATACTTCAATGCTCCATATACTTGGGCACTCTGATGAGGATATCAACTGTTATTTCTAAGCTCCATACCTGCTAATTTACAACTCAGAGTGAACCATTACAGTTTGTATGTTGTTATAGATACTTATTTGTTGTGATCAAATCAAGCTTTTAGAATCAGATTTGGGGTGTGACATTGTTACGCTCGAGTCAAGTCAATTTGGCCGACTTGGACCAAGTCTCACCAAAGGCCCAATAACCTTTATAAAACTTCGAAAAAAATAGCATATATATATAGTTATGCAAATTTAAATAATTGCAAAAAAAGTTATGCGAATTTAAGTTCTTAAAGGTACCTGCATTTATATTTCATTCAGTCAGGTGAACATTACCTTTGATCTACAAATGCTTGGATATTTAAAATAAAGTGGTCTGGATATTCTAGGATCAGGCAAAATGTCATTAAGAGCTTTCCACGGTTTTTCCCAACATAAAATGAAAAAGAAAATAAGTGCATTGTACAGGCCCAAAATCATAGAACTCAGCTGTATAGGTTACTTGCTGGGTGATGACTTGGCTGAGTGACACAGTCAACTATGACTCAACCGATCTTTAAAATTATGGATCAAATCCTTGCATTGCTTTAAGTTTTTCTATTCATACACTTGGTAATATGATTATACTTGCTGGGTGTCAATCATGCCCATCTGCGCAGGCCCATCTGGGCCCAATACTTGTATTTGTATTTTAATTAGCTATTGTATTTTAGTTAAACTACAATTAGTCTAGTCATAACTCATGTACAATTAGGTAGTTATAATTTAGGATTTGATTTGTATTAGGATTCTGTAAATGGGGCTTATATAATGAGAAGTGATGGAACCGGGCCAGTTTGGTAACTCTACTAATATAGTCAAGTCAAGTAAAGCTAATTTTGAAAAAGAATAAAATATAAGTGGGTTATGATGGTATTTTATTTTTAGTTGTTTGTTATGGAATCTTATTGACTTTTTGTATGGAAAAGTGGAGTTTTTTTTTATATTTTAGTGGATAATGGTAGTTGCTTTTTGACTTTTTGTATGAAAAAGATGGGGGGAGTTTTGAATAAAGTGCATTTGATGTGACATCTTGTCTGGAAAATGGAGACTTTACTTGACTTTGATTGTATTAGTAAAGTGCCAAACGGACCCGCAGTTTGGTAACTCTACTAATATAGTCAAGTCGAGTAAAGTTAATTTTGAAGAAAGAATAAAATATAAGTGGGTTATGATGGTATTTTATTTTTAGTTGTTTGTTATGGAATCTTTTTTATTTTTGTATGGAAAAGTGGAGTTTTTTTTGTATTTTAGTGGATAATGGTAGTTGCTTTTTGACTTTTTGTATGAAAAAGATGGGGGGAGTTTTGAATAAAGTGCATTTGATGTGACATCTTGTCTGGAAAATGGAGGCTTTACTTGACTTTGATTGTATTAGTAAAGTGCCAAACGGGAGGGACACTATTTCTGCAACTCTCTCTCTCTACGTGTTATATGCTCTATATTTTCAAAATAACATGGTATCAGAGACAAGTTGATCATCTCCTAGTCATCTTTCAAGCTCTGGAAGCCATTCTGTGATCATCTCCTTCAGCCTGATCCTCCTTGATCATCCCTGATCATCTCAAATCAGGCGTGGCCCACCTGTGATCATCAGCACCACATCAGCGGCATCTGCCCTTCTTGGTCGCCTGGAGTTTTCCTTGTTTATGAAGATTTTTTCCATATTTACTGATCATCAGAGGTAGGTCTTCTACCGATTTTTGTGGAAATTCGATCTTTTCCACTTGTTTTCATCTCGGCCGTCCAAAATCCTGGATCTGGATTTGTTTAGACTGGGACCACTTCCAGTAGTTGCTCTATATTCTCAAAATAACACTGGGATCAATCCTTTCCATACCTGTTCCCTAAGAACTTAGGATCAAGAGGATCCATGCAATCCAATCCCTTCCATATACTTGTTGCCCTTACAACATAATATGTGTATGTATCCACCTTCAAACTTTTGAATAACCAGATGTCCTTTTACTGGAATCAGTACCAAGAAACCTCTTCTTGAAACCATTGTGGAAAGGAGTTTTCTGGCTTAGACACTAGTGATTTATTTCATAAGACTTGCATGCTTGTATCTTGTTTTCTTTGTTGACATCTTATGAGTTTTACTGTGCATTTTCTAGATACACTGTTGAGTTTAATAGAGAGGTTAGTAAATGACAAGGAATAGGAAATAGCTTCTTTCTTGTACCGTATCAGAATTCATAAGAGTGCATGTTTTGTTGTGCTATGCAGTTGAAGGACTGACTACAGGGTTTCTAGCTAACTTCTATGAACATAATGGTTTCCAATTCATTGTTGGCATGAAGGTTGGAGCACATGCAACTATGACACCATAGTAAAAACCTGCCATGCTGGTGGAAACTGAAGTAGGGCTCTGGTTTTTGCAGACTATAATAGTCAACATTTGGATATGGGTACAGTCAACAAAAAATGTAGTTCATGGATTTTTCTACATGAATATCCTGTCTGATACTAGAATACCTTGAGATAGCTACTGGAACCTGATTAAGTACCAACAACATAATATGATAACATAGTTGATGAGTGAAGAGTACCTATGCTGTTGGAACCCATGTCAGGGTTGGCACATTATATCATCTATGCATCCCAGCAATAAACATTTTACTTTAGGGCCTGTTTGGATAGGCAAAAAATAGAGTAGAGTGAAGTTAAATGGGCCCTAACAGTCTAAAATTTCAACTTTACCCCGTTTGGATGAGTTTGGCCCAATAGATAAAGTAATGTTGTGAGCCACATGTACTCCATTTCACTTCAACTCTAAATACTTCTATTTTCTTGAGTAAAAGTGAATTCTACTCCAAACCTTAACTTCAAAATAAGCATCCAAATGGAGTGAAGTGAAGTACTCTATTTTAACTTCAACCTACTTCTATTCACTCAACTCCACATGTAAAATCCACTTTATTTCACTCCACTCCTCATTTATCCAAACAGGCCAAGAAGACAGGGAAGAGTCTTAATCTTTTTATTTTATTATTCTAACTGACAAGTGATATGCTTTAATTAAGATGACTTTTTCTGTACCTTCTGTTAATAACTAATGTTGGAATGAAAAATGTCTTTCAGAATTGGCCTACTCCACTTGTCAACTCCACACCGACTCTGCATGTCCATGCATCTTTTTTTTAAAAATTCTGAATAGACAAGGTGTAACGCCCCAAAATCCGGGCGCCTCGAATCTCGGGGCGCTACGAGAAAGTACCTAAGAGATGCGGAAAATCCAATAATATAATCAAGTGTGAATCTCATATGAGCAGGTAAATGGACAAGGCCCTAAAATTTTGTTTCACTTTAAAAGATTACAAGGTACTTTCCATAATTAAACTAACTATTCAGTCCTAGGCCAACACGGCCAGCTACAAGAAAAGGAAAGAATAGAGATCTATATGATAGACGCCTCACGATGCACCAAATGCATCATTCTCTGAACCCTGCGGCAACGGATCAGTCGCCAAACAAACCACCAAATCAAGAAAGCGGAAGAGAAGATACCTGAAAACACCAAGGATTGGGTCAGGCTCGATGAGCCAGGCAAATAGGCATGTTTAGATGGCAATACATTATATAATTAGATAGGAAAGAGGACCATACCTGATCCCAGCTGTACCTGCATGATTAGTATCTCGATAATAATATAGAATATCAGAGTGCAACAGAAAACGGTGTAGAGTGTAGTGCATAAACGAAAATCGAGATATTGATATAACAGATGTTTGATACAACCTAACAAGTAGATAAGAGAAGCCATCAAAACATCAGATAAACCACACAAGCACATCAGAGTCATCAGTAGCAGAAGTAAACAGAGGAAGTGACATTACCATAGTCGTATCCATCGCATTCAGATCCAACCGTATCAACGGCGGCAGTTAAAGACAATAAACAATGATATCCATAATATATAATATTCATACATCCAATATACATACATAGAAGCACACCAAGGTACGTCCACAGTTGAAGTACAAAGGACGTGGGGGTCAGAGCCAGCCCATCGTCATCGTCCCATCAACTGTCGATGGACACCAACCATGGGGGTCATAGCCACCCACAGCTGCCGTCACGTCGAATAGGAGCGCACAAGAATCCATCAATGTCCATAGCCACAGCCAAGTCTCAGCCATTGGTCTTACGTGCTATCTCAACCAACAATATCCACAGCCACGGCCAAGTCCCAGTCATTGGACTTACGTGCTAGATCAATATCACCGTCCATCCATACACCCGGTCCGAGCGCCGGCGGTCTCAGTACCCCACCCACACCTGTTACCTACTGTGTCAATCACATCACAATATCAAAGTCCATGCCGGCATCATAACCCTCGGCAGACTAATCAATATCAATGTCCATGCCGGCATCATAACCCTCGGCAGACTAATCGTACAACCACAAATCTACAGATCACTAGGTGGGGGTACTCCGAACTAGATAGCCTTATTATCCTTAATATGAGATGATAATAGTCAAGGGTACGAGACACGGAGTTCGGGTATAGCTAGTCCATCCTTGTGGTTCTCAACAGTTAATAATGCATACCCTTGTAAACTCCGCTTCTCTATACGCTTAATTAGTATTATCTCAATATACAGTCCGTCTATTAGTATCCACCGTTAAGTTCCCAATATTATCGGTCAGGACTTCAAGTGCCATGTCCTGACATCCCATCCAATACGGACCGTGATCCTGAATCAGAGCCTAAGTGCAATGCCCTGATTTATAGTACCTCTCAAGGCCTACATCCAAGGTTCGGATCTACCAGCCAGCCTTAGTGTCCGTTTCATCAACATAGATACCACACATCCCAAATCCATCGATGATTACTGCCCCTCTATTCAGGTCCAAGGTCCCACTCCACCTAAGACAGTGATCACGGAGTCCCAGATGCTTATTAAGTATCCTTGGTGCTCCTGTAGGTATTTAGCATCATAAGACATCCATAACCCTTGAATCAGGTTCCGTTTTACAACCCAAGACCCTACTTAGATGGCTACACGGGTCAAGGTTAAGCCCGGCCCTTGACTCGTGTATAGCGTATCCCAAATAGTCCAAATGGAAGGTCAACGGGGCCCACACATGATCAAATCATAAAAGGGTACAAATCTGGGAAATGTCAATGTATACACTGAGCTCGGCCATCCTACTCTGAGCTCGGCCAACCAGACACTGAGCTCGACCAAATTGTTCTGAGCTCGGCCAACCAGGCATTGAGCTCGGCCAACTAGGCACTGTGCTCGGCTAACCTGCTCTGAGCTCGGCCAACTAGGCTCTGAGCTCGGCCAACCTGCTCTGAGCTCGGCCAACTAGGCTCTGAGCTCGGCCAACCTGCTCTGAGCTCGGCCAACCAGGCACTGAGCTCGGCTAACCTGCACTGAGCTCGGCCAAACTGCTCTGAGCTCGGCCAACTAGGCTCTGAGCTCGGCCAAACTGCTCTGAGCTCGGCCAACTAGGCTCTGAGCTCGGCCAAACTGCTCTGAGCTCGGCCAACCAGGCACTGAGCTCGGCTAACCTGCTCTGACCTCGGCCAACCAGGCACTGAGCTCGGCTAACCTGCTCTGCCTAGCTGAATACTGTTGCAAGTACCGTAATTCCTGGATTTCTCCCTTTTCATTCCAATATTCACCAAACACTTCCAAACATCAAACACATCTCCTATATCATGATCTCATCACGAGTGGGCCATTGATCTTCCAAATGAGGGATTCTCATCCATCAATGGCCAAATACACATAAAAAGAGCTTAGACTAACAATTCTATACATCTTATCATCCAATCAACCATCCAAATACAGAAATCATGCCAAACATCCATAAAAGACAGTAATTACCAATCTAAGCATGTTAATCAATTTAATTAAAGAATCTAAGCATGTCTACTTGCCTTTCGTTGGAGATGCCCAAATCCAAAAGCACTAGCTCAAAGCCCAACAAATCAAACCTAAGGAATAATTAGCAAAGTAAAACTAAATTAAAACATAAATCAATGGGAAGCTCTAAGCTACTAAACACACTACTACACCCAATTATTAATCCAAACCTAAGGGGAAGAAGGGCTTACCAAACAATGAAGGGAATGGGGTGGTGGCTTGCAAATTGGAGATGGGGAGCTCGCGGGGTCCACACAAAGATGATGGTGATCGGAGGTTGTGGGGCCCACTTGATTGGTGGCCCACTAAATTAGTGGTGATGATGGTGGCCCACTAGGATGCAAGAAGGAGAAGACAGAATAGAAGAAAGAAAGAATGGAGCAAGAAAGAGAGAGAACAGAGAGAGAATTAGAGAGAAAGAAAGAGAAAGAGTGAGATGGGTGGAATGGGAGTTGACTCACGTCAGTGAGTGGAGTGGAGTGGAGTGGAGAGATGAGGGAAAAGAGTGAAACAGTGAAGGGGAAAATGGGGAAAACAGAGAGAGAAAGAAATGGAGAATTAGAGAGAAAGAGTAAGACAGTGAAGGGGAAGAATGGGGAAAACACAGAGAGAGAGAGAGAGAGGGAAAGAAATGGAAAAATAGAGAGAAATGGAGGGGCTGGGTAATTTCGTTGGCTGGGAGGAGTGAGAGAGGATTAAGGGAGAAGGAGAAAACAGAGAAAGGAAACAGAGAAACAGTGAAGAAGAAGAAACGAAAAATGGAGAAAAGAGAGGTGGAGTGGCTGCCAGTGATCGAGGAGATCATCCACGGCGATGGCGATGGCGCCGTGCTCGGAGTCCGGCGGCAGTGGGCGGCAAGGGTTGGGAGAAGAAGAGATGGACGAGGGAGATGAGGGGATGGAGAAAGGAGAAGAGAGAGGAGAAGAGAGGTGGCCGGCGTCGTGGCGGCGTGGTCCGGCGGCGAGAGGCAGCAAGCCGAGAGGGAGGGAGAGAAAACGAGAGAGATGAGAGGAAGAGAGGAATGAGAGAAATGGAGATGGAGGGGCTGCTGTGTTGTGTTGGTGTGGAGTGAATGAGAAGAGAGGGGAAAGGGTCTCCATCGTGACCTAGAATAGGGAATGGGGAAAAAGGGGAAAATGAGATGGGGGGTGTGATGAGAGTGAGATGAGTGAGGTGGGCTCACATGGGATTAAGGTGGGGTAGGGTTTGACTAAAGTGCCCTCTTAATTTATGGGTAATGGGTCAGGCCACGGGTAGTTGGGTCATCCTAAGGTTAAATTCACAATTCTCCAAGGGAAGCCCATCTGTAATTAGGATATCCTATGATTGACTTGGTCAAATTGGGTCCCACTAGGTATGTCTAGGGACGGGTCCTCACACAAGGCCTGTCAAACCATGGATATGACCTGGTTCCAAAATTAGGTGTCTCCCCTAAAATACATGATCAAACAAGTTGGCCACCTTTTGCATTTATAATCAAATCCATTGATTAGCAGTATCTGACCAACATTCTTAGAACAGGTGAATCCATGGTAGGATCCCATGATAAGTGATTCCAGACTTGCTCGCTTCTGTGTTTGTGTGTGTATGCATGTCTTGTTAGTTTTTTTGGAGTTATAGGAAGCCTTTCTTACCATTTCTGTAATGATGTGCCTGTATGTTGTATATTATTAATACCCAACAATGCCCTTGTTCCCTAGTCATGCCAACACAGTTGCCTCTGTTGAAATTACATGTGCAGGACCAATTGTAAAAACATTACAAGCATCCAAGTGGCTTTAATCTTATATGGATACTACTAAATTTGAAGACTTTTAGCATGTACCCTAAATTGCTTCTAGTTTTGAATATTTTCCCAGATTGGATGGCTGTCCATTCCATCATGACGTTTGGTGTGGTGTGGAAACTGGAAATGATATTGGTTACTACCTTTTCTACATCTCCACTTCAAATTAATACTGGTGATGGACTGATGGAGCTGATGATGAGTTGTGGCGAAGACGTAGAAAATTAGTATCCCAACTAATGTGGCCAACGATTTTGATTCTACCTCAAACATAGGAGTAATGTTAATTTTCTCTTGCCCAGATATTAAGAGTACTTGCCGTTTGGGATAATATGGGAACAAATATTTTATGTTTCTGCACTTTGCAAAAGCACTATCAACTGCTATCTCTCTGCATTATGAACTGCCAGAGCTGCTTTTCAATAAATATAAATTGCTGATTATGATTTTGATTTTGATACCGATAACTGCAACGTTTACACTCCTGTTGTTCTGTCACTTAATATATAGAACATGGTTTTGTTTCAATTGTAAACAGGATGCCACTTCATTAGTTCATGCTATGATTTCCAAGGAGGCAATCTTCTTCCACAGGCATGTCAGGAGCGTTCTTGCTGATCTTCTCCACAATTGGATGATTAAGGCTGTTGGAGTGGAGAACAAAATAACCTCATACAGTTCTCGCATGACAACATCCAATGTACATCATGGCAGAGAGATGAGACCATCTTCCGAATCCTCTGCATCTCTCTACCAGGATATCCTGAAAGATCGAAGACTGAAACTAATCTTCTCCAAGGTACTGAATTCCATCAGGAAGGATCCCATATTGGTGCTCAGATTTTGTTGGACCTCTTTTGTGATATTTGTATCAGCCTCGGCTCTAGCTTGTCACCGATTTCTGGTTTCCTGGTCGGAGACATACATGACTCCCATATCAATTGCACCGAAACGGGTTGCTGTCAGTGTATAGTACAACTGCCTTTCAAGAGAGATGTAGATGTATAAGATGATATATAGAGAGTCATTTCGTCTGTATAGGCTTTTTTTTTTTTCCTTTCTGTCAAGCATATATTTATTGGACACCAAATACAATTGGGGAAGGTAGTATTAACCTTTAGAAGAAGACTAATCTTGATTCATCCACCAGTTGCTCTGTATATGAGTGCATTCATCAGGTCAACACAAGTAGTCAACTACTAATCATGTCTCTGATAGTCAAGGGTGGTCTGAATTTGGGGTCCTTGTTGGATATCTATGTAACTATTGCTCCTAAAAATGAACTAAAAAACTGCTTCATCTATATTGTATGCCCATTCAGGATACTGTATTTATTCAAGTTGGCCAAGATTTGCCTCTGGTGCATGTAAGTCAGCAGCGAAGAAATGTATGAGAAAACCCAGGTAACTACATCTTTTATATAGTTGCATTGATAAATGTTTTTATAGAGCGCCCCCAGGCTTGATGTCTGGACAGCATGGATCATTAGCTTTTGTATTTTTCTTGCCTAACTTATCACCAAGAGTCTTGATTTTCAAGTTCCTGCAGAAAAGAGGGATCCATGATTCAGAGTTTGTCTTGGTTGAGGATCCAAACCCCCCCCCCCCCCCCCCCCCCCCCCCCCCCCCCCCCCAACACACCCAATCCTCTTCTTTTGTAAATACTCATACATCCAACACACACTCACACTAACCCATGTCCATCACCATCAGCACGTTGTTTCTGTGGAAGGGAGGTGTCTCACCACTGAACTGCCTGTGAATTGGCACTTGGGTGTTGGTTTAGTAGCCATCTTTGAGTTCGAAGTACTAGCTTTTAGAGGGTGTTGAGTCATAGTTTAAAAACTTGATCTGACTTGCGCCTTCCCTTCCCTTGGAAGTCACCATATCTGGTAAGTTGAAGAGTCTTGTTGAGTTCTTCCCAAGTAGTCAGCCTGACTCTCAAATCTTTTTTTCCCCTGAATTGTGTTGAATATGGATATAAACGGATTGGGTTGGGTTGGTGGCCTTCTATCTGATCCTAGGCCCAATTAATTTTAGGCTACCTGTGTGTGTGACTTGCCAACAGGCCTGTAACTGTGGACCTGAATCCATATTGGATCGTCAAAGAGGTCAACAGGAGGGCCCACTTCCAACATCCATAAAGGTGGCTGTGTAGACCCCACTGTCACATGTAGTGGAAAGATGAGAAAGTCATGCATGGGTGGAGGTGTTTTCTGGTGCAGATGGGCTCTCTGGAACGGTCCGTCCGTGGACTGCATCCAAGAGGCAAAGCAACGAATCCCACGCAGCAGGCAAAACAGTATATAATGTAGTCTTGCACATAGCTGCAAGATCCCAAGCATCTCCCACACGGAAACGGATTCCCTGTTTGGACCAAACAGGGGATCCGGTTCCCTCCCACACGGTTTCTTCGGTTCCCTCCCACACGGTTTCTCTTAGTGCCATTTGTGAAAATCTACAATGGGTTTCATTTATTGATAATCCAAGCCGCTCAAAATAAATGTTATCATCTGGAGACACATCATCTAAGTGATTTGTTATTAGGAGTTGATCTCCATGATTAAACAATATGATTTATAATTTATAAGATTGTGCTAATCACGTTATCAATCATACGTTCAATCTTATTTCATTTTGAGCAGTTCATAATATCAATAGGTGGGCTTCACACATCCTACGCCTAGGGCTGCAAATGGAACGATTCCGGATCGAAACCATAATGGATCTAGACCTGGACCCGTTTCTAAATAACGGTTTTGGTTTTGACTTGAAACCTATTTGTTGTTTCAGATCCGATTCCGACGGAAAAACCCGGATCCGACTCCTAAATTGGGTTCACCTAAAGGATTAGAATCTAGTTTCAAAATTGATTCTAATTTCTCTTTATTCTTTATTTTTCTTAGAATAAGTATATCATTCAACTTATAACAGTGGATCAAGTCTACTACCTCTAGTATTATATATAAAAAATGTCAAGAAAAAAGTTAATTTTGAAGTACAATTTTGCAACATCAAAAATTTATATGTTAGGTCCCGGGTCCATGGGTTGGAATTTATATGAATCCGAAACCAAACCCGTTTATCAATCAAAACCTAAATAGAGTTTTGGATATGGACCCGTTTATGAATCATGGCCTAAAATAGGTTCCAAATTCGATTTTTTATGGATCAAAATTTTCGAATAATAGGAGAATCGAATACTCGCATGCAATCCTACCTACGTCACTGTTGACGGAATCCGACTCCAGAGCAGTAGAGCCGCCAATACAGGTTCCTTGCAAACATGAACTTAAAAAGTCCAGCTGATAAGATAAACAAATCACAAAAATACTAACGTGGTGGCCCCACACAAATTTAAATAATATAGTAGTAATTTTGCAAACGTCTCTTCTTCTTCTTCTTAACAGCAGAATCTCTTCTCCTTTTCCACATATAATATAAAAGTGGAACGTCAGTGACAGTGAGGAGGGGAAAAAATAAAATCTTTCTTAATGTTAATGGTAAAAAGACAAAGCATCCCCACCCCCAGCGTGGGGCCCAAGTTAAATCTACTATAAGTTGGTTGGTGGGCCCCATATCGGTCAAAGAACGGCAGCAGCTGAGAATTTCCCATTTTGCCCTTCTTTCAAATGAACGAATTGATCGAGTATATATAAAGATTAAAGTAGCGGGGAGAGAGGGAAATTAGAAAGAGAGCGAGCGGACGTGAGCCATACGAAACGTGAGGCGGTTGGCTGCTTCAGTCGCAGCAGCAGCAGCAGCAGCAGCAGATCACTCGCTCGCACGCAGACCACACCATGACTGTAGGCGTTCTCGCCCTTCAGGGCTCTTTCAACGAACACTTGGCAGGCATTCTTCTTCTTCTTCTTCTCTCTTTCCAACTCATTACAACCAAAAGATCGATCTCAAAGCAGAGCAACTCTCTCGCTTATTATCATCATCATCTGATTCTTTCCTTTTGCAGCGCTTAAAAGGATTGGAGTGAAAGGCCTGCAAATACGAAAACCCGAACAGCTGGAGCATGTGAACGCCCTCATCATCCCTGGTGGAGAAAGCACCACCATGGCCAAACTCGCCGAATACCACAACCTGGTTTCCTTTCTTCCCTTGCCTCTCTTTCTTAATCTAGGTCTCTTTATCTGTTGATGTTTTGAAGCGATAAAAAAAAAAAAAAAGGAATGGAAGATGGGTGTCTTTTGTTTTGTTTTCTTTTTTCTTCAATACTACGTATTCGATTATCAATTGTGTTTTCATCCTTCTTTTTGCGTATGTCTCTACTTAGGATGCCATGTGTTTGTTAAATGTTCCGGTATGATTTGGTAGATATAATCCATGTAAGGTTCTTATTTCAATAATAGCGGAATGAGCATTGCAACGCTATTGTATAATAGATGGTTATACCAAGTCCCAGACACTGAAGATGCCCAATATGGTGATGATGAATGTCCAAATAGGCCAAACTATGAGAAAATTGATTTTGTTGCTTCAATTGGGATTGTTGAAGCTTGTGAAACTATGAATGATCTAATGAGGACTTTCTATATGATCAACAGTTTCCTGCTCTTCGTAACTTCATTAAAACAGGGAAACCTGTGTGGGGGACCTGTGCAGGTCTCATCTTTTTGGCTGACAAAGCTGTTGGTGAGTTGATTTTGTGATTTTGCTTATAATATCTCTAACTTATCAACACTTGGTATTGAAAGTATAAACCAAAATTTACTTCTCAGGGCAAAAGTTAGGAGGACAGGAGCTTGTTGGTGGACTAGATTGTACTGTCCATCGTAACTTCTTTGGCAGTCAGGTAAGTTCATTTAATTCTGTGTTTTAGCTTATTATGTATATCTGTTGAGTATCAGTTCTTTGGAAACAGTGGCTGATATGTTTTCACAGATCCAAAGCTTTGAAGCAGATCTTTTAGTACCCGAGCTTGCTGCTACGGAGGGTGGTCCAGCCAGTTTCCGTGGAGTGTTCATTCGTGCACCTGCAATCCTAGAAACAGGACCTGATGTCCAAGTATTAGCTGATTATGCTGTTCCACCGGGCAAATCAGTGACTTCAGGATCTGATGTTGAGAGCCAGGTGGTATATCATTCTCTCTCCTCTTATCTATTTCAAATCACCAACAAATTCTTAGGCAGCTTGGAAACTTATGGGGCCCATTTGGATCTATAACCTAGTTACTACATAAACTTGACACACACACACACACACACACAAAACCACGACGACAACAACTCTAAGGGAAGCAGCGTTCCCTTCTTGTTTATGAATGCAACTCAGCTCACCCAAATGCATGAACCCAGAAGTTACACGAGGACTGAGTTACACACTCAGTTTATGAGGATACTAAGCGGGGTCATAAAAACTTTTTGTAGACACTTCTTTATTTGAGGTTTATATCTAGAGCCTAATTTTAAAACCTCTGAAATGTTTTTGATCTAGAAGGAGAAATAAAAGGACTAAGTTACACACTCAGTTTATGAGGATATTAAGCGGGGTCATAAAAACTTTTTGTAGACACTTCTTTATTTGAGGTTTATATCTGGAGCCTAATTTTAAAACCTCTGAAATGTTTTCGATCTAGAAGGAGAAATAAATTACTGCTTTTGTCCTGTTAATAGTTTTTACAACCCTATCTCAGTTGATTTCATATAGATTGTATATTTGGTAAAAGACTTAGAAACTGCACAGATGGCACCCCAGTGATAAGGGTGTCTCATCTCAAACCGCCGCCCAGGGATTGATCCCTGGGTGGGCAGGTTGTCGCAGGGGAACTGTACCACTCATCCAATCTAGCCCAGGAAAAAAAAACTACCCATGTACAATGCCATTGTTTATCCAGCCTGTTAGCCTGTCGATCTACTAGGTCACCATGGATGGAACGTCAAGGAGACTATTTCTTTGTACGAGTGGTGGAGATCTTTGATCAGTGGCTTTTTTTATTTTTTTATTTTTCATGGTGTCATCCACTAGATCTACTACATAAGCAATCTGGATCAACAAAGGGAAGCACAAATGGCAGAAGGTCCAAGCCTTTCTAATTATTTTTTTATGACATGGGTAAGGTCTAAAGCCTTGTTAGCATTCGAAGATTGAAAATATCAAGTTCCTTGATGGTCCTTTCATAAATTTCAATCATTTCATAATTCTCTTGTCTTTTAAGTAAAACACTTATTTCGTTAAGCACCTATAAGCAAACTTGTAATGACCAATAAAGGGGATCTATAAGGTCTTCAAATAATTTTCACTGAGACAACTGGTAGTCCACATTTTTTAACTTCTGTTCTGTTTTTACAGGAGAAAACTGGGCGTGAGGAAAAAGTGATTGTAGCTGTAAAGCAAGGAAACTTGCTTGCAACTGCCTTCCACCCTGAATTGACAACAGACACTCGATGGTATGCACTTGCTTATCAGATTCAGTAACCATGCTAGCTGCAAGCCATGTAACTGGGACATGTTATCTGCACATTTTGTTACAACCTAAGCAGGATATTCCACTTTCTAGCTGACACCTTTACTGGGAACGAAAACTCAAACTAACTACCTTTTATTATACAATTATTATTTTTATTATATAAAGCTTTTGTTACTAATATCATTATCATTAGACTTGTCGCTACTGCTAGTTGCTGCAACTTTGTCAGTTATTATGTATGTCAATTGCAAAATTCTCAATGCTTGGCACAATGGGATCTAGAGTCATCATGCAACCATTCTATACTTTGGGCACATCTTTAGTGATCCAGATAGTTTGTCGTGGACCTACTATGAATGGCGATGCAGCAAAGAGTAAGGAACAGAATTTTGGTGAAGCATCAGTGGGATTGTGGTTCTTCAATTGAGGGGATCGTTCTTTTTTCATCCATTTCATATCCTTGGTAGGGTTGAGTTTCCGTATAGGCCATACATCCAATAAATACCTTATTATATATTCACCAATTATATTAAACTAGAGGTTGTCTGTTGTTCTACCTCTTTCTTTTGGAATGCTACTCCCCTTGTAGTCTAATATCAAAAATCAAAAGAATGGTTCATCTGTCAAAAACCATTGGTTTATAATCACTTCTGTATACATTACTCATTTCGTGTTTCGATGAAATAGTATATGAAGAACATGGAGTTCGAGCTTCTCTCCTGAATTTCCTCTTGATAATTCATTCTCTCAGACTGAACACAACCTAAATTTTTTACTTCAGCATCACAAAGAAATCAAGGAAGTGTTAGAAAAAAGAAGATATATGTATACATATACACACATATATATAGGTGTGTGTGTATACGCATGCGCGCGCGCACACACACATATATATATCCTTTACCGTGAACAGCCATGTTTGGCTATGAAACATAATTTTGCCAGAAGTTACTCCATAACATAGATGCAAACCATATAGTGTTTCACTAAGAATGTCTTAATATTGCCTACGTATTGGCTGTACAGTATTGTCACCATGACCAGTATGCTGAGGTTGTATCTCATGTTGTATTATATGAATCTCTTTTGTAATTTTTGCCCTGTACCATGTTGTGAATTTTGAATTTCTCTTTGCAGGCATAGTTTCTTCTTAAAGATGGTGGGTGGAGATCAGAGCTTCTATTGTGATTCCAGTTTGAATGGAGATGACGGTGACCAACAACAGGCAAGGCCTGATCTTCCAGTATTTCAATAGCATTTGAAACAGATGTAATCTTCATTTCCCATTTCTTCGGTTATGTTATCTTTCAAGATGTGATGTCTCCTTAATTTTATATATATCCTCCAATTGAAATTTTGGATGGGAGGTTTACATCCGAAGAGGGTAAAACCAGATTGGAGTTTCATGTGCTGCTTCTTGTATGACTTACAATACTACTGAGGCCAAAGCTTCATATTCTTCTTTGGCACCTCAGATATGTTGGTTGTCTGTTTTGAAATCTTCACATTTTGTCATCTTTAATCCAATTATAGTTGTAACCTTTTATGTGGATCGGTTGTGGATATTATTTCTTGGCCTTTCTCTGAGAAAAGCGGTGCGATCTAATGTATCTGAAACACAGATGTGGATTGAAACTATGTTTCTGTTGCACTTTTTTTTTTTGGGCCACTGGTCCAGGAATGATACTTTCGCTTGAGGACCCTGGGTTCAATCCCTGGGCATTTGTGTGATACTAAGAACACTACTCAACCATGAGTGTGTTGGTCACTGATGTCATTAATAGGCAACTGAGTGGTTCTGGCACTTGGTCTCATTTTAAGTTGGCTATATGGCAGTAAGTATTTTTGTCAAGTCATAGATGTGTGGTTTCTAGTGCTTGTAACATGTACCTCTCCTTTTTTCCTCTTTCTTGTTTCTTTTCTTTCAGTTTTGTTCTAGGAACATGCAGTGCGAAAAAATAAAAGTACACAACACAGCTGTCTCAAGTCTCAATTATTCTCAAAATTTTCCCCTCCTGTCCTGTCTTTTTTTTTTTTTTTTTGGGATAAACGGAGGGTGTCCCAGCCCTTTGGGCCAGAATAATCCTTATGGGCCTAGGGGGAGCCATTCAAAAAAACTCGAACTTCAATCCCTATGGGCCCAGCTGTCTCCTGTCCGGTTTGATGATTCTTGATTGTTGATGTAAGCCATTCAAACAAACTCGAACTTCAATAATTTATTGGTAACCGACCATACTTTCATGGTTCTGGAGCATTTGACAAGAGTAAGAAAATGTTCTCCTGTGAGTGGACTACATGTGCATTCGACCTCTATAGGGCCCACTTAAGCCAACCTTTGATCAGTATACTCGTTGAATTTGCCTGGGCCTGTTTTGTGGGAGAATTTAAACCCAAGTAGTATTTAATCCCAAGTAGTAAATGGATAAGATGCATGATGAAATCCATCCACCGAGGGTAATTTGGTGGCGATGATTTTGTTCGCTCAACTCATGTACATGATGAAATCTGCCCACCTGGAATGACAATTATCCTAGACCTGACTGGAAAAGGTCCCAGTCCATATCCAATCCTTATATAAACTTTTTAATACACACACAACACCATAATGTATTGTACAATAGCTTGTATTGCAGAAGGTAGGTGCAATAAAGAATTTTATGGTTGTTCTTTTTTAGCCTTATATAAACTTATTAATCCATCCACCGGGGGTAATTTGGTGGCAATAAATAGCTTGAATTGCATATTTAATATATGTATATATATATATATATATAAAGAATTTTTATGGTTCTTCTTTGTCATTGGCAGAACAAGGAATTTATCCCTGGTTGCAACTGTGAAAGGAGGTGTGGTGGATTTGGTGAATTTTTATGGATTACTTCCTCTTAACCCATTTTATAAGAGCTGATGAGCAAACACTTAAAAATGTCATCATAGTCGCTTGACTTGTTCCTTTTTATTTTGACACCAAGGCTAAAACAGTTTCACCACAAATTGGTTTTGGCCAACAGATGGGCAGCAGGTAGGGAAGGCAATCGATTTGCATTGGAGAAGAAAAATAACTTTGAACAGAAGTTATATATATGTATGTATCATTTAACCACAATGCATAGGAAAATATATGTTAAAATTGCTCTTCAATGAGGACTCTCTCTGCATGCATGGAGGAAAACAGTTGAAACTAAACTGATGAAGTCTGAAACTCGGGCAGACATGGCGTGACCCAGGCCCCTGCATGGATATAATCGAAACCATACGCAGGATTATGTGGAACCGAATGAATGGTGAGCCCATCCCTACTGCCCAATTCAAATTCCATATACGATCCTTTACTACTGTGGAATCCCCCCTCGATTGCCCTAGGAAGATAATATATGTGATTTCCTTTACAACTACCCACTTGGCTAGCACAAACCGAAATTGCACTGGTCTTACTCAAGTCAAGCGTGGAATCACCAATGTCTTAAAGTTTCACCCACTCCATTGCAGTGAAGTTAGCTCGAAAAACTTTGCAGCTGAGGCTGTGGCCAGACTGCCCCATTATTCTCACCATCAATATCTCTCCACAAGATTCCACCAAAACATACACACAATGCTGCATATGAAGTATTATCTTAGTATTGCTTTTCAATTCAATCTCCAGTTTGCTAACATTATTACCTGGAAATAGGGGGTCGAAAACCGTTGAAGAAGATGGTATTAGAGGCAACGGCTCCCTTCCATTCTTATTCAGCAAATCGCTTCCGACTCCGTCGATATAGCAAGAATGTATGGTCTAATTTTCTGATGAGGACAACACCGTGGGGATCAGCTGGAGTGGAGAAGAAAAGGCAATCGCGATAGAATACTGAAAACTTGTGCTTTAGAAGCTTTGGAAGTCGAACACATTCTGCATTCTCGAGAGAAACGAGTAGGTCGTCGACGTCATTGGAGTTGAACAGCAGCCAACCATGGGAAGATGAAACGCATATGGAATAATCTTTGAGATAAGGCATGGGCACTCTTAATATTTTCCTCTCTGCGAGACTGTAAAAACTGTAATGGAAGGCATCCTTCCTCGTATCGAAGGATATAATAGTAATGAATATCAAGGGAAGTTGATTAGGAGTGCATTGGCATTGGGCTATGCACCATGAGCGGCAAACAGAGCCGAAGCGAAGACGATCAGGTACTATGAGGGACTTCAAGATCAACTCAAGAAAGTATCGGGGGAGATCTGACCAATTGCTACTTGTTTCTGCCCTCTTCATCATCATAGAATTTTAACGAAGTCCCTAATGCAGCAACAACAAACCAAAAATATCAAAGACTTTCCCTTAAGCGGAATAAGGTGCTGGAAGGACGATAATTCTAGTGCCGTGAAATATGCGGCTACTGATCCGTAAAGATGATCTGAATATCTGAATGAATGCTGCTGGAGGAGACCCACCAATGTCCAATGTTATTATATTCATAAAAATATATTCATTTTTTTTTGTTAAAAAAAAAAAAAAAACTAGTGGCGCCGAGTTCTGAGATCATTAAAAAATTATATATTAGAAAAAAGAATTTAATAAATTTATTAAAAAACAATAATAAAAGAAAGGCAAAGCCTCCATATGTCCTAATGCGTTAAAACAAAATTTATTTAAACGAGTCACAAGTTTATCCATGCTTTGGTGCAATGCTAAAAAGTCTCGGGTGACCTTTTTTCGGTGGGCCTTGCGTGAAAAACAACCCCATAGTTTCTACTGTATAAAAAAAAGTCATCCTACCAATTTTAATCTCTTTTTTCAAAGGAGATATCTCTGAACCTTTATCCAAGCCAACTCATTCCTATTCTTATATTCTCACATCATCCATTGCATAAGCATTGAACCCATCTAAATCAAAGGGGCTAAAATTGAAGACAAAACTAAAAATCCATACAAAAAAAAAAAAATCATCTTCCCTTTAATAGAAAATGATTGCTCACCCATCATGCTAACAAATCAAATCCAAGCAAAGTGATGATCTCATTTACTCTCCACTGCTACTCTACTCCCCAATTCTCCTCTCCCCCCCCCCCCCCCCCCCCCCCCCCCCCCCCCCGCGGCTAATAAAACAAAGGGTGAAAAAAGAGTAGGCCTATCCTGAAGTTAAAAAGCTATAAATGACACTTGATGAACTTTTACTAACAATGGCAAGAGTGAGGAAAGGAAAAAGAAAAACAGAATTTGGTATACCATATCAATGATATTAGAAAAAAAAAAAAGCAGTTTGTCTTTAATTTTAGCCCCTCTGATTTGAATGGATTCAATGCAAAATTAAGATGAAGACTGAAGCTATGATGTGACCAGGTAAGAACAGGGATGAGTTGCTAGGATGGAGGTGTTGAGGATGATGGATGGGGGAGAAGAAGGTAATGGTATATAGAAAGAGAATAAATAGCTACCTTCCTTAGAGGTAAAAGAGAAGGACTTTCCCACCGAAGGCAGGGAAAGGAAGGTGCGTATAAAAAATAGGCAGAGCTTTACAATCAATATGGATCGAAAACGATTGATAGGATCATGATGAGATTAGAATCTTCGAATGTTTGGGGAAGAAAGATTGTCAAAAAAGATGGTGTTCGTTATCCACACGATATTATTTCCTAAGTTTTAACTGCCAGAACAAAAGAGAGAAGTAAGATTCCTTTCAGCACTTTAGAATTTTAGTAGATTAGGACGGTTATGATGATTACCTTAATGTGGCATAGGGTCTGGATGGTCTGTGTTGATTGGATGAGAATGGTTATTTATAGAGTGTGTTGATTGGATGAGAATGGTTATTTATAGAGTGTGTAGCAAAAGAAAATGGGGCATTTGGGCGAATGTCCCTCAACTGTGATTTTTATTGCAAACGGTCCACACCATTTTTTCGTACTGACAGCAGTCCTTTTATAAAAGTAACTCATTGAAAAAGACAAAAACACCCTTGTACACGTCAGTAAAAGCAGAATCAGACAATTTATCTGAGTTTTGGCAAAGCTCAGCAATAATTCAAATAAACTTCTCTCATTCCATTGAGGTTTGGATGGCGTTAGAGTTTCAGAACGACAAAGTGGTCTTCATGAAGTTTTTAGAGGACGTATTAAGCTTTTCAGAAAGGTCTGGTTCGCAAAAAATTCAAGTTCGTTTGGGCCTCCAAGCGTTGCTTCAAAATAAGGCCGGAAAAATCGATCCAAAATTCCTATTTTTACCAGTAAACTTCAATGAGCCATAACTTGAGTTTCCGAAGTCCAAATTGGGTGATTCAAAACCCTATAATCATCTACACATCTAGGGCTACAACTTTCATGAAGAGACCAAGTCAAGATTCCACCGTTATGTCATAGAAAAATACCTCACAAGTTGGACACAAACTCAGATAAATTTGTCTGAGTTTTATCAGAAATTCAGATAAATTTGTCAAATGAACTTCTCTCATTCCATTGAGGTTTGGATGGCGTTAGAGTTTCAGAACGACAAAGTGGTCTTCATGAAGTTTTTAGAGGACGTCTTAAGCTTTTCAGAAAGGTCTGGTTCGCAAAAATTCAAGTTCGTTTGGGCCTCCAAGCGTTGCTTCAAAATAAGGCCGGAAAATCGATCCAAAATTCCTATTTTTTACCAGTAAATTTCAATGAGCCATAACTTGAGTTTCCGAAGTCCAAATCGGGAGATTCAAAACCCTAGAATCATCTACACATCTAGGGCTACAACTTTCATGAAGAGACCAAGTCAAGATTCCACCGTTATGTCATAGAAAAATACCTCATAAGTTGGACACAAACTCAGATAAATTTGTCTGAGTTTTATCAGAAATTCAGATAAATTTGTCAAATGAACTTCTCTCATTCCATTGAGGTTTGGATGGCGTTAGAGTTTCAGAACGACAAAGTGGTCTTCATGAAGTTTTTAGAGGACGTCTTAAGCTTTTCAGAAAGGTCTGGTTCGCAAAAATTCAAGTTCGTTTGGGCCTCCAAGCGTTGCTTCAAAATAAGGCCGGAAAAAATCGATCCAAAATTCTTGTTTTTACCAGTAAACTTCAATGAGCCATAACTTGAGCTTCCGAAGTCCAAATCGGGTGATTCAAAATCCTAAAATCATCTACACATCTAGGGCTACAACTTTCATGAAGAGACCAAGTCAAGATTCCACCGTTATGTCATAGAAAAATACCTCACAAGTTGGACACAAACTCAGATAAATTTGTCTGAGTTTTATCAGAAATTCAGATAAATTTGTCAAATGAACTTCTCTCATTCCATTGAGGTTTGGATGGCGTTAGAGTTTCAGAACGACAAAGTGGTCTTCATGAAGTTTTTAGAGGACGTCTTAAGCTTTTCAGAAAGGTCTGGTTCGCAAAAATTTAAGTTCGTTTGGGCCTCCAAGCGTTGCTTCAAAATAAGGCCGGAAAAACCGATCCAAAATTCCTATTTTTACCAGTAAATTTCAATGAGCCATAACTTGAGCTTCCGAAGTCCAAATCAGGTGATTCAAAACCCTAGAATCATCTACACATCTAGGGCTACAACTTTCATGAAGAGACCAAGTCAAGATTCCACCGTTATATCATAGAAAAATACCTCACAAGTTGGACACAAACTCAGATAAATTTGTCTGAGTTTTATTAGAAATTCAGATAAATTTGTCTGAGTACAGAGAGAGATTTGGATAGAGAGATATTTCAAAACCGATTCCATCTTTGAAGAAATGAAATAGAGAGAATCAGAAGTCATGGCATGGTGGCGATGAAAAGTGCTCTGCAACGATACTCCAAACCATGGAAAGGAATGGAAAATGGAAAATGAGAGAGAAGAAGAAGGCAGGAGTTCGAATGAGGGTTGAAAGGGGCAAATTAGTCATGAAAATATATGACGTGGCATATTAGGGACCTTTCACCAAAGTATCTCCAGCTGTCTGGACTAGAGACATTAGAGAAAAAGTTGTTGTCCTTGATGCCTTAGAAGACCGTGCGCAGGGACTTTTGGCTAATTTACCCTATTCCGCAAATAAATAGATGGTTACAACTTACAACCATAATGGGACCTCCACAATAAAATGCTAAAATAACTTGGTGATGTTTTGGATGAAAAAATATGTTCATATTAAACAAGTTATAATATATTAAAGCCCCAAACCCTTTTGCATTTATTTATTAAAAAAGGTCAAAATTAATTAGATAGAGTATGGACCCTAGCGACGTGTGTCATGCCTGTGCTAGTTATTATATATTATGCAAGATTTAATAGTAAAATCGAGCTTCAATTTTAAATCCAATTTCAATCTTCAACTATTAATTTGGACGGTTTACTACTAAAATCTTGATTTATATAGAAGTAAGAGAAGATTATGACTCTTTTAACATAATAATAATAAAGCCTAAGAAACTTTGAATTCAATGTAAGTCCGGGAGATCCGAACCCTAGAGGGGGGTGAAAAGGGTGAGCTACAACTAGTGACCAACTATGACCAATTTTAATTTTCTATAAACTAACTAGTCACATGTGATGATTAATCAAACAAAATGCGGAAGCTTAAACAATTACAATCATCACAATGCAATCACCACAACACAAGATTTATAGTGGTTCGGCCTCAATGCCTACATCCACTACCGGCTTGTGTTCCTCACACCCCACCGGATTTCCACTATGTATGCTTTTCAATAGGCTAAGCAATAACCTTTACATCTATGCTTTTCTAGGCTAAGCAATAACCTTTACATTATGCTTTTCAAGGCTAAGCAATAACCTATACAACCAAATGGTTGGTTCTCTCTCTTAGTAGTGTCTAAAATACACTTGATGGAGATACATATTTAGCTCAATACATTGCCTCTTAAATAGGCGGATATAAAAGTGAAAAACTAACTCACACAAACACCATATGAATGCAAAGATGAATGCACAAAGTGTATGCATGATGTCCTCAATCAATTTTAAAATAAAAGCTCATAAATGTATGCCAAAGGCTTTTGAAAGTTTTAGCTCAAAACATTTATGATTGAGGAAATGCTAATCACATGTTAAAAGTAACTTGTAAAAGACATACCTAAGTATTCTACACAAGTTGTGAAATTCAAAGAACAAAACATGTGATGCATATGGATTTCAATCAAATTAAAAATGAAGCTCAATATAAGTATGCCAAAAGCATTTTTAAAGTGTAAAACACAAATATAGATTTGATTGAAATTATGGGTCAAATCACATGTAATTAAAAGGACAACTTGAAAATGATATACCAATCAATGTTTAAACAAGTTGTAAAACTTTAAAACAAAATACATGTGATTTATAAAGTTGTTGAATCCAAAACATAAGATAGATTTGAAAGTGATTTTCTTATGATGAAAAACAACAACCAAAGATTTCAACCAAGTATAGGAATCATGTTACATATGATTTCAAAGATGATTCCAAAACATGATTTACTTAGATATACCAATTTAAGTACTACTTGGTTTGAATCAAGGTGATGTATCCAAAACAATGAATCAATTCAAAACATAAACATGTTAAGGACACAACAAATCATAGTTTAGCATGCTAACAAAGATTTACCAATAATTAGAACAAAGCATGAAAACATATGATTAGGAAAAGCAAGCTTACTTAGTGATTTAACTTCATTAATCCCAAGCTTTAGCTTTCCTAATGACCCTTAGTATCCCTTAGCTCATTCCCCTTTCTTTGGCCTCAAAACACCTTAAGGAGGGCCTAAAAGTTCCTCACTTTTGGCTAAGGAATGAGCTTCTTTTTATACAAAAAATTGCCCAACGGCTAGTCCTCGGTCGACCTCCTACAGGGCTCGGTCGACCTGCCCTTCAACGGGCAAAAATATGACCGTTTGAAAATAATGCCGTTGCCTTTTTCCCGGTCGACCTGCAGTGGGCTCGGTCGACCGTCCATGGGCTCGGTCGACCGGCCACACTGCAGGTCGACCGGGTCCCCTGGACCAATTCCCCCAAAAATGCATATTTTAAAGTATTTTTCTTTGGGGACTTTTTGGGCCATTAAATCAAGCTTGAAATCATGTTTTAAATCATTCTAAGTGGTTTAAAAACATGAAACATAAAAAGCCTAAAAATGATTTGAAACTTTAAAATCAAAGGCTAGCTTGATTCTTAAAAACTCTTTTCAAAACTAAATGCATCCAAGTTTTAAAATCAAAACATGCATGAAACATGAAATTTAAAAGACTTAAATCAATGCATGTGAAAATATAGATTTCAAGTATTTTAAAATCAATGCTCATGTGAAAATTCAAATGATGATGAAAATGATAATGCATCCACCAAATTGCAATCTACAAAATTCCTAACAATCTCCCCCTTTGCAATTTGATGGCAACTCACTCAACACTGAATTTTCACACTAAGTCTTCAGCTCCCCCTTAGCTGGACAAGTCTTGAAATCTCTTGGATGCTTCTTTGACTTAGCTTGGGCTCTTGTTCTTTTTCTTCATTCTTGATGCTTGGAGCTTGATCATTCTTCAAGCTTTCTTTTCTTCTCTAGCCAAGCAACTTCTTTAACTCCCAAGCTTAGTCTTCTATCAACTCTCCCCCTTTGACCATGCACTCTCTCTCTTTGGCAAGATATGCATCTTCTCCCCCTTTGGAAGATAATACAAAATCTCCCCTTTTGACATCTACAATATTCTCCCCCTTTGACATTAAATTGCAAAGGTACCTACACACATGAAATAAGGAAAATACCTTTAAGTAGCACCTGTTAACTAAACAAATCGAAAATGAAATATATAACAGGTATCATGTATGGTAGTAGTCTAAGGGTATAAAGCCAATTCAATGGTGAATTTGATCAAAACTAATACTTCCTATGAAGATTTACTCCCCCTCAATCCATATTCTTCTTTTGTCAAGCTTTTGACAAGGATTTAACTAATAGGTACAAGAAGAAGATGGTTTTACCAAATGAGGGTCAATTTCAAGGAAAGGATTAGATTCATTTAACTATAGAGCTCAATATGATCAAATTACCAAGATTAAGAGCAAGGTCATGGAGAAAAGCAACCATGGATACCAATTGGAATAAAGAATACCAATTGAGATTAAAGGATATTACTATTATCTCAATCACTCTAAAATGGAGTTAAAAAGAATATAACTACTAGGATCAATCCAAATTAGAGCTATCCATGATGTTATGGGGTTTATTCAACATAGCATCAATTAATATACCTATGAAAAACATATGCTATGTAAATTTTGAAATCATTTCATCCAATCAAAAACTATGACTATTATGTGCACAAGATGAATGAAATGAAGTTCAAACATGAAGCCTACCTCAACCATTAACCAACCAAGATTATTAACACATAAAACATGGTGGTCATAAGATTTACCTATATGAGCATGAGAGGAGGCAAACATGAACATTATGATGCTAATGGAATGTGACATGGAATAAAGATATATTACTTATCAAGTTCAATCCAATGTACACAAGGTTTATCACAATCTCAAGATATCAATTGGATATGACAACAATCGAAAATTAAACTAATTGAAACCAATTGAATATGAAACATGATTAAGAGCATAGATGTGACAAACACAAAATTCCATCAAGCAACATAAATGGTAAATCATCACTTTAAAGATATAGTAACTTAGTGAGCATAGTGATGAACATTGCATGAAATGAAATGTCTTTAGGTGGTACATGCAATTTGAAAATTGAAAAACCATATGAACTCAACATGAAGGAAATCCATCAAAAATAGATATGCCTATGAGATACAAATAATGGATTTTGATGAGAGTCTCATATGATCATAAATATGATATTGAAAAAATGCACAAGCGATATTACTATGAAATTATGCATAAAACAATATCACAACCATCCATCTATAGCAAAGCGTATGAAGTACAAAGGATGGATTTGAGAGTTCTAGTATGGTATCCACAAATGGAACTTAAGAGCACAACCATACATGGAACTATATGACATTTGCATAGAGAGGATCAATTATAATCAAGATCTAACTCATACCATATCATCAAAAAAGAATATAACTATTCATGCACAAGAAGGTATGAAGTTAGAACGATATCATGGATCGCATATAGATGAAAATGGATCTCATATAAGGTATACCTATGAAGAACAATGGTTTAATTCAAATTCATCTAAAATGATCCATTAATCTATCATGTAAAATCTCCACTCTAGCAAATGTACTAAGCTTACAATGCAATGGAAAATGGATATGAGGATCATACCAAATGAGCTTAGCACACAAAATCAAATATGTACTTAAGAAACTCAAATGATAATGAAACAAAAGATTTTACTATAAAGCACATAAATAATCATCAATTTGCATTAATGAAACGATATACAAAGTTAGGCAAAAACATGCAAGTCAATGACATCATACCCAACCATACAAAGTAAGACATAATAACAAAGTCAATTTGCATTTGAAGGAATGTAACTTTGTTGAGCAAAGATGCAAATTGCTTGTAAAATGTATTTCCTACTAAATGATATAAACATAAGCACAAGGAAATAAACTCATGGAAAATGCTTCAATAAATCTAACTAATAAGGCTTAGAACATTTTCCAAAGATCTTTAATTCACTCCAATATTCAAAATCCAACAATGAAACATTTATAAACTTATGATCAAGTGATTTTGAAAACCATGAAGTGAACTAATACCATATTTTCAATTTGTATCCTAAATATGACAATAGATACTCATACAAATTGAACACATATTTTCCATACAAAAAGATATAACTTGTAAGTTCATGGAAAATCTAAATTGATTTGAATCATTTGTTTTACAAAATAATCTAACTATGATATCCAAACAAATGATTTTCCAACATCAATTGATCATGAAAAATCTAGCTAAGAAAGCTTTTGTAATCACAATCAATTGATGATCATCAAATAGAAATGCACTACAATAGTAATAACTATATGAGAACAAAATGCAAATCTATATGAGGATATTGCAATCAAATGATTTTGAAAACCAAGGATATAACTAAGAAAGTTCATGTAGACAAAATCAAATGATCACAAAGAAACATTGCATTTTATAAGATGTGACTATGTAGAAACAAAATGCAAATGTAACATGACCAACAAATAGATATGACTAAAAAGAATAGGTTGGTCTAATGAGGTTCAAGGCCTTAAGGTTAGTCCAAAAGTCTACCTTTGAAGATTCACCTAAGGTCTTGATAAGGTTGTCCTTGAGGGTTTACTTTGAGGTCCCACCAACTCTTGGGGTTTTAACTTGAATAAGTTTTAGAGTGGTGAGATAGATTCTTAGGGGAAATTAGAGAGCTAGGAAGGAAAATTCCATTTTCAACCATAGTGGAAATCATTCTTAAAAGATATGCATTAAAACACAACTCTAGGGTTCAAATCTACATTTAAGCATATAAGGATCGACTCCGGGTGTTTAAGCCCTAAATGGAGTAACCTTGCTCTGATACCACTTGTAAGTCCGGGAGATCCGAACCCTAGAGGGGGGTGAAAAGGGTGAGCTACAACTAGTGACCAACTATGACCAATTTTAATTTTCTATAAACTAACTAGTCACATGTGATAATTAATCAAACAAAATGCGGAAGCTTAAACAATTACAATCATCACAATGCAATCACCACAACACAAGATTTATAGTGGTTCGGCCTCAATGCCTACATCCACTACCGGCTTGTGTTCCTCACACCCCACCGGATTTCCACTATGTATGCTTTTCAATAGGCTAAGCAATAACCTTTACATCTATGCTTTTCTAGGCTAAGCAATAACCTTTACATTATGCTTTTCAAGGCTAAGCAATAACCTATACAACCAAATGGTTGGTTCTCTCTCTTAGTAGTGTCTAAAATACACTTGATGGAGATACATATTTAGCTCAATACATTGCCTCTTAAATAGGCGGATATAAAAGTGAAAAACTAACTCACACAAACACCATATGAATGCAAAGATGAATGCACAAAGTGTATGCATGATGTCCTCAATCAATTTTAAAATAAAAGCTCATAAATGTATGCCAAAGGCTTTTGAAAGTTTTAGCTCAAAACATTTATGATTGAGGAAATGCTAATCACATGTTAAAAGTAACTTGTAAAAGACATACCTAAGTATTCTACACAAGTTGTGAAATTCAAAGAACAAAACATGTGATGCATATGGATTTCAATCAAATTAAAAATGAAGCTCAATATAAGTATGCCAAAAGCATTTTTAAAGTGTAAAACACAAATATAGATTTGATTGAAATTATGGGTCAAATCACATGTAATTAAAAGGACAACTTGAAAATGATATACCAATCAATGTTTAAACAAGTTGTAAAACTTTAAAACAAAATACATGTGATTTATAAAGTTGTTGAATCCAAAACATAAGATAGATTTGAAAGTGATTTTCTTATGATGAAAAACAACAACCAAAGATTTCAACCAAGTATAGGAATCATGTTACATATGATTTCAAAGATGATTCCAAAACATGATTTACTTAGATATACCAATTTAAGTACTACTTGGTTTGAATCAAGGTGATGTATCCAAAACAATGAATCAATTCAAAACATAAACATGTTAAGGACACAACAAATCATAGTTTAGCATGCTAACAAAGATTTACCAATAATTAGAACAAAGCATGAAAACATATGATTAGGAAAAGCAAGCTTACTTAGTGATTTAACTTCATTAATCCCAAGCTTTAGCTTTCCTAATGACCCTTAGTATCCCTTAGCTCATTCCCCTTTCTTTGGCCTCAAAACACCTTAAGGAGGGCCTAAAAGTTCCTCACTTTTGGCTAAGGAATGAGCTTCTTTTTATACAAAAAATTGCCCAACGGCTAGTCCTCGGTCGACCTCCTACAGGGCTCGGTCGACCTGCCCTTCAACGGGCAAAAATATGACCGTTTGAAAATAATGCCGTTGCCTTTTTCCCGGTCGACCTGCAGTGGGCTCGGTCGACCGTCCATGGGCTCGGTCGACCGGCCACACTGCAGGTCGACCGGGTCCCCTGGACCAATTCCCCCAAAAATGCATATTTTAAAGTATTTTTCTTTGGGGACTTTTTGGGCCATTAAATCAAGCTTGAAATCATGTTTTAAATCATTCTAAGTGGTTTAAAAACATGAAACATAAAAAGCCTAAAAATGATTTGAAACTTTAAAATCAAAGGCTAGCTTGATTCTTAAAAACTCTTTTCAAAACTAAATGCATCCAAGTTTTAAAATCAAAACATGCATGAAACATGAAATTTAAAAGACTTAAATCAATGCATGTGAAAATATAGATTTCAAGTATTTTAAAATCAATGCTCATGTGAAAATTCAAATGATGATGAAAATGATAATGCATCCACCAAATTGCAATCTACAAAATTCCTAACATTCAAATCCTAAAATCTCGGCTTATGTGCATCTTTCTTCATATCTCATATCTATGAATGATCTTAGTGATATCAAGGAGTAACTCAGTTGGCCTCGGGCCACGATTTGCTCTCGGAGATTGAGGATTCGAACTGTGCTACTTCACTGGGGTCATAGGGGAATTACCAGGCTCCCCCTGGGCCCATAAGGATTAGTCCGGCCCAAAGAGCTGGGACACCCTCTGTTATAATAAAAAATTAAAAAAAATAAAAAATCTTAGTGGTAATAATAGCAAGGCACTAGAATGTTTCCATATATTATTGACTAATACCGTTATTGCATGCCTCTCTGTCTAGCCCGTCTCTTTCTGGAGAATCTCTTCTGGCTGAAAAACTAAGAAAATATATTAAGTCTAATTTTTATTAAATTATTATCAAAAAATCTAAAAGAAACAAATATATTATATAACATTAAAAGTAAAAAACTAAAAAAATCTTTTAAAAAAGATAGAGATCAAAATCAGAATAATCTAAAGGAGCCGAAAATTTGAAAAGAGAGGAAATAACAATGGAAAAGGGAAGGTGAATGGAGATCAATGACAGTAGACCGGCTCTAGTATGTAAATTGGGAAAGAATATCAAAATTATAAGAGATTTTTGGACTCGAAATTCAAATTAAAAATAAAGTTTTGAATAGATCTAAGAGGATTTTATCGGAAAATACTCGGTATACGGACGTTGCACGAAACAGTTCTCCCTAGTTAGGGCCTTACGAAAGAGTTCCTTCATCCTATTTTCGTTTTTTTTTTTTCTTACTTTGACTCGAGTGACTTCATCCTATTTTCGTTTTTTTTTTCTTACTTTGACTCGAGTGACTTCATCCTATTTTCGTTTTTTTTTTCTTACTTTGACTCGAGTGACGCTAGCGTCACTCGTCTTAGACTGAAGAGCGATGCTAGCGTCACTCGTCTTTATATAAACCCACATTCGAAACCCCATTTTCTCATCTCTAATTGTCCGCATCAATGAATACTTGCAGGTTTTCGCAGATTGGAAGAAAAAAGAAAAAGAAAAAGAAAAGAGAGGGAGGCGGAAGAGAAAGAGGAGGAATAAGAGAAAGAAAGAAATCAAAGGAAAAAGGGAAGAAGAAGGTTGGGGCGTGCAGGAGGGGTGCGAAGGTGAGATGGACAGTGACGCAGGGTGATGCACAGGTGGGGAGGAAGAGAAAGAGAAGGAAGAAGAGAGGGTGGAGAAGAAAGAAAGAAAAAGAGCATTTGTGAGAACATATAACTGGGCATTAATATATTTCCATTTGCCAAGGAACTCTTCCAAAAATATACTGACACTAGCGTCGCTCTCCAGTCTGAGATGAGTGCTCGAGTAAAAGTGTTCAACGTCCGTATACTTGGTATTTTCCGGTAAAATCCTCTAGATCTAATCAAAACTGGGATATATATATATATATAAATATATATATATATATATATATGAGGGTATTCTTATGCTTCCATCTGGTGAGGGACAATGACGTGGAATCATCACATTCATTCAAAAATTCTGGAGATCGGACGGTTTTAAATGACCCTTTAAATTTCCATATATTTATAGGACATCTGAGGCAAACCCAAACAAAAAAAAGAGGCATCGTCTGCTGGAGAAGAGGACTCCGCTGGAAGCTATTCACGAAGCTCTTCACCGAGACGCCCTTCCTCCATCCTCTTCCCAAGCCATAGGCGATTTGCATCGCGGGAGGAGTATCATGGATGCTTAATTGATGAGACTTTTAGGTGTTTATCAAAACTTCTACATTTAGTGTGTGTTATGACATGATGGTTTGACTTTAAATTGCGCTATTGAGCTATGATTTTAAATAACTCGATGAAACCTATTAGATTATACACGGATGACCCTAAATACATATATTACCATTTGAAGGATCTATCTACCATCTTTTTTCAAAGGCAGAGAGAATTCAATTTAGATGATATTGAGAAAGTGGGTTGTTTGATCAAATTCTTAAATCTATCTATATTATAAGACAAAAATCAGCAGAAAAATTTGAAATTTTGACACTTGGCAGTACTTCCCTTAAACATTTAATACCCTATTAATTAGGGATTATATTAGTATAACCACCCTCACTAACTCCTATTAATTAGTAAATATAAGTGAGGGTCTACAAGGGGTACGTGGGGCCTCACATAAGGAAAATAAATTTCTTTATATAACTAATCATAAATATATAAATATAAGAACACATTGAACCCATACTGCTCCAAACTACGGCCCGGGCAGCATGTGTTCAATTTGTTCTTATTAAGTTTCATATTAACTTTTTTTCTTTTTACCCAATGAATTCTCTTTAAATAAGAAAAATAAATTTCTTTATGTAACTAATCACAAATTTATAAATATAAGAACACATTGAACCCACCAAAATACGGCCGGGCAGCATGAGTTTAATTTATTTTATCAAGTTTATATTAATTTTTTTCTTTTACCCAACAATGAATTCTCTTTATTAAAATTTATTATAATTTTTAGTTAAGTTTGCCACAAAGTTTAAATGATCTTACTTTATTTTTCTAACCGATCACAATTTGATGTAAGAATTTAGTAATATTTTTAGACCCGAGCTTAGCACGGGTCTTTCTTGCTAATTTTAATTAAATACAAAGACACACACGATCTGCACTGCAATAACTCTAAATCTTCTGTATTCAATATAGTATTTTCAATAGGTGTGGTCCCATTCTAAAATTATACTCCTCCAACTGAGGACTATAGATATTTGTTTTTCTGCACTTTCTAGGTGAGGAAGATTTTTACAAATTTAAAGCCTCAGAGGATGCATACGAAACGAAAAAGGGAGAAGAAGTGAAATAGAAGAAAGGGACTTGGTGGATCCTCGACCCGATTTCTATGAGGTACCCATATTTCTGTCCCGATCTCTCTCACAAAATCCCTAATTCCATTAACTCCAAATCCCTCATTAAAGAAACATATAAAGCTCTAAGATTCATATTGGAAAAAAAAAAAAAAATTCAATTATCGATCCAACACTTCAGTCCATTCGGATGTATGCCAATCCTTGAGATCAGTGACGATCAGGGAATCTCTATTTGTACATGGTTTGGATGGATTGCTAGATGGGCCCCACCAATAGTTCTCATGGAAGCACATCCCAAAATCATTTCCATTGTGGATCTTACACGCAAAAAAATCAGTGATGATTTGTTGCATCCAAACTTGGATACATTATAAAATTGTGGAAAGCAAAAATCTTTTCACCATAGATTTTGTTACCAAAAGTAACCTAAAAATTTCTTTAAATCTAACATTAGTTAGTTAAAAATTAGTGCAAATCTGAGTCAATTTGATTAAAGACTCTTATATTTAGGGTCTGTTTAGCAAAGCTTATCGGTTTGAAATTGATCTAGCTTAAATAGTCTATGTGAAATACATCTATTTCAAATACTCCTTTACAAATAGACCGTTTGGTAATACATGTAGTATATCTACTTCAAATAGAGCTGTTTTATAAAACTTGTTTGGTAAACATACAAAGAAGAGCTTATTATAGGAGTATTTCTTGTCTTTTCAAAAAAAGTAAATTTATGATAGAAATTCAAATAGAACATCCATTATAAATTATATTTAAATTCAAACAGGCCATGTAAAATTCACAAATTGAATTTTAGGTGTCAAAAGATCCGTCTAAAAACTAACCTATAGTAGTATTTAGATCCACCTATCGCTTCTAAACAGTATGCATTTGTCAACTTTGAGAACAAACCAACTTCACAAGAGTTCTCAAAGTGAAGTTTTGCATGGATTCACAAGGAAAGGTGTCTATATCAAATATCAGACTTCTTGTTTCATTATCAAGATAATGATATCATACTACCAATATGAAAACTCTGTTTGAGAAAATGCAGTAATGAAGGTTCTGAAAGCAATATGAAACTAATGTCCACACAAATATATATATTGGCAACATTGTGTAAAGGATAAAATGTCAAAGATGCATACAACTATGGGCAAGGAAATGAAAGTTCTTCAATTATTACTGCCAAAATTTTCATGCGGAGACTTATTTGCCCCTGAACCTAGCTTCAGGCGGAGATGTCCGACGAATCAATCGGGATACTGACCGTCTCCAACAATCAGATGACAGGAAGGATCCCGCCGGCGATCGGTAACCTCAGGGGCCTCCAAGTCCTCTCCCTTGAATTGATTAGGTTTTCCAGCAAGATTCCAGCAGAGATTGGGGATCTGCAGCAGCTATTAAATCTTAATCTCAGTTCGAGGGAGCTTTGAGAATGACTCCGATAGTCGCTCAGATCTTGCTTCTTCCAACCAGCGAGCCTTTGTCTGCTTCTCCTTGTCCTTTGCAACCTGTTGCATGGCAATAATTTTTCTGCTTCTTTCAACCAACGAGCCTTTGTCTGCTTCTCCTTGTCCTTTGCAACCTGTTGCATGGCAATAATTTTTCTCTGGCCGTTAACCATGCGTCTATCAAATTCAGCCATTTCGTTAAGAAGACTGCATCAAGCTTCTTCAGCATATTTGACCTGACTACAAAATCACTATGAGTTTTGGAAATAATATCCGATTCCAACATATATTCATCCTTTAGTTTCTTTTTTTCATTCTCCCTAAATTGAATAAATTTCCCAATTTCTTCCTGATGTTTTAGAGGGATCACATTTGTAAACGCTCATTTGTAAAGAGAAAATCAAATTCGCCCATTTGTACAAATCATCTCTCTCCGGCCCATTTCATGCTTTTGGCTTCTACATTTGTAAGCTCCCATTTGTAAACGCCACCAGCGGCCCCGCCACGCTCCCTCCCACCACCTGACCCTAGAGGTGGCAAAATATGACCCGACCCGCGTATTACCCACTTAACCCGACCCGTTTGATAGGCGGGTCGGTCACGGGTCAAGTATTCATGACCCGCAATTAAACGTGTCAGGTTAGGGTTAACCAGCTTATTTAAGCTAAAATTAAATTTGATTATTTTAATGCATAGGCTAAAAAAGAATGAATGGACCTTAACCAATTCAACCCCACCATTTTTATTAATGGAAAGCAAGGTAATGTACATCAAATGATTGTTGAAATGAGATTAGACCAAATTTGAGGTTAAAAGTCAGTTTTGGTCAGGCAGGGAACCATGGTTGAGTCGATTGATTCATTAGATGGATGTGAGTTATGCGGGTCGACCTGACCTGTATAACCCGCAATGGTTATGCGGGTTTAAATGGGTCGGGTCGGGTTGACCCGTGGTGGGTGTGGTTTAGGGGGGTTTCCGACCCGTTTAGCACAACCCGACCCGATTGCCACATCTACCTGCCCCTGATCGACAGCCAAATAAATCGTTAGCCCAGTTGTGACGGGCGGTGACGGGCGTGGGGAGAAACGCGCCGGAGAGACAGTATCTCAAACCTGGCGAAAGCAGCCACGCTGTCGACGATGTCGATGCCGGTGCTGATCTCCAAGACGTGGTTGTGGAGCGCATTTGCGCTTTCCTTGGTGATGATGATGGGTGGCGAAGAAGAACCCTAGCCGCAAGCGAAAAAGGCGAAACTGAACAAAAAAACGCCAAGACACATCTTATATATAGAGGGGTAAATTCGTCATTCCACCTTTTCCAATAATCTCTATTTGCATTGTGAATAAAATACAAATATGTTTAGTACAAAATACCAAAGTACAGGGGGTAGTCTTCATTTTGAGCAAAGTACAGGTAGGTATTCTGCTATTATCCCTAAAACTTACTTACCACAAGCTTTGATCGTTGTAATGGATTCACTCTCATTCCATTTGCTAATAGGAAACCATTATCTATCAGATGCTCTGCCACCAATTGGCTCATCATTCGTAACTCATTAATAGACATTTCTCCCCTCACCAACTCTGCGTGAATTTTATAAATTAATTATTATTTTACTAAAATGCTTCCATATAAGTATATCTGCAATGCAATACCTGAGTACACATATGGTCTGTCATTGCGTATGGCCACAATGAAAATGCAAGCCCCTATCACATAATATGCTCGTGGGTTTGCAAAACCCGTATTTTCAAGCATAGTAGAAAAGCGAGCCGCATCATTCTACCAAGTGAATTGCGAAGGGATTGGGTCGATGATACATTTTGATCCCACCAATCCTTAAAACGTTCTACCTCTCAGTGTCATTTTTTGTACATGCATGTGTGAAATTATACAAAACACCCCTCTCTAGAATCTCTACTGCTTCTTTCTACCACAAGTTTAAACACTATAGTCTTCCATATATTATTCATGCTCACAATTTATCACCAAAAATTGTACAGTATATAGTCAGTCATCCAAGATTAACAACTTAAAACTAAGCATTAGAATTAGAGAGTTGCTAACGCCATAGCCAAAGCTTCTCGTTCCACATCCCTTCTCTTTCCAAAATTTCTTTCTGCACACCCCTTTGTTTCCAAAATACCCTTCCCTCCGTTCTCAGTCCACTCCCCTCCCTCTCCCTCCCTCGCTCTTTCCATCTTTCCATCTTTCCTCTCCCTCTTTCTCTCTCCTCTCCCTCTTACCATCTCCTTCTCCCTATCTCTCTCACTCTCTGTCTCCCTCTCTTTCCCTCTCTTTCCCTCTTCTTGCCGCCGCCCTCTCTCCCTCTCCCTGTCCCTCTCCTCCGGTAGTGCTGCCGAAGCGGACGATGGTGGCTGGGATGGGGGATTTGGGCGGGGTGGGGTGGGTGAGTATAGAAAGAAGGTGGGGAGGGAGATATTTTGATAAATGTCCTTTTAGGTAATCTTACACAATGATACTTTAGTCATGAGAAAAAGGTATGTGGAAGGAGAAGCTTTGGCTGTGGCATTAGCATCTTTCTTAGAATTATTTGATTGGACTGACGTCTCGCATTCCTGTCATCTGCTTTCATCATCACCCGACCTCCCTGGTCATGCATTTAGATGGGCTTCACTAAGAGGGGTATTTCTTTTTATACTAAACTATAAGTACATTATAAAAAAATAAAATGGCATACCCATGATAATAAGTTCTTATGAACTCTTGCATGAAGAATTAAGTTTCAGATATAGATGTTGCAGATTCAGATGTTGCAATATGCCGGTTGTTTACTCATCCACATCCTAGGCAAACATGGTCCACAAATAAGCAAAGTCACTCTTATGATTATCTTCACCAGATATTTACATAGTAAAATTGAAATTTAAGATTTTAGATAATATAATTACATCCCAAATGGTACTGAGTATCCGTAAATTTTATGCCTAACAATAAGCTATGATGTTTTCATAAAAACACAATCTTATGCGTTATCCATCATCACACTTTTTATCAAACAGTGGTGGTACCAACTACCAACTCTTATTGGGATAAACTTTGGGCTACCCTATTCATTGCTATGACCTTTATTTTGAGCGGATCGGATTTTTAATAGATGGGCCCTATCAGAAGAGCAGTAAATAAATCATAAAATTGATAATGGAGGAGAGAAAAAACAACAGTAACAACCAGCATACTTATAATAGAGTGGGGATTTTTTTAACGAACATTTGTTATTGACAAATTGACTGCTATAAAAAATGATATGAGAGGCTGATGGGTCCACCAATTGGGCCATCGTATCAACCAATTGGAAATTACAACGATACTGATCATGCCCTAGGGTTAGGGCTTGTGTAGGTGCCGAAGCACGGGTCAAAAGACACCTCAAATTGTCTCCACAGAGACTTCGATACGAGGACACACCTCTCCGAGGGAAAACCCACGATTCTATTCTGTATGAGATTTCCATCTCTACAATGCCATATATATAGGATAAAACAAAGCTTAGAACCTAGGAAATCTATCTAAACTAGGCAAGTAATTAAATTGGAATGCTAATCCTAATTAGGATAAAATTAAGAAACTACTAATAATAATAATAAAAAAACAAAACAATTCCTAAACTTCTTAGTTCTTGGGCGGGACCGCTTATGGCCCGTTCTGCATCAGATACTGATATGGTGTTGCCTTAGCCAACCCCAACATAGTTGGGACAATGTTTTGATGATGATGATGACTGATATGGCATTGCCTTAATGTGGATGGTCTTATCATCAATTTGGCTTGTGGGTGGCTATCTCTACGCTTGATTAGGGGATTGGTTGGAGTCATCTTATTGGGACGATCTTGACTATCATGTTATTTTGGACATGAAAAAGGGGTCTATTTCAAATCCACTGCTCACTTGGGTGCCATTGTCCACATCTAAACCAAGCAATTGACGTGCTTATATCTACGTTGGATGCTTGGGTCATGTTTTGGTGCGTAGCAATGCTAATTAGACTTCCACAAAGTTATTTTCGAACAAGGTCAATAATGGCCTGGCTTTGCCCAAGTCTGGATCCACGCCCATTTGGATGGGCTTGAACATTCGTTTAGGTCTCACAGGTTGGATCTAGATCCATATTTAATGTGTGAAGCTCTTAGCCCTATGAACTCTTGTTAGGCTCATCCCCTCATCTCATCACCTACACACCAGCCAAAGATGGCCCCATAGAGAATATGAATAGATAACAAATATCTTTTTTTGCTACATGGAGAAATCAAATCAGAGAGAGAGAGAGAGAGCAAAGGAGAATACGAATAGATAACAAAAGTGATTATTTAACAGGCTATTTGAAGATATAACCAATGCATCTCTGAGTTTTTGAATGCAGTGCTGAAGGGCTTCATTTACTTAACAAAAGTGATTATTTAACAGTTTATATATAATTATAATTTAAAACAGACAGAGAGGCTTCTTTCATGCATGAAATCAACTCCTCTTTAATAACATTAGAATATATATTTTGTGAACTGCCTTGGTCATGTTATATGGGCATGTAGGTAGCATTTTTTGATAAAATAATTTGATTGATTCTTATTAAGTAAGAAAAAAAAAAAAAAAAAACATACCTTCCATTTTCCTATAGCACCCAATCTCGTTGATGACTTCATAGCTGTAAATAAAAAAAATGTATTAAAAAATAATCTCAAATTCTAAATAATGCAACGTACCTAATGGCTGATTAATTCAAGAAGAGAGACTATGAGAGAAAGGAACAAAAAGGTACAACAGACCCGTTGAAGAAGAAAGAAGAATAGAGAGAGGATGAGGAGGAGGAGGATCAGATGGGAGGTAAAAGAAGGTAAAGACCTAATAATCAAATACTATTAGGATCTACCCACATGCACAATAGTGCAAATGAGGGATAAAAAAAAAAATGTTCTTTTAAGTAAAGTAAGCCCATTTCATCAGTTTCACCTCAACTGAATCTGAACCCACTCCAATACCCCTTCACATCATTGTACGTCCAAAAAGATGCAAAGAGCAACAATGAAAAAACCTTTATCCATTGATAGATTGGTTCACAATCACAAGTGATATTTAGCCCCAACACAAACCAGACATACCCTTCTCATCCCCTTAATCTACAACATGACAACAAGAACAGATGGGGAAAAATCCAGCATAGAAAAGAACACATAAATGGATAATGATCATAATCAACTAACGTCTCAGACACCTCGACAAAACCCACGAAACAAAAATAAAGAACGGATAAAAAAAATAAAAGAGAACTCATTTTTCTCACTTGATTTTTTTCACATTTCTTCTTCCTTGAAATAGAGAGGCATGATTTAAAACCTTGTGGCTGATGGTGCTCATGAGGACGTCTTCTTCACTCCTCGCCTTCTCCTCATTCCCTCCTTCTTCCCTCTTTCTCCTTGGCGTTGCAGGGATGAGTATTATTGGAAAAGTGGGATCAGGCAAAAGAGGAGCTTTTATAAGAGCTGGTGGATCATACGCTGCTGGGAGTAAATGGGGGTTGTTGGGAGTAAATGGGCCTGCCAGCTGGGCTACAGCCTACAGGTCTGATCGACCTATCACTGGGCTCCTAACCAAATAGGCTTCATTTTCTATAACAGTGGGTTGTTGGAAAATTTATGCACCTCTGACCTCTCTATCTTCTACCATTGACTGTAACTTTAAGTTTCCCATTACTCTTTGCAAACAAGCAAACAGGCTTATTATTCTACAGTGATGGTGACTTAATTAATCACATGATAGCATAGAGTGCTCTTGTCTATTTTATTATATTGGATTTCATCTTTACTGACAATTTTGATTTTAAAACTACGATTATTCATATTTTATTTGAACCGTACACGTCCTCTCCCCTTCTTATCTGTATCTTATATCACTACCACCTATGCAACTATCTTTCATCTTTATCTCACATAACTGTAACCACTCCATCTTTCTTTTTCACTGTTCAAGTTTCATTTTCCTTGATTACCTTCTGGATTGCATGCCCAACATCTAATGTTGGGTCTTTGGTTGCTTTGGCCATATGCGCTGTGGGGGGACATAGTTTCAAAGTCGTGGGATTACCCAATGAGATCCTCTCTTTAAATTGAAAACCATGAATGTACAGATCAATTTCTACCATGGACATTCAGAAGGCTACTTTTCTACTAGACTGCTCCATTTTATATACCCCATATATGAGTAAAAAGCTTGGTATCTTATTCCCATATTACTCTATTTTGAATAAGTTTTTAATTCCTACTAATTTAATTTTTCATTTATATTTCTTTCTACAAATATTGCATGAAGGGATGCCCTTGCGCGTATATATTTAGATATATGAGCCTTGGGCGACTTAATTTTAAATTTGAAGTTGGATTTGGCAATCAATTGCTCAATTTCGCTCCTCAATTTAAAAAAAAAATCATATACAATATAACTGTTACATGATCCATATTTTTTAATCCTTATCAACTAGGGGCGTTCATGGACCAAGCCAGCCATAACTCGACCTAGACCCAGCCTGCTTCAGACGAGACTTGTATTTAAAATCTAAACCAGTTTAATATAAGGTCAGGCTTGAATTTAGCAGCAGAGAGTCCAAACTTTGTTAGGGCCCGAATAAGATACACAATTTCAGCAAAAATTAAATATTTTTTAAACTAGATGTAACCCAAACACATACTCTTTTACACGCGAATAAAGGACTCAACCATATCCGTGGAGTTTAATTTGGCAGCAGAGAGTCAAAATTCATTGGGGGCCAAATTAAGATTTCTCCAAAACAGAGCCTTAGGCCCTGTTTCTTTAGTGATTTTCTACCACAAAAAATTATCGTTGAAATTGTCCTCAAGTTACTGTCTAGGGTACTATTTTAATTAAGTTTACTGCAGCCACCATGCACTCTTGACTCTCCTACGGACATAGGTTTGGAAAATTGAAGCTGACTATTGATGGGACCCACCTAAGTAGGTTTAATAGACAATTGGATGGGTCCACTGATCAAGTGTTCCATGCATCTGTATAAAATTAATGGTCACTGTGGATTTATCTTATATTGGTGACCAGTGGATCTATTTATTTATTGATAGGTTGCATGGATGAGTCAAATAGATCTGGTACACGGCAAATTTAATTGGTCACATAAAATTTAATTGGTCCCATAATGTAATTGTATGCCCCATGCATTTCTATTATGAAACCACACTCAAATCTCTGAAAATCCTACAACCTTTCATGAAACTCCTGTGAATGTCATGAACCACTCCACAAATCTACAAATTCAACATACAACTTCCCAAACTCTAATGACTTTTGCCCCCACAAATTCCACTTGTTTCTATGAATCCACAACAGGTCAGCACCCAAACGCCCTCCAATCCCTGAAAATCCTGCAACAAGTCAAGAAACTCCTGCAAGTGTCACATGAGTCACTCCACATAACTGCAAACCCCATTCCCAACAAAACCCATTCTCAGAATCTATATGAAAAATAAAAATAAATAAATAACAGATCTTCTAAATCCCAAAAGAACCCAATATATTATACAAGTTGTCACTTAGGAGGACTGCAAACCTCTAGCCCACTTCCATATAGAAACCATGATCCCCACACTTTTTTTTTTAGATTTTATGTGGCTGTTGTAAATGCTTTTTAAAATTTTATTGGATTGAATTATGAGTGGCTGTTATGTTTGATTTTGTTTTATATAACTTTATACGTGTGATAAATTTTGTTCTTTTCTCCTCTTTCTGTATTATTATTATTATTTATGTATTTGATTATCTCTCAAAACTCATACTAACCCTTTTGATGGTCATGTAATTGGTATGTGTGCCCCACACTTTTCTAATACGAAAAAATGGGAGGTTTTTATTTTTAGATTTTATATGGTTGTTGTAAATACTTTCAACGATAGAGTGATAGATTTTATGGTAAATAATGTATTCATTACTGTGTATTGTACTGGCTATAAAATACCTCTATCATACTTACTGTGTGTATTAAATAATATATATTTTACTATAGGTGCCTTTGTTGCTAAACGATTGTTATTCACAAATTAGGTATGCTGAAAAATTCTCTTAATCATTGAAGTGGGAACAAAATCAGGTGCTTTGAAGATTAATTGTTTCTTAAATCAGGTAAGCTTTATAATTCTATATATTTATTCTTTTTTACCTACACAATTGTTAAATGTATATCATAGAAAGTGCATTTATAATAGTTGTCCAATTCTTGTATCTTTTATGGCAGTTACATATTTTATATAGTTTCTTTTGCTGACCGAAATAGTGGCTGTTATGTTTGATTTTGTTTTATATAACTTTATACGTGTGATAAATTTTGTTCTTTTCTCCTCTTTCTGTATTATTATTATTATTTATGTATTTGATTATCTCTCAAAACTCATACTAACCCTTTTGATGGTCATGTAATTGGTATGTGTGCCCCACACTTTTCTAATACGAAAAAATGGGAGGTTTTTATTTTTAGATTTTATATGGTTGTTGTAAATACTTTCAACGATAGAGTGATAGATTTTATGGTAAATAATGTATTCATTAATGTGTATTGTACTGGCTATAAAATACCTCTATCATACTTACTGTGTGTATTAAATAATATATATTTTACTATAGGTGCCTTTGTTGCTAAACGATTGTTATTCACAAATTAGGTATGCTGAAAAATTCTCTTAATCATTGAAGTGGGAATTAAATCAGGTGCTTTGAAGATTAATTGTTTCTTAAATCAGGTAAGCTTTATAATTCTATATATTTATTCTTTTTTACCTACACAATTGTTAAATGTATCATAGAAAGTGCATTTATAATAGTTGTCCAATTCTTGTATCTTTTATGGCAGTTACATATTTTATATAGTTTCTTTTGCTGACCGAAATATATATACTTTTCATTAACATCAAGCAAGTATGGTACTTCAAAAGGACGTAAATATATGCAAAATTGCGAGATTACAACGCAAACTATCCTTACAACTAAAGCGTTTAAATCGATATGATGGTATGAGCACGTCCTATATACTTAACATTTTTATATTATATATTTTAACTCTTATATACGTATCAAATATATTAATTTATTTTCTCATCTAGGCATTAAACATTATTCAAAATTAGCTCGACAGAGAAGAATATTATCAATAAGACATCGTCGTTTAATGAAGACTCCTTCTTTAGCAACGACAACGACCAATTCAAGTTCTCCATCTTTGTCCGCGATTGTAGGCTCCATAGAAAATCCAACAGGTAATAATAATGAATGGTCTACTCATGAAATTATAATATACATATTAGAAATAACGTGTTCTACGCTTACAACAATTCTCATTTTAAAAAGGTCAAGAACAAGGAGCATCGGATACAAGGGGATACTATACTGATGTTGCAATTCAACAAAATCAATCTTCAGTTCATAGTCAACGTGATATTTGCAAGATTGCTAGAAGACAAAGATTAATGAAGCTTCGAGATTTACGTGCATCAAAATATCAGTCCGCAGCTCAAAGAAGTATGTAAAGTACTTCCGTGTTAGTGAAGTCATTCCTTTTTTCTATATATAACGTCATCGTCCAATTAATTATTTCAATTCTTTTGACTTAGGTCGCACTAACGGTAGAAGAGACTTTGGGTTTCCAAGTCAAACTTGTAGTAAGTGTGGAGCAATAATGTGGGAACAAGAGGGGAATAAAAGAAGGGCAACTGATCCAGATTATATATTCAACAAATGTTGTCGAGATGGAAAAATTGTTTTACCTATGTTGCAGCATCCTCCATTGTACTTGAGATCACTCATGGAAGATTTCAGAAGTAGAACTGCCTCCAAATTTAAAAAATCAATAAGAGCATATAATAATGCATTCTCATTCACTTCGTTGGGAGCAAAAATTGATAACAGCATTTTAAGTGGAGGCGGTCCTTTTGCATTTCGTATACATGGTCAGACACATCATAGAATTGGATCTCTGTTACCATTAAATGGTGAGCAGCCAAAGTTTGCCCAACTCTATATACATGACACATCTCATGAGCTTAGAAACAGAAGAGTAGCCTTGGCAGATGGTACATGTGGAATCAATTTGGATGAGTCTATTATAGAAGGGCTAAAAGCAGTTCTAGATGAAGTAAATCCATATGTGCAAAAATTCAGATCATTGAAGGATAAATTTCAAGGGGATCTTCCACGAAATATATCAATGAGAATACTTTCTGATAGATCTAAAGATGCAAGACGATATAATCGTCCATCAGTGGAAGAGGTAGCTGCATTAATATTTGATGAAGAATCTACAAGCCATTCCAATAGAGATATCATCTTAGAGAGCGTCTCAGGGCTTTTGCAAAGAATAAGTGAACTTCATCCAAGTTATATGCCACTACAATACCCATTGCTTTTTCCTTACGGAGAGGATGGGTGGCATACAAATATATCTTATTCAATGTCATCATTATCATCAAAGTCTAAAGTTTCAATGAGAGAATACTACTGTTACAGACTGCAGCAAAGACAAGAGGAAGGAAAGACACTCTTATTATCTGGAAAACTCCTCCATCAGTTTATTGTTGATGCATTTGCATGTATTGAACAGAACAGAGCTTCCTATATAAGAGCCAATCAGGGTACATTTAGACTTGATTTTTACAAAGGTATTCAAGATGCAATTGTTCAAGGAGACAGTACAGCATCAGCAATTGGTCGACGGTACATACTACCTTCTTCATTCACTGGCAGTCCACGTTACATGATCCAACAATATCAAGATGCAATGGCTATTTGTCGATGGGCAGGGTGTCCCGATATATTCTTAACATTTACAAGTAACCCAAAATGGATAGAGATCCAATATTTTATAGACTTAATTCCAGGACAAAGAATTGAAGATCGTCCTGATATTATTGCAAGGGTATTTCATATAAAGCTCAATGAATTGATGGAAGAGATCAAAAAAGGAAAGGTTTTTGGCAAAGTTATCGCAGGTAAAACTTTATTCACTTTTATCATGATTCAGTTTCCATATACATTGTTTACAATTTTTTATAGATAGAATAATTTTATTTTTTACAGATATATATGCTATCGAATTTCAAAAGAGAGGGCTACCACATGCACATGTATTAATAACGTTGGATCAAAATCACAAGATATTGAGCACTGAAGACATAGATAATGTTGTTTCCGCAGAAATACCTGATATAAATGAAGAAGCGGAGTTATATGACACAATTAAGAGGTGCATGATCCATGGTCCATGTGGACCTCTAAATCCAAAATGTGTGTGTATGCAGGATGGAAAATGCAGCAAAAAATACCCCAAGCGTTTCAATGAGCGTACATCACTTGATAATCATGGTTATCCAACTTGCAAGAGAAGAGATGATGGAAGAACTATTAACATAGGTGGTGTTATGCTAGACAATAGATGGGTCGTCCCATATAACCCATATCTATCAAGAAAATATAATGCACACATAAATGTTGAAGTTTGTAGCCAGATACGAGTGATAAAGTATTTGTATAAATATATACACAAAGGATCGGATCGAGCAACTATCATTATTGAAGAAAGTGGTCAATCAAGAGATGCATCTGGTACATTGAGATATAAAGAAATTGATGAAATAAAACAGTACTTTGATTGTCGTTATCTTTCGGCGCCAGAATCGTGCTGGAGAATATTTGAATTCAGAATGCACCATAGAAACCCTACTGTTGAACGCCTGCAATACCATCTCGAAAATCAACAAGTTGTTGTTTTCAGCGATCACGACAATTTATCGTCTGTTTTAAATAGACCAGGAGTGAATAAAACAATGTTCACGGAGTGGTTTACAACAAATCGCCAAGATCCTGAAGCCAGAAGTCTTAGATATGTGGACTTTCCTATGAATTACACTTGGAAAAGTAATGAAAAGCTATGGTCAAAAAGAAAGTGTCGGAAATGCATTGGGAGATTGTATTATGCTCCACCTAATACAGGTGAAAGGTACTATTTGAGAATGCTCCTACATATTATACGTGGCGCTCAAAGCTATAAAGATCTAAGGACAGTCAACGGTACCGTGCATGATTCATTTAAACTGGCATGTTCAGAACTTGGATTGCTTGATGATGATAATGAGTGGGACAATGCGATTTCTGAAGCATCAACTTGGGCTACAGGACATCAATTAAGGAACATGTTTGCAGAAATACTAATGTTCTGTGAGGTTACAAATCCATTACAATTATGGGAGAAGAATTGTGAATCACTTTCTGAAGATATAGTAATGAGACTAGAGAGACAAGGCTGCACAATAAATTCAAAATTTTCTATATTTGAAATTCAAAATCATGCACTTATTGAAATCGAAACCATCTTAAATAAGAATGGAAGATCATTGAAGGAATTCACAAATATGCCATTGCCTCGCTATGAAGACGCTGATTACATCTCAAATAGGCTACTCCATGAAGAAATGTCCTACAATACTGAAGATCTTATCTCTGAGTTTGATATCTTATATACCAAACTAAATCAAGGACAATCCAGGGTATTTCACAATATCATGACATCATGTCAAGATAGAAAAGGTGAAATCTTCTTTGTCAATGGCAGCGGTGGAACAGGTAAGACATACTTGTGGAAAACAATTATTACAAAGCTTAGAAGTGATGGCAAAATAGTCTTGGCTGTTGCATCATCAGGAATAACATCTTTGTTGTTGCCAGGAGGTCGCACTGCACACTCACGCTTCAAAATCCCACTGCAACCTCATGAGACTTCATGTTGCTCCATAAGTAAAAAATCAAATTTGGCTGATCTTATTCGAAATACAACTTTGATTATATGGGACGAAGCACCAATGATGCATAAGCATGCCTTTGATGCTGTTGATAGAACTCTACGTGACATACTCAATGTGTCTAACCCTACTGCAGGCTCTAAATTATTTGGAGGAATAACTGTTGCATTCGGTGGAGATTTTAGACAAATTCTACCTGTAATTAGAAAAGGAAGTAGAGAGGATATAGTTTCTTCTTCAATTACAAAATCTTTGATATGGAAGCATTGTAAGGTTCTAAACCTAACCGAAAATATGCGTCTCCAAAATTTAAATACCGATGATGATATGGCACAGTTTGCAAGATGGGTATTAAGTATTGGAGATGGAGAATGCAACTCTACCAGTGATGATGATGACAACTTGGTTGAGATACCATCTGATTTAAGAATTGATACATACAATGATGAGATTCTGCCACTGATAAATTTTGTTTATGAGAACATATATAAGAATTATAAAGATCCATCTTATCTGAGGGATAGAGCCATCTTAACACCACTGAATGATTATGTTGACAAGATTAATGGTGTTGTTCTCTCAATGATTCCTACACAAGGGCGAACATATTTAAGCGCCGATACAATGGTGGAGTCTGATAGCAATGAAAGTAATCAAGGAATCTTGTACACTACAGAATTCCTTAATACATTAAATGTTAGTGGATTGCCAAATCACCGTCTGGACCTCAAGATTGGAACTCCAATAATGCTGATTCGCAATCTAAATCAGTCTATTGGGTTATGCAATGGAACGAGGCTTATTATCAAGGAATTGAGACACAAGGTAATAGATGCAGAGATAATTACAGGAACAAATACAGGAGAACGTGTCTTCATACCACGCATTATAATGTCAACGGTTGATACAGAATGGCCATTTATACTAAAGAGAAGGCAATTTCCAATAAAAGTTGCATTTGCTATGACTTTTAATAAAAGTCAAGGTCAAACGCTACAAAAAATAGGCCTCTATCTCCCTAAACCAGTATTCTCTCATGGCCAACTGTATGTAGCTATTTCCAGAGTCACAAGAAAATCTGGACTGAAAATATTACTGAAGAAAAATGATGGCATCCCTTTTGGCTATACAAGAAATGTTGTATACAATGAAGTGTTGAATGAAGTAAAAAGGCATTCCACAAACTAATAATAAAGGTAATTTCTTTACATTTAGACCCTATAAAATATGTCATCATAATTCATATAATGCTTCTCATTATAAATGGATCATAATACTTTGTTCCTATTATTACAGGATCTCAAAATCATTCAATCATAAATGTCGTCCAAGAGATATCATCGCCTAGAAGAACTCCACTGTTTTTGTGATAGATGGCATATCAAAGTAAGGCTTAGCAGAGTCCTTGAAGATAGAGAGTATCATACAAGAAAGGGATCAGGAAGAATAAATAAACTTATTCTTATTGATGAAAAGGTAAAAAGTATTCTGCATAAATTTGTTATTATGATAAATATTTAATATAAAAACTAATTTAATTTATGTTTTCTATTTTAAAATTACAGGGCGATCAAATTCTTCTGACATTATTTAATGATGAGATCCCAAAATTTGGTAACAACTTATCTGAGGGTAGCTGTTACACCATAAGAAATATTCGGGTTAAGCCAGCTCCAGATACATACAATGTTTCCAAGCATGATTATCAGCTTTCATTGGCAAGAGATTCCTCAATCGTACAAATAACTGATGCATGTCATGAAATTCCATTCATCAAGTATTACTTTGTTCCAATTGATACACTTCCATCTCTCCTAAACAAAGTCAAATTTCTTCCAGGTATTAACTTCAATTTTTTACTTTAAGTATAATATTTGATTATTTAAATTATTATTCATTGCATTATTTCTCATTATATAGATATCATCGGAATTATAGAAGATGTAACGGGCATATCTTATATAAGAAAACAAGATGGAACGGAACTAGCAAAACTAGATGTTACATTATATGATGAAAGGTATTTTTATTTACAACCTAAAAGTTTATTTAGAAACAACTATTTGATGAATATACTAATTTCTCATTTTCTCCTGTATTCTTGTAGTTTGAAAAAATTGAATCTAACGTTATGGGGATATTTGGCATCATACCACTTTTATTCTTTAACATCAAATGTTGGAAGAGTCCTCTTGACAACATCAATCGTAGTTAAGGAATACAATGGTAATTAATTAAACTTTATTCTATTTATTCAAACATATAGTTTAACGCTAATGTTAAAAGTAAGTGCAGGAAATATTTATCTAAGCACATCATTCGCTACCAGGATAATGATCAACCCAAATATTCCAGAGGCAAATTCTTTATTAAAGTGGTAATATTTTCATCTTTTCAAATTTAATAAATTAAATAATAATATACATCATTCTAATGTGTTTGAATTTTTAAATATAGGAATGAAGGCCACAGTGGTGATTCATTGAATAACAGAATTTTATTGGAAGAATTAGTTTCAATGGTGGAGAATGGAGTAACTGAAGTAAGTTACTTATCATTCACATCTTTTTTACTATTATTATTTGCATTTTGCATTTATATTTGTTTTTTTATAAAATATATTAATAAATTTTATACTGTCTATTTATAGATGAAATATGTTACAATCAAAGCTACCGTCGCAATGTTGCACATGGATAGACCATTATCGTTCGTATCTTGTAGTAGGTGTGATAAAAAAATCGATCCACGTGTAAATAATGGTCAATGCAATCATTGCACTTTCCCCACGCGAACAAACAAAATAAGGTATGTTATTAATAACGCACAAATTTCATGTAATATGTTATATTTATAAATTAAATATATTCATTTAAACTTTATAATGTTTAACTTTTATAACTAGATACATTGTAACAATAACGGTAATGGATCACACTGGAAGTGCAACATTTTTGCTCCAAGACAATGTTGTTAAGAAATTCCTGAATACATCAGAAGAAAATTTTGAAGAAAATGCAGCTAAGGTAATGACGCAATGTTTATTTCTTTCTATTCCTTTTTAATATGCTACTATCATATACAATATCTCTAAATCTCATTTATCTAATTCTTTGTCATGTAAATTTATTTTTATCACATTTTTCAGGATGATTGGTACACCCATTTTGCACCTCAAATCCATATAGCACTATGGCAGGAATACTTGTTCCATCTCAAGATAGGATCAAACATGACAAAGTCTACTTTGGATAGTGGAGTTCCAATTAAAAAATAGAACTCATAAATGCAAATCATGAGGGAAAGTTCTTACTATCAGAAATAGAACATTGTGAGCCTTTACACTTTTGTTTTAAAATATTTATTATTTGAAAATATTTTTTCATTTCACTAACTTATTTTCACTTATGTCAACAGCATTGAAGATGAAAGATACAATAAAAAATTCAGCCATTGGGACAAGTAATGCACTCGGTCAATTGGAAAGTAAAGAGACAACCTCAGTGACTAACGCTGAAACAAGTGGATGACTTGCACAATCTTCTAATTCTTCAAAATTTTAATTATTTATTATTCACTTTACGTTTGAAGCAGGATTCTTTATTTATTATTGTGCATAAACATACTTATTTCATCAACTTTTAGTTTAAATATTCGTTCATATTAAATTATCATGGTATCACAATTATTTGCAACTATACTTGTGCAACGGTGTCTATATGATACTATCTATTTCAATTAAATAATAGCTTTTCTTTTACTTTAATTCTAAATAATTAAATTATGGATTCAAAATTTTCTTTTGATGTATTGATGATTAAATTATGTATTCAAAATTTTCTTTTGATGTATTGATGAATTTCTTAACAACATTTGCTTTAATATATATAATATAATTCTCGCTTTTGGGCCCGGGCTAAGCACGGGCCTTTGTTGCTAGTTTTATATACCCCATATATGAGTAAAGAGCTTGGTATCTTATTCCCATATTACTCTATTTTGAATAAGTTTTTAATTCCTACTAATTTAATTTTTCATTTATATTTCTTTCTACAAATATTGCATGAAGGGATGCCCTTGCGCGTATATATTTAGATATATGAGCCTTGGGCGACTTAATTTTAAATTTGAAGTTGGATTTGGCAATCAATTGCTCAATTTCGCTCCTCAATTTAAAAAAAAAATCATATACAATATAACTGTTACATGATCCATATTTTTTAATCCTTATCAACTAGGGGCGTTCATGGACCAAGCCAGCCATAACTCGACCTAGACCCAGCCTGCTTCAGACCAGACTTGTATTTAAAATCTAAACCAGTTTAATATAAGGTCAGGCTTGAATTTAGCAGCAGAGAGTCCAAACTTTGTTAGGGCTCGAATAAGATACACAATTTCAGCAAAAATTAAATATTTTTTAAACTAGATGTAACCCAAACACATATTCTTTTACACGCGAATAAGGACTCAACCATATCCGTGGAGTTTAATTTGGCAGCAGAGAGTCAAAATTCATTGGGGGCCAAATTAAGATTTCTCCAAAACAGCGCCTTAGGCCCTGTTTCTTTAGTGAAATTTCTGCCAGGAATTCACGATGTCCAGGAATTCCTGGGCATGATGTGCCAAGCTGTCCCCTGGAATTTTTGAATTCCATTTTTTTTTCATTTACTGACAGTTTTGGATTCCAGCCACCTTTTGACTTTTGGGAATCCAAGAATTCTACTCCCTATGTATTTTTGTGAAATTTCAGCAAAGAAACAGGCCCTTAATACTCATTACACCTGCACGGACAGGAAAAAAAAAAAAAAAAAAAAAGATGCATATAGCATTGATGAGAATTTTGCCCTGAACTTCGGATGCATGACAAATTGCTTATGATGACGTGGCGGACCGTGAATGATTCCCTCACGATCACAGTAAATTTTTCCCTCACAAGATCTGAAACTCTTTTTATTTTATTTATTTATTTATTTATTTTTTTTTTGAGAGTGGAGGTATCCCCGTCGTTTTGAGTCAAAGTTAATAGGTACATCAATAGCCTAAAAAAAAAAAGGAACCGGCTTGATTTTCCAGTTGAATCAAAACCGCCGATTTCAAAATTGAAATGTCATTGCATCCAAAAATTACCCTCGGAAAGTATTATCATTTCAATCGAGTGCGCGACCCATCATCCAAGCATGACCCATGGATCCCACTTGGCGATAAAAGGGTAAACCGGTAAAAACACCGCGCGAAAAGAAGAGACGGAGAGATCCATTATCTCTGGATTCCGATTTTGCGCGAAAGCGCGGTCTGTACCGTGGCGATGAGTTCACGTACCCCTGTTTTAGGAGTAAGTGGAGTAATTAATCTCGATTCAAATTAGGGTTTTCAATATATTCCCCATCTGTTCGATTCAAGAGTTTTAATCTCGATTGAAACGATCAATAGCCCTGATTTACTTCAATTCTCATGCAATTTCATTTCCTACCTATTTTAACCCTTTCTTCTTCAATTTCTGTCATTGAATTTCACTGCACTGGTCTGAATTCCATCAAATTTTGCAAAAAATAGTGTCCCAAGTTTTTTTAATACTCTATCCATTGGTGTTAGTGCCTTGATTAGCAGAGGAGAGTATGAGAATGAGAATGAGTGTATGAGAATGCCTTTTCTTTGATTCTACTTTATGAAGTTATCAAGTTTTGCTTCTGTATTGTGAATGAGTTTGATGGAGTTGAGTGAGATTAGTTTGTAGATTTTGATGGCAGGGCAGCAGCTTCTTCTCTGGGTTTACTCGGCTGTGCAAGGGCCTCTCAGTGGTACTTGTTGGTGGATATGTTGTGCTCCAGATATTCCCACCATCTCTTTCATTTCTCGCGCTTATACCTGCTAGGTATTTTTTTTTCTTTCTAGTTATGGGAGAGAGATGCATAATCAGAACATTGATGCAATTGGCGAACTAATGAATCCTTTTACTATCTCCCCTTGTACTTATCTATTAGTTAAATGGTACGAGTGGTTCTATGAAATCCTTCACACACAAAATTGTGCATCTTATTCTGCTGGAACAGTGGAAGCCTTGAAATTTGCACTGGGTAGCCACTCTGTATGGACAGTTGTTAGGAACAATGCGTTAACTGATGTCTTCTTGAGAATGGGAGCTATCAGCTATGTATGGCTTGTATTGGATTGCCCCATTTAAACATTAATTTGGCCTCAATAGTGGAAGTGTTGCGTGCTATTAATGAGCAATCATTGAGAAATTAACGAAGAATGCACGGACATGTTTAAAATACTGTTCTCACTTTCACCATTGAACAGGAACAAGAGTAGCAGGGATCTTCTTGTTCTACCTAAGGTGATAGTCAAAACTTTTTGCCAAATTTGTGTCCCCATGGTTGGCCCTTAACAGGCCCAAAAAAAGTGAGAATAGTGACTTTGGTTCTTCTTGTGCTGATAAAAAAAAAAAGTGACAATGGTGACACAACAGGAAAGTTGAATTGGTGGTACTCTCGTATAGTGCTTCTTATTTTTCACACGATTAAATTTTTTGAGTGCCTGCTATAGGCATTGGTTTAATGAACATGGATTTGTCAAGAATTTAGAAACTCAATTATTTTCTTCTCTTCTCTATGAGATTTAATCTTCAGGAGTAAAAGAAGGATGTCTTCTAGCTTATTCTAACTCTTTTTAATTTTCTATTTTTTTATCTGTGCATGCGCACTTGCAATTCCCTACACATTTTATGTCTTGTATAGAGGTTTACCTAGAGCAATATTACATAAAGAAGATTTTTTTTTTTAATGCCCTCAAATGCAATGTAGTCAGTAATATTAGCTTTCAAGGTTACCTCTACCAGTGGTTGAAAGTCTTTCTTTGGCAACTATTTTATAGGACAATCCCTTTCGCTTGGAACCTGATAACAGCTGGTTACATTGAGCAGTCGCTTATAGAGGTGGGGTTATTTATTTATTTATTTTTATAATGTTGTATTCTAACATCAAGATCATTATTTGATGATGACAGAAACTGTATTACTGCCTCTATCTTTCTTGTGTCTTCGTGTTTTGTGTTCATCCTTTGTTGCATGATATTCTTTTTTGGTGCATTGTTAATGATAGAGATCATCTGTTGGAGATCTGATCAACATACTTGTTTTGATAATCATGAATCATCCCAAACACCAAGGGAAGGGGTTCAAATTGTTGCATAGTAAGTTAGAATTGCTGGAAATAAGAGATCTTGCTTGAAGAGTGCCATGTTATGGAGAGGATGGTAGTTTCCTTTTGCATCTTACTTTCTTTATATGAGATGAGTTGTAAAAGTCATTGATAGATATCTTTAAGCAACAAGAGAGAGGTAACAGAACTTCATTCAAGAGTAAGATTACTGCATGAACATGAAGACAAAGCAATTATTCTAGAGCCATTTCCTAGGATAAGGTCCATTCTATGAACTCCCTCAACAAGTAATTCAGCTAAGCTTTCAGAATATTTATTAAGGAAATGTCCATCAAACCCCACCCCAACCCTCCCTTTTATTTTATCTCATTTTCTTTGAATACAACTGCTAGCCATCATTAGATTTCACTTTACCTTCCAGCCATATAAATATATTTTCTGCCATGGAAAAAAAGAATGAAGTGAATTTATTAAAAGGGAAAACCCTCTTTAATTATCGATATTCATACTCAACATGTGTCATCTACCTCTGGGGGCTCTGAGAGAGCTAAGCATCAGTCCTGTCTAGCATTTTCATTTGTTCCTCAATGTTTTATCACTTTTATGGACTTGGATTGCTAAAAGAATTCCCATGGGTGAATTTCATCTTCTTTGATCCAAAGTTCGACAACAGCAGTTCCTTTGAATATGAAAAATGCTGCTCCACATTACCACTTCTCATTCTTTCTTCAATTGAGCACAAGATGTCTATTTGTTCTTTGGTTTATTAAAGGCCCAATATAACAAATATGATTTATTAGTGGCCACCACTGAGCATAAAGTTGCAAATTTTCTGTGGAAGATTTTTTTTTTTTTAATTCCTTTCATTGTAATTTCCCTAAGTAGCCACGAAAGGCGACATTTTCCTTATCACCTAGCCCTTTAATAAAGAGGGCATCTTAACCACAGGGAATGGAATGGTAGAAAAAATGGGAATGGAAACCATATTAGCAGCAAGAGGTGAGATCAAAATAGCTATAGAGAATGCAATGTAACAGTAAATGATCATCTAACTCAATATGAACTGGATATTAAGAAGTACAAGCTTATGCATTGTGATTTGACACAAGATGAGTATAGGTGCAAATGTTATACCAATATTAGATATCAAATATTCAATTGATAATGGCATCAGTAATTCATTTCTGATACAACATGTTGAGCAAATACAAGTAATAGATTTTCTTAGGCCCATATTCAGGTGCATCACATGAATCCTTCTGGCGGATTGTACCCATCAAATTTTCCTCGACAGAAAATGAATACTATACTATCCAATTCTATATATTTTACATGAAACTGAATGTCTCTCTATGTAGCTCTCATTTTCTTCTTATTCGCGGTAGCTTCATACTTGACCATTTGTTCAATTTCACTAATAATAAACTCAGTTGTTACCAGTTTTTAAGTGTCATGCATTGACTCTGTTTCTTTTTTTTTTCTTTTTGCGGAAGTGCATTGACTCTGTTGGTTACACTTTACTGTGCATATATCCTAGTTGACTACAATAGTGCACTTCTAATTGCCATTTCTGATGTTACATCTGTTCTGCAGGTGGCTGTGAGCACCATTGGTCTTCTTTTCATCGGGAAGTTGCTTGAACCGATATGGGGTTCCAGGGAGTTCTCGAAGTTCATCTTTGTGGTGAACTTTTTAACTTCCATTTGTGTCTTCGTCACAGCTATAGCACTGTACTACATAACAAGGCAGGAGAGTTTCCTGTAAGTATTATTATCTCCAGAATTCATTGTTTTGGCCTGTTTTTGAATATTTATACTATTTTTCTTCCATTGGATTCTTTTTTGTTTTTCTAGGGTTAACCTCTAATGTTGCTGGTTTCAACTTATTGTTTTTTCATAGTTATACACCTTATTCTGGCTTCCGTGGAGTCCTATCAGGGTTCCTAGTAGGAATTAAGCAAATAATACCCAACCAGGAGTTGGGTGTGTTGAAGATTAAAGCAAAGGTATGTCAGATAGAGACAACCCATATCATCATTATGAAAGCCTTATCCCATCTATCTTGAAAGAAGGCATGTATACATGTTCAACAATTTATATTTGGCCACCATTTTCAAATATTTTAACATTTTAAACAAATAAAGATGACACAGTCTCGATCCCTTTTCCAAAATTTTCCAGTGGATGCCTTCCCTTTTCTTGTTGGTGTCTATAGCTGCAAGCTTCTTTACGGCGGAGTCGGCATCATACCTTCCAACTTTAATCTTTGGTACTTATATGGGCTGGATTTACTTGAGATATTTCCAAAGGAAGCCAGAAACAAACCTGAGGGGCGATCCAAGTGATGAGTTTGCCTTTTCGAATTTCTTCCCTGAATTCTTGCGGTAGTATGCTTTAGCTTGTTCTATTTGTTTTCATCCAAAAGAATCTGGTGATATTATCATTTTTCATATTGAGAGTGATTCATGGCATTGCAGGCCAGTTCTGGATCCCATTGCATCAATATTTGAGCTGATATTTTGTCGGAGATCCAAAATTTCTAATGAAACGAAGGGTCATACTTTGGGAGCTACTCCATTACCTATTTCTGATCCTATCGAGGCATCCAGGAGAAGGTACATTTCTTATTATATTGAATTGGCACCTTTAAAGAAGATTTGTGCAATTTTAAGCATGCATGCTCATGTGGTGCTTGAGTTAATTTGCAATAGAGTTCCACTTAGTTAATGGTAGATTTTTCTGAACCAATTCAGTAAGTTGCCTGATTGTTGGCGTGCAAGCAACCATTTCATTTATGTTTTAGTTTTTTACAGTTCCCATCCATATGAAAGTGGAATTCTTTGATGCTTGATCTGAGGATATGCACATTAGCCAAAGCCTTTTAGTTTGTATATCTGCCTATGTGTGCCCGATGGTTTCTTGCATTGTACTGTATCCTGATGGACCCTGACATGCTTAACCATGGCCACTGTATCAGATTAATGATTTTGGAATATAAAATAGGCCCACCGGCACAAAGTCATATCTGGAGGATGTTATGTGTATCCTTGGGTGGGTGTGTAGATGCAATCCCTCGGATAGTAATATGACTTCCAAGGTTTGGCGTCTCCAATCAGTTGGAACTAGGGGCTTAAACACAGTTCAAGGGCTTTCTCAGCTGCGATTGGAGGTGGTTTGGGACGATCTTCCTATGAGAAATTCCTCTTTCCATTAACTTGATGGATAAGTTGTCATGTACTGTTGAGTCGTGTATAGGCTGTTCTTCCAGTTTATTGTTATTTTGTAATGTCAACCAGCATATGGAATTTAATTTTCCCTCAAAGTTTAGAAACCAAATATATTATGGTGGTTAGGTTACACTTCTACTGTTGGAATAGGGGCCTTTTTCTCATTATTTTTTCCCTTTAAATCATACTGCAAAATGACATGAGACCGTCAACAACTGATGTGCCTTTTCAATTGCAGGGAACGGGGTGCACGGGCACTGGAAGAAAGATTAGCAGCTGAGAAGGCCTCTTCAGTGTGGAGTACGGGAGACCCACTGCACAGAGATGTGGCTGAAAGTGTTTGAAAGCCCTGAAGTTGCCATCTTTTCCCACCAAGCCCTGAATGGGTTGCCATTTCACTTCGTCAGGTGAAGCAGCTTTTGAAAACTTCAGGTTCTGTTTAAAGGAGAATTTTCTTCAGTGTGCCATGGCTCTTATCTACTTGTGGGACTGTTCACGAGTGCCCCCATGTTAGAATATGATCCAATGCTTGTGTTGGAGAAAATTCAAAGAACATCAACTGCCTGTGTTAATCATTAGCACATAGAATGAAATGCTTCTGTCGTGGGCCCCTTGCAAATTTAGGACCTAGAGTGTCTTGTATTTCTACCATAGTAGAGTTACAGAGATCATCAATTAGAGAAGATTTTCGTTGCTCCCAAAACAGCAAGAAGGTACCTGTTTACACATTGAAAGGGAGCTAGCTGTATCTGCTGGTTCAGATCTAAACCAGGATTAGGGTCTTATTTCGGGGTGTCCTGATTCCTTGCATATCTCCACTGATTGAGAAACTTGTTTTTTTGTTGAGAAATATCGTGTTTGGATGCGTGTGTACTTTAGACTGAGTTCTTTTGAGATTTTCAGGAACCCAAGACAAGGATATGGTTGGTTCTTGGCAGTACTGCCTTGAAAATGATCCAATGCTTCTGACTGCATGATGCCGACGGTAGCTAACACCTGATTTATCAGGTGCAGGTGTGGTGTCCACTATAGTGTGATCAAACCTGCTCGAAGTACATGGACATGTCTGGATAGAAATCTATCCAAATTCTACTTCAGTTAGGAGTTTTATGAATTATTGGGTTGATCAATTGTGAAATATTGTTATGCATTTTTCGTAGTCCAGCAGTATATGGTGCTATATTTTGAATGAAATTTGAGCTGGTTCCCACATGGAGAGTCCATTTAAGATGAGAGGGATTGGTCCTAAACAGGTAAGAGTCCACACTGGATAAGTAAGATCTTAACAACCGGCACCACCATATGGTGGCAAGATGAGAGAATTTCTCTTTGCATGAAATTGTCTCTTACATCATGTTTGTTTGCATGGAATTGAATATGTAGGCATTCATAGCCAAATCTCTAACAAAGGAATAGTAAAGAGGTGAGGGATAAAGGATGTAAGGTAGAGATGCAGACGGAACCTTAACTTTATTAGGATTTGAATTATTAGGATATAGCAGGGTAATCATCTCCCATCTACTCTTTAATCTTTTTTTTTTTAATTAAAGGGAGATTATTTGCTGGTCATTTTTTGTATATTTATCTTTTTTTTTCTTCATTTTCGATCACATCTAAAAGTACAAGCCCTAGAGTTCCTGGGAATTCAATTGCATGAGACAAACAAGCTTTAAAGTTAGATCCTCCTCTCAAGTAATCATTTGTTGGGAAATTCTCATTCTTGAATATTTTTAGGTCCAACCTCTTCGCATAAGATTTGAAAATCCTTAATTGTACTAATCTACACATAACCGATAAAAAAAAAAAAAAAACTAATCTACACGTCAATATCAATCTCTCAGCTATACGCACTAAATATCAATGTTCGAGGGCATAACTAATCTATACATACTAATAGCAATGTTAAATCCTCAAGAGTGTACTAATCTTTTTGAGGAATCTCTCTTCGAGCGCATTGGGGAATCCAATCTGCGGATTCTAAGAATTCCCTGCTTGTTATCCAACATTCCCCATCTTTTTTTTAATCATACCCTGTTTTACTGCCCTTGCAAGACCTAAATGTTTATCCTGTGGGCTTCACCTATGGTCTATCAATCAAATGGAACTCTCTCATCCATTGGCACCAAAAAAAAAAAGTTATTACATTCTTAATAGATCGAGCCCCAAAGGAGCTCATGGTCTGGCACCCCACTGGTTAGTTTCTCTTTTGGAAGGAGCAAACCCCATCTACAAACGAAGACATCATCTCCACGTGGGACCATGTTGCATGCAGCATTGAACATTCGAATGTCACTTCATTTTCAATGTTGGACTTTAGGCTTTGATGAGTTTGGTACAGGTCAAAGTCAAGACCTCCAATTACAAGTTTCCTGAGGATTGAACCTAAGATCATCCTTGGTATTAAAAAAAAAAAAAACTATGGGTTTAATTCTCTTGGTACCTTCAAGACTACAATACTTACAAGTTTCAAATAATTGCAAGGGGCCGAGGTGAGGAGGAATCACATGACAAAGACGTGGCTGCGAAGGGAGTGTGTAGTAGACTAGAGAGGTCAATGGCTATGCATCAAAAGGCCCATTCATTTTACTTGCTATAATTTATACAAATAGGGATTGGAAGATCCATGATCCAAGGGCCTTTCTCTTTCCTCTCTTCTTTCAAGGATTACAAACTCCACTTGTGCCATGTGCACCACCTCTCTCTCTCTGTCTCTCTCTTGGCTATTTTGCTTGTAGTGGCAGCTGACACACAAAGTATGACTATAAATGCCACTCTTCCTCTACCCATCCTGCATTTTGGTGTTTTATTTTGGAGTTTAGTTTCAAAAAAATAATATCTATTAAAAGTTTGTATATATTTAGAAAATAGTAAAATATAAAATAAACTCTGCATTTAAAGAAAAAGAAAGTCATCGTCCAGTGATATAAAATTTGAGTTTTGAGGAAGCTAAAATCCCTGTTCTAAGGATTTGTGCTTGGTTGTTTACCAAAAGGTTACTTGTGGAAAGTGATTCGGAAAATGCTATTTGTTGTCTTTCTAATTTAGAAGGCAGGCCTTGGAAATTTCATTTCGTCCTTAATGAGGTTAAAGCTTTATCCTCTTCCGATGTGGTCTATTTTTCTCATGTGGCGCGGGAAGTTAATCTCATGGCCAATTTGTTAGCTAAGTAAGAGGTGGAGAGGACACTTCCTTTATTTGCTTCTATTATGTAATTGTGATTGGTAACATCTCCGTATAAGGCTCTTATACTGAGGCTGTTGCTATCTTTTATTGTTGTTGTTTTGCTTTCCTTTTAATATGTTTGGTTATTTCCTATTAAAAAAAGAGAATTCTTGACTTTATATCTTAATGAAGGACATTTTTGTAAAAAAAAGATTAAAACAATCTGGACCTAACAAAAATAATTGCACCAGGTTTGGCCGGAATTGGGAAATTTGGCTCTCTTTTTTTTATCAATGAACTTGAAACTGAAAATTTTTCCTGAAGAAGGCCAATTTTGGATCTAATATTTTATGGAGTTGTTTCAGCTAGAATGAGGAGGAGAACACCTGGGTTGATTTGATTTCCTTGTGTTTTCTTTCCCTGGTCTTCTTTTCGTCATCTATCTTGCCAGTCTACTTATATTTTGTAAAATAAGGACTTAATTACAGCAGGAAATGTAGGGTCATGACAGTGGGAACCTGGTCAAAAGCTCAAAATACATGAGGGAGATTTGAACATCATCCACCACACTGTACAATGTACATGTTACTATTTTTTATTTTTTTATTTTTTAATAGAAACATCTGGTATTGGTGGCTGTACACGCCTTCTTTTTCTTTTTTTTAACGGTAACAAGAACTTTCATTTAAAAGAATTGGATTACAAAGAGAAAAGCAAAGAGAGGTAGAAGAGCATTGTATCCTGCTATCACCAAACTACAAAATAAAATCCTCCCAAGAAAAAACCCTCTCAACCCCTTGTTTGGCCAAAACATTGGTGAAAGCTCTCTCTTTCCTAATCAATAAATAGGATAGATGGGACGCAGATGATTGAAAGATGGACCAATTAAATATCTTTTGGAATTTGGTGGCCCCACACTTAAGTTACCTCTGGGCCCTTTTTGGATTATTGGAATTTAATTTTTCAGCTCACCAAAAAATTGAATTACCTCTAATTGGTCATGTGAGAAAGAACAAACCAACTTTTCTATGAGGTAATCTTAGTAGGCTATTTACTTGCAACTATGTTCTAATCTAGATGGTGGTAGTCTGGTAGAGGCAGGTAATCTTTTCTCTTGTACTAATCAGAGGTAACCTCATGTATAGGGCTATTTTTACTTGCAAAGTCTGTAGGCCTTGGATGTGAATCCACCATTGAATTCTCAACATCTAAATGGGATTAAGCATCATAATCACAAAACAAATAAAATTTGTTTTTCAGGAATTGTGTTTCTAAAATAAAAAGCTCAATGGAAGACTCGAAAGTATATCTTGGCATATCCCAACATTGGAGGAGAAATTGCTCCAACTATTTACACAGAGAAGTGGGCCCAGAATGGTCTCCAGAGTATAGACGTTCTTGTGGTATATCTGGCTGGCTATAATTTTTTGCTAAACAGATTTTCCAGGACTTACCTTTGTTTTTCTTTTTTTTTTTAATTTTTTCTTAAGATGAAGATTTCATTCATCATGATCTGTTGCTTACTTTCAACATCTTTTTCTTTTAATTATAGTGTTTCACACTCAAGAAAATAATTAGAGGATAAATTAAAAATGAAGTTGGGGCACTTCTAATAAATATTACAACTAGGATTTCCAAAAGCAACATGGGGTCATTTCTTAATACATGATCAAGTTTTTAAATAAGGTGTTGACACTGAATAATGTAACCCTTTGGACGGTTTTAATCATGTTGACCCCACACGGACACTGAGAGGGGGGGTGAATCAGTGTGCCTAAAAATTTTATATGCAAACAATCAACCACACAACCACAACACAGAAGTTTTACGTGGTTCACCCTCAGGCTACATCCACGGTGCACAAAAAGTGCACTTCCACTATTTTAGCAACAACAACTGCTAGGAGCACCAACCCCTTACAACTTTGCCCGCACCAACAGACAAGAGCACCAACCCCTACACTCAAGCACCCACTTGAGTGATTACAAGGATAAACAAATTTATAACACTCACAGGTGCCTTACAATAAAATTCCAGCAATACACATAGGTGTCAAGAAAATATCAATCACACAAATAATTTCACCGAGATGAGTTCACTTGCCCTGCAACTCTTATCAACCACAATCACTAATTTCTAGTCACACCCTTTGTCTGCACAATCATAATCTGAGGAAGACTACAAGTAGGAATATAAATCCACATGAAATAGAGGGCAGGATGACCATACCACAGATGAAGAACAGATCATCATGTACTGAAGAACATATTAATCATGACTCTGAGTGAGAGATGGTGATAGGCTCGTACGATCTCAAGAGTGAATCTCAGACTTTGAAACTCTCTTGCTTGCACCGGGACTTTGGATTTTTCAGCCTTCAGTTTATCTCTGCAACTCTCTCCAGAATAGAATCAAGATTACTTCAATTGATGATATTCTTGTGTTGTAGCATCGATGATGATTTCAAAGAGCTTGTTTCAAAGAAGCACACCAAGGGGAAGAAAATTGATCCCAACAAGATGTAGGAATCAATTAAATATTTGAACCTTGACTTGATAGAATGACTTTTACACAAGATTTTTGCACTCTATGAAGAAAAATGAATAAACCTCATTTTTCTAATTGAAAATAAGTGCACACTCAACAATTGTAGGCTCTTCCATTAAGACTTTTGCATTATGCAAAAGACTTTTGTTATAATGCAAAAGACTTTTGCATTTGAATGAAGACTTATGCACATGGACTGACCTACCATTTGAATCAGATGAAACTGATGGGCCATCTGCTGATTACATCCCAACACATAATGGGACCCACAACAAGGTACCAAGAAGAAGAATTAATCTCGCAGTGCAGAAAAACTGCAGAATTTGTCTCCACTAGAAAATTCATAACTTCCTCTTCCGAGCTCGAAACGACATGATTCTTGAGCCAAATAAAAGATTTATCAGAGGGCTACAACTTTCATGCTTTGAGATTTAACCCAGATTGAATGGAAGGTAGTGTAAAATCACCTCGAAGCTGACTGGTCTGAGAAAAACAGCAACCTGAGAGAGGCAGAGTTGTCCCACTGTTTTGGGCCATAACTTTAAAACCTGAAGTCGGATCGACCTGATTCCAAAACCAAAAATCAAGCCCTCTCACTGATGCACAAAAGTCATGTTGACCACTTTTTAATTCAGGTGCTAGATGTGAAGATATAAACATAAAAATATGCTTAACTGACATGACCTGGACATGCAGTTGCCCAGTTTCACTTTGAATGCTTGCAACCTTCATCATACTGCTTTCCAATACCATGCCAACACCCTAGGATTGACAACAATTACAAACTAAAATAAATGACCAACAAATCAGGACAAGGATAGATGCATAGATTAGGTAAATTCCTATAAGCATATGATGAACCACAAGAAAGGGTTTGGTCGGTCGTTCCCTTTATTTCAGATGGAAAATAATTGATAAGTGGGACCCACAGTTGGGTGATTGATGAATGATCAGAGTGATAGAGATTAGAACATGTGTATGACAGAGAGAAGATGTAATATGAAAGGAAAGGAAGAAGATTGTGTACTTGAGTACTTAACATTTGGAAATTGGTTGGTAGCTAAAAATGTAAAAAGTTAAACTTCAAGATCACAGTCATTCAGTGTTTCTCGTTTTACCCTCTTTAATATGATTTTTTCTGCTCTAATCATGTATGCTGTTCTTCTATTAAAAGGTGAGTACTGTTCCCATGGAGAAATTTTCATGGACATGAACCATTCATCACAGGGTGAGGATTAATGTTCCATAGAAATTCAGAGAATGGCGCATTTGGCCCCATGAAATCTCTTGATTCTTTTCTCACTAACTGGATCACCATTTTATGGACTAGACTTGTATAATCAATGTACATACTAAAAAAATCAAGCATACTTAAAACACCTGTTTTTCCATTATTTTACTCTCTTGCTATGGATATGAGTTACTTGTCTTGAAGGCCCTCACGCAAATCTACAAAGTCCACGCCTAGTTGCCAACCCATCACAGGCTATTTATTGACTGCAATAAAATTCCAAGCTGTGGGCTAATAGCCTTGGAAGTAGGGACTAACTCCCATGAGTAAGGCGAACTCCATGCTTAGTAGCTCCTAGATTTCCCTATAAATCACATCCATGCCTACAAACAATCTCTGCATATAACCACATTTCCCATCTCTGCTCCCACACCTGTAATCAGCTAGGGAGAGAAGGGAGAGATGGGTAGACCCCATGTGTTACTGTTTTGGGTGGCTGTCCTAGTGGTTTTGAGCTGCATCCTTGACACCTCTGCTCAGGGGCAAGGAAAGGGGAAGGGGAAAGTGAAGAATTTGGATGCAGCATCGACGCACTATTTCCTTCTCCCCGAAGTGAATAACACGGCGCCGGAGCGCGTCCTTTGTCTTGCTAGGGGCCGCTGCTTTCTGAAGTTCCTCCAGTGCCCCACCCAGTGCGGTCGAAGGAAGCCGCGAAGGAACAGGAAGGTCAAGGGCTGTTTCATCGACTGCAGCAGCAAATGCGAGACCACATGCAAGCGTAAGAAAGCCTCAACTCTCCTCATTCCCACTCTAGCACCATCAGTAGTACTCGTAGTAGCAGTATCAGTAGATGTACTAGCCTCGTAGTAGTAATATGTTGATGACAACATTCTAAAGACTACATCCTCATAAAAATTCGTCTTTGATTGGAGAGAAATGATCCCAGTTTACAGAAGGAAGAGTAACAATTGATGCTTATATGTTACGTGATTTTTCTGCTCATTTTGTTTATGTACTTGTGGATGTGCTTTGACAGATAGGAAGGCCAACTGCGAGGGATATGGGTCTGTGTGTTATGACCCCCGTTTTGTTGGTGGTGATGGTGTGATGTTCTATTTCCATGGAGCCAAGGGAGGGGACTTTGCCCTGGTGTCTGACAACCAGCTGCAGATCAATGCTCACTTCATTGGGACTAGGCCTGAGGGGAGGTCGCGCGACTTCACATGGGTGCAAGCCCTTGCCACCATGTTTGACAACCACACATTGATCATCTCTGCCAACAGGGTAGCCGAGTGGGACGACAACGTTGATGCACTCTCCATCAAATTGGATGGAGAGGAAGTTGTGATCCCCACTGATGGAGATGCTGAGTGGCAGATCATGAGCAACGAAGAAGGCAGCAGAGAGGTGGTCATTGAGAGGACCGAAGAAACCAACAGCATCAAGGCGACAATCACAGGGTTTGTGGAGATGGATGTGAAGGTGACGCCCATAGGAGATGAAGAGAATCGGATCCACAACTACCAGTTACCAGCGAATGACGCCTTTGCGCACTTGGAGATGCAATTCAAGTTCACAAAATTGACGGACACAGTAGAGGGAGTGTTGGGCAAGACTTACCAGCCACACTACATTAGCCCTGTGAGGACTGATGTCGCCATGCCGATGATGGGGGGAGAAGACCGGTACCGGACTACGTCCCTCCTTTCTGCAGACTGTGCCTCTTGCAGATTCCGGCGACCACAGCTGCCAGCTGAAATAACTGTCAGCTCTGCATGAAACCTGGTTTGATTAATCAAATATTGAACAAATGTATGTACTAATCACCATAACATGCTCTTATTTTTTTGGGGGGAAAAAAAAAAAAGCTTTGTCTGGTGATGATTCAATGTAATAATAAAGGGGTGTGATGATTTTTCCATGTAATAGTCATGATCATTTCTTGTTGCAGACTTCAAGCATGTGTACTTTTGTTATGAACATCTTCACAAGTGATGACTAAATCCATTTGAACACATGTTTTTGAGAGATGGGCTTTGTTAAAATGGCAACTGTTTGAGAGAGAAAAGCTTTGTGGTGATCTTGGCCGTTCAAATTAGAGAATATCACTCAAATTTGACTTGATCGGATGGCCTTTTACTATGAAATGGACGGTCACAAAAATTTGGTTCTCTGTTCCTAGTTCAATGAATGAATTGGTGGTGAATTTCTATTTAATGGGTCAACTCAATTAGGTCTCAAAATCCGATAATAATTCTAAGCAGCAAGGTTGCCTAGATTGTGCCGCTGCGCCTACTACCAAAAAAGTTGCAGTGATTAATATCTTGGATCAATTTGTTCTTGTTTTTCATAGTATAGCTCAAGATCCAAACAATGGGATAATAAGATATTACGATATCAAATACCCTGTCTAGAGATGGGATATTAACATATTATAAATGGCATGGATATGGATTTATTGCCCAAATAGAAGCATGCATAGGATACTAATTATGGAAGATTTTCATCTTTGAACAGACCATTTATTGTGACATGTAGTTTAGCTCGCAGGGCTCACTTGGATGCATTCCTATCTTTGAGGGGTGGGATGGATGGACGTTTCTCTTCATAGATAAAGGTCATGTAAAAAGTCCAGTCCCATCAAATTAGCCTAACTCTTGATTTAATAGCATTATAATTTAAATGGCATTTTTTTTCCTTTTAAAGTTAAAAGTTTATGTGAATGAAAATTCATAGGTTTGATTCAATCTAACCCTTAATAAAGGTTTGCTGAGCATAAAATTGGACAGTGCCGAGATCATCGGATAAGAGTGTGAGAGGAGATTCACTTATATAAGTTGCTTCCAAATGAATCCTATAAAGCTAGACCACCATGGATGGGATAGATAGATCAAAGGGTTTAGATAGATTTAACCATAAATTTATCTTTTTTATTTATTTTAATCGAGTGGTAAGTGAAACTTCAATGAGCATAAATATAGGCATGATGCCACATCATGGATGGGATAGATAGATCCAAGGGTTTAGTTCTTGGTGTTGTATCTCGGGCTCAAAGCCAAAGGGAGTTGGGCAGGAGATGAAAAAAAAAATCAATGATCAAAGGGGGTTCATTAATAAAAGGTCTGCACCCAAAGGGATATAAGCTGATGATTTTCCTCATCACAGATCCCATGGGCCCCACCAACATATCTCATGTGGCCTTTTTTTTCCTCTTGATCAACGGCTCGGATTCACCAAATCTCTGTCCGTCTCATTTTACTCTAGTTTCTTCTACTCTACATTACATTAGAAGGGGTGATTCTATATGCACCCACTACTATTGCTGTAAGCACCCACTTGCTGAACTCACCCCCCCCTTTTATTTTCTTAAAAACGTTTTGCTGAGCCCACCCACCATATTTCCCAAACTGCCCACGCTCTCCTCTGCATTTCCTCTTCGTTCTCCTCTGCATTTCCCTCGTCGACCCTATTCGAAAAAACGAGCGAAGGCATCATTGGACATCGCTTCTCCTCCTCTTGCCTTCCCTCTTCTCGGTCGTTCTCCCTCCAAAGAGCATCAGTGCACATCGTTCCTGCTTCTTCTTCTTCTTCTTCACAGGACGCGTGAGGTAAGTTCTTCTTTTTCCTTTTTCTTCTTCTTCATACGTTTATCATGTTTACATTCCTTTTAGGTCGTAATTTCTTTGTTAGATAGTAGATAAGTATATTACGAGCTAATTCATGTGCATTCGAAGTACTGAATCTCTTCACTTTGCCAAAAATCGTGGCATTTTTCGCGATCTGCTCGGCAATGCAGAACCGTGCACCAAATGTTGTGCACGGCAAATGTTTACTGTGCATGGATTTTATGCACGATAAAAGAAACCGTGCATAAATGTTTTGCACGGAACCTGTAAACCGTGCAGAACAAATATGCACGGTAAACATATTCCGTGCATAAAATTGTTGCACGGAAAAGTTGTGCCGTGCAGAACGATTTTGCACGATACAATTCAACCGAGCAGTACAAGAAAAAAAGTTTTCTTCGTATAATGATTTTTTCTTCCTAATGATTTTCATTTTAAATCCAGATTTGAAGATATGCCTAGGAGACCAGCTCGCCGTATTGGTGGCATCTCACATCCTACCGGTGGACGTGGTAGTACTTCTAGCGATCCACCCAGAGTGCGGGTGAAGGTTGGCGTTGCTAGACCTCCTCGCCGTCAACGGCCAACGGCGTCTGAACGAAGACGCAAATTACGGCAGGATCCACTGCCTGAGAGCTCTTCAGAGGATGATTCCTCAGAGGATGAGGCAGGGCCGTCTAGTCCTCCCCAACCGTCCAGTACTCCGATTGCGCCAGTAGGTGAGGATGATTCCTCAGAGGACCAGGCACAGCCACCCAGTCCTCATGCCTCGGCAGCAGGGGATGGACCTATTCCAGGCGGTCCGGCCGACGAGTCCGTCCTTGTGAGTTTCAGGACTCACGTGGCCATATCCATATGGGACGGGGAGGTACACGTTCATTCTTTATATGTTTTAACTAATTCTTTATATAATACCAGATGCTAATGAAGATTTATACTATACTTGTAATGTGCAGGAACATGGCCCTCTCAAATGTATCAGTCATTGGCGGCAGTTGAAGGACTGGTACATACCTCGGCCTGGAGATCGTCTTGATATTGAGGTGCCTATGTTTCGCGCTATCATAGAAGAGTCTGGATTGGCAGACCTGAGGCATTTCAGCTACAGATATATCTCCTGCCCCTTGGTCTCGAGCTTTGTGGAGAGATGGCAGCCCGAGACCAATACCTTCCACATGCCGTTTGGTGAGATGACGATCACATTAGATGATGTGAGTTCTCTACTCGGCATCCCAGTCACTGGACTTCCTGTCCACGTATCTGCTACTATGGGATTTACTGACCAAGTAGATCTACTCGAGCTAGGACTGGGTGTGGATAGGGAATCTGCATCAGCCGAGTTGAACCTGGCACGGGGTGGGGTAGTGAGGATGGGGTGGATCCGACGGGTGTGCGGCGAAGTGACTCCCGCATCGTCGGTTGAGGAGGTAGAGTGTGCAGCCAGAGGATATCTTCTTTACCTGTTGGGCTGTACACTATTCACTGATAAGTCCGCCACGAGGGTTCCTGTCTACTACTTATCCTTATTGATGGACCTGCCACGGGTCCGTCAATACGCATGGGGGGCTGCCGCACTTGCGTATCTGTATCGCCAGTTGGGGACCGCCACGAGGGCAGATGTGCGGCAGATTGCTGGATATTTGACACTGCTAACGGTAAGAACGGTACATTTTATAGATTCATATATCTTTATCATTATAATTGATATAAGTACTATATAATTATTAATATTTGTTGTCATTTGTAGTCTTGGGTGTACGAGCACTTCCCATTCGCACGTCCTCCTGCACAATGGGGATACACCGCAGGGATGCCTCTAGCAAGCCGCTGGAATCCTGGACAGGATTCCGGAAATGCCATTGAAAACATACAGCTGATGCGGGAGAGATTGGATGCCTTACACCCGAGTGAGGTGAGCACCCATTTGAGCGTTTTATGTTATATATTTCTGACTTTCTTTATTTTTTTCTTTTACGTTTTTTGAGAAGGAGCATGTTTTATTATATTAGTGACTTGTTTAGTTTACTTGTGACAGATTGCTTGGGATCCGTATGCTAGTGTTAGGGCCCATCATCCACTACAGCAGATATCATTCTTCTGTGGTTGCTTGAGGTCCCTAGATGTCATTGAACCCTACCACCCACACAGGGTTCTTCGACAGTTCGGCTACGTACAGACCATCCCACCCGCACCTCTTGCCCCCATCCGTGCTACTCGGGGTAGTACTGCCGGTAAATACAAGGTCTCCTATACGTTTTTGGATCAGTATTGGATTACTTGGGAGGACCATGTATTATCTATTGCGCACCGCGGCCATCGTGCACATCATGCATGGGAGTGTTCGCGGGACTACCTCGATTGGTACACTAGGATATCTCACCCTCGTGTACAGAACCCCGCCCGCCATTCCCACTATGACCCTAATGAGGGTAGAGAGGACCCGACTCCGAGAACGGTGAGTGCATTGTAAACTATCTTATTTCGTACATTGAAGCAAGTATTGTTTAAAATTTAATATGACACATTTGATTGTCTCTTATAGGTCCTTCGAGCAAAGGATCATATTCGTGCCACGCTTGAACGAGGTGACCAGCCAGTTGACTTCTACCAGAGGACACTGCGGACTACCCTCGAGATTCTTGATGGCTTGCCGGTGACGTATCGTCGGCGTGCGCAACAATGACGCTCGGAGGACTTTTTGATAACATGCTTTTGTTTTTGTATAAAGGATATTTTATTATTTTTTTTAGAGACTTGTGGGATGTATAAGAAAACAGTGTACTACAAACTGCCACATTTCAATCAATGAATATTGATTTTTGTACAAGAACTTGTTTGTTTTTGGAATTATGGTTGTGAAATTGTGATATATAGTTCATCTCAAATTTTTTTTTTTAAAACATCTACATCCCTCTTCGAATTTGGATACAAATAGTTTCACTAGTCTAAGTTAATGCATGAATAATCCACACATACCAATAATGCACGGCCAACATATGCCGTGCAAATGCAATCTGTTCAGTATACATATGTCGTGCAGAACCATTCTGCTCGGCTAATATATACCGAACAGATCCATTCTGCTCGGCTAATATATACCGAACAGATCCATTCTGCTCAGCAACTGTTGGCCGTGCAGAATGGTTTCGCACATATATTTTGTGTGCCTTTTCTTTGTGTGCCTTGTAATAGATGATTTATTGTATGATAGATTCGCCAACCCACAATCAACTAAGGAGGGTTATGATGGAATATAAACAAAAAATAAATGATGGAAAGCATAACAACTTGATTGCATTTCAACATCATTTCTTACAATTTGTTTACATCGAGTTCAAAGTACAAGAAATTAATCACTGTCAATATTAACCGACTCGCGTGTTGCGACACTGTCTCCAATTATTTCTTTGAATCGCTCGATGTTCTGCGCATATGGTAGTTGCCATCCGTCAGCATTAGGATGGTGGTGTCTATACCAATTTGTCGCAATGGGAGGAATGGGAGCCCCGGGTGTCATGAAGACTTGAACAAAATGGTTACCATTGACAAAATCGATCGCGATAACTTTGCGATCAGAAGATGGAATCGGGGTTGATCTCAAAGGCAGGAAAGTAAGGCACTGTTGCAAAGAAAGATGGATCAATACAACATTATAATATGAAGCTACCAGATGACCCATGTCTGGCATTGTCATCCAACGAGCAAATGGAGGATGGCTGTCGTAGTACGCCAATGCATAATACAGTTCCCCAACCCTATCATCTCCGCCATATAGCAATGAATAATAATTTTGATGCCTCTGTAGTTCATTGCTTAAATCCAGTCTAACCTGCATCCAACCATCCTCGCTCATTCCCAATAGACCAGCTACTGCTCTGAAACCACAGTTACCATCCGCCTCGACATCCTTAATAGTCTCGATATAGGGTCCTAATGACTTAGGAAGTTGATGCTCGAATGTGCTTGAACGAGTGCGTCGAACACTTAATTTGTCCTTGCCCTTCTTCGAATCTAGACTGTTGGTTCTCGATGGAACGGTAGCTTCGATCGAGAGTGCATACTCAAAAGCAGATGGTTCCCGACGCGTAGACCGATCCAACTTCTTCTTTTTCGAGGATGAACGACCCCGGGTGTTCAATTTAACATCCGGCTCAAGAAGAGAAGTAGATGACGGACACCCCAACTCTCTTAGTTTTTTCAATATTTGTATTTTACCAGCGTGATCGGTACTATGAAATCTCTTATTGATCAATTCGAACTCGGAAGTGGTGGTTAATTCGGGGCCTGCATTCTCCTTAGTGGATTCTAAATTGAGCTTCCTCCAGTATTGATGGACACAACTCAGTGGTATTTGAGTGCCTTCCCTTATGTATTCGGCAATCTCGTGTGCACATGGTAACCCATGTGTCCGTCGAATTATGCACCCACATGCCAAGGAATCTGGACCAATATAACCAGCTCTGATCGACTCATTCAATATTATATCCAAAGCATTCCTTGATATGAATCCTCTCAACTCGCGAAACAGTGCAGGTTTGAACTTATGTTGCACGGTGTTCAAGCTCTTTTCAAATGAAGCCTTTATCTCCGTAAAGAGCAACTCAAGCAATGCATGGATAATCTGCCAGGACGAATCAAAGCTACTGTTCGATGTGCCAAGGTGTCTCTTCAATTTTGCATGTGCACTCTCAGCCCTATTCGTAGTCACGTTTCCAAAGTGCATATGCCGATCCGTCCAAGCAGCTACAAATTGTTCCTTATGGTTATTCAACCATGATTTCTTCACATAATCAACGGCGTTTGGATACCCACAGAAATTCCGGTCCAATGCACTTAAAAACTGAATGTAGTCATTTTCAGTGGGAGAGACTACCAACATGTTCCAACTAGATATAAACGCATCCCATCTGTCGTTGGTCTCAAAATACTTCTTACAATTTGCCAATATGTTCCTAGAAATATGCCACCTGCATAATAAGCTTGCTGCATTCGGAAAGACAACGTGTATTGCATTGATGAGTGCTAACTCTCTATCAGTTACAACGACACGGGGCATAATACATCCATCCATCAATTCCTTAAGCCTCTCCAAAGCCCATCTGTAATTGGCCTCCCTCTCTGATTCAAGGTACACAAAAGCAACGGAAAAAGTCAGTTGAGTGGATGTCACACCAACGATCTCAAGCAAGGGAAGTCGATATCTATTAGTCTTGTACGTACAATCCATTATCAGAACTTCTGGAAATGCACGTAACAACTGAATAGATGATGGATGTGCCCATAATAGGTCCATCGTAGCATCTGTAGATGGGTTGCTAGTGTGATACTCAATGTAGTTGTTCTGCTCCAAATGCATCATGAGTTGTTGCATCTGTGATCGACCGGCCAACTCAGTCACCCTCCACTTCTGACGGGCATTGTAAATACTCTTCATCGAAGTAGTGTTGTGCACGTCCCTTTCTTGCAGCGTACGAAGGATGTTCCTTGGCTTCACCATACTCTTCGACATATCAATCAAAACATTGAGTTCCTCCCCTGATAGCCTTCCAGCAAATGAATGCCCCTCGAGATGTTGTGCGTTTGGATGATTGTGCAACCCACAAACCACTGTTAACATCCAATCATCATCATTTGCCAACTTTTGTCCCTTCAAAGCGAAAGGGCAATTACACTTCTTCGTTCCCGTTGCCTTATTAGGATTTCTCTTTTGAGGGACCTTCGATTGACCCTTATAGCTTCCGCTTCTCTCACAAGATAACATTATTCTCGGCTTCCTACCATCTCCACCAGCATCTGAAGTTTTGATTACAATAACCAACCCATGTTTCTTTCCAACTTCCCTTGTCCATTGGATTAGGTCCTCTCGGCTTCTAAATATCATGTCAGTGGTGAAGACATTAGTAAAATCCATAGAGCACTCACTGGCACCGGTTGACTGAATCTCCTGAAAATATAATTGCTAAATATTAGTATATTAATGCACAACACTATATGTTGTCCTTGTGAAATATGCTCGGTTTACTCATGCTGTGCAAAACATTTTTACACGGAATAAATACGCCGTGCTAAATGTTTTTGCACGGAATAATTATTCCGTGCAAAACTAGAATGTTTGATGCTATTCCGCCGTGCAAATTTCACTTGCACGGCTCTGGTATACCGAACATGACGCGCGGATTTTAATTAAAACGATGAAAACGAACTAAAATGTATACCTCATCTGGATAGATCGTTAGTTGCTTGTCCATATTGAAAATGCCTACTTCCAATAGACAATGTGATGAAGGGAGATGAGTGCCTCCAATATCTTCAAACAAATGGATGAGACTTGAACAAACTTTGTAAGAGTTAGAGAAGATGATGGGGAAGGAGATGAAGATCAATGGGGATGAATGAGTGCAGATGAAATGGTCGAACAGTGGATGTAATGGATAATTAGGATTAAGAAGAAGAAGAAGCAGAAAAAGAAGAAGAAGTGATGAGTAGAGAGGAGGGTAAGAAACGAAGGAGAAAGGAAGAGGTAGATGGTAAAGGGTGAGTTGGTCATTTGACATTAGGGTATTTTGGTGATTAAAAAAAATCAAAATGTGGGTGCATACAGCAATAGTAGTGGGTGCATATAGAATCACCCCATTAGAAGACCAGATAGCCGCGACAAACAGCTCTCGATCCCAATCTCGATCTCCAAGAACAACAAGGAAGAAAAAGAGATGTTTCTACGTCGATTTGCAGGTCCTCTTTTAGCGAGAGTGAAGGAGACGACAGGAATCGTAGGTTTGGATGTGGTTCCGAACGCTCGAGAGGTATTGATCTCTCTCTACACCAAAACCCTCAACGAGATCAAAGCCGTCCCCGAAGACGAGGGCTATCGCAAGGCCGTCGAGAGCTTCACCAAACACCGACTCCAGGTCTGCAAGGAAGAAGAGGACTGGGAACAGATCGAGAAGCGCCTCTGTTGCGGTCAGGTCGAGGAGCTCATCGAAGAAGCCCAAGACGAGCTCAAACTCATCGCCAAGATGATCGGTACTTTTAAAACCCTAATTTCTAAACCCTAATCAATCAATCTTGGTTGGTTATTTATTATTCCCTTGCAATGCAAACCCTAATTTTCCTTAAGCCTTGTTTCTTTGCATTAGAATACATAGGAATTGGATGCATATGGTGGTTAAAAATGTTTTTTTGAACCTAATGTGAGTTTTTTTTTTTTTTTTCCTGATAGTGAGAAATTGAGGTAATGACTTGAAGAGGAAAATGGAATTCCATGGATATGCATCTGCCCAGATAAGGAATTTCTATGGACTGGGGCTGTTTTTTCCTGTCCTCTTTTATATGATGTATTGTTGGTTTTTCCAGGAGGAGGAGAAGGAGCCACAATCTGGGAAAGGAATAAAAAGATGCATTGGAAATGAATCTGAATTTGTAATGGATGATGAGGAAGTGATGCATTCTTAGGAAGATTAATGACTAGGGAAGAACCTATGCTATTGGATTTTAAAGGCAATAGTGACTCCCTATAGGGCCTGTTTGGATAAATGAGGAGTGGAGTGAAATGAAGTGGATTTTACAAGTGGATTAGAGTGAAGAGAAGTAGGTTGAAGTTAAAATATAATACTTCACTTCACTCCATTTGGATGCTTATTTTGAAGTTAAGGTTTGAAGTAGAATCTACTTTTACTCAAGGAAATGAAAGTAGTTAGAGTTGAAGTGAAATGGAGTACATATGGCTCACAACATTATTTCATCTATTAGGCCAGACTCATCCAAACGGGGTAGAGTTGAAATTTTAGACAGTTAGGGCCCATTTAACTTCACTCTACTCTATTTTTTGCTCTATTTTTTGCCTATCCAAACAGACCCTAATAAATCACAATGAGGAATGAAAAATTGTGGAGAGATTATAATGGATAGGTGGTATTGAAACCTTATTTCTAAAAGGAACCTCATGGACTACAGGATTGAGCCCCTAGAATCTGTCTTTGACTGTGATAGAATTGATTTGGTTCATGACTTCCCATGGAGAGCTCTTTACTAAATTGTTATTCCCACTTATCTTTTACCTAGGTCGTCTTTGTATCCATCCTAGTTTCACAGAGGGGCGAAAGCCTTCACTTGGACTGCCGTTGTCACGGATAAAAAATTTGTCCTAGACTACTTAAAGAATGGAAAATATTGTACTGGTTTGTTTTATTAGTTGATATGTGAGGGAATGGGTAGATCACTTTGTTCCTTATTTCCCTAGCACTTCCTTTGCAAATCTTTTCTTGCCTAACTCTTTGTCCTATAGATAATTTCTCTCTTTTTAGGGGTCCTTATGCAAGGTTGAGCTAGTCTGTTGTGGGGTTCAATACTTAAGGAAATGGTTCCACATTTAATCACTTGGGATATTTGAAAAGAAGCAATAGTAGGAGATTTCTGGTGCTGATTAATCCTAACATTGCTTGTGGAAAGCAAAATTAAAAAAAAAGAGCTGTTTTTGATTGGCAGTAAATGCATTCAAATTTCAAGGGATCTTGCACAAGAACTACAACAACCAGTTCTACACATTTGCAATCTTCCTTTCCTAATGAAAAAATAAATGAAGAAACAAGTTAATGAATAAATCTATTACTAACCAAAAAACTTGCTCTTATCGATGAATTGGTAACTTTGTCTATGCTTGTCCTAATTATGCGATCTTGGGCCAGTTAGAGAAGTCATCTCAATACCTTTTCAAATATGATCAAGTTTGAGATGGTAAGATGTCACTTGTGAATTAAGGACTTGAATAATGATAAATCAAATGCTGTTTTTTTTTTTTTTTGGGCGAGATCGCATTTATCATGGACATTTGAGGTGTATCTGTTTCATGATTCGATGTCCACAATGTATTGGTTTGCAAGATTTGTTCCGGACTTCCGGTCAAGTCTATGTTTGACATGGCAGTCATAAATATCCCCAATTTTGTCCTTCACAAAGTCACTTCACAAAGTCATCCATTGTCTTGTGTGCTTTTCTCTGATTTTTCAGTAACTTGAACCTGGGTGGCGACATTTTTACATGTTCCTTGATATCAAATGCAGTGGGATGAAAACATGTATTCAGTGGCGGATGCATGCATATGAATGGGTAGGCTCAAGCCCACCCATTATTTATTTTTTTTAATTACCATATACTAATATATATGTGACCAAGCCCACCCAAAAAAAATATACAAAGCCCACCCAAAATATAATAAAGACTCGGTTATGCAATCGAATGGGTGATGAATGATTGAGTGATATCTTAGTTACATACATAGAGAGAGAAATTTTTGAAAAGATCGACAATGATAATATCATGAAAGGTTTTCAGGATATGAAAACTTGAAGATGTCAATTGTGAAAGTTTTGAATGAAATCTCAGTTTGAATTTTTTTTAAATTTTCATTGAATTTTTCAATTATATTATATTAAATATGTTGGATATAATCAAGCCAACAGTTGGATTCCAAAATTTTAAGCACGATAATCTCAAGCCCCTCCAAAATATATTTTCTGGATTCGCCACTGCATGTATTTACTATTGTTTTCAACATCCTGATTACAGAGTGGGATCCGTGGGGTGTTCCTGAAGACTATGAATGTGAAGTGATTGAGAATGATGCCCCGATTCCTAAGCATGTTCCTCAACATAAACCTGTCCCACTTCCAGAAGAGTTCTTGAAGACGTTGGAAGCCATTTCTGCTGGAAAGAAGGATTATGTTTCAACTTCAAATGCTCAGCTGAAGGAATAACTTCAGTGGTTGGTTTGTCTTCTGTGAGCGTAAAACTTCCAGACATGAGTTCATGCATCGTTATGTTTTTATTTTTCCTATAAATTGTAGCCATCATGTTTGTCATTAAATTGCCAAGATTTTTATGGAGGAAGCCAGAACTACTTAAGAATAACTAGAAATCCTCTATTTAAAGGACTGCTTGATAAGATTTTCAGGCATTTTAACATGCAAGTGGCGTGGCCTGCAATGAGAATTGGACCATCGTTCCTGAACTTGTCCAAAAAACTTGAGTTGAAACAGGTTCGAAGACTTAAACCAATTTAACTTTTTTTTATTGTTTTTATGAATGCTTAAAGTTTATTAGCCTCGTTAAATGCATTGCCTGACAGAAAAAAAAAGCAATTAAAATGATGAAGCACAATGAAGAGCATTGAAAATTGTAATTCCATTCTGGAATCGTTGAAAAACTTCTGTTTCCAGTAGATTTTGCCATTGAGTTTGCAATGCTAGGAAATGAGACATACCAAAGAAATGTTTTATCCTGCAATATATGTGTTTGTTTTTCCTTTTAGGAAATTTCATTAACCTTATGGAAACTCACGTGCGTGGATAATGCTCTAATGATGACTTACATTGAATCTCAGCCATCCAATATTTGCCCTGTTTTGCCTAGGGGTGCACATGGGCGATTTGGATGGGTTTAGAGAACCATCAATCAAATCGAACCCATCGGTTTTCTATTTTTTCAAACCGAATCGAACCACCCATGCGCTCAAACCGAACCGAAAGGAACCGGTTCGTTTCAGTTCGGTTAAAGCACATTGGCGGTTCGGTTCGGTTTGGAAAAATAGAAAATCGATTTGTTCGATTTGGTTGATGGTTTTCCCTCTAAACCGATCTGAACCGCCCATGTGCACCCCTAGGCAAAACAAGTTTGTCTCGGTTCGGTTCATTTACGGTTTTTTTATTTTATTTATTTATTTACTTTTCATAAAAAAAATTGGCAGTTCAATTGGTGAGAGAAATCATCAAAATACCTGTAAATAGTAGTAGCACAGGTACTCACTAAGTCTTAGCCAAATAGAAATATTTAAGTTATCACATCCCAAAGAAAATCCAACATAAAACATAATAAATATTTAAAGTCATTACATATCCCAAATTAAATTAAAGCAGATAACCAAAGAAACAACAAATTTACACCAAACTATCAGCACTCCAGCAGCAACTCCATAAGTTATAACACTTCAAATGGACTTCATGTGAGTTCTGAGAAGGCAGAACCGATAACCCTAAAAGTAAAATTGCAATAGTGAGTTCATGTGAGTTGTTGAATGAAAGTATGAAACTATGAAAGTACGAAACCTTAAGGTTAAAATAGTCAAAATTCAATATTCAAGTTAATACATACGGTCGGTTCGGTTTAGGTGGTTAACCGTGGGTTCAAACCGATAACCAACCAATATAAGGCAGTTTCTATGATTTTCAAACCGTTGATCGAGGCGTGGAAACAGCCTCTTTGCAAAAATGCAAGGGTAAGGCTGCGTACACATGCGCCCACCCTCCCCCTACCCCCGCTTAGCCGGGGAGCACTTTGTGCACCGGGTGAGCCCTTTTTTTTTATCGAATCAATCCACATAAAACCTAGCCGAACCGCCCGGTTCGGTTGGTTAGGTCCGGTTTTGCGGTGATACCGGATTTTTTGTACAGCCCTAGACTTTTGCCATTCATGGTTGTTTCTCATTTGTTTTTGTGTTTCTCGTTTATTTGGGCATGCTTAGTAAACAAAAAGGATTCCTTCATTCCATGGAGTCATGCCATCATCATCTCTAAGGATTTCTAAGGGGAGGAGTCACTGCAATGAAGGTTTGAGAAAAACCCAGGAGTCATTCCTTGTAACTTGGCACTTTGCCTCTATGGATTTGCAAAATTCGATGGGGGAGGTGGAGACCGAGGAAAGAATCAATGGAAGTGAGGGTTTTTGATGGATTTGCAAATATTCTCTCAAACTCCGTTGCCAAATACAAGCATGGCAACCTTCATATGTAACTAAGGGCCCGTTTCTTTGGTGGAATTTCAGGAATTCCTGTCTGGGGAATTCCTGAATTCTCAGACGAAATGGAATTTCTGGACGCCCCTTTGGGCTTGAGCATCCATGAATTCCACAAAAATGCATAGGAAGTGGAATTCCTGGATTCCCAAAGGTCAAAAGGTGGTTGGAATCCAGAAATGCTAGAAAAGAAACATGGAGTTCAGAAATTCCAGGGGACAGCCTGTCACATCATGTCCAGGAAATTCCACTAAAGAAACAGGGCCTAAAGACGAACTTGATCCCTCATGGTCATTAAGCCCTTCGCTATAATGACTCCCACTTTTACTTGTCTTGGTGATAATAACATTAGCTTGATGGAACGGATTCAAATAGAACTGGACGAAAATTGAGAAAAGTTTTAATTGTTGCTGTAACAGCCCTGACAAACTCCTCTAAATGCTTGATGTACTGATAGGTACAGATTTGGGTTTGGTCTTGGGATTCTGAGGTTCAATACGATGCTGATTAAGTGTCTGTTGGTTCTTGTATAAACACAGTTGGGTTGGGTTTAAGACGAGGGGTTTGGAATTGAAAGGGGATAGTTTTGGGACTGTTTTGCTATTGACAACAACTAAAATGTTGCAGTTGGCGTTTAAACAACTGCTAGATCGAGTGATAAATCAGATATTTCAGCAAGATGGGGTGGCAGTAATTTGGGTAAATGCGCTCAGGTGCAGACGTGCAGTATGGATGGATTGATTTGGACTTTTGGGGTTCTTTTTTGGTCTGCCTTGGAATGGCAAATTGCTGTCCCTGTTGGATAACAATTGCACAATGCAGTGAGCTGGTTTTGGGTCAGTTGGACAGTGAGTTTTGGGTGGCTGGTAAGTGTTGTGTGTGGGTTAAATCCTGATAATGGTTAGGGCCACAATATCAGCATAGCAGCAGTTCATCAAAAGAACTGAAACAGCAACAAGAACTGGAATGCAATTGAAAGTAGCATGGAAATTGAATGAAACAGAAACCTAACTTAATTTTAGGGAAGTGAATGAAACAAAGAGGAATCCTAATCTGAGACAGGGAAATAAAAAAACAAGACGACCTTACTTCTTCTGATACCAAATATGACAGGCAACAAATGATAGATGGAGTCTTCACACATCCACCTCCGATGCCTGACTTAGAGTCATCACCATTGGACCTCATCCCTAAGCCTTGAGGCCCGTATAAAGATTTATGTGTGTTGGTTATTTATTGTTTTGTTTTGTGGGTGGGGGGATTTTTTGACAGCATGGGGCTTCTCTTGACAGTCATGCATCCATGTAGCCCCACTGAGAGGATATTGTTTTAAAGAAGAATGTCTGCCATATTATAGTTAAAAATTAAACATATAAGAAAAAAAGATGACATACTTGGAAGATCATCCTATTCAGGTATCGCTACGGTTCAGGTATTTCCTTGTCTTCCTATTTGGAATTATTTTTTAGGATCATTTTTTGAAATTAGATTTAGAGAAATGCGTTTAGACACAGATTTAGAGAGAGTATACACTTCATGAAACATGGTTTGTGGGAATGAAATTGTAGAAAGGATAGTATATCCATAACATCTCTCTTCTTACAAAAGTTTCCACTCATTGAAGCCTTGCAAATGCACTAAAATATAAATACAAACATATAAATGTTGGATGTACTTTCACAATTAGTCAATTACATAGCCCTAATTACCAAAATTGAATTGTGTGATTTCAAATATGCAATTATCAATTTTCTATCATTAAATAGGTATCACTATTTGATAGCTCCCCCAGTGTTAATGACTACCAACATCAAATGGGTCCCACTATTTGATAGCTCCTCCTGAGTTAATATGACTACCAACATCAAGTGGCTCCCACTATTTTGTAGCTCCCCTTGTGTTAATATGACAGTCAACATCAAATGGGCCCCAAAATGATTTCTCATAGATGGATTCATCAATGATGGCTGACATTAGGTAAGATTTTACAAAACAAAAAAAAAAAAACCCTAGATAGGGCCATTTGTGATAATCACTATTAGATGTATTACACTATGGTTATCAACATTTGGTAGACCTTAAACAACATTGCTTGGATCTCAATGTTTTAACATTTTATCCCGTAATTTTTTAACAAAGCATGATTATTAACATGTGTGATTACTAATTAGTGGGTTTTGTATTGGGTCGATCTATTGATTACTTGCATTCTAGTTCTTATTTGGTATATCATCTTGTGAGTTTTTTTATAAATTGCCAAATACTTCAAATATATATTGAAATTTATAGAAATTGTTAAACACCATAAGTGACACAGTATGACAATATGATGCTATTTTGTTATATGATAATGAAATCTTGCAATATTTATACTTGTTGATATTATATTATGCATTTATCCAAACACCCCCTCAGAGCAATTCAAAATAATTCTCAAGTATAATGATGGTTGGGTTTATCTTATTAGTTAAGCTTAATTCTAGCTTTTTAATTTTGAACCTTATTATTAATTAAAATGAGGTTTAAGTCTAGATCTTTATACGAGCAAAAAAAACCAATGCTAAACACAACCTATAAGTTGTTGGGAGAATGTATCACGAAACGCACCTCTTTTTTCTTCCTATAGCACCCAATCTCGTAATAATTTTATACCTGCATTTTAAAAAAATAAACAAATACATAATTTCATAATTATCTTGAAAAAGATACACTCATCATAGTCATAGAGCATACTTTAAGCTGAAAGGTAAAATTCAAAATGGTGTCTATATAAATCAAATAGTTAACAAAACAAAAAGTGAACAAACATATAATCAAAGAATGAAAACCCCTGCGATGCAGGGTTAAATATCATCCAAAAAACTATGTGCATGTATTAGTAAGTAGTAACCCTAGGAGAAATTAGAATTTTATATTGGTAAAAAGTTTAGTCAAAATAAAATACGACAAAAAAAAAAAACTCTCAATTTCTTCTAATGCAATCACTTGACTGTAAATTATATAAATACGGCCTAAAATATCATTATTCATGTTAGATGGTGAAAATCTCAAAATAAAATACAATCAACAAAAAACCCCAATTTCTGTACTTAAATTGATTGGGACCAAAAAAGGATTTTATTTAGCATGAGTACATTGCACCCTGGTAGATGATAAGGATTTTTAACATGTGATCCACCAAGCAGGGGAAGAAGAAAAAGGCAGGACTCAGCCAAGAGAACAGAGAAGGAAGACTTCAGTGGTGGACTAAGCAATGGACATCAAAAGCCCTTGGCCCTACAAGAACAGTCAGGCTAACTGGGTATAGCCCATATTGAGAGATTTGAAACCTCCCGTATTCGAACGTTATGAAGATCAACTTTACCAAAATCGTAATATCAGTTAATATCAATCTCCATCTCTGAACCTTATATTCTGGTTTATATCAGGACCTTTCTTTTCTGTAGAAAAACTAATTTAAAGGGACAGGAAGATGTTAAAAGAGTAGTGCTACATGGGTAAAAAAGAGTTTTCAATGGAAGTTGAAAGAGCAATGTCATTTCCCTTAGAAGGGGCGTTTCTTATGAGAGGAATTGGAAGATAAAGGTGTCGATTGGCTTGTGAATGAGGGCTTTAAGGAATAAGAATTTGTGCAGTCTTTAAATACAAGAGTTTATGTTTCGATTGATCTACAGCGTTGAATCTATCGACGGCTGAGAGGTTGCTGCTCAGCTGAGAATGGACCAATGAGAGCGCGGGCATGTTTTGAACCTTTGCTGTACCATATATACAATGAAAAATGTACAAAGGGGAGGGAAAACTAAGCTTGGGTTGTGGCATTAGCAGCTTTCTTTATTTATTTTTAAATCTGGGCCAAGTTGGATTAGTGCTGGTTTCACGCGAGACTTGTAATCCAACCATTTAGTGGGTCCCAACTCCAAATCCAACCGTCAAAATAACGCGGCCCGGCAAATTGGGGCATTTGAGAATCTCCAAACACTTGCCTATTGATGATGGAGACTAATCCATTGCAAGTGGGTGCAAACCATCAAGCTCCTGAGCCATAGGTGTGGATGGAGTATTTACAAAGAGCTGGATTGGTCATTTGGTTGTAATTTTAGGAGTGGTGACCATTAATTGGATGGTTAAGTAAAAAGAACTCTTAGTGGCCAAAATTTAACAAATCAGTTTAGGAGATAATGTATGGATCACAGTTAATATTATTGTATTGATAAATTAGGGGATTATAAACTGGGGCCATAAAAAAGAAGAAGCTCAATGTTTGCTTCCTAGTTTTGCTCCCCAAATTGCTGATATTCTTATGATTATTAAAGGTGTCTCTTTGTCTAGATTTCTTATTTTTTTCATGATTACCGGATTGTTGCGATTGGGTATAGATGATAACCTGTTTAGGGGAAGCATTTTACTTACTGAGTCTTGTTTAGACTTAATTTAAACTATTCTGTAAGCATGTGTGCCTTCTTTTGGTTAGGCTGGTCCACATATGAAATGTTCCACCAGTCCGCAGTCTCAGTTCATGGTCTTGATTATCATCTTCCATGGGTCCCGCACTTCTTAGAGTTATATGGGCATCATGACCATCCAAGTGGTTGGATATACATGCAGTTTGATGGATGGAGGGTGGATGAGTTGATGGAGATCTTGAAAGCTCCATGCACATGTGATTGAATGGATGGATGGTGGATAACTTAATGAAGATCTTGGAGGGTTGAAATACTTTAAGCCCAGGATAGTCTTCAACTATGCACGGTTATCTAGAGTATTCTTCTAAATTACAAAAATAGTTGCAGCAGTTTATGGAGTGTTCTGGAAGATTGCAAAGAGTAATGCTATCTAGATAATTTTTTTGGCATGAATCTTGGACAAACTCCTATGTTTCCCAAGCCAAAAAGTATGTCCAAGTAGACTTTTTGGATTGCAAATAAGCATGTGTAAGTAGAGAATTATGATTAAGAGTAGTGTGAAGTTTCTTGATCCTAACCAAATTCATAGCCTAAAATAGGGAAACAAATTCCTTATTTAAAGAAGATAAATAATGAATTAAATATGACAAGCTTGAACTCAATATAATTTAATTTGGCCTGCATGGTGATTAGAGTCTAACTTAGGCCTAAATCCAAATATACATGTTGCGTAAAATTAGTATAGCGAAGCCCATCAGTATCTTTTGATCCAGATCCCACAAGTCTCTAACTAGATCAAATAAAATATAGTTTTTTTTTTCTCCCTCTAGCCAAGGGAGCTGGAACCAAAAGAGATCCCACATACACACGGAAAGGTAGCCTACTCAAGCGGGAACGAGGCCCGTACAAATGGGAAGAAAGCTTACATAAATTGAAAATAAGATATGAATGTTTAAATAATGAACCGGGAAATGAATTCATACAGTAAGATAGAATTGAGGGTGGACAATACAAGTTCTGGCCCAGTAGTGGAAGTTTCCCATTTTCTGCTGATGCATTTTAGTACCTTTAAAAATCTGGCTGCCTCTATATGATAGGATAAATGTAACCTTGGGATTTCATGGCCCATTGCGGTGATGATACTCTCTAAATAATCATCATCATGACCCTAGGGCATTGTGTACATGCCGTGGATCGATTTTACAGAAATTTTCCTCTTTGTGGAATGTTGTTTTTTTCAAACAGCCCTCCGTATAAAATCATTTTTCTATGAACAGCAGAAAACCTAACTCATTTTCACCACTTTTTAGCGAGGAAAAGCAGTTGCCCCAAACGTGAGTTTTACCATAATGCCGAAAACCATCTATGCAATCCTCACTTTTTCCAAAATAAAAAATAAAAAATAAAAAATAAAAAACTAGCTAGAGAAACATGTCCTATGTACAATTAATAGGGGTGTTCATAGGCCCGGCCCGACTTTAAAAACACTGGCCCATGTTCGGCCCAAGCTCGACACGGGCCATAAAAGTTAGGATCGAGCCCGCCCATTTAATCAATGGGGCTGGGCTAAACCGGGCTTTTCATCACTTTTGTGGGCATTAGACCACCAATTAAATTAAATTACATTCAAATCTCACACAAGCCTAGCCGGACCGGGCTATGGGCTTTCCATCATTTAATCCAATCCCGGCCCAATTATTAATCGAACTCTAATTACATATCCAAATCCGGCCCAAAGCGGATGGGCCGCCCCATGAGCACCCTTACCAGCCAATAAATAGGTACAAAATGATCTTGGTTAGGCAACAAGCTCTCATGTGGCCGCCTGCATGAATGTTTCAAGTTTTCAACGTCCATGCCATTTAGTTTGGTCATCATGTGTCCCAAATTTAGATCAGTTAACAACTTAACATGAACGTGGCCAAATCTCCCAGGCATACATGCTGGGACCTAAAAATCGAAGATCACGAACACAAGGCACGATCATGAAAAATAAATAAATAAGGGGTAAATAAAACTTTAGCTCACATCAGTTTTACATCAATTATAATAATATATTAAAGCCAAGGACTTAGGCTTTAATTTTGACCACCAGTTGTAATTTTGAATAAAAGTCACACAACTTTATTTTAAAATTTCCATATTTTATTACACTCACCAACTTCTCGATTCTCATTTCATGCACAGCTTACTTTTATATAACTGCTCTTTCATCTTATCCTTCACCGCTCAAGTAACTGCTTCCCATTTGAAAGGCTGCTATGTTTGTCATTTTCGACAAAGTTGAAAAGATTTGAATTCCTGACTTTCTCGTTTCTCACTCAAAGGTTGAAAATAAATGGTAGATTCTCCCCATGTAATTTAATTTTCTAGGCTGCACCTTCTGTAATTAATTTAAAAATTCTTTATTTGCAAGATTTTATGGCAAATATATTCATGTTATATCTTTAATTTTTTTTAAATTACCAACTTTCGTCATAAATTTATATTAATTAATTATATTTATCATAACCTTTACATTTGTAAGGCATGAGCATATTTTGCTAGTTAATTATTTACTCTGGTGTCTGGCCAGGCTCGAGAGGATTCGGATTCATGGGAACTTTGAGCCAAATCAGGCACTAGGGGTGTGTTTGGCATCGTACTATTCGGATGTCCCCGTGTTCTCACGAGATAAGATTGTAAAAAATATATTTGGTATGTGTAAATCACTATTTCAAATTATGATCTCACGGGAAGGAATATCAAAATCATAACCCGCTGGTATAAGAAAGTTGAAACGAAAAAACTTTATTTTTTAAGAAATAACTCTCCGGCACAATTGGTTCTTACTTATCATTTGTATTTAAAATAATGTCATTTAAAGATTCCAAATCATTCCACTTATTCTAAAGGTAGGCCCCATGTTTTCAATCTCAAAGAAGGTGGCCCTAGTTTATAATTCCCAAAGATGGGTCACATGATCACAATTACAAAAGGTGGGCCCATATTATAAAATTATAATGGTGGGACCACATTATAAATCTTATGAATGTGGGCCCTATCTTCTAATTTATAAAGGTGGGCATCACATTGTAAATTTGAAAAGTGGGCCCCGTGTCCGTAATCAAAGAAAAGGTGGTCCCACTTTATAATTCTTAAAAATTGATCATATGGTCACGATCATCAAAGGCGGAGCCACATTGTAAATCCTATGAATGTGGGCCCACATTGTGAATCTTATGAACGTGGCCTCATATTTGGCTGTCTAAAGGTGAGTACCACATTATAATTCTTTAAAGGTGGGTCACGTATTCATAATTAACAAAAAAGATGGCTCCACATTTTATTTCTATAAAGGTGGGCCCACATAGTAAATCTTATGAATGCACTGCCCACATGTTTTAATTTCTAAAGGTGGGTCCTGTATCCACAATCATAAAAAAAATGTGGCTCCACCTTGTCATTCATAAATATGGGTGGTCACCATCACAAAGGGTGGACCCACATTATAATTCATATGAATGTGGGCCCCATATTCTAATTTTTAAAGGTATGTACCACTTTTAATCTCTACAAGTGGGTCCCATGTATGGTAATAATAGGGTGCCGTAAACAATAAAAGGTGGGCCCCATATTACAACTTTCGTATAGCTTGTTCTTAGTAGATTAATTTAATTTAATATTGAAGTTCTGTAGATAAAAAAAGCTCAGCATAATCTGATTCAAAGAAAAAATTAAGAAAAACACGTGAAAGATGCCAAACGGGCCTGGATAAGCGAAAAAAAGAAAAGCGCGCGCGCAAGAACTTCCACGCAACGGCACGTAGTAGCCATCTTCTTGTGCTTATAAATAAAAACGGTATCTTTCTTGATGAGGATACAGACATAAGCCTTTATACAGAACGAGTCGTCGTCTCCTTCTTCGTCTCTCTCGGCTCCGAGTCGACTCAGCTGGCCCTTGAATGAAGGTCTGTTAATAGATCATGTCGAGATTTTTCTAGGGTTTCCTTTCATTCCAGAACGCGAGTGTAGTTTCTCCAAAATCTCAGACTAGCATCGACCGATTTCATTGATTTTTCATGCATTCATGTTCAATTTCTATTATCTCCTGCAATTATCTTCCCCCTCTGTTGAAACATAGTTTCCAGCTCTTTAATTTTGAATGATTATATCAAACCCTAGTTCGATGTGCTTGAAATCCGATGGAATTTTGCTGGAAACACACTTTTCAGTTCTTTTATTTGGACAATGATATGAAACCCTAATTCATTGTGCTTGAAATCCATGGAATCTGATTGGATCCATTTGAAGAATATCCATGTTTTTAAAGGACGCCAAAGGGTTTTGGTGAATTGTGATTCTTAGTTTTCCTAATTAGGATTTGAATGATGAAAATTGAGGTTTTGATTTGGAGAACATATTTGGGAGTTTAATGAGGGTGCCCCTAAAATGTTTAGCTGTAGTTATTACTTTTTTCTTTGCGATTTCACTAAAAAATATGTTGCTGATTTTTCGAGGTATTGATGCCTTTCGCGTATGCGTTTCAGTTTTCTATATGAATTGAGTTACCGGTTGATTGAGTGTGTTCTAGCTCTGAGAGCGAGTAGCAGAATTTTGATTAGTTAAAAAATGTTTAATGTATTATTTTTGCAGTGATGGCTTCCTCCTCTGATTCATGGTTGAGGGAATTCAATGAAGCTTCCAAGCTTGCTGATGATATCAATGCCATGATTTCTGAAAGGGGTTCATTGCCCCCATCAGGCCCAGATACACAGCGTCATTCTTCTGCAACTCGGAGGAAAATAACAATCCTTGGCACTCGGCTTGATAGCTTGGAATCCCTTCTTTCGAAGCTGCCTACGAAGCAGCATATGTATGTGGTCACGCTCAAGTTTATTATTTAATCAATACTATATTATCTCTTTTCTATATCTGAATAATCTGGGTTATTTTTATTTTTATTTTTTATTACTGTCCTGTTCATGTTAACCAATGTAAATTTTAATGTCATAAGACAATAAAACTAGAACGTGTTGGGAGATTAATTCTGTAACATTTAAGCTCAGATCTTTCCATGGATGTACTTCAAGGACATGCTTATTTCTATATCTGAATAATCTGGTTTTTTTTTTTTTTTACGACTATCCTGTTCATGATAACCAATGTAAAACTTAATGTTATTAAGACAATAAAACTAGAACGTGCTATGAGATTAATTCTGTAACATCTAAGCTCAGATGTTTCCATGGATGCACTTCAAGTGCATGCTTATTTACTGGTGCTTTTAATATATATATTTTTTTGAATGGTGCTTTTAATGTTGGCATACAAGTGTGAACTGATAGCCCTTCCATACAAATTATACCTGCTTTATATAATCTTCTACCACTGAGGATTCTTGCTCATATATTTCCATTGTTTTAACAAACAGATGTAACAACTTCAATACTTCATAATAGGTTTACTTTTATCTTCCGGGAATGTGCCCTCTTCTGGGAATGTGCCCAAACCATTGCAAGTGTTTTCCCCCCTCTTTAATGGGAGACACCTAGAGGCTTCCTCTTGTGTGTTGCTTTCTCCTTTTCATTACAACTCTAGATATCCATCTTGGCATACCCATCTCAAGAAATATCTGCAATGATGTTGAAATAGTTTTATTAGGAGCATGTAACAATTCTTCCAAAATTAGAAGAAAAGGGATTTTGTAACTACCAAAAAGAAAACTTGTCGAAATTGGAGGTTGTTTGCCAACCAAGAGTCCATTATTGTCATATGTCCCTTAAAAATCCTGAAGGACATTTTTTTGGACAAGTTTCTATGGAGATTACACGGAAGTTAGTGCCTTTAAAAAGAAAGTCTTCTCTTCCAAATATAAGATCAAAGCTGATGGGTGGAAAATCTCGTGTTCTCTCACATCCAACTTGGCAATTTGATTGCATGATCCGAGACTTATACAAGGAAAGAGGAAGTTCCACTATCCAAAGGAATTTTGCAATACTCTGTGATCCCTTTCTATCTAGGCTTGTTTGATTTTTTAAGCCTTTTGTCTTAAGCTTTGGTCTGCCCTTTGGAGTATCTATTTGTATCCTTCCTTCTCTTTTTAATATCACAAATCAATGGGTTGAATCGAATCGAATCGTGAATGCGAATCAAATGATTTTTTTATTTTTTGTAAAAATTGAAAAACACTAGAAAATAAAGATAAGAAAAGTTGTAGCCATCAGTAATTCATCCATTTTCATCTCTAGCAACATCATCACTGTGACAACTATGACTACGATCCAATACGAAGAATGTTATCAGTGATATATAGAATATCATCGATGTATCAATATATAATTTATGAGAGATGTGTGAATAATTGAATGTGTTTAAAATATTTATTATATATTTCTTCTCCTTACCTGTTATAAGGAAAATATATGATTTTTAAAGGAAAATTGATAAAAAAAGATATAGAATAAATCTAATGTCAACACTTAAATCCATATGACCTACTGATTAATCGCTGGTTATATTTCTTTTAAGTTGGCAATATGTGCCAACTTGCTTATTGTTAATGCTTCCCTCTTTTGAGTAAAGATTGTACAGTTACAAAGAAAGAAATCATTAGGTAATTGAAACACCCTAACTACCATTAAATTCTACCATTGCTCTTATCTTATCTAATTCTTATTTGAAAATATGATTTTGGGCTCTCTGAAAGGTAGCCAAATAATGTGCCCAGCTTGAACAATTTAATAATGTCGAATATCAGAAATGGGATCAATGTCTTATAATTTTGTGGACATGCATTCTTTCTGAGTAATGTTAGGAGTATCTTTGTAGAACCATTCAGTATGTCACCATCATCTTCTACTCTTCCCTTTTTAACCATATGGATCCTTGTTCCCATCTGAAGATGAATTGGCTGCAATGGGAAACTATCTTGATTGTGGCATTTACTTCAGGAATCCCAAAATGAATATTTTTTAATGGATTCAAGAAGCTTTTAGTGTCATCTTAAGATAATTAGTAGAGTCCCAGTTTGGACGTTGTAATGGTTGATGAGCTATTCACATGGCTGCTAATCTGATGGTTTGTGAAAGGAGAAAGCACAATGAAACTAGTGTCATTGTGTCATACACAACAAAGGTGGGGAAAGTATCCATAAAGCATCTGCAATTAAAAAATCTGTTTACTGGACTGGAGCATTTTTTAAGGCCTGATGAGATGACCTGATACATTTACGTGGTTGACTGTGAATCTAATTTCTAGTTTCTACTATTTCTTTACCTTGGGAAGAAATTCCACAATTAAGCAATTTCATCATCCATGTTGTAGTTATTTTTATTTTACTTATTCTTGAATGTTCCTAATTTTGATGGAATGATGAATGGGTACATTTAGTTTCTTCATTTTCTGTTTTCTTCCATGCATTTGAGACCTATGGGTTGTTTGCTTGCTCAGAAATGGTAACCTTGGATTCCCACCTTCCATGGGCATACTTTTAGAAATCTGTTGAATCCCTGGACGTAGAATGGGACCCTGGAAAATAGTCATTCCAATGTAGATGCTTTTAAACCTCATGATGGTAGATGTTGACATATGTATCTTTTCATTTTATAGTGTTAATATTTTTTATGAGGAATATTAGTATAGTCGTTTAAGACAGTCATCTAAACCAGCATTTGATTTATGCAGAACAGATAAAGAGATGCATCGGCGCCAAGACATGCTTGCAAACTTGAGGTCTAGAGCCAACCAGACGGCCTCTATGTTAAACATGTCAAATTTTGCTAATAGGTGAGGTTCTTCATGTGGAGATCTTCCAGCTTGTCCACTTCATTGAGGCTCACATGCCTTTTATATTATGTGCCGGTTAATCCAATTCAGGGAATTTGGACGCTTTTGCAACCAGCAGTGTCCGTAAGCAGGATTCTTGCTGGTTAAGGGGTCAAGTGTAAGCCAGCCTGATGTAACCATATAGGGATTTGGAGTTGGGTTTGTTGGGTCCTAAACAAAAAATTCTATAGAACTTAGGCCCAGGCTTGACACTTTGATATTTGGTCCTGAAAACGAGTCCTTTGGCCTGTGGGACTAAAAAAAGTAGCAAAACCTTATCCATGGCAAGTCTGGGCTGGGCTCACCTGATGGGCCAGCCTGATCCATTCTCAGCCATATTCACAGCACATAAAGTATATGGGCCTTATTTGATTGCAGTTCAAAGTAAAGGAAATACCAGCTTTCTCAGGTCTTTCCAGAGCAAAACCCTGAAGCTATTTCCATGGATGAATGTTTCCTTGTGCTGAAGAACTCTTTGGGTTTCTGTAGAATCATACCTGATTGTTGCGTTTGGTTGTAATTATTGGAACTGACCAATTCTTTAACTTTTAAAAGACTTATTAACTAGAGTTTCACTAGTAAGCTGGTCAGCTTTTCCATGTTAACTAAACAGTGCAAAACCAGTGCTTCAATGATGATCAAGAGTTTAACTCCTATTTCCAATAAAAATTCAGTGGTTTAGTATTTGCTGTGGGAATGCATTTAAATTTAGGTCTGGGAAGCGGTGAGCTATGTTGTGATTGTGTTGGTGGGGACTGGGGATTGCCCATTGAATTCTTCTTATCCTATGTTGTATTGGTTGGCTGTCCATTCTAATAGTGCAATAAGTCATCGTTTGAAGTTTTTAGAGGGTTAACTTGCATTGAGTTTGGTCTTTCAAAGGAATCTTTCTGAGAGGTTATAGAATATGTTGGTCTAATTAGAAATGAGGCCTTTTAGCTGTAGGGATGATATGGATAAAAGAATTTCATTTTTTTTTTTTGCTTCAGCTCTTGCATGAATGGCCCTATCCTCCTGGATTTGATGCTTTTGGTTGGTTGTCTATGTCAAGAAGTGTGCTTATGAAGGAGAACTTACAGCACAGAAGAACATTTCTATCCAACTTCCATCTTATATCCTTTGTCCAAGGAGATGGATGAGTTTAGTGATAACTTATTTGCACATTGTGTTTACTCTTTGTGCAACCTGGTGCAGTTGCCTCAAGTTGTTTCAAATGGTTTCTGTGTTTGCCATGACCTTGGACGTGATCATCCAAAATTTTCTCTCTGGCCCTTTCCGGAAAGGGGACATTTAGTGTGGAAATCAGTGCATGTGCAGTACTTTGTCTGCGATGGAAAAATTGAATGGTAGTGTCTTCATAAAGAGATACACTGTTAGATGCTCCATGTTCCCATTGAGACCAAACCTAAGCTTGTGCCTCAGAGGTAGCTACACATACACTGGTAAGGGGTGTTTGGTTCTCGGAAAGAGAGAGTCGATAGTGTCCTTGGGATCGCTAGGTTTGCACAAATGGGTAGAAAGTTGCTGAGCTTTGAAGTTCCTCGGTTCTTTTAAGAACCGATGTCAATTTTGGTGGAGTTTCTTTTCATTCTGGTTGGATTTGTGCATACAAACTGCACTAATATATTGATAAGCATTTGGGTATTTATTTTCTAAATTCCAGGGAAGATTTACTTGGACAGAATCAGAAGCCTGTTAGCGAGATAAACAGAACTACTGGATTGGACAACTATGGCTTTGTAGGTCTGCAGCGGCAGATTATGAAAGGCATGTTATCCATATGCATTTTAGATTAAGAATGAATATTATGTGCTTGAGAACAGACATTTACTAGATATTCAACTTAAGATCTTAAATTTCTTGTGTTAGTTTCTGTGTAATTGGTTTGCTTTTATAATGTAGAGCAAGATGAGGGCCTTGAGAAGCTGGAGGAGACGGTATTGAGCACAAAGCATATTGCATTGGCTGTTAATGAGGAATTAGACCTTCACACAAAGCTCATTGTGTGTTTCTGAACTTCCCGTTGACTTTCCCAATGAATTCTCTGTTTGAATGCTTCCCTGTCCGCATCTATCTCACGGTCTTTCTTATGATCTATGTTGCAGGATAACTTAGACCAGCATGTGGATTCGACGGACTCGCGGCTACAGGTTTGATTTACTTTTTATCTGCATTTGCTTTTGCGATCCACCTTTTGTAAAAATAAGGTCTCTGCATTTGGCATTTTATTGCAAGAACTGGCATTGTCATCCACAAGCATGCATGCTAGTGAATGCTTGTTGTTAATGACCAGGTTTTTCACGATGTGAATCCTGAGGGAATATATTATTCCTTGAGCACCCTTACAAGTAGGCAGGGATTCAGACCTTTCATCTGGCAGCAGCCACCCTGGGTGTGCAATGGAATAAAACTTTTTTGATTTAAGAATTCCAGTCAACTGAGTAGTAGAACTTCTGCAGTTGAATATGGGCAATTGCCTGTCTTTTCTTTAATTGTCTAGCCATTCATCAGATTGCTGCTATTGCCTGTTTTCGGGTTCCTGGGGGCTGGCGTCGCTCATCCACAACAATGGGTTTAACGAGATGAAATGAATAGTGTGCTAAAAGTTGGGCTCAGAGTCGGCTCCACCTGTGAGAAATGCTTGGTCCAAATGTATTGTATTTATGTCGGGCTGAGCAGTATATTTGTCTGGGTGATGCCTCTTTTTAGATTTTGGAGCTGAGCCCGGAAATATGCCAAAAGAAATGGAAGCATTTAAGTGAGATTCTGTGCACATTCAGAATATAAGGTGTTTTCTGTTTTGCTCATGAGCTAGCATTTCTAGTTCTCAGATTGTGTTATTCAAGTGACAATTTCAGATCGAGTGGATCACTGAAAGTCTTGACAAAGCAACTTTTATTATTTTGTTCATATGTAGATTCCACAATTTACAGAATCTTTCTGTTTTAGCTGCTAATTATTTTCATGATCAATTCAGCGAGTGCAAAAGAGACTGGCAATTCTTAACAAGCGTACCAAGGGAGGTTGCTCTTGCATGTGCCTGCTGTTAGCAGTGATTGGTATTGTGATTCTGGCTGTCATTATATGGGCACTTATCAAGTACTTGTGAAGGCCAGAGAGGAGACAAAACGTGTGGCTGCCAATCAATCAATATGCTTTTTCTTTCAGGTTTGCTTTATGTGTGCAGCATATCTCCTAGTAGGGCATCATCCCATGTGTATTTGAATGTCTGGTGTGTGGACATTGCATGTAACTGGCATTTTCTTGCAGATAAACAGTTCTCTTCCATTTGTCGTTTTGTCAAGGTTCCCCAGCCATTGCATTTTAACTAGGGTTGGCTTAAATTTACCTGCCCTGCTTCCAACTGCAAATTTGTATCACCTCCATTTTCATTTTTTTCAAAAATTTCTTTGCTGAATGTGGAGTGCTATACTTTCGATCTTCTGATTAACTTGCAGGTCATTGTGTGGACGGTAACAAAGGACAAGAAGAGGAATAAAGAGAGAAGAAAAGAAGAAAACTTGTGGGTGACTGATTGGAGAAAATTGATTTCTCCACAGTGGGGTTTGGGTATAGAGTGTTTGTGGATCTATGGGTTAAGAGATACTGTTGATGCAGCGGGTCACTGATTTTAACCATGTGGACCAGCTTTTTATTGATCAAAGCTGCTCATATCAAACACCATCTTCTGTTTAGGCAATGTCCTAAAGTCCACACATGATTAATCCAACGTTTCGCAACATTCAAAACTGAACTGAAATTGGGACATTTCCTAAAGATAATAAGGCAGCGTGTTGCATGTGTGAATTGGATCTCAAAAGGCAGGCCCTACACTGATTAAATGAGCCCAAGATCGTTTCTCTTGAAATAAAGGGTTGGGAGAGTATGGACTCATGATCGGGGGCGGACCCATGTTTTGGGGTCTGGCCCTCTCCCCACTTGAAGAAGGCCCATAAGGGCAATATGCGGTGTTTGGCCCAGCCCCACACGTACAAAGTCCATCGAGTCCCCTCCCCTTCCCCAACTCACGTAGAAATGGGCATTAATCCCTAATCCCAAATCCCAAATGGGTTTTACTTGGTCTCTCTCTCTCTCCCTTTCTCAAAACGTCCCCAAATAGGAAGAAACCCTCAAATCAGTCTCCGTCTCCAACATTGGCATCGATGCACCGCTGCCATCCTTTGGGGTAGGTATATATGAGCAGATGACCCCAATCAACATGTATACACGATTTTTCCTCATTTATGTGACCCTTTGCTCCCTCATTGAATGTCTTTTGCCGAACCCAATTTGAGGATAGCTGCTCACAGCCAAAACCCATATGAAATGAAAAGAAAAGACCCAAAAAGTGGATTTCATATGAGCTGCTTGCAATGGCTGACCGTGTGGCAGCCCAATTTCTAATTCTATTGAAGTTGTGATTTGAGACCCCTTTTGCACCTATTTCATACTAGTACTTAATTATCAATTGTATAACCTTTTGCTTATTGAATGCATTTAATGGCATTTTTAACCTCAATTGTGTTAGTAAAAGCCTGTTTTACTATAGCAGTTTTGTTTCTATTCTGCTGAATGTATGCTTTTAATGTTGATTTAGGTTCTGTATTGGGTTGATGGCTGTTTATTCATGATAATAGAAAATTAATTCAAGAACAATGCAGTGATTCTCATGTTCAAAGGTGTTTAAACATGATATGAATTAAGGATTTCTGTGCTAATCATGCTTTGGGTTTGATGGGTTTTGTGGATCAATATTTGACCTTTTCAATTGACCATCGTCAGCCCCCCTCAAACGAAAACCCTGGGTCTTCCACTGGAAGGGCAGCGCCTACTATGTGCTGCTGTTATTTTATTTTATTTTATATTTGGGACCACACGAGCGTTTGGGTAAAGTTTAGAGTTGGGATGTAGATTATATGATAGTTTTTTTATTTCCCGGGTTTAGTGCGACAATGGACTTTAAAGGCACTGCCTCTATTGGGCCAGGTGGATAATGGGAAAGAAATCATCTTTACTTTCAAGAGTGCTAATGGCTTAAATCCGTTAGTACAGTATGCTATGGAGGACTTTGGATGTCTGTTATCTGCTACGCGTGACTGGCGGATCTATGGTAGTATACAAAAACAGGGCTGATTGAGGTATGCAAGAAGTAGGTGTTTGGATTGGGACATGTGATAGAGGAAAGGATTCCGACCATCGTAATTTCATGCTTGTGGAGTTTGACTGTGCAGTGGAAAACTGAGTTACATTTTCCACCCCTTTCCCCTATCGAGGAAACTGATTGGTTCTTGTGGCTGGTAGGGGAGAAAATCCCTCTTGCTATAGTTGAAAATTTCCCAAAAGCTCTTGATTCACCCCTCCTTTCCCCTTGTTGAAATGTTCAGAAAATCCCCTTTTAACATAACAGTCTTATCCAGGTACGTTTTTCCCCACTGCCACTGGAAGATCGAATCCCTTTGTGAAAATGGCACTTACTATTTTTTTTTTTTTTTCTTAAGGAAGAGACTTTAAAATTTTAGAATGGACGTATCATGTCAAGTGGTTCATCCAAATGATTATATCACCAAAATTATGACTGAAACACTCTCTGTTCGTAATGGTTGGATACTGGCTGATAGATCATAGTGGCCAATAGATTTTGGTTTATTTTGGCTGGCCATTCAGTCATATATATTGGCGATGGGGCTGATATTTGTCAGTTGTATTGATTTGCACCATTGTATAAGGCATATAAAATGTGAAAAGATATGACCGACATATGTATTTGTTAATACTAGCGCTTATAGCTTACAAAACGGAAAAGTAAAAAGTAAAAAGTAAAAAAAAAAAAAAAAAAGTTTCATTGGCTTAAACATAGGAACATGATCTGAGCTCCCTACATGATTTTAGCAATTTAGCTTAAACATAGGAACAAGAATTCCTAATCCTTTACTAGAATTCAAACCCTGTATCTACTAGAAATTACTTGGGATATCATTGAGGATGATGCACTGTACTTTTATAGTATATGGTACCAAACATAGGTATGATAGGGTCCACTAACATCTGAAAAACCCATATTCTAAGCCCTTGGATATTTCTCAAGTGAAAAGCTTTTCAGATGCTTTAAAAAAAGGGTGTAATCATACTCTCAATAATGGATACTTTATACATATGATTAGAGCAGAGTCAGCACTCAGTAGACAGAGAATGGCGCCAGTAACAAAGAAAATGCTATCACTTGTCTATCCCATAAAAAAATAATATTGGAATGGCCGACAGGCCTGGGAATGATGCCAAAATAGATTGCATCTGTTTGAATGCGACAATGGATGTTGGGACGGGATCAATAACAACTCTCTTTTATCTTATGCTTTTAGTGTAATAATAACGCACTCTGGTCAAAAGGAGGTTCCTAGGTGGGGCACTCCAGCAAACAACACAAAACACATTGGTGGTGTTACTGTTGTACCATGGGAATCCAGCACGGGATCATCTGAATGATTGAGCATATTCCTTGTGTAAAGTCTCATGTGTCTTGATGAAAGTTAAATGCCATCATCTTTGTTCTTTTTCAACTAATGCCTTTAATATAAATTTGGTGTTTCTTGATTAGTTATATACTGCAATTGGGCTCAGTTTGTCATTAGTAGTCATATACTTGATCTTTTTTCTTTTTTTTTTTTTTGCTAACCGGGGTATATGCAAGACCTCTTAGAGCACCTGACATATACTTTATCTTAGGCAATGAAACAAATGGTAGAAAGTAGATACTTATGATTATTACCTTGATTAGACTGCTAGCACTGTTCATTAGATCTTATTTTTTAGGAGTGCTAATTAAACATAAACCCCATTATATGTTCCTAATACTTTTCTAAATCCGAATCCAGATACAATATATGTTTCTAATATTTTTCTAAATCCAAATCCAGATCCATACATGTCCGGACTCCAGACCAAAGGATCCAGTTGTTGAGAATTTAGCCATGATGACCTCTTTAGCTTAGGATTTCTGCCTTCTGTCGAATTTGGGATATAATCTTCTCTTTCTTTTATGACCGACCCAGATCTAAAACATAGGATCCATGTTGGATTTAGATCTGTATCCACTATCCTCCCCTCAAAATCTAAAGGCATCCAAAATCCCAGACACATGATGTATCCACATTTACAAAATAAACCTGACCAGTCTACATCACAGATCTACTAGCAATTTTGTTTACGTGTACTTTTGAAATTGAATGTATCGTAATTTTCACATAAGGAGCCAAGTGAGACGGTCAGTTGGATTGTATAGCTACCTTTGGTACGTAGAGGATCATATTCAACAGGTTCTTAAAGCGTTTCTTTATGATTTCCAGAGAAAAAGAGTCACCGACATTTTAGTTGCAGAGGCCACTAACTGAACTACCATTGTGAATGGCATTTAATTGCCAGCAAGATGGCAGCTGAGAGTAATGTAATAAAGCAGTCTCTCTTCCCTACCACATCTAGATGGAGGAGATTCATGCAATGCAATCTCCCTTCATTAATTTACAGCATCCGACCCTCCCAATCACTTCTAATGTATACCACACCCACCTTAAAATCTATAATTTCCTTATTTTTTGTTGCAATTAAGGATAATTCACCAAGATGGGCCTATGTAGCTTCATGATCAGATCATCGCCATGTCCATCTAATGGGCCATACCATGAATGGTGGCCATGCAAGAAGTAGACCATTAATTGCACATTTGAAGTCCCATGATAGCTGGAGAAGGTGGCCTACCTTTGTACTATACCATTCGGATTATTCATTCATGCAGTTGCTCATGGGTGGGCCATGCCAACTAGTGGACCTCTTTTGATGTAATAAATACAAAATAAATATATCATGGGTCTGTAAGCAGTTGTTATGTGTGAGTGGTTGCATGCAATCTCTCTCTCTCAACACACGCACACGCGTGATTCTCGACATGCTACAATCACTGCAGCAGTCCGCATGACCTCATGGCTGCATGTACTGCTTACGTTTTAGAATCGTGAGTAATAAGTAGATATAAAACCAGATGTGAGCTAGGGGAGGGAGAGAACATTACAACTACATGTTAGCAAATTATCATCCAAAGATGATGGAGGCAATGATGGGCAATGGAATTCAAGCTCCTGCAGCCAAAGAGGAAAAATCACACGTGGTACTGGAAGTAGAAGTTGAGCAAGACCTGGAGGAATCCATCAGCAGTAAGCTCAAAACAATCGAGCATCTCTCCGGCGAAGAAGGTCAAGACCAAATCATTTCCATCCCCAAAGTCCCTGAAAGACTTCGTAACATAGATCATGAGAATGATGCTTATGAGCCCCGAATCATCTCTATTGGGCCTTACCACTGGGGTGAGTCGAAGCTCCAGGACATGGAGAAGCATAAATGGCGCTATGTCCAAGCAATCCTCTCTCGGAATGAGAACTATTGCTTGAAGGACTACATCGATAAAACTAAGGCATTGGAGGAGCGAGCTAGACGCTGCTATTCGGAAAATAGTATCAGACTTGACCACAAACAGTTCGTGGAGATGCTGCTTCTTGATGGCTGCTTCATAGTGGAGTTCCTCCTCCGACTCAAGGAGAAAAAGGACAAGCTGCACACTATGATTTGGATGGTTCCACAAATACAGTATGATATCCTCTTACTAGAAAACCAGCTCCCTTTCTTCATTCTTGAGCTTATATTCGACCTTGTCACTGCCAGAGAGGGCCATTCACATCCTTCCCTCATGCATCTTGCTCTAAATGCTTGCAAGATGTTCAGTGTCTGCAAAGAAAAGGCAGCGAGTCTGCCTAAATCCGTCCATCATTTGCTTCATCTTTATTACTCATTTCTCCTTCCGGATTTATCCCGTAAACTATCGACCGACTCATCTAGTAGAGGATTTGAAGTCTTTCCCACAATAGCAGCAGCAGCAACAACAATACCAATAGAAGATGATGAAATAGTATCCCTGATTCCTAGTGCAACAGTGCTCATAGAGGCAGGAATTAAGTTCGAGAAGAAAGAGGGTAACATCATGGATGTTGAGTTCCACAATGGGGTGATGAAAATTCCTCCTTTGCTCATAGATTCCTATACCATGTATCAGTTTCGAAATCTCATCACCTTCGAACAGCTTTGCCCGAATATGAGACCTTTCTTCACCACATATGTTTTGTTCCTTGATTACCTCGTCAACACCCCTAGGGATGTTGCACTGCTGCATGGTGAAGATATTATTGAACATATGTTGGGCAGCAATGAAGATGTGGCTCTTCTCTTCAATAAGCTCACCAGAGCAACTTTTAGGCCTTCCCGTCATTACCTTTGCCGCATGTATAGCGAAGTGAACTCATATTGCAAAACAAAGAGGCATCGGTGGCGGGCGGCTTTGGTGCACAACTACTTCAACACTCCATGGGCAGTTCTTTCTGTGGTAGCTGCAATCATTCTCCTTGGTCTCACCCTTGTTCAAACCTTCTTCTCTGTATATGGTTATTTGCGTCCTCCCGTTTAGTTCTTTGAAATTAACTAGCCTTGAAAATGGTATTGTAGTTATGATTGTGTGTGTAGCTTGGGGCCAAGTTCTCACCCTTGTCCAAACCACCTCTGCCTGTGCTTATACTCATCCTCCCACTGTTTATTTGAAATTGTTAGTATTGAAAATGGTATTTTAGATTTGTCGAAATGCATCTCTCGTGCAAGTCAATGGTCAGTCATGGACAAAAGAAAAAACACCATGTAAATGCACTGATTGATGTATTTACTTTGTAGCTTATTTACAATTTGTTGTGAGCTGAGTGTGTTTGTAGCTTAATATAGCATTTGCTCCCCAGAGTGATTCTTGTTCTTGCTATCAATTGCGCCCTCTAGAGTTTCTAAGAACCAACCACTGGTCAAATTAAGTTTGGTACTCTAGACTATAACAAATTCTCCAGTTTGTACAACCTCTAAGTAAGTTTGGTACTATAGACTATAACAAATTCACCATTTTGTACAACCTCTCTTATAGCACTTACTATAGCGATACTACTCCACTGAAATACTCATAATAAACTCCCTCCCTAATCTTCTTGAAGGTCACAAAAATTAAGAGAGGTTCTCAGATAGTTTGGACATATCCAACACAAGCCAACAATGCCGCCAATGCGGAAAATTCTTTCTATTCAGACTGATGGTCCCTTGGATAGGTCAAAAAGGATATGGATGATGGTAGTAAAGGTAGATTTGAAGAGGTGCAACATATCCATGGATGTGGCCTAGGACATGGGATGGAGAAGCAAATTTTAAGTGGCTAGAAATAGTTGGGACAAGGCCTTGATGATGATGATGGATGAGGTGGAAAAACCCATCTTGGATGCAAATATTTAGGAGCCTGATAGGATGTGTGACCCAAGCTAACCAGTCCCCCTTCTATATATGATCAATCTAATCCCTTCACGATCATTAAAGCCCTGAGAATGAGCACCATCGCTAACTGTTGACTCATCTAAGTTGTGCGCTTCAACTCATTATTCTAATTTTGGTAGCTAACCCAATTTATTTAACTGTTAGGATCCGGCAACTTTGGGGCTCTCAAATTAGTACTCTCTTGATTTGGTGATTCCTCTTCTTTCTTCCATTGTTTTTCACTAGTGGAGTCACAAGGACAGCTTTCAGAGCTCTAGAACTTTAATGATTGTCACAAGGCTGGATTATTCTTGAAAGTTACTCAACCACATATTGTCTTGTACATGTTGGGTTTCCTTTTCATGAGAGAGAGTTCCCATGCTCCTGCATCACCTTATTTTGTCTTGTACATGCTAGGTTTCTTTTCATTGAGAGAGAGAGAGAGCACAAAGCCTTTCCCCTCCCCTCACCTTTATGGGAGAATCATAAGAGCAGAAAGTATAGTTTTCGTTTTAGGAAGATTTTCCTCATCTCCCAGGCAAAGATCTTGTAAACAGAGGCAAGTACCGTGACTTTCAATTACTGATTTTTTTTTTTTTTTTTTTTATGAACTGCCAAATTAAGTGGTGATGATCACTAAATCTTGGACCCATATGGGTAAACATGGATGAATGCATCTTTTGGATAGAAGGTGCGCCTATAAATGTGTATGACTTGAGCTCATTTGATTTTTATCTATAAAGTTCACCTAATCTTATCACTCTCAAAAATATAATAACAACAATAACAATAATTTGAAATTTGACATGTAATGGTTATATATAGACAATGGTACAAAAAAAGGCCGACAAAGATCATATTGGCTGATATATATCGGCTTTTTGGCTGGCCATATGATCATATGTATCCCCGATGGGGCTGATATGTGATGGGGCTGATATGTGTTAGTTGCATAGTTGTCAATTCCGGTTCATTTAGGTCGGAATGATCAAAACTTTCCATTTCGGTTTTTTAGCCGAAACGGAATGGGGCTTAAAAATTTTCAGCTTGAATTCCTGTCAATTTCGGTTTTCTATTCCGATCTATTTTGGTTTGTAGTATTGTATTCTTTACAGTCTTGTAATTTGCAAACACAATTTTCATCAGCTTTTTAATTATTGTTCTCAATATCTATATCAAGAAACATGTATATATACTTTATATTATTTTTTTTATTTTTCCAATTTTTTAATTTTCTTATTCCTAAAAGTTACTTTGGAAAGTTTCATCGAAATTCCGAAATATCAAAATATTTCATCTTGGAGGCCAGACTAAAATGGCGACCCAAATGAACTGACAACTATGGTTGGTCGTATTGGCTTGTATCATCGTTTAAGGCCGATATGTATTGGTTGATATCAGCACCTTAAGGCGTATAAGACGGAAAATGGGAAAAAAAAATCAATTAACATTGTTGGCATTGTACTCCCAACCCAAAGAATTGGATTATCCTAAAAAAAAAAAAAAAAAAATTTCTTTGTGCATCTTCTACTAGAATTCAAACTCTGCATGTACTAGAAATTACTTGGAAGTCGATTCAGGATGATGTATTGTCTGGTATATGGTACCAAACATAGACATGATAGTTCCACGGTCATCGGAAAATCACGAAAATTCTAAGGACTTCGGTATTTCTTAATTGAAAAGCTATCCAGATTCTTTCACCCCAAAAGAGGAAAAAGATGTAATCATATTAACCATGAATAATGAATGCTTTACATATGATGAGAGCAGATACAGAATGGCAGTAACAAAGACAATACTAGACTGGTCTATCCCATCAAAATAAATATATAGGAATGGCCGACAGGGCCTGTGAATGATAGACCTAACCTAACACTTCACTTAGAAAAGATTGCAATCTGTTTTACTTTGCATTAGACATCATCCTCTTTATCTTTAGAAAATGCGACAATGGCTGTGGGGACTGGATAAGAGAGCATCTCCTTTTATGTTATACTTTTAGCTTAATAATAACGCACTTAGGTCAAAAGGAGGTTCTGGGTGGGGCACTCTAGGGAATTAACCACACACAACACTTGGGTGTTGTGGCATGGGAATCCAGCACAGGGTCATCCGAATGATTGAGTATATAACACTCTCTGTTATTCCTTGTGTAAAGCCTCATATTTCTTGGGGACAGTTAATTGCATCTGTGTCCTCTTCAGCTAATGCCTTTTATATAAATTTGGTGTTTCTTGAACAGTTATATACTAAAATTGAGCTCAGTTTGACATTAGTTTAGTAGTCATGTATTTGGTTTGAGGCAATGTGAGAGACCGTGGAAAGTGTGATCAAATGGCCAATAATGTCCAATTTTTTTTTTTTTTTTGAGATAGTACTAAAATCTAAATTCAACTTTGTTAGAAATCTGTCTCTCACACACACACGATTCTCGATATTATTTGCATCGTTGCAGCAGCTGCATGACCTCCTCGCAGAGATTTATGCTTACATTGTTAGAATGATGGGTAATAAATAGGTATAAAAGCACATGAGAGCTAGGGGAGAGAGAACATTGCAATTACATAATAGCAAATTATCATCCAAAGAAGATGGAGGCAATGATTGACAATGGAATTCTAGCTCCTACTGCCGAAGAGAAAGAAACACATGTAGTACTAGACATAGAAGTAGAGGAAGATCTGCAGTTATCAACAAAGTCCCAGAAACACTTCTTCAAATAGCTGAGGACAAAGCTTTATGAGCCCTTGATAATCTCCATTGGGTATTACCACTGGGGTAAAACAAAGCTCCGGGACATGGAGAAGCATAAATGGCGATATGTCCAAGCAATCCTCTATGGGAACGAGAACTATCATTTGAAGGACTACATTGATAGAATTAAGGGGTTGGAGAGGACGGCCAGAAGTTGCTATTCTGAAAATAGCATCAGACTTGGAATCAAACAGTTTGTGGAGATGCTGCTTTTTATTGGGAGCTTCATAGTGGAGTTCCTTCTCTGGCTCAAGGAGAAAAGAGAGGACCAGTACCCGCTATGGTTTGGCTGGTTCGCCTAATACAGTATGACATCCTCTTACTGTTAAACCAGCTCCCTTTCTTCATTCTTGAGCTCATATTTTACATTGCAACTGAGGGCCAATCATACCCAATTTCTTTCTTACATCTTGCTCTAAATGCTTGCAAGATGTACAGTGTCTACAATTATAAGGCTGCAATACGTCTTCCTCCTAAACCCATCCATCATTTGCTTCATCTTTTTTACTTATTTCTCCTTCCTGGGGTCACACAATCGTCCAACTCATCTCGAAGAAGATTTGGGGAAGAAATGGGATACATGATCCCTTGTGCGATAGTGCTCGTAGAGGCAGGGATTAAGTTCAAGAAGAAAGAGGGTAGCCTCTTGGATGTTGAATTCAACAATGAGGGTGATAAAAATCCCACCTTTGCTCATAGACTTTGAAGGATCGGGTATGAGATCTCTAGATTGGTCTACTCAATAAAACAACCAATTGTGTGCAAAAATAAAAATAAAGTATGCAGCGGAAAATAAATTCAAAAAGCACACACCACAAGGACACCAAATATAACGTGAAAAACCCTAACCGGGTGAAAAACCATGGATCCGAAATGGATCAACAATCAAGTACTATGAATCTCGCAATTACAAGAAACTCAGATTCCTCCCAGATATCCCCTACATAAGGATTGCAGTTACCTTGTGTCGCTTCACGTTTCAACAACTTCGAACCGTTGATTGCAACAGACTCAATCAAATGCTTGACTCATCAAATTTTCTACGCAAGAAGATGATCTTCTACAAGGAATGTAGAAGAAACTTGCTCTCTAGAGAACTTGGCGGTACAACTTTTAGAAAAATCGTTAAAGGAGTTTTCTCTTAATTAGATCTCTAATTCAGAATTTGAGAGATAATCTGTGTCTCTTTGGGTTGTGAGAAACACCCAATATATAGCCTCGAATCCGTACATAAGGCTCCTAAGAATATTACAATCAGGAAAGAAGTCATTTTTCAAACTCTAAGACAGAGTTCGGATCCAACCGGGCTTCGTCCGTCCGCCACGCTCGCTTTTCAAACTCTAAGACAGAGTTCGGATCCAACCGGGCTTCGTCCGTCCGCCACGCTCGCTATAGCGAGCCATGGTTTACCTTTCGGCTCTGACAGGCCCCGTCACCTTTACAGACTCCTGCACAATGTGTCAGTTTCGAAATCTCATCACCTTCGAACAACTTTGCCCGAATATGAAACCTCTCTTTACTACATGTTCCAGTTCCTTGATTACCTCATCAACACCTCGCGTTGCTCCACAGTGAAAACATTATTGAACATATGTTGGGCAGCAATGAAGATGTGTCTCTTCTCTTCAACAAGCTAACCAGGGAAGCCTTCAACCATACCCGCCTTTACCTCTTGGACCGTTACCTTTGTGGCATGTACACAGGAGTGAACTTGTATTGCAAAACCAAGAGGCATTGGTGGGGTTGGCAGCTTTGGCGCACAACTACTTCAACACTCCATGGGCAGTTCTTTCTGTGGTAGCTGCAGTCATTCTCCTTGGTCTCACCCTCATTCAAACCTTCTTCTCTGTCTGTGTTTATTTTGATCTCCTTTTTAGTTCTTTGAAATGAATTGGTCTTGAAAATGGTGCTGTAGTTATATCTTTGGCCATGCTTGCGTCAGAATACATCTCTTGTGCAAATGAATGGTCAATCATGGAGAAAAAGAACCATGTAGGTGCGTACTGGTCGATGTGTTCACTTTGTAACTTCTTTAAAATTTGTTAGAGTTGAGTGTGTTGTGTAGTACTTCTTGGACATTTTACATCAAGGTAATATAGCTTGACCTCCCTAGAGCGATTCCTGTTCTTGCTATGCATTGCACCCTCTAGAGTTTCCATGAACCAACCACTGATCAAATTAAGTTTGGTTGTATAGGTAAACAAATTCTCCATTTTGTACCTCTCCTCGTACTTACTGCAACCATACTACACCCACTGGAATAATAAACTCCCTCCACAATCTTCCTGAAAGTCACAAGACCTCAGGCATTGGCGATTTCATCATTAAAGAAGCAAATTCTCCTTATACTTTTTGAAGTTATTAATAAGGTGGTAAAACCAACCTTGTAGGCAAATTTAGAGAGGCTCAATTTAGATAGTGCCAGCAAGGAATTTTTTTTTGTATATGTAGGCTTACTGTCCCTCAAGGAAAGGAGCAGGTCAAACAAGACTAGCACGAAAGTAGTAAAGATAGATATGGAGAAGTGTAACTTATCTAAGGATTTAACTTAAGGTAGACCAAAATGGAGAAGCAGAAATCATGTAGCTTATCTTAAAATAGTTGGGACCAAGTCTACCAGTCCCCTCCTTTAAGTGAGTTCTGCACATACGTGCACCTCACATAGGTGAAATCAGATGTCAGCTGACATCAACACCTTACAAACACTTACAAAGGATTTGTCTCTTTCGGCAACGGTTAAAACATAGGAAAAAAAAAAAAAAAACAACTAAGCTGGGTCTCTACTGCAAAAAGCTGTGAGCAGTAAACTACCAGCTTCTGAAAAATTAGAATGGGACAAAGCTTGTGGGGCACTTTCAATACCAGATACAAGAGAACTTTGTAGAAGGATTATGTCGACAGGACATGCCAAAGCTATGAAATGGACGGTTTGATAGGGGAAGTTTCATTTGATAGAGAGATGATAGGAATCCGCCGAAGAGAACTTTGTAGTTACCAACATTGAGAAGATAGTAGAGTGACATGGGTTCCCCTTGGACATATGGCATCACAAGACTTTATTGATCTTCTATTAGACTTGGGATGTAGGTCTTCCAAAAGGATAATATCTAACTTTAATGCAAGGAATTTTTTTATATATAAAATCATTCATATGATAGCAGAATTTGAAATTAAAAGTTGGATATTTTTAGAATTCCGATTGACTGGCCCGTTTGGTAACTTGACTAGTAAAGTCAAGTAAAGTTAAGTCATCCTAAACATCACATCAAAAGCACTTTTTCTCAAAATTCCCTCCAACTTTTCTAACAAAAAGTCAAAAAGTAACCACATTTATTAACTAAAAGACAAAAAAAACTTCATTTCCCATGCCAAAAGTCAACAATATTTCTTATTCCAAACAAATAAAAATAAAATACCATAGTAACCCACTACATATTTTATTCATATTTTTCATTTCACTTCACTCCACTTGACTTTAATAGTAAAATGCCAAACGGGAAGTTGTAAGAGATTACAATTTACAACCAATAGCCATCCCTTGCATTATTGGCTAAGAGTACAATCGCGAAGGCGATAAGTTGGAATTGCCAACAGATGATTGGCCCTGGGCACAACAAGGCTGAACTTCTCGCTCATGTCCAGATCGCTGGGGTGCAAGCCATCTGGGAGCTCCCAATCAAAACAATGCACCAATTGTGCCAACACCAACTGAACCACGGTGAGACCCAACTGCAGACCAGGGCAACCTCTGCGTCCTGACCCAAAAGGAAGAAGTTGGAAATCGCGGCCCCTAACGTCTATATTGGTACCTGCAAATCTCTCAGGGATGAATTCTTGGGGGTTAGGCCACACTTCAGGGTCCTGCCCGATTGCCCAAACATTTATAATGACGCGTGATTTTTTAGGTATGTGGAAGCCATTAACTGTGCAGTCCTCCATGGCCTCATGGGGGATGAGCAATGGGGCTACAGGGTGAAGCCTCATGCTTTCCTTCACCACCATGGCAAAGTAGTCTAAGTTGGCCAGGTCTGATTCCTCCACCATCCTCTCTAGGCCCACCACCCTCTCCAACTCTTCCTGGACTTTCTTCAAGACTTGTGGGTGCTTCAACAAGTCTGAGAGGGCCCATTCAATTGCGGTCGATGATGTGTCCATGCCAGCTGCAAGCATATCCTACAAAATGAAAAAAAGGACAATTGATAGTTAAGTACTGTGTCAAACAAATCCCCATATCTTTAATTTAGATTATGAATGAAGTGTTAGTATTTTGTGTTCCCCTACCATGATGATGGCTTTGATATTGGATCGGTCGAGCTGTAAATCGGTATCATTGGACTCCTTGAGGCCCAACAAGACGTCGACAAAGTCCCTCTGATGCCCCCTCTCCCTGGTTTTCTCATGTTCGCTGATGATGTTTTCGAAGAAAGCATCAAACACCTTACTGAAGGCCTTCATGCGGCGATTTAGGCCCTGAAGGTCAAGTGGCCCAATGAAAGGGATGTAATCCGCTACGTTGAAGGTCGCGGCTAGGATCATCCCCTCCTCCATGACTCCTTTGAACCCTCTTTCATCAAGGTCCTCATCCATGTACTTCCTGCCAAATACCATTAGGCATGTCATGTTTGCAGTGAGAGAAGCCACCTTTGCACTGAGGTCCACGGCAACACGGGCCATGGCCATATCTTTTATTGAACCAATAATGAGGCCAAGTTCTTCTCTCCTCATGGGCTTGAATTGATCAATCTTTAGGTTGCTAAGCAACTCTAACGTGCACAACTTGCGAACGCTGCGCCAGTAAGGCCCATACTCACCGAAGGCCAAGCACTTGTGCTCGTAGGACATGTACTTTGCGGCCTCTGTGACGGGCCTGGAGGCGAAGATGAGATCATGGGTCTTCAAGAACTGTTGGGCTGCTTGGGGGGATGATACAACGATGGTGGGGACGAAGCCGAGGCGCAAGTACATGATGGGTCCATACTCCTTGGCTAGCCTGTAGAGGTCATGGTGAGGGAGCTCACCCAACATGCGAAGGTTCCCTAGAATGGGAAGTCCTGGCGGCCCAGGAGGCAACATGGACTTGCCTTTTATGACCCATTTGCCTCTCACTGCACGCAGGAGATATGCAAAGAAAAACACACCTATTGACAGCACCCAGAGAAGGGTAGTCCAAGACATTGTGGAATTTCAACTGGGAAAGAAAAGCTGGGAAAGCTCAACACCACTTTGGCATTTAAACAGGAACTACACTTCTGTTATCTTAACCTTAGTTTATGCATTTTCCATGCCTACATATATATACTGCTAACTTGTGAGAGAGAGAGAGAGAGGAGAAAGGGAGGCTGTCAAGGAATCTCTTCTAGTGTTTGGTATTAACGACTTGATCATATGGTTTTTGGAGCTTAGTGTATTAGTGTATTGTTCCTTCTTGTTAGCAGGAGGGGAATTTTTCCTTCTTTTCTTGTAGGTAGAGAAGATATGATGAGGCAGCCTCTTAAATGTCATTTTTGGATTGACAGTGATGGGCTCTGTCTTCAGAGAATCTAAAATTCTAACAGTGGAGCGGCTTGAGGATTTTCATTTGGGTGGTGCAGGTAATGGTCAGGTTAAGAAGTAAAATAATAAAATAAAAATTTAAAGTATTATTTTAAAATTTTCTCGAACCACGCAGGTGCGACGCACTCACGTCAAAAAATAGTTATTTTTAGAAGTCTCATATATTCAAACTTTCTATTGCTAAACTCTTAGACATAAGAAGAGCCGGAAATAACACTTTTAGTTGCGGAAATAAACTTCCACTTCCAATATAGACACTTTTAGGGACTAGAGGATTTTCTTTTAACCTAAGAATATGTTGGCATGGAAAAATTTTATGAAAAATAAAATTAGTTTCAGAGGGTTCATTTGTGTGACGGGAGAATTCTATGATAGAGAGGAAATTGGTTTGACCTTTTGAACTGAATTCATAAAGCTTAGAGGAAATTGGTTTGACCTTTTGAACTGAATTCATAAAGCTTACTGATTTATTATTTTGTGCGACACATTTATTTTTCAAAACTAGAAAAAAACTTATTTTCTTCAATAGAGAGAGGATTTTGATTTCCAATGCGAGGTATAGGAATACAAAATTCTTCTCTTCTATGATTACAAGATTCCATTGAGCGTGGAATCCTTTCATTCATTGCACAAACAAATCTTAAAGAGAGAGTGATTTTTTTTTTTTGTTATTTCATATTTCCATTATATGCACTTTTTTTAATTTTTTGCTTAAGGTGAAATTATTCTCTACAATCCTTGGCAAAATCCAGATTTTGGAATCCAGAGGTAGGATTTCACAAAAGAAGAGATTTATGGAAAATATTTCATGACAACAAGTAATTGAGAATGAAGTGTAGAAAATCAGTTTTAATGTCAGGCTAAAATGAAATCACCGTGAAAAAGATTGGCACAAAAAGTTGGTGCACAAAAACAAAAACATGCCCATGGCTATTAATAGTGGGGTTGTACCTTAGCTGGGCCAACCTGGGCCTGGCCAAAGCCAACCTTGCTTTGGGCTAAACATCACTCTCCTAACTGGATGTCCTGGGTCTAGGCTTGCTTCAGCCAATACATGTGCAATCCTAATCAATGGACAGAGCCTAGGATTAGGATTCAATTAGGCTCAGCATGATTACTTAATTGAAAATCCATCCCTGATCAAGCCAATTTTGACAGCTCTTTCTTCTGTTGGTTCTTGCTTACTAGATGTGCTGTGTTGGTAAATTGGGTCTTTTGAATTTCTCGCATACTTATTGGGCCGGGCAACACTCATGATATGCAAGGGTAAGTATCTGGTAAAAATGTTGATTATTCTTTAACTTTCAAGATCAAAGTGTCCAAATATGTGCATCGTAACATTTTGAGGGTCCAATTAAGGGCCACAATCCTTGACTTTGACCTGACAATCCAACCCGAACGCATTCCAGCAATTCAACCTTTGGGTTAACCCTTTTTATTTTGGGTTGGGTTTATGCTAACATATTTTGACCCACCAACCTGATCGAATTTGACTAATTGCACTATGACCCACAACAAACAAAATCCTATATTTTAACTTTTGAGTAAGTTAGTGTACAAATTTCCAACAACCCAACTAAGAAAGGATCAAGTTCGAATTAAACCTATATTTGCCCATAGTTGTTGTCAAAAGTCAACCCGACCGGATCCATTGCTAACCTCACGGCCAATATATCACTTCAATTAGATAATGGATCAGTTGGGTTGAGCATAGTGGATAAATATGTATATGCTTAATTTGAATCCCATTTATCAATCAAGTTAAATTTCTTAATATAAATCCAAACTGAAAGTTAAAGGGATCAACCAAAACCATGAAATTGGGAAATCAATTATTGCATGCTGGTTTGGTCATCACATTGCCATTATTTGAGTCAGCCCGGGCCGGCATAGTGAAAAGTAAGAATGTACTCAATCAACCGGAATCCAACATTTTATAAGTTAGGTAAAAAATGTCAGCTTAAACCCAACCAAAAAATGGACACCTAAACCTAGAATTGGTGGGTTCAGTTTAGGTTGCTTTGGCATGTTGAGTCAGGTAAAAAATATCACTCCTAGTTAACCCACCCACCCCACTCTCTTAATAAGTCAAAGAATATCAAATACATAATTTCTCATCAAAGAGGGCCATGTTTGTCATTTGCTGAATATATTTTGACAAAAAAAAAAAATGAGTATGCTAAAACAAAACAAATTCTAAAAGCAAGAGACTAGCGAAAAATTGATCTCATGCTATTTTGGTGATTAGGCCCAAAGGTAGGGCTATAAAATAGGCTTCTTTTTTTTTTTTTTTTGATAGAAGGAAACTAATAAAATGTATAATGATAATTGTATAAAGGAAGGAAAAGTGAAAAAAAGAAGAAGTTTTTATTCATGTATTATACTGCGTATTAGTTAAGCAATAACCAATATCACAACTAATAGCTAATCACAGACAAGATGATTTCATTATAACAGAGAGCTTATGTACCTTTAGGGCCCATGTGTTTGCATAGAATACATAAAATTAAAAATGAAGGAAGTCAGGGTCAAATGAGCTTGACCGAAAAATTATTAAAAGGTCAGGTAAGGTATGTAGGATATAAGGTGAGGGGAGGTAGAGATGTAGACGACTGAATATTTATTGGATAGACTTATTTCCAACCTCAATTCAATTTAGTCATTTCTGATTACTCACCTTTTAAATCATCAATTTTAACCAATATATATAGAAATACAAGGTATCGTAGTAGAACATATCAGCTTTTTCAAATATAACTTCAACCTTGCAAGAAACGAAATACTCTTACGCTAACCACTAGAAGATAAAGGATAAGTGTCTTGTTGGCACTCCAGAAGCTTGGGTTTTTATCGGCATCTACATGGCTATCATCGTAAGCTCGGGCAATGGAAAATGACATTAATATTATATTAACTCCACGTCTAGGGTAAGGTTGAAATTGAGCAACTCCACATCTCTATAATATATTCAATAACACCAGCCACTTGAACTTGAAGGTGATGTTTTCCTCACACATCATTACAAACATGTCGTTTTACGACATTGCTTTTGCTAGCAATCAAAGGATGCTTAGACAAATGATTTAATTGCAATCTGAGGGGGTGATAGAAAAATGCTCTAAACATAAAGAAATGGTTATGAGATGACAAATGGCAGTTGTTTAGGAGTAAAACCATACTAAACTTATTTTAAAAAAAAAGGGGCCCGTACGTGTCTATATGCAGTTGGATACATCCCAATTACAGTTGGACTGTGAGACCCACTAATTGATGGTGTGGATGACTGAATCATGATCATGAGTCCCACATGTGAAAGCTCACAGCTTGAGAATAGAGTGGATGGCAAAGCTTTGAGATGAATTAAAATGATTCCCCCATTAAAAAATTGTGGGCCTTTTTATTTAATCGGTTAATGCCTTTCTATCAAATGGCTGAAAATTTAAGAATTAAAGATGAAGATTCACATGGGCCGTTAAATAATATGATCTTGTTCTATAGAAAATGATAACACACTCACCATCCTAATAAACTTAATGCTAGCAATTGATGGTTCTAATTAAAATGCCACCTTAGATACTTTTCTCGTCTCTTTAATTCTCTTCGATGGAAGCCCCTTACACTATGCATTCTATAAATCCAATACTGAGCTGTTTGTGTATGGGAATTGAATACATAGGAATTTATGGCCAAATGGGCTCCAACAATAATAAGTATTGAGGTAAAAGATAAAGGATATAAAATAGAGACGTAAATGCAACTCTCACTTTCGTATCATTTGAATTACTAAGGTACTAATTGGGTATTCATTTTTCGTCTCTCTTTAATTCACTTTCCACTAAAGGAAAGATAATTTGATAGTCACTTTTTAAAATTGAGTTTTATTTCTTGAAGTATAACCACATCTAGAAATAAATATCTTACCGTTTCTCTGTGTTTAATTACACAAAACAAACAAGCCCTAGTATACACTATACAACCATTACAATTTACAAGGACCTTTCAAGTGACAGAAAAAGGAAAAGTCACCATTTATATGCACATGTGAATGCCACTTTAAACCTGATTGGGGTATGTTTAGCAAACATGGTGTGGTCAATAATTGATAAACACTTTACTAGAAATTTGTAAACCGAATTTGCTTTAGTCTATAAATAGATTTCATCAAGTGCTAACTTGCACTTCATTTGTATGTACTTTTTATCATAAAGATCACAATGGAGAAAGAATTTATGGCATCTAACTCAAGAAGTGGGCTTTTACCAAGAAGAAAAAAATAAAATAAAAAGAACTTAGTGGCAAAGATGACTGGTGACAATTGAAAGAAAACCTAAAAAGTGAGTTCTTCATAGTCCTAATCTCTTTCTTTAGGGGCTTTAAAGTTCTCATGGCTTTATTATGACTTCATAAAGTAGCATGGATAATGGGTCATTGCCAAAAGAAAAGATGACTAGTTCAAGAAAAGGTCATGTGAAATGGACAATTGGATGAGGATAAATGAAGAAAACATCTACCTTTTGGAGAATCAAATGTGAAAAGAAGATTGCTGAAATGAAGTGATTTTGGTGGAGAAATAATCAGAATTTATAAACGGGTGGATCACTTTCCACGTGGCTATCGAGCAATCGTAACCGTCAATCAATGATGAGTGTCCAATGATTGTGGCAGTGGCACAATTGAAAGTTAGACTGCATATGGTCTAGGCAGCCCAACCCAACAAATTAAACATGAGGGCTGGGCCCAGGCTTCAATATGCTGGAGATAAATGAGTTGGACATAAACTTGTGGCTGTCTAATGACCTTGACAGGATGGCGTGCCCCACCCATCATATTCGACACTGTTGGACCTAATAATTTGCTATTGGGTCGGGCCCTGTCTTGACTCTTAGTCCTATCACATTATTGATGTCTGAATATTAAGGGCTTTAGAACAGGTTGAATCTAGCCCAGTCCCTGTGCAAAACTTGTTGAAAGAAATTTAGGATCGACTGGCAACACAGATTGAAAGGCAGTTTGACTGGAAACTGCATTTGCTCATGCAATGCGGATTCAATATGAAATCGTGATCTCTTTTGCTAGAAATATTAGTTTGATTTCGTTTACCATGAGAAAAGATATATGTAGTATTAGACAACAGATATATGTAGTATTAGACAATGGAACACCAAGCTACCTAAAAAATCAAAGATAATTTTATACTACTTTTACCATGAGATAATTTTATCCATATAACTTTTTCCGTATGACAAACTTATTTTTCTAACGTTCATGGGTTTTACTCCTGCATTAGCTTACATCTCTCATTTTTCTTATAAAAAATAAAAAGGTCTCCTCTCAACATGTTCTAGGGTTTACTCCTGGCCGGTCTAGTTTGTAAACGGCCGACCGCCCGAACCACCTTGACTGGTGTAATAAAAAAAAAGACAAACACTTTCCACAATCACCTAACCATCAAATGTCACGTTTCTTTTTTTTTTTTTTTTTTTTACGGTGGAAAAGAAAATCCAAATCTTTTCCCGAACGAGTATGGATTTGTTTTATTCCCAAGTCGTTCGGGTCTGCCAAAGGCCCCAGTGAACTTGGCTCGTACAATAAAAAAAAAAAAAAAGTCTTTACCCCATCCCACAATCCCACTTCAATATGTCGCGTGACTCGCGTCGCTCATTTAATTTTTCTCATGACTTTTGGTATGCATGGAGTGAGTTAGTCCACCTGACAAGTCTTCTAACGGTCTTTTTTTAGGCCCGTTTTATTTGACAAGAACTAAAGGCCGAACGAAGGCCCTTTGTTTGATCATTTTAATTTTGAGTGGTGCTATTGGCATTATGATTTTTTTTCTCTTCATCATAGTAGAAGATAATTTTTTTTTCTAAATTACCCCTCCTCCCTTCCTCCTCCCTCCTTCTCCCACCCTCCACCCTCTTCCCTTATCTGCACCCACCCCCAGTCGCCGGCGGGGAGGGAGCCCCAGCCGGCAGCCAGCAGCCAGCGGCTGAAGCCCCGGCCGACTGGGAGGTCTCCCTCCCCCTCTCTCTTTCTTCCTCCCTCCCCCTCTCTCTTTCTTCCTCCCTCCCCTTCTCTTCTCCCTTCCTCTCCTTCCCTCCCCCACCCCGTCCCAGTCGCCTGCTGCAGCCCCTACTCTTCTTCTCCCTCCCCCTCTTCTTCCCTCTCTCCCTCCCTCTCCCTGCTGCAGCCCGATCTCCCTCCCCACCGGCGAATGGGAGGGGGAGGGGGATGGGGAAGAAGAGTAGGGGAGGGAAGGAGAGGGAGGGAGAGAGGGAGAAGAGGGAGAGAGGAAGAAAGAGGGAGGCCAGCCGGCCGGGGCTTCCGCCGCCAGCTGCCGGCCGGGGCTCCCTCCCCGCCGAAGACGGGGGGCGAGGGGGGGGGGGTAAGGGAGGGTGGAGGGTGGGAGAGGAAGGGAAGATGAGGGAGGAGGAGGAGGAGGAGGAGGAGGGAGAAAAGGGGAGGGGTAGTTTAGGAAAGGTTTTTTTTTTTTCCGCAGTGGGAAGAGTAAATTTCATAGTGCCAATAGAGCTCCCCTTTAATTTTATCCGATGACCCTTTTAGCTACTTTGATTCAACCCAATAAATGATCCAGGCCCTAAACCTAGCCCGACCCAGCTTGACGCTGAATCTTGTCAATTGTAATAGTTGGGCTCAAACTGATTTGAGTCGGATCGGAGCCCGTTAAGAGCCCAATCTGCTGTAAACCCCATGGAGACACAAAACTAGAGATGTTATGTGTTCATGGCCCAAGTCGGGACATTCAGGGGCATATCCAAGCCCAGCCTAACTTTAGAAACAAAGGCCCATATCTGGGGCCAAAACATGGACAATAAATGTCAGCTGCAAGCCTACCCATATAATTGGGCCGAGCCAAGCTGAGCATTTTTCATTTGAGCTTTCTAGCAATTGTGTGGACAACACTTAGAGCATGTTTGGTAACAAACAAGGAATTCATAAATCTGATGATTCTTCACTACCACTTGAACAAGAATTTCTCGTTGGAGATTTGTAGAAAAATAAAGTTCGGTGTGCAAATCCACTTAAGTGAGGATTTTCAAATTTTATAGGGAGGGGTCGGATCTGAAAATCCTAAGAAATTAAGATTTTTGTTCGTCCAAATCCTTAAAAAGTTATAATTGCCAAACATGAATTTACTACAACTTTAGGAAAACAAAAAAAAAACAACCTTTGATTCAAGCTTTGGTCTTTCTAGCCCCATGGGTAGTTTAGTTGGCTTAGAACCATGGTTTGCACCCGGAAGTTGTAGGTTCGAAATGGCACTACCTCACTAGGTGTCACGGGGTAAATTTTTCACACCAAAATTACACCGCATAGCACTAAGATTTCTCTTAGTCAGCTTGTCAAACAACAACACAGCACACACACAAGGATGCAAGAGCACAAGGGACAACACAACTCTTGATTAACTAGGCACCAGCCTATCTCTCTTATTAATCAAAACTGGGAATTACAACCACTCTTACAATTGTTCACACTTAGTTTATACAATTACAAGATAACTCAGATCTCCTCTTCTCTAATTCGGATTGTAGCCATGCACCCTTTTTAAATAAGTCTCTGGCCAATCAGACAGTGCCACCAAGGCTAACTATCCGCCACATGGCCCCTCAAATAGTTGCCAACTGCTTGCTGGAAATAACTAACTGAGGGGCAGTTTGTCTGAGTAGTTACATGCCATTTGTCATGCTATTGTTGGTCTAAGTATTCCTCCACATGTCCAACACATTCCACAGACCAAACTGCCTTGGCAGTTCCTCAACCACCCACCCAAGTGGCTGCCACATCCTTCCTAACCGACCAGCAACTGCCTCTTGTGGAGGGCATGCCTCACAGCACCATGTGTGTCATCCACGTGGGCTAGACCAGCCCCAGCACAAGGGGAAGAAACCCCATGCACCAATTCAGCGCGCCTCTGTGTCTGTTCTAGCCACTGGGTCCAGGCACGAGGGTGTGGGCCCCACGCACCAAGTTTTCAACCGCAGCCCAAGCAACGCTCAACCAAGGCCCCCAAGGCCATTCCTATTGTTTTCTGTGCATACCGTGTGCCAACAGTGCCCACCGTCCGTTTTCTCACCCAACAGGCATACCTCCTACATAGTAGAGTTTGGTGCTGACCATTGTTTCTCACCTCCTGGGTATAAACGTCCGAAATTGACGGATTGAAACTTTCGGCTACTTCCCGGACTCCAATGCACAAATCCTTTTGCACAATGATAGTTCAGCATGTTTAAGGACTATTCAATGCATTACATATGTATTTAGACTCAAAAAGTCCATGGTTGGTCGAGAGGCTAAAATCTGCCGCACGCAGTTCCTGCATGACGTGCACAGACAGACTGGGGTGAGCCTCGCAGTGTTCTCGCAGCACTTGCACGACGAACACAGCACACGACGCCTGCAGCACAGTGCACAGACAAACTGTGGTGAGCCTCGCAGTGTTCTCGCAGCACCTGCACGACGAACACAGCACGACGACTGCACGTCACCTGCGCACCAACGCAGCTTCACCTATTTAGGGGCTAACACTAAAACTACATGGGAGTTTACCTAACTTCCCTCCAAAAACTTTGATCTTTCTAAAAATTAATCCAAGACCAACCCAAATACTAAACCAACCCATATTATATATTTATATATCCCGTATCGGCCCCGGCCATGAACAGCCCTACTCAAAAAAACAATGGGCCATTATAAGATACTGGTTGGTAAAGAGGGGTAATCAAATAAAGAAGAATCATGGCAGATTGGTCCACACGTTCAAAGTTTCAAACGCGGTTTTGCATGTGCTGTGTCCCGACCCTACCATAACGGCTTGATTCTCGCCATAAATTGCCTTCCACGTGCGTCTTCTTCCCAGTTCCTACAATTCAATTTACATGAAACAAGACGTACAAAAAATCGAAAGGAGGAAAAAAAAAAAAACACAAGTACTTCCACTCCTTTCACTTTTTCTATAAAGACTTCCACTCCTTTCACTCTTTCTATAAAGACAAGTGACATTCTCCCACTAAAAATATGCAGTCTAACCTGTGGGCCACTAAAAAAATATTGATCTTGGTATCGATCACTGATCACCAATTTTTTCCTTTTTTATTTTTGCAGATATCTAAAAAATGGCAAGAAATTTTTTTGAAACCGCTTGGATTTTCAAAAGGTGGGTTTCAAGAGTTCTACTCCTTTCATTTGTGGGATCTGGACTCGAATGCAATGCCCAATACCACTCAACCATGGAGATATTGGGAATATCACTAATTAGCAAGAGGTGAAGATCTAATTTAAAAACCATTTGACTCCCCTTGTTCTCCCAGCATTCACTTCTACCCTGATTTATTATTATGTTTAATATATTAATATGAACTCATTGCTCCAACTCAATTGGTTAGGGACATCAGTGTACTAATCCGTTTTCGTCTGGAAAAAAAAAATATATTGAAAACTTTTCTACTAAATCCTAAACAGCAGGTTGTCACAATAATTAAGTGGGTTAATGAGTCGAGCATCAAGATGGGACTTCGCTTAGAACTTAATTTATCTATCCATCATGTCAAAGGTGTGCCATGCCTAATTTTTATTTTAAAATCGTTGAGTCAGATTAAAGTGAAATTAGTAGTAGCAGTCATGCACATTAAATCCCATCTAATCTGTTGGAGCATACCTATGACTAGAGCATCTAAAAAACTAAAAGAACCAAACAAATCATTGATTAGACATTAAAAACAACTCACAACCCAAAAGGAATCCATCCCCAAAAGGTTGGTTAGCCTTGCCAGTGACCACCAACATGTCTTGCTGGATTGTCAACGGCCTTATGAGATAATGAGTTAAAAATGAGTAACGTTCTTTTTCAACATTTATTGATTCTCCTGAGGCCCAGGATCGTTTGCCATCCCGCTCCCACGTTCATGCACGCCGTCAATTTGTCCTTATCTCTCGCTCCGCTCCTCTCCTGTCCTTCTCATTTAATACATTATTACTGGGAAAATACAAAAAATAAATAAATAAATAAGTACTTAAGTTTTTATTTTATTTAAAAAGAATATAAATTTTAAAACTTATCAAATTAATCTCTAATTTTTTAAGGGAGTTTTCAATTAAGAATATTCATCCATTTAAAGCTATTTTTCGATAATTATTTTCTTCAAAATTTCTAAATCACTCAAATCACTTTTGATTGAAATAAAATCATCGTTCACTTTCGCAATATTTTCTTCTTCTTTTCATTGGCATTCTCTTAATGATCGATGATAGCTAACATTTCTTCGATGATCGGTTGAATGTTGTGGCTGCTAGAACCATGTCATGACTTTAAATAAATGATATTTTAGTTATTTAAAAAAATTAAAAAAAATGTATAAAATACCACAAATGGCTGGATGTCCTTGGTTGAAAACTTATTCAATTTTGGACCTGTTTGGATGTATGGTGAATTGAAGTATGGTGAAGTGAATCATCAAATCAAGAGAGAATAAAATATAAGGTGTTATAATGGTGCCTTATTTTTAGTTGTTTGGTATAAAATCTTTTTGACTTTTTATATAGAAAAGTAAAGTTTTTTTTTTTTAGTAGGGAAAGGAAGTTTGCTTTTTTTATTTTTTTTTTAAAATTTAGAGGAAATTTTAAAATTATATATTTTTAATATGACCCGTGTCATTTCTTGCCTGAATTTATTTCTTATCTAGATTCACTTTAGTATACTTTAACTAATCAATTTCTAAACTTAGGAAGTAATTTCGAAAACTTTCAAACCTGTAAGACTAGAAAATTCCTTAGCCTTGTTTGGAAAATCTATCTCCGTGATTCCTCCGTGTTTCCTCTTCACTGTCACTGTCCCTATTTATGGGTGGTTCTTCCCAGATCCTCTTGGTCCAACAGTGCCATATATCCCTCTCTTCTGCTATAAAGACCTTTCCTTCCTTACTGCCAGTGTTAGATTAATTTGGATAGAGAGAAAGAGAAAGAGAAAGAGAAAGATGGGTGGAGGAGGAGAATCGAAGGAAATGCCATTAGAATACACACCCACATGGGTAGTGGCTTCTGTATGCTCTCTCATCGTCATCATTTCTCTCGCTCTTGAACGACTCATTCATTTTCTTGGAAAGGTATTTATGCCCAATTCACAAAGCATTCTTCTCCAATCTCACTCCAATTTCAGATCTCGAATCTATTTCTTTTTTCTATGCAGTATCTGAAGAAGAAGAACCAAAAGCCTCTGTACGAAGCCCTACAGAAAGTGAAAGAAGGTATGTGTTTCTCTCTCTCTCTCTCTCAATAGTTTGGATTCTTTAGTGTATGGTGATGGGTCTGTGACAAGAGATTTCTGCTTGCAGAACTGATGCTTCTGGGGTTTATATCCCTTTTGCTCACCGTATTCCAAGGCGCAATCTCCCGCATTTGCATTAAAGAGTCGCTGACGCGCCACATGCTTCCCTGTAAGAAGGAATCGCAGCACGCGAAGGTCACTGAGCATTTTGCAAGCTTCTTCTTCTCTGGTATTTCAGGCAGCGGCCGTCGTCTGCTAAGTGGAGGATCCAGTGATATTAAATGCCCAGCGGTACTTTTTTCTCTGTATACTGCATCTTGATCTGTTATAAGATTTTAGTAGTTTAGATTATATTTGATGCTAGGGTTCAATTGGTTATATGTTCTGTGGTATATATGACTCTTTTTTTTTTTTTTGGTGCATTTGGAAGAACCACTTGTTATTTCTGTTCGATTTGGGGTTTACCAATTGCAAGCAAAATTAGTCTTTTGTTGTCTTGACTTTTCGCTTGAAAAGGCATACTGAAGATTATACTGGTAGCAGCTAACATGGATAGGAAGTATAGAAAGAAATATGGATTTGATGTTGAGATTAAAGGTTTGGGACTGTCTTCATTGGAATTATGTATTGTGGAGATTCACATTCATCTTTAATGGCATTGGATCCCACATGATACAAGTGGCTAACAGTATAGCGGTTGCTTTATCAGAGAATTATTGATAGGTCAATACACTGGTAGCTTAGTGGTGTTGGCTCCCAAATTCCACTGAAACGCCCCAAGGACCTATCCCTGGGCGTGTAGGTTGTAGTCTCTCATAAAACTAATTGACAGAGAGAAATTTGTATTTGGAGCTCCTTTCACATAGCTCTCAGGCGTTGTTCATCATACAGGCTTCTAATCTTACAGATAGAATATTTACTATTATCAGTAAAAAAGAAATGGAAATGATATAGACAATTTTTTACTGCCTAATTGCCCTAAGTCATTTGTTTATTAGTAATTTTTCAAATAATTATCGGCATGAATGCTACCACTTGTTTGGAGCAGTCCATCCGGCCAAAATCTTGGAAGTTGAAACAACCATGTCGGCCGTTTAATTTTTTTCCTTTTTTCATTTGATTCATTTGAGTTATTGAAATCAAACCGTGAATTTCTTTAATCGAACTAGTTTGCAGTTTGAGTATAGGTATGACAAACAACTTAACCATCCTCATGTCTGATCTGTTTCTACAGGCATCCTAAAAAACCCTTGTATTGCTTGCCTATTTGAGAACTAGAATATTTATTCATTTATCTTCTTGCTTTTCAGGGGAAGGCCCCAATGTTTTCGCTAGAAGCGTTACATCAACTACACATCTTCATCTTTGTACTGGCGATAGTCCATGTAGTTTTCTGCCTCCTCACTATGATTTTAGGAGGGGCAAGGGTAAATGATCTAAACTGCCTTGTATATTGTCAGTTTTCTTCATTAATAATATATTGTGATTTATGGGTGGTGACCATATGAATATTTGAAGCATTCCTGTCTCTTTTCATGATTCAGATACGCCAATGGAAGCATTGGGAGGATGCTATTGCACAGGAAAAATATGACACAGACAAGGGTAACGTTCTTCATTGCTTAACATTACAACATAATGTTTCCTTTGTGAATTGTTGGGTGTTAGATCATTAGTGGCTAAGAAGCTTTAGGAAACCATCTGCCATTTCTTTTTGTGTGATTTCCCTAACTTGAGAATGATCTCTCTGCAGTTTTGAGTTCAAAGGTCACCCATGTACATCAGCATGCATTTATCAAGGAAAATTTTTCGGGTATTGGGGGATGTTCAGCTATACTAAGTTGGTTGGTAAGCTATTGTTATTTAATCCTTTATGGTTCAAAACTGATATCGGTTCAGATCAAAAAGTGTAATTATAGAATATGTGTCGTACTTTGTTTCATTATTGGATTGATTTTCATTCATGGATGTGGATTTAAGAAATTGATATTGAATCAAAGGCTTTTGTGAATATCTATGTTACCTTTTGTTAGTATATTTAAGATATCTGTGTAGCGTTTTGGTGTATGCAGCTGCGTAAGCTGGTAAATTTTACCTTTTATACTTGATGTATATTGGTTGGCTCGTTGCAATAGTTTAAGTTGTTTTCATTAAATTCTTACGTGATGTAGCTTGGTATTGGAGTCATATGTTTTGTCACGGATGGATGATCAAACTGCTCCTCTACCCTTCTGTGAGCTGCCTTGATCGTACGCTCGAGCAACTTGCTGATCATGTCTGATCTATTTGGTCCTGCCTGTTTCTCTGATGCTAACACACTCGACTGTTGTTGCTGATCAAATGGAAACTTGCCATTTTTCAAACATATTGTCTCCTCCGTTGTTCTGTAGAACCAGTGTTCCTTAAACACTTGTTGCAATCACATTCTCCACCAGTCTCATCCCAATACATGCTGGTGCATCTCTAACTTCATAGTCACTCAGCACCCAATTTTTTCCATCTTGTTGCTGCTTTGTCCTGTTCCCTCCACCTGGATGCACTCTCTGCCTCTTGTAGCCTCACCATCGTCGAGCGGCTCAAACCCAACCACTCTAGTTGCCACCAACCTAAGCTGCTTAAGTACACTTCAATATCCAACAGTGGTAAATCCTTAAAAATGGGTTGTGGTTTCCCCAAGATATTAAAATTCATTTAAGATACCTTACATGTCTTACTTTATACAAATTTCAAGTGGAATGCTCTTATATCTCCAACATGACTACTTGCCCATCTATTTGACAGGTGTGAGGCCCACCTCTACTTGAGCAAACCCATTCGCCTCATACACCCTGACCATAGACATTGACCTGCAATTTAGTCCAAGTGGAGTGTTCTACATCATTGGGTTAATCATGTTTAAAATATAGTGCCATCTTTCTAACAAGTGACTTACCCAATGGTGATATCACTCCACTTAGAGTAAGATTTGGGCCATGCACCTATGCCCACATAGCTGTATGTGATGTGAATGAGTTTGGATCAAGGTGGATTGCACTTGTCAAATGGGTTAGCATGAAATGATCATTACTCTTATTTCAGTTTTTTTTTTTGGTAATACTTCCAAAGAAGAAACGGCATAATATAGTTTTCCACATACAAAACAATGTTAAATCTAGTATTAGAGGAATTCTGTATGTTGTTATGAAAAATCTGACATGAGAATCCAGGGCAATATACAGCATGCAACTCATTTAAAGAATCCTTATCAGATATGCCGTCTAATGGAAGACTGAATGTGAGACCCATGAATGTATGGTTTTGTCAATGATTAATCTATTTGGTTGTGAATGGATTCCGAAAATTAATTTAATGTTTAGGATTTGCTTAATTAAATTAATTATTAACAGGGAAGGATAATATTAAGAGACATGGTGAAGATGAACATTTGTATCTCCGATCCTAAATCCTCATAATTAATCTCAACAGCCCATTTAATGATTAGAATTATATAATCTAAGTGACTATTACACAATTTGGGCAGTCTGGGGTCCAATAAAATGGACTGTCCCAGCTGATAATAAGACATTTTTGGTAATGTTGATGTGAACTCTTTGTTTTGCTTAAATTATATTGGGTGGTCAAAGTAACCAAGATTTTTTTTTAATTATTATTAACTCTCCCAGATAAACTGTTGAACATGGATTATTGAATGTTTTCAACATTAAATAAATGTACAACACATGTAATGAAGCACAAATGTGATGTTAGATAAGCTAACGAAACAGTCTAATTAGTCTACACTAAAAAATGCTTTCCCTTAGGTAAAACTTCCAAATGAAACAAATATAACTCTGTTTCATGCCTCCATCACAAGGCAAAACTTTGTGACTTTTAAAGCCTCCAACTTCATAGTGAAGTTTTGTCCAAGATGTATGCCCTTTCATATATGACTCAATGTTAAGGGAAAATCTTCACCTACAAGCAGATTGCATATTGTGCGTCTTGCTCCTGGGGCCCACTTGAATGCTTTCTTATCATTGGGGGTAGGATAGACAGAAAGGTCTCTTTACTGATAAGGGTCATGCAAAATATCAACCCCATCAGATTATTTTAGCCCTTGATTTATCAGCCTATAAATTTCATGGTCCTTTAACCATGGATTTTTTTTTTTTATTCAAGGCTTCAATCCATTAGCGAGTAAAGGTTTGATGAGCATAAATATGGACATGGTGTTTGTGAAAGTACCTGCACTGGTCAAAGATGGCCCCGAGTGAGCCCTATAGTCTATAGAGCTGGGGTCTATATGCAGTCCACTTAAAGGAGAAAATTCTCCTAGTGTTTAGAAAACAATGGTCATGAAAGTTGAAAGACTGCAGCCCAACATAATTACAGGAAGAATCAGGGTTACTCTTATTATTATTTTTGTAAGTGTTTTCAGTTATTATAATTTATAAATGTTAAACGAAACATCCGGAACGACAGAAATAGGCGAGTTCCGGCCAACCTCCTCAAGAAGGGGGATAAAAGAGAAGAGGAGGAGGAGAGGAGTGAGCATCTCCATTTCTTCTTCTTATCCCCCCCCCCCCCCCCCCCCCCCCCCGTCCCTCTTCTTCTTTGTCTTCCTTTTCACTCTCTTTCCGTTTGCTCTAGGGCAATGAAAAGGGCATTCACCCTTTGAATGCTTTTTTTTTTTCCTTTTTTTCTTTTGTGTACGACCATGATATGTGAAGCGGTTCCCATCTATTAAGATCTAAACCATATAAAATAAATGTCTCACTCATGAAAATTATTCTAATCGGACCTTATCCAAATTTAACTCTATTAGGAAATAGGACTCCAACCAAATTTTACTCTAATAGGAAATGGGCCCTAGCCAAATTTTACTCTAATACAAATTTCACTCTAATAGGAAACATGCCCTAGCCAAATTCACTCTAATTAAAAACAGGTCAATAGCCTAATTTCTGCTTTTTTTTTGAATTTAGGTATTCTTTTTTTATTCATTTCTTTTTTTTTTAAATCATGTATTTTCTGAAACAGAACACCGAAATTGACCAAGATAAACTGGAACGGAATTGACAACATGGATTTTCTCCATTGTGTTTCTTATTTTGATAGTTTTCCTTCAGCCTCCAGATGTTGAATATGTAAAATAGGAAGAATTGACAGTGTCAGGATTTTCTTTTCTTTGCTAGAGACTGCAGCTCCACATTGCTGCTGTGTCTCAGAAAGTAGCCATAGCCCATAGGCATGAGATAGCTTTTTTTTTTTTAATCTCTCGTAACTGTTCATTTTTTATGAGAACATATGCTCAAGTGTTTTTTTCCTTTGTTTCTTCCGATATATGTAATGATAGACGTCTGACTGGTGTCGTGTTGCCATGATTTTTTTGTTCAGCGTTCTTTCGTCAAACAATTCTATGGATCTGTGACAAAATCAGATTACATTACGCTGCGACTTGGTTTCATTAATGTAAGATATTTATATTGACTGTCAATAAACCAGTGTACTGCATTTTTTTAATTGGTTCTTTGTTATTCTTAGTTTTGTTGCCTGCCTTAAGCACTTTCTATTTTGGCTATACTTATTTCTACTGTAGACACATTGCAAGGGAAACCCAAAATTTAATTTTCATAGATACATGGTACGAGCCCTTGAAGCTGATTTTAAGAAAGTTGTTGGTATAAGGTAAGATGTGGTCTTGTTAATTTGTTCTCTTTACCGGCAACATTTGAAACTTGGATTGCTGGACAACTCCAAAGTTCTTTGTGGTTCTTAGTGTCTGTTTCTCTTCCATTGCAGTTGGTACCTTTGGATATTTGTGGTCATTTTCTTGTTGCTGAATGTTGATGGTAAGCTCAATCCCAACCTACTCCACCGATAAATTTCATAGTTGGTGACTTCGTTATATGTCATTCATGAAGTTGTATAGGACACTAACTGATCGGAGAATACAGAAGTAGATCTTCTTGCAAAAGAGGGAGTGTCAACGCCTTCTTTGACCATTTCTTCTTTCTGTTGATTTGTATTTAGCTTTCCTTTTTGGGGCTGTTGCTCATTTTTTGGGGGCAGTAGCTCTTCCTTTTCGATTGGTTGCTCTCCCCTCTTTGTGGGGCTTCTTTGGGTTTCAGTAAAGCACTCTTATACTGTAAATTTCTTGAGCAATTAATATAGTCACCATTTAAAAAAATAAGTTGTATGTGGAGGTGTTTCTGTGTGATACTCTTATTTTCCTCTACTGGCTGTTTTCCCAGTATAGTGTATCTAGTATTAATGAATGGTCCTTGTATATTAGCTAATGGGATAAACGCCACAATACCTTGTCAACAAAGTTCATGCGGTATGAAATATTAAATCAAACAGCTTTAAATTTTTTCCCCTGATTTTTCACTAAAATAAATAGTTACTATCCTGTAATGATTCTGTCATGTAAGCAGGCGAAACACAATATCTTGTAATGAATAATTGATGGCCATTCATGTAAATGGTGCTAAAATTTCTAAAATCATGACTTTTCCCCCTGGGTTTCCATTCTCCTGTTTTTGCTCATAGCACTTTCACTCTTCTCCTTGTGCAGGTTGGCATACCTATTTTTGGATAGCATTCATTCCATTAGTTGTAAGTATACCTAACTTCTGAATAACCTTCTCTATCTAGATTTCCATACCTGGCATACTTGGTGTCTCTGTTTGTGTGTGCCTGCACTCTAAATACAAGTACAGAAATTTGAATCAACCAGCAGATGTTTGATGTGCGATTTGATATTTAATAGTATCGTCAAATGTTCATCAAAATCTCACAACAAGCATTTGTTAGGTTTGGTTATTAAAGGCACGTTTCTGAAATACACCTGTTTGTTGTTGACAACCATCTCATCCAATAAACCACTCATGCATGGCAGAAACAATTTAATCTATGCATTCAGCGTGCGTGCATATCTGCAAGCGCTATGATGTTTCGATTTTGCATGCTTTCACTTCTTTAGAGACCAAATTTTGACTTCTCTAAGGCATTTTGCAGCTTCTACTTGCCGTGGGTGCTAAGCTAGAACATGTAATTTCTCAGTTGGCCCATGAAGTTGCTGAGAAACATTCAGCGATACAAGGGGACTTGGTAGTTCAGCCCTCAGATGATCACTTTTGGTTTCATCGCCCTCGAATTATCCTCTATTTGACCCATTTCATCCTCTTCCAAAATGCTTTTGAGATAGCATTTTTCTTTTGGATATTGGTAAGTGGTTCTTTACAATTCACTAGGGTTTTTGTTCTTAACCAGATGTCCTCAAATCCTGGGTCAGGCACATGCTAGGTGAGACCACTTGACTCAATTGGCACTGTACAAGTGGGTTTCTCATTTCAGTGGTCCCGATCATTCATCAGGTTGGAACCACTGTGGTTATTGAATGTGGGTTCCATCTGTACAGAATTTGTAATGGAATGCACATAGTTAAAAAAATAAAAAAAATAAAGAAACACACACACAGAGGTCCATATTTGCCTTTTCCTAAATAATGGAACCATTATTTGGTAATATTTCTTTCTACTAAACCATTCGAAGAAAAAAAGATCTTTGTGCTTTGAAAAATAATGACCTCCAGCAGTACAGAGTTTTGCTGAATGAACCATTGATCCTCTCAGGCCTGTTGAGCCAGGCTCTGCTATTGGAAACTTCCTTGGGCTTTCCTACTTCTGCTGTTTGAGTAGCTTCCTCCCTTAACAGTCTGTTTTGTCACTATAATGTATTTAATTAATATAAAGGCATAATTTAGCCAGTCAACATGTTGCACACTTGTGATCCCTTAAACTCTTCCCCTGGGAATCATTCCAAGGTGCTAATTTAATCTATTATTTGCAGACTACATATGGGTTTGACTCCTGCATCATGGGAAAAGTTCGGTATATTGTCCCCAGACTTATAATTGGGTAACTCTATTTCTAACTCTTACATCCACCAGGGCAATAAACTTTCCTCGTCCTCTGCAACGTTTGTTACACACACACACGCACACACACACACACATATATATATCCTTAAGCTAACGCTTATGGGGCCCAACCCTGATCCATCCAAATGGACCAAACATTCGACCCCCTTAAATTGTACAAGCCCACCAACTTTTGGTCAAATCCGAATTTACTAGACTGTTGGATCAACTATGTACCAATCCGAATAAACCGTTGACCATTAAACTTTTGGTGCCCAGATGGAGATGATAGAAATCACGATTGGGGCTGATTTTTTGTTTGAATGAGGGTCCCAGGGAGTCCTTGAAATTCCCCCCACCCCCATCCCCATGTGGGTCCCCAAGTGGGCCCCACTACGTAATTGAACTTACTTCAGCTTACCTTATCTTAAGCTTCAGCTTAGGAGAGCTGGCCCCATCCTTATTTATATATATATATATTTTATATTTTGTTTGGTGGCATGTAGGGTAATTATTCAGATACTTTGCAGCTACAGCACCCTACCACTTTATGCCATTGTCACTCAGGTGAGTTGCAGATTAACTCAAATCTTTTATTAGTTTGTTACTTCTAATAAGGATAAAGAGAGCATTATAGGGATCGGAGGCATCATTGTCCTATCCTGATGTTCACATTCTGTACGAGTGGGGACCTTGCTATGGTGATTGATGCAATCTGATCAACTTTGTAGATGTCCTGGTCATCCCAGATTTGGCCCATCTTCCACTCCATTACTTCTTGTTATCCATCTTTGGGCCATTTAATGTGATGTGCAATCTTTTTTCTGCATGCCTCACTCTTCAACCTGTAAGCAAGATCACCAGATCATGGCTCTACTTTGTGCAAAATACTTGCATTGGACCATACATGTCTGTTGCGTCATGACCTTTAAACTACTTGAGAATCAGTGGCACCCTGTAGTCCTTCTGACAGCCCCTATTGTGGTTTTGATGAAGATGGGGAGTTCTTTCAAGAAGGCCATATTCGATGAGCATGTGCAGGAGGGCCTTGTTGGCTGGGCACAGAAGGTGAAACAGAAGAAGGCACTGAGAGCTGCTAAGGGTCAGGATGGTTCTAGTCAGGCAGGGAAATCAGATGGGTCTTCTACAGTAATCCAATTGCAAAAGATGGGGCAGAGAGACTCCTTGATGGAAGAGGGAGATGCAAAGCCCCTGAATCAATAGACTGCCTCAGTTGCCTGTCAAGCAAGAGCTTTTGAGTTCCATATACTGCCTCAGTTGCTTGACACTTAAATTATGGAAGCGATAACAGTCAGATCCCTCATCAGCTGTGGGGATTTTGTTGCAGTATAGGTAAGAGCGAGTGTTGTACAAGTGAAAATGCATGGTGAAAACATCAGTGTGTAATTTCAATGCTTGTTGTCATGCGTCATGTAGGAAATATTTTTTGTACCTTCCTAAGAATATTATACCACCTATACAAAAGTATAAGAATATCGGCTATACCTTTTGCTTCCAACCATAGTTTTGTACATTATCTTTTTGGTAATGATATTGGTTGGGGATTGGGCTCATCATTTAGTTCTGATAGCTTGGTATTGTGGTATGTAGTGTTTTGCCAATAGTTTCCTTGTGAGGCTCACTTGTGCTGTTCAAGGCGTTCTTCTTACTACCTTGCAAGTTGCAATTATAGTATCCCAGCCGTCAGATATCTCATTGAATGCTACCTATTAAGAACTTCTTCATGTTGATTAACCTTGAAAGTGTAAAACCCCTCTTAAGGGTGGCTCACTTTGTGTTGGGTCATCAGTGGATGAGATTAATCCAACCCCGTTACTCATTGCATGCACTCTTTACTCCTACAACCACAGGATAATACACTTTACACATTCCTTGCATTTTGTTGCGCCACTTCTGGCCTACTTTAACAGCTCATTAATCCTTCCAACCATTACCTACTTAAGCCTATTTTAATTATCCACTAATCAGAACACTCTAACCTCTTTTTTGACTCTTGAACATTCACGCAAACCATTTTTCATATCATGCCTACTTAATCCTTTTCACCCAAACAACTTCTACCGTTGATAAGAAGGGCCTCTTATCATAGTAGTGAGAGGATTAGTTTGAACCTAGGCAATCAACTTTCCTCACCCGAGGGCTGTTCTATCTCACTAGACGGCGCATCTTGTGTTTAAAACCACTCTAAATTTGCCTGTAGGCACATCTTGTGTTTAAAACCACTCTAAATTTGCCTGTAGTTTGTGTGGATTTAGCGGCGCTGCCATGAAATTAGTCTTGGTGGGTCAAAATTATCAAGGATACCCACATCATCAAATAAATGTATTTGGCTTTTAAAGAGATGGTGTCCATGTGGGACCCATTCACTAAACTGGAGAAGAATATTCCAATCGCACTCTTCAAACTCTGGTTGGCATGAAATGGGGCGGGCGGCGGGCCAGGCCAATCATTTGGCATCTTTGAGAGCTGCAACCGGTTAGAAGAGGAATATTCCTCTTGAAAGTGAAAATACTTTTGACACCTAGAGAAATAATGACCGCTTCTTGTACTTAATAGTATTTAGAGCTTATTTAACTCGTGTGGGCCCATCTTAAGTTGATCAAACCCAACAGTACACTAATCATTTCAAAAACTTTCATTGGATTGGAGCCACAAGAATGAAGCATCAGCCATCAATTAATCATGTATAAGTTATAGTAATCCAACGGTTAATGGAATTTGTGCAGTTCTTCCGGTGCCATGTTGACATCAGGACCATCTCAATCTCACCATAGAATATATAGATGCTTTTAAAATCGATAAGAACCACCCATTTCTTGCCACGTGTCACTGTATCCTTCACAAATCACAACTCACCCCACCCCACCTCAAACTTCCCTGTCCGATCCTTCGTCTAAATGTGTCCCACTCTCTCAAAGTGGGCCCTTGCCGGATACGTGTCACAATTTGGACCTCACACGTGTACATGTAAATCATCCAATACTAAAAAAACACTAAGCATATTCGTAAAAAAGAAAAATGGCATCTTCCTTCACTTCCGCCTCCGATTCTCAGCATATTCTCTTTCCCTCTTCCTCTATAAAAACGAACGGCTCAGATCCCTCTCCCTCTCAGTTTTCTTTTTTCTCACAGATACTAGTAGCAGTAGCAGCAGCAGCCATGGATGTCTTGGAATCTGCGCTTTTCCTCAACGACGGCTATGTAACGGCCGCAACAAGCTTCTGGACCTGCGTTGCCGTTATAACGGCAGCAGTTAGCTTCTGGCGAATCACAGCCGTCGGATCCAGACCCCACCACAAATCCAGTGCTTCTCTTGTACATCAGGCTCCAACTCTTCAACCGACTCACGCTCCTCCATCGACGGCTGCCGTTATCTCCAGCTGTTGTTCTGATGACGACGGCGGGTTAACAAAGACAAAGTTCACCATATATTACGATGATCACGTCTTTGAAGATGAAGAAGGCGTTGACGGCAATATCTTCATTTCGGAAATGTCTGATTATAGGATTAACTTGCCGGTTGTAAAGACGGTTGATTTGGGTTGGTACCAGCGCCAGGATTTGACGGTGCTAAACGGCAGCGTTGTTAGGTTGTGGGAGTACGAGGGACGGATAAGTTCGCCGTTAAAACGGGTTTAGTAGACGGTATAATGAGGAATCTGTATGATGATTGTCTGAAGTGTACATACGGTTGCAGATTTGCGTCTCTAAATTCTCTCTGTAGTCAGTAGTCTATTCCTCTGATAGTAAGCTTCAGAGAGAGAGAGAGAGAGTGAGAGAGCTTAGTTGTTAATGTTGGTAGGTAAGCATAAGCATTATTGGTGATTTCTGTTGTTATTTTTTTTGGTACGGTAAAGTAAACATGAGTATTATTCTCCTCTATGATCACTGTACTTTCTTAGCCCTTGTCCAATTTGATACTCCTTTTCCTGTTACATCAGGGCTCAAAATATTCTATAGTTATATGATCATTAAATATATAATCAGGCTTGGTGTTATTATTATTATTATTTTTTATCTCTCTCACACTGGGAACTCGAACTCACCCAATCTCAACTCACACACTCACATCAATCAGCTTGTGGACATGAGAGGTGTGTTTCTTTTATTTTGGATTTTTACGAAAAAAAATTAAAATTAAATATTAATTAAACGGTTTTATGAAGAAAAATCAGAAAATGACAAGATAATAGTTCGCTCATATTTTTGAACAAAATTATCCTAATTGACGATATCAATTCCGTTGACGATATCATCAACCTTATGCAACTTTTCTTCTTCTTTTACCATGGTTTTCACATATCCATTTTTAAAGTTGTTTACAGATTTTGGATTAACGAAGCAAAAAAAACATAATACCAAAAAGAAAATCTCACTTTCACTAATCAAAGATTACCCAACATGACTTCCTACGTGTTGCTGACAAACATCAAGACCTATAAAATTTTTCCAAACAAATGACTTCAAACTCTAGCAACAACCAACCAAATGTTCACAAAAGCATATCCAAATTCATCTCCTCCAATAAAATTTTTATTTAGACATTTCATCAAACACCTTGCACTCCAAACTCGAACTCTCAAAACTCATCTAAAATAGAACAACAAATGCATAGAAACTAAGCATGATCAGACTCGTACACTTAAGGATGATTGTTGAGCCCACTTAAGGAAAACCATTGAGACACATAATGTAATGATTTTTCATAAGCTTTCCATTACTAGGTAAAAGAAGATAGAGCAAACTATCATTTTCTTGCAATAAAAGTTGACGATATTGTCAATTTGGGTGATTTTGTCCAAAAATATGTACAAACAACTAGCTAAAATCTTTAATTAATATTTAAGCTTAATTTTTTCAAATAACAATAATTGAATCTCACTATGCATGACTATTTTGAAAAGTCCAAGAAGGGATACATTTCACCTGTTATTGCCCAGTGATTCCATGGGGGGCATCTTCTGCTATCCCTATATGTAAATATGCTGAATAGATACCATATGCAGAAAACAAACAAAGGAATCGTCTGTGCTTGATCTTTTCAAAAACTTAAAAAATAATTAGTTACGATCTTTCGGTTCCAATTTGTTTTTTTTTTTTTTTGGGAGAAATATTCAACATCCCAATCAATGCAACACATCAAGAGAAGATTTTTTATGCACAATTTCTGCACAAAAAGATATTGGTAAAAGGCCATTGCCTCACGGAGAATGCTCCTAGTGGAGCTCAGCATATGGAAAGATCTTATTATGAATAAGACGGAGCCAAGAAATACTCCCAATAGATGATCTTATTCCTTGATTTAATAGTTTAAAATATAATGGTGTTTTAACCATAGAGTTTTTTCAATATTCAATCCAACAGTTGGTGTAGTTCTAATGAGCGTGAAATTAGGCCTTGTAACACATCATGGGATGACAAGATTATCGTCTTGTAATACATCATGGGATGACAAGATTATCGAAGGAATTGAACTGATCATCAAATGGGCCCCATAGAGCCTCGGAGGAGAACATTTTCCATTTTCTCACTATCACACGGATAGATCATTTACAGGAGCATGTTTTGTAATGCAACGTTGCATCTGGAAGGTGCTCAATTTTTATCAGGTTTAGGTTAATTTTAGATTTCAACAAAATTACATAAAGTATCTATTTCCATTTTCTTACCCTTTGCCCCCCCCCCCCCCCCCTAAGTTGAATAAATGAATGCAGCCTCAACCAGAGAGATCAAACTGCGCGTTTTCGGTCTATCGGGCCGCCGGCGGCGCAGAACGAACTAATCCGCGACCGGAAAGTTTTCCAAACCGGAGTGAATTGTGACTTTCCAAAAATGCGCTTGCTGAAAATCAAAGAAAGAAGGTCCATTTTCCCACGTAGTTCGTCGGTCAAACCAACGATTCTCTTCTCAAAGTAATAGAGAGAGTCTTACCCTTTGCCCCCGCGCCCGCCCCCCCCCCCCGCCCCGCCCCCCATTCTCTTCTCAAAGTAATAGAGAGAGTCTTACCCTTTGCCCCCCCACCCCCCCCCCCCCCCCCACCCCACAAAAAAAAAAAAAAAAACAACGATTCTCTTCTCAAAGTAATAGAGAGAGTCTTACCCTTTGCCTGCAAACCCCCCCCCCCCCCCCCCCCTCTGAATAAATCTGTTAAATTAATTTCTGGTGGGCCCATCTACAGAGAATCCAAAAGGTCAGACAAGAACCTGCTCAAGGAATAGAAAATAGCCAATTTGGAAACAGTAGGTGCTTTAGATAAAAACATTATAAAATGAGTCAGGATACCCCACTCAAATGGATCGATTGAGACCATTTTTAATCCTACCAACCTCCACCATCAAAAGAAAAAGGAGAACAAGAGGCCTATGATTGACCCAAAACATCAAAATGGTATCTGGCTCCTCTATGTGATGTGAAATGGAACCCGCTGAACTATTGATGGCTCAGTAGCGTTTCGGTTCGTGCGTGGCATCCTACGTTAGATCCATTGTAAAATATACATACATACATGTCCTTGGAGCCCACATCTTGAAAGTTGAATCCCAATTTCTGATGGTTTCTGTACCGGTTAAAAGCATCGGTTTTTACCCAATGGGACTAGTTGCCACAATTTATATCATCTAACTAGAGAACTCAGCCCATTGATTAAGTGGGCCTGCATGTACCTAGAATTATGTAGAGATGCATATATTACAGCAACAAATCAGATACGTTATATTAGTAATGCAATCAGAGCCGGCCCTGGGCTAAAGTCAAGGAAGCCGCCGCTTTAGACTCCCAATTTTTGTCAGGCCCCAAATTTCTTTAGTCCAGATAATATATAGGCCTGTAAAAAATAAAAAAATACTGCCCAAGACATGAGAAATGACCCAATTTCTAAACAGCCCATTACAAAAGGCCCTTGTATTATATTTAAAAGTAAAAAAAATGAAAAAAAGAGTATGAAACTTTGAAAATTGGAAAAGATTAGGTCGGCTATTATAGAGTAGTTTTGGATGCCAATTCACTTTCGACTTCGGAGATCAAATACACCATGTCTCTCTCTCTCTCTCTCTCTCTCAAAACTAGGTCTCCTTATTCCCAATTAAGATTAGGTCGGTTTTGATTGAACATTCTCCCCTTTGAAAATTCACCGCTTTGTGCCGACGAGCCGGGAAGAGAATCGGGTGATTAAATATTCTCTCCTTTCCAAGTTTCAAAGAATATTTTAAAAACGAGCCATTATTTTTTTTATCTGTTCTTTTAATCTTTTTGACTTTTAAGGGGACAAGACTATTGATTAACATATTTTTTTTTATATAAAAAAATTTATTGTATACATAAACTCAATATAAAAATAAAAGGATAAGAAAATATACCACTAAGTTTAACCACAATATCAATTGAATCAAATGATCTTTCGCTTATTATGAAGAAAAAAAAATCAGTTGAATCATCACATTATGAAAATACAAATAATTTGTAGATTATGTTTGGCAAATTTGTTGATTGTTGTTTATTTGATTTAATGATTTACAGATGCTCTTATGGTGTTAATTGAGTTATTGATGCTAGCCTAACACTCTATTGTTTAGCAACCTCAGTAATTTTACCTGAATTTGAAGCTTTTTGAATTTGGATTGATCGTTGGTTCTTCAGTTCTGAATTAGATTGTTTCCTAGAATCACGCATCCTAAAAAGTGCCTATCAGGGTCTGAAAAAAGAAAAAAAAAAACGAAAAGTTGATGCACTTATTTAATCTCAATCAGGAGCTCTTGATAAGTTTGTTGTTGCTAAGAAACAAACAGATGATTCAGTTCCAGTTGAAAATTTTGAGGATGAAGAATTTATAAATTCAGTAAATGAAGAGCATGAAGAGACACTTGATGAGAAAATTAATCAATGGATTAATGAAAATGACAATGAGAATGATGGTAGTCAACATGAAAACCAAAATGTAGAATTTCAGCCTTCAAATGTTGATGATCCGAGTAATTGGGATAAGATGGATCAGAATTTACGAGACGTTTTAGTAGAAAGAGGTTCTAAAAGAAGAGTTGACGATGTCAATTATCCTAAAGATGATCTTAATAGACACTTCTCTTCCTCACACTACATCCAGCATTTATCCAATGGAGAGAAACATGATAGAAAGTGGCTTGTATATTCGGATGTTTTGGATAAAGTATTTTATTTTTGTTGTAAGTTATTTAAGGAAGAGGGGAACAAGACTCTATTGGCTAATGATGGACTCGGAGATTGGAGAAATATTGGTAAAAGGTTAAAAAGTCATGAAAGTAGTAATGAGCATCTCATGTGCATGAGTAAATGGATTGAATTAGCTTTTCGTGGAGACAATGAGAAGATTTATCAAGAGATAAATGAATTTTTTTTAAGCATAATTGAAATAATTGCCAAATTTGATCAACAATGCAAGAGCACCTTCAGCGAATTGAAAGTGGTGAGGTTCATTACCATTATCTTAGCTACAAAAATCAAAATGAATTGATACAATTGTTAGCTTGTGAGATTAAGAATGCAATCATTACAAAAACTAAAGAAGCAAAATATTTCTCGATTATACTTGATTGTATTCCGGATGTAAGCCATGAAGAACAAATGTCTCTTGTGATTCATTGTGTGGATGTTTCAACAAGTCTAATAAAGGTGGAAGAATTCTTTTTAGAATTTTTAAAGGTGGAAGATACAACGGAGTTAGGGCTTTTCAATGTATTTCAAGAAGCGTTGAGTACTCTTGAACTTGATTTTGATAATATAAGAGGACAAGGATATGACAATGGATCTAATATGAAAGGAAAACACAAGGGTGTACAAAATATGGTACTCAACATAAATCCCAGAGCATTCTATACACCTTATGGCTGTCATAGTCTTAACCTTGCACTTTGTGATATGACTAACTCTTGTCCTAAGGCTACATCTTTCTTTGGAGAGGTACAACAAATATACTTATTGTTTTCATCTTCGCCAAAGAGGTGGATAGTCTTGAAAGATAATGTAGAAGGTCTCATGGTCAAGCCATTGTCAGAAACACGTTGGGAAAGTCGTGTGGAAAGTGTTAAAGTTATAAGGTACCAAGCCCCACAAATAAGAGATGCTTTAGTTGAATTGGCCCACACTACTGAAGATCCGAAAACAAAGAATAATGCGGAGTCCTTAGCAGAACATGAAATTGGCAGTTTTAAGTTTTTAGTTGGCATGATTATTTGGCACAATTCATTATTTGTTGTTAATTCCGTTCGCAAGGTTTTTCAAAACGAAGACATGCACAAAGATGTTGTTGATCAGTTGTAAGGGCTTATTGCATTAATTGAAAAGTATAGAGAAACTGGATTTGTAGAGGCCATGATTGAAGCTAAAGATGTTGCAACTAGAATGAATGTTGAGCCATCAATTCAAGAAAAACGAATCATACATAGAAAGAAACAATTTGACGAGAACAATAGTGAAGAGGTGACACGGTCAGCTGTAGAATATTTTAGAGTGAAGTATTTCTTATATATTGTAGATCAAGCTCTTTCATCACTTCAAAGCCGGTTCGAACAGTTTCAAGTATATGAGAAAACTTTTGGATTTTTGTTTGATTTGAAGGATTTAAATCCTACCAAAGATGAAGCTTTGGTATCCTATTGTGCTAATCTTGAAACTTTTTTGAGCAAGGATGCGCTTTCTGATATTGATGGGAGAGACTTATTTTCAAAATTGAAAATATTGAAAGAAGTTTTGCCAAAAGAAACAACCAAGCCAATTGATGTGCTCAATTATTTGAAGGTGATGGATGGTTGTTTTCCCAATACACAGTTACACTTGTCTCTGGAGAAAGAAGTTTTTTAAAATTAAAGTTGATCAAGTCTTACCTTCGGTCAACCATGTCACAGAAAAGATTGAATGGATTAGTTATGTTGTCAATTGAGAAGGTCATGGTTGATAATATTGATTACACAGCTTTGATTAGTACATTTGCAGCAAAAAATGCTAGAAGAATAATGTTTAAATGAATTTGAAGTGACGTAATGACTATTGATTTTTCTATATATATGTTTTGAATTTTGGTAATGATTAATTTATGACCCATTTTTTTTAAGCTAATTTTCGTATACAATATATAAGGGGGCCCCCTTTGAAATCTTTGCTTTAGGCCCCAAAAATCTCAGGGCCGGCGCTGAATGCAATGGGTGACCGATCATTTGAATGAATCATTTGCCAAGAGCAAGCAAAGATTCTGCATGCACTTGAGCTCTTCGAATAGCTTAATGGGGGGAAAAGAAAAGGAAGAAAAGAAATAAACAAATTTGGTCAAGTGACTAAAAAAGACTAATGTACTGATTTCACATAGGTACAATAATACAAGCTCCAGTGCTTCTCTCTCTTTTTCCTTCTAACAATAACGGAAAAAACCACTCTACTAATCTGCTCATCAAACAATAAATGTTGCAGGAATAATCAAGGTGGTCTCTAAATTTTTTTCCCCTAGCATAAATGAGATGATATTAACTAATAGGATGACAATTCTCATTAACAAGAAGGGGTGGAAGTAAAACAAGTTTGGTATGCGAACGACCAAAAGAAGGATAATCTGGTGTGCAGGAATGATGAACAATGTTTCAACATGCACCTTGATGATGGTTCACAGGTTGTGGGGCTCATTTGACATACAGACCCCAAGTAGGGTTACTGGTTCACCCTTTACCTGCTTGGTTTGGGTGATCAAAGCTGCGTGTTGGCACCCTTCTGTGAGATCTCACAGAAGGGTACATGACATTAATTAGCAGGTCCAATGATCCATCCATGGACGCTTCCACCAGACATTTGGAGGAAGTAATGTGTGATCAGACACTAGAAGCAAGCAAACAAACAGCAATATTGGGATCTAGACTGCATTATCAATTCAGTTGAAAGTTACTGTGTGAATCTCGCATGTCCAAGTGCTAATGCATACAGAGAAACGGTCACGATTTCTGTACCAACCAAAATACAGTTGAAGCTTTAAAGGGATTGCTCAATGTTTCAATTGTATCTTAAAGCTCGAGTCCAGGGGAGGTGCCTATGAGGAGATGTAAGACACCAATATACTCTATACAAACAGCATGTGGTGTAATGCATAACATGATGCAAATAAAAAATACTTAGTATGCTTAAAGTATACTCGAATATGCTCCATATAGAATCATATTCAACTTTTCCTTTTGTGGCAAATTGTAAAACCTGTGTGCATAGATGAACAGTATCTTTGAACTTTGCTCCTAAGATGCTCAAAATGGCATATACTAAGATAGCCTGTGTCCAGGATGGACCGAGATCGGAAACCACAATGGCTGAGCCGCGCAGCCACTGCATTTTTCTTTCACCTTTGCCTCCGTAAACCGAAAAATGAAAATCATTGGTAATTATTAAAACAGAAAAGGCACTTAAAAAGTTGCTCATATCTCCATTTCCAGATCCCCTCAAATGCTCAGCTGGACAGACAACCATTCTTTCAAAAGTATTGTGGCTGCTTGCCTAAATGAGAACGGGGTACAAATCCAAACGCACCATCACTTTAATATTCTAATAAAAAAAATTCTAAATCCCTGTTTCTTCCATTTATCGTATTTAACACAGTTTCTTCCTTGTTTTTTCCCCAACTTGTATCATTACAGCAATAGCCGTAGTGAGTGCCATACAGTATGCAATAATGCTATACAAGATTTACAATCATTTTGAGATAATCAGTATTTCTCTTGATAATCTTGGTCTAATTATAAGTTCTATGGCAATCCTAAATCTCACTTCACAAGTGGAACCAATGTGCCTTAAAGAGGGAGTAAAAAGGGAAGCCTCCAGAATGTTGGACATGATTTGTTAGCTGTCTCAAAGATTGGTTGGTAAGAGGTCTCCAACATCCTTGTTCCATTGGATTTGTCGTAACTTCATTTGTTTAGATCAAAGTAAACTCCACGTAGACTTCCCACATCACCATGCTGCTCAGGACCCAGCCTAAAACGGTGTCATTATTTAAACTTTGAACCTATTATGCAAGTGGCTATGTAAGGGGCTTATGGAGGATATCAGAGTCGATTGTAGAGGGGAACCCACATGGTTTCTCTCTTAAGACTCTGCATCTAGTCTATATTTTATGGTTGTGTCAGTGCAAATCTAAGAGTGAAAGCTGAAAACGCATCTTCGAACAGGGCACTGCTCAACATGAAGGTGGTCAGTATAATCAGCAGATAGGACTTATTTTAGTGGATAGAATTTAACCCTGTTCATCTTGCCTACCTATGTGGATTGCATTCTTAAGAGAAATTTCAGCCTTTGATGAAAAGATTCAACTAAAGCAAAAGCAATAGACTTGTTGAGTAAGGCTAAAACCTACCGTGAAATGATTCCAAGATACAACAGGTATAGAGCAAGGAAATGGCATGGATATAGCGTGAGCATGAACGTTGGACTTTTCTTATCAGAAGCAAAAATCCACAAACATAGAAAAACTGCAACAGTACACAGTACAAGACACATATAGTGTTTGTAACATGTACATGAAACCCAAAAAGGAAGTGCAATGATGAAGGTGGTAAAAATGAAGCCATGAAAATTTTTTCCCATCGACCTCTTAATTTCACCAAAGAACCACCCGCTCTATTTTAAATATTTGTTATTACATTGTTACTTAGTAGGTTGAGGCAAGACCAAAACCAGTTACGGTTTTCAAGAACTCAGCACGACGACTTGTCCCCCTAGTGGGACAATGTGTTTAACATCTACTCATGTGGCTGGCAGTCTTATCAGTTCATCTAAAATTCCTCAGCATGCACAAAAGTTAACTTTCATCAGGGAATTTAACTTGTTAACCTCCCCCCAATTACCACAGTTCCTTCCCACTGCACCTTACCCCACCTAGTGCAGTTGTGGAACCACCTTAACAAACCTCTACCTTTGACTCTTAAGGCCTTAAGATCTGCACGATAAGAAATCCAAACAGGCTGACTTTTGGTGTATTCCTATCCATGTTTAAACCTTCCCATCCTCCTCATCCCACTGATTAGTGGTGGACAAGGGTGATCCACACAAGGTGTCACTAGTGTCAATCAACGAAATGTCACATAGGAGATCATTTCTGTAAACAAGGGTGATCCTCACAAGGTGTCACTAGTGTCAATCAACGAAATGTCACATAGGAGATCATTTCTGTAAACAAGGGTGATCCACACAAGGTGTCACTAGTGTCAATCAACGAAATGTCACATAGGAGATCATTTCTGTAAACAAGGGTGATCCTCACAAGGTGTCACTAGTGTCAATCAACGAAATGTCACATAGGAGATCATTTCTGTAAAATGGCACCTCAATTTGGAACTCATTTAACTTGTATTCACTGTTGAATTGAGGCACCCTCATTTTGACACTTCCTCTACTGTTGGCATTGTGCCAAGTGACACCTGTGTGTGTGGATGGATATAGATAGATAGTGATGTCGTCATCATCATCGAAGCATTGTCCCAACTATGTTTGATTTAGTTGTATGGTTCATATTTCGCCATTTCAGTTTATCCAGGGCCAAATCCTCAAATAGGTTGAACTTCTTCGGATCTATCCATCTTTAGTCTTTACTACTTGCATCCCTGTCCTCTTCGGCCTACCCATTTTCCTTGAGGAGCCATCAAACCTGCATTGAAAAACTTTTCCTCGCCAGCACCATTGTTGCTAACGTTGGACATGTCTAAATCATCTCAAATGAGTCTCTCTTAATTTATCACCTATTTGATGCTACCTCTAAATGCTCTTGAATCCGCTCATTTCTGATTTTATCTTTTTTGGTTTTACCACACATCCATCTCAACATTCTCATCTCTACTACAATCATTTTTTACTTGTATTGTTTCTCGATTGGCCAACATTCTACTCCATAGGTCATGGATGGTCTAAACGTTGTCTTGTAAAATTCTTCCCCCAATCTCCTTGGTATGCACGAATCACAAAGCACTCAAGAAGCAAGTCTCTATTTCAATCATTCAGATCTTATCCTATGTCCATTAAAGTAGATAGATAGATAGCTAGAGACCGAGAAAGAGAGAGATTGTCAACTTGAAAGAGATGGAATGACATAACCATGATTCATTAAAGTAGCAGCATTAGAAAAATAATTCTAACTAAGAAACACTAGGAATCAAGAAAACTAATAAATGATAAATAAAATAGGTCAAGTGCTTCCCCAGTTCATGTATCGCAACCAAAGAGCAGGCTAAGAAGCCAAAATCAGATGAACTTATGTTCGACTTCTAACAAAGTGGATGTTTAAAGCCAAAAGCCTCTTAGTTTTCTTACTACGTGAGTTTTTATATTTTATATATTTTTTTATTGAAATGGCGACTATACCATTTCTCAAAAAGCTGTACAATATATGAGAAGTTGAGAACTACTTGACTGGATATTTTTAGTAATTGATATTTGTTAAAAGTCCAGTAGAAAATAAAATAAAATAAAATTCAATGTAGTGTTATGGAATATGGATCTTGAGCAGGTGAAACAAACTATTATTCCCTAGGTTTAGCAAAGGCATTAAGCATGAAGAAAAGGAGTTGATGATGGTCCAAGATTTTTGAAGGCTACCTGCAAACAGTGAAATGGATCATAAAAATTGACTTGTGGAAGTACTACCAATATGATTAAAGTTATTCAGAAAAGATGGTGAAACATGCAGAAATTATAATGGGAACAAGATGCTGTTTCTTGATTCCGAGGCAGGCCATCCAAATAAGCAAAAGCTTAGCATAAAGCTTAATTTTGTTACAGTGCTTCCTCGTTTTATTCATAAGAACATGACCATCTCTTTAGAGAACAAATTAGCATACGCACAGATAGAGAGAAATAAGAAGGGAGGGGGAAGGTGGGGGGCGGGGTGATGTTGAAGGGTATCCAGTCATTCAAAATTCAAACAGATCTTTCACATGGATATGATAAAGAAAAAAAACATATATAGATCATAATCAATGTATTGTGATCTTTCAAAGTAGAAGCAAAACAAAAAATTCATACATGTCGAGGAAAAAGAAGGCAATATCGCTCCCCTCTCATGCATACGACGATGCAATATCTCGGACATCTGAGGGCATGAAAGCCAATATCAAAAGCACAAGAAGGATGCCAATAGGAACCAGCAGCAACATGAAGGGTGGGGGAGGCAATGGTGGCAGTATAAGGGGAAGAAGCAGCAATGAAGCCGTGAGACAGAGAAGTACCAGCAAAGATTCTACACTGAAATAGCTCAAAGGGAAGGATTTCCGGCTATTTGCTCGCGCAAGAGGTCTGTAATCTCTGTTCTTGCCATCAACTGTATAAGTCTTCCTAACTCCACCTTCCATTACACCAACCCAACGACCCCTTGGATCAATTAGATCTTGTGACAATCTCAACTTCAAGTCCAAGAATCCAAAATTCATTTAAACCTCCCTCTAGGCAATGTTGAGCCTTTATCTCTGTGATGAATTTGCGATTCAAATCCACAATATCGTTCAAATGAAGACCCTAAACAATTAAATGAGTTGTGTTTCCAAAAGACCCACACTGCAAGTAGTGCTCATTTTCTTCATCTTCTCCTACTTAGAAAAGGCCCACAAACTCAAATCCCTCCCCTTCTCTGAAGAGATGAAAGATTTTAAAACCGTGTCAAAATCAACAAAGGAAGAGTGTCCCAACAAAATCTCTGACCCACAAGCTTAAATTTCTTCTTCTTGCTGATTAGTAGAGCATAACACAGGTTGCATTGCTTCCTTCAAATTTTTGGCAGACTACATAAGTTGAACAACCATGTCAAAATCTGTAGATCTCACAAATTACAATGGGGCATATGCTTTAGCTACTAGAAATAGGCATCAGATCCACGCATTATAGCGAAAGAAAAGCTTTCATGGACATTCTCCATCCAAGGTCTTTAGTTCCACAATATGATCGACTGGGTAAGTAAAACCAAGGTCTCTGTGGATAAATAGATTCCGAAACTCAGTCCAAGTTCAACCTCTGCAAAATACAATCAACCCAAATAATTCTTACATTGAAATCTTCAAAACGCAACCACAAAAGAATCGAGCAAAAGGGAATATAAGCTTCATAGTGAAACAATTGCAAAACCAGAGAACAAGTTTTTAATCATCGCCGGATAACTTCAACTTTTGACTCGAAAAACAAACCCAGGTAAAAAACTCAGCGTCCTTGCAAAAATGATCTACGAAATTTCAATTTCTTATGTTCATGAATGATGATCATCTGATTGATATATATATATAGAGAAGGAGATTGAAAAATTGCAAATCAATAAATTAAAATAAAGGTTCACATCAGAGACTCTTTGCACCCAAAACCTCAAACAAGCAACTAAAAGGGGAAAAAAATGAGAAATGCAAACGAAGAAACTAGAAATAAAGGATTCCATGACAAACCCTTTGCATTACAGCCTTCTTGAACCTTTGTTGAGAAACCCAAATCACAAAACAACATATAAAGGAAAGCAAAATCAGAAGAACCCAAATCCTCTCCTCACGTAAAAAAAAAGAGGTGGCAGTGGTTGTGTTGTTGGTGATGATGAAAATGATTATGATGATGGAGAGAGGGCCAAAAGATGAAAGGGAAATACATGTGACGTTGATATTGATGTGTCTGTTGCTCTTATGTGAAGGAGATAAAACAGAAAAACAGAACCCCATCAAAAACCATTCCTTCTAAAAAAAACCCAACAACAAATTACAAAGAACCAATTTTTCCAGATAAACCCACCAGCTTTGTTTGATAATTCTCATGGGTATTCAATTGAAACCCAGATCACATACAAAGATTGAAAGAAATGAAAATGAGAAAGGAAAGAAGAAAAAGGAGAGGATGAGGATAGAATTACCTGTGATGTGATTAGGTCAGGTGTGGTGAAGTGCTGGGTGTGTTTTTCTGGTGATGGGTGCATGATGCAGAGGGAGTTTTAAAAAAGGGTGGTGGTGAAACAGTTGAACAGATTCACTGTACTTAAATCCAAGTGGGGTTTCTTTCATGTAACAAGGCGGTTTGGAAAAAGAGACAGGGGTGTGCATGTTAAGGTTCTTCTCCCCTGGCCTTGTTCTTGTCACCCCATGTCATTTTCTCCCCAAACACATCACCAATCTTTCTACGGACTTTGACAAATAAGTCCTTTGTCTCCCCAAAAAGGACACTTGAGGACATACCTTGTGCTAGACTCTAGTAGAGGGAATGATTTGGGGTGTTCTTAGCTTGATCTCCTTACATCCTAACCCTTTCATGTTGCCTGGTTGGGCCATGTGGTCTGATTATTTCTTTTCTTTTCTTTTATTGTTAGGGTTTGAAAACTAGCATCAATAGCTGTTGAAAGTAGGACTCTAGGGTTGAATTTTTTATTTGACATCAATGGGTGTAAGGTTTCAAGTATCATGAGAATTTTCATTTTATTAGATTTGTGTTTCAAGGATTAAGAACACAGGCTTAGAGAAAAAAAAAATTGGAATAAGTAATGAAAACTTAAAATTTGAGTTATTCCAAGTAATTTCGCGGGGTAATTTAGTTGGTTTAGGATCACGGCTTGCCCATGAAGCAATTGAGGGTTTAAAACTCCACTACCACACTAGGGCCATATGAGATTTACCCGGCTCCCCCTCGGCCCCATAGAGATTAGTCCGACTCAAAGGGCTGAAACACCCTCCGTTATAATAATAAATAAAAAAAAGTTATTCCAAGTGATGATAAATTGTAAAAATGAGATAAATCATTTCTGCAATTTTGGAAGGAGTTTAGAAAAAAGCTAAAGTGACAGAAAATTCAAGGAATCTCATTTTAGGATATCCAGGTACCCAGAGACAGACTCAACCTATATTGGATATGGAAAACTTCTCAAAGGGAATTCACTTTGTCTTATAATTCCTCATTTTCGTTAGACTTCGTTGTTCCTTGTTTCTAGAGAATTTCTAAAAGTAGAGTTTGTGACAAGAATTGAGACATTTTTGCAACTTTGTAGACAAAAGAACATACAAGAAAACCCTTTTACTACTTTCTATGATACACTCTTCTGCCAAACAAACTCTAAATGAAAATGAACAATTTGGCTATCTATTGAATGAAGTTGAGATAGCCGACACCAACATAATTGGGATAATGCTTTGATGAAGTTGAGAAACAAGAATTACTTAGGATTTAACGTGAATGGCCATGGTTTCAAGTTCGCCCAATTATTAAAAAGATTTTAAAAAAAATGTGATGTACCTCCGTAAATTTGATCTAGACCTGGACTTCATCCACTGAGTTAATGGATGGAGCTCTAGCCTCTAGGTGTTTTGGGTCGAACCAATTCTATCTTCATGTAATAGCCATCGCCAGCCTTGTTTAATAATCATGTGGGCAAAATGTTTTTGATGGGAGGAGATACTTCATAATAATTTTGACAAATATAGGAGTTATCTTTTTTCCCTTGTCTCTTGTCAGGCTATTGAGATTTTGTAAGAAATCCATAAATCCATAGCCACAGGCAGATAGGGAGTGGGGGACCGTTTTAACAAGTTCCAATGTTGATAGAGATTCGTTTTAAATCTCCCAAAACTGAAATTCAGCAACACATTGATTGGAAGCCTATGGAAGAGAAACACTTTGATGGAAGAAAAAAAAAAACACATAAAAATGAGCACATCTGATCCTCAAATTTAGATATTTATGCACATCTTGTCTCAAGAAAAAAAAAAGAGCTTGTTTCAACCTTTGAATCATTGAAATATGGACCTCACATGTATGGAATACAAGGTTTAAGTGTAGGTTCAAAACCCAATAATTTCTCCATTGGAAATACTCTCCCTCCCCTCCAAAACCCTATAATTTCTCCATTGAAAATCTCTCTCTCTCTCTCTTCTCTCTCTCTCTCTCTAAGCCATTTATATTGAAGACAATTGGCTCTCTCTAGAAAAGCACCTTTAAGCAATGAACATTCTTATAAAAACACATTCAAATCTCAATCTATCTTCTCCCTAAGCACCTTAATCTTTGACAATTGACTCTCTTTCTCTCTCTATTATATGTAAGACTACCTTAAGCAAAGAGCTCTCTCTCCCAAAGCATCTTGAATTCTCCACTAAAGTGCTTTCTTTCTATAAATGCAAGTTGATCCTAAAACAAATCTCTGACCATAATCAAGTGGTATGAGACTGCACCACTAGACACTTTTTTAAAAAAAAAAATATTATGACTACTTTCATACACCTTTGGGCTTTGGCTCACATGTATGAGATCCAAAACATTACAACCTGTAGGTCTATTCTATGTGGGTCATATCTAATAAGAACCAGGCAATCTTATCATTTCATTTAACTTGAGCAGCTTAGGTCGTCGTCATCATAGCTTCATCACATCAATGGACGGCCCAAAATTTTTGGGTTGCCATTTGCAGGAGAACCCAGTGCCAGGTGTAATAAAAGAAACTCATTGTATCTCTCTGCAGGAAGAGTTCCAGTGCCAACGCATGGCCATGCAAGTTGCGAGCCTGGGATTCGTAATCTAAGGCCATACCATAGAAGAAATGTCAGATATCTGGTGCTCCTACCTGATTCAACATAGTTTATTAGTTTCTTTAACTTATAGTCTACTGAATCTTATTGTATCTCTTTTATTAGTATTAATGTTCTCTGTCAACCCCACCACACGCTCTCTATGAGTGCATACAATATATTTGCTAATATATATTTATATGACAGCAACCATTGCCTACTACATACCCTAATTTCATCAGAAGATGGAAAGGACCCTCTTTTGTTGATAGTTTACCCTTTAATATTGTCTTGTTGCTGTTGGTCTTCTGCATGGTTAGGAAATTTACCAAATCCTAACCATCTTCTGCTTTCAAACCAATTCAATGCCTCTATGAAGAACATGTTCTTCCTTCTTTCTTTTTTTTTTATCCAAGTAGGTAAGGGTAGGACATGGCTGTGTATGGGCCCAATCTATTGTCCAAAGGAATAAAGGGTCCGACCCAAAAACAATTACATTAGGACCATCATTAATCTAACCATCATGAATCTGATATTCTGAACTCAGCTGGCTTATATCTGATTTGGTGGCAATAAGCCCACTTTATCCAATTGGTAATCCTCCCAAAAGAGGGATATGAACTAGAAGTGCTAATTTTTTCACTCAACCCGCCAACCCAAATGCAGCCTGACCCAGTATGATTTGACCCTTTTATTGAGCTTTGGTTGATATTTTCATTGCAATCAATAAATGCGTCAGCTTTGGATTGGTCCTAATCCTACCCACATTCATGATTCAACTCATTGAACATTTAACCTTCCAACCTAACCCTCTGACATGCAAGTTTAAGATTTCAGTAAGCACCTTATTTTTAACCCGATTCATTAGTAAGCAAAGATAGGGTTTAATCGATTATCGCCGCACAAATCACAACATGATCCTTTCCAGCCTAAATCCAACCCATTTGATTATCTAGTATCAACCATCCAAGGGCAGAGGCACAAATTTTTCTTTTTTTTTTTTCCCCTTGAGGGAGGCCATGTTATTAGATGGCTTAACACTCCCTTATTTGACAACATATACAGGCCATTTCTTCTATTGCTTGAAAGATGGCATGGATTGGTAATTTTGAGGTGGTTCATCTGTTGAAATTAATTAAAGTGGTTGTTCGTAGGTATAAAATGAATGCAATGGCCTTTTGAATTTGTAAAAATGAAGACGGTTAAATATAAAACTCACTACAAAAAAACTAATTGATTTTCATTCAGCTCTACAAATGAGCAAGTCATTTTATAAAGGAGAGGCGGACCAATGAGCGACTATCATGGTGTAGCCCAGTACTCATCTGTCAAACACTTCCAATTAGGGTTGGGCATTGCTGAGCTTGCCAGGGTTTAAGTCCGCTATAAAATTAAACTAAAGTGAATTAATTATCTACCAAAAATAACTATATGAAATATTATTTATTATTTAATTTAAAAACCTTGAGAAAAAAAAGAAGACATAAACGTAACCGATGTATTATAATATTAACAATTTCTAAATCATAAAAAATGAGAGAAAAAAGATTGTAGACATCAACCTAACATAAACCATTTTTTTTTCAAGGCATAGTGGCCCTCTCAAAGGAAATTTTTTTTCCCTGCCTTTGGACATCAACCAATCAATCTTACCCAATAAATTATATCATTAACCATATCTAAATTATTTAAAAAATATATAAATTGGGTTTTTGAGATATGGAGATTTTTGGGTGATTCTAGAGATCTCTCTCTCACCTCTCTCTTCAATACATGTTCCTTGTATTGAATGATTGGAGATCAAAATGCTTGAATGTGAAGGTCAGGAAAGGAATAATATCTATCATGTATGGCACATAATGAAAGGGTTAGGTGGGGCTCCTTTTTAAGGTCATAATCTAAAAGGTGAAAGGTGCAGATATGGTTCCATGAACCTTGACTAGCAACATCCCCCCTCCCTTCCAGTCAATGTTTTGTATCCTTTCTTGTATTTATTTATCATTATTATATTTCTCACGAGGCCACATGATTCTACGCAATCAAACCAGAGCATCAAACGTCAGAACAAACGCTAGCTTTTTGGGATGTGGGCCAACCTTTTGTCGGGTACACCTGTATAGGCTAGGGGCCAGCCTATCATAATCCAGGCCAGATTAGGACCTTCTGTCCTGGGCTGGGACCATCTCTCATGGCTTGGATTTAGGCCTCCGGGCTGGGCCTGGCCTTTTTCTGACCAAATAGGTCTGTGGGCCCACTTTGTCGAGTACACGTATCCACTAGGGCCCAGCCCAGGTCAGATTAGGACTGTCCTGGGACCATCTTGAATGGATTGGATTAGGCATCCAAGTTGGAATGGGCCCATTTTTTTCTGACCCAATAGGTTAGTTAGTTGATAGTCTCTATATCCTATTTCAATTTATAATAAGGATTTAAAGTAGATCCACTATATTTAGGAAGGAAAGTTTTCAAGTAAGGCCTTAAGTTTCTACCTTATTTCAAAAAATAACATAAGTTTTAAAAGTTTTCAAATTAGCCCCTTGGTTTTCTAAGAAGTTCTCAATGAAGGACATCCGTCCATTTAAAGCTATTTTTTAATAACTTTTTTCCTCAATTTTTTAAAAATACTCATTTTACCCTTTATTATTGAAATAAAATCATCCTTCACTTACTTTATATTATCCTCATTTACTCCACCGGCCTTCTCATTGTGATCAAAGATAATCAGGTCCCCACAATGTTCGATTGTATGTAATGGTTGCCGAAACCATGTCATGGCTTTAAATGAAGGGTAATTTAGTTGTTTTTAAAAAAATTGAGGAAAGTGGTCGCCATAAAATACTTTTAAATGAACGGATGTCCTTAATTGAAAACTTATTAAAAAATTTAGGAACTAATTTGAAAATTTTTAAAACTTGTGTCATTTTTTGAAAAAAAAAATATGAACTTATGGCCTTATTTGAAACAATCGTTCTACATGGCCTGAAAATCATGGCCTGAACCCACCTGGACCCTGGGATTAGGGTCCAGGTGGGTTCAAACCTCTTTTTAGGCCATGATTTTCGGGCCATTTAGACTTTTTGTATTTTGAATCTCCCATGTTTAGGAAAGATAAAATACAACACTATATCAAGCTAGACGAACTTACGATTTGATTAGGGTTCTTGGCTGTTTAGAGAAGTAAAAAAAAAAAAAAAAGGCAATATACCCACATTTCTACAGCCATAGATATTGATTGTAAAGAGTCCCCACAACATATGAATACACACCAACTTATTTGTGTAAAATAAACCATAGAAACTTGAATAAAACGCCGGGCTTGATCCTGCAAAAAGATCAAGAATGGGTCAGAGGTGAACCACTCAGTTGAAGATTTTAGTTCATATCAGGCGTAATGTAAAGGCTTAGATCCAGCCCATGACCATGAATCTAAAATTAATACCTAAGCCTATAGTATCAGTGAAATATTTATCACATTTCTGTTGTGCCATCAAACAGATCTAGATCCAGCCCAAGCCGTTTATCTATTGGGCCAACATCTCAGGTGGGCCTAAAATGTCGATCCATCTCCGGAACAAAGCTGGGCCGGAAATGTTAACCTCATGAGCTGTTTCTGAGCTGCTTGTCAAGGTTGTTTAAATCTAAGTTATGCTAAAACTCAAGGCAATTGAATTTTCATGGACAACTCAGTTTTGTGACTGTTCTTAGTAAACTCAACTTTGTCGGATTTGTGAAATCCCACCCTGGAATAGTGATGGCAATAGGCCTGGTTGCCGAACCTGCAGTTGGATCACATGGGCTTATATGACCAATTTAATGGCAGACCCAACTCCAGTAAAGTAAGCTAACCCACCCTGGACTTTGTAACTGGAGTTCCCCCGCAGATTGATCACATGTAAAACATGTTTAGCTTACTTAACTATGGGCTTAAAATTGACCAATCTAATGGCAGACCCAGCTGCAATTGGGAGTTTGATTCAGACCAGTGCCAACACATTTTGCAGGGGACAGTAATTTTGAGCAGTTTTGGATTTCAGAGATGGCTCTTCTTATGTCTATGGATACTAAAACCAGATAAAAGACACGCGCGAGCGATCAATAGGGCTAAAAGCTTAAACCCATATCGGGCCAACTAGGTCCATTTGCTGCTGGGCCTACTGCAACATGGCTCAATGAAATACTCATAAATAGACTTTTTTATAATTTAAAAATAAATAAATAAAATGAAACCAGCTTTTACCTGATCAGTGGTTGTTGTCATCAGGTACTCTTAAGAAGGGAAGCAGAGCCCTCTTGACTGAAGGGAAGATTCATGGTCCCAAAGGGGCTGTCTACAGTTACACTTCCTTTCAAGCTATAAGTGACTGTTGTTTTCCCCAACAATTCCCACAGAGCAGTACCAAAATCCATAGGCTTAAATGAGAGTGAAATGTTAATTAAACTAACTCCACTTTTATCAATCTTGGCCGATTGAGCCAACTCTGCGCTTCCAATCTTTATCCCAGATAGCGCGATTTCATATTCCAGTGCTTTGAGGCCCATTTCAAACTCATTCTTGTTTATCATTTTGAGGTGAAGCACTGTGACACACTCATCCAGCCCAAACTTCTCAAATTGCATCATCTCAAGTAAAATTATTGGCACAGTTGGAATTGGAATCTCACCAGTCTTCCCCAGTGAAATAGTAGCTTTGCCAAAAATTGGTATTTTAACCATGAACTTAACCCCAAGTTCATAAGGGATTATGCTTCCAGGCTTGATATCGGCGAAGGTGCTTAAAATATCTTCATAGACAAATGTAACAGGCATCTTGATCGTTGTTGAAGCTTTTGGCTGGAGTGTTCCTGCATCAGTGATGGATCCAGACACTAATTTCCTCCCATCGCTTTCGACTGAGTAGCTAATGTCTGCTAAAGGGAAGGATATGCGGCTGGGATTAACGACAAGCACATCATAAACCAGATCAGCCTTCTTAACATCGATCGAAGAGATGCGAACACCACTCACATAGGCAGTTGGTGTCCCTAATCCTAGTATTTTCTTCAACAACTCCACGATTTTATCGAACCAAGACTTAATATTGCTGAGGAATCCTTCATTTGATGATGATGAAGATGATGATGATGATGCCATTCCTTGAGAACATCCATCCAATCCATTAGTTAAAATTGTGTCACATTAATATTGGATCCATGATTTGATGAAACTTATCACCAAAGAAACAATATATGAGAATCTTTTTTCCTGTACCAGCAAGTGGTTTGCAATATTTTGAACTCTTGTCATGTTTCACACTTTCACTTTGGATGTTAATTGGTAATGAACTAATGAAATCTTATTTGTATTTATTGTTATCAGAATACTTTTAAAAAAAAAAAAAAAACAGGTCTAAATCATTGCTACTTTAAAATGTAAAAGAAACAGTTTGGGGGTATAAGGATGCACTAGTAGAAGGGCCTCTTTGTGAGATATTTTAAGAATTCTTATTGGGGGACATTTGATATCCTCAAATAATGTCTTCCTGCTGAATTCACAAAGGATCACGCACAATTCAAATTTTGGAAACTGAAATTTGGAGAATTTAACAAGCCAAAAAGTGAATGAGGAGGCCAAATGTTTGGAATTTGGAATTTTCAAATTGTATCTCCAAGTGATCTTTAATGGAACCCCCACCTAGTTCAGTTCAAACCATTAGATGAGCAAATACAACTTTTGATTGAAGTGATCTTCGCTTTTTGATTGAAATATTCAGATGACAATGATAAAATCATATCATCATCTCCTTAGCCTTATCCCAATGATTTGGGCCGGCAGATGTAAATGAATTCAATCCAACGGTCAATCACTGGCGGAGTGTTTGATTCATCATTTTGAATTGAGAGAAGTGGGCTCCACACTAGAGACCTCTTGGGATTACACAATGAATTTTACGAGATTTTCGACCGTGGATGAGGCGGATCGTCCTGTGAATAATGGCCCACCAGATGGAACGTTCAGATCAGCCACCCATCGCACATGATCGATCACTCATGATCAGATTGGCAAGAGAGATTTACCTGAAATGGAAAAGAAAAGGCCTAGAACGGACTGTGTAACTCTGCAGGTGCAAGTGCAGAACTCAAGAATCTCTTGGGAGAATTCTCAGTGGTTCAAACAAGATGGATACTTATAGTGAATCAATTCCATTCGTCCAATTCACGAGTTAGGGACAATTGATTTTAAAATTTGCAATCTTGATCAGTCCAGTCGTTTTTGGAAAATAAAAGCTATTAATCCATTTCCTTTGGTGGGCAAATGCTGAAAAGCTCATCCATGAGATACTCGTGGTTGTGGGACAGAACAGCATGATCTTGAACCGTACATCTTATGGGGGCTTCTCATCAACCACATGATGACATTTTCAAAGGGTCAAAGGATCAAAGTCATACAAGTGGGAGCCACTTTCTATAAAATTGAGAGTTCAGACTCATCTGAGTCTCTAACTCGGAGAATTACTGAGTTGAAGGAGCGGACTCCAAAGTGGGGGCCATCTTTAGAAAACTCAAACCGCTCAAAAATGCATGCCTCACTATATATGAGATTCTCCAATTTTACCCTAATAGGAATATCCCCAGCTTATAATAATCACATTTTTCTTCATATGGTGAATCCTATTATAGTAAAGTTTGGTGAAATTCCATACATTTGTGAGGGCGCTTGTTTGAGCAGCTCTGAGTTTTAATAAGTAGACCTCAACATGGAGTTTGACTCCTTCCATTGAAGAATTCTCTCCAACTCAGGCTTGAAGGATCCTGACTACAAAGTTTTGGGACAACAATTGATAATTTAACTGAAACATGCTTAGTCAGAATTGGGTTTGTTAATTGGGTTTGTTGATCAATTCCAACACACTCATAGTTGAATAGTGTTGACACCTCAGTATCACACATGTCCAATGATCGATCTTTGGGCCTTCAAATTGACGGTGTCATTCCTGGCCAGTAGACCAATCTGGCCAGCAAAAAAAAAAAAAAAAATAATCAATCCCAACTTATTTTTAACTCACACACACATACCGGTGTCACCATTCCGAACATTCCAACTCATTTATTAATCGGGTTAAAAATGTTAATACTAAAGCTCAACCACAATCCTCCAAAATTACTCGGTAGGAGTTTTGACTTGGGTCGGAGGTCAGGCCTCACTTTCCCGCTCCAAATAAAAGAAGAGTTCTTTTAAATCCATACATTATTTAAAAATAAGCTTCCTTAGACATCATTAGCAATCATAAATAACTGTTGAGTCTGATTATCCGTAGAACTCTTAATCTTATGATCGGGCTATTGCATATGCTTAGAATTGTAGTAGCAAAAAATGTCATCCATCAATCGATTGTTCACTTGGGAACCATCGTCCACCTTGGGCCTGACATGAGTTGAACATCTCAACAACTTCTTGATAAGAACACCACCATTAAAAACGTTGGCTTCCGAATGCTGCACTTACAATTATTTTTTAATGATAGGGTCTTCATTAAGCTATCATTTTCTCATCACTAGGTTGTGCTATGCCAATAAGAATCAAAGGCAAGGAAGCTAATGATAAATACCATCACTTACCTTGATCCATCTTTAGAATTTTCATGCTTCAGATTGATTCTTGAAAAATCACAAGTTATATTATCATATTGCCATGGTATCAGGATACAATGCCAAGAGTCTAACATATCAGAAAATTTTCATTTCATAATATCTGTTAAGTCGTGACTTGTGGACAAATTACTTCATCAAAAATCATACATATTCCCCTTGTTAAGTTGAATTAGTCTTTCTTACTTTTTTTCTAATTTGGGTAAAAAAACCTAGTCTTTCTGTTGGTGTAGCCTAAAGGGTCTTTCGGAAACTCTAGTCTAATCTAATAAGAGCCAAGAGCTCTAGTTTTTAAGCTCTAATTTACAATTATTGTGAGTGTTTGGCAAAATAAATGAAGATATATCTATTCCAACTTTTTTCATTGATCTCAGCCTTTTCTCATTTTTCATTTAAGAACCAAAAAAGAGGTCAAATCTTGGGCAACCTAACATGCTTATTTTCCAGCAGACTTGGTATCTCTACTCTTTTTCTGACAGACCCACTAAAAATAGAGTCATTAAAAAAAGAGTCATACAAAGAAGAGGCTAAAGCTCTATTTTTCAGCTGCCCACTTTTTGAGTATTTGGATTTTAGAGGATTTGCCTCTAAATGTCTAAAACGGACAGATGCCAGAATGTTGTGCCAAACGCTCTTATTTCCATAATCTATGTCCGCTTTAGACATTTAGACAAGTAGAAGCTGAAAATAGAGGTGCCAAACATGGGCTTAATCTAGATTCTGGCCCATGGGTCTAAAAACTAGGCCCAGGCTAGCCCATTTGCATTATTCTCTCTGCCCTTCTGTTTTCAGGCTGGACTGGTCTTAAGTCTTTGTTGGGACCTTAAACATGCATATGGGCCTGATTACCATAGGACCAGAAAGATAAGCTTGTGCATCTTGTAGTTGGGCAGGTAGAGAGTAGCTGCTGGGCACATTGAATATTCAATTTATAACAAATCCACGTATCTCACATGGTCATTGCTATACCAAGATGCAGCCATCAACGAGACCCTCGTGAGAATGGTACAAAATTATTGAGTAACGTAGTAACGTTGATATAAAGGTCCCAACATTAAAAGTTATATTTCATTTCAAAAGCAAGTCTGAGTCTTTTACATCCATCATGACAATAAAATGGTTGGCCCTGAACTTTTGCAGGGTGTTGCAAATATTGCTGATATTTGAAATTTATCATATTAATATCATGACAAATTCATTTTATTGTTAGTTTTTGTTTTTGTTCGGCTATTATAGACTGATGAAGGAGATTTTTAATTCCAACAAAACAGGACTCGAAAGGAAGATAAAACTGTAATTTAACTTTTCATGTCATGATCTTACCTTAAATAATATATGATAACAATTAAAATAACCCAACTTAGCATTAAGCAGAGGATGAATCACCAACTTCATCATCATCCAAAGGTTTCATTTTAGTTTATATATTATTACTTTTACACAGCCAACTCCCACGCAGTGAGGATAAGGCTTTGATGATGATGATGATGATTTTTAAACCTTCTTATAAGTTTTTAGTATTTTATTATATAAATAAAAAAAATAAAATTAGTCTCTGTGATACCAACTTTAAGTCCACACTTTGGCTTGCTGAGTCAAGCCCTAATCACTAGTTGATAAGGTATGGAAAAAACACCCTACTTGCTATTTATAATTCCATATGGATACATAAAGCTGTTAATTTTTTCTAAAGTTTTTGTCTTCTGATGGTCCTTTTTCCTCAGTATCCAAATCACTAATATGATACTTTCATATATCGTAATTTCACGATATTTTTCAGTAATTTCCTACTAAAATCACAAAAGTTTGATTACCACACTCCATTCCATATAGCCTGAAGAACCTGAAGTCTTCTTCACTGTCAAGAGAGAGGATTGCTTAACAATTTTTTTTTTTTTTTTTTTATAACCCAGGGTATCTCCAAACATTAACCAGGTCATCTTTGAATTTTGAAAAGTATTTTCTCTTCTGCTTAATGATATGCTCAATCTAATCAGGTGTTCTTCCAAGCCACCAACTAAATTAATTATTGATATGTTTGCTGATTGAGCAAATAAATTATCCAATGAAGGATTTTTAGGCCACAAAAAACTTTAAAAAGGGGAATCTACTGATGAATGGTTACTATCATGCTAAAGATTGGCATGATTAACTCATCACATGCTTCACGTTGGCAAGTGTTTCATGATATGGTTTATTATCAATGGGTCTGGTTCAGGCAGGGTCACCACTGCAACCCAACCCACTCGCATTAGTTATATGGGTCTATAATTCGACCCAAACACATTCCTGGGTATTCGTGGGCCAAGTGGAGCCAAGCCATGCAGAAACTTGTCCAAGACCGGCCTTTGGGTACAATAATCAAGTCCTGATCCAGCCCATGGCCTTTAAGCATGCAAAGACCTGAGCCTGTCCTACTTAACTACTGGGTCATAAAATGAGGCCCAGGCTCAATTTATAGGCATAAAAACTCATCCCAAATCCAGTCCAACAAGTCTCTACTGCAAAAATTGCTCCCTTTGGAGAAGTGCATCGAGTTATGACTGAACAGAGAATGCCATCAGAAGTTAATGCTGAAGTCAAACCTGGTGAGCTTAGATCTTCCATTGTTATAATATTTTTGTTCACTTCCTTTGCTGTAATTCTGTTGTCTTCTGCTCTTTCATAGAATAGATCTTATCAATGAATAATTAAAATTTCACACTTGGGTCAAATTCAACCTGTGCATCAAAATATGAGCTATTAGTGTTAATTAGCTTTGGAAACCCCACATTTCGGGTTATAAAACTCACTCCAAAGAAAAGAACACACAGCTCATGTTTTCATGAGAAAATGAAAGACTAACTCATCTTTAAAAAAAATGCTTTGGAAACCCTACTGTACAAAAATTATCGGCTTATTCGATTTTAAGCCAATAAAATTGGCAACTCAAAATACCAAGGAAAACCTTAAATATTGCAAATATAAGTATATGATAAATCCAGTAACTTGGGAGCCGCTGAGATCCTTGAACACAAACTCAATTGAGAGAGCCAGCAGAAAGAGGAATCGTACCCAGTAAAAGGGTTGGTGTAAAAACTCAATGCTTTGAAGCCTTATTCCTTCTTGCTCTTGTGGGATTCATTGGTTCCTGCTGCTTAAAAGACTGAATCATATTGTAAACCTGCGTAGAAGATTTTTTTTATTAAATGGAAGACAATGAGAGAAACAAAAACAGAACAGAAGCTTAAGGAGAATAAACACTGTCGCAAATCAAGCACAAAAAAGAGGAACATAATGGAAAGAACAAAAAAATAAATACTAAGAGGAAATCAAATAAAAATAGAAAAATAAAGCAAGTAACACAAGATTCAGAAACAAGCAACTCCAGATGCCAGCATATGCTGAACTGCCCATGTGAACTGAACTCACAGTATATTTGTCCTGATTGGTGATTAGTAACAAGAGAGAGAAGAAAACAAAAAGGGAAAAAGAAAACGGAAAATAGGGATGCCTCGTAGATATCCTTTTGAAAGTCATGAAATTGGCATGCAATTTTCTAAAAATCAGTGTTTAGCATAGCATTTTATCATATGGTATTGACCCCCACCTGCTAACATTTTAACAAGAAAAATTGGGTGAAAAGCAGGGGAAAAAAAGGAGTAAACAAGAGATACATTCTCCTGCAATTTTGTTTGGATCACCCAGAGAATTAATCATGATACAGAGGCAATGTGTAACCATAACTATCAATATTCAATAGTACTGAATATCAAACTAGTGGTAAATGCAATTATATGACTGTCAACCCATATGATTTAGTTTCCTTCTGCCAAAATGTACGTGCAGGGCCTATGTCTGATTATTCAACCTGTCAATTTGATGGGCTCCACCTCAGACGGGCCATGTTACAAATGGAAACAAAGTGACCTTGCAAATAGGCAGTAAAAAAGGTAATATAGCAGGAACAGGAGGGATTCGAGTGCAGAGCAGCATAGAGGCAGTTCATAGATGTGAGTGTAAAAATGTAAAATGCAGGGAAGCAGAGGCACAATTGTGCAACATATATGAAATTCTCAAGAAATGAAACAAAATAGTGGTCAATTAAATACAACAAGCAATGTCCAAATGAAAGAAGGGCCAGATATTCAGTAGCAAGGATCTTCAAATCTGCTATTTTTGAGGCATGATTTATCCACAGTGGACCATCATATTGACTGAGGATTTCCAAACCAGGTTCCTTCCTCCTGAACACACTCATGTCCCCAAGATATAGTGCATATCCTCACATCCAGATCATATAATTCCTTCTGAATGAAATTTGTTTGACTCATTCATGAGTTACCTTATAATTCTTATAAGATATCATAATGAGTACAAAAATAAGGCAATGACCAGATGAACAATATTCCAACACACAATGCTACCTCTATTATTAATGAACACAGCACATCTCAACAGAACGGACTGAGGAAAGAACAAAATGCTATTTTAATCCCCAAAAGATTTAACTCTCTACAATTGATGAGATAAGAAAAAATAAAAGTCAAAACATGAAACTGAGTGATTTGGCTATGTGCACATTGCTAATGTACCTTTCGAACACCAGATGTCAATCCCGTGCCTTGGATGGACTTTCTGTCAATGTGTTTCCATTCTATCGAGTTCTCGTTCTCTTTATCATACAAGGACTTCACCCCTCCTTCATGCCAATGATCAGCAGCATCAAAAGTGATCAATTTAATGTAATAGGGAATCCGAGAATAACAAGAAGACATAAACAAATAGGAACACCAGATAGTTATTCCAATTGTTTTCATACCTTTCAGATATAAAACCAATAACTCAACGTACATCCGTAACTTGATGTGAGTGAAAATGTGAACATACTCGCCAACATCTTCTCTCAATATTAAACTACCGTTCTTTCTTATGTCAATTTTAAACAGCTTCTTTAGGTACTGGTCCATGGCTTTTCTCCTTGTAGTCGCATCAACTCTCTCTCCATCCAATACTACAGATGGGAACTCCCACAAACCAGCAAGCAATCCTTCATCTGGCCGTTTTACAAGAAGGAATGCACTGTTTTCACTGTGTGCCTTCCAAAATTCTGGATCTTTGCAGTCTGTTATCTCAATGACACAAACTGCTGCAAAATCGTGTCTTTGTTTTGCCTTCGCAACCTTCATTGGAAAATCTGTAACTTGTACGGTTTGACAGTTTCTGGAGACAGACATTGCATGACATTGGTCTGAAATGGGGCATGCGGAACAACTGGGGCTTAATGGAGTGCAGACAGTTGCCCCAAGTTCCATGAGAGCCTGGTTGAAATCTCCGGGCCTGGAAGGGTCAACAAGTTGCCCTGCCAATTTCCTACAAGAAAATTAGAACACAGGCATGAAGCCAAAGGGAAATGAGGGGAGAAAAAAGAACATAATAGGTGGAACACATCTTCCATATCTTTCAGCGGGTGAGAGCCAACATTGATAGATACTAGAGCAACTCTGCCAGAACAATCCCAAATTCCCAATCATCTGGTTGGGATGCTCACTGTGTGCATTGTGCATCCACAGTGGCTCAAACTGATGAGTGTCTGTACTCTGTACCACTTAAATATGAACCCCAGCTCTACAAACTGCTTGTCATGAAGGGAAAAAGCATAATATAATGGGCCAACGATTGTGTGAAATTAAGGAATAGACTAAAATGCCTGGTAAATTCAAAACTCACCAGAAGCTCTTGACAGTTGTGGACTCTTTTGGATTGGCGGAAATGGCCTTCAGTCTGGAAATCACTCTTATTACATTTCCATCCACCACAGGAACTACCTGAAATCACGAACATTGAAATGTGAATAAACCAAACAGATCATCCTAGAGTGTAGTAGTAGATAGTAGCAAAGCCACACCTCCCCGAAAGCTATAGAGGCAATAGCCCCTGCTGTGTAATCCCCAATTCCCCTGACCTTGCGAAGTGAAGAAACAGTAGTAGGAAACTCACCTCCTTCAGCTATTGATTTTGCTCCCTAATCAGCATAACAAAAAATACAGAATGATTTTCTTTGAAAAAAGAAATTACATTTATTTGTTCAATACACTCTTGCTGGATCAAAAAGGCTGCATGAAGCATATCAAGTGGTAAGGTTTTTCATCATTCAATAAATAATTTAAATTGCATTCACAATTTGCTTACCTATACTTGTAGATACATGGAAAACATATTTCTGGAGTTTTTAGGGCAAAAATAGATAAGTTCATTGAAATTTGAGAACAAGTTTTGCATCACAGTATCAGAAGGTGGCAAAAGGAACAATGCAAGAAACGGAGAAGAAAATAATGGCATCAATCGTACCTCTAACAGAAAGCGAGCACGCCTGTAGTATCCCAAACCAGCCCACATCTCGTTAACTTCCTGCAGAGAACACCTCCTGTTTTAGAATCCAGAAATGACAATGGCAACCCTTCTCAGCGTGCGCATCTCTAATGTAATCTTGTCACTTTTGAAGTTTGATTCCTTTCCAAAGAAACATTACACATTCTTCCTTTTAGGTTCATGCATGTTTGGGATGAAATTTTGGGCTGCCCAGAGTCTATTCAAGTTTTTTTTCTACAAGGTTATAAAGAGTAGTTGAAAATAATGATAGTGTTATCCTAGTGCTCATGCATTAAGAGCAATGGTGAGGATAATGTTCTCACATTTCACCAAAGATCATAAATTATGGCTTACCAGCAAATCATTGAATATTTACAAGAGATATTTTGAAAGAAATCTCATAATAGAAGGAGATTCTTTAAATGGAATCAAGTGGACTCCCTATATAAATAAAATGGCCGCCAATCCACTGGTAGCTCAGTGGTGAGGGACCTCCGCAGAAACAGCCAGGGTTCAATCCCTGGTTGTAGAGCGGATGGTGAGGAACTTGGGTAGGACGTGTGAGTATTAACTAGAGCAAAAAAAAATAGAATATAGATAAATGGCCATGTTTAGTGATCTATCTCCTGAAAATAACTCAAGGAAACATAATACCAACAGAACTTAAATGTGTATTACTATATCTCCATTGAGTAAACAAATATTCAGTTAAAAACCTGACTTGACCAGTACCCAATCAGCAATCAGGCCTGAACCATGGACCAAAATTCACACCAAATCAATTGGGCTCATAAAACAAGTCCACACTCCATACAGGAGTTTTTCAGCTCAGGATCTTTTCAAGTGATCAGGTGTCCATTGACAGCCATAGGTCTAAAAGGAACTCCTGTAATATTGGAACTACTGATTCATATAGTTTGGCCTACCATTTTCTCTTTTTTCTCATTTTTCTATAAGCCATAAGGGATCATAAATCTTCTAATCTGACTATATTGTAAACTTTTATAATACAATTTTGCTGATGATAAAAAAAAATATCTAGGATCTCTCTAATAGATCAAAAGGTGGAATTTCGCTCATTCTAAGTACGATTATGTAATAAATTGTGTAGCCCACCTGCCACAGGACCCATGTCAGATCAAGCAAGTGGTTGGTCTTCCGATTAAGTCTTAAATCTACCGCACACTAGAACACACAGCAATATTGGAATAGATCCATATCTAAACCATTTGAGGCTAGCAGATTCAAGGGTTTAGGGGGCACTGAAATACCTCTTGAGAAGCCTCGGCGAGATGGCGGACGGTGGGCCATTTCTCCATCCAACGGTTGTAGTAGTCGATGACGGTCAAAACCCTAGTCTGCTGCAGCATCACTTCAGAGACCCAGACGCCATAAGCGCGTGCTTCTCTTCCGTCTTCTCTTCCTTCCTCCTTCTCTTCATCTTGGTTGATTCTCCAAGGCAAGACCCTCTGGTTTTCATAGTACCAGCGCAGCAGAGAAGCCCTAATTTTCACCACTTCTTGGGGGGAGAAGTCTTCTATGTCTTCAACAGTGCTCTTGCAGCCCACCCCTTTAGTGCTTCTCGCTCTCTTCTTCTCCTGCTTCTTCTCCATGGGCGAAGGGAAAAGCGCGGGAAAATTCAAATTCAAGTTGCAGCTTTTTCCCGCCAAAAAGTTGAGATTGAAAGAGGAAGCCGGGAGCAGAAGAAGCATATGCGCTTTTCTGCTTCGTGCCTCTGCTTGTTGAAGACCGTTTTTGTGTTTGGCAGCGAGTCTAATGACGAAAATACCCCTTCTTAGAAGCAGATTAACGTCGATCACCCGTTGTGCTTAGTTGTAGATTCTTTCATTTCTGGGGGTATTTCTGCTGGAAATGTTGTCTTTCTTTACAAAAACTGATGCAAGCATCCTCAGAGGCCAGAGCTTTAGAACGGCTAGTGGACTCCCAAGATTTTACTTTTTTAGGTTTTGACATTGCAGTCACCCCCACAACTCTCATCACCTGATCAAATGTCAAGATTTTTCCTAGCAATAAAAGACTAAAATTCCCAAATTATTGGTATATCGCAAAATTTTCCAAGATTTTAGAGTATTGCATTAGTTTGAACATGTAAGTCATTTTGACATTGTGCATTGAGATTGAGAGCATGGATAGAGTAAACTCGAAGGGTAGCGCACTTAGATAGGACCATGGTTTAGAATCGGGAGGTTGCGGCTTCAAGCCATGTGTTCGGATAATAGTCAGTTCTCCAATTCTCCAAGGAAGAGAGTATCAATAGAGTAATGTTAGGGAAAATTTTGATGTTGAGAGAGTATGGATAGAGTAATGTTTGGGAAAATTTTGATGTTTGGTCAAGCTATTGGCATTTTAGACTGCATGGTCAAAACCACTTATTTTTTTCGGCCTATACAAGAAAGCCCTATCTTTTATACTGATCATCTGGTGGGGGCCACTATGAGTAGACAGGTTGCAACAATATGAACAATCACAGTCGTTGGATGGATTGTTCTCTTGGAGTTGACAGTGGGCCACCCGCTTTGTTATCATTCTAACCATCCATATCAATCTGGAGGACGACTACTTCTTTGATAAATGACTCATTAACATTGCTTCCAACCAGATGAATGGTCTGGATCATTTGTTGCTCCCCAATTGTTCAAAATGCATGCCCTGAAATCAGTAGGTTTCACATGACCCCCATCATATAAATATATTCATCACTAGGACTTCAATCATCTGGGGCAACAAACTGGTCAGATGGGCTCCATTGTTCTGCTGCCTACTCAATGGATGACTTAATCCATATACATGATCAAAAGTAAAATGAAGAGGGTCCAGGGGCGGCTCGACCATTGAGCAAGAAAAGCCCTTGCTTTAGGGCCTCCAAAAAATAAGGCCTATAAAAATCATCTTTTCAAATTCTAAAAAGCATTCAAGCAACTGTCATAGTTTTTTTTCTCCCAAGGCCCCATAATTCCATTGTTTTATGATTTTAACATTTTTTTTAATTACAAGCTCGTATTGTATGTTTGTTATAGTTAGTGTTCGTTTTATTTATTAAATTATAGTACAAAGAAAAATATCTATTCGAAAATACGAATCCAATGCTCAAACTTAAAAAAAAAAAAAAATAGATAATTTGAGCCTCATTAGGATTGCGCTTTAGAATGTCTCGAGCCCCCCGAACGGTCCTCCGTATTTCTCTACGGATGTGTATTATGTTATCAAAACTAAAAGAAAAACTTTCTAAAATTTAGGCATGATTGAGGAAACATTTCTCTTCTTTAAAGAATATTGCTTGCTTCAATGAATAACTAATAATATTATTGAGAATCATCAATGAAAAATATATATATATCAAAAGATTACAATCAACCAATGAATGGGCGACTTAATAACTGCAGAAGGATTTTTTGGAAGAATTTTATTTGATTCTTCTATCTGTTTTCCTGTTCTTTCCATTATCCTTTGAATCAATTCACTTCTATCTATCTGTACAGGGTATTGCATTCATAGGATGCTTCCATCTGGGATCACTGCATTCCTGAGGACAATGACTATACCCCCACTGATGATATACCCATAATCTTCTCTGCTCCCTTCTTTTACACAGTCTGCATTCATAATCTACAATAACAAAATACAGTTAGAGATCTTGGAGTTGATTAAACAGAGCGGATATGAGAGGGGGAAGGTGTACACATGATTAGCATGCAGATAACTTCCTATTAGCTTACATGGGGCACATTTGTTTTAAATTCCCTGCAGACATCACACGCCTCTCATTGAATGACACCTTGATCAATCCAACAGTGTACATCAAGTCAGCTGTAGTGAAATCTACGTAGGGATGTGATGTGAATGGCTTAGATCGATCATAAGTGGGGGGCCACATAAGTTAAATGGAGGCAGGAAGTAGTGGCATTCTCTGAATTGTATAGTTGGGCATTTGCCACTGTTCTAAACCATTTGAGCAAGTTATCTTCACTTATAAAATCAGTGGCTATTGGGTTCTCAGAAGTGTGGTAAGATCATCTCGAGTCATTAAAAAAATGTGCATGATTGAAATAATTTAAAAGGTTTTGCATTAGTCAGTACCCTAACATTTTTGCCAATCCTTGCATTCTTATCTATTATGGCCTTTCTAATATATGATTGTTCCCCAATGCCAATAGGGATGTCATTGCCATGCTCAGCCATCCTACTTTGAACATCATCTACCTGTTGAACACACAAGCAAGCTTGAAATAAGTACGGTGCTTAGAGAAGAAAACAAATAAATGCATCCACAGCATCATACTTGGTAAATGTCAGAACCCATGACCACAGAATCCTCTACCACTGCCCCATCACGGATTCGTGTACGCATACCAATGACAGAGCCATCAATCTTGCACCTCTACTCTTAATCAAGTTGAAGTTAACAAAAAAAAAAAAAAAACAAGACAATCAGCAAGGAAATTAAAAAATATAATCCAATTAAAATGCTTCCATGTGAATGAACCGTCTCTTCCTTTGTAGGCTTGTTTGTATTGGTATATGCATTTGCGCACATCCAAGGATAAGCAAGAACATGCATATTTTCATGCAGGCACATTTACTGCTTATAATTGCCTTCTACACGTCTGTGTCTGAGAAGCTACACTCTTTCTCAGCATTCATGTGCTTTTGTTTATTTAATCATCTATGCATTTATCCATATATGGTGTATTCATGCATTGTAGAGATATATGCATGAGAGTCTAATTTTAGAACTTAATAGGGTAAATCTTATGAATACTACAACATATAAAAGATTCAGATGAAAGTAGCACTGAAACACCTACATCAAAGATGCAACCATCTCCGATAACACTCTCTGTAATGACCGCATCTGATACCATAGTTGGTGGCAGATACCGTGGTAACGTGTAGAGTGGAGTATGTCTATCATAGAAACTGCTAACAAAGCAAGCAACATGTTAGTTGGAGCATGGAAAGGAGAATATTGTCATCTTTCCTTGTAGCTTACTGACTTGAAAGCGGAAGACTTTTTCCTCGTGCTTTCAATGTTTGCTTGGTAGAAGGCTTCAATGCTTCCCATGTCCTCCCAATAACCATCATAGGTGTAAGATTGAACCTGATTCATTCCCAAGTGAAGAATATAAATTATCTGTTCCTTTCATCTATTCCACTTCAAACTAAGCAATAAAAAAAGGATAATTTTATTTGAAAACATCTAGTGAACAATCTCAAAATTCCTGCTAAATTTATAGGAATTCCTAGGAGAAGAGCTTCTTTATTCAAGGTGGTGAGACTGAAGGGTCAAGAGTGGAGATTGACAAGGGACCATCAAATATGTAAGATTCATTTTTACAGGATGAAGGGTTTGTGGTCATTTCCTCTCGGGCGTATGAGGTCTTTTTTTTTTTTTTTTTAAATTGTTTGTTACTTCACTCTTCGATAAGAGCCCCCACCTCCAAAAAATCCTTGGAGTTCATAATGGATTTGCCAAATGTACCCCAAATCAAACCAATAAGATAAGTGCATTATATGCATAAACATAGTCATACATGCGAAAACATCTATTTGCATCACATCAAGCCTTTTCATTTGTTGCACTTGGACACTGGCAAAAATCAGTGTCAGACAGATCAAAGTGCTGTAACCCAAAAAACTAGTGCTTTAAAATGCAGGAATAAAGAGAAGCCATACATATGATGGGTATCATTTATTCAGTTTGGTTATACCAGATGGCCACAGTTCCGAACACTTCTGGAAATAGCTATTCTTTAAGATTAAGTATTCATATTGCATTGCGAGATTGAGAAAGAATTGGTACTGCACTGTATTAGTGCATGAAAACAGGAACAAAATATCTCCATAAGAGCATATGATATTGAAACAAAAAAAATTCAGAATGAAAGAGAAATGTTTTTCTCAATGTTCAAATTAGAACAAAATAGCTGACCTTCATTCCCATAGAAATTGCACCTGCTATTACTTCGCTAAGAAAATCATTGGCCTTGGGGAAGTACTCGGTTAAAAGCTTCATCATGACATCTCTCTTGATGACATAGATCCCCATGCTCCCCAAATAATGAACATCTTGCTTCAGTTTACTTGAGCCTTTCTCCTGTATTTTCCAAAACAAAGTGCTAAATATAAGATTATATAACTAAATAAGCTGTAAGCATCTCCACAATCAACTTCTATATGAACTTGCTTCCATAAGCACTGTGAATCGATTTCACAGCTGAGATTTAATCGCACTTTCTCACTTTCTCTGTTATAAATAAAAAGAGTCACAGTTTTGATATTTTTGTTGTCCCTTAGTCTTAGAGAACAGGGCGAGAAACTTACTTTCATGGGTTTCTGTTCCATCGCCTCTAGCTTCTCTTTTAACTCAAGAACCTGATTTTGACCGTCAACTTTAGCAAATCCAAAACTTGCATTTTGATTCCTTGTAGCACATGAAACAGCAATTGTAATATCGGCATTGTTATCCCGGTGAGCCTGTATAAGTTTCTGGTAGTCCATTCTATAGAGATGGTGACCAGGGAGTACCAAAAAATCCATTACTGGATGCTCTTCCAGTATACACAAGAATCTCCTAATAGCATCAGCACTGCCCTAAAAAACAAATAAGTGAAAGACAGAACCCTTTAGATTTGAGATCAATAACCTTGGTTATTACTCTAAGCACCATGAAGAATTAGTGATGTTTAGAAAACAAATCAATTATTGCCACTGCATTTGAGAATATATTTGGTTGCTGCCATGTTCTTATTTAAACCATTAAACCTCATTATGAGAATAACATAGCCTAACAGAGAATGGGTTATGTCAATTATTACCTTTTCAGTTAGAAGCTACACAACTTAGACTATGGCATTTGTATCAGACACACCAACACCAGCAAACTAGACTAGTGATATGTCCCGAGTCACATGATAATACTAAGAATCTAGTATCTGTATGACATATAAAAGTTACTGATCTGACAGACCTTCACTGAAGGAACACAAATATTAGACAAATGAATATAAATGAAAAAAAAAATCATTGAGGTCTATATAATTCAAAAAAAAAAAATGCAAACTATAGAGGGCCTTGATGTTGCATAGAAGGACGAAGAGATTGGTGATCTGTACTGATGATTTTGTGCAGCACTGAGGATTGATTATGTCTCCAAATTAAACCATACTGAAAGATTGTACCTATCCATTATTTTTCCTCGTCTCATGTTGAATATGAACTGCTGCTGCAGTTGTTTGTTTGCTGTACTTAGTTCTCAACTGCTATTTGCAGTAGATCAACAAAAGGTTAGCATTGTTCGTGGGGGAGATTTTTAGAAAATTAATCTTATTGTGGTGGTCCATCAATCAAAAACATGGCTAACTGAACCATGGACCCTACTTGTACATAATCAAGAACTAAACATAGGATGAAAATAATGTAATTATTCCCATCTAAACAACCATGTTGGGCTAATGCATTGCAACATGTACACAGGTGCAAACCTGAAACCAATCTTGGTCTTCATAGCTCTGGTCTGCAGCTAAAACCTCCACAAACCCATCTTTCCCAAGCCCATTGCTAGAATAAGCTCGGGCCAGATGAGAATTAAGAGAGGTGGAATTGAGCTGAGTCAGAGCATAAATCTTGGTGATGTTGCTGTTAATGCAGTTGCTCACAACAATGTCAATGAGTCTGTAATTGGCTCCTATGGGAATAGCACCTTCGGATCTTCTCTTTGTCAATGGATACAGCCCTGATTCTGACCCGTCTCCAAATACAACTGCCGCCACGCTCTGTGATAAATTGTGTTCAACTATTCAGTGGTATTCTTATTTAGTTGGAGATTTGGGAGTGAGAGTAATATAATAAATTGAAAGGAAGAAGTGAGAAAATTGTTGAGAAGGGAACTGAAGTAAATTGAAGTTGTCACCTAATGCAAGTGATTATTCAAAGCATGCACATTTTCACCTAAAGCAAGCTGATTATTCAAAGCATCCACACTTTTTGAACATTTTGGTGGTATGGATGATAGCCCACCTGTGAGTGAGGCTATGCGAAACTACAAAACTCATTAATTGGAATGCTGAGAACACAAACTCCCCAGCAAAAAAAGAAAAGAAAAGAAAGTTAACTTCAATGATAGTCATACTGTGATATCATAAAAGGCAGTTCGGTTCCCAATTTCCACATCAATTGACCTGCATAGAGGAGTGGGTTACTGCCCATTCTGCCTGCATTGCTAATTTTATGGAGGTAGAATAGAATGGGCTTCTATGAGGGCTACTCTAAAGGAGGAATGATGGCAATTGGGTGCTAAATATAGAAAATCTAAGGCCCATTTCAAAATCAAGCAAGAGAATACCACAGAACATTGTAATCCTGGGACTAGGATTATAGTAAGAGTCCCATTAAATCAATTAGGTAGTACAATGCACCCTAGGATCTGTTGTTCCAATACACAATAAGGCAATGCATGAAATTATACTCAAAGACTCATAAAAGTGCAAAATGGCCACCCAATGCTCTATTTCCAATGCCTAACAACAGAATTAAATAGAAATTCACATAACCCATTTCAAGTTTGAATGAAAAGAAATGCAGAGAAGGAAAGAAACCTTATCTAATGGTGGGTACAGTGGCATTTGAGACTCAGATTTCCCTGCATTGGACATGCATAAGCCAGTAGAACTGGAGGGCTTTTTCAGCATCTGTCCACGGCTTCTACAGGCCAATCTACGAATGGGAAGCTCAGTTTTGAGAAGTGCAGGGATGGGCTGTGAAAGCTGCAATAGCACCATGACAAGTGAAGAAGAAGTGTGGGTTATGGTCCTAAGGATTTGTTTGATTGATTTCTTCTATTTCTATGTGAGATTCTATTTCTATCTGATAGGTGGTCCAAAGCTTAAAACAATAGAGATGAAACAAGGAGAATATGTATCTTTCTTCTCCTTCATGCTTACTAAAAAGCCATTCCTTGCATGGCTTGTATCGGCTTCAACCATCAGCTCCATGCACCATGTGGATGAAGCATGCAAAAAAATAAAATATTCTTAGTCCGCAGTATGTGTATATAATTGCCATATTCTAAGCTTCATATCTGCCTATCATTTGAAAGGAAAGGAGATAAATTGTTCTACTTCGAGTTGAAATTAACCAATACTACGACAGAGGATTTTTTTTTTTTCTTTTTACCATTAGTTGCATAGGACTTGCATTTCGGTGTTTGGGTTGGATTCTGGGATGCTGGCCCATCACATGAAGTGAAAGTGTTACAGGAAATTTTTCATAGCACACTAATCCCAGATGGGGTCAATATCGACTCTACTCTTGAGTGTCCTTGAGCGTTTTGATGGTGATAGTCCATGGGAACAACCTGCAAATGCTAGATTTGCTAGTGTGAATCGTCCAAATTAGGTTTTCCAAATTCCAACTCCCTTGAATAAGCAATTCCGATGAATTACACTTGAGATAGTAAGACTAAACAGATTAATAATACTTTCAATGGGAGATAATTCTTGGTTTTCAACCAACTTCTCAAATCAACGAATGCTTTGTGGCAAGTGGGCCACACGATTTCTAACATATTATCTATGATCATGATTTGTATGGTAAATGTTCATCGCATAGTTCATTATAGGATACCATTTATCTTAAGATCCAGCCAACATTGTGTGGTCCAAATAGGCATGCATATGTGACATGTAAAGTGTGTGTGCCATAGTCCTTTGTCATACACCAAAACTATGGTATGGGATATATTCTTCTTCTTTTTTCCATTTGCTTGGCATGTGAAACACATTCATAGATGACTTGGATTTGACGATTCGACGATAAAACTAATTAAAACTTAAATCAAAAGTATGTGTATAATTGCGATTTTTTCCCCGAAAAATTATGCATGTATATGTGCAACTTCAACATTTGGGCAAATAGTATTTTATGTTTTTCTTAAATTCAATTTTCATATTTAACAAGTTAAATAAAATTTTACATGAAGCCTTTTTATTAAACTCAAGAAAATGCTCTAAATACAGTCTATTATACACTTATTATTCATCTATGCACATTATTCACCTAAGGTATGGTATCGTTTGAAACATGCTATTCAACTACCAGTTTCTCATTTTTGGTGTTAATATGATACAAGTTGCAAGAACTCTTGGCTTGTGTTTCTATAATAGGAGACTGCTCTTGAAAAGCCTTCTGTAATTGTTGCTGTTTTTCCCTGGAAAGAGAAGGAAATACCTTCTACAACTAACAGAAGGGCATTACAGTCAATTAAAACCAACATGATGCATCTTTACATGAGAAAACTTGCTTTATTTTCTGAAGACATTTTGGAATGGAGTCGTTTGGAAGGTAGGTATGTCTTACCATTCACATAACAGGTAGCTGTTGTCCCCATTAAGAGACCCCAACAAAGGAAAAAAAGAAATCATTAAATTCCGCTGATAGGCCCAATCTTTAGTATGTTACAAACAGACAGCTACATTGAAAAGGTGGACAGCATGCCTCTAGTAGAGAGGAAGAGGAATAAAATCATTGGTGTAGCAGGAAATGTTTTAGCTTCACTTTGAAAATTCTCATTTTTTTTAGGGGATGGGTCAACATGAGGATTCTTCATCGTACCTACAAACAGTTGATTTGGAACATCTAGAATCCATATTAGGTGTGCCAAAATGAAACCCAAGGTTGTTGAGGAATCAGAATCTATCATATAGGTCCCTGTCATTCACTTATACCAAGGAATCAAGAACAATATTTACCGAAAAGTGCAAAGTGACTTAAATTTAAGGACATGATTACCACGCTAAATCTGCTCTTTTTTTTTTTTTTTGTTATTTGACTCTCGATTAGCATCTGTACGCCTGAATTTGCAGGTTTACCGCCTCTGCGCGATAATATGCAGTATATATATATATATATATATATATATCAGTTACGCTATAAAATTCTCGGACATTTTTCTAAAAAAAGGCCCCTTTTTTAGCTGATAAAAGTGTGACACGTGTCATCAGTGATAACACATCCGATTCTCTCTCCTAAATATTCTCCTACAAAGGTGGATCTCTTAAAATACTAACACATCATTGGCTATTAGATAGGGGCAGAAACTTTCCTTTTGAGATAAGTAATTTTTTTTAGAATTTTCCACATATATATGAGGATTTTACGGGTAAAAGCCCCATATGACCCCATACCACTGATGAGGTCCCAGAAGCACCGTATAGACAGGAGGAGTCCTCTTGGTGCTTTTTTTTGTCATTTAGCGATATGGTCGATATCGACCATTATGTGGTAGTTGCTCTTAATTTGCAGAACCCAAATAGAAATTGAGTTTTTCTCTCTTGGTTATTGGTGCTGCTCAGAGCGGTGGATGGGGCCAAGGAGGCAGGGAAAGGGAGGACACGAAGGAATGGAGGGCGGCAAGCATGGGGTCGTCTTCATCAGAAGAGGGAGGATCGCCATGGAGGGAGAGGAGGAGGGAGAAGAGGGGATGGGAGACGGAGGCAAGGTTGTAGGCAGAGATGAGGAAGAGGGTTGGGTCTGGAGGTAGTGGGGGAGGGAGGCGAGCGATGGGGGCCAAGGACTTGCAGACCCAAGGGGAGTGAGAAGAAGCTCGAGGAGATGATCTGCAGGTGGACATGTAGATTCGTCTTTTTTTCTCCGCGATTTCTGGTCGATATTACACATTTTATTGTGTTCTGCAAATAAGACAGCTACATACTGAAAAAAATCTGACTGACAAAAAAAGTCAAATATGACCATCAGGGATGGTGCTATTGCCCATTTATCGCCCACAGCGACAAAAACACATAATGAGAATTTTCACGTAATTCCTCTTCCTCTGGAGGAGTAACTCTCACACACTACTACTCCTGTGAGAGTAAACTTCAAGACCCCGGATTTGATCCCTTGCCCTTCCTGAAAGAGAGATGCTGGCCCTGCTGAACCATGAGCATTAGCATCATTGGGTCTTGACCATGGGTTCAGCTACCTGCATGCCTTTGCAAGTCGGCTCTGGCTAGTCTAAGTTTTGTAACTATGAGGTCCTGCAGTTCTGCCGGGCCAAGATTATTGGGTTGTGCTTGTAAGTTCTCCAACTTCATTTAAACACAAGCCAGATAGCTTGCTCAGCAATCCGTTGTCAAAGACCAAAGAACCCTTCAAGTAGCACCATTGGGTCTTGACCATGGGCTCAGCAACCTACTTGCCTTTGCTAGTTGGCTCAGGCTACTCTAATTTTTATAACTTTGAGGTCCTGCAATCAAGCTGGGCCAGGATTATTGGGCTGTGACTAAAGTTTTCAAAACAACCCCAACTAGGATCAACTCATTTTGATCCAATTCAGCTCAACTCATCTAACTCTGGTTAACAAAAAACAAAAATGTTGGGGCTAGGTTTAGATCCTATTCAACCAAGACTCTTCAATGAATCCATTAATGGGACAGATTGCTCCTTTTTAGTATTGGTCCTGATCTGATCAAAATTTCACTCTAGTTAGAGTTGATCTCATTATTAATTTTGATCACATAAAATCATATATAAGGAATTCAATGATCACTCAACTTTGATTGAAGTGAAATTTGACCAATGCTAATGGAGGGCCATGATTTTGTGCTGGTTAGATATTTTGAGGTGGGCCATACTAATGAATAAAAAAAGGTTAGGATCCGACCCATACAATGAATCATCTACAGCTACAGTAAAAAGGAAAAGAAGGGTCCGTCGGAATGAGATTCTATTCGGCCAGAGATTTTCGTCTAATAGAGAAAAGACAGAAATCATTCGCGATGACGGGAAACACTGGTGCGCGATTTGGGTTCGTTTGATATCAATTATTTCAACCCTTTTGTTTCTAATTTGTATTCATTTCATGTCCATTGATTTTATTGCCTTGGAAGAGAAGATAGTGTAAATGAAAAACCCAATTTTTATCTCTTAACAATCTGAAATCATGAAATCCAGAGCTATTTGAAGCGAAATCGATGGAAGATCAACGACCCAGAAGACAATCGCTCAAAACTCAACGACCCAAATGGAAAGAGAAGGTATTGATCATCTCCATGTGCTTGTTCTGTGTAATCAACTCCCTTCATATATTGTTTTTAATTCTTGTCTGGGTGAGTTGAATTTTGGGTTTTTTCTTAGATTCTCATTTCTGTAGTCTGTAATCTCCTCTACTTGACCATCTATCTAAGCAGTCTTTATTTGATCATTCCTGTTTTCAGCAAATAACTTCATCTACCTTTTTTTTTTCCTTTGTTCTCATCACTTTTAGACTTTTATCTCAAAATGATGGGAGGCTTATAGGCTTATAGCTTATAATTATTTGTAATTGGTATTATTCCATTCTTGTAAAAAAAAAAAAATTTAATTTTTTGGGTCTTGAATGCAGCTCTGGAGTAATTGTTTGAAAAGGGTCCGGGCAGATCGAGCCCGCTTGCTTTGGAAAATCAGATCAGCTGGGAAACCAGATCTCAATCAAAAGGTTATTACTTAGTCTCCATTGTTTTTCCCATTTCTGTTAAGTGTTTTATGTCTAGTTTGCTCTTTTCTTGTTCCAATGGTTTTGCATTTGAAGCTTTTCATGGGCTGTCACTGGCAGAGTTGTCTTCCATTTCTTTCTTTTAATTGTGTGCAGTCTTTGAATGCCTTCCTCTTAGGCTTTACCACTTCCTTCCATTTGATAAGACGATTTTTTTCACTTTTCCTTGTCACTTTGCCATTGGACTGGGGATGGGTGAAATTTAACACACTCGCTCTATTATGCAATTTTGAGTATGATTTTAGTCCACTGGTTCTATTATAGCTAACTTGTGCACTGTTGTTGTTTCAATTAAATAGGAAATTGTGGAATCTGCTTTTCGGGACATAGTTTGTGATGAATTGAAAAGGATTAAACAATCTACTTTGAGTGATTGCTTAGAAATTCCAACTTCAGACGCTGATGATTCTTTGTGGAATTATGATGGTCCACACATTGCCTCTGAATCAACTTTAAGTGAAGGCGAGGAGCTAATGATAGAAATGGAAAAGGCCCTTTACGAAGATCTCAAAGCAGAAGCCATTAGAAGAGGTGAATTTATGAAGTCTTTTCATATTCGTTTGTCTTGCTTTTAACTAGAATGCGATAAAACTCATTTAAAGATTTGTTGTATTGTATTCCATGAAAATTCTTCCACGACCAGTATCAGTGGTTCATGTTTGAAAATGTAAGGGATTGACAAATAATGAAACACATATGACACAATGAAAGATTTTTTTTTGTTGATGCTTATTCTTGTGAGCAAAAAGACATGAGTCTGACTGTGATGATTGGACGACCATGTTGATGCAGAAGAAGGCCTCGGAATCACACTATGGTCTTCTTTTGAAGGACTAGACTCTTGACATCACACTATGAGGGCATGGATGACTTCATTCCATCTTAGAGGATGGAGGGAAAGCCCATTTTATTGGAAAATAAACTGTATTCTCCTCATTATGGCTGGCATCACAGATATATAGGCCTTTGTACCTTAGTCACATGACACAAAGGAGTTGATCACTTATTACTCTCTTTACCAAACAATTACTGCAATATGTATTCTAGGACTCTTTTGACTCTTAAACAAGTAAAACTTTGCCATGGAGGACTCCATAACTTAAACTCAACTTGAACTCTTGGCATATAGGACATGAAGTCTCATTTTACAGCAAGACATGCTGACTGGTGGTACTAGGGAAACACAAGAAATACTATCAACACTCAAACCGATATGCCAACTAATACCACCTTTTAAACCTCATCCCGGGGCCTCTTCTTTGGCTGGAGACTGCCTCAACCATCATGTCAGTTGTGTGGTTGCTTTTTCATAGTTCCTTCGTGGTGCCTATTGCTTATCATAGTTGAATGATAATTGAGTGCTATTTATCTAGTTTACTTGCATTCTTTGGATTACCGAACTCTCATCATCTTTAACTCTTCCATTTACCCAGCAGAACTTGAGTATATTGACCAAACTGAGGAAGAAGAGGATGACTACCTAGCTCAAGCAGTTTTTGAACAAATGAAACTTAATGATGACCAGGTATGTACAAATAAATAAAATACCATTACATGGTGAACCTCTTGTGAATGGATATGCAAAGTGTAAACCAATATATATATATAATGCCTGTACTGGCTGAAATAATGCAACAACTGCTGTAGTTAGTCTGTCTTTCTTGTCTACATTGTTTATACTTGTGTTCTTGTACTCTAGGTAATGCATTTTGTATGTATAATTTTCATTTTTGCACAAATTCCATTTTTTTATAGAGTTATGTGGCGCAGCCCCGAACCCTCGATCGATCTAGATCAATCTCCTGAAGGATTGGTCGAATCCAAGGGATGGATTCTTAACTTTAGAACACACTCACGACCATAAAACCCATTGGGAGGAAACTCCTGATACTTTGAATTAATTGAGAAAAGCATAAGCATTACAATGGGGCTCCTCTATATATATAGAGTAGCACTCTTAACAATTCCCAATTCCTTAACTAAACCTCCAGAGCACATTAAAGGAGTCGTTTTCAATACTCCACTTATTATATCAGTACCTAAACTCCCCTTGTAAACTTGTGCATATGTCGGTGTAAGCCGTGTACTTGGCTCTAGAAAAAAATGAGTCTGTTTTATTTAATATGTTTTTGGTTAGGACTGTTTTATTTAATATGCTTTTATTGTAGCGGCATGAGTCTTACTCTGCTGAGGGTGCTTTTAACTAATATTCTTATGAATCTTCCTCAAGCCCTTCAGCAAGAGAAATATTTTTTTTATGCAACTTCCCTTGCACAACATATTGCTTAACTAAACCTCCAAAGCACATTAAGGGAGATATTTTCAATACTCCAGTTATCATATGTTATGTACCTAAACAGCCCTTGTAAAATTGGACACATGTCAGGTGTAAAACGTGTGCATGGGTGTAAGAGTTGAGGGACTGTTTTATTTAAACCAAACCAAACCAAGCCTTTTCCCACTAGGTGGGGTCGGCTATATGGATTTGACGACGCCAATCAAATCTGTTTAGGGCCATGTCCTCCGTTAGATCCATGTAGGCAAGGTCATGTTTAATAGTTTCTTTCCAATTTCTCTTGGGTCTCCCTCTCCCTCTCCTACTCCTAGCAATCTCCATGCTTTCACACCTTTTAACAGGTGCCTCCATTGGACGCCTTCTAACATGGCCGAACCATCTCAGTCGATTTTCTCTCATTTTATCTCCAATCGGTGCTATACCTACTTTGCCCCTAATCTCCTCATTCCTAATCCTATCTCTCCTTGGGATCCCACACATCCATCTTAGCATTCTCATCTCCGCAACTTCCATCTTCTTGACATGATTATATTTTACTGCCCAATGAGGGACTGTTTTATTTAATATGCTTTTATTGTAGCGGCATGAGTCTTACTCTGCTGATGGTGCTTTTAACTAATATTCTTATGAATCTTCCTCAAGCCCTTCAGCAAGTGAAATATTTTTTTATGCAACTTCCCTTGCACAACATATTCCTTAACTAAACCTCTAAAGCACATTAAGGGAGTTATTTTCAATACTCCAGTTATCATATGTTATGTACCTAAGCAGCCCTTGTAAAATTGGACACATGTCAGGTGTAAAACGTGTGCATGGGTGTAAGAGTTGAGGGGCTATGCTAATCCTGGTATGTCCATTATAGATAATGACAAAAATGTAATCTTTTTATAATTTGATAAATACATGTCTCCCTTCCAGTTTAGATTGTTCTGGACCCTTGTATGATAATTTATTATCGACAAAAGATTAAACATTTTGCATCTGAAGACAATAACTAACAGATATCTAAGATACCTTTCTCAAATCCCAAGGTCATATTAGACAAAGACTAGATCATTTAATAATTTCCTCTTCTCAGAATGGATGTTTTAAAAAAAAAACACCAGTTCTCACTTATCGGAAGCAGTTGCACGGCAAGATTGGATTAGGATTTGAATGTAAAATATTGTAGGCCAGATTATTATTGGTGTCACTATGCAACTTTATTCAGTAAACAATTTGTATATCATCAGTACTAATGGTTTTTTCCCCATTTTATTGATATCACTTAATATTCAAAAGACTAAACCTCAAAAAAAAAAAGACATGCAATTTATGTCTACTTTATATTTTTTTAAAATGCAACTTATATTTCCTTTTCTTTGTATTTAAACAACTAAAATCTCAAAATGCAATTTAAGTCCATGAAAATGGAAAAAAAAAATATTCAAATGATAAAGGCAAATCAAGCTTCAAAGGAGAAACTGGATTTCTTGGACATTTTTATGTTGTTGCTAACTGCCACCAAATTTTTTTTAAGATATATCAGTGTTCCTTGCTTTTTGTTGTAATTTTATCTTCAATGTTCATATATGTGGTTCTGTATCCTCAAGGTCTGATACTAAAAGGCTATGATCATGTTCTCGGCTCTAGAAAAAATGGAATCCAACTTGACACTTTCAGCACTCTTTAACTGGACTCGTATGTTGCCTCATTCGATTGGCTTCATAAATTTTCTTCAATTTTTTGTTAATGAATTTCTGGCTTGCATGTTTGGCCATATTATGTTTTTTGTTGGAACTGTTTTATTTGATAGTTTTCATTGTAGTAGCATGAATCTTGCGCTGCTGGGGGTGATTCTAACTGATGTTCTCATGGATGACATGGACATGACTCCTCTCACACTGATGCAGGTTGGCAAGGATGACAGAATTTGGTGCCCCATCTGCAAGCGAGGGGAATTAAGAGAAAACGTGTATCTTATTTACTGCACTTCTTGTGGGCTTCAACTCGACATTCAAAGTGATAAGGTTCTATATAAGATCGTTGTTTGTATCAGTTTCTGCTTGTGGTGGATTTGCTTGTTGATTTTCACCTTCATTATCATATTAAGAGCTAGATGTCCATACCCCATCAATCTAGCATCTTCCATAATTTAAGATAATAAAAGATTGTATTGATTTTGGTGGTCCTTTCCATCATTTGTTAAAAGAAAATATGGTGTAGTCCTGTGATTTAAGGGTTCAGTTGGATGTATCTGAATTGCAAAATAGAGTAAATATTTTGACTGGGTGGATATTGTCCCTTCCTAGTGTGTTTAGGGCAGCGAAAACTGGGAACCACAGAACATGGGGTACCTGAATGTAACAGATGATACTTTGCGTTGAAAACTATTATGCTTGGACAATGTTGTAGGGTCTTCCAAACGGACATGCTCCTTATGTGATGTTTATTGTAAGGATCTAGTTTCCTTTCCACCATTGCATGAGGCTCTTGAGGCATGCTTGGTGTTACTAGTATGCTTATTACTGAGGCGTTTTTTTATTTTTTAAGAAAATGAATTTAGCATAAAATGGCTCATGTTCTTTACATTGAAAATGGTTTGAATGTTGGAAAAAGGTGGTTGAATTATTATTATTTTTCATTTTTATTAATACTAGCAGTACATATTAGCAATCAAGCTGAGGTGCTGAGGCACAAGTAGCTGAAATGGTCCACCAGTTTACTATAGCCATCTTGCTCAACTGTTCACCTCTGATACACTGAAACTGCTTGCTTCATGCTTTAGGTAGAACTATGAATTTCTTCATCTCTTTAAAATTTTATTAACTCCTATTGATCATAGATGAATAAAATAATAATGAAGTACTATTTGTTTCTCTCATCCGTATATCAATAAGTGAATTTTTTTTTTCATTAAGAGTAGAGATATTGAAGAGACAAAAGGTGTCACTAGAGTCTATTCTTGCACTGGTGCATTTGGATGTTCCCCAAACAATGCGGTTGACTCGGATATTTGGTAGGGGGGATGATTGTCCACTGCTGAAATCAGGAACCAGATTAAGTGGAATGCCCTTTTTTTTTTCTAGCTTTCCTGTCTAAAATCATTATCAGCATTGAGCAATAGCATTAACTGGGCCGAGGTTCTCAGAAAACAAATTCCCTCTTATTGTGAACGCTAATTTTCTTGCCAACCCAGACATATATGAGAATGAATAACCATCTATTTTCCAAAGTATTCAAGCCTTGCTAAAAGCAAGTATTCAAGCCATAGTGATTTGGGTACAAACAAACCCACCTGTTTGCCTCCAAGAACTCTCAATTCTTGCTGGGGGGTTTTATGAATTCCCCAAATGCTACCCCCCATCTGATTTGACAAATTCTCAAGTACAATGTAGCATTTTGGAAAATGGAGTTGAGAGTTCTACTGGCCAAAAGTGACATATCATGGGCTGGTAACAGGGAATTCAGAAGGGAACGGCAGCTCTTATTGCTGTCAGGTATTCCCAGACATAGGGAATTTCCTGTTAGAAATACCTCCAAACAAGCAGGCAAATGGACAAAATTCAGTCACATGTATTAGCTTCTTCCAAGAAATATCCATCCAGGATATGGGAAACTTCTGTGTTGCCTATCTGATCATTGAATTTGTTGTGGCAGGTGACTTTGGATTTTCTGCGGGTTCGATTGGCTGAAGTTCATGTGGAACATCTTGACAGGGGATGCAAAGTCAAGCCCAAGTTCTGTGTGGAGACAAAATTTAATATGACTGCATTGTATATTAAGTGTCAAGCTTGTGACACATTTGAGATTGTATTGTAACAGGCGTTTTTCTTTTAACATTCTTTTATAATTTCCCTTTTGTTTTTATTAATGGCATTATAGATTTGAATTTGCAGAGCACAAAGAATTGAGCATTTTGTTCTTTTTCATTTTGTTTCTTGAGCATTTGACTTTTGACATTACAAGAAATTCATTTGTGAATATGTTGTTCTGCTTCAATTTACATTATAAGGTCTTGCTAATTAGCGCTTGCATCAATGTACTGAGCTAATAAGCAGTGGAAATCCTATCATCAAAACATAATACTACTATTTTGTTTTTTTCCTTTTTTTAATCAGTAGTGATGGCATGTTGTTCATGCACCCTTATAACGGCAGGCATTTATGCATTTGGCCTGAAATGTGTCACTTCATTGCTTGTACCAAAACTACCATGCAACCATCCATTCTGCCGTTGTAAGGACATACTTGAAGATGATTCAAGGGAAGTTAATGACTTATGTTCATGTTCCCCCCTTGAATAAAGAAAGGGCAGAAAAAGAACAGGTGATATATGTTTTGTGGGGATGCATCTGCATGGAATTTTATTTCCTCACTTTATGTTTATTCCTTGATTTCAAACTGGCTAGGAAAACACTGAAAAGGCAGGAGAATCCAAGAGGTGGAGGGCACAAACAAGGCATGGTTTAAAACTTGGTAAAACTCATTTTGACTCGGTTGAGTCAACCCAACTTGACTTTAAATTTGGAACACTCACCACTTGGTGGGAAAGAGGTTATAGGGGTATTCAAGTGATGGATCAGGTTAAAGGGACAAGCCGGTGGCCATGAGTCCTGCTCTCACCAAACTTCCCGGTGTTTGATGATTGGATCATCTCCCCTGCATTTGTAAGCGATGATTTCACCTATATCGCATGAATAGGTGGTCTTCTCCCAATGTGTTTTAGGGTTCACTTCTGTTTTAGGCAGGTTTCTCAAGGGCGCAACCACCTTATTTGGTACCAAAATATGATGAGCCCTGGAAGATGGCCCTCCTACAGGGATGTGATTGTGCATCCAACTACCAAAGGAAAGCTAGCCTAACTACTACTCTACTGCTAAAGTTTACTCTAATAAGGCAGACCCCACTTTCAGACTAATCAGATATAATTATATGAGTTGTTATAATATTTTATTTATGTATTATATAGCTAATTAATTTGACAATAAAATCTTTTTTTATTATTATTATCATCATCAAAACCTTGTTCCAACTCTCAAGGCTATCTCAGTTGGCCTAGGACCTCGGTTTGCTCCCTAAGGTTGAGGGTTTGAAATATTACTACCACACTGAAGCAACAGGAGATTTACCTGACTCCCTCTAGCCCGTAGGAATTAGTCTAACTTATATAAAAAAAACTCTCTTTGCTCCACTGCATGAATTTTGTATCTCCATTCCAATCTATAAGCCAAATCCACCCAATAAAACCATTTTTATCTTGGAAAGCCCTCAATTACTGTGAGCGCTATGTGCCTAAAATACCTAATGAGGCCCCCTGGTGATCCATCTAAGCATAACCATAATAACAGAGAATGAAATATGAATAGAACCCATAAAATAGTGCGTTGCATCAATTTTGTACGGATTTTGGATGAGAAAGATTTATCGGCCGTTGATCAAGTGGTTATGATGATGATTGGAGCCTCCCTCACCATAATTTTCCGGTCCCATTCTAAGTGGGCCCACAAGAAAAGGTTCTCCCCTCCGGTGAGGGGGCCCTTTTTATGTCAAGACTCAAGAGGAGATCAAGCAGAGGGAAGGTTAAGAAGACCAGCAGCAGAGGTATTCAGTATTCTCTCTCTTTCTCTCCCCCTTCTTCAAGTTCTGCTTCAACGTTTCTCTTTATTTATCGGTCGATTCGGCTGTTATTTCGGGGAATCGCCCCCGCTACAAAACGATACTGATATCCCATCCATGAACTTATCTGTTCGGCCACGGCAGATTCCTATGACAAAACGTCCGTTACGTTACCCTTTTAATCCGTAACTCTTTCAATCGTAACTTATAATTCATCTTTTTAGTTTCATTGCTTGCATTGATCTTAACATCAATTTTGCAAAGCAACAACGCACTCAGTAAACATGTATTTGCGATATTACCATCAAGTTTCTGATCTCTATCTAAGATTTAGCTACTAATTTGATTATGCTGCTTTTGGAAATCTAGAATTTGTTGGGTAAATTTGGGTTTTGCCTTGAAAAGTTAAAAGTTGAAATTTTAAGGGTCTTTTTGTTTGCATAGAATACATAGGAATTCACCATCTGATACCATGTGCTTACAATATGCAACAAACAGTTGATCTTCATATGAGGAATTCCATGGGAAGCTCTTTCTCTTGGGATGGAACTCTTTCATCTGATGAATTCCATGTTGCTGCCATAGCCCTTTGTGAGAGATGGAGAGAGATTAATCCCACTTCCCCACCTTGGATATGGATTCCTTCTCCAAGATTACCTTGGGGTGCCCCAAAAAAGGTAAAAATCACTACTTGCAGGTCCCATTCTTATTATTTGGTCCTCTATTAATTAATATCTTTTCTTATTTTCTGTTTTTGTTTGGTTCCCCCCTTTTTTTGGCAGGCAGATGGATATTTATCTCTAGAAAGTGTGTATCATCTGAATCCTAAGGAGGTTGGCATGGCAGTTGATATCTCAATCTGTACTAATTCACTGATGTGTGACATGGGTTTATGTAATTGAATGGAAATAGTAGCAGAAATTGATTTTCTGTTTAACATAAATGTAATTTGCAGGAACATTATTCTGAAGGAATTTGCATTGGGGAAGAAGAACCTTTGGATGATGCGACATTGGTATACTTTGTTTTTCATTTCTCTAATTGAGTTTATTAGCAGAATCCTTTAGCTGTTTCTATGCGACTTTGTGAGTTGCCCCTTTCACAAAAGAAACAACTGTTCTTGAGAGTTGTGAGTTTCTTGTAGATGAGGAGCCACTCGCAGTATTGTGACTTAGTCACGATACCAGGACTCATGGGCATTTTTGCCAAAAAAAAAAACCCTTTAATTCTAGGTTTTCATTTTTTGGCAAAAATTTGAATCCTTATTAGTATTTGGCAAAAAGCATAATTCTTTATAAATTTTTGGTAAAAATCCTTTTTTTTTTTTTGCTTTGGTTTTGTCTTTCTAGGGGGGAAACACTTGTATATGCTCAAGGATGACAGTATACAGCTACATTGCTGTATAGCAATTGTAATGTTTTTCCTTTTTTAGATTACTGTTACCAATAAAAAGAAATCATATCGTTCCCTTTTACTCTGAAGGTACATCATTGCACTCACACATTATCCTCATTTACTTTGTTCCTAGTCTTTTTTAGTTGTCCAAGATTCAGCTTCATGACATTTAGATCTAACTGCTGTTTTTTGAAGATGCCTCTTCAGTTGAGGTGGCACTTTTTTGTATTCACGTTGCCCACTTCGTACTAATCTTCTTTTTGATTACCTACGTCTTGAATACATTTGTTTTGTTATACTGTTGCTCCTAAATATTGGAATCTATCATACCTATGGGCCTCTAATATAAATCTATATCAATGGTCATTCCTGTTCTCCACTTCTCTCTTGATGGGTTGAAGCAGAATGCAGCACAATCACAATAGTAACAAAAAGAAAATAAATACAAGAATGGCTAAACAAATGAGCTATAAATGTCATTGTAACAAAGAGTAAGACAATAAAAATTCAATAAAAGTGAAGAAATGAAGAAATTAACCTAAAGAAATGAAAAATTATCATTTCCCAAAGGGGCAAGGAGGACGTCTCTCTTCTGTTGCTCCTTTCTTTTCCTTGCTCTCTTGATTTTCAAAAGAAAGAAATGGATACCCGAAGACACCTCCAATGAGTATTTTTAGAAAAAAGTCCTCTCAAAAAGCACTCCATGCCTGGCTTATAACAAACTGTGGAGCCTCATGCAGGCCAACCTGAGTGGATGGTGAGGCCCATACACAGAAATCTGTTGTCTGAAGTGGGGCCCCGTAACCTTATCTAAGTGTGCCCATATCTCTTTTCATACACTTGTACATTTCACATCTCAACAGCACTCCTGTTCATGTTTTGGCATTCCACATACTGGTTGTTTTGGTGAAACCTTTTATAGGTACCTGTTTCATGGGCTCTTCATTTTTATCTTGTTGCTGCTTCAAGGCTGTTTTTGTTTTCTTTCAATCTAGAAGCAGTCAAAATCTACCTAGGGTTCAAGAATTCTACAAGTGGGAAAAACTATGAAAACCAGGAGAACTTGACTCTGCTCACAATGTTTTTCCTCCCTAAGATACTTTGCTTCCTAATTGGCATGGCCTAAACTAGCTCATTAATTCACTGATTCAGCTAGCAGTTCATGGGTCTAGGATTAATTGGTCACCTACAGGAATAACTGCAGCAATAAAGGATGAGGGAAGTGAGTGCATGTCTTTGGAAATATGTTGGAGAAAAAAGAAAAGCTTCTTTTTCATTTTTATATTTGTTTTTTCAGAGTATGTTTCTTTTACTTCTCTCAAGTTTGCTTTCTAATAATCTAAGCATGTGTTTCATACCACTATGCAGAACACTTAAATGACATGCTTCTATCTTTGATTCCGATAATTTTAACATTCCTAGGGGCCTTATTCTTAAGGTGACCTGGGTTTCTAGCATATGTAGTGTCAATGACTCAATGTAGGGATACCAGATTATATTTGATGATAATCCAATACCTTAATAGCTCTCCCCTTTCCAATTGTGTAAAGCTGACTGTAAGAATTTCTTGCTAGGTTCAAAGCTACAATCAAGAAAGTCATGTCTATGATTTCCACATATTGTACAGCGCTTCGTACAGGGTTCCTGTATTATATTTCCGTGGGTACCGATGTGGTATGTATCTCTTTCAAATTGATTCTTATGCTGATTACTATCTTCTTGAGTTGAAGATCGTAGGCTGCTTATGATGTTGCAGATGGACAGCCCATGGTATTGGAGGACATTGAGAATGACCTTCCTTCAATCTCTTCAAAACAAATGAAGGAATTCAAATGGGCATTCATCACCCAGGAGGTACATTTAGTTCTATTAACCACTTGCATTTTGTCTGTGTGCTTTTGAATCTTATTTCCCAGGTTGTCCATCCCCATGGGCCCTGCGGTGGATGCAAACACTATACATATCACATTGGTTGGATGGTTGGAGAACCCAACATGTAAGATTAATGCTTATCAAACAGATGTTTAAAAACAAAAGGCCTAACACTCTACAGTAGTTATTGTGTTGAAAAGTTAAAGTGGCTAGAGCTAATCTGCCAGTCTGATTTTTGTACAGTTCCTTATCAACTGCAGGAACCAGAAGAATAGATGGTTCAGAGCAAGTGATCATCACCCACATTCATGAATGGGATAAGCAACTGGAGGAATAGGATAGTCCTGAGCCCTTTGGAAATGGTACTCCTGATCTGTGATCACCATTTTCCATACTCACAGGGCATAGATATAACATTATGTGGAAACTGGAGTCATGCGGATATGCATTCTTAAAAGTTGTCAGGATTAGAAGACTACAACCTGAATAGATGGTTAAAAAGCATCAGCACTCCAGAAAAGAAAAGTGGGCATGCACATTGACATGGGTCGGGCTGAATTTGGTCCTAGTCCAGCCCATTTGTTGGCCTAAAACTTAGGTTAAATACAGCCTACAGGCCTAAACCCTGGATATCCAGCTTATCAGTGAAATATTTGGCCTATTTGTATTATAATATATAATTTTGGGCCAACCAACTAGTTGGGCATTCAGGCAGGCAGGCACATGAACAGCCCAATTAGGTAGCTGCCCATAATCTTGGGGTTATGCTCGTCCCACCATCCTTAAAATCCATTCCATATCGGCCTCAGGGAGTGCTGGGCTTAAGCCGTGTTGGCTCTGCCTGTGTGCAAGTGCAATACTAGGGAAAAGGACCAAAAAAAAAAACCTTTTTTCCAATATATTATTTTTCTCTCTCTTCATCGGTGATGCCCTTAATTCAGATCACTGTAATATGGAACCTAAATTTAATGAATATAGAAATTAGGCTTGATAAACCATACACATCTTGAGGCTCATCAGTCACGACCCTATAATTTCTCCCATCAACAGCCCTCAAGTGCAAAGAAATTAAAACCTCCTCATATGGCTCTACAAACATGTGGTGAATTGGTTATATACCAAGATTTTGTTGATGGAAAGTGCTGATAGAAGGGGCTGTTTTACATTGAACCACTGCTGACAAATATGTCTTCCTTTCTATTTTGATACAGGATCATCCTTACTTGAATCAACCATGGTTCACACTGCACCCATGTGGAACCAGTGATTGGATGAAGTTACTTTTTGATGGTGGAATCCCATTGAATGGGGATGCAGTGATTCAAAAATATTTGTCATCCTGGCTATCAGTTGTTGGTCAAGTCATAGGCCTGAGGACCCCCCTTGAAATGCTCAGTAAGTCCATGCAATAACACATTTTAACTTCATGTCCTTTTGTGATGAATGTACATATAAAACTTCATGTCCTTGCTTGTCACCTATCAGCTGTTGTTAAAGATCTTGAAGAACTTGTGTTAACCCTGGAGTCTCTTGGTTCAGGTGACTGGACCTGATCCATCAAATAAGGATCTGGCCCATCTGGGTTTACCCTCTTGGTTGGGTTTGGTTGACATTTATCAACCTGAATTATAAGCGGGCTTAGTTTTTGACCGGGAGAATATGTGCAATTTTCAAAGTTTTATATATAATGGTAGAGATCTTACATAGTGGGACATGATTTAGATGTCCAATGTACCAAAGTGTTTAAGTGGAATTTTTAGGGTCCCAGCACATAGAAGGTTAAGAAAAAAAAAAGAGAGAGCGAGAGAGTCAAGTGCCATCATTCCATAAAAAAGAATAAAACAGAGTCAAAACAGTAGATACCTCTTTCAAGGTTTGTTTGATTTAGTAAATTTTTTTGGCTCCGCAAATCTTGTTTCACCCAACTTCGTTTTGTCTTGGGTGATACAGGGAGATTTTCAAAATTTTCATTTGTTTCGCAATTTCACTGGGAAATCTCTCCAAAATTAAAATTAAAGGAAACAAGCTGGAAATGTTTGAAATAAAAAAATATATAAGGTGTTGGGTAAATCTCAAAAAAAATATTTTTTTTGTGAAAATCTTAGAAAATATTGTGATATGGTAAATGGTCGCAATATTTTCAGAATATTAAAGTAAGGTCGTGTTCTGCTAAATGTCATAGGTAAAAATCTAAGCGCATTGCAGGTTCCACTTGGATGCATGCCGATCATGTACGATTAGTATGATGGAAAGGGTTTCACTGTTGATATCATTTTCATTATAAATCTTTTCAATCAGATCATTGCAGGCATTGATTTAGGGGGCTTGAAGTTTAGCAGTTTCTCAAGTTTCATTTTTCATGAAACTCAATCTAACAATGATTATAGTTCAAATTATCGTTAAATTAGGGTGACTACCAACTCATTGGCTTTTTTTTTTTTGCTGCTTGGTTGGCTTAGTGGCCACGACATAGGAAGTAAAGGGCTCCCATCAAGATTCAAAACTTGTTGACAGCTATAGGAGGAGGGGCGCCTTATCCACAAGGCGAGTCCTCCATATTCTCAACTCATTGCTGTTTACTGTTTAATACATGTGAGGGGGTTGGATTTATCATGAGTATCCCATATGTTTGTTACATGTTTACCTAACGGCTAATCATTTTCTCAGGTCTTCACTTTCTTACAAAATTGTAAAACTTGAAGTCACGAGACGCATAACCCCCGAGTCACAAATTCAATGGTACCGGTGGCATGTAAAAGTAGATTTTCTGTCTACGGGTGATCGATCCATCATATCACTAGTTTCTAGTTATAATATTTTTGGTACCTTTACAGGAAAACTACTCTCCACTTATCATATACATGGGCTTCAGTGACATTGATGATATAAATCTCTGGCAGGGACGGACCTCTAGTTTGCTTCCTATGGTTGTCAATGGGCTGTTGGGCTTGCCCCATTGGGTGTTTTGGCTTGCCCTTCGCAGGTTGGACTAGGACAAATCCTTTAAACCTGTCGCTTGAGCTGGGCCCAAGCATCATAACTAAAGGGATGGACCTTATGTTCTAATTCAGAGTCTTGGACGAGGCCATCCTATTTAGGCTAGATGAACTCCTTTCTAGTTAGATTAATATTAATCATTCTAACAATGCTAGAATGTCATGCCTAACATTTTGGCCTTATCTTGACGTGGGACCCGTCTGTTGCCCACGATACATGAGGGGGGTGCATAATAATATGAAATGTTCCATCTATGAGTTGGGCCCCAGCCTTCAGCCTGGATGTTGTTGTCAGCCTAACAAACCACCTGTGCCACCTACCACAACAGGTACATTACAAACAACGTTATTCCACACTCAAGCCCCTAAGAATGTAAAATTTGTCGATGTCATGGGGTCCTGGCAATCCATTTGTTGATCATTTCTCTTTTTTTTTTATACGGTAACAAAAACTTTACTGAAAAGAGAAAACAAGTACAAAGCTGAAAAAATAAAAGAGAAGGTACAAGAGTATTATACCAACCCCAATTCAATTACATAATCATATCCACCCATGAAGACAACCTGTCAACCCCTTGCTTGGCTAGTGCATCTGCGATTGAATTGGCTGATCTAACCTCATGACGAAAAAAGACATTTAGAGTGGCTGACAGCTCATTAATTTCATTAAAATGGAATTGAAATTTTCAAGTAAAATCTTTTTGATTGGATACCCAAGTGATCGCATTTGAGGAATCACTTTCCACCACAAGAACACCAATATATCTCCTTGCAAACAACCTAAGGCCCTCCAAATTAGGTAACACCTCCGCTTCGTTCGAATCACAAATGTCCACATTCTTAGAGAACATAAGGAGCACCTCACCCTTATAATTACGCAACATGCTTATTAGTAAAATGTGGGCCCACCACCAATGTGTTACTGACATTGGCCGTCTATCTTCTAGAGACCAAATAAAGAAACAGCTAGGATTCAATCCTTGTGAATGATTTGGTCATTGAAGGTGGGGCTGGGTCCCATGAACCCTGAGATGAGGGGGCCATGAAAAGGACCCGATGAGACTGCCCATCTCTCTGAGGGGGCATTGGTGTCAGGCCCGGCCCTGGGGAGGGGCAGTAAGTGCTCCCGCCCCGGGCACATTTTTTTGGGGGCCCAAAATCGATTCCACTCCTCAAGGGAAAACGTTTCCACTTCCACACTCCTCCAAATCCAACGACCCCCTTCTCAAACCCCTCAACCCTTCATCAATGATCAATCAAACTCTTTGAACCCCAGATCCCCATCTCAACCAAACAACCAGCCAAAAAAAAAAAAAAACGAAGAAGAAGCAGAGACAGATCCGTGCAGCACCCTCTTCGGTAGTCCGGTTTCTTCATCGCATCAGCACAGTCAACACCGCCACCGGACCGCCATAACCACAGCTGCACGCCTGCACCACCAAACAACAAGCCAAAAAAAAAAAAAAAACAAGAAGAAGAAGAAGAAGCAGAGACAGATCCGCGCAGCACAGTGACAGCAGCACCCTGCCACCCTCTCCGGTAGTCCGGTGTCGTCACCGCCAGAACCAGAGCACAGCACCGCCATCGCACCACCATAAGCCCATAACCACAGCTGCACCGCCTGACCGCCATTGCCAGAACCGGCTGGGGCTGGCCCATCATCTTCGTGCTAGCAGTGATTCAGTGAAGCACCATCACCATCAGGTCCATCCATGGCCGCCCTTGAAAACCCATGACCCACCCCACCCACCGCATCTCTCTGTTCATCAGAACAGATGAAGCAGGAACGAAGTGGAAAACGGGGCTTGAAACCCTTTTGTTTTTCCTCCAACACGAAGACCGAGGCAGCCCTCGCCCTCTCTTAGTTTGGGTCGGGTTGGACTTGGACCTGTCGACCTGATCCACTTGGCACTTAAATCGGATGATTCAGATTTGTAGACATCACTACATCAGCTTACATAAAAAGCCACTTGCATCGGATTTGTAGACATCAGCACATGCACATGGGCCCATAGCCTATAGATCTTCTTTCAGCCATCATCATTGTCTTGGAATATTGGGGAGATTCTAAAATCCAATTATCCAAAGTGTGGCTTTTTTAAGTATAAAATTCGTCGTTGAAAAATAAATGAGGCCATCACTAAGTTTATATATATAGAGGTCTAATTTTTACTCTTGCCCTGGGCCTGAAAAACTCAGAACCGGCCCTGATTGGTGTAATGGTGTTACAGGCATATCAACAGGGTCGGCGGTCAACTTCCTCCGTCTCATTTTGCTGACTATTCAACGCCTGCCAGTAGAAATCTGATGAGTGAACTAAAGGAATGCGTTTTTTTCTTTCAAAAGGAAGTAAGGAATCCCACGAGGAGTTGGTGGGTTAGCATCTTAACAACAAGGAAAATCTTAGCTATATAAAAACAATAATAGAATAGAAAGAAAGAAGGTATCCTTCTCTCTCTTGGTCGTCTTCTTTTTATTTAAAGGGGTAGTTGTATTTCTCCCCTGCTCACATCGGCCATGGAACAACACAAGGTCTTCTCCCTCTCTGATGTCTCTCTCCACTCCTCCAAGAAAGATTGCTGGTTGATTATACATGGCAAGGTGAGAACAACCCACCATCTCTCTCTCTCTCTCTCTCTCTCTCTCTCTCTCATTGCTAGTCCCCATGGGTATCAGCTCTATTTTGAATATCTTTGTGCTTCTTGGGGTGGTACCCTACCCCATGCGAACTTGTCTTGAAAGATCTAGCATGATCATCCAAGGGTTATCAACTCCCTTTTCATTTCCAAACTCTCAGCTGATTAAGACTTTTGAGGGAAACAAACTTCTGTATTATTTTTATTTTTTATTTTGGATAACTGTGGGTTTCTTTCACTCAGACCAAGAGTCTTTGGCCTTGAGCTCGAGGAACCATCGATTTGGACAGCTGGGATCGGATCTCTAGTGGTACATGCAAATTCTCCAATCTACATACACCCCATAAGATTATGGGAGGTGGCCAATAAAATTAGGTGTCCAAAACAAGATCTCTCCGCTGTCTGCGCAGAGTCCTTAAGTAATTAAGTATGAGGTCGCCCTTGTGGCATGGGGATCTCATAGGATTTCTAATATTTATGGTCCCAAAAGATCTAACTGTTGAAAATTGATAGTTCACTCCAACAATAAGCTTAAACTTCAGGGGGATAAGTATGGTTTTGGAAGCCTTTAATTTCTTTTGGGATTGTGTTTTTTTTGGGGGGATTGTGTTGTTCTCCACTTGATGCTCCTTTCCAACCTATGTTGGTTTTTTTTTTCAATTCCAAACTATGTTGTTTTAATCAGGTTTATGACGTCACCAAATTCCTAGAAGAGCATCCTGGAGGGGAAGACGTGCTCATCGAGGCAGCAGGTGAAGCATTAGATTCATCTGCCCTGAATTTTATGTAACTGCGGGCAGATCTGCAGTGGGGTCCACTTATCATTGATGTAGACCTTTTGGATCAGAAGATCAACGGTAGATTCTATCATGTGAAAGGGGTTTGTTGATCTACCTTATTTCCTTGATGAGAAGTGGACCCCAGCAGGCCCAACAGGTGTTAGGCAATTTATGGTTGGTAAGACTTGCAGTGCCGTAATCATTTCTCTCATCTTTAAAGAAGATTCTAGGTCATGTGAAAGGGGTTTGTTGATCTACCTTATTTCCTTGATGAGAAGTGGACCCCAGCAGACCCAACAGGTGTTTTCCAACTTAACAAGCAATTTATGGTTGGTAAGACTTGCAGTGCCGTAATCATTTCTCTCAGCTTTAAAGAAGATTCTAGGTCCTAAATGGCAGACTGCAATTTCATTTCTGGTTTTGATGTCCAAACTGCCCTTATTACTGGGCCCATCATTGAGCCCAGATCCAGCCAACAGCCTAGCAAGTTTTGGGTGGGGCTAAGCCCAGTCACAAAATTTTACGTTAATATGTTGGGAGGGTTCTGGTCTATAGTCATGCCTTCATACGGACACAAAGCTAGGCCTGGACCGTTTATCAATGGGCCAAAAAATATGTCCAGATACAGTCTATGGATCTAAGGACAAAACCCATTGTTGGTTTGGGTCAGGCGGGCCTATTGCAGCCCATGAGTAGAAAAGAAAGGCTATAGATATAAGAGGCTCAGGTATGGATGTCTCTGATGAGAGATATCATGCAGACCCCTTGTTCGCATGTTGGACTCAATCCCCTCACTCATACCCCCATGAATTAGCGCAGGCCCAAACTTGACACTCATCCTGTTGTTATTCATCATTGAATTGAAATCCTTATAAAAAATTATGCTTTAAATCAATAAATTTGAAGGCCACGGATAAAGGGGATAAGATGATCCAATAGAGTTGAAATTTTACTCACGTATGTAGGACTCATTCAGATCTTTTAATTCCCCACCTCACCATGAATAGAGTGGCCTTGTTAGGCCCCACAAGGAAGTGGGTTTGGAGGGTCCACAAGAGGCATACGCCCCGTATCCCAGGCCATAGATGATCACCAAACAATTAGGGGGAGTGAGTGTGATGTGTATTTGTCCAAATAACTAATGTTACTGAAATCTTAGGCAAAGGAGATGCTACCGATGCATTTGAGGAAGTGGGCCATAGTTCGACGGCCACAAGCATGATGAATAGCTACTTGATTGGGGTTTTGGCCAGCTCAGATTCTGGCCATGCTGGTGGGTCCCCTCAAAGTTTGAAGACCAAGGAAGAAAAGACTGTGCAAGAAAAGAGGAACCCTTCAGCATCCACCAGCTTCTTGGACTTCCTAATGCCTCTTCTTATCATCGGAATAGCTTTTGCAGCTTGGTACTTTTATTATTATAACAAGGACAATAAGTCCTAGAATCCAATGTATATATGGTTCAGGTGTCTGTTGGATTTTGGAACTTTGGTAATGATATGAGAATTTATCGGATTCCCTGTTTTTCCAGGGATTACTCAGATTGGTTGGATTTTTTTGTGCTACTGTTTTCCTGTTTCTTAGCTATCAAATTCCCTTGAAGGCACTAATCCAATTTACTTGGGATTCATTTATGTGTCAGAGGATTTCACTATCCACATATCTACATTTTCATGAGAAAAAAAAATTTCGCATGCCTACTCCTAACATAGGAAATTGAAATCCTCTCTATCATTGAAAATTGATTCATTTTTTTTCTCTATATTGCAAGGAAAATGTGTTCCACCAAATGACCAAAAAGGGGGACCACGGAAAATCAAAATACATTTCCTCCCTGCCGCGGATTCCTCTTATCATACAAACACACCCTTGATGTGATTGGAGAGAGAGATATTATGGCTTGGTTAGCCCAGCCCATTTCCTATTCAGGACTCAGGCCTAAAATGAAATACTACAACCAACTCTCTGGCCTAGAAGTTAGGCTACCCAGCCCCTTTGAAAAATTAGCTGTCCCTTTTGCCTTAACAAAGGGATAAGTTTAGATTTAAGAAATTGGACGGACCTCACTCATTCAACAAACAGGGGCGGACCCAGGTAGAAGGTCCTGGGGCTGAAGCCACCACCCCATATCCGAGAATAGTTTGAAAATTCTAAAAAAAAAACCCTACAAATCTTTAAAATTAATATATTTTTTTTATATTTGCCCTTTCTTCCAATATTTCCTTTACATAATAAAGGCTCCTAAATTGAATTTTCTGGGTCCGCTCCTGTCAACAAAAGAGGCTTAATTTTATGCCACATAAAATTTCACTTTCATTACATGTCATCCATAACCCAATATTTTACCCATGGCATAAATCTAAAACATTTTTCTTTGTTCTGAAAGATAATCTAAAACATGTTGAAAAGTGTACATATGAAGTTAACACTAGCCAAACCTTTATTGCTAGTGGTAATATGATTCACTGTAGTGAACATGATCTAGATTCGGTGACAAATGAAGCTCTTATGCAATCACAAGATCACTCGTTGTGGACATTGCAGCAGCAAAATGCTTTGTGATAATGAAACCTGAAGGCGAAGAGTTGAAACGGGTTGGATCCATCAAATTTGCAGTCCGCGACACCCACGACTCGCTTCTCCGACTTCCCTCCGAGCACTGTCAAGCATTTTCCGGTGCTTCGCGACTGCCAGAATCGGAAACTTCTGTGGTTGAATTTGCGAGGTGGGTTTATGGACCTCCAGTCGGCCTGAGCCAGGCTCGCCAGCGATCTCAGTGAGTGGAGGCCCACATTGCCATGTTTATCCACAGTCAAGTAGCTCTGTCCCTCTGAACATTTGTCCATGTAATTGCTAAACCTGCAGTTGTAAAGTGTATTCTGGCACTTGTAAGTATAACTTATTGGGTGAGCTAGGATCCAGAGTCTAGGGTCCACAGGCCACACTTAGATTCAACCCCTACATTCCCTATTGGGCCCAGATTCTGGAATAATAACATTCTTATTAATATAATGAATCGCATTTACATGTAAATTCCCGTATTTATGTGTGAATTGCATGATCCTATACTTGTTAAATTGCAAGATTTAGATGATTTCCAGGCATGAATAACAACATTAGTACTATGTTTCTAAAAATTCTCACTAAAAATGTATGATCCATGAGATGGTTTAGAATTCTGAGCCAACCCAACTCATTACATTTGGATTCGGCTAGCCAACTCGAGCTGAACATGACCCAAGATTTCAGCTTGGATCGACATTTTCAGCTCGAGCGGTAAACGGTTCAGTTCGGGTTGAGTTCGGGTTGCTCGAAGGTCAACCCGACCTGAATCGAACCCACTCTCTTCAACAGTCACCTAGTACCTGTGGTAGCCAGAAGCAGAACCTGAAGTTGATTCCCATCCAAAATATGAATTGTACTTCTTGGATTGGCCTCCTTTGATGTCTGGAACTGAATAAACACCCCTGTCATGGGCTTTCACATAGTCTGATTGCAAGGCGCCCGCTACGAGGGAATCGTCCCAAGCCGTCATGTGTGGGTAGGCCTCACTGGCCGGGCAATGGCTCACATCACAAGCTGAACACTGGCTACACAGCGCAGGGCTCGTAAGCTTAGACTCCTTGGCATCTCCAATGCGAACTAGACCGATTAGTAACATCCCAAGTGCGAAAGAGAGAAAAAATATGTTCATGGTTGCCATCTTCTCACACTGCTGGTGTGGAAGAATCAGGCCTGCTAGGCTCATGTACTTATAATATTATGTTTTTTTGTTTCCTTGATCATGTCGTCTCTTTTGTTTTCTTTCTAGTATATTATTTATTCTGATCATCAGGTTCCAGTTCTAAAGCTTCTTGTTTCTTAATAAAACATTTCCATGATTGGGTTTTACTTAGATTTTAACTACCTTCAAGGTTGTGTTGGTAGAAACATTTCGAGACAGCCCATGTCCAACTGTTTTATTACTTATCTTCTTATATAAAACAATCTTGTTGTCTTGAATCTATGATTTCAAAATATATCAATACAAAGACAAGTGGGTGTGAGGATTCTGAGATACATAAGAGAATTTTTGTGATCTTGTTTTATGTGGTGAGCAGTATCGGAAGAAGTATATTCACAGCCTTAGATCTGACTTGAAAATATTGGGTCGGGGACTCTGGGGCCAAGCAAGGACATGATGGTTGGATCTGGCTGTATGGGCCTAAACGCAGTGGATTCGGATTCACCTTGGATATAAGGGACTAGTTCTGGGTGAGATTGGGCCTTGGTCTGGGTCTGGCAGGACCATTGAAGACAAATGGTCACATGGGGTCATTTTACATTAAGGATTGGTCATCGCAGGAATATTGTTGGACACCTACCTATGGTTGCAAATGGACGGTTGGAAAATAAAGAGAGATTTTATTTCAATTCTCGGGGGTTCGTAGTCAGCCAACAAATAGGGCTGCAAATGGGTCAGTTCTGCGCTAAAACCATATTGGAATTGGTACCCAAGCCATTTACAAAGGATGGATCTGATTTTGACTTGAAACTTATTTCATAGTTTATATATATCATCTTGTTTTGTGTCGATGTATCGACGATGGGTCCATTTGACCCAAACAATGAATAGCCAATCCCTTGGAGTGGGCCCCATGAATGTTTTGTTTTCAACTCAAATTTAATGAGTGGGTTGTTAAGTTTTCATTTTTTTTTATATATATCATCTACCCTCATCTAATAATAAAGAAGCTACCGCATAAGATGGGCCACAAATTATATCTAGTTACTGTATCCTTGGAACTTGGTACTCATGTTTAATCTATATGCACTACAACATAAAATTGTTTTCGTGGTGCACATTTTCGCCGCTAAAAATGAATAAAATCGCTGCGAAATCTCTATCCCAACGATTAGTACTTTGCCGCAAAATCGCCGCATACAGCCCTTCACTTCTTATCTTTAGCTGCGCAATCGGAAAATCGTCGCGAAAACTTTTTTTTTCGCGGCGTTTTTTTCCGTCGCTATTAGTGCAAACATTCGTCGCAAATAGCCTTCAACTTTCAATTAAAAGTGGTTGGCAATTTCTTTTTTCAGCGATCGAAATATCTTTGCAGCGACTCTATATCGCCAACGACTCCTGAACGGTTGTCCCTTTTCTCCATCCTCCAATCTGTTGCACTACCTCGTTCTTACAAACAGGCAGTTGTTCATGAGTGCTAGAATGCAGCAATGAAGGTAGAGCTTAAGGCATTGGATGAGAATCAAACATGGGATCTAGTATCCTGTCCTCCTAATATTACTCCTATTGGTTGCAAATGGGTTTACACTGGGCTGATGGTTCACTTGATCGCTAAAAAGCACGCCTGGTTGCTTTAGGAAATAATCAAGAATATGGATTAGATTATGATGAGACTTTTGCCCCGGTGGCTAAGATGACGACCGTTCGGACTTTGATAGCTGTTGCAACGATTAAGTCATGGCCCTTTCTTCAAATGGATGTCAAGAACGCGTTTCTTTATGGAGATCTTAAGGAAACTGTTTACATGTGTGTGCCGGATGGACTTGATGCACCACCAAATTTTGTGTGTCACCTTCGTCGTTCTTTGTATGGATTAAAACAAGCTTTTAGAGCTTGGTTTGAGAAATTTCGCCACACTCTCATTCATTCTGGGTTTAAACAAAGTCATTCAGATCATTCACTCTTTATTCAGAGAACATCTCGAGGTATCACCATCTTATTAGTTTATGTGGATGATATTATTATTTCTGGCAGTGATAGTTACAAATACTCCAGTCCTCTTTTCATATGAAAGATCTTGGTGCGTTGACTTACTTTCTGGGAATGGAGGTTCATCGCTCTGACCGTGGGACTATGTTAACCTAGAAAAAGTATACTCAGGAGTTAATTGATATGGCACGCCTTACTGATTGCAAATCATTAACATTATGGTGAACCAATTTCTAATCCTACTTTGTATCGTAAGTTAGTTGGGTGTCTCATTTATTTGACTTCGACTCGATCGGATATCTCCTATGCAGACCCGGAGCCATATCTGAAATCGGATCCAGACCCGCCTCACATATGATTCCGATTTCCCTTCTTGAAAAATGATTCCGATCCCACTCTGAACCTGAACAGGAAGTGACCCGTTTACCCCTGTGTCCACACAACGATAGTTGGGCATGTCTGTATGATTAACGTTGAACGAATGTCTATAAGAGGACCCATCGCTCGACCTATTGGTACTTTAGGCTGAGTAGAGAGAGAAAAAAGAGGACAGAGAAATGGCTAGGGCCTTTTTAGGGTTCTTGTCGTCCCATCATTCACTCCACTCTAAAAGCCCTAATCAAGCAGCAAGGTATTATTTTATTTTTGGATCCACAAGGCCAAGTGCTTTCTCTTAGATAGTTTTTTTTTTAGTAGAACACATTTTTAATAGCCATTTGCCTTGGCAGTTTTAGTCAAATTAGAATAACCATATGGTAATTTATGCATTTTATGGTATTTGAGATAGCAAGAGGAATGATTTGATGGTTTATCTTTTATCTAATATATGATTTTAATGTTCAAGAAGCTTTTCTCATCTTATAAAGCTCTTTATGTTGAACAAGGGTCTAGTTCTACTCGGACTGTCAGTGAGAACCTTGAGGCCAGTGTCTTTAATGCATTGCATGAACTTGGGAATAAGGTAGCATTCTACTCTTATCTTATTTCTTATGGTGAGCTTTTGTAGGATTTGTTTGTGACTTTTTTCTTGTTATATAGGTGTTATTTATTTACGGTGGTTTCATAATTTGGTGCTTAGAGGTTATCTTATTTCTTATGGTGAACGTTTCTAGGATTTGTTTGTGACTTTTTCCTTGTTTTATAGGTTTTTTTTTTTTGAACGGTGGTTTCATATTTTGGTGTTAGTGGTTTGTCTTTCGATTTCGTAAATACAATGAATAGAACGAGTCAATTTGATTTCCTTCCATTTTTATATGTCCATTTGTTGGCCTTGTATCAAGCCAGGTCCTTGAACAAGTCGGTCTCCATTTATTTTAAAGCCCAAATGAGTTATAGTTGAACCAATGCACATGTGTGTTGTTTGCAGAGCCAAATGAACCTTGTATGAACCCACCTCTGCTCTTTTACCTGTTTAAAGTAACCTTCTATAGGATATTTGTTATCCAAGTAAATTACTATTTTGAAGAAGAAATAGTCTATTTAGAGGTTCTAATCCTTGATAATCTAATAAACTTGCAACCAGAATAATGCATGTTTAAAATCTACTTTTAGTTAAAAGAACAGCAATTAGACATTTGGTTTTCATGTGTTTAGGAATTCTCGCCATGGAATGGTGGGTTTACATAAATTAGGGCCTGCTTTCATTGGTTAAGAGGGTAGTTGGACATGATAGTTTTGGGGTGTACCCTTCTCCAAATGATATATTTTGTTTGATCAAGTTCTCATATGAGCGAGGTCCAGATTTACGTTTTAAATTGTTTTTCCTTCAGTTGCTTGAATCTGATGCTATCTCATTGTACTTTTTATATTGTAATTATCAAAGAAGATAATCCAGATTTGCAAGTAGATTTGGAATTGCTACTGCTGTATTTTTATACATGCATGAGGGCTTTCCTTAATCTGATTTGATAGTTATTTTCTAGACTTGTTTATCCAAACACTAAAAATATTTTCAAATCCTATAATATTTGCCATAATCAAGCAATTCAGCTACTGCTTGGAGATTCGTATGAACCAATCCTCTCTCTGTCCTTTTTTTTTATGCTGGAAGAAGATACGTATATTAAAAGCAAGAAGTGTTATAGAAGAAGTTACAAACAGAAGAGAAAACAGCTAGAACTGAGACATATTAACGGTAAAGCCTAAAACTATAAACGTAGAAACAAGAAACTTAGAGAGTGGGATTTGTGCCACCCTCAATCTGCTCATGGGGTGACTCAACTGCCGCTGTCTGTGCTGAAGAGAAGTTAAGTGGTTTGTTGTAATTAAACCGAGTAACTGAAGCTTGGGTCCTTTTGTGCCTGCCTGATTTCTGAAATCCTTCACTAGAGCCATATCCATCCTCTTTGCCATAATCACCACCTGAACCATTACCTCACCCGCCTGGACTATGCGTCCTTGACCCTGCCCAAAACAAAGGGAAACAATATACTACATCTTGCATGCACCCTTGTCTCTCACCACACTAGGATGTCCAACTTGGTATTTATAGTCAATCTTACAAAGAAATGAACAGAAGGTTGGATTCCCCCCTCCCCCCACCCGACCGAAAAAATTATTATTATTATAATAAAAAGATTTCATATCCACCCATGACTCCATGAGAAGCTTTCTGAACTCACCTTTTTTTATTAAGTTTCTTTAGCTAACCATTCATACCTTAATCTCGAGGCATTAGTAGAGGCAGCACAAATACTTATCAATACTTCCCCTTTGGTGGAGCCCACTCCTCAACACTCCCTCTCAGGTGGAACCCAGTCGGCACATTTTTTGCGACGCACATTTTTTTTCACACCGAGCTTTTCCTCCTGGGATTCAAACTCGCAACCGGTTGGCTGTGATACCATATTAAGTTTCCTCTTAGCTAACCATTCCTACCAAAACCTCTAATAGAGGCAGCACAAATAAGTTTCAATACTCCCCCTCGGGTAGAGCCCACTCCTCAACACTTTTCAAGACCTAAGAATCATTTCATTACATTGGTTGCATTGCTCTGTTTTTGAGAAACAATCTAAAGGAAATAAGTGAAAAAGGTTGTTACAATCCTCGAACCTGTGACCTCTTTTATGTGTTTATCTTAGATCTGTTGCTGCTCTTATCTTCTCTGCATGTATATTTTTAATGCGGTCGTATGCAAACATCAACTTGTTGAAATGCTTTATGTTTGATTTACATTTGAGATTTTACTTTTTTTCATTTTGAACGTTCTCTCGAAGACATTATGTGTTCACCATTTTTTTTTAAAAATAAGTTATGTAATTATTGATTTTTTTTTCTCATTTACAGTGATAAAGAGTTATTACAGGGACTAGGTGGTATAGGAAAAGGTATGTTTAAAATTTATTTATTTAATAAAGTAAACACAGCTTATTTTATTTTATTAATTCAAAAATGGTGATAGATGTAACTTATTTAATAAATATATCTCTACATCGTTCATGTTCCTTTGCAACCACTACGATAGAAGTGGAAATTTAATTTGAGGCACCTGCAGATGTCGAGGTTTATTTGATCCAACAATGATATACCGATACTTTCTCTGTTTTTTTTCTTCTTCCACTTCTTCTCTAATGGCTGTCGTTGATGTCAATGGTAGATGCATGATGATTTGTGACAATACCTGATCCGACAAGCTAATTCGTTTGACCTGACAAACCTGACCTGTGTATAAAAGGGGTCAATCACGACACCTGCATATAAAGCGGCCAGGTTTATCATGGGTCTCTAAAAAAAAGGGTTGAATTAGGATTAACTCGCATGACCCGCATAATGTCCATTTAAATTTATATTTATTTACAAAACATTTATATATTAGAAACACAATATAGGAATCTTTATGCTCCTATTCTACTACCAGAGAGAAATGCCCCTTGAGATGTGGAAATGTTTTTGGATGGAAGGGATCTGAGGTGTTTAGCCAAGATTTTTGTGACAAGATTATATTGGACAGTGCACAGACCTATAGGTCGATAGTCTTTCAAGCTATAGAGTCTCCATCCTTTTTCAGAATGAGAGATATCGAATTTGAAGAAAGCATAGACAAATTCCTTGATGCTTGGGTTGATGGTTAAACAAAGGTTTGATAGAAGCATTAAATACATTTGGACCTAAAGCTTTGCTATTGTCGACTGAAAATACGGCATTTTTAATTTCTTTAACGGATGCCGTGGCCATAGATTGGAGTTAACTACATCCCTGACAACCCTGGCAACGGAATAAGAATATTTAAATACTGATCATCATCAGAAGCACTAGAACAAATGTTGTTAGAGAAGTTCCAACAATGGTTTTTGATAAAGGCAGAGGAGAGAGTGTTGTCTTCTTGGTCCTTTAAAAGATGGATTGGGCTTTTTTCATGATGGACCTTAGCCACATGATGGAAAATTTTGTATTTTGAGCCCTGGGCTAAGCCAAACTCTGGTCCTTTTGGCCCAAAAGTTCTCTTCCTGCTGTAAATGAAAATATTCGTGGGTCAAGTGCTTTTCAAGGTTATGCAAAAACGGAGAGACTAGATAGGGATGAATGACTTGTATGGCTGCCAACCTACCTCTATGCTATTTTAATTTCCTTAATGATATTACCAAAAGTTGGGACTAGGCTTTGATGATGATGATGAACAATGTTACCAAAAGTTTCTTTAGGCCACTGTTGAAAATGATCTGCCAACTTATCAAGTTTTTTATTTAGTTTACTTGCAGATTCCATGGTGTTTCATTTGAGTTGAATCATATCAGGAAATCTTGGATGACAGATATGGTTCTAAGGTTCATAAGTGACCACGAACTCCTTGTGTGTCTCTCAAAACAGCCTGACCTAAGTCAATTGATTCTGAGACTCCATGTGGATAATGCCGTAGTTCCACATGGGGTATCTCACTGGGGCCTGGTAGTCCAGTAGAGGCAGAAGGTTGGACCGGGTCTACGTAAAGGTTGAAAGATGCACAGGTAGAACTTGGCTGGATATGGAAATGGGTAAGTGGGAAAATCGGAAACGAGAAAGGTGGCCATACTAGTTGGTGTAGAGGGAAGGAGCAAGGTATGGGGGTTCAGCTCTGTCCCCCCATATGGGCGGGTTTGGAAGCAGGAGAGGCCACACTCCAACAAAGGTTATGGGATGTGGGAGGTTGGCATTTCATGTGTGAACCGTAGTTGCATTAGTCGTTGATATTTTTAGGGCTCCTGAAAACTTTGGAGTAAGAGGATGTGTGAAGAGAATTGAGGGACTGACTTTCTTCTGCACCATTATAGTTGGATGATTGTTCGCACTTAGGATGCTAGTTCCGTGGTTGGAACAACGAAAATGGGCTGATAGGTCCTAGAAATGATGACGCAATGGGTCGATTACATCTGGGGTCTATGATGCCCAGATAATGCATGGATACGGCCGAGACACATTTTTTACACAAAAAGTGTAGTATAAATACGATATGACAGTATGACACGATACATTGTCCATTTTGAAGTATCCATGCATCATAGCCTGGGGTAGTTTTGGAAAGATGGCGATGCACTCGGCTATATCAAATCTGGGGCATCTAAGACAGCTGTGGTTTTAAAATTTATGGATAACTGTGAACTCCTTGTGTGTCCTTCTGGACAACCTGACCTTAGTCAATGGACTCTGAGACTCTTTGTAGGCATCTTGAAATCTCGAACTGAGCTAGATTGGGTGGCAGATTGCATTTCGCAAATCACAGCTGGCAATAGTACGTTTGACGTTTCTCTGCCATCACAAGATCTTGTAGATATGACAGATTGCGAGATGGATGGATCAGCTCCATTTTGGATTCGACTCGCTGTCTTGGACAGATGGTTGTGCACAGCCTGATTCGATCACCAGTTTCAACAGTAGGTGATTCGTGCCAACGTTCCTGAAGATCGACAAATCTGTTGGACAATTTTTGTTTATGATGGGGATTCACAGAACTAACCATCAAGTTTGTGTTTTCACTTTGGCCAACACCTCCTTGTATTGCAAAAGGCAACATTATGATTTTGTTGCCTATGTCACACTTCTAACCATTGCTCTTGAGGAGATGAAAAACAGGATATTCCTGTTTGCAATTGTTCCCTTGGAGTGAGTTCCAAAACAGAGTCCGACACAGTTGGCCTAGAAACCTTAGATGGTTTCCTTGTTTTTCCCTTCCTGCAACTAACTGTTGAACAAGAAAATTGCAACATATTCAATGAGGCAGTTGTATATGAGCATTTCCATAATTTTGAAAAAAGAGCAGGAAGGTTCTTACAACAAAACGACTGGAATCTACGTCCTTTTGGCATCTGGAGTGACAATTCATTGAGCAAGAGCTTGCTAGAATCAATCTCCACTTGTACTCTAGCAAACACAGCACTATATCCTTTCCTACCTTGCGTGTTGGTTACGGCATCGAGCCAGATTACGTGCCCTAGCAAATTAACAATCATATTTGTCAAAAAACAACAATTCATCAAAGCAAAATCAGTACAAATGAATAGGACACTAGTGCAAGTAATAAAAATAGTTCAAATTGCGTATGTTTAAGTTCATAAATAAAGGCACAGAGTAAATACAAAACTAGTAATAAAGCCTATGCAGTTCGACATATACTTTGAAGACAAAATTACCGAGAGAAATGGAAAAAAATTACATTCATATGAAAGAAAAGAAGAAAGGCGGATAAAATAAAATAAAACAGAATTAAACTCAATACCTTTGCAGGTACATCCAACTTATACAGTTTTTTTACCCCCAGTTTTTTCAAACGTGCAAAAGAAAAAAAAAAAAAAAAACATAAACAATCCTTTCTACAATTTCCTTCCGACAAACCATGTTCATGAATTGTTTCTTCTTTTTCATTTTCCTTCTTTTTTTTTGGGAATTGCCCAACTTGAAATGTGTCAAAACAAATTTCTTTAATTTTCATTTCAAAGAAATTGTCTGTTGATCCGATCAATTGATGCCAAACAGGAAGGAAATCCAGATCAAATCATTTTACAGAACTCATTGCATTAAATTACGAAAGGTATCTCTCTCTATATATATATGTGCGTGCGTGTGTTTAGGGCTTAACTATAATATGGCAGCATTTTTCTTCAAATCTGGACTTTTTTTTTATTGTACCACATTCTAATATTGCTCATTTATTAAAATCGGGGCTTTTCTGATTGGTCATTTATAAAACATGGATAATAGTCAATTGAACAATGGGCCTAAGTCCCATTTTTTATGATGTGGGTATCCCTGAGGTCTTTGACCCAACTCCCAATATGACTAGTCCCCCCGGTGGTGTCCCCTAAAATAAGGGATGAATATTTCAAGTGCTTAAAACTTTAAATATAGGCTACAATAGTAGATTTATAAATTGTAAGAATAGGCCCAAAGATTAAACACTAAAACTTAACATATTTAACGGTTAGAGATTAAACAACGATACAAGATGTTACAACTTAAGGGACCGATGTTTTGGTCTATAGTGGGCACTGAAGGTTTTGCTCAACCTTCTTTTTAAGCCTTAACACAGGCTAAGGTCCTTTCTCAGATTAATTTATGAATTCCGAACACAGATAATTAATTAATTAACCTAATCCTAGATAATAATAAATTACCACAAAATAGCAAGAGACACAGGTTTTTACGTGGAAAACCCAACTCGGGAAAAAACCACGGGTGGTAGAGACCACCGAAAGCAAAGCACTATAATATTAAGATTATAAGTAAACTCACTAGACCTTTGTCCCAGTTGTAACTCAACCTAAAAGGACTGTGAAGAACTTGCCGACGACCTGCCGTTCACCTTCCACGTGCTAGCTTGAAACCCACCTTGAATGCCCCTTCAAGGTGCTTGATCACAGGGAAAGAAAATAATTCTTCAGCACAATCTCCCTTGCACAAATAAGCCCACAAAACTTTCCAGAGATGAATCTTAAAACTCAAATGAATATTATATCTTCTGTATCTTGTTTGTGTATGCAAGGGGTTAATAAATAGCCCAAGGTTCGTGCAAAATCCTCTTAGAGATAAAACAGGATTCTTAGAAGAAGTTTGAAATGGCAGCATAGCAGAGTCCCGTTTGGGACAAAAACTCCCAGCTCGCTATAGCGAGCTTCAGTCTCGCTATAGCGAGACTGCATTCTGTTATTGACAGAACTGCTTCTCGCTATAGCGAGGTTCAGTCTCGCTTGTCAAGTTGCTTGATGCCTGAGGAGTCCGTCCGGGAAAGTTTCTCTTGATGTCTTTTGATTACATTGGAATACTTTTAAGTGTATCAAGGTCTTCCGAAGAGGTCTTCACAAACCAAATGCTTCCTTCACAGTCCTATTCTAAAATAAATAGAAAATACAACTCGATTAGGACTCTGAGTTTTGTTCAAGATAAAAGAATTAGCCAACTAAAATTCTAACAGGCACCAATGAAAAAAGACATTGTTTCCAAGCATTTTCCAATATGCTGGCTTTTTAGATATTTTTTTCAAGGCCTTTTGGGTTCGAAAAAAATTCATGGATGCTATGTAGTATGGGTTTCCAAGGTCGACCACGACAGTGACTGATACCACAATTTCAATCCATACTTCGATTGTCTTGTTTTTTTACTCTGCTTCTTAGATTAGGATTCCTCTTTGTTTCATTCACTTTTAGCCCCCCCCCCCCCCCCAACAAAAAAAAAAAAAAACTTCCCAAAAAAAAATTTGGTCTTACAAAAAAGCTAGTTTTCTGTTTCACTCAATTTCCTTGCTATTTTCAACTGCATGCAAGTTCTTGTTGTTGTTTTAGTTCTTTTGATCAACTACTGTTACCGCTGTTATTGTGGCTTTGACCATTATCAGGATTCAACCTACAAACAACACTTGTTAGCCACCCAGAACCTACACTCTCCCACTGACCTAAAATCAGCCCATTGCATTGTGCAGATTCTGTCCAACAGGGACAACAACTTGCCATTCCAAGACAGACCCATAAAATTACCCAAAAAGTCCCACTCCTGGCCCTAATCCATCCATTCATACACCACCCAAGCTTATTTCCCCAAATTACTGCAGCCCCATCTTGCTTTAATGTTTGATTTATGACTCAACTAGCAGCTGTTTAAAACCAAACAGCAACATTTTAGTTGATATCCCATAGCAAACAGTCCCAAAACTATCCACTTTCAATTCCAAATCCCTCTCTTCGTAAACCCAACCCTAACAGCCTTTATACTAGAACCAACCAACACCCATTCAGCAGCTTATTGAACCTCAAACAGTCCCAAGATGAGTCCCAAATCTGTGCCCATCAATACAGCAGCATATATCAGTGTTTTTCCTGGCTGTTACAGCAACATATGACACATTATTTAATTTTCATCTGATCCTATTTGTATCTGTTCCATTGAGTTATACTTGTTTCCCTAAACTGTTACATGTATCAGTCCCTCATTTGAGTGTTGTCACATCAGTCCTTCAATAAGAACTATATCTTCCCCATCTTTGGTTTAGTCTCCACAATGACTCAAAGTGGGTTTTTCCTTAGTTTTGTGAGAACGTTGATAGCTTAAACAAATGTTTGTCCAATTTATGCCCAAGAAGACCAATAAAGAAGGATCTGGTGATAAAGATGGTCATCTACAATATGCAGTCAACAATGAAGATGCAAATAGCAACGACAAAAATGCAACAATGATGTCCATGGTAGCCCAAGCATTGAAGAATCTATAATGAGCATCATTGAGAGTTGAGACTGGCCACAATGAAGACCAAGTGGTTGATGATGACATCAATAAGAATGCTTGAGTTGAGTCGAGGTTCCCAATTTCTACAGGAAAAATGGAAGTTACTGAATTTTGTGATCCGATATCTGTCATGGATTGGTACTCCATAACAGATGATAGGCGCGTCCAATTTGCAAAGGTGAATGTGTTTAGGCCATATCTGTATTTAGTAAAAAGTTTGAAAGAACAAATGGAATGGATTCCTTGTCTCATTCGCACTTGGGATAACATGAAGATGCGCCTTCATGAGAAGTACCTCTTACCTGATTATGAGAGCACCATTTTTTACCAGCTTGTTTCCTTGTGCTAATGACTCGCCAATTAACTCTTTCCATTGAAAAATACATGGAGAAGTTCAATGATTTGAAAACCTAGACTCGCGTAAATGAGGATGAGTGATAAACTCCCCCAAATTAAAAAATGTGCTACAAGTTGAAGTTTGACAAAAGATGACATTGTTGAGGGTAGAGCATTAGGAGGTCGCTTACTAATTCTTCATACCCATATACATCAATCAAACCCTGCACTCATTAACCCTTCGAACCCCTTGCATCAATGGTTGTGATTCTCTAATTAGATTTTTTTTCTAATAACTCCAATTAGAATGCTAATAACTCCAATTAGAATGATATTATTATGCCCCCCCCCCCCCCCCCCCCCCCCCACACACACACACAGATAGTTAATGGTCCCGCCATTAACCCCATGGAGAGAGTACCCTCTGGGATAAGAACTCATGTATTACGGGTGCACTAATATTATCGCTTTAAGAAACATACCGGATATATCTTTTATTAAAATGAATTGATTGAACCAGGCTATGAAGACCGATATTGTTGAACATCTTCAGGGAAATGGGTACCCCGGGCTTCGATAAGAAAAGATCCAACCGGGACAGCTAGTGGTGAGTTTAGCAACAGAAAAAAATTCAATAATTTGTTTTTCCAATCATGCAGATATTTCAATAATATTTTTTTTTTTTTACAGAACCGATACTATAGACAACTCAATATGCCTGGTGCTGATATGGATAGAATACATAGGAATATGGCATATTGAGAATTCAGACGATCCGACTATCGCACTCTCGTAAGTTATCGACAGTGTTTTGTTGAATATTTGGTTGTAACATCTACAGGGAAATGGGTACCCCGGGCTTCGATAGGAAAAGATCCAACTGGGACAGCTAGTGGTGAGCTTAGCAACAAAAAAAAATCAATAATTTCTTTTTACAATCATGTAGATATTTCAATAATATTTTTTTTACAGAACTGGTACTACTCAATATGCCTGGTGCTGATATGGATAGAATAATCAGGCAATTGGCATATTGAGAATTCAGACGATCTAACCATCGCACTCTCGTAAAGTTATAGACAATATTTTATTGAATATTTGGTTCTCACATGTTATTCAAAACCTAACTATTCAAATTTATATTCTATATTCATGAGAGCCCGGGCTGATTGATGATGAGGTGCTAAAAAATCAGTAGTCATTAGCTTAACTATATATTCTTAGATCCATGAGAGTCTGGGCTGATTGATGACGAGGTGCTAAAAAATCAATAGTCATTGGCTTAATACATATTTTGAGATCCATGTAGTCTGGGCTGGTAGATGATGAGGTGCTAAAAAATCAATAGTTATTAGCTTAACTAGAGAGCCATATTTTGAGATCCATGAGAGTCTGTGCTGGTTGATGTGCTTTTTTTTTTTTTTTTTTTTTTTTATGAAATTGTGCTACTTGTTGGCATGTATTTATAATTTCATCTTGGGATTTGACAGGTGAATTGGAATATCTAGGAAAGAAGAAATAGTGGATTTGGTGTGGTGTTGTGATCTCGTTGCCAATTTGGCAACTCTACTAATAGTCAATTGAAGTAAAGTTGATTTTGAAGAAAGAATAAAATATAAGTGGGTTATGATGGTATTTTTTTTAGTTGTTTGTTATGGATCTTTTTTATTTTTTGTATGAGAAATAATTTTTTTTTTTGGTATTTTAGTGGAGGAAGTTTTGAATTAAAGTGCTTTGATTTGATATCTTATTTTAAAAATAAAGGCTTTAATTAACTTTTACTATATTAATATTGTGCTTTACTTGCACCTTCTCCCTTCACTCTTTTAATGCATTTCAAATCTGCCCTTCCATCCCCACCTCTCTCGTCAAATGGACCCTCGTCAAATGGACCCATTTGAGACATTATTATAGAATTATGGGACGATGCAATGATAAGTGGCACTGGCACTGGCAGTTAAACACATCCACACATCTATATGGGATCGAAAATTTTTAGATCAAGTTAATTTGTCCCTCTACATGGATCGGTGAAACATGTGATCATCTACCATCAAGCGGGTTCCACTCAAAAATGGTGGATGAGTGGAATATGATGGTCCCATCAAAAATGAAAAAAGAATAAGATAGGTCGGGATACAGTAGGTCTCAATGTAAGATGGATGGGACGTTTCATTTAGTTGATTCACATGCATGCATGCCTAGATTGGTCAGACTTGGATTTTCATCATAGTTTGTTCGACGTGGTGGTTATATATAATTTGTTGGATTGTAAATCTTTAAATCTAATGGGCCCCACATAGTTCATTGGATATAGTCAAACCACGTACAATTTGATAAAAAAAACTATCCATCTGATCTAACCATCCACCCATTTCGAACTCACTAAATCTAACTAATTCAACCATTTATGTGGGATTAAAAGATGAAATATGTCCATCCACCCTTATACATGGAATATGTCCATCCACCCTTATACCCATCTACCTAGAGCATTACATAGATATCCTATGCATTTGATGGATCCCTATCTCCAATCAATTTATTCACCTGACTATTTTCTTTTTCTTGATTAGTGAATAATGGTCTTATGTAGATAAATAGATTAACTTGATCTAATTGGGGTGTAACGTAGTTTTTTAAATAGGTTTGTTTTGTTATTTAGATGAGCCTGTCGTAATCCTATATTTAGGTGGGCCCTATTGTTACATCTAATTGTGGTGCCACAGTTATTTAGATAGGTTTATTTTGTTATTTAGATGAGCCTGCCCTTAATCCTATATGTAGGTGGGCCCTGCTGTTACATCTAATTGGGGTGCCTCGTGGTTATTTAGATATGTTTATTTTGTTATTTATTAGATGAGCCTGCCTTAATCCTATACTTAGGTGGGCCCCACTGTTACATCACTTAGTGGGACACTCACATCTCACTCTTTGAAGAGAAGCTAAAAGGGGAGAGAAATAAAGAGAGACGGACATAAGCGTGCAAGGCAAATTTGGAATGAAATAAAAAATGTCCTCGTTGGGCTTATGAGAGTTTATCCATTCGCATCTTCATTGTTGGCAGTGCACGTGCTGGATTCTCAGCGAGTCGCAGCGTATGATGATTAGGATGGCAAACCAAACGGTTTTAGGTTGGAACCATAAATGGATCCGGATTTGGACCTATTTATAAATAATGGGTTTGAATATGGTTTTGACTTAGAACCTGTTTTATTAATTTCAAAATCGGGTCCACCTAGACGACTGAAATCTAGTTTTAAAATCGATTCTAATTTCTCCTTATTTTTTATTTTTTTAAAATAAATATATCATTCAACTTATAACAGTGGATCAAGTCTATCGCCTCAATGATTATACATAAAGATGTAAAAAAAAAAGTTGATTTTAAACTATAGTTTGCAATATCAAATACTCATATGCCGGGTCCCGGGTTCACGGGTCGGAATCCATATAGACTCAGAACCGAACTTGTTTATCAACCAGAACCTAAATTGGGTTTTGGAATCGGACTCGTTTATAAATCGAGACTTAAAATAGGTTCACACCCGCTTTTTTATGTGTCGAGACTTACGGATAAATCCATTTGCAACCTTAATTAAGATGTAGCGCATTTGTACCGTAGTCCAACATCGAGCTGTGTTACAATTAGGGCCGGGCTAGGCCGGGCTTGTGGTTGTCCTAGCCCTACCCTCAATATATGCAGGGCCGGGCTTGAGCGGGCCAAAGCCCTCGGAGGGCCTTCAGTATCTAAGCCCTTACCCTACCCTCCAGGGCCAGGGCAGGGTTCAGGGCTTCAAAACAAGACAACTATTTTTTTTAACATTATTACCAAAATCTGAGTGTGGTCGAGCGTTATATATGAGTGTGATTGAGCGTTATCTTGTCTAACCTCAATTGCAAAGAAACCATTAAGAAAACATACGTTATCTTGTCTAATTTCAATTGCAAATGAACCATTAATAAAACATCGGGAGAATATAAGTCTTTTCTAAAAACTTTCTTTGATCGGATAAAGTCATACATGCTTTGGTGACTTGGGTTGGGTTCTAAACATATGATTTTATTTATTTTGACAAAGAAGGAAAATGGTTAAAGAGTATGATCTATTTCACATCTTTAATATTACTTTCATATGAATTTCCACATATGAAATCATTCCAGCAATGTCTTATCTTTGAGAGTTTTAAACCAATTACACTCGCATACCTTTTATCAATTGACATTATTCTTAATTAAATACTGATCTGATTATTACGCATTCTTGGATTCCAGTCATAAGAATAAATGCACTTAAAAAATACTATTAGTTTAAACTTTTAAGAATTAAGAGTTATAATTATCTAATTAAAAAGATGTCTGAATCACCCCATATCCTTAAAGTTCCATGCACATACAAACTAACTCTATGAATTGATTAACATCCCAAACAACTCTATAGAGGAATAAGTGTATCATTATTAATAGAAATGAGTACATCCCATTTTGCACTAACAATGATTTATAAAAAATAATATAAAATGTCTAAATAAGAAGCAATAAGACTAAAAGAAAGGGATTAGAAGCAACCGTGCAACACTTATTGATTATATATTAAGTACAATACATAACTTAAATAATTAAATATAGATGAAATGAACCAAGTATGTATGTATGGATTTTTAGGATATTTTTTAATGGGTAAGTGGGTATGAAATTGCCTTCATATCCCCCGTATTACTACAAAGCGACTATGATAAGGGCATTTTAGTATATATTTACATATATGTATATATTATATATAAAATAAATAAAAGTAATAGGGCTAGGGCCTGGGCCGGGCCGGACTAGTACTGTCCAAGCTCGGCCCTCAAATCTCAGGGCCTGTAAAAAATTGTCCAAATCCAGCCCTAGGGCTTTTCGTTAGAAACAAAAGCCCTCATTTTAAGGGCTTTTTGAGGCCCGCCCCATCTTCAACGTGTGGTGGGGTCCACCTACTTTTTAAAAAAATCTAAACCAATCATCAGCCCTGCGACCGTTTGTATTGATCAACGTATAAATTATTATATAAATACGTAACATGGCCCCATCTAATTTGAATCTATTTGAAACACATGGTGAACTTGCCTTACTTTTGAATCTCAAGGAGATGGAAATGAAGGTTGGCCTACTGAATTTTTCCTTGAAAACTTAGATACAACGAATATTAGGACAACTGGCTCAGATTTTAAAAAGACAGGCCCCACCATACATGGAAGATGGAGGTGGGCTCCATTGTAACTCAAACCTCTTCCTACCCATATGGCTACAATAGATGTCTTTTCTTATTAGGATTCCAAACTTTTACAAGATTTAAGCCCCTAATCATATACGATGATGAGAATCCTAGGGATATTAAGAAAAGGCAGCACACAATCACATAGACCCTTGTCACAATTATATGACGAGCTTTTGGCTCTTTTCCATGCACTAATTTAACTATGCATTGATTGATTCTGTCCTACATATATTTTATCAAGGACAGTGGGATACTAGTTCTTATATAATCTGATGGAAAAAAAGACCATACTGTCTTTATGAATGTAGAAGATTTTAACTATGCTTTCCTCATGCCATCCCTGGGGATTATTTATGTTTGCAGGTCATTTATGAATGTAGAAGATGACAATGCTTGATTGCCAGTTGAATGAAATCCCACGATTATGGATTTGACCTACATTGATTATGAAAGTTAGCACTGTGAAATTCAGGGCATCGAGGTTTTGGGGCATTATATCACATCCATTGGATCATCCATGCAACCTTAAGTTAACGGCTACAGAGTGCATTTTTTAAAAATACATCAATCCAATGGTCAAATCCCTTTCAGATTGTTGCTTCATCTGAATCGACGGGAAATGAAGCGTTTAAGCCCCTGTACTATACGAAAGGGCTGTTTGAGCCCTTGTATTATTTTTTTCCCGAAAAGAAGCCCTCGTACGTTTGTTTTTAGGCCAAATAAGCCCCTCACGTATGCTTACATGGACACGTTTGAACTTGACAATTATTGATAATGGTCAAATGAGCCCTCCAAGTTTCTGTTTAGGGACAAATTAGCCCTTACAATTTCATTTATAGTTTCAAATGAGCCCTCAACACTTAGAAAGTCATTACATTCCCAGATCATCAAAACGTAAAAAAGTCATTACAGGAACATAGCATATAGTAATTATAACCATGAACATCAAAACAAAAAAAGTCATTACATTCCCAGATCATCATCAACCATGAACATCAACACTTAAAAAGTCATTACATTCCCAAAAAGGGAGGGGAGGAAAATGAAATGCTCAGTTTGCAATGTGGTTGGGCATAACAGCAGGAACAAGAGTTGCCCAAGTAGGACAGGTGCAAATAGTAGTCAAGTGATTGGAAATGTGCCAGCAGGAAATAGCAACCAAACATCTGGCACTACAACACAGCAAGGTAATTCCAATGATGGAGTGCTTGGTCCATTAAATAGCAGCCAACAAAGTGTTTCTTCCTCTTCATCAATGTGGTTGGGCATAACAGTAGGAAATAGGATTCCTGAAACTAGCTTGAGAGCCATTCTAGCCAATAGAACAAAAATCAATGCAAGGAAAAGAGTTCAGCAACCAATCCCAACAGGTTATGGAGTGTTTGTAAATGAAAACACAGGAAGCATAGTATACAATGTCAGTGTTCTACTTTGTTGTTTCATATTACAATGAGCTACTTTCAAGTTTTAATATTTGTTATTTTTATTGTTGTAGCCTGGAACAAGCAGTGCACGAGACATATCTCAGGAAGCTGATGATCATGGTAGTTGATGATCTTGCTTGGAAGCTGATGGTAGTTGTTGATCTTGCTTGATGATGGATGTCTTTGTTCATGGTAACTGATGATCTTGCTTAATGGTGGATGTTTTTGTTCAATTTGTTTTCAAACGTTTTCTATCTAGAGGAATGTAATGACTATTTGGAGTAGTTATAACTACTTTTTGAGAATGTAATGACTTTTTAAGTGTTGATGTTCATGGTTGATGATGATCTGGAAATGTAACGACTTTTTACGTTTTGATGTTCATGGTTATAATTACTATATTCTATGTTCCTGTAATGACTTTTTTACGTTTTGATGATCTGGGAATGTAATGACTTTTTAAGTATTGAGGGCTCATTTGAAACCATAAATAAAATTGTAAGGGCTAATTTGTCCCTAAACAGAAACTTGGAGGGCTCATTTGACCATTATCAATAATTGTCAAGTTCAAACGTGTCCACGTAAGCAGATAACTGACGGAGACTGACGTGAGGGGCTTATTTGGCCAAAAAACAAATGTACGAGGGTTTCTTTTCGGGAAAAAAATAGTACAGGGGCTCAAACGGCCCTTTTCGTATAGTACAGGGGCTTAAACGCTTCATTTCTCCTGAATCGACCACAAACAGTGACCCCATTGAATTACGCCAGACCCATGTGGTTTACAGCCATCCAAATGGACTGGGCCCCACATTCGACTACACTTTTTTTTCTCTCTTTTGTATAGCCATTGAAATTTGTGGGACTTTGATGTAGGGGTTAGGATGATCACATGGCACAGAGAAAGAGATGGAGAAAGAACGAAAAAACAGAGATAAAAAATGCAGAAGGGAAAACAATGTTGAAAGAGAAAAATAACACTAATGAAGAATAATTACAGTCATTTCTATTGCAACAGAGAATCCTAATGCATACTAATCCTTGGCTGACAACCAAATCAATTATAGCAAGCATTGCAACATAGAATCCTAATGAATACTAAATCGAGTATTTCAATTGCTATTCAGACAGCCCATAAGATTTGACTCCTTAATCCTATCTAATAATTGAAAAAAAAAAAAAAACACCCCAACCTCAAAAGCCCTAATTGGCTGTGGGCCCGTGGTAGAGAGAGAGAGAGAGAGAGAGAGAGAGAGAGAGAGAGAGAGAGAGAGAGAAATCTTAGCATTTTTCTCTAATTAAAAGCTTAGAATATTGTAATCCAAGTGTTAAAGAAGCTCCCCTCCCCTCATGAATAATCTTACATCTTACATAGGCCTGTCAACTGGTCCTATAAAGTCCAATGTGCCCCATATGGACTTGCTCTAATGATTGTAACGATCAAATTAATGCCCCATTTAAACTTTGGCGGTTCTAGGGGTGTTCATGGATCGGGCCAGCCTGAGCCCGAGCTAGGCCCAGGCCAGTTTAAACCGGGCTTGGGTCTTGATTTTCAGTACTAGGGCTGGGCTTGGGCTATTTATTTTTCCCTGCTTAATAGATGGGCCGGGCTTCGAATCGAACCCGTGACGCCCCAATGGGAGAATCACAGGAAAACCACCTGAGCTGCGGCTTTGCCATTGTTGAAGAGCTTCTTTTTATTTTTCTATTTTATAATATAATTCTGGCGGGGCTCGGGCTTACTGATCTTTAGGTGGGCTGGGCTCAGGCCAGCTAGTTCCGGCCTGAGTCGGGCTTGGAGCTATAGCTTTTAAGCCGGGCCGGCCCTGGATATTTCTTGACCCTGCCGAGCCCAGCCCATGAACAGCCCTAGGCTAACCAGCTGATAACAATCATCAGATCGTGCCAATATGGAATCCATCTATTACATGAAAAGACCCACAATTACCCTTTTCCCAGTTATTAGCATGTGTGTAAGGATGGGCTTCTCCTAGTGGTACGGCCCAAGTTTGGAACCCGAAGCTATCGCATGCTTACCGTATAATGGTTCCTGATGATGCCAAAAACAGGGATTCGGACACCAACCGGTCAGATAATTACTGCTATGCAATAAATGAAGAGAGATGAGAGATTTTATAGTGGTTTCGGTCATGCGTGACCTACGGTCCACTTCACAAGGTGATCTTTGATTAATGCACGAGGGTTACAGATATGACTAAGTAGAGAAATCTGTCCCCCCTCAAGTGATGAGAGGGCTCTATTTATACTCTTCATCACCAGTAGGGATGCGATCAGTTCACGTCTCTTTGGAGCGTTAAGACGTGTCCTGAGGATCGTAGCCAGGTGGAAGGCACGGTGAGATTCCTCTCCGTGAGACTTGGTAAATGCAGGTGAAGGAGGACTTCGTCTGCGATGACTTGGAGATTGAGGTTGACGAGGCTTCGTTTAACGAACACCCGGATCTCAATAAGGAGCTAGTCCGTGCCTGACCAGATCCCCGACGGACCGGGTCACTTTGGACCTGACTCGCTTACCGCGATCCGGATTGGGCTTGACTCATCAGTTCCCATAACTCAATCGTGGGGTGTACATAATGATAATCCGAACCATCCGAAATAAATGTCATCCACCCAGTAATATTCCCAAAACAAGCTTAATAAGAGTAGATCCCACCATTCAATTGAGCACGTGAGTGAGACATGATTAACGTGGCTACATTAGCATTCAAACCATGTGTTCAAGAACTGAAATATAAGGATATATCACAAGAGAGGATGACAATGTTTTGAATGGTACAATGATATATTCTAAAAAATCAGCTTAATCAGAGTGGATCTTACCATCTGATTAAGCACATGAGTGGGACGTAATTAATGCAACCACATTAACGTCCAAATCATATATTGTAACCTTATGGTGAGACCCACTCCTATTGAACTTAAATTTAGGGCACATCACAGGAGGGGTGGTATTCTTATTGGATGGTCCAGATTATCATTATGTGGGCCCACGGTGGAGCTATGGAGGCCTAGGAAGCGGGTGGTGCCGACTCAAACCCTCTCAGCCATCGATCATTGTGAAGATCAAACGGTCCAAATTTCTCCATCCTCGGATTGAGAGATCACGAGCTACAGTGTATAAAACGTGTCTCCAAACCCAATCAGTGTTCCCGCCTTTCTCTCCCTCCTTTAAGCCTTCAAAACCCTAGAAAACAAAAGTCGAATCACTGCCGTGGAGAATCCGATCCGATGGCATCTTCTTCTTCTTCTTCAGCTACAGTTCCGAATCTTGGGAATCGACTCTCAAGTAAGGATCTTGATCTCTTGTTTCCCTTCTTCTTCTTCTTCCTTGCTTGCTAGGGTTAGGTCTTTTTTTGACCCTCAAAGAAGGATGATCATATGAAACAACGGAAATGATTAGGAAACAAAGAGGAAGAGATTATGAGATGGGTTTGTGGTTTGATGGGATTGATTGAAAAAAAAGGATGGTGGGGTTAGAGATTGAAAGGGATGATAGAGATGAGAGGGTTTTTTTTTTTTTTGCAAGTAGATGTGTCAGATGATGAATGGTTCCAAAGATGGGTATGAATGGTGGTGATTTGAAGAGTAGGGTTTTGGAATTTTTTTCTTTTTTTCAACTGAGGTGATGGGGTAGAGACTAAGGGATTAGTTAGGTTTTGGTATGGATGGTTTGGTGATGGGGTTGGGGTTTGTTGGTGATGAAAACTGAAGAAACAAATCTGAAAAAAAGACGACTAATTACCTAAAAGTGTCATTTGGATGGCAACATATGCCATTGCCGGTTTAGCACATGCAGTAAGTACGCTTGTAATAGTAAATTTGTTCATGTCCGTTCCAATCTCTTTCATTTCTTTGAAAAATTTTAAAGCATTGACAGAATCCACCATCTGAACAAAACTGGAGATGATGGCCGTCCAAGAAACAACATTGTGTTCCGGCATCGTAGAGAATGCCCTAACAGCTTCATTAACATTACCACATTTCGCATACAGATCAACAATAGAAGCCCCCACAAATATATCATATCCTGCCCCGCATTTAATCACCCACCCATGTATCCCTCTACCAAACTCCAATTCTCTGAGAGCGGCACAAGCTGTCAAAACGCTTGCAAAAGTAAAACCATTTGGCATCAAATTCCCATCTATCATCTGGCGGAAAAGATGTAAAGCAGCCCAGTTGTCCTTATTTCTAACACCCCCAGCAATCGCGGCATTCCAGCAGACCACATTCTGATTAGAAACCTCTGAAAATACCCTTAGAGCATCATCAAAACGTGCGCTTTTTGCAAATAAATCTACCATTGCTGTGGAAACGTACCCATCTGAAAAGAAGCCATTTTTCATTACAAGAGAGAACACCTGCTTACCAAAGTGAAGAGATTGGGTTCATTCTCAAGAAGCCTTCTTGCTGTAGGATTGGGTTAGATCCTCTCTCTCTAGATTGCCTCTCTCTCTAGATTGATTATTCTTTTGGGAATGTTGGTTTGGTATGTGCCCATTACAAATTGGCTGATGTTTTAAACACTGGACGATGAATATAAACATTTTCATTTATTGCATGAATATTGAATGTCTCTCTCTAGATTGATCATTCTTTTGGGGATGTTGGTTTGGTATGCGCCCATTACAAATTGGCTGATATCTTAAACACTGGACGACGAATATAAACATTTTCATTTATTGCATGAATATTGAATTTTTGATGGTTTGTTTTAGATTTGATCTTCGGTTGAGACGTGTATTTTTTTAATGATGTTCTCATGTTTTCTAATCAATTTAGGTTCTAATGTGCTTTAGTAGGAACATTTTGGGCATGTCTATCTTCAAAACAAGTAGACTGAAACTTGAGAGCTAGGGTCCTTGACTCATGCTTGATTTGTTTAAAGGACTTGAGTATGTGCACAAATGTGTCTTAAATTTACCTTGTTGATAGCATTTATTTTTGGAAATTAATATAACTTGTTGAAAAGACTATACTAAATTTGAAAAATCATTTGATTATATTTTTCTTCATTTGTATGTTTATTCTTTGTATTTCATTTTTATATTGATGCTATTCTGATGTTGTGTCTTCTGGTATGGTGTTGGAAGATTTAAGGCTGTTAGGCCTTGTTATTGACACTGAGATGAACCCATTAGCGGATGAGCATGTGTCCAACACACTGAGGAATTGTATTCGTACTTTGCGCCAATTAATTGCTGAAGAAATTGAAATGCTTTTAGGCCATGTTGAAGAGGCTGAGATCGACCGATCAGCAGATGAGGATTTATCTGAGGTAGAGGGGAGTATTATTCATGCTGTGCGCCAAGTCATTGCTAAAGGGATTGAAAAAATTGAAAAGAGAATTTTGCAGACTGAGATCGACCGATCATGGAATGAGGCTTTTGCTGCGGCAGCGAGGAGTTTTACTGATGCTCTACACCAATTCATTGTTAAAGTAATTAAAAATGTTGGAGAGATTGGGATCAACCGATTAGGGAATGAGGTATTGACCGAGACAGAGAGGAGTCTTATTTGGGCTTTTGAAATTTTCATTGCTATAGAAACTAGAAAGTTTTTGGGCCTTGTTGAAGAGACTGAGATGAATGGATTAGACGATGAGGGTTTCACCGACGAAGAGAGGGATTTTCTGCATACTTTGGGCCAACTCACTGTTAATGAATGGATTAGAAAGTTTAAGGATGCCTGAGTGATGGATACTATGATGCTATGCTGCTGCAATCTCCGAAGAAGTGAAGAGGTTAGATGCAACTCATCTCAGAAGGATATACTGTGAGTGGTTGTTCTGTTTATTTCCCCCCCTCATTCTACAATATTCACATATAGATCCTGGAATTTTTAAGTTTGACTGACACTCGTAGAGAAAATAGTCCTTAGATGCATGTCCTTAATTGCAACCTGATTGAATGCATCTTATTTGGATTGATGGTGGGTTCAATGTGAGTATGATTTGATGATATACCTGTTTAAGGCCAACCTTTAAAAAATGAACTCAATATGCCTTTGATTTATGTCAAGTCTTTAAAATCTTAATGCATCCTTAAGAAAGTGATTGAAGTCCAATGGAAGGGTTTGAAACATTCAAACTTGTGAATCGTTTGAGGTGTCTCCCAAAAACCCCATCATAATTTTTTTTTTTAATTGGCTATTTATGGCAAATCTGTTTCAACAAATGTTGTCAGCCCTTTGATCTAAAGGAAATAAATGAAAGTGCACAATGTATAGGGAAAATATTCTCCTGCAAGTACAGGAATGTAAGAGCTCCCAAGTCCCATCCCTATAAAAGTGGGGATTCTGATTCTGACCCTCTGAATTGTTAAGATTACTAGCAAATAGAGTGTAGGTGAAGGAACTCTCAGACTGCCTTCCTTCTTCATTTTCTGCTATTACATTTTACAAGGACATAACAGCCAAGGTAGTGCCCATGGCGTATGTTTTTCCTTCTATGTGGAGATGAGTTGGGTCAGCTCAGGTTTAGGTTGGCTGCGCAACTTAACTTACAGCTCAACCAACCGCATACTAGTTGAGCTCTAAATGTCGACCCAAGCTCCATATGGAAGTTAAAGGATTCACCAGAATCCAGAATTTTCAAGCTAGTTCTGTGGCAGATTCACAGGTAGACTAGTTAGTATGAACTTGGGTTGGAAATGTCAGTTAACATATAATTAGAAAACAAAACAAAGGTCATCTTTGGCAACCAAAGATAGGTTTTCCTCATTGGTTTTCGGTTGAAGAATTTTCTTTTACACAGTTTCGCCCTTTGCTTTAACTCTAATTGATAAAATGTTGAAGGTGTCTTTGGCCCATTGAATCTGAAAGCTGCATTAGATAAAAGGGAAGTCTTTGAGGTTAATATATTCAGAACAACTATATAAATGTGGACCGGGTGGGAGCTGAGTTAGGGTGCAAGACCTGACCTGACTTGTTTCTGACCCAGTCTTGACTCGCTTAACCCACAGTATATATAGTTCAGAAAATATTAGCCTGCATTTATACGAGCTGGGTAAGGTGGACATGCATAATCCTACTGATTTACATGACTAAAGAAGCTGCTGCTGCTTTGGCACTGCCAAGAGTACTGCGCCGATTGTTTACTTGGGGGGCATAGAAAGTCACAAGAAAAGGAATACTTTTCTATAAACTATAAAGTGAAGCCTGGGTTATATTTAGAGGATTTTACCGGAAAAATCCCCTTAGATTCGTTAAAGGCCAAAAACACCATCAATATGTTATATAGACCACAGTAGTCCCAAAGGCCCTGTTTGATATATTTTTTTATTTTTTCTCTGAGCAGGGATATCCCTGCTCCTTTTACCTTAAAAAGATTTCAAACCCAAAACCCTTTTCTCCATTTTCGTTCTTTTGCCCATTTTATCTGAGCAGTGACTCATCTTCTCTGAGCAGGGATTCATTGAAGAAGAAGAAAGATGCAGGACTCTGCAGATCCCCTGATTGAAAAGGACAAACCGATGAGAAGAAAAGTGCTTCACCCGCTTGTATTAGAGAGAGGTGATTATATTAGAGGAGAAAGAAGTGGATAATGGAAGGGAGAAGGGATAAGTTGTAACTGTGATGGTCGCATTCTCCTTTTGATTTGGTCTTTTGATGTTTTTTTCTTTGAAAGATCCCAACTTTAAAGTAGTAGAAGGGAGAAGAAGATGGGAGAAGAACGAAAATGGAAAAAGGGTTTTGTAACCCCATTCTTCGTGTGGGCAGGGATATCCCCGCCTCCCTGAGTATTGTCTCTCATAGTGGTATCAGTTGAGATGGGGATGTCCCCGCCTAAATTAGTGCTGTGAACGGGGATATCCCTGCTTATGTTAGTGCTGTGAGCCGGGATATCCCCGCCCACACGAAGACTGTGGGTGTATTCTCTCATAATAGTATATCTCATTTGAGGAATTATGACCACATGTCCATTCCTTATTGAGCTAATACACATGTGTATGTAACTGATAGAATCCCAAAATTATTTTCAAAGTTTAACCATTTCTATGTTAGTCAACGACCATTCCCATCTCCATATCCAACCATTTTTATGTAAACAAAAGCTGATATCCAATTCTATCATCTTTTATTACGGCCAAACCTTCCTAATTAAAAGAGTAATACAAAGTGGCATTAGCTTTGGCTGTAATAGAAGATGATAGAATTGGGTATTAGCTTTTGTTTACATAGAAATGGTTGGATATGATGATGGGAATGGTCATTGACTAACATAGAAATGGTTAAACTTTGAAAATAGTTTTGGGATACTATCAGTTACATACACATGTGCATTAGCTCAATAAGGAATGGACATTTGGTCATAATTCCTCAAATGAGAGATACAATTTAGAGAGACATATATCACCCACAATACTCTAGTGGGCGGGGATATCCCTGCTCACAGCACTAACACAAGCAGGGATATCCCCGTTCACAGTACTAATTTGGGCGGGGATATCCCCGGCTCCCTGTGTGTTGTCTCTCAAAGTGGTATCAGTTGAAACGGGGATATCCCCGCCCACACGAAGACCGGGGTTGCAAAACCCCTTTTTCCATTTTCGTTCTTCTCCCAACTTCTTCTCCCTTCCGTTACATTGAAGCTAGGATCCTTCAAAGAAAAAGAACACCAAAAGACCAGGTCAAAAGGAGAATGCGATCATTGCAGTTACAACTTATCCCTTCTCCCATCCATTACCCACTTCTCTCTCTCTCTAATATAATCACAATCATCTATTTCTATTGTACATATACATTGCAGAGAAGAAAGAAGGAAAATGGTGGGGGAGGTGTACAAATTGACCCCCTCTATGGAGTACAAATTACTGACTGGTGCACTTGGATGATGGATCTGGACCATCTTCTTAGTTGATAACTCTGTTTTAGTTCCTAGATTTGCTTAGGAAGAAGTTCGCCGCCTTTTCCAAATGAAGCTAGAGAAATTCCCGTCTCTTCTTCTTCATTAGTGTTGGTAATGGCAGAAGAAGGATTAGGGTCTGGATCTAAGGGGTGGTTGAGTTTGATCATTGTGAAAAAGAGAAGAAGATGAAGAAGAACGAAAAGGGGAAAAAGGGTTTTGGTTGGAACAGAAAGTTTTAATCCCTTTAATCGCTTTGATGGGCTTTCACAAGTTGAAGACCTATTTATTAGTTGGAGAAATTTTAATCCCTTAATCGTTGGGGCTTTCAATTGAAGCCATTGAAATCGACAGTTGCAAGGTCATTGGCAAAGGTGGGTCAGTGCAGTAGAATCCCCGATGTTCGTATATGTCTTTTCCCATCCATGTCTTTCTAATACCTTTTATACTATGGGGCGGAGTTTTTCTAACTCTATAGTCATTGGTCATGGTGGTGGTTTTGAAGAAGGTGGTGGCAATGGCGGTGGGAGCAGTGGAGGATCTCAAGACGACGAAGGCTGGGTTTTTCCAGAGACATCTCTTTTCTCGTCTTTTCCATCCTCCTAACTCATTTCCACTGCTAGAGAAAAATCATACAAAAAAAAAAAAAAAAAACCCTCCTTTCCCCTCTCCTCTTCCATCCTCAAACTGGGAAAAGCCCATTTTCACATAATTCTATGGCAAAAAAGAATCTCTGCCTTAGACCCAATTTCTTATTTTAATTCCATTTATAATTTATGAATTCTGATTTCCATTTTGTTTGGGTCGAAAAGCAGGGAGCCGGAGGTTTTGGCATGGGAAAACAAGTGCCCATATGGCTTCGTTTTGAATCTGCAAATGTAATATGTATTGTCTGGATTGCATGAATTGAGCCCTTTGTTATCTCACAGCTATTGAATCTGTTGTATTTTGATTGCATTTGATTCTCCATATTTGGTCCCAGAAGGTCATCTTACCACTATATGATAAGAGTTTTTGAGATTCAGAAAGTGTCAGGTGTCCAGACGTACATCATCATTAATGTTAGTGATTGATTCTCCTTTCTGGGATTTGGGTCTAAGTTGCCGAGGACCATGGTGGTTGGGAGGGAGGAAGAGGAGAGGGTTTGAGGGTGTTTTGAAGAAAACGATCTAAGTTCAAGTTGCGGAGGACCATGGTGGTTGAGAGGGAGGAAGAGGAGAGGGTTTAAGGGTGTTTTGAGTATTTTTAAGGTAACCAGAGGAATCAATCTCCGAAAAACTCACACTTTCACTGTATGTCCGAAATGGAATACTTTAGTCCTGATTTTGAAATGTGAGTTTTTTTTTTTTTTTTGATCCTATTTTGAAATCTGAAAAACACTTGAGCCCTGTTTTGAAATTTTCCCTATTTACTTTTGAGGCCACATTGCCTGAACATAGACAGGTCTACACCAATTTAGGTGGGGTTGACCCCAATCAGGGCTCACCCAAGTCACATATCCATATATGATATACCCTCATCAACCCATTCCGGAACAAATAGTCCTGTCTGTCTTTCCTACCTAGCCATACAACCAACTCAAATCACCATTCAGTCATCTCACCACTTTTCTTTCAATCCTTCGAACCAAACACCACCGTTCCATCCCAAATCCAACACACACATCCTTCTCAACACTGCACATCAAATGCACGACTCATTCAATTGTCCAATGGGCTGGAGTCTGATTTAGACTCGGATTTCTTATATTGCCAGACTCGGGCCTGAGGATCCAGGCCCATATTATGCTTATATTAAAGTTTTAAGATTTAACCATTATAATTTTGGAGTAAAAGTGATTTCCTAAAAACAATTCATCAATTATCCTTTGGAATTTGCAATATAATAAACACAGTTCATTTTCTCTTATTAGAGATAAGAGTTTCAATCAACGATTAGATGTGGAGATCGAATTGGGTCCGACCGTTGATCTGCATTCATATGATCCAAAGGTAATTAAAAATGATCAATTTTGAATGGCTTTGAACATTTCAAAATCTGGCCAATAATTGCTTACAAATTATTTTTCTAGGGTAATCATCTTCCGCATATTTTGGGGTCCATAAAGTGATCCATTGATGAGAATATAGTCGCCCAAAATTAGATCAAGAGATTAAAGTGAGGTTCACAATGGGTCCAGTACTTGAACCAAAATAGGCTCATTGATTGCTTAGAAAAAGCCAATACCTAACAATCTGAGGCCACATGAGGCCCCAAATTGGTCAAAGTTTGATCTCGTCCATGGCACAAAACATATACAAATCGTGCGTATGTGTGAGTCCAACATAGGCATTAGTTCTGAGATAACTAAGCTAAAAGAAAGAACAATTAATGAAAGAATTCTGCCCCTATGTTAGGCACTATTAACTGGGCCAGAAAGAATTCATAACCAGGCCCAATTAATAGCCCAAAAGCAAGTAGCACAAAATCACAAAACTATGCACATGTTCGGTGTAACAATAGATCTTGCAGTTGTGTGCCTGAAGAGGGAAAAGAGTGCATGATTTTGCACTATGACCCAAGGCACCTCCAAGGTAAGGCATTAAAAAGTGCAAGAAAAATCAATACAGATCAGGCTCAAAAGAAGATCAGGGCTCTATAGCAGGCTCAATCTATATACATTTCACTCCTAATGCCTGACCCATAACATGTTTAAATGTCTACAACTGACCTAAGTGGGCCTGAAAAATTGATCAACAAAGCCTTTAAAACTAATCTGTCTGAGGCCCATTTCTATCCCGCGAACATGACCCGAAATCCTGTAAACCCTAACATGGATTAGTTAACTGTAACCATTAGATTAAGGCGTGCTTCTCCTAATCAAAATGAGAAAAACCTTCAGCCCACCAATCTCTTTATCCCTTGCATTTATACAGATGGGCTTCAAGTTTAAAGGTCCATACCCAACTGCGATGGATGCTTCCACTAAAAGTCAAAACCCTCTCAGCCGTCGATTGGTGAAAGATCCAACGGTCCAAATCTCTCCATTGGGATGAAGAGCACAAGCCACGCTATAAGAGTCCAAACGTCCTGAATTCACAGCCCTCTTTCTCCTCCAAACCCTAGAAAACTATCAAGGGCAAAGGAGATCTCATCTCAGCTGCCCAGGGATCGGTTGATCCCTGGGCAGGCAGATTATCACCCATCTCATCTATCAAGCAAAATAAAAAACCTAGGAAACTATGTGCTTTTTTTGGTATGTTCTTCTTCTTCTTCAGATACTGGTACCTGCAGATCTCACTGAAGGTTCACATGATGGACCAGCTTCTTGGGTAAGGATCTTGATTTCTTGATTCCCTTATTGATGATTGCTAGGGTTGGGGTAAATGGCTGACTTTATTAGAATTGAATGGTTTGGCTGAGACTGATTGACTTTTGTATTTTATTTTTTGGTTTGGTAGTTGATATGGTGATTGGGTTGGGGTTTGATGGTGATGAAAACTGAAGAAATAAATCTGAATAAAGAAGATATGAAAGAAGATGAAGATCAGATCTAAGAATTGGATGTCCACTTCTTCCCTTTCCTATTTTTACTTAAACTTCTAACAAAAAAAAAAGAAAGAAATTAAAACAATTCAATTTAAATTCAAGTTTAATTAGTGGGGTTTGAATGTTAGGCTGTGGTTGGTGTTGTATTTGTGGAGTGTTGTTGTGTTTTGATGTTCCCTCTGTACTCTATATATTTGTGTAAGTGTTTATTGTCATGTTGGAATGGTCTTTTGTTGTTGTCAAGCTTTTGTTTATTAGCCTGATGTTAGGGTGTGGTGTTGTAGTCTCTGCTTGTTGTTTGTCACAGTTTCATTCCCTGTTAGCAATGAGATCTAGAGAAAAAAAAAAAAAAAACACACTGAGTAAATAACCTTAAACTAAACTCAAATTCCCAATCTTGATTGATTTGATTTTTTTTTTAATTTGAATGTTTATTCGTTCTATTTTAATTATCTTGATGCTATTTTGAAATTTTTAGCCTCTGACTTCATTCTTTCTAAGAGAAATTTAAAAAAAATGTTTTATTAATTTAGTTTTTTAAATTGTAGCCATAAAATCATTATGGAAATTGAGTGGCATAGTAAACCTCTCTATCTACATTTCTAACGAGGGCATGAAGATCAGGAGGGGCCGAGCACCACACCTTGCTAGTGCCGAAGAGCACCGCACCTCGCTAGGGCCTGAAGATCAGGAGGGGCCGAAGAGCACCGCACCTCGCTAGGGCCTGAAGATCAGGAGGGGCCGAAGAGCACCGCACCTAGGGCCTGAAGATCGGGCTAGGCCCGAAGATCGGGAGGGGCCCAAGAGCACCGCACCTCGCTAGTGCCTGAAGATCGGGAGGGGCCGAAGAGCACCGCACCTCGGGAGGGCCTGACATGAGGGGAAGGTCATGATGGGCCGAAGAGGACAGCTGCTCGCTAGGGCCTGACAGTCATGAGGGGAAGGTCATGATGGGCCGAAGAGGACCGCTGCTCGCTAGGGCCTGAAGATCGTGAGGGGCCGAAGAGGACCGCTGCTCGTTAGGGCCTGAAGATCGTGGGGGCCGAAGAGGACAGCTGCTCGTTAGGGCCTGAAGGTCATGAGGGGCCGATGAGGACCGCTGCTCACTAGGGCCTGAAGGTCATGAGGGGCCGAAGAGGACCGCTGCTCGCTAGGGCCTGAAGGTCATGAGGGGCCGGAGAGGACCCCTGCTCGCTAGGGCTAGGGCCTGAAGATCAGGAGGGGCCAAGGAGGACCGCCGCTTGCTAGGGCCTGAAGATCAGGAGGGGCCGAAGAGTTGCTGCTCGCTAGGGCCTGAAGATCAGGATGGGCCAAAGAGGCGCCTCTTGCTGAAGAGGCGCCGCTCTGGCCTTAAGGTCAGGAGGGGCCGAAGAGCCGCTGCTCAGCGGGGCCTGAAGGTCAGGAGGGGCCGAAGAGCCGCCCTCACTAGGGCCTGAAGGTCAGGATGGCAACTCAAGAGGGCCTGAAGATCATCTTCAGCAGCTCAAGAGGGGCCGAAGAGGCGCCTTGCAGCTCAAGAGGACCTGAAGAGGTGGCGGATCAAAAGGGGCCGAGCTGTGCGGCAGCTCACTCAGTAAGGCCCAAAGATCAAGAGGGACCGAAGAGCTGCTGCTGCCACGGCTCATGAGGGCTCCAAGACCGAGCCGCTGCCTCAGATCATGACCTCTTGAAGATCAAGAGGGGCCCTAATATTGGCTGCTGCCATTGCGGCTTATGAGGGCCTGAAGATCGAGAGGGGGTGAAGACCTGCAGCCTCCTCAGCTCAGGAGGGGCCGAAGAGTCTGCCACTGCCCCAGCTTAAGAGGGGTGGATCTATGCCTTTTATTTTGTATCTATCAAAGAAGAGGATGATGATTGCAACTAGATTTAAAACTGCAGTAAAATTTTATTTGCTTCTCTCTATTATACTGGTAAACCTGGTAGGAAGTAGACAGCATTTTTTACGTTCTTCCAGTATGTTACTTAAATAACCTGTTGCACGCGTCTCCCTGTCCAAAAAACCTCACCCACCAAGAGGCCATGTTACTTACTCCCATGTTGGCTCTCACTGCACTAGGATGTTCCATCCTTAGTTGAAAATGTATGGAATATCTGAGGGCCTGTCCTAATGGTGGTGGTAAAGGTGGACAAGGAATGTGATCTCCTCTCATTATGTTGGTTGGCATTGCTGTCTTTGTGGCAGGACTGGACTGTTAATGGAGATATTTTTGGGGGATTTTACCAAAAAAATCCCCTTAAAATTGATACTAATTTGAAATAATTATTTCATGATATTCCACTTTTTTTTAGGAACCTGTTAAAAACTTGTATACTTATTTGAAAATTTCCCTTCCTTTTGTTTTATAGTTCTTTTATAATTCTAAGCCACACATTGCATGTGCAAACAAAATGCAAGGCAATGAATGCTCAAAATCATCAATTTGTGTGCATCTCATGTATATTTACCATACTTGAGCCATCTCCAATCCTACTTGAATGAGTTTTACTGACATGACAAGTTGGCTTATTATAATGTGTATTTTGGGGAGAAAAAAAGATGGGAGTGAGTTCATTTTCTCCATTAAAAATACTTTTTAAGTTGCCTTGTTCTACTACACCCTTTGATTTATTGTTTCCCCTGTTTTGGGAAATGTTGTTTCCCTGTGCTCTTGTGCCCAATTATATGATCAATACCGTTTATAGGTGACATCAATCAAAAATTTTTTTCCACCATCCATATCAGCTACTTAATTGATCATGTCCATTCATCATATGCCATCTATATACAGAATAGGCTCTGAATATTGTTCCTTGAAAAAAATAGTATAATATAAAATTGGAACTAGTCACAAAGATTGTAACAGTAACATATATCATTTTGAATGCTAAATTTCTAATGATCCAAGCATACCTTGTGCTATTGGTTCATTTCTTGGGGAAGTATGTTGCTAGTTTCTTATGCTAGTAGTATTCCAAAAGGAAGAATTCTTGTTGCCATTTAATCCACTTATGGGATCATAACAAGCACAAATTATGTTCCATCTGCAGCCCACTTACTTGATGGGTTCATAAGTGGAAATCCAAAATCCATACTCAAATGCCAAACGAGTAAAAATCAGGGTAAATGGGTAGTTTTGTCAGGTGGGTCCTTCATGTAGTTGGGTAAATGCCGGTCCCAAGTGACCCTAGTTCATCTGTTCGGTGGGGAGTGAAGTAGATTGTAGACCTCAGGTGAGGGGACATCGGCTGAGGGAAGGTGACTATTTAGATTCGAACCCTGAGCAGCCAGGTAAGAACTGATGCCTCGTACTACTGAGATAAGATGCTATTCTTAACTATGTTAGTCTTCTGGTCCATATCATCTTTCTTCATATTCAACATCATGAATTTGTCGAGTTTGGTCAGATCGTTTTTATTTTTTATTTTTTACTCATGCCTAGAACTTATGAGTAGATCCACTCACCATCTTGCTTAATGGGGTCCTAGTTGTTTTGGCTTGAGAAGTTTCATTTTGGTTATGAGCTCTTCCAATTTATTGTTTCCCAGAAAGAATTTTTGATTGAAACTCTTCTACTTTTGCTTCATTTGTAGATAAAAGTTGCAACGATTTGATATTGTAATGGATTATACAGTCCATGTGTTATTTCCACTTTTCTGACCGGCTTGCAAAATTCCATTCTGTTCTCAGTTATTCCTCAAACAAATAGAACTTAAGGATTTTGTGCTTTATGGGTTTTTATTTTTAAGGAAGAGAAGAATCCTGCATCCCTACTCCTATCATGAGGAAATCAAAATAAATTGTATCGGGAAAAACTGATTCCTTTTTTTACTGCAAGAAAAATGCATCACCAAATAATGGAACAATGGACTATGTGGAAAATCAAAACAATTTTCTTTCCATTGCATGCTCCTCATCGCACAAATGCACTATAAATGATATGAAAGACCGGCAATACCATAATAAAAATGGTAAACTTGATATAAAAATTTAGATTATGACATCATTTGAGCTTACATATAGACAACCCTTTGTTATATTATGTATAGGCAAATCTTCTTGTAAGCACAATGCTCACAGCGCTCACCTGCTCACTAATGTATGATGTGCACCAGCTAGTGCGGTCCACCTTATGATCCATCTGAATAGAAACACATATCATTAGGTAGGGCTTTCTTCGTTTACCTGGTGCATGGTTCCAAAGGCTCTTGCGCTGGACTGGCCGGGAGATACTCTGGATTATTGGAAAAAAAAAAAAAGCACTACATTGTAGAGATCTCATATTAACACACAATCTGTCTCTCACAATAGTCATACCCATTCTCTGGACCCACCCAAAGCCAGGGAAATGATGCACCAAAAGATCATATTACATGCACCCATATTTCTCACCACACTGCGATGTCCCAACCTTGATGACCAAATTTTTGTAAGGGAAGGAACTTTCTTCTTAAAACAAAATTAAGAAAATGATAGGAATATCCAAGGGTTTGTAGGGATTAGCAAGCTGCAAGCACACTTGGCTTGTGGAGCAGTTAAAGGTGATGGGGAAGACAAGCATGAATGCCCAAGTAATTGGATCTTCTCATTTCCACCCATGAGACAGTTTTTGAACCCACATTCACATTTTCTAGAATCATTTCATCATATTGATTGCCATTGCTCTGTCTTAGTAGCAGGGCAGGAGTGTCAATGGAGCAGACCAGTTGGGCCAGGTTGATAATAAAGGACTTGAGCTTTGATTTGAGCTTGGAGTCGGGTTCATTGGAGTCGGGTTCATTGCAGTAGAATCTGGCTCCAGGTACAGCTGTAATGTAGACACATCAATATGGTCTGGATCAAGTGAGGTCCAGGACCACCATGGACCTGACTGAACCAGACCCATATTTTGAAATAGATCTGACACATGCTCTACTTGTCTTAGTTAAGATTTGGTATCACATATTTGGTGTTACATGTGGGGTGAAACACATCTGTTTACTGGTTTTACCATGACCCTTATAAAACTTGACATGCTGCCACACTCATGAACTCAAATCAAGATTATTTTTTTTGGTAGGGTCTTGTCATGTTTGAAGTCTAACCCAACTCATTAACAACCTGAATAAAATGTTTTTCCATAAGAGTCCAAATAAGAACCACAAACATGGATGACAAAGTCCACCATTTATTTATGGTCAACCCTTAGTGGGACCAAGTCATACCATCAGCCGGATGACCAAATCATAGGCCTTGTGTGGAAGGAGATGTATTATGACATGGTAAACTTCCTCATTAGAGGTTGAGAGTTGTTAAAACTTGAGAATTATGATATTTAGCTGTCAACACTATATCGTCACATTTTGTGGAGGAGAGTTGTGTACTGATTATAATATTCTAAGTTCCCTTCTGCAAGGGATATCAGTTGCATATCTTGGCACCTAACACACTATAGAAAACTAGGATTAGGTAGAAAACAATCCCTAAAACCACACTACTTTCCAAAGAGCCCCACCCAGCAAAGTATGCCATCTGACTCTCCTAAGTCCTAATCCTCATGTCACTACCAAGTGAATAGAAATACCAAACGCTTGCCATTTGCCAATGTGGAAATGATTGAGATAAGGCTCTCAATAGACGTATAAAAGTCACACAGACTCCTTTAGCTAAAGCAAGATTTGTTTAAATCAGGTTTTACACATCAGACTCGAGGGTGACTTGGTTACCCTCGAATGGAGTCGACTTGGTCAAGTGGTATTGAACTTGGCCGAGTTGGACCGAGTCACACCCTGGAGCCCTCAAGATCAAAGAAAAATAGTGAGAATTGATCGAAAAGTTCAAAAAAGAAAAATGATGTCGTATAAGTTTAAGCCATGTCAATTTTGATTATTTAGAGGAACAAAAAGTAATAATAGGTGGCTGCATCTTTTTTGTTTTCATCCAATGAGATGAACATTACCTCCGATCTTTGAATGCTTAAATCTTCTTGAGAATGTAATTTTGATATTCCACGATTAGTGCAGATGGATGCAAAAGCTTCCACCATCATCTCATAACAAGTAAATTAGGGGGTTTAAAAAAAAGTAAATAAAGGGAAAAGGTACTAGTTTTGGCCTTTTCCTAGCAGAACTCTCAAAGGGTGGCTTGACTCAGTAGGGACTGATTTTAAGCCGGCTTGGACTCGACTACTTTTTAAATGGTCATTTGGATGTGGATAAAAGAAGAGAATTAGAAAATTGTCCACAGTTCAAATTTATGCAATGAATGGTTCTCTCTGTGAATTTTTTTCACTTGATTTTTTTGCATCCAAAGGGGCGTAAGGGCATGTTTGTTTGCATGAAGGATGGAATGAAATAAAATTAAAGATCAAATTAAGAAAAATATAAATAGAAAGGGGTAGAGAATAAGAACATTAAATGACAAAATATTACTCTTCTCCAAATCATGACTTTTTATTATTTAGTGGGTTGAGAGAGTAGATTTTTTGCTTTTAGGTCCAAGATAAAAGTGTGTTTTTTTAATCATTTAGTACTTTTATCTTCAACCCTTAATATTATTTTATTCCACCCACCTTAACATCATAAATAAACTCAGAAGTTCTTTGTAAAGCGAAAGGGATAGGCAGTGCTAGTATGGCGTGAGACTTTATAAAAGTATTTGAATACTTTTCTAGACAAGGTCCTCGAGTATGGTGTAAGACTTCATAATAATGCTGTCATACAATTTCTGCAGGAGGATACACCACCCAATTATCTTAACAATAATGGAACAATATTTTAGATTTTTTAAACAAATGGAACACCAACCTTACAAGCTATTTGGGCAATACCTAGTCACCATTAATGAAAGATTTTCTAGCTTTGTCAAAAGAGTTATTTATGTCCATGGCCCCATCAGATAAGGGGTTTTGGATAAGGCATTTCATTGGCCATTTTTAGCCATTTAATTTAATTGATTGTTGAAATCGTAAGTATTGGATTTCTCACAATCACTGTTTGATAGGTTAATAACATTAAGATATATGGCATCTGTTTGGGTTTTGTGATAATCATCTGACTTCTTTTAGTTGCCAATTTCCATCTAACAACTTTGGGTTTTTTATTTTTTATTTTTTATCTTCAATTCAACGTGAGAGATGCCTACAGGGATATCTAGACAATTTTGTAATTCGAGTCAAATGGTCTTTGAATTTTGCTGGAGCTTCCCCTGAGAAACCAAATTCAAATAATTTAATATACTTATCTTAAAATTTGAGGAAAAGAAAGAAGCAAAAAGTCTTAGTCAATGTAGCCTCTGTTCAATATAATACTTGGCAAATGGGCCTGTCTTTTGAGCTAATTGAGAAAACATCCACAATGAATCACTCATTGGGCAGACCTTTTACAAGGACCATGTATTAAAATTTAGAATTAGACCACCGACCTGATCCATTTACATCCCTAATTATATCCTTATCTCAAAACTTCTTCAACAAAGACCATTTCAAATCTCTATTATTATTATTATTAAGAAAGATAGATGAGTATATTACAATTAATTATGATAGGGGCACTTGCAATGGGATTTTTTTTCTTTTATCTTGGTAGTTTGTGAAGTGAGGTCAGCTGATATGGCGTAGCTTTCTTGACATAAACAGAGCATAAATCTCCATGACACTCACCAAACCCAAGATAACACTGTATCTTGTTTTCTTTCTTGCTTTGTTAGGCACAGAACAAATGGAAGGTCTGATACCATTGATATACAAGGCAATCAAAAGGAACAACACTCGCGGGAAATACAAGTGTTTGTCACAGGGCCCTGCGCAAAGCTTTCAGGTGGCTGAGTTCAACAGTCATGCATATCTGACACCGCCACCTGAGAAGGTCCACGAAGGACGAATGGATCAGCGGAGATGCAAGTCGGTCGATCACAGATTCTCAGTCAGGTACTTATCATCGCCGGTGAGGAAGAAGGAAGAAGCTCGTTTATCAAAGGAAGTTGTTGGTTTTAGGAGCCATCGAAATAGTAGTATGTTCTCATGCATGTCTGGTGCTTAGAATGCCTCCCCTTGTTTCTCATATGGGACGAAAGTACTTTGGATCCTACATATGTGAAAAGTTTTAGATATGGGAACGAGTCTCTATTTTTCTCTCTTTTTTTTCCAGTTATGTTGCAACCTTAAGAGTAAATTTACTTCTTTCAGATTGTGTCACCTTGAAATGAACACATATGAAAAGCTGTTTCTTTTATCATCATGAAAGCATGCATACTCAGTACAATATTCCTTCATAAATCTTAGAACTGTTGGGGAAACGGTTTGTTGGCAAATACATGCATAACTGAACAATGAAAGTTGTCTTCTCTGATATCCAGGCAAGGGGAAGAAAGAAACATATGGAACCAATCTGGTGCGGCCATGCCAACCATGGGGAAGATGAAGATGGTGGATGAAAACATTTAAATCAGCCTTAAAGATATGCAAGATATCAAGCGCATTAGATCATCCTATTTCATTGATCTATGTCCCTCAAGTTGAAACATTTTTTTTTTTTTCAGATTTCAATCAGACAATGACTAATTAATAGTTGGATGAATGTCAATTTAGGCTTGTGACAGTTCACAGGGTAGTGTATGAGGAGGCTAACTTGATCATATATGTGAGCCTAGGGTGGTTTGCACATAAAAACCATGTGGACAGTTTTGATCAGAATATTTTAAAGGATTCTAAAATTGGCCTGCTAGGACAAGTATGAATTCCCAAGAGATCATAGGGTAAAAACGGGTAAGTTAAAACATTTACTAATTATAGGGGAGATGTCTGATGAAGATACTGGCCTGAGTAAAAAGATTACAGGTACCACCCTTCTCATGCCCATGAGAAATTCATCGTCGAGAAGTAGTCAAGAGAAAGGTAGACCAATAAGCACAGATGATCGATTAACACCCTCAGTTGCCTTCAATAAGCACAAATGAATAGATTAACAACACCCTCATTTGCCGTCAATAAGCACAAATGAATAGATTAACAACACCCTCATTTGCCTCCAATAAGCACAGATGAATAAATTCATTAGCCAGCAACAGTTGTGTTGAAAAATATGAGGCCTCCATTTGCCAACTTCGTATTGAATTCCTAGGAATTCATAAGAAAGAGTTTTAAGTATAACATGGAAATCAATATAGGACCATTACTTTCCTAATATTTAATTAACTACGGTGACGAGTGAGTAAACATTTCCTTTCAAATGAGAGGTTAATTACTTGATGACCCTTGTTGATCTTCACCTTCAATCCTTCAGTTGTTGCCCTTTTAATAAAGACAATTGCTTAGAAGTTCCAGGAGTTTAATACCATTAAAAAACTGGACCCTTTCAATGGACAACCTTTTCTTTTTTTTATTGTACAGATTCAAGAGGAAAAGAATACCATATATAGTAAAAAAGCCACAACAATCCTACATATACTAGAAGTTCTATTTGTACCCACATGCTTTGCTGAGCACACCCATTTTCTGAGCTCACTACACCTAAATAAAAAATAAAAAAGCCATTTTGTTGAGCCCACCTCCAATAATACCCAAAACACCTCTTATCCTCGATCTTCTCTCCTCTCCTTTCCCCTTCTGCTCACCGGCAAGCTCCCCTCTCTTCTCCTTGCGGCGAGCGCCCTTCTATTATCCTCTTCTCTCCTCTCCCCTTCTCTTCCCCTCCAACCAGTTGCGACCGAACCCAGACGACCACCCCATTACCGGCGACAAACTCTTCCTCCGGCGAGCTCCCCTCTTTGCCCCACCATCACCGGTGACCATCTTCTCCTCTTTCTTCGCATGTATCGCTCGCTGGTGGGGTGCACGGAGTTTCAGAGCCGTGCACATAAAGAGGTGCATGGTTGTGAAACCCGTGTATATATCATGTGCACGGCGTTTCACAGCCGTGCACATGAGATATGCACGTGGTTTCACAGCTCATGAAACTTGTGAGTATTTTTATCATTTCATACATGGGTATTTTGGTAAAAAATATTTAAGTGGGTGTGCTTAGTTATTCTCACGATAAAAATAGAATTTCTATGCGTATAAAGACCGCACCACTTTGAATTTGAAACATGGAACAAAAACCCATGTTACTAACCATGTTTTGAAAACAAAATCATTTCATAACTGGTTTTTCCTGTAAAATACCGGTTTCACTGGTAACGGAGATACCATGTGATTGCACTTTTTCAGAACATAAAATATGAAGCAATACTGGTTTATTATATATATAGCACTTATTCAACTTACCCATACTGGTTTATTATATTGCTGGATCCCATGGCTCCCCCATCAATCTGAACAGGGAGGGGGAGTGCATGTGTGTTTATTTTTATCATTTTCCCTTGAGCTAGCCTTCTTGCAAATCCCACCTGTAAAATATAGGTAGCAAATGACAACAATTAAAGATTACCAAGCTGTTCAACACTTGCTCCTTTGATTTTCATCTTTCACTAATCTCACTCATTATAATATTGGTGCTTTAGAAGGTAAAGGTGATTCCTTTTGTGCAATGCAAAGCATTATTCCTTTTCCCTGGTGTATAGCCAAATGTTTTGAGGAAATCAAGATGATGAACTCATGTGTAGTCCCAACACATCTTCTCTCATGCCATATTAAACCAACTTCTACTTTGTACCAAAATGATTCACTTGGTCATCAAAATGGATAGATACACTGTAGAAAGTGCCGAACTTTCAGAAAATTTCCACATGTAAGGTCTGCATCCTCTGGCTTCAACCTTAACAGAGTAACCAGAAAAGCAACATTTGCAAAATCAAGGTACCCTTGAGTGGCTGTAGGGCATTTTATGCACAACTCTCCTCTTCTATTGATGGATTAGTAGGGGTGATCATTTGTCGGGCCAGCCCGAGCCCAACCTGAGCACAGTCCACATCGGGTAGGGGTGCTCATGGGCCAGCCCGAGCCCAACCTGAGCAGAGTCCACATCGGGTAGGGGTGCTCATGGGCCGGGCTTGAGTTAAGTAATGGAAAGCCCATAGCCTGGCCCGGCCTGGCTTGTGTAAGAAATGCATGTAATTTAATTTAATTAGTGCTCTAATGCCCACAAAAGTGATGAAAAGCCCAGTTCAGCCCTGCCCGATTGATTAAATGGGCGGGCTCGGGCCTGGGCTAGTGTTTCTAAAGCCAGGCCGGGCATGGATATGCCTTAGCCCGGCCCCTGAACACCCCTAACATTGGGCAAGATTTGGGCTATTTTTAAGCCTTGGGTTGTACCTAGGCCTCACGTATGGCCTGATTGTTAGATGGACCAGGCCCAAGCCGCTATTTATATATGATCAAATACCTAGCTGGGCCCGATATATTTATAACAATGTGGTGTTTTATTCTGATAATCAACTTGTCCGAGGCTGACTTTCATACCCTTTGACTGGATATCAGCCTGACTTTTAGGCCCAATAAACAAAAGGGTTGGGCTTGGACAAGCTCCAGCCCAGCCCTACTGGGCCATGAGCACCCATTGAAATATGATGCTTCCTATTGTTTTAAAGGAAAATTATCATGGATGCAGATATCAGATAATAGGAGGATTTTCTCCTACGGGCGGACTGAATGTACAGACTAGCTCTATTGGGTCTATTTGGGCTCACTTTTGATCAGTGTAGCTTGTTTCACACTCTTATCCACCAATGATCTGACACCACATCCAATTTAAAGCTCACGAGACCTTCCACTGTTGAATTAAACTTTGAGGCTGTTAAGTCAATGAGGGTATAATTGGATGTGGTAGATCTTTCTTTTCCATAAAAGAGACCTCTCCATATATCTTAACGAATTCATAAGAATGCATTTAAGTGGGTTCGTTGTGCTGGATAGCATGAACACAGCATGCAATATGCTCATAGGTGAAAAATCTTCCAAAAATAACAATATTTATAGAAAGTAAAATATATAGCTCTCACGCTCTTATAAATTAAGAGATAAGGAAACGTGTGTAAATGGGAGTTACTGTATAGTGGCATGCTTCTTTCCTAGGATATCAAGAGAGCTAGTGGGCCCCACCTGGGGCGGAATCAATCATGGCCGAGGTGGGAGATAAAAAGATTTAAACGTGGACTACCATATATATATATATATATGAAATTTCAATTCAATTTCATCACCCTAATTCTTGATCTCTATGACCCTCAAATTTAAATATATAAAAATACATAATTTTATTTTATTTCAATCAACCGTTTAATCCATTACATTCGATGTAAAAAACAATGGGATTTGTGATCACAGAGGGGTTAAGATATATTGTGCTGAATTTATCATGCGGCACAAGAGTGTAAACACATTAAAAATACCTGTTCGAAGAGAGGAATCTTTTAAAATAATGTTCTTCTAAAAATAAAATATATGATACTCAAAAGACGAACAAAATAAGGAAGAAGGGAGCAGAATGCATATTGCTTGTTAATATAGTCCAGCTTGTGAAGCCCATTTTAATGCATGTCAGATTGTCAGTCATAAGTGGGAGGAGGGCAGGTGGGAAGGTTGGAGAGTAAAAAAAAAATCACCCCCACCTAGCCTTAATATAATGATAAGTAAATCTTCAATTAAGGTAAAATCAGCTCTATTGTCATACAAGAGAGTATCAAAGGGGCTGCACTAATTAAATGTAGGATCAAGTAGTCCCATAAAGTTGCAGATAACATTAACACAAGAAAATGGGATTGGATAAGACATGAAGAGAGAATTTGAGATGTTTTTATTATCATCACCATCAACATAACAACTTTATCTTACCTTAGAAATGCAAAACTCACCTCACTAGTAAGTGGCAGCAATTCTCACCTGAATGTCCGAAATTCAAATCCTAAATACGCTGCATTTTCTTATTTGTGTCAGTCTACATGGACAAATTTTTTGGACATAATTTGTAACAACCCCTGTGATATCCTGCTCTTAAATTCCAGCCCCTGAATTATCAAAAACAACTATATATCCTACCCAATGAAAAACATGGAATTGACCATAAGATCCTTTGCCTTTTTAAGATTATTACACTTTTCCATTGAAACTAGGGGTTGAAGTACGGTTTTCGGTTCGATTTTAAACCGAAACCGAAAAAAACCGAAAATCGAAATGTCAAAATATTACAAATCGAACCAGACCGAATAAGATGTAAAACCGAACCGAACCGAAAATAATTAAACGGTTTGGTTTTCGGTTTTTCGGTTCCGAATTTTTCAATTAAACGTTTGGTTTTTCGGTTTTTCCTTTCCCATTTGGTCTTTTACTCTTTTAGTCTTTAGATTATAGTCTATTAGTCTATGTAAATTACAGTAATAGTCTGTCTAATACTGACATATATATATTTAATTTAAAAACATGAAATATAGTTCGGTTTTTCGATTTAAACTAAAATTATTTTTTAAAAATCGAAATCGAACCGAAAATCAACGTTGCAAAAAACTCAAAATCGAAACCGAACCGAAAATCGATAAACCGAACCGAACTTAATTTTACGATTTGGTTTACGTTCTAGAGATCGATTTGATTCGGTATCTTCCGCCCCTAAATGAAACAACCACTTTTTGTACTGCGACAGCCGTTTAGGATAAAATACGAATATACGGTATTAAGATGTGGGCCCACCAATGCCCACGTGTCCCCCACCATCCAAACTCCTAGAAAACGACGCCCTTCTCCTCGTCACGTTCCAAAACCAGCAAAAATTTCATTCCATTCCACGTTCGTTTCTCACACTCATTCTAATCTTTCTCCTGTTACTTACAACCATGGAAGGTGAAACGAAGAAGATCATTATCGACACCGACCCTGGAATCGGTAACAAAATCCGAAAATCTCATGTCAAAATCATGCTCTTCTCCTCGATTGCTTCGATTCTCCAATCTCATTCGATTCTCGACGACCTCATCTACTTTACAAACCCTAAAACCAGAGCAGTATCTGTTAAAAGATCACCTAAATCACTACATATATGTTCTTGAAATCCTTTTACTCGTAGAAATTTGATTGGATCATTGAATTTGACTCGTCGATTTGTTTATAATCAATCTTATGTATAGTCTATTCATTTGTTAGAATTCGATCGGGTTTTTGGTGAGTGAGATCTGTTGCTGATGATTGCAGATGATGCGATGGCGATCTTCTTGGCATTGCAGTCGCCGGAAGTGGAAGTGATTGGGCTCACTACGATTTTTGGAAACGTGTACACGACTCTGGCGACGAAGAACGCTTTGCATTTGGTGAGTGCTCTTGAATTTTGGTTGGATTTGAAATTATGCAGTTGGTTTGATTGGGTTTTTTGTGAATTTGATTTTTTTGTATTACTTTTGAGAAGTTGTAGTGAATTGTTAGTTAAATCTTTCTTATTGGGTTCTGTTTTAGTTGGAGATTGCAGGGAGGACAGATATTCCAGTTGCAGAGGGATCACATGTGACTATCACGGTATGAGTGATTTTCCTTTCCATCTGTGGGGTTAGGTGAGAGTTTTGAGATTGTTGGATGTATTGCTTGAGCATTATATGCCATTGGCATCTTAGTTTCATTGAACTCATTCGAGTCGGTGGGGTTAGGTGGAGTTTAATCTATCATTCTAGTCGTGGGGTTAGGTGGAGTTTAATCTATCATTCTAGTCGGTGGGGTTAGGTGGAGTTTAATCTATCATTCTAGACTATCTATGGTGTTATTCTTGCTCTTTGTGGGTGATCAAGTGGAAGTGTTACTGATTATACAATTATATACATAGGAGAGAAAAGTTTTATATAGGAGATGTGACTTGTGGGTTGAGTGGAGTTTACTAGTCCCACCATATGAAGATCGCCAACCATTTGCTATTTCCATATTTACCATCCATGTGAGGGTGTTGTTTAAATCTATCCTTCCTACTTCAATCCACGTCCTATTCGGCCTACTCCTTTTCCTATCTATTCCGGGATTTATGTTCTTTTATGTCCTATGATATATTCTTCTATAAGGGGATTAGTTCAAAAAATGATTTTAATAAAAAATTAAGTTTTGCTTGATTTAGTCTGCTGTCCTCATAATTTATATTTGTTTTTTTCCTTCTTTTTTTCCCCTCATTTCTCATTCTCTGCTTCCTTGTTGTTTGGATTTATTCTTGAAATCTGAACATCAATGCTGAAGTCCATATCATGCATGCATCTATAAACATTTACATGGCGAAATCATGAATGGGGATTTTATTACACTTTTTTTTTAATCTATTTGTTTGAATGTGATAGAAAGGTACAAAGCTACGCATTGCCGATTTTGTTCATGGTACGGATGGGCTTGGAAACCAGAACTTTCCTCCACCAAAAGGGAAGCAAATTGAACAGTCAGCTGCTGATTTTCTCGTTCAGCAAGCAAATCTATTTCCTGGACAAGTCACAGTGGTTGCACTAGGCCCACTTACAAATATTGCATTGGTGAGCTCTTCTTGCTGTGGTCTTTGAACAGATAGTACCTCTGTATGGATATCTTCAATAAATCTGTAGTATTTCCTGATGGATATCTTCAATCATACAGGCCATTCAACTTGATTCTGGATTTTCAGGAAAGATTGGACAGATTGTTATTCTTGGTGGTGCTTTTTCGGTTAATGGGAATGTTAATCCTGCAGCTGAGGCCAATGTATGCTTATCTTTGGAGCCGTCACTCTTTACAATTTTCATTCCTTGAATTTTAATGTCTTTATCTAGATTTGATTGTTCCTCATTGCATTGCAATGCTATGTCACTCAGAAGAAATGACGGATCATAACTGCTAATAAAAGAAAAAGGTAATTATATATTTATATAGAAGCTGAGATTGGAGTACTATTAGCTGAAGGAAAAAAAAAAAGAAGTACAAAACATAAGATGACACAGTGTATATACACTTTCAACGATCAATTTGCAGTTTCATAACACCACGGGTGTTGGATTTCTTTGATGCGGATTGACCTGCATCCATTGATGAAGATGATGGGGATTTTGAAGATCAAGTAGCAGTCAGGCATTTGGCCTATATGGAGGAGTTTGAATATCTGTTCGAACACAAGGAGTCCACATTCATTTGTGTAGGGGTCCAGGCATATGAGAGAGTCAAAACAGCTCAGTGGTACTCTTGAAAGGGCCCAGAACAGCCCGTAACACACTTCTCAGAGGATTTACAAAATAGTCCATTATTGTGGACTGTCAGCTCAATTATGAGGACTTTGAGCACATAGCATAGCAGGCCCATGTTAGGACCTTAAAGGCCTGCTTAGGGTGTGACAGGTTCTTTCGGGTTGGCCTCTGTAGGCCAGAAAGTAACTAGATAAGCTACACAGTATGTCCTTTTTAATTCTACATATGGCTTATCATTTTTCATTCTTGATCTGTGATTGGGAGCCCAGATTTTTGGAGATCCAGATGCTGCAGATATTGTCTTCACAAGTGGAGCAGACATTTTGGCTGTGGGACTAAATATTACTCATCAAGTTGTTTTGTCAGGTATCCCTTCACAATCTCAGATTCTACATCTTAAAGAGTCGTCAATGTGCATATGCTATGAATTTAAGGAGCACCTTTTTTTGCTAATTGCAAATTGTTTATTTTGTTGCTTGATAAAAATGTATTCAGTTTCTCTGTTATGCAGCTCTTTCATGTTCCTCAGGCTTAACTTGTTGAAAAGACTTTAGGTTTTAGTAAGTGGCCTGATATAAGTAGGAAAGGAGCTCACTTCCAATCATTTTCCATTAAGTTTTATTTGTCTGACTTCTTAATATTAATAATAGTTGTGGTGGTGTTTTCAGCAGTAGTGTTAGTGCAATAATAATTTGGGATAACTCCCACAGTAGAGACATAGTCATCATCACTCATCGTCATAGTCATAGCCTTTTCCATCTATTTGGGTTTGGATTTGTGATTTCTACTTTTCCATTCAGTCCTATTTGTGCCGTGTTTTCACTAACTCTGCATCCATCATGTCCTTTTCTCACTGTTCCATTTAAGGTCTTTGCGCAGTATCTGTAACATGTTAAAAACAGCATCCTTGGTGCAGTAACATGTGGTTCCTTTTTTACTATGTTTGTCTCAGACAAATCTGTCCTAGTTGGTGATAAATTTAAGGTTTTACTACAACATATTGCAGGTTCCTGATTTTTTTTTTTTGTACTCTGTAGCAGATTGCTGTGCTGATGCTGGGCCTGAAAAGGGAACTTGTGACTTAAACTCTGTTTCTCCCTACTGGACCATAACCTTGATTCCTTCATAATCTCTCTTCTAACATTCAGTCATGAATGCATAAGACATAAATGATGCCTTAAGAATAGAAATACATTGGCTCTATATAAGATAGCTTTGCTTGTGAAATTATCATCATCGAAGCCTTATCTAATCTATCCGACTTTAGCATTGGTTCTCCTACACTGTAATAAAAAAAATAGATTAAAGTTTTCTCTGATTTAAAGTTTTTATCTGCATTTGTGTTGCACACTAAAGTATTTTAGAGAATATTACACATAACCTGTACTATAAGAAGCAGTCTTTATATGTAATTACTCTTTTTTCTTTGGCCCATTCATGATGTAGCTTTTTTGGACTCATTGCAGCTGCTGATCGTGATAAAATGGCGCAATCCCCAGGGAAATTCGCGCAATACTTGTGCAAGATCTTAGATGTTTACTTTGACTATCATCGTGATGCCTACAGCACCCAAGGTCAGTAGTTGGAGAGAGGGAAAGCGAGGGGTCCTTCTTTCTCTTGTGTGATGATAGATGTTGTATTGTTTGCAGGTGTTTACCTTCATGATCCAGCTGTTCTTCTTGCTGCTGTGAATCCTTCTTTGGTCACTTGCATTGAGGGTGTAGTAAGGGTCCAGACGAATGGCATTACAAGGGGCATCACGATATTTGATCACACAAGAAAAAGGTCAGTGCAGTTATTATTCTCTTTGTTTTTAATTTCTATAATGATTGCAGGAAAAAAATTACTATTTCATATTAATTAGTAACAAATATAACTAGTCACTGTGTGTTTGGAAAATAAATGCATGTAGCATTTGTGCTGGACATGGTTTTTGACATTGTGATTCAGTCGAGAATTGGCCTTCCCTTTACTCTGGCCAGCAGCTTTTTAAGTTGAGTTTCTGCGTTATTTAACAATGAGTTGTTGTAGAGAGTCTATATGATTGGAAAGGTTGGAAATGATTGTCCTATAATGGCCAGTAAATGGTCATTCTTGACCACCTTAAAAATGTGTCATTTTCAGTTTCCTACCGTCATGACAACCTTCCACATAGGTTTTTGACCTTCCATCATTTGCTTCATATGCCAAATGCCCTGGGAATAACTTGATTGTACGATTAGTTGTGTGACTTCAAGGGTTGGATGGTTTGCTAAACCCGCTTCTTTCTTCCTTTTTTTGGTCATTTTCAGAGGCCACAAGGTTTTTTTCATATCTTGCGTCATAAGTTTTAGTCTGAGCATGATCAGAAGAATTAGATCTTCAACAATTCCGAGGTCCATCTTGGTTCTTAAAAAAAAAGAAAAAAATCCAGTCTCCTTCCCCTTAGGATGTAGATAATCAACACGCGGTTGATTAGAAGGCCTTCTCACAAGAAAGAGCATTGTGTGAAGGTTGATGGTGCTTCAAAGGAGTGGAGAGTATGTTTTGGGGAGAGACGAAAGCATAGCGGACCCTGGATTTTCATTTGAGGGGGATGGAGTGGCGGACCCAAATAGGTAGTTGGATTTTGTGGGTAAACCCAAGATTTTCATGTGGGTTTTGGGGGCGGACCTGGAATTATCATGTGGGTTTTGGAGGTGGACTTAGGATTTTCATATGAGTTTTGGAGGTGGACCCAAGTTTGATGGGAGCGACTGCCCCCATAACCATCTATGTGGGTATGCCCCTGATGCAAGAAACCAAGTATTTGAAATAAACCCTCATGGCCCTATGTGGCTATTATTTAAAGTGGAAGAGGATTTTAGGTTATGAATATTATTCCTAAATATGGTGTCGATGCAACAAGTACATTACACGGAAATAGCAAGGACATGGACTTCACACCTAGAATATGAAGTATTGAGTACAATATGGTACATATATATTTCCTATTTTGAATCTGGGAATCATTAGCTTGTAGGAGAAATGCAGTCTTGTTTACCACCGGCAAGGTGACCTTCATTAGAGAGAGGGAATGGGCCAGACAAACCTGTTAAACCTGTGGTGTGCTCATTTTTTTTATCAATCTTTGACAGCTCTTCCAGACTTCTGTTCATTTCTTGTTGGAGTGGGTCCAAGCTTCTATCCAAGACTCTGACTATGGTCAAAGCCCAGTGAATTTTTATTTTATTTTTATTATTTATTTGTTTTTAGCCCTTAAATCAGGTGGTTAAAGTAAGACTAGTAAGTAGAATAATTTTATACTCCTTAATTCAATTGGAAATGATTTAGATATTTTGGCTTTAGGCTTGACACTATTTTCAGTGGCCTGGTTCAGACTTGAATTCCAGGCCTGGAAATAAATGTTCTGTATTTGGCCTTGAAGAGGTTTGAAAACCATAATTTTTTATGGCAACCTGGCAGTTCAAGTTTATCTGGGCATCATCATGTGCTTGCGCCAATCATCTGGATCATTGGAGACTGGCATTTGTTTATGATAAGATTCTGTATTGGCAAACATCAAACATTCATTAAAATATTGGAATACCTTAAACATAACTAATTGTTGAGGGGGAATAGATTGGATGTGGATTGGGAAGCGAACAATGGTGCCTCTTTGGCTGAGGGAACATACTGCATTCATTTGCTCAAATGGGGCTCTTAGCCTTAGACCCCTTTAACGTAGAAGGGTATAATTGTGGGTTTATATTACCCGTTGTATGGTCCTTTAAGATTTTCAGTATTTTCAAGATTGAGTTTGAAAATGTGGGGCACAGTCAAATCCATTCATCTGATGGGCCACACTATTGATAGACGATGTTGCTTAAATAACCCATGTTTGAAGATCCTGAACATCCTTTTTTACATTGAACGTGGATCAGTGAATCATTAAGCTGTTTCCTTCTTAACTATCAATTTGGATTGTGTTGATTAAAATTAAAGGGTAGTTCAGATGCTTGAGCTTCATGGAGCATGACTTTTCCACTATGTAGCCTCCCTAGGTCAATGTTCTTTTTTTCCCCTTTTTTTTTCCCACTGTTTTAGGATCACTTGTACATGTCTCACGTGTAGAAACAAAGCATGCGGTACTCTACAAAAACCTCTTGTATCTTATAATTCTTTGTGATGTACATAATGTATGCAGCGTTTCTATTTTTAGTAAATTTTCTGACCACAATGCACATACCCACACAAGCACACAAAAAATTAAAAAAAATAAAAAAGGGGAAAAAAAGAAAGGAAAAGTTTGGCCTATGCTCATTTCAGTGAAAGGTTTTTCACCTATGCATATCAAAACAATGTAAAACTCCTAAATCATATACATTACATTTATTGTTATTTAGAAACTAAAGAAAGAAGAATTCTCTTTCTGGGTGGGATGTTTTTGGGGTGGGGAGCACACTGTAGAGCCAAGCATTTTGGTGTTGAAGAATGGTATAAGATCATAAGGAATTATATTTTTCGATAAATGAGTGTGAACCAGAAAAAATAATCATTCAAAATGATTGAAGAACAGGCATTTGTTATATTTAGAAAAGAAATTAGTTTGAAATTACAGAGAGCTGTTTTCTGCTTTATGTATTAGCGATTGTATCCTGTCTGCAGCACATGTATAAGAGTGTCGAAACTGTTAGTCCTGTGGGACTTACAATGGATGGGTCACCCAAAAATTTTATTCGGCAACCTGAGTATCCGACCCTTCATCTGAAAGATTTTTTTTTCAGGACGATGGAAGGATTTTGGACTATTTTAGATTGTAAACATTTTCTGTATTACACGTGTAGTGTTGTTCTCTTCAGTTTAATGATGATGATGATCAGGGCACAAAAAAATAACCAAGAGTATATGATCGTTATCTCTACTTGAGCAGGTTTTCTGGTACCAACGAGTGGTCAAATAAACCAACAGTTAAGGTTGCTGTGACTGTTGATGCTGCTACAATGGTCAAGTTGGTCATGGAACGGCTCATGAGCTCATAGAAGCATGATGTGGAACGGACCACCATGGCAATGCTTAAATCACGTGGCACGCAAAATCAGCTGGCATCTGTGCATATTACATGGACTGTCATGATTGGTGATCCAAGTGCATGAACTAATTAGTTGGCTGGTCTTGAATTCTATATGCAGTAATAACCGTTTGAAGTGCATGTTTAACAGAATGGTAATAAAAGGCAGCTTTGATTTAGAATCTTTGTTTCTTGAAATGTTTTCTTGTAACATTTGTAATGATAATCTGCTCCCGTTTTAGCAGCTGTGTTGAGTAATAGGCCTGTGGTCTCTTAATTGTCAAGCTTGCATCTTGTAAGAGGGCTCTGAATTTTTCAATACTTTCTACATGAAAGCCAGCAACGTTGACTCGGTTAGATGCGAGACACTGATCAAGCCATATACTAAAAAAAAATACCTGAAACTGATCAGCTGGATGGACTGGTAATGCCTTATGGCACTGAGTCAGGTCCTGTAATTATTATGGTTCCTGTCATTGTGCATATTTACTCTCAGAGCTTGATATGGTTTCTCTCTCCCCTTTTGTTTTGCTAATGTTGGGTGGATGGAGAGTGGTGCTTTACCTTGAGGACTCATGGGTCGATGCCCGGGCATATGTGTGAGACTAGGGTGCCAACACCTCCCAGCCATGAGTGAGTATGGCTGGGTAAGTCAGATGTGACTTTACATTCCTGGCCATCACTCAATTGAGTTTTTTTTTATTGTCTGTTGAACTCATCATTTGCTTGTTATAATCCCAGAGATAGTTGAATTGGTGACATATATCCCCTGCCGTTACCATTTAGCTACTTAGCTAGTTTGGATCATCACCTCTATAGCTTCACTTTTTTCTATAAATTTTCTACAACTTCCATTGAAAAATCTCTAGATTACGACCTGTTTAATTAACACACTTCATATGGTGTGGAGATGGATGGGACATGTTTTTGTCTTAGGAAACTACCAGATCATGATCATCTTAGATACCAATATATATTTGTTTGTAAACCCTGAGGGATAGCTTAGTGGGCCCAGGACCACGGTTTGCATCCGAAAGTTGAGGATTTGAAACTACACTACCACACTGGGGCCACATGGGCATTACCTGGCTCCCCCTGGCCCGTAGGGATTATTCCGGCCTAAAGGACTGGGACACCCTCCGTTATCAATATACTAGTGATTGCCAGTACCTGAAGGCACGGCGCACCATGTTCTAAGTACAACTAAATCTAATTACTCTTTTTTTTTACCACATAACAACTAACCTGAATTTTGGCACCCTATGAGGGGTAATTCGATCCACCTTATTTAACGATGTCCTCATTAGGTCCCGATTCAAAGATCACCTATTATTATTGGACCTCTGATTGCCTTAGGAATTGGCTCATTGCAATCTGTTTGTCGAGAGTTTTCCATCCATATATAGAACTTCGAGATCCGACGGGCGGATCACAAATCATAATAGCAGGTCTCGCACCCCCGTGGTGCCCACCTGAAAAATCACCTATCACTTCTAGACCCTTAATTGCCCCAAAAGTTGGCTCATCGCGATCTACTCATCGAGGGCTTTTCATCCATATATAGAACTTTGAAATCCGACGGGCGGATCAAAATCTGCGAAACCTGGGTCCCAATGATTATTGCCCGGACCGGACCCCACTGCAGCCCACCTTTTGGGCCCCAAACCTCTGATCAAGACCCTGATTGGGCCCTTAACTAAACCCGTCAGACCTGACCTGAACCTGACCCAATCCAACCCATCAAACTCCAGCCCAAATCAATTTGAACCAAAATCCAACCCAAACCCATGTAACCTAAACCTAACCCCAGACCTGGCCCAGATTCCTTGACCCGTCGCCCGGATAAGGGAGAAAGAGTCCAGGGATCTGGGGAAGTAATATCCCAGATCTCAGGACTCTCAAACCCCCTTAAACCCCTCAACCCCTTTCCTATTAATCTCAGCCCTATGATTTATTTACATAAATTCAAGGGTCCAAAATATGGGAAATAACTCCCTTATAAGATTTTTTTTCAGTGACCCTATATTTTATAAAATCAAGCAAAATAGGGAAATATGGGGAATTAAAAACTACGCTTCCTTAAATAAAGAATGGCTATAATACTAGAAATATCTCAACTTGCATCCCGACAAACCAGTTGTTTTTGATGGGATGGCCCTCTTGAAAGTGCTACAAAAGGAAGTGTCATAATTTACTCCCCTTTTGTACCTTGACATATCCCTAGGGGGGCCTACCAAAATGGACCCAAAATATGGCAAATGAAACACTGAGCTCCTTATTTATAAATATATATATTATTTGCTTCTGTAGTTTGTATTTCCATCTCATGCCCATGGAGAGCTCCATTTAGTTATTGATGCATCAAAAAGCTTTCAATAGTTTTGAATAATCAAGTCGTCTGGATCGGCATGGCCTTGTCAAAAGAGATGATGTAAGGTATAGGGAACCATTAGAACTCTACATGCCTTTCCAAGATTAAATGCAAATGACCACAGGGGATGAATGGGGTCAAGTGCAGAGACTGCTTGTATTTACATGAAAGCAGATTTGCAAATTAGTCCCATGCCTTCCCAAAATTATTCACAAGTCCTTTAAATGATTTGCCAGTTAGATTGTGGTCTTCAAAATCTTCGTTTTCCTTTTTTAAAGAAAAAAATTATTTTTGTCCTAACATTAGGTCTTCAAAGTTACTCGAAGTAGTTAGAATGTTATTATTCCTTCCAAGAGCCGAGTGTGAGAATAGTTTTTCAAAAGGAATTTCCATTTTGTCATATACTCAAAACTACAAAAGGAGTGCAATTCCATACAATCACAAATCAACACACAATAAAATGAAACATTTTCTAATATAAACTGTAGAATGGGATTGAAGATGAAAAAAAAATAATTAAGACACATATATGCACTAAAGCCTAAACCTATCAGCTACATCCCTAATCTGCAAATTTTCAATTTAATGACGGTTTTGGACAACTTTCATCACTTAATAGGAACTTATATGGATTCAGCTGTGACGCAGGAAACAGGGGAGTTCAATTTATACTGGCATCAACTATGGGTATCAACCTCAAAATCAAATCAATCCAACATAAAGCTTGCAAGTAAGGTTCAACTATCAAATTTGGCAGAATTCCTAACCTCACCACCGGACCACTGCCTACTACTCAGCACCATCACAGACCCATCAGCAGTTGCAAGCTGCTTTAGAACCATTCAATTTTGGTTAAAAACGGTTACTTTGACAGTTTTGTGGCAGTTCTGAATGAAAGCTGCAGCAGTCAGTAGACTTAAACCAGCTTTTACTGATTAAATCATCATATGATGAATATCATGGCAGTAGCCAGTTGCTTTTATGATAATTGCTAGCTTCAACTGCAGTGCCATTAGGAACCAATCGCCTATCTATGAAGATATAAAGAGCCAAGATAAGACCTGCATCTGCAGCCCATTGCATCAGACTAGTAACCATGTCCTCAGCAATGGCATCAGAACCAACATTGTCGCTTGCAACAACACCAATCACCTTACTGCTGCCAGATCAATTTGAACTATTTCACTAATTGTAAACGTACTATAATTAAAACAATGAACTTGAGTCAAAGGTTGGGTTGCGTTTCTTGAATATAGATCCCCATTTCATGACATGTCGTCAGTAGGCAAAACCTCATCAACAGTCTGTTGTAGCACGAAAACCACTGTGGCTGACGAAATTTTAAACGGCCTGTGCATCACCATTGGCTGAGTTGTGAGTAACAGTCTCCTTTGCAACATCACCACAAACAGCATCACTGTTTTCTACAAGACTGACAACTGTTTGCCGGACAGACTCAATGTCTGCCTCGTAGCTAATAACAGTGTGCTCCACAGCACCACCCCCACCAGCATCCTCACTTGTTACATGGTTGCTGGCTGACTGTTTCTCAGTAGACACTGACATTGATGGATAAGGCCCGATGGGCTGTAGATCAACATTCATTGCATCTCCAGGAACACCTTCCTCTGCCACACTGCCGCAAACACCATCATCAGTTGCATCAATGCCAACTATTCTTTGTTGTTCAACAGGCTCCAACCCAGTTGGAGAGGTCTGGATTGTATAAGGATCAACATCGTTGTTGCTGATAATTGTTTCTGCCATAATAGAACCAGAAATGACACTATGATTTGCAGCAAGATCAACAATTTTTTGTTGTTCAACAGTTTCTGTACTAGATGGAGAAGCCCTCACAGATTGCAGGTCAACAATCATTTCACTACCAGTAACAGCTTCAGCGATATCACCACAAAGGCCATTCTCATTCCCTCTCAGCTCAATTGCCTTGTCACCATCACCATGAGCCACATCTGAAATATGGTCCCCAGGCTCGTTACTGATTGTTTTACCATTTGGAGACACACTCATGCAGTTGCTCTCTTTTATTGAATGCCTCTTTCCATTCTCTGGGATGTCATTCACTGATTGTTGCTCAATGAGACTAGAACTGGATGTGGACTGTGGATCAATATCCATCAGTTTGCCAGCAGCCTCTGATGCATTACCAGGAGCAAACCCAGATGCGAACTCAGGATCAATATCCATCACTTTCCCGGAAGCAGTTTCCTCTGACGTAACACCACAAACGCCATTATTAGCTTCAGCTTCAGTTGCCTCGGGATTACCCACATCATCTGTAATATTTCCGAGGGCATCATTCACATTGTTACAATCACCTGCAACTTCCATATCATCAACCTGAACTGTCTCTGGAATTCCAGAGCCATTACTGTTTGAAGATAAATTCCCATTCACGCATTGGCTCCCATCCACCAAATCTTTATCTATATTCTCAGATGTCTCATTGGCAGACACTCCCCCATTAATTATTGGTTGCTCAATTGGGATGCTCTGGCAAGTTCTGTCTTCTGAATCAAAAATCATGCTCAACTGCCTTTGCGCACAAACAGCCAAGGTAACACCATGATCACGAACCAAAGAATCATGTGGTGCACAGTGGAGCATATTTATTAAAATCTGATTGTACTCAAAAAGACTTATGGATGATGCTGCCAACCCCCTTCTACGATAGAATTGACTGGCCTTGATAACATGCTTACAAAGGTTGCCCAACCTCGACCAACTGCATTCGCATAATGCAAATTCAGAACCAGGGTTCCATACAATATGTGCCTTTTCTCGGTTGTGCTGGCTAGTTACTTTTGCACATCTACTTTCCAACACCACATCAGAATCTGGAATCTGCACTGCAAGGCTCCAAGATGTTAAACCACTCTTCCACTCATCTTTCCGATATCGAGCAAAATCATCCTTCCCTGTGTACTCATCGAGCCAGTAGTAGGAATGCACTTTGGTACCCAACTTATCAACCAACCAATCCACACGCTGGAAAACACTAGTGTCCTTTTCATTTAACAACCGTAACTTAAATTGGTGATGATAACTTTCTATAGCCGAACAGGTTTCTTGGCTTGCCAGTGGAAGAGTCTTCAAGGCCTTGGTCCATATACCTGAGGAAAAGATGAGAGAGATGGAAAGTTACTATCATGCTTTGGCACTTCAAAATTAAATGCCCTCGTTACATGTGTTGGATGGACATGACATGGTGATGACTATGGAGTTGGGATTGTTTGAGGCTGTGAGTCAGAATTCTCTGAGGCTGTCGCAACATCCCTGGGTACAACCTTTTAACTACAAACTTCTCAACTCTCGGTGCCATCATGTTCCAAAACTCTCCAATCAGAGTTATGTCCACATCAGATTGACACATCTAAAAATGTGATTAAAATAATAAAACAAAAGGAGTCCAACCAATCATTCTAGACATGATGAATCTGATGGTGCACAAAACTTTGATTGGTGAAAATTTTTAGTAATGATATAACAAGGAGAGACTTTGATCTTCATCTGTTCAGATTTCAAAGGTGGACCCCACTTAACGTATTTATAATGATGGCCTCACAGAATTCTCTAATTCCAGCATCACAGAATCCAGACTCATGGGTATTTTAATTATAAAACACTTACCAATCATAATATAAGATTATTTAGTAAATCTTTTACTAATAAAAAAACTACAATATTAAATATATGGCTGTGTACATATATCTTGAAAATGGGGAGCCCAATGCTCGCACATGTACTCATATCTGACCTGCACCTGAGTAACATGGGATAAAAAAATGTCCCCTAAATACCATCTATCAAGATTTATAAGAAAGTGGCTGACCCATCCTTGGGAACCATATCGCCTTGAAGTAATCCAAGAAATCGGTGCAGTCGATGAAGTCTTCCATGAAATCCACAAATGAGTTCAGATCAGCATTCTCCTTGCAGATGCCATTTATTGCCTGTCCTAGCCGTCTCATTATATCAGCACATGTTTCAGTTTCAGAACACTTTGCAACTAGATTTTTATGCCAGGCATGGCGCACACGCCAAAAGCAGATGGATATAGAGCACTGAAACACCTCCCTGAGTAATGCAAAAACAATTAGACTTTCCAAACTAGTAATCACAATGACTAACAAAGAACCATGAGAAGGGTCTGAAGATAAACCTGATGGTAAGGATATCGGTTGAGGGATCATCTACTATGAAACCAGCCAATTTCCACGTAGGATCTTTTGAATGGACTCTGTTATAGAGAGCCGTAATCCATTTGTAAGCATCTGCAGTTGCAAACTGTGGTGTAATAATCCAGGCAATAGGGATTGCTTTGTTGTTCGAGTTGAAGACAAGGAGACTATGAACAGGATACTACACATCATGGCACAAATGAGCAGCTTTAGATTCAAATGACCTACAACCTTCATCAATTGAAAGAATGAGAACTATCGGCTATATTAAAATGAACAAACCTTCAATTTGTTTGTCCCAAACCTCGAATCAGAAACCATAAGGCTGCGGTTGCCGAAACGAATCATTTGTTGCAACTGCCACTCCGTCTGAATGCCCAAGACAAATGGTTCTGAATCGGAGAAGTCCTCATAATAGAAAATGTGGCTTTGGTGACTCTCAACCCACATGCTGATGCTAATTGCATCATCTGGATCCAATTCGAAGGTGGAACGCCTTATACTCCTCTCCAACCGGCGGACGTACCTGTGAGTAAGAAGGTCATCCCGGTTACATGGTCCTCCTTGCTTCTCCACTGATTCATTGTGCCTCTGCATTATGGTTTCTACAGGGACTCCTACATAGAGTAACGATAAGACCCGGAGACGAAGCTCATCTGAGATGTAAGGTGCAAACATGGCACGAGTTCCAGCAGCCTTCTTATCCAAAGGGCCGTGGCAGGGTAACCCTTTCTTGTCGACGTGCTTCTCCTGATTATATATGATTAGTGCCACTGTTGGCTCAGCTATTAAACGCTTTACAATGAAATGGCAAACACATCCACGCTTTGTATTTGGCCGCCCAGCAGGTGTCTTCTTCTTATAATTGTAGACCCGGCTGGGCCGAACAACTCCACCCTTCCTGTGATCATCTGGGCCAAATGAACACCAGTACCTGAACATACCACCAAATTGATAAGTGATGGGAGTGGAACCAATACAAACAGGACAGTCATCTATGGCGCGTGATGGAAAGACATGAATGCAGGTTCCTTTTCTTGTTTCTGTCTATTTCCAAAAAAAAAAACATTTTCTTTCCTTAATTGGTGTTTTTTAGTAGACTTTTAATAATGAATTAAATAATAGCTGGCAATAAAAAATGCAGGGGCCTTTTTTATATCTCTTTTTTTTTTCAAGGCTTAATGCCTTTTTTTAAGTGAGGCCCACCTACATGGTTTCATTCTTCTCTGAACTAGCTATATTTTCTAAAGTTGAGAAGAAAAAAAAAGAGACCGATTAAATTTAAAAAATAACAATAATAAATAAAAAAGAGGCTTGAATTCTTATTTCAGGCAAGCTGCTCTCTAAGCACCGGCTGTGCAGTCTAAGCTCCAATCAATACTTAGAGGGCGTTTGGATGTAGAGAAGATAGGTGGGCAAGCAAGACAACTGGGAAAAACTGGCCACAGTAGAAATTTGAATAGTGAACAGTTTTATCCACCTCCATTTTCTCCACCTTTGCTTCTCGTCCAAACAGACTCCCAGTGAGTCGGTGTTCTTAGTTCTTAGAGGAATTTACCACGTAGGACTCCGTAGGACCCCATACCACTCTTGAGGTCCAAAAAACACCGTATATATGGATAAGGTCCTCAAGGTGCGTTTTTGTATTTTTATTTTTATTTTTATTTTTTATTTTTTTTTGTCGTTTAGCGATTGGTCGATATCGACCATTCTGCGGTGGTTGCTTTCGATTTGCAGAACCCAAATGGTCGATATCGACTATTATGCGGTGGTTGCTCTCGATTTGCAGAATCCAAATAGAAATTAGGTTTTTCAGGAGGGAGAAGAGGGGAGGGGAGTGGAGGAGGAAGAAGAGGCGAGGGGTGGTGTTGCATAGGTGATTCATTCCGTTGAGACTAATCCCAGCCCCCTAGGTTGTGACCTATGGGCTCTTGCCCATGCTCTCCATAGCCATAGATAACAACATACAGGAGATCAAGGCTGACACATATACAATCTGCCAATATTAAGCGGTAGTGCATAACCTCCATTAATGGAGGACAGGCATATGGGTTCAAACCTGTGGTAAGTTGTGCTTGTACTACCTATATGAGGTCACAGCTGCTGCTAGGACGGCACATCATTATAAATGTGTATGTATATGGATATGATTTAAACCAATTAGCCAATTTCTGAACAGGCGCCAAGAATGGGTCCACTCCCTTTCCATTTGATTTCTATTCTTCCTAGATTTAAAATTGGGATTCACTGTAGAATGAAAACCCCATCATCCTTCCAACTACAAGAAGTATCCACAACCTAACCTCTCTTGCCCTTGCTAACCCTATGCAACCCATCAAAATTGCCCACTTTCTCCTGCCCTCAACCACCACCATAGCGGCCAAGTAGTGCCCCTACCCAACATTGCATAACCACAACACCTTAGCACTGTTGTTGTTGTCTGCTAGAACACACCCCATCCACGATCAACCACAAACTTTTATCATCACTGTTGCATAGGAAAACTCACCACTCCCCTCTTCTCCCTTCTGAAAAAACCCAATTTCTATTTGGGTTCTGCAAATCGAGAGCAACCACCGCATAATGGTCGATATCGACCATTTGGGTTCTGCAGATCGAAAGCAACCACCGCAGAATGGTCGATATCGACCATAATAATGGTCGATATCGACCAATCGCTAAACGATAAAAAAAAATATACAAAACGCACCTTGAGGACCTTATCCATATATACGGTGTTTTTGGGTTCTCAAGAGTGGTATGGGGTCCTATGCGGTAAATTCCTCTAGTTCTTACCTTTCCAAAAATGCACTCTTACAAAATGCTTACTATGGTGGCCCACAGCCATATCCATGCAAATTCACTGTTGGTGCTCAATACATGCTAATCAATCCTGAGAGTAAAATTTTGGGGCCCAATTGTAAATTGGAGATAGCCCAGAAAACATACTGATCGGTTTACACTAACCATCTGAACAGCATCCATCAGATGGACGATGCAAAAACCGGTCACTGGATCAAGTCAGCGATCAAATGCTATTTGTCAGAATATTTATTTATTTATTTTGTTCTCTTTCATCAGTTAACAAAATCAGTGCTCAAACGGTTAGCATCAGATGGAGTTTTTCTTTTTTTACATAAGTCCCAACCAAAGTGAGCCCGTGCTTTTTTGATGGTCTGGATCGAATGAATGAATGTCGTCTATGAAGGATGAAGAATTCAGATTCTGCCGACATTGTCATCTTATATATGGTTCTTTAAAAACTAATAACTACTGCAAGGAACAGCAAAAACAAATGTCTACCACTTACAGTATGTATTCAAGAATGCCGTCCACCTTGGGCTTGTAGGCCATCTGTGGAGGCCTTCTTCTCCTTGCTTCGACATGAAATCTAGTGGGGCAGTCCTTGTTCGAGGATTCACCCCTCACAAAGTCATCCACTCTGTCAAAAGGGATGAGAGCCACTCTATCAATTGTGTCGCGCCAGCCTTCCACCCTTGACCATGTAAGGTCAGCAGAAGAGAATTCCAAGCTTGGTGGGCTCTGCACCGGGAGTGATAGAATCTCATCCCATCTAGCCATCTGGTAACATCAAATTTGAAAAAGTAAAAAAAAAAAAAGAAAGAATGATACTTTTAAAAACAATAAAGCAACAAAATCAAAAGCGAAAGGAGAAAAAAAAATTAAAGGATACTAATACAACATGTCTCTACTAATTCCTTGTTTTGTTGGCGAAACCACCACTCATTAGCACCCACCACCCAAACTATGAAGAAAATGGACCTCCACAGATTTACAAAATTCCTTGGGTCTTTTGCCTTTTGCGAATGAGATACATAAATGCAATTTACATATATAAGCTTTACGCATGTGATTCATTTTACCACGTTTGCTTCAACTAAATGTGTAAATATATGAAACTCATTTTTGTAAATTATATATATATATATATGGATTTTTTTCATCAACATATGCTCCACGTTAACAAACAGGCTCATTAGAATAAAAACATAGAATGAACAGACCAAAGCCTGACTCCAAAGCATAACAGAACAATCAAAGAAGAGCCCTCAATAATGAGCTTTTTTTTGCCGAAAATAGAGACCCTTCCAAAGCATACTATGAATTCCATGTATCTTAATTCTTAATTCCAAGCAAACAAAAGGGTCCATTCTCCATCAATGAATTCGTATGTTTGTAATTTCATGCAAACAAACAAGCTCATTTCCATGAATTCAACTTAATTCAATTGACAAATAAGCAAACAAACCCATTCCATGAATTCTGTGTATGTCACTTCCACACAAACAAACAAGCCCATTCCATGAATTGGACAATATATTTCAATTCCATACAAACGAACAAGCCCATTCCATGAGTTTCAATGTACTTCAATTCCAGACAAACGAACAAGCCCATTCCATGAATTTTAATGTATTTCAAAGTCCATACAAACAAACAAACCCAATCCCTGAATAAGACATTATATAGATAAAAAGAAAACATGTTTTTAGTGAGTATTAGAAGAGTTAACATGACAAGAAATTATTTAGTTCCCATCCTCAAAAAGTGCACAGTGGGTGTTTTGAGGTGGACATTGGCATTTCCCAACATGTGGGGCCAACTTTTACTCTCCATTACCTGACTCTTCTTCCTCAACCCTTATCTCCTCCTTTACTACCTACTTGCCAATTGCAGGTGGGTTCTCCTTAATTGAAAAACACTTAAAAAAACTTACAAGTCTTGAAACATCCCAAGTAACAAATCAAAGTTCAAAAAAAAAAAAAAAAATTGCTGGCTAAAAGAAAATTAATTAGCCTTACTCCAATCCAACTGTATTGTGTGAATGGAGTGGATGACTTTACCCTAAAAAATCCACACTGTAGAGACTAGAGTTATAGATTAATCACTCTTCACAAAATAGATATAACATTTACAGAGAACAAAAGACAATCAAGTTGTGTGGAGTGCTAGAGAGAGAGAGAGAGAGGCGCCATACCTGGCTGGAGCCGCCGATGTCTTTTGCTGAGACAGCAGAGAGAGAGAGAGAGAGAGAGAGCGATGAAACTGGGGACGGTGGGTTTTGGAACCGACTGAAGACCCTATTCCCGCAACGGCCACCCTTTAGGTGGGGTTTGGTTGCATCATGCCTAGATGAGGTGTTGTGATTCTTTTTATATTGAGGTGGGAAAAAATGGCTAATTTAGACCACATTTACACATACAAATTTCATATTAAGATGTGTAATAATTATATATGTGAATTATTTTTTATATATAAATGAATATATATAAAAAATTTTTTAAAAATATCTAGATATATAATTAATAAATACATATAAATTCATCAACATTATCAATAGCAATAGATACGGAGCTCTTTAATGGAGCAAGAGAGCTCATGTTGTTTTGAGTGTGGTGCTCACTTTATTAATGGACCATAAAATATGAAAACCGCCTCATGAGTATCCGGGTTTGACACCCATCCAAATGCACTAAACTGTTGGATTGGTTGTATATTCATTTTAGATGATGAAAACTTGTAGGCCGTGGATCAAGTGGGGTTGATGATGATCCAAGCCTCCATCGCCATATACGGGCGGGGAGTGATGCTCATCCCCAGCTCAAGCCCTGAGGTGGGCCCACAAATGCATATCATATATAAAATGTTGCCGCATATTAAAGGTATGAGTTTATGTTGTTGATGATGATAATGATATATAAATTACCTTGTATAATTGTTAAATCACATATAATTAATAGTTCGTGTTATCGTCATTTTTATTTTTATCGTATTCTGTCCAACTAGGGTTCGCGTACAGCATTTTTAAGCACACCGAAAATTTGGTATGACAAAATTCTTTTTTCAGTCACATCCCTCCTCTTTTCTCCATACTTAAAACCAGCACATGTCAAGATTCAACAAGCGCCATAGGTAAAACCAAAGATAGGTAGATAAGATATAATTGGTCACCAGAAAAGTTGAATTGGAGGAAGTAGTAGGATAAAAGAAGGAAAATGACCAATTACTGTTCATAAAAGAACTAAATTATATCAAAGATATCAGAGTATTGTTATGTTTAAAATGAACTCATGAAAAAGCAACAAAATGTAATAAAGATTGTTCATGGTAAGGTGTCACGCCTGTGCCTCCTGTGTAAGGGCGCTCGCTATATGTAGTGGTGTATAAGTTCCATATAGGAAACATCCCAGTAATGATTCTGGGTATATATGTATGACCTGGCCTTTAACCTTACATGAGGCCTTTTAAAACCGTGCAGCAAGATTGAAATTCCATGAGCCAAAAAAACTTTCAGCAACCCCCCTTTCCTATTTTCTTTCTAAAATATGATTCCCTTTACTCTGCCCCAAAATCAAATAGTGGGTTCTTTCTAAACCTCCAGACTTTCTTTCCTAACCTTTTTATTTTCTTTGCAAACCCAAATAGAAACCTAACTTTTCCTAGGGTGAAAAAAAAAAGGGGTAAATTAGCCACAAGTCCCTAAGCACGGTCTTCTAAGGCATCCGATCCAACAACTTTTTCTCTAATGTCTATTGTCCATAGAGCTGGAGATATTTTAGTGAGAAGTCCCTAATATGTCATATCATATATTTTCATGACTAATTTGTCCATTTCAACAGTTTGAGCATAAAAACTTTGAATTTTAAAAGTTCAAATATTTCATTCTCCCACATTCCTAGGCCAAGTTCTCTATAATTCTCTGTTGTCCCGGAGAACCCCTTCCGTATTCTTCTCTAGGAACGACGGACTTCACTAGAGAGTTCTGCAAATTGAAGTCGGCCATCTCCGACTACACCACCCACGATGGCGATGGCCCGGCAATGGAAACGCGACCAGTCCAGGCCTTCTCCGGCGACGGGTTCTGCATAACACAAAAACTCGTTGATGTCTTGCATTTTCTTTCCTTTTTCCATTTCGTATAAGTCTATCTCTTGCAATCATAGCAAAAAAAAAAAAAAAAAAATGGGGTCTCCGTCTTTTTCTTGCAAGAAAAATGTTGCTATTTGAGTTTTGAAAATTTATTAGAGTTTTGAAAATAAGTAGTTTGGAAGGAGATTTTTCTGTTTCATTTTCTGGGTTGTTTTGTTCTGCCCGTTAGCAGAAGCCTAGCACATAGCAGCAGCCTTCTTCTTCTAAAAAGTTATCTGAGTTTAGATAATTTATCAGAGTTTCTAAGAAATTCAGATAAATTTGCCAAGAACTCAAACAAATTTCACAGATACTCAGATAAACTGGACAAAAATTCAGATAAATTTGCCAAAAACTCAGATAATTTATTTGTATTTTTGGCAAATTTATCAGAGTTTTTGGAAAATTTATCTTTATCTGAGTTTTGGCAAATTTATCTTTAACTAGGTTCTGAAAAATTTATCTTAGTTTCTGACAAATTTATCTTTGTTTTGAAAATTTTAATTGAGTTTTTGAATAAATCTGTCTGAGTTGTTTGGTAAATTTCTTTGCGTTTGATGAAATCTATTTATTTTTTTTTTATTTTATTTGTGTATTTTGAAATTTATTTGCGTGTTTTGAAATAAATTTAACTGAATTATTTACGGATTGAATGACGCTCTGTATGTTTTGAAGCGGTTTTGAGCGTAGCGCTTTTGTTGACGTATAGAGGGGCATTTTTATTTTGTTTTTTATTTTAAATGAGGATTGCCGCTGCGATGAGAAAGTATGATGGACCCTAAGCTATAAAACGTAATGTCGAGGAACTTGTCGCCAAACGCCAAAAAAAAAAAAAAAAGACTAACCTTTGGGTACTTGAGAGCTTCTGTTGCTGCAATAGGATCCTCATGACATGGGGATTTTTATAGCATTGTAATGACAATAATATCCACAAATGGCTTGTTTTTCAGTTCAAGGGGTGTTGGTGGGTCGGGCCACACATGGCCCGCTAATTCCAGGCTCAAGCCGAGTCCATCTCAGTCCTTATCCATTCATGTAGCCAAACAACCGATCTGAGCCAGTACCCTTTACTCAGTCAGGGTTGCTGCCCAAACAATGGCACATCATAGTTAGGGTAGTAAATAAATACCTAATTATTTGAGTGTCCAAACTCTCTCGCTTTGAATAAAGTGAGTGCATAACTTCTTTGAATTCAGGAGAAATTCGAATCTGAGATCTAGATTCATGTATGGTATCTAGAAATTTGAATCCGAAACAGGTCCTTCTATGTTCCAATTGGAAGAATCAGATTCAAGACAATTATGGCCACATAGCTTCAATTACATTCATATTATCAAATTACACTAATGCACTTTATATCTTATTTTGGTTTAGATTGGGAGCTGGATCCAATTTTTTTTTTTTTTTCTAAGTTGATTTCAAACTTGAAGACAACACATTAGGTGTATGTTGGATTTGAATCCGGATATATAAAGCCAGATCATAGTCCAAGTCTGCCATGGTTTTACCCCATATACAACTCGTTTGGATCCCTACTCATAGTTATTAATCATCATTTGACAAAATATTGTAATACAATAGATATTGATAAAAGGGCAATATTCAAGTGAGGGCTAGTTCTCTTCTATTGTATGATAATTTTTTTGCGGGGCCCAACTAGCAATCTATCCAAACCTAGCAACCAATAGGGAACCCCTGATAGTCACTAATCCCAAGGACTTGTACACATCCGAATGGACTAAATTGTTGGATCGAGGGTTAAATATTTTTTTGAATATTAAGTCATTAAACTTGTGGGCCACGGATGAAGGGATTAGGGACATGGATTTGGGATCAAACTTGAACTAATATTTAAAAACTTGCTCATAAAAATAAGAATAACAAAAGGTCAAATACATTTTTTTGAAAGATAAGAGTCAAATACAATTAAGCACAAATATAATATGATTTCCTTATGATAAGATTAGTCTCTTTTTCTTGCCTTCAAGCTTATTTGGTTTTCTCAACATATCTCTGTCACCTTTTTTTATGGTTATAGAGATTTTGATCTTTCTCAAAAAATGAAATTTCAAGGCCGAAGGGAAAGTGGGCCTTTAGGACTCATACGAGTTTGGGTACAGCTGACCTGTTTTCATTCAAGGATTTTCTGAAAGGGGATAAATAAGATAAAGTCTTATGACCCTCTTTGGGCCTGGTTGGGTCACTCAAAATACCACAAAGGCCTAGCTTTCAAGACTGGCCGGACCTGCTGATAATCAATGTGCAGAGTACTTATTTGGCTAGTCCCAGGGTAGGGTGTATTGGAGAATCTGACATGTTGATTGTCTCTAAATTTAAGGATCTAAATGAGAAACTAGCAATGTGAGTGAGCCCATCTTCCTTGTAAGGCATTGAATGGCCAAGGTTTCCTTCTGGAGCATGCTCCAGATATAGTAACTCATTGCAGTGGGAATCGTTTCGTAGACCCTACATGTGCATTTTTGGAGCTTCTAGGGTTTTATTTCTAGAATGTTTTGCCAACAAAACATCAGGGTTCTATAATTCATCCAATCTTCTTTATCAATAATCATATGGTCAGGCTTTTCATTTTGTTGCATCTTTTCTAGAAAAGCCCGTGACATAGTAGAAGGTGCGGCGTGCCCAAAGCTAACCACATGTCTAGTGTGCATGGGGGCTCCGTAAACCTCCAATTAACATATTTTAGAACACCCCTAATGGCAAAATGAGCAGGCACAGAAAGTCAAAGTCTGGGATTGATAAAATTCAATTACATGCGGGGACCCTGAACATTGTACACACGGACACGGTCTCATTTCCAAGACAGATCCAGGCCCAAAACAATAAATTCTGCAAGCACAAATTATGTGGGTGACATCTAATCATATACATGGTTTTAATGTTCCAAGCCCAAAATACGATGGGGAAAAGGCCTGAGATGACCCCAAAATGGTCACACAACTTGCCCATTCTAAGGGAAAATAGCCCCTCCCTAATACATTGTACATTTGGGTGCATCTAAAAAAGTGGTTATTATGGGACCTATTAATGTCATGACACCAGGCCCAAGAGAGTTCGATCAGTTCATAACTTGAAAAATTAAAAAGCCTCAAAAACTACTACTGTAAATGGGTCAGGTCCTGACCGAGACAAGCAACCATCCGCTTTGGATCAAAATTGGGGGATTTGACATTTCAATGCTCCTTAAACACTTAATTTTTTTTTTACTTTTTTGCCCTCGATTCCGTGTTTTGGTAAGATTGGTTTGCGGGGGGATTTAATATGGTCAGATTCTACAGCAGATGGAGTCTCTAGACTTTGGAATCATATTTGTGGTGATGCTTTTTGAGGGCAGATTGGGTCACAAATCCTCAGCTAGAAGCTTTCTTTTAGCTAAAATATTAAAGATGAAAATAAATCTTCAAAAAGACAAAAAATGGAAAAGGGTGGGCTTGGGGGATTAGATTAAGCTCGTTAATTGACAGGTCACCATGTGCTCAGCTCAAATCTTGAACTCCATGGGCTGGATCCAGGTCACGCCATGGGCAAACACACTACCTATATGGGCTGGTTTGAGCCTAGTTATGCCTAAAGCCCAACCGCTGGCCGGGCTTCAAAGGGACACAATTTTTTCAAACGGGCTAGAAGTTAGTCAATTGGCCAGGTCATCGTGGGCCCAGCACAAGCCTAATTTCATGGGCTGGACCAGCTGTGTCAGACCCAACATCTTAATGGGCTACTCATGAGTCTAGCTATGCCTCAAGCGGACCACTGGGTGGGCTCAGAAGGGGCAAAAGTTTTTAAATGGGCTGGAACAAGGTCGATATTTTAGGCCCATGATTGCATCCAAGTCTGAAATCAGGACCAACAACTGAATGTGCCGACCAAGAAGCAAATTCAATCTAACCATAACCATAGGCTCAGGTCTTAGATATTTTGGGTGAGGTAAAGTAAGAAAGTAGTTGTCAAATAAATCCTGTGAGTTATTGTAAATGAAGAAACAAGTAACAGAATAAAAAAGTGGGGCACAAGACAGCTACTCTTATCAGAGCCAGGTTCCAACTTTGGACCCTTGTTGTGTTAGGCATTTCAGCTGAAATCTTATCAAAAACACAAGGCAGAAGAAAAGGCAGTCACTGTAGGTGAGAGGCTAGCTCCACAGAAGATGGCATCTGATAAACTTTTCCCTACCTATTTCATGCCAAAAGATTGTACCGAGTATGAACAAACTGGGGAACAAGTATGCACGAACTAGGGCAGACAAGAATTATCTACCAACAAGTATGCATGAACTAGGCCAGCTCTTGTCAACCGCAACTTGGGCTGGATTTGGACTGTAACTTTAGGTTCAAGAACTGGGCCTTTGTTCCATACTTCTTTCCTGAGAGCTGCTTAACTGCCTAAGCTTTTGTATAATGCCTGGGCCTGGGCTGTTACTTTCGGGTTCACGAGCTAGAATTGGGCTTGAATACAAGACCCAAAAATCTTTTTTTGGGTCCCTCCTGACCATGCTCACTGGTACATGGATCTCAATAATGCATATGCATCTATCTCATTGAGCCGTACCCTACGTGTGAACAGTGTGACAACTATGAATGAAAAATGGAACAAAGAACAACTGGTCGTAACAATCTGATAAAAACCTAGGGATGTGGTTCATATTCTTTTACATGAAAACTACTACCACGGTAAGAAAAAATTATTATAGATGGCTATTGTTTATCGAGCTTATTGCTTGCTTATTGAGCTTGTAAGTAGATAGGGAAAGACTTGAGACCCAACTAATTAAGCTGTATATATTATCATCATCAAAACCCTCTGGGCTTGTAAACTAGTTGGGCTAGTGGGGCCCACCTAATCACCAATCTGATTGACTAAAACTATCGAATTAGTTAATTTTTAGTAGATGGCTAATCCTCATAGGCAAATGGTAGAAGGTTTTCTTTGTAGAGTTTGTTTTTTCTTAAATTCTCCTTAATAATCTCTCCTAAACACTGCAAGTCAAGTTGGGTTAGTTTATTAAGTTTTCAAAAGGATATATGCCTCAACTTGTCCTCGACTATAGCTCAACTAGCTATGGAGACCAAATGCCCCCCTTAAGTGGGCAAGATGCACAAATTTGAGTATTCTTGTTCTTCCTCGACCGCAGCACTCAATTAAGGCTTAAAATAATCTTACGGCGGGACCATTGATTACCAATTGAAGTTCAAAACATCCAAATTCAACTAAAGGAAAATCTAGTTGAAACAACGTTCGACCTGGCAAAGAGGCTAAGACCCAAGAGACGTCAATCATGGGGACAAAGCATGCTCATATAAGAAGAGAAGACCCGGCGACAAAGCATGCTCATATAAGAAGAGAAGACCCGGCCTTTAATAAGAAGCAAGCTTTTATAGGAAAAATATTTAAAATTCAAATCCTAAACAGTAAGGTAAAAAAAGTCAGTACCCAAGTGACTGAGCAGCCCTTTAATTTATTCTCCAAAGATTCATGTTTGAGAATTGAGACCTATGACTAGTCAGTCCATGAACAAGAAGCAAGCAAGCCCACATCAGTAAGAGAGTAACACAAATTAGGGTGAACAGAAGGAGCATGGGAGGGAGGGTGACGTGGGGAAGTGGGCAAACTCCAAGAAGGAATAGTCAAATGATTTAAAGAGTCTCATGGTCTTGGCACTGTCGAATTCAATGCCAGCATTCAAACTTCTTTTTCCTTCCTCCAGCCCAAAAATCGAAAATAACAAAGCAATTTGAGTTTAGGTGTTTGTGTCAGTTGCTGGATTTAATGCACTCATCCCCGATACGCGTGCTCGTGTCGGGATTTCGCCCAACCCCCTAAACCGTCCCTTTCATGTCACTGCTGCAACATCCAACCCCTTCTTCTTCTCTCCAGGAGGCAGCAGCAGCATTACATGGCCAATGTCATTAGGAAAACAAATGCAATATATATATATATATATGGTTCATGGGGATTTTTATTTATTTATTTTTGGCCCATATTCACTTCCACTGGCTTCACATGTCCCACTACATATGGGCCTATATTGGACCTCACTTGTAAGTACTTGGACCTCATTTTGTAAATGATTCGATTAGAAATTAGAATTTCATATGTTTGGAATTTCTTACAACAATATCATTTGGAATTTATTATTTGATTTGTGAGATCTCAAAAATCCAGTCTTGTGAATAATACTTTTGGTTTAATTATAAAAATTCGCCAACTTTCACCTTTCAAAATGTTTGAGCATTTGTAAATTCAGACAGCATTTGTGGATTTTAGCTACATATATACTCATAGGAATTCTTAGATATCCTGCAAATAAAGAGGTTGTCATGAAGCCTAAAGGTGACTCCATTTACACATAAATGAAGGTTCCAAGGATTCAAATAAAGGCAATTATTATTGCTGTTCATAGAAAAGAAAGATTGTACATAACGTTATAAGCTTTTAAAAGACCTAAAATGCAACCCTTCTCACCCTATGCTTAGTGATAATCTAAATGGTGACATTTCATCTAATTATATCAGCCCTATCAAATAAGAAAATTTGTAGATTAGCCATATAAAAGAAAAAATCTCCAAATTAAGACAGGCTTCAAATCGGTCATTTAGATAAGAATAAGATACCTACAAAATTTTATGTGGATAATTTTTGGGTCCTGCTCAATTTACAGCCACATCATTAATCAGATGTGAACACAGGACCCCACTAACATGCCTTGCATCCTCCTTTGACATAGATTCTTTTAAGCAACCAAAATGCATGTGGTTTCTGCATTAGCCGGCCAGTGAGTGACGAAATCACAGTAAACTTCCCAAACAGCAGTTGGGGCAAGAAATCTTGCAAGATTCCACTATAACAAGTAAAATAATAAAAAAGATGTTCACTGTATTATATTTTACAGTGCTTATATGTCATTTAGGTACTAACCATTGATCCCACCCACCAAGACCACAGATCCGACAAAAAGAATGTGGGTCACATTTGAGCAGCCATTAAATGATTGGCAGTGCAGTGTTGAAGATTTGGCAGTGTGGCAAATATCATGTGGGTCCTTTGATTAAATAGGAGCATGACAAGGTTATGGAAAAAAGTGGGGGCCACTAGTATGGGCACATGTCATTCAGTGATGGCAGTTCTGATTGAAGTAGAGATGTGGGTGTGAACAATTTGTTTCCCTAATATTTGAAAGGGGAGGGTGTAGTGAAATGGTAAATCCATTTCAGGGACAAGGAATTCCATTTCAGGTGCAATCAAAGGGAGTTTTATTAGTCATTTTCAAGTCTATGAGATGGTAATAACTTTTTTTATTTTTAAGTTATTGTCAAAGGCATCCAGTTGTTTTAGTACAAGAAGAACATGCAGGGAATGACTTTAAGAATTTGTATGGCTATCTATGCATGTCAGGCTCTAAAACTGGTATGAAGCAATATAGTTGACTAGAGTTTTGGTTCTTTCTTGTTTTTGAACTGTAATGACAAGCCATGTAAAAAAAATCCTCAATGTCAAATTCAAAATAACCTACATAAATTGCCTAGATGGAAGGCCACTCTCATCCGAAGATCTGCTAACATAGTGGCAGACAGCCTCGCAAAATTGGGCCCTCCGATGGAAATGGTCTTCACTTCTTCCTTACCCATTTACATCTGGAACATTTATTCTCTTGAATTATCTTAGCAGGATATGCAGCGAGGGAGTAATACGCCACAAATTCAGGAGCATCAAATTTTGGAGCAGGAAAACTGATGATATCTCCCTTTACTTTTGATCATAATGATTGTATTTTGGTTTCAATGGTTTGGATACCTTGGTTGTTCAGGTTGTATTTTGAATTCTTGTCCCTTTTAATATAAAGCTTCAGTATTAGCAAAATATATATATATATATATCCTCAATGTTTTGATATTATAGTAACATGAAATCATATTTTGCCAAAGACGTTAATATTCTCAAACTGAGAATACCCTCACGCGGAAGTTCGCATGGACACATCCATGTGCATGGCTCTATGGGGCCCACTTGAGCCCTCTCCAATTCTCACTGGATCTTCTTTTTTAACCCATTTGAATCAAAGAAAATGTTGAGTACTGAAATCCTCTCAAGGCCATAGAAAATAGGGTTAGAATGATTTGATGAACTTTAAATTTTGCATATAGGTGGGCCACATCTAAATCTTTTGATTCTCAAGCTCCCTCTTGATGGATAGGGACCCAAGTGGGCTCACAAGGCTGACCGTACAGACGGTATGTGTGACGAGAGCACAACCCTTCTCAAAACAAATTATTTTTGAATGGTAAAGGTAGATTAGATTAAAGATTTAAAAAAAAAATACAATGAAGATAAAACAAAAGAAAAAAGCACGTGAGCGTATAAGAGCTAGATACCTATTCATAAACTGACAAATTACAAAAGAGCAAGAAAAGGAACATTTACCTATTCATAAAATGACAAATTACAAAAGAGCAAGAAAAGGAACATTTCTATCTTCCTCCAACTACACACCAAAATACCTACTATGTCATTTGCCGACAATATATACATGATGAAACCCAACAATCATAGATGAAGACAAGGTCTTGATTTCATTGAAGATGAATTGAAATTTCTAATGACCCTTATTCAAACAATACATCCATGATATTGCATTTGAAGAATCACTTTCCACCAAAATATTACGGTAATTGTGAGATGAATAAATCCACAGAGCTTACAAAATAGCCAATACTTTATTTAATTAGAATATTTAATGTCTACATGTTTTGAGAACATAAACAACATATCTCCCTTACAGTTCCTTAAAATGGCACCAACCATTCTTAAAATATCAAAAGAAATGGGAATGTTGAAGATTGTCAGGATGAAATGACAAATTCATGTTTTTTTAAATAGAAACTGCAGTACACTATTCTTTATGGTTTTTTTGTCTTTTTGGTTGCTGAAGAATTAAGTTTTTTTTTTGCCAATATTTTTCCAATAATATCCTGAGAAGAACATCAAAGTTGTAAATATTTCCATTGTTTCTTAGGCAATAACTTCACAAATAACAAGAACATTATTTGTGGGACCAGTACTGAGCAACATCAAAATTTGATTGTTCAATTGTACGTTCCAAAACATAGACTTCAATTTTCAACCAAAAACATTCCAGATTCAATATTGCTATATACTACTTTGTTGGCAGATACAAAGACTGTTGTAAACAATAAATATGGAGGCAAATTTGTGATCAGTCCATAAATTTTAAATTCATAAATGAATTTTTTTTTTAATTTAGGGCGTACCTTGATGTATGACAATTAACGAATGTACGTAGAGAAGATGAAAATGATCTCATCATAAATTAGGGTTAGGTAAAAAAGCAACCCCACTTATTGAAATTTAAGGCCAACCAAGTTAAGCAATTATATACTAAAAGCATAAAGAAGAAAGAAAGGAATAATGTCTCTATTATTTGATTTTTCTTGATCTGGATAATAATCCTTGAGTTCGAAAACTGGAATATTGTGAGAATTAAAAATGGCATGATGTTTAAACAATATCTTCATTACATTTAGGGCCCATTTGGTCTACACAAGTGTTGCAATTTTATCATGTGATTTAGCAGTTATCTTTTGTCAATACAAATTTTTAGGTTTTAATTATTTCATTTTTATCAAAAATCTCCCTTAGTTCCAACAAACTACCAAACAAAAGTGGAGGAAGAAAAAACTAGAAAACTTGTATGAAGTTATTGGTGGAATTGGATCAGCTGGGCCACAGTATATACATTGGGCCCCCCTTTTCATGCATGAGTCATGCATGCATGGATGAAATACATATACATGCATGTATTGGTGACCGACCCATGACCATCTACATGGACATGCATTTAAGGATAGGGTCATGATTGCTCAGGTACGTCATCATTAGCATGCCATGCTATTTGAATACGTTTGAATGGGAACAATAAGTATCTTTTCAATTTTTTTATTTTCTCCACTAGCCTTTTTCTGTGCCTTGGATTTTGACTGTTCATGTATTAAATGACCATGACATCTCCTTCCTTCCTGCCTGCAACGACCCCTTCATGCCCTTGGATTGTTTTTAATGTGTTATAGAGGGATTTTCAGGTTAGACTTTAATTTCCCAATCCCTCTCCTTTCCTGCCAGGAACATTTGTCCTTTCTGTCTCTCTTTCTCTCTCACACTCCTGTTTGTGAGCAAAATGCTCTTTGCACTGTCTGTCAAATGCATTGAATTACCAAATCTTAGAGGAGAGATGGAAAGATAGAGAGAGAAAGGAATTAGCAACATGTAATCAGATCATAATAAATGTTGTAGTTTGCAGAAGAGACCCATCACCCATGTATTGTGGTGGGATGGTAATCTTAGATTAGATGGATCAAAGCTATAAGCTCAAGGTAGAGGTGCCACTGCCAATGCCTGTCTGGTCTGTGACTGTAATAACAGAAGTTTGGATAGGCTTGATTGGCTACTTTGGATTGCCCTATTCAAGAGGCAAGTGCCTACAAACTAGGGTTTTAATTAGTGTGATGCCAGCCTATTTAATTAGATCTCTGTGATCAATATTTAGGCCCAGGATTCAGCCCAAGGGCCTGAATGTTAGGCCTAAGTCATTGTTGCAAACATTAGCATCTCAAGGAAAAAGGTCAGGATATTTTGAAATTTAGGTATTATGAAAAAATAATTTTTTTAAAGCAACTAATATATTAGTTGGACACAAAAATGTAAAATAATGTAGAAAACTGATTTATAGAGTTCCAAATTTCTCCCCTTTTATTCAGATATTATCATAATTTTCTTGAGATAATTTCAGTTTTGAAATTTCTTTTAAAAAATATTTTATTATTACTTAGGTAAATACCACAATCTTATTTTTTTTATATTTGTGACACTGCCCTAAATCAGCCTTTAATAATTGATGGGGTCCTTTGATTGTAGAGATGTTGGCCGTCTAATTTAGTCTTTTGGGAAAGATTAGCTGCTAATTTATCAGGCCACATGCATCTCTACCGGAACCAAGCCATAGAGGGCTGGACTAACTGATACTATTTTCACCTAAGACTAAGTAAGAGCAGCCCACATATAAATTAAATAAGTGATCAGCATGTGGGGCACACCAAGGCCGAGGAAGGGCCATTCAGAAATCAGGCCAGAATGGAAGGCCTGAGTCTCCCAATACAGAATGGCCCTGATCATGATTGTTAATTTTAATGGATATGACCAAATATAAGAAATATCCCAACAGATTTGCCAAGTTCATAGCTTAGAATGTGAAAATAGAAAGAAAAACAGCCCCTAGGACTCTTTTAATATGGCTAATTTGTCATAAGATTACAAAATGAGAAGATCAAATATTATTAAGTCTTACATAATTCTAGGGACAAGGAAGTCAAATAATTTAATATTTGTAATTCAAACCTCATTCCTTAGAAGTGAAGCCATTAAAAGTTCCACACAAGCCCAATATTGCATTTACTTAAGGTCGTATGCAGTGTTTGGTGCAAAAATTTACTAGATATTGCAAAGTATCAAAACTTATTATCTTACTACATATGGCAAATGTTTCTAAGAAAACAACTTTTCTCCTTTCCATTTTCTTAGCCTCCATTTCAACATTTTATTGAACAATGATACTTAACTATACATAGTAGATATAACTTAATTAGCTAATTTCTTGTCACTGTCGCCGTTGCAGCTTATAAAATTAGATAACAATATAATTTCATTCAAATTATTTGATAAATTAGTTCATTTCTCCAATATGAATATTGAAATGATTTGAAGTTTGAACATATCTGAATCCATGGGTTTCCACATCAAACTTGTTAAGGTACTTTACTCATGTAAGCATGTCTACCATTATATATAATGTGCATTGGGAAATGCATAAAATGTTCTGTAATAAAAGGTTACACTAAACAGAAACAATACAGTAAAATAAAATTCAATTCTATGTTGATTTCCCTTTTCACAGATTGGAACAAAATCATGAAGCCTCTCAACCGGTCCGAAAATTGCCCATCCTAAATCTGCATGTGAGAATTGAAAAACAATTAAAAACTTCATATGCGAGTGCTGTATGTTCTTCTATTCAGATATAGCATGACTTTGATACTATATATTTCACAATGGTACATTCAACTCATCTTCAAATTACTCTAGCTGGGTAATTCGCATTCACATTGTGCTTATCCTAATATAATGGAGCGCTGAGAAATAATCATGCAAAACTTATGACCTAACATGGAAAATGAATTTATTACTTCTTGCAAATAACTTGAATTCACCATTGAGTATCAGAGGCAAAACAATTCATAAATCAGTGTCTGGTTTAACAATCTCTCTTGATGATAAGTGGGAGACCATAATATCCATGTGCTGTGTGTGTGAGAGAGAGAGAGAGACTCTTGATGATAAGTGGGAGACCATAATATCCGTGTGCTGTGTGTGTGTATGAAAGAGAGAGAGAGATCGAGAGAGAGAGAGAAGCATTTCAAATTAAGCAAAGTGAAATTCTTCTACAATAAAGCATATGCAAGATTAAGTAATAATATAGTGTACATGTATAGACATATATACTTGTTTTTGTGAAGGTTAATGGTCTACAAATATGAAGGTATTAAGGACAAATATGAAGAAGTGCAATCTATTCGGCAATTTGGGACGAGGATTTGATGATAATGGTGATGTGTGACACATACACACATGTGAAATATTCTCCTATGGAATGTCCACATGCGGATGTCTCCGAATGTCAATGTTAAAGAGGCAAGAGGTCCAATGCCCAAAAATCAAAATCCCCCTTGAATTTCACCGCACCATGCTAAATTGATATCCTCTAGCAATATCCATCATTGGATCAAAATACTCCCCTAGCTTTACGGGCGGGGCATTTATTAGACATCAAGGATTTGTTGCCCTCAACTCAAGTCCATCATTTGTTTTAACATAAATAATTTTTTTTTAAGGGGGAAAATTATAAGTTTTGAGGTTCTAAAATTCCAAGACTCATAAAATGCTAAAACTTGGTGATCTTAAATGTAGGGTAGAATTATCTAACTAGGAAAGGGGGAAGATATGATGAGGAAAGACATGATGTATTGTGGTTAAAGCAAAACATGGCTGAGTGAAAAAGGTATACTTGCAAAGCTCACCCGAGATAGATGGTATATGACATTAACATGGTAATGACTCCCTAGTCAACACCAAGTCTACTCCTTCCTCCTTGATTGGCATGTATCCCTATGGATCTCACAAGTTTCATTGTATATTGCAATTCGCTATGGGTTACACCAAAAACTAAATTCTAAACTGCAAGCGAGTATAAAAACCTAAACAAATTAATTCTCTCCATATAAGGGAGCTAATCAAAGGAGTATTAAAGAGATAATAAGTAAACGGTCTAAAAGATGATGCAGATGGGACCATCAATTTGCTAGACTCTCAATATATGGGCATGAAGGAGTAATCATATATGATCAAAGGGGAGCTTATGTGATGGTCCTATGTGGATCTTCACCTTTAATTCCTACAAAACTTACTATGTAAAAATAGTAGGAAGTCATTGCTAAGAAAACAAATGCTTTAAGTCTCGCTTATGCATAGTGACAAAGAAACTATTGTCAAAGTGTTAAATGTAGTAGACAAGTCTGAAATCTAAATCTTTCTTGCATTTGTGTGACAATCATAGTTGTTTTAAATACGTTCATTTTTTATGGTAATCTACAAGCCACTACTAGTTTTTTTCCCTTCCTATTCTTGAATTAAATTTTACATGGTGAAGGTTTTTGGAGGTTTAGAATACATATAATAAAGTAAAAGGGGGAAGCCTTTAATTTTTTTATCTATGAAAATTTACAATTCACAGAAGCAAGACTGAATGACTGATACCTTTCTCTCACCTAAAATGTTCTGCTTGAAAGGACCAGAAAGTTGTCAAATGTGCTCTACCCAAATAACTTTATTGACTAGTTCCCATGCCATCCACTATCTGTCCTGAAATGTCTCCAACTAGAGGGCTAGGATATCCATCTCGTTCATAGGCTCTAGCCTAACCGTCCTAGAACATGTTGGATGATCCTTTGGGGTCTTGTACCCATGTGACAAAGCAATGTAAATAGAGTCACTGATCACTTTTTAAGGTATCAAAAGTGTCTACTGTAAAACCCTCTAGCGCCTCACTTGTGGGTGCAATCATATAAAGTCTGGATTTGAGACCCTCATTCATCTTCTAAAGTAGCTTAATGCAATGAACTCTGACCCTAATTATCACCTCTAAAAGAACCAAGAAATCTCTTTATATCATAACAACATATGACCATGAAAGCAACATAGTTACATTATAGAAGCCTCTTGGGCTGTTTTTTGTGGGGCTCTTAGCCTTGTTCTCTTTCTTTCTCCCTATTCTAATACAATTACCTTTTAGCAAAAAAAAAAAATAGTTTCATTATAATAATATATATAATATCCAAGTCACGAGGAAATCTCTAATGAAAAAATCACTGCATGGCAAATGCATTACAATTTCTTGAGTGAGAAACCAAAATGCTCAAATCAGTGGACGGATGTAGATGTAGATATAAAAGCAATGGACATTAAACTGACTATAATTAGTCTCATTATTAGTAGTAATAATCCTGTTTGTTTGCTTATATTTTCATGGATTCTAGTTGGAATATTGGTCATTTCTATGTAATTTCCTAAGATGGGTTTCTTTTTTTAGTATTGTATGAATCAGTTGCTCTAGCAGAGAGTCTCAAAAAGGCTATAGTACTTCCTTTCTAGTGGTCCATAGACACTCCCTTCAAAGGTCTTCTCGTGTTTTGCAGCGATTACTTTCACTGCTCTGCATCTTTTTACCCAGATCTCAGTTCTAGTTGAGTAACGTTTCATGCTTTGTGAGGATTCCTTGACAAACAAGAAAAATCTGTTTCGTGCCACGTAAGGTGTATTTTTCAACTTTTTTTGTTCCTTTTTACTGCATAATACGCTGTAGAAGTTATAAAGTTTTCTGCTCTAGTAGAAAAACTTATAAGGGCAGGTTTATGGGGAACTGCAAGTCCAAAGTCATAGGAAAAGTATCTCTCATTTGAGATTAAAAAAAATAAAATAAGGGTGTGATTTTTGCAACTTTTCCTCGAAGAAAAATGACCCCACTGAATTAGGAAGTGGGCCTGAAAAAAAAAAAAAAAATTTTCTATTTGTCTTTTGTATGAACGGCGTTACACAAACATGCCTTAAATAGCTGGAACATTTGTCTTATGCAATATATTTCAATCTATTTTTCCTTTCCAACTCATGTATCATTTCCAACAAATCATCCCATATATTGGTCTCTGGTTTTTGTTATTCAACTCATCACTTTTCTGAAAAAAATAAATTTAAGTTGAATTGAGGAATATTATAGTTCTAGTGAGATTAGCACTCCATTTTCTCTAGCTTTTCCTTATGTCTTCTCCCAACTAAGTATCTTACAAAAATGTCTTATGGGGTAATCTTTCAAGTTGATATCATCCGTTCTCATGTTCTGAGATCTCTCTCTCTCTCTCTCTCTCTCTCTCTCTCTCATTTTAGATAACAACAATAAAAAGAAAAAAAATGGTAGAAAGATTGAAATTAATGTAAAATGTAAATATACCTGTGATCAGATTTGTTTTGTATGAGATGATCATCATTCCTAAGAGGGTCCGACGCTACGGCGTTCGTCCCCACCGGCCCTTGGGTGCTGGAATTGACCTAAGGGCCCAATACTTGCAGACACATTCATGGCAAGTAAGCTAGCATCATACGCCCCACTAGCGCCAAGCCTCGCCATGTCTGCATCATAGTTCCGCACCATCATCTGTGGATCCCGGGGAAAGAACTGGTCCCGGCCGAGTCCGATGCCGATCGGAGCATTCCCTGCAGCAATTATGCCGTGACCAGCAATGCCAACATTCTGGTACTTGGAGAGCTCAGACTTGGCGCAGCTGAGGTCCATCTGGAGCTGCCTGAGCTGGTGCTGGAGGAAAGAGATGACACCCACACACCCATAAACAGGGTCCCGGAGGCGCATATCGGCCTCATAGGCGAGGGAATTCACGGCGTCCTCTCGCTGGTGAGGCTGGAGCTCGTTGAGGAGCTTGGTGACGTTGCTGGCGCCGAACACCTTGTGGACATTGGCAAACTTCTGGGGCTGGTCCGGCGGAAAGTAGGGTGCGAAAACGCACTCAGGCTGGCACTTGCGGCGGAGGAACTTGCACGCTGCGCAGGGAGAGTTTGAAGATGATGCCATCTAGCCTTGAAAATGTAGTAAATTCCACTCAAAGATTTAGGGTTTATTTATTCTGTGTTCTTATAGAAACTGCCAGTAGTATCAAGAGAGACAAGTTATGGTGCAATTCCAGCTGCAGCAAACAAGATACTCTTAGATCAGAAAAAAAAAAAAACCCAGTAATGGAAAATTACTAATTTTGTAGATATGTGATCTTTATTTTGATTTTTACAGATTTTGTGAAGATTGGGGAGTGTGAAAAACGAGATCGAATTACAGAGAGATGTGTAAATGTGTAATAATATTCAGCAGCAAGAAAATAACATGAAAATAGAATAATATCCTACAAATAGAAGCGGGAAAGAATCTAAAAATGGTGGAAGGTTTTTTTCTTAGAAGTTGAGAGATTACAGCTACAAAAGACAGAAATGGAGGTAAAGTGTGACAAAAGAAGAGGATTTGATGAGGGAACTCAATAGAAAGATGAAGAAGAAGTGTCCCCTGTATAATATTTATTGAAAGCAACATCTTTCTGTCATTTTCATCATCTTTGCTTGGAAGGTTTAAAACAAATACCAAGAAATGGTAAGGAGGAAGATGTAAAAATCAAAAGATGGATTAAAAGCAGCACCCCATTCTACAATGGGATTAGACGCAATTTTCGAAAAGTAAAAGGCCTTTTCTTCCAACAGAAATGAAAAGCCATTTATCCCCCCCCTGCTGTAAATCTCATTCTGCTGTATCATGTTCAAGGGAAATTAAAGAAGTTGATTGATCTTGTAGTGGCAAATACGTGATTTCTTCAAAAAGAAAGACCAAATTCATGTAAATGTAATTTATGAGAGATGCAGCAGCAGCAGCAAAGAAGAAGTTCTTAGAGAGATATTCCTTATTCCCTTGGATTATAATAACAAAAGGAAACAAAGGCAGAAAAAAGTGATCTCTAGACATATAAATATACGAACATCTAAAAACAATAAAAAGAAGCTCACCTTTTTTTTTCTTACGTTTGGGGATCTGATGCTTGGAATTCGATTCTCCTCTTGCACAGATTTTCCTCTCCTTGCTCCTTTTTTTTTATAGTTTATGTTGCTGAAATTTTTGATGGGGCTAGATTCGCAGGAAATCCTCTCTTTTTGAGCTGTAAGAAGAGAGAAAGAAAGTTTGGGAACAAGCATGACATACGTCAGATCCCTTTATCAGAATTATAACAATCAGATCTCGAAGATTTCCCCAGCAATGGAAAATCTTCAAGAGTATTTTTCTCAGATTATGAGGATTTAACAAGATGATTTCTGAATCGGATCTCACAAAATTCTCTCTCCTTTAATATGGTTTGAAAGAAAATCTCTCCATAGAAAGATTGCGTTCTCGAGATCAGATCTGACTTAAAAAGAAGACGACGAAGATCTCCTAATAAACAAACCACTCTAGAACGCATAAAAAGAATAATGAAAAAATGGAAGCGATCCAAGACTCGATTTCATTCTTTATTCATTCACATTCCTATATTTTAATCCATTCCTCTATCGAAACTTGCGAGCTTTCGCTCTCACCTTTTTCTTTCTTTCTTTTTTTTTTTCTCTCTCTCGTTCCCTTACGACCACGACCACGACTATCTTCTTTTTTGCAGCACCCACAGAGTTCAAGCTGTTCAATCTTTCTTCTCCTGTTTATCTTCTTTTGCAGCAAAATCTCTTTCAGACCCACAGAGTTGTTCAAAAAGTTTCTCTTTTCTTGTTTATTTCATTTTGTACTCCTCCTGAAGCCTTTTGAGTTTCTTTTCCTCTTTCTCTGCTGCGAGAAACGCTGGGAATATCGCTAGGACTTCGAAGAAAACGGAGAAGAAGAAGAGAAAGAGAAAGATTGTGGGAGAGGGAGCACGAAAAGATGGTGGAGTGATGGACGCCGAAAATATAGAGCGAGAGAGAAGAGGAAGAGATGGGGGGTTTTTGGTTTTTAAATGGGGGATTTGAAAACTGAAAAGGGAGTTGTGAAAGGAAAGAGGAAGAGAGAACGGTCACGGTCGTGGTCACATGAGAGTATGTCGTGACATGACCTTCCCTTGTATGGAAATGGATTTATTTCTTCGGCTTTGCAATCAGCCATGCCAATGTATATGTATATGTCACGTCATCTATCAGCCAAATATGGGCCGTTCAAAATTATAAAAATTTGTGGGGGGAGTCAATGAGTCAATGCCTTTGAGTGAACGGACCAAGCTCGAAGAATGGATTTTAATATGAGATTATCTTGATGGTGTCAATTTGGTGTCAACTAGCTAGAGAGAGTGATTTAGGATTGGCTTCACTTTTAATGTGATTTTTTTTATATGGTATGGCACAAAATCTTTGTGTAATAATTGTGGGGATCGGAGATTTACTTTAATAAGATTAATATTGTAATATTGTATTGTTTGACTGGGTATTTGTCAAAAATTTTTATGGTGGGCAAATAAGATTTTTTTTTTTGCAAATTGGTAAATTAGTATTAAAGAAAAGGGGCAAAGCCCCCAAGACAAGAGAAGAGAAAAAAAATACAGCCAAAAAGGAGAAAACCATAATGCACCCTGAAACAGAGGGGCCAAAACAGAACAAGAACTTTGCACAAAAAATATGACAAATAAGAGAGTATGTTGCTAGCAAGCAATTGTTATAGCTAGTTATTTAGATAAATCAGCTCTTATTTGCTAGTGTTAGCCCAAGGGTGCATTTGAGTAAATCTACTTTTCGTGGGAGGAGAACAGGAAAAAAAAATTATTTTTATTTTATTTTACTTTGGTTTTGCTCGACTTTCCACTTTGGCTGCAATTGTTCATCGAGAAAACCTTGTTATGAGCGATAATTTGGAATCTCATTTTCATAAAAAAGGGAATGCATGCACGTGCATTTTCTTTAAATGATAGTCGATGGTCAATGAATCTCGATTATTGATTTGGAAAAGACAATTAGCAACATCTTAACAGACTATAATGTTTCTTGCCTCCATTATTGGATTGAGCCTTGTTTTAATGATTTAATGCCTTTGGAGGAGTGTTTCTGATCGAATCTCTCATATGTTTGCATTGTGTGTCACAGCTACATCCATTTATTATACAATACTTTTCTAAAAAATGGAAAAAAGATAATATAGACACCATGCTTCCATTGATTGTTGATTAGTCTCAGTCATTGGTTTGGATGAGATAGTTGGCAATGTTTGACGGACTATGGCTTTGGTAATCTATCATCGGAGCTCACGTAACTTCCAAAAGTGTTTTGGTTGAATCTTCCATACCATGCCTTTTTCTATGCCCACAATTGCTCATTGCGCAATATTGTTCTAAGAAAGGGAAAAAGATGGTCTATAGATATTATATTTCAGCTCATGTTAAGGACTCTCAATTCATTCATATTGTGTCATCTTTTTATGCCACCGCTATATCCATTCATCAAGCAATGTTTCTCTCTAAATAAATAAATAAAAAAAGATGATATATATACACAATGTATGTATCAATTATTGATGTGCCACAATTACTGGTTTGGAGAAGACAGTGATAACTAGTGGGCTATAATTTTTCTCTCCTCTAGAACATAGCTCCCTTTTCCTTTTAATGAAATTATGCATTTCCAATAATGCTTTTGGTTGAATCTTTCATACCATGGCTTTTTTTTCCATGCCACAGCTACATTTGCTCATTGTGGAATATCTTTTTCAAAGAAATAAAAAAGATCGTGCATAGATACTATGTTTTTGCTCGTATTGATGAGTCTCAATCATTGGTTTGGATAAGACGGCTAGCAATGTCTAACAGACTATTCATTTGCTAGCCTCTATCTTCGGAGCGCTCTTTAAGTGATCCTATATCTTTTAGGACAGGATTTTTTGGGCTAGTAAAGTAAAAGGAGACTCTTTTTTTATTATTATTATTAAATATTACTTTGCTACTTGTTTTGACCAACCAAACATGATAAAATTAAAATTTTTTATGATTAAATTACTTTACCATTTGCAAAACAAATATTGGTCACGAGTTATTACATGGTTGATTTCTCTCTCTTACCTTGGTTCCTATTGGTTTATTTGGTTAACTCGTCAGTTTTATGAGTGTGATAACTGACATAAACATTGATAATGGGCCTTTTGTGCACCCAATTTTATACAATAAAAGCATGTGTTAATAATAGTCAAATACTATTCACAATATATGATTATATATTGTTGCATAATTATTTGCATGCTATCATTTTCTTTTGACCTTTGGTGAAGGAGGCTAGGGTATTAGGGCATGACCTTGTCAAATGACAGTGAGTGAGTAGGTGTTAGCACAAATTCCACTTTAATTAAAATGGTATATAGACCATTAGACTTATCCTCATCCAATAGATTTTACATATATTAATCAAGGCTACGATTTATATAATTCTCATTGAAGTAAAATTTTTGGACAATAATCACTCGAGATTGCCATATAACGGAAATGAACAGGTGTCGCCCGTATGTTTTTAATAAGAGTGGTATAAACCATAAGATATTTTCAACTAATAGTTTTCATATATTTAGAATTCCCTTGATTTATATCACTCTAATTGAGTTTAAGATTTTAAACTATAATGTGATGGCCTGTTAAATCTAAATGAATTGAATGAAGCGAATGTCTCTATGAATAATGAATAGTGACAATGAAAATTAAGTCTCATGCGGTCATCAGAATAAAATCATTTATCCGTATAAGGTTATAACATATATATTTTTTGATAGCATGTCAGGTCGGTTGCCCTTGGCTTGCTTTATTTGTGTGAATTGTGACCATCCCTATCAGTGATCAAGCTTGGTGCTTAAGCCTGAACCCAGTCCAGAGGTCTTCATGTTAGGTCTGGGCCTAACCTATTAGTGAAATGATAGTTTCATCTGTGTGCATTTTGTCTGTTCAGGACTGCAAATAGACATTCACCGAACCTCAACCAATCAGGTACCCTGCTTCTGATAGCTATTAACCCTAAAAGTCAGTCCTCATATGAACCAAGTGGGTATGTCTTGGTTTGAGTGTTGTGCATTGATATTGATCCTATACACCGTAGATCTGTTGTAGAGTTTTTTTTTGGTAAAAAGATCTGTTGTAGAGTTGAGTAATTCAAGGGGGTTCTACTTTACTTGTTCTTAATCTTTGCATACCAAAGTTGGGATCGTTTTGTAACTTGTTCACCTTAATGAGTCTTCCAAAGCCTTAATTTTACTCTAATTACCAATCACCATTACTTATTTATTTTTTTTGGCACACCGGGTGTAGGGTGCTGGGACCCCCCTCGTATAAGCGTAGTAAACTTCGAGTAAGGTAATGGGCTCTCGGGTGAGAGAATGTGGCATTCTTAGGATTCAAATCCTGGGCAGACATGTGGGAATTGCCGCCTCTTACCACCAAGGTAAGAGCTTGTTTTCAATCACCATTGTATTTATCTGAAATGAAAACATAGTTTTGTTCATGATGGATACACGGTGACGCCCACTTGTAATGGAGATATAAACAGCGGTGAAATCACAAAATTTTCCTTACGGGAGCAACCATGTATTTCTTTTGGGAGTCATTTGTTAGTTTTAAAAAAGCATAAAATACCTAGAATATTAGGAGACTTTCAAAATCTTGGTCCCTTTTGTCCCCCTCTAGTTTCGCCCCTTAATATAAATATAGGAGCCTTAAAGTTTAGGAGTTTATTGAGTTACTTATGTTATTGAATTCAATTCAGCATATAGTGTAATTTACAAAAAATAAAAATAAAAATAAGATCATATTAAGTTGAATGCTGGTGAGGTGCATTCCAATTAAATCCAAATTTGGGTTCTTATTAACCAACACAAAGACCCTCCTCTGATTTCATTTTTGAGTTATCCTCCAATTCCAAAATGTTCAAGTACAGTATGGCTTGAGGCGGACCTAGGAAATGCACTTTGGAGGGGTCACTATGTGAAAAAAAGAAAAAAAACACTCTTGGAGGGGAGGACCATTAGTAAAAAAGTTCCATAAATTTTTATAATAAGTAAGGGGTGTTTCGAAAATTTACCCACCCTTGGTTCCCCCAATGAGCATGGTATTATGATAATAAATATTATATGATTTTTAGAAGGGCTAAAAATGACTTTTCATGAGATTAATTTTTAAAGATTTAAAATGACTTCTCATGGAATAGTTTTCAAAACTCTAACATTCAAGTTGACAATTCCAAATGGTGTACAGACATATTCTCGTACCAACATAACAAAATCCCCAAACCCACCCTTACGAGCCTCCCATTATTCCTACATCCATTTCACACATTATAACTTGAGATGTTTGAAATTTAAAGTTTTTACAGACTGTAATCTATGTTTAAATTTGGTGTCATAATCACAATATTGAAACTAACACTTGTTGCATATTTTTGCATCATATAACCCAAACTTTTTATTTGTGGTCCACCCAACACTACATGTAGGCTTCCCATCAACACCCCCTAATCAAAATGGCTAGCCCTGAACATGCACTAACACACTCTCTCTGTCCACCCCCCTCGCAGTGCTAATTGAATTGAATTCCTTCCCTCATTTCGACCCATCAGACACCCAAGGGTCCCAGAGACCTCACCAAAAACCACCCAATCGAAGCCAACCCTCAATCGCCGGTCAGCCTCCCGCCCGCATCATTAAGTTCCTTACAATGACCGTACGAAATAAAACCTGCAGTCGCCCGTTTCTCTTTCTCTCCCCCGTCCACTCGAGGTGACGGATCCTCAGCTCTCTCTCCACCCGCGAAAACCGGAATCCCTGAAACCGCCAGCGGTTTTGACGACTAGTGGGGTTGACTTGTCACGTATGTGACATGTCATGTCAGTTGTTTTTTTTTTTTTTCGTTTCTTTGTTTCGTTCCTATATATACTTCTGTCGTCCCGTTCGTCACCTTGATGAGCGTGCTCGTTTCTTTCCTTCTATTTTTTTTATCTCTCTCTGTCTCTGTGAGTCTGTGACTACTCTGTGTGTGTATATTTATGTGGGGGTGGGACCCAGAGGGAGGGGGACAAAAGGGTGGGAAGCAGGACGTGTGCAGGGGTCCGAGCGTGAGGAGGAGAGATAAATGCGAGCGTCCCAGCTAGCCTATTGTGTATTGCCACGTGGCATGGTTTCGTCCGTTTGTTTGGGGGAGTGTGATGTATGCATGATGGTGGTGGATGGGTTTACGGATGATCCGGTCATATGATCATGCACATCGTTTGACACATGCTTTCCGAGACCATGACAATTGATTGGCACAAAAAGGGGCTTTTATGTGAATGGGCCTTCAATCGTTCTTGACCCATAATTGAGTTTAAGTTTACAAATTATGCTCAAAATATATTGAAATATATATATATATATATAGCGATAGATAGCGCCCGAGCTTTTTTAGGAGAAAAATACTCCTCTTAGTTGGGCCCACAAGTGATGAGATGCATGATGATTATCGAAGTTCGTGGATGGAAAGATCTATATGGGACTTACAGATATTCAAAATTTTGACTCTATAAAATCACCTTAGCCTTTTGATCAATGGCCCTAAATTTTAATTGTTTGGAGGCCTTATTTTATTATGATTTTAATTGAATGGTGAGAAAAAGTTGGATGAGTGTAAAATTTAAACTTATAACTATTCATTGAGGCAGTGTGTGTGAAAAGACTAGATTGACTCAAAATAGGCCCCATGATAAAAGAAAAAAATGAGTGTAAAAGATGCGTTTTTAAAGTGAAGACATGAGTTCTTCTCTCTTGAGCACCCTTATCGTGAAAGCCCATGAACAGTCTATTTGGAACCTTGTTGATAAAGAGGTTATCGACGATTAGTCGGTTCTCGGTGATATCTACGAAAAACGGTGAAAGTGAATGACTTGGATTATTTACAATGGGTCTCACCTAGCCAAGACAAGTTGGCACTTATGTAGGGTGCTCGGGTGAGGAATTTTCATTATATATTATAAAAAATGTAAATAACTTAATACTAATATAAGTAATATGTTTTGCATATTATAATAAATAGAGTTTCACTAGATTCTAGTGAGGTCCATTAGTGCCATATACGGATCCGTAGATTCTTTTCCAGGTTGTACAAAATACAAAGCAGGTCTACATCATGGGGAGGACTTGGGGAAGACTTGAGCTGGAATCAACTAAGAGACTATAAAGACAGATTAGTGAAGGGAACATAATCTTCACTCTATGCTTCAACTGCATATGCACCTATATGCATTCAATACATGTTACTTCTGAAATAAATAGACCCAAGATGTTTACTTCAAATGTTGGGGCTACTCGCAGGACTAACATGCCATGTTTCTGTTTTTATTGTTGGCAGGCCCTAATGTGACAAGTGCTTGCAATGATGAATAGGGATCATCTAAAAATTGCACAGCCCATTGAAATAATAGTTGATGCTAAGTAGTAAATCCAAACCACTAAAAATGATGACCTTCATTGAAATAAACATTGGGTCAAAATCAATCAAATTAAGATTCAACAACCATAAAATTAAGTTTATATATAAAAGATACCATTAAAATAAGAGAGGGAGCCACGTGTTTTATGTGGGACATATCTTTTGAGGTCAAACTACTCCGAATAGACTTAATTTTGACCTTATTGCTGAAAGTGTGCCCCAGCTATTTGATTTATATGGCTGCCATGGGAGAACTCATAGACCCACCACCGAGCTGTGGAGATGTGGCGGAGGGAATTAATGATGTGCATTTTTCTGGGTTGGCCCATATTGGTGGCCCACTGCAAAGGACAAGCTACAAAAAATGGAAACAAGAAATCTGTTCTAATGTAAAAGGACTACAGTCCCATTGATCTAAATTAGGCTAATCATATGAGCGTCACTAATGAAACTCCCATGTGAGCGTCGCTAATGATTGTTTTTTCTTTTCCTTTGTTATCATGGGTTACTTATTTCTTACTAAGGCCCCTAATCTGATGGTCTACATGATTTTTTTTACATGTAATATCACCCAAAAAGATGATTGCAAGAAAAATGGGCTAAGTAACTTGGGTCAGGTTGACGTACAATCGGTGTGGGTTGGGGTATTTGACCCATTTACTAAATGAATTAAAATCAAGTTTACCCAAGGCCTGTGGTTTGATTCGGACCCAACCCATTAAGAACCCGTATAAAACCTTCACTTCATATGTATTTTGAATGCTAGGATATAATTGGATCAGATTCATTGTCGATCCATACCTGGTCACAGTTATATATATTTTCTAGACCCACTTGATTATCCATATCTGTGGGTCCAAAACTGGTCTTCATTACCAGATGGAAGATATATAAGTTAGGGCCCATACATTTTTTTCTCAAGTTGGGTCCTTTGGCAGTGGGGTAAATGGGCAAATTGTCCTGCCCATATGTGATCTAGTCTAGGCCGCGGGCCAGTCTACTTACATTTATTACTTGCACACCCGTTGAGCCAATCGGGGTATGGACCAAAATAACCATGGACTCAATTTCAGGCAAATTGGTCCAAAATCAGAGTTCCTAACATCATGTTTTTTCGTTGGGGACCGTTTGAGACCAATGGTTTTATAGCAGTTAGCCGAAATCCATCTGAATACTGAACTTTTAAAGACCATTCAGCTGTTTGGGCATGGATTCGGACCAGGCCCATTTCCAATCACTAGTAAGTTCCAAAACTAGGAACCATATATCCGGACTTGCTTGGGCCAGTTCTTTCTTGTAAATGGATAAATGGGTAGTAATTAACATCCTTAGTATCAAGGGAATGCAGATATGTTGCTAAGATCTAAACTATAGGATAGCAAATAGGGGATCCTTCCTATCATCTCAACCACTCTGACTATCATCTAACACGTGAGTCCGGTCTCTAGATCATCTTAATGCTTTGAGTGAAGAAATTCTGAGATGAAGGAGTGGAACTCAAAAGTGGAGCCAATTTATCGAAAACAAATGCCCTTCCCATGCACGGGATATTGCCAAAATTTACCATAATTGGAGTGGGTCTAGCCATAAGATGACTGTGTAATAAAAAGGTGTTAATGAATATGCACAAGATTGTGTGTGTTTCTTTTTTGTTCTTTTTTTATTTAAATATATAAGATAGTGCTATTCATGTTTCTAGTAAATATTTAAGAGTGCTGCTATTGGCACACAAATATTTACTTTTCAAACACAAGGAATTTATCCTTTTTTTCTTATTATATTCTTACCCCTTATGAAATGACCAAGATATCCATTCTCCCACAAAAACTCAAAACATATTTTCTTTTCACACACAATCTCATCTTCTTCTCCCACTAATTTCACTCTCCACTTCATCTTCCTTGGCCAACAGACATTATGTTATCTCCCAAGTGATTTCCATGGGATCGTTTGATGGACGAGGCATTGCTTCCAGCCCTTCCTGCAACGGACCCAGAAGAGCTGGAGGTGCTTGTGGTGAGCAAAGTGGATGAAGAAGAAAGGGCCGTTGCGGCTCTCATCAGCGAAATGGGAGAACCCAGATCGAGCTCTTTGAAATCCAGCTTGTTACTGCTTTCGCAGCTTAATGCACTGTGGAAACGAGAGGATAAGGAATCTGACCCTGTTTCATTGATGGGTTTTCGAGCAATGTCACTGGAATGCGACATTTCCATTAGAACAAGAACACCCAATAGAAAAGTTTGGATCTTCCCCCCTTTTCCTTTCTCTTGCTGCAATCAGCGACTCCACCTTCAAATCAATAGCTGCAAATGGCAATGCACCAAGAACTGAAGAAGTGTATCAGTAAGAGAAATGCACGTAGCACACAAGAACTAAACTAGAAGAGAAATAGAGGGAGATCTTGTGATTGGTAAAAAGGAAGCAAAGAATGATTGCCCTGTGGCTGTGTGTGATGGAAATTTGTTAATTTTTTTCTCGCCTGGAACGAGTTGCAGGTTCCCAATATGTACGGACTTTAAGTTCCGAACATAATGCATATGTTCGGACCTATACTTCCGAACACTTGTGTGTGGGAAGAATGAGGGAAATAGAGGGATGGGTGGTTTGGAAATTTTTGGTGTGTGTGGAAAGAACTAATGTAAATTTTAAATTATAATAATGTGTGTAGAGAGAATTTGTGTGAGAAATGTAAAAATCCCAGTAGAATTTCCCATGCATATTTAATCTTATGATGCGAGATCAATTCCCATTGGAGTTAAAATTTTAGAACACCCTAAGAAGGGAGTTTATTTTCAACTGATTGAATTTTCACTAGACGGGCTTAGGGGTATAATGGAGTGGCCCGCTTACTGGCCGGCCCAAGCGTTTCTGGTCGAGCGTGCTGTGCCATGCCCAGCTCAACTGGAAGGCTACCCAACATAGTCCGTGGCACGACTTATGTTGTACCGTGTTGGCCCGTGCCCACGGGCAGGACCATTCTAGTTTTTTTAATCTTTTTATATGAATTGAAATAAAGATTATGGACTTTTAGGGTTTTCTAGGACTCTTAATTTGAAACAAAGTAGACATTATTAAAATAAATATACAAATATTAATACTAATTCACAAATAAAAATTAAAAAATAAAACTTTAATTCTTTGAAATTTTAACTTTTCAATTATCTAAAATATTTCGAATAATTTATTTATATAAATTTTGAGTCGCGGCATAGGCACCCCAGCACGTCATATGCCACGACTTGGGACCCCCTGACCTAGCCTGGCCCATGATGTTGATTGTGTCAGCCCGGCTCGGCCCGGTCAACGGGCTGTGTCGGGCCATAGATCATTGACTTTCGTGCTGGGCCACGCCGGTCCGGCTAATTTACACCCCTAAATGGGCCCCACTTCAGGATTTCTTTAACAATAAATCTCACAGGATCCCGACTCATCAAGTCATATCCAACTGGGCTCCACCGTCCATCTATTTGGGTTCTACAAACAAAGTCCATCAGCCAAGCCCACGGACCTGATTATTCTATGTAAAACCCATCATCATTTTTGGGCCCACCTCTTTTACGGCTAGGATGTGCCACACGTGTGTTGACTCTGTAACAAACTGTGGAACTCCCGCCACAAAAGAAGAAAACCTAAAACCCCAACACCACCGAAAAACACACACAAGTGCACAACGCAGAAGACGGTACGGAACGGAAACGATGCTCTCGCATTCCTTTCGTAGCGTTCGAAAGCTCTCAGCTTTTCGCTCTCCTCTTCTTCGTTCTCTCCACCAAAACCACCCTCTCCCTTGCAAAACCCTAATTCCCTCTCTATTGCTCCTATCCAATCCTCTCTTCCCTTCTTCTTCTACTTTCTCTCACTTCTCTACTTCTGTTTCTAACTTCACTACCACCAGCAGCAGTAGCAAATGCTCTCCAATTCCATTAGTAGTAGAAGAAGAGGATGAATCCAATATCGGATATCGGAACACCGATGCGTATGCCGCGATCGAGCTAGCGCTCGATTCGGTGGTAAAGATCTTCACGGTTTCCAGCAGCCCCAATTACTTCCTTCCATGGCAGAACAAGTCGCAGCGAGAGACGATGGGATCGGGTGAGTGACCCCCTTTTCTTGAATTGCGTTTTGGGTTCCTGCATTGGGGTCTAATTAGAGGAATGCCCATTTGGAGTGGTGGGTTGAGTGATTAGGTGTTGATTCGTTGTTTTAGGGTTTGATTTTGATGAACCCTTCTTTCCTTTGTTTGAAATCTATTGCTAATATATGTTGAGCTGATTGCATTAGTTTATAATTCAATGTTGCAAAAACCCATGTAGAATGTTTATGAATTGAGTTTATAGATCTTGTGTCTTGCATTCCTTTTAAAAATCCAACTTTTTTGGTTATCTTAAATGGGAAGATTAGAATAACATAATTTGCTTGCAGTCTGTGTTTTGAAAATTCAAATACCCAATACTCATTATATGTATGCTGGGTCCAGGATTTCATGTCCGTTCTTGCACACACAGAAAGTCAGTTTCTGTGTTTCTCTGTTTTCTTTACATAGTTTATAACTGGAATTCTTTTTAGATGAATATGGGACCTATCTCTTTATGATCTTAATGTCTTTCAGGCACATGTTATAGTTTCCTTTTATCAAACAATGTTAGAAATTGGAAGTTTATTAAGAAGGGATGTTCATGTGACCCAACCTTAATACATGAGATAGAATAGGTCAGGAAAGGTCTAAATTGAGTCGAGGTAGGCATAACTGAGACATCTGATGCAGTATTTTTGTGTCTTGAAGAACAGAACCTAGGGAGAGTTCAAGTGAGGTGCCCTACAATTCCTTTACTGTAGATTGAATGTTCTTTCATTCAAGTTTCTAGACATTTGGAATATGTATCCAGGGCATAAGATATTTCATTGTGGAGCATAACTCTTAATGATCAAAAGACTGCAATAAGGACTCCGAAACATGTTGCATTTGAGCAATGAAATCATAGTAATAACTTTGAAGTAAACATTAACAAGACTCAAGGAAAATATGGGAAATTCCAAACTAAGTAGTGAGCACAATAAGAAATTCCTCCAAGTTCCAATTTTCAGGCGGAGTGAGCAAAATAAAATCACCAAATTTTCATATTTGCAATAATGTTCTAGGAATAATTATTTTTTTCTCATTTTCCACTTACAAACTCACCAACATTATATGTAATCCTGGACTTTCTGTGTGCAAGAAAGGACATGAAATCCTGGACCCAGAATACATGCTGGTAAGTGGAATTTGTAGAAACCCATTAAAAATTTGGTTCCAACCACTTCAATTCCATCAAGTGTTGACCCTTTTTTATTCATGGCAGAGGTGGGGCCCACATCTTGGGTTACATTATATTTACTGCTTGTCAATTTTCATGTAGGATTTGTTATCACCGGGCGAAGGATTCTGACAAATGCTCACGTGGTTGCCGATCATACATTTGTTCTTGTGAGAAAGCATGGTTCTCCTACCAAGTATAGGGCAGAAATTCAAGCTATTGGACATGAATGCGATCTAGCTCTTCTCACTGTTGAAAGTGAAGAATTTTGGGAAGGAATGCGTTTTCTGGAGCTCGGGGATATCCCATTTCTGCAAGAAGCAGTAGCTGTTGTTGGGTATCCACAGGGTGTGCATTTATTTATTTAATTTTGAAGAACGAATACATGATTATAAACTATTCAGACATCTATTCCCCTTCCCTTTTGGACTCCATTTGGCTTTCAATTATTTTTCTTCATGTTTTAGCTTCGGGTGTGAAGTATCAGTTTTTTTTTTTCCTTTTATCGGGAGAATCTTAGCCTTGTTTACTATTATTCATTTAAGTGCTAGAATGACCAGTACCTTGTAATTTGTATCACATAAACTGTTCCATCGTGATAATTATCACATACGTGGGTTTTGTTACAGATATCAGAAAACATGTAGAGATAGATACCTTTGATACCTGGATACTCGTGCATGCCCAGCTTGTTCATGTTGAGCCAATATGACACTCGCATCGATACTCAATACTGCACTAATACTTTTGTACTTTACTAGTTTAGTAAAAGTCAAGTAAAGCCTCCATTTTTTAGATAAGGGGTCACATCAAAAGTACACATTTTCAAAATTCCCTCCTTTTTCAAAAAAGAAGAAGAAGCAACCTCCTTTCTTTACTAAAAGACAAAATAACTCCACTTTTCTATATAAAAAGTCAAAAAGATTCCATACCAAACAACTAAAAATAAAATACCATCATAACTCATTTATATTTTATTCTCTCTTGATTTGATACTATACTTTATCTTTATTTTACGGTAAAATTACCAAATGGGCCTAGGGTATAGGTTTAGCATATCCTACTACTAGTTAATGATTTTCATTATCTCACATAGTTCTTTTAGTTTTCTTACTTTTTAACCTAAAAAATGTTGAAAGAAATGTTAACTTTAATGGGAAATATTCAAGTGCATCTATCCCTCACCATAGGGTGAGGGACACTCCCCTTTTTGGGAAGTTTCAAGTACAAAAGTGACTTTTCAAGTATATAGGAATACTGCCTGTGTACTTGAAACTTCCCGAAAAGAGGAGTGTCCCTCACCCTATGGTGAGGGATGGATGCATAGGAATACTCCCCAACATTAATAATTTCATTAATTTAAAAATATATGGGATATATACTGTTACAACTACTGACATGCTAAGGGTAACAACCCCAGAAAACATGCAAAAAAAGCAAGCAAATTAGACACCAGCTAACGACAACTGCCTAAGAGCATTAAAAGAAAGCGAACATATCAGACAATGACTGCTCCCATCTTGAGAGATCATCAATGAATGACGCTGCACACCCTTCTTGGCCAAAGAGTCTGCCACAGAGTTGGCACTTCACTTGACATGGAGAAGGAAGCTGCACTTTTCCTGGATAAATCCAAAATCTATTCCACCGCATTGGTTAGCAATCCTTGGATTCCCAAGTGCATCACCTTCAAAATTCAGCTTGCATAAACTTTTTGGAGAAGGAGACAACCTTGCTAGAATGGGGGGGATTAGATGAGTTGTAGAAAGCCACCTCTTTCCAACTGCTCAAGATCAGTGATAAGGGGATCCCACAAAGTTCGGAAGAATAGAGACCCAGGAAGCCACACTAAATTTCACTTTGTCTCCCGATTGAGCATCAAAGGAGATTTTTCCTTCAAAATAATGCTTCGTTTCGTTCCTTCCAAATCACCTTGTCTTAGGTCTCGTTTCAATAGTCTTGCAATTACCGTTCTGCATTTCTCCTAGGATCTTATAGATTTTTAGTTTTTTACCCCATTCATGGGTATTGTGATTAAGCTTTATTACTGCTCCATGTATAGTTCTCGTCTGATATGTTCGCTTTCTTTTAATGCTCTTGGGCAGTTGTCGTTAGCTGGTGTCTAATTTGCTTGCTTTCTTTGCATGTTTTCTGGGGTTGTTACCCTTAGCATGTCAGTAGTTGTAACAGTATATATCCCATATACCATTTGCTTTGTCAATAAAGTCATCATTCAAAGGAAAGGAATAGTGGAACAAGATGCCCCCTCACAGTATGGATCCATGTGAGTACTTAATCTGGTGCGGAAATGTGTGTGTCCATCTATGATAACCAGATATGGATATGGATACGAATATGTACAGGGGGACCGGGATACGACTCTACGCTTTTGGAAATCTTGGACACAGAATCGGATAAGGTTGTCCTAATTTTGTCTTTATAATATTTTTAAATTAATGAAATTATCAATGTTTACATTTCTTTCGGCATTTTTTTACGTTAAAAAGTAAGAAAACTAAAAGAACTATGTGAAATAATGGAATCGGTAACTAGGAGTAGGATATGCTAAACCTATAAAGTGACAATTCCCATTGACTTAATTGGTGAGAACCTAGTGGGGCCTACCTGGGAGGATGGCAGGGGACAGAAAGGTCTATGACCAGCACCAAGTCTCGGATCTAAAGGATCTGAGATGATAGAGATATGCTCCCTGTCCCCTTCGTCCTCCGTGATTTAGTGGTTTAACAAATGGGTGCTAAATCCAACAATGAACACAATCTGGATCAAGTCCGGTGGCACAATGGAATAGAAAATGGGCTCCACAAGGCTCTCGCCCATGGGCGTCTCCTAGAAGGGCTTGCTTGAGAAGTTCCCGTAAACATATACACAGATGCATAAATTGAAAGAGAGGCCTCAAAACTTAGTTAATCAGATATTGAATAACTTAGTCCAACAGCGAGAGTATCACTATGATTGGGATCAAAGTTGGCACATGATAATTCACTGATGGGGAGGGGGACGGGTTTGGTGATTTAGGCAAGGAGAAAAGTTTTTTGTTTTTATTATTTTTGGGGGGATTTTGTTGGCGTGTGTTGGGTGGGTGGATGGGGATGGTGTTTAGTGGGATTCAAGCAATGGGTGGACCCATTTGTAGCCTAAGAATAAGTTCACAAAGTGCGAACGCTGAACAGTCCTCCTTAAATTACCAAAAGCATGCATAGTGCAAGTGGTTCCAAATGTATTATTTACCTATAAAAGTCTGGAAATCATTGGATAATTTACACACACCTTGTCATCACCAAAGCCTTAGCACCTCTTAGGATATATAGTATGATACAGTGAGTCAGTGACAGCCTCTTATGGCGACATCTGCATTGTGAGCCCACATCAATGCAGGCCAATTCACATGGTAGGGGGTATGTGAAGGGCATTTCTTGGATAGTGGATGGGTGAAGGGTGAAATCTCACCCCAACTAGGTGACCTTAGACATGTATTAAAGGGCTTAAAAATAGATGGCTAGACCATTTTTCCTGCTGTTTTCAAAGCACCTGATCATATGGTTACCATCATCCAATTGGGGTTTAATTCCACCCATCCCTATACATGATGCCTCCTTGTCACAACAATTAATCATGGTGTATTTATTTTATAGGGATAAATTGGCAGAAAAGTAGTAGCACGAGGACTGAGTTTATCTTTACTTCAATCTTCTTGTTGATTTTTAAGGCTCCTTCAATTGTTGCAGGTGGAGACAACATCTCTGTAACTAAAGGTGTTGTCTCCAGGGTCGAACCAACACAGTATGTACATGGTGCAACCCAGCTTATGGCTATACAAATTGATGCGGCTATCAATCCAGGGAATAGTGGAGGCCCTGCAATCATGGGTGACAAAGTTGCTGGAGTAGCTTTCCAAAACCTTGCAGGTGCGGAGAATATTGGGTGAGTTTTAGATGAGTTATTTCTTTGCTTTTATTTTGACTATTTGCTTGCTGTTATTTTCTTAGCAATCAATGTGACATTTTTTTTTATCTACTGACTTTAACCTCTGCCTCAGTTTGAATTCAAATACTTAACCCATATACCTATGCATCAGTTTAAAGGTAAATACTAAATACTGAAGTCATAGCTCTCCCGGTATACCAAAGGAATTGGACGGACATTCCAACATCGTCTATGCATCTATAGTGAATTGATATGTTCACCTTGCTTACAATTACTGTGTACTTGTGGGAGCTAGCACACTGATGCAGGTGAGCCGAGGAAAGGGCTCACATGGACTTCATGGAACCCCCATTGCAAGCTGAAATCCAAAAGGGGACTTGTGAAACCCTGAAATCTTATGGTGTTGCTTTCTTATTTCCTTCCAACTTGTGGGTGTTTAGTTGTTTATCTTGGATTAGGAGGCTTAGTCTATCCATCATATTATTTATGTTAATGGTTAATATTTAAGATTGATAATTGATCAAGAATAAAAATAGAGAGAGTAGGTTTTGTTTCTTCTTAAGAAAAAATACTTAACTTTTTGTGGTCTGTCATCCAAGTCATTCATTCTATTCATCTTTTTGAAAAAAGAAATCTCTTTTTGCAAGCAAACCATGAACTGTGGGTGCGGGTCCCATTCTCAGGTGGTGTGAGGCCCGAGGAATAGGTGCAAGACCTGCTATTCTTGTTGCATGCAATTTCACTAAGAGATTGTATATTGCTTGATTTGGTTACCTAGAACATATTCATATGAAACCTCTGTTAAATGACAAATGTCTGTATCCGTCAAATATTTATTTGGACATTTGCTGTTGCGATTGTATTATTTATTACACTCAAAGCTGGTGGATTATTGCCATTGAAGGAAAACAACTGGACCATCCAATTCAAGAACCATAAGTCACGACTGATCCCAGATCTGTTACTATCCGTTAATGTGAAACAGCCTATCCTAGGAATGATCTGCGTGTAAATGGACTATACTTGTACACAATTCAGACTTCAGAGCCCCATTTATTTGCTTCTGGTTTTTTGCCTTTGTGGATTGTTTGGATCTCTATGTTTTCCATCTTACCCAATTTTCTGTATAGCATCAAAGGTAGGGTCCACAAGATTAGTGGTTTAGATAGCCTAATGATGGGTGCTGCACATTATACTGGCAGCGGCCCATCGGGTATATGGAAACTTTACATTTCCTCAAGACTCGTGCTTCCATAATTACTCTGAATAACATCAACCATAGTCTACTTTTTTGCTTATTATAATGAAGTATCTATTCCATTATTTCAGGTACATAATACCAGTCCCTGTAATAAATCATTTTATATCAGGAGTGGAGGAAAGTGGGAAATATGTTGGATTTTGTTCTCTGGGCTTGTCATGTCAGCCTACCGAGAATGTGCAATTGAGAGAGCATTTCCATATGCGCCCTGAAATGACTGGGGTGCTTGTGAGCAAAATTAATCCTCTCTCAGAAGCAAATAAAGTGCTGAGGAAGGATGATATTGTTCTAGCATTTGATGGTGTGCCTATAGCAAATGACGGCACAGGTACTTAGATCAATCTGTCTCTTCTCTTGGCTCCTTTGTTCTTTTGGTTGTCATTTCTACATTCATGGTGCTTTTCTTTCCAATTTTTGCTTTTACTTTGTTTTGTTTTTGTTCTTTGTTTTTCAGATTCTCACTTTTAAAGCTTTGTGCAGTTCCTTTCAGGAATAGAGAGCGGATAACATTTGATCATCTAGTGTCCATGAAGAAACCTGATGAAATAGCTGAAGTCAGGGTGCTGAGAGATGGTGTAGAGCATGAGTTCAGAATTAGTCTCCGACCTGTGAGTCCATGTCCCTCAGATTTTATCTTGTTATGTCCATTGGGTTTTATCTGTATGTGTGCATACGCTTTTATACTAGAGATGCATACTCAGAGTGGCATTTTTGTGCAAAATGACCAAGCAATTCTTAAGTGAGCCCACCGCCAAGAAATTTTGGCCTGTTGACATTGTATAGGATATGTATAGATGCGAAGTTAGAAACATGAACAGTGATTGGCATTTGGTGTACATTCAAGGGTTTTTTTATGAATGAATCCGACTGGTATTCCGGTCAGATGATTTACATGGCGGGCCCAGCATGAGGAGTGGTTTGACATTTGCTTGTGTGCCACATTGTGTGTGTGTGTGTGTGGGGATGGCCATTGTGAGACATCGATTGGAAATGGATGAAATTTCACCCCAAACCTCAGTCTAACTGAGTGATTTTTACGGTTTGGTTGATCCATTCCATCCATAATGGCTCTTTGTTAGAAAGGTGATTCCACGGCATGAAATTATATGATATAAGTGAAGTGCCCTTGGTTGGAAGCTGGAATTTCATGAATTGGTATAAAATTTGCATGCCATATTTCCTCTGTCCACATAACACATGGGGTGGGGATGGCAGGGCATAAAACTGAAACAAACCCATTCTTATTGATATAGTGACTTGTGATGCAATCTTATTATAAACTTATAATAATATGGTAACGATGACATTTGGCACTCATTTGGGCCACCTGCACTGTTAGTGGGAGTAGGATAGAAGGGCCCACCGTGCATTGTAAATGGCCAAAATCGTATCAGAGCATGGTGTTAATTATCAACCACAAACTGCCTCTCCCCAGGGGGAAAAAGTGGTGGATCTTTTATTGAATTTTATTTCTTGATTTATTGCTAATTTCAAACTTTTCAATTCTGCAGTTGCCGCCTTTAGTTCCAGTTCATCAATTTGATAAGTTGCCAAGTTATTTCATTTTTGCTGGCCTAGTTTTTGTGCCACTGACTCAGCCTTACCTTCATGAATATGGAGAAGACTGGTACAATACTTCACCCCGTCGACTGTGCGAACGTGCCCTACGAGAGTTGCCTGGAAAGGCTAATGAACAACTTGTCATCCTTTCCCAGGTATTAATTTCGGGTTTTCATATTTTTCTATTGGAAGTTGTGTCTGCACGTGCAACTTGTTGAAGTTTTTGCAATGACTGGTTCTCGCATCATATTAGCAATTTAGTATTGTCATATTTATGGGAAGCCAAATATCCAATCACTGCAATATTTAGAATGTGTGGTTGGATCCAGAACTTTAAATGGGGTGATATGCAATACTATGGGAGGACATCCGCTTGCCATGTAATTTCATTGGGGCAACCTGAAGCAAATTGTGGGTTTCTTATGGTATTAATGATTCTTCTTCATAAATTCGGAGGACCTTATTTGGTGTCCTTTGCTTCTTTTTCAAATGTGAATAAGATGGAGTAGAATTTAAAATGAATTGAAGGGAATGCTTGCTTGTCTCGTAAATACAAAGTGTTGGTTGCCCTTCAGTTTTGAGTTGAAAAGAAACCAATTTAAAAATTGGACAAGATAAGCAGAAAATTAAGAGTTGTTATGTAGGGATGCAGTTAGGTTGTCATGAATGTGTATTTGTATAATTCTTCTTGATTATGTTTAATATGAGGAATAGAATTAGATGCTAGACTTAAGTTGTGGAACCAATCTTCACATCTTTCAGTTCGACTCCTCTCTTCTTTCTCTACTTTTACCCTCCAAATCATATCTTCTAATCTAACTATTGAGCCTAAAATACCTGTTGGATCCTCAATGATTTTCATGCTTACAGCAACCTCTTCACATCATCTAACCGTACAGGTGACAGCGGCATCCATGTTAATTCGATTGATGATATTTTGCAGTTCTGGGCATGGTGCATGATGAACAATCACCTTGGAAATGTTTGAACATGTTATGATGGGACCAATAGTCATTTTTATATGGTTGGATGTAAATATATAGGAGCCTAGGGCTTGAAATCTTGTATTACTTTGGGGTAATGATCTGATGATCCCTTTGTAGTTATTTTGTGCTCAATGCCTTCCACTTTCTTAGGGTAAAATATGTTAATGACTTCCACCTTTTATGTGATGGATAAAACATTTAGCCATGGTAAGATGACCACTTTCTCATTGCAGTGTACTTTAGGAGCATAACAAAATTGATTTTCTTTAGTTATTATGATATTATTTAACCCACTGCTGACACTTTTGCCGCCATAATGTCTTGGTTCAGGTGCTTATAGATGACATCAATGCAGGGTATGAGCGTTTAGCAGAATTACAGGTACTATTGTGCTTTTGTTTTCCACCTCATCTGTATAGTTGTTTTTGGATGCCATTTAGACTGCTTGTGCAAATAGTTTTTCAGAATGGATAGTTAAATACAGAAACCATTCCCCTAGTGTGTTTTATCCCCACTCAAATCTCTGTGCCAGTTTAAATCAATACTAATAGACCTACATTTCTTTTATTCTATTTTGCTAAAATGGATGTACATCCAAATTCAATTTTGAACTATCTGTCTCATGATAGTAGCTTGTGTTGATAATGATCATCTATTCTTGGGTCCTAGCATGCACTGCCCGGGGACATTTTGTCATCCTTTGATGTTAACCATTTTGGTCTACTCTAAATTTGGATATTCTAGTTCTGAGTACTTTCAACTAAGTTCACATGAATCTAAATTTGGGGCACATGATGACCAGGTGAAGAAAGTGAATGGCGTGGAGGTTGAGAACTTGAAACATTTATGTGGGCTCGTGGAGGATTGCCAGGAAGAATGCCTGAGATTTGATTTGGACGACGAAAGGGTAATTGTCTTGAACTTTAATTTGGCCAAAGTGGCCACTTCTCGAATTCTGAAGCGCCACAGGATACCATCAGCAATGTCGACTGATGTAATAGAACAGCGGAAAACAGGCTCAGAAATTGAGATAGCAGGTGTCAGTTGACATGGTAAGGAAGCTCCCATAATGTTATTTTATGATGGGTTGTCACTGATATTTTAATCATTGATTCACCCACTGTAACCTCCCATAATGTTATTGGGAACTCATTGGTGGGCTCAAGCCCAATCCGTGAGCGGCGATCCAAATTGAAGAATGTGATTGCGCTTATAAAGATTGCACGCGCTCTGTTTCTGAAATTCTTGAAGGCCCAAGATGTAGCCTCTGATCGCTATGCAGGCCCAATTTTTGCTATTCTGAGATGAAGCCTGGCCTATTTAATTACATTTTTGCTGTTTTTCCTTTAAATAATGATTTTCCCCCCTATTTTATGCCATGGGTTTAATTAGGATTATCAATCTAGGGACCTCATATGCTTTTCTGTATACATGTTATGTAAGAAGAGAAGGTTCATTACTTGATGCTATCAAAGCATATGAAAGAGCTAATTGTTATGAGATTCTGCTAATATCGGTTTAAACAGGCTGGTCTTATTGAGTGCAGATTTCCTTGATCCTGGCAGCGCCTCTCAATTCTGATGGTGGGCTTAACCTCCCAACCATCGGACTGATCACCGAAATGCAAGGAGGTTGGTTCATGAATCCATAGGGGCTGCAATATAACTTTGATCTTAAGTAACACTTGATGTTGGATGAAACATGTTAAAATGGTGATTAACTCTAAAAACTGAACGTGTAATTTAAATGTTGTAGAATACAAGCTTCACTTTCATGTCGAGAAAACAGAATGCACTCGGGCTTTTTGGGTCTGTTTGTTTGCATTAAAATATATATGATTCATATCATAAGTGGTTACGTACAAATGAAGGTTGGAGGTGAATTTTCAAAAATGAGTATCAAATAACCTGTGAATAATGTTGCTGCTGCTCTCATTAAAAGGCGAACCAATTAGAGCTTAGATCTTGTCCATGTTAACCTCTACTCAAAGTTTTGCATTGGTGTAAACCATTAATTTTGATGGGCTTAAATTTGGATGGAGAATGTCGAAACTTAGTCAAGATTTTCGGGATCTAAGCCCACAGCTGCTACACTGAATGGTCATTGCCGTGCACTTATTTTGCCTTTGGAATTGGAAGACTTCTGATTGATATATTGGAAGTATGACCCATATGTAAAATTTTCTGTTCGGATGAAGGTGTTCAATGACGTTCATGCCCCGGCCCATTTCTCCCAGCCCTGCCACACCCTCCAAAAGTATATGCATACATGCATTTTCAAAAACGAGAAAGTTCTTCGTGCACACTGCATACGAAGTCCAGCTCTATGAAGCCCATTTGAGCTCAGGTTTGATAGGAATGTTCATTTAGGACCAGACTCATGGGGACCCATCCAGACGTAAGTTTCAGATTGTAAGGTCTCCTCGTAGACAAGATGGATTCAAAATATCCAAACCCACCATATTATCCTGACCCCTGTTTGAATAGCCATAAAGTTTAATAACATCATACCCATAGATTTTTTTTTAAGATTTAATCAAGCGGGCACCATAGTACTGGATTGCACTTGGAGTTGCTGCATAACATTTTCCCATGTTTGATGAGTGCGGCTCTTTTCACCCTCTTATCCTCTCATGCAGTTATAGTCTCGTATTTTACTCATGGTTGAATTTATTGAATCTCAAGGAAAAAAAAATATTATTAAATTTTAAGGCTGTTAAATAAAAAATTAGAATAATTTGAGAGGAATATTTTTTTTTATTTTTTTTGGCATGATCCTAATAGGCAAATAGTTGAAGAGACCTTCCCATGAGTTGTACCGCATACATAAAACACAAATGCAGTTTGCTTGTAGGTGGAAATCATCCTCTTCAAAACACCTTTTCAGTTTATGTCCTTTATTTTTCTTTCTTTTAATATTGACCACTAATGAACATCCCAATTTACAATTGCTTCACATGCTTAAACTCCTTTTAATTGGTACCAATGTTAATTCAAATTTTAGGAATCATAGATTATATTCTATCATCATTTCATCATATTTATTTCGGAACCGATTCATTAATTCACATCCAAATCAATCCATCCGCTTAGGGCCTATTTGGATAGGCAAAAAATAGAATAGAGTGAAGTTAAATGGGCCCTAATAGTCCAAAATTTCAACTCTACCCCGTTTGGATGAGTCTAACTCGATAGATGAAGTAATGTTGTGAGCCTCATGCACTCCATTTCACTTCAACTCTAAATACTATCATTTTCTTGAGTAAAAGTGGATTTTGCTCTAAACCTTAACTTCAAATTAAGCATCCAAATAGAGTAAAGTGAAGTATTATACTTTAACTTCAACCTACTTCTCTTCACTCTAGTCCACATGTAAAATCCACTTCATTTTATTTCACTCCTCATTTATCCAATGGCCTGTTTGGATAAATGAGGAGTGGAGTGAAATGAAGTGGATTTTACATGTGAAGTGGAGTGAAGAGAAGTAGGTTGAAGTTAAAATATAATACTTCATTTCACTCCATTTGGATGCTTATTTTGAAATTAAGGTTTGAAGTAGAATCTACTTTTACTCAAGAAAATGGAAGTCTCCATTTGGATGCTTATTTTGAAGTTAAGGTTTGAAGTAGAATCTACTTTTACTCAAGAAAATGGAAGTAGTTAGAGTTGAAATGAAATGGAGTACATATGGCTTACAACATTACTTCATCTATCAGGCCAGACTCATCCAAACGGGATAGAGTTGAAATTTTAGACAGTTAGGGCCCATTTAACTTCACTCTACTCTATTTTTTGCCTATCCAAACAAGCCCTTAAGGATTCAAACGGTCCGATTGAAAATAGAACCACAGTGGATCCAAATCCAAATTATAAATCTATTTTTTTAGTCCGATTGCAGCTTCAACTTAAAAAAAAAAATGAAAATGGTTCCAGTTATGAATTCAAATATGAAACAAAATGCATATCAAACTAGCACAATTAAAGTAAATCTTCTGAGACAAGACTCTCAATTATGAATATATACTAAAGCTATGTAGGGCTTAAAAATATATGCAAATGAAATCAACATATATTCGGAACATCGGGTCGGGTTGGAACATACTAGGATCCGGTTCACCCAAATGTTTCTGACCCCAATTTCTCCCGAGCCCGAACCAAAAATTGGTTCCAAAGCCCAGACCCACTTTAATTGCAACCCTAGCCATCAGCTTCACTTACACCGCCATTCATCCAGGTGGGCCCCTGGACCTTCACAGCCAAAACAGTTGCACAACCGTAATTTCACCCAACATCAAGTCCATAAGTTAAAAAAAAAAATAGCTTCTATTTCCAAAGTTCCATGGCCACTCCTCTATCTATAAATACCCATCTCGCAGTCCCTCCCATCTGAGAATTTCTCCACATCCAGCGTTTCCTGTGCCGGGAAGGGGTTCTTCCTCCAAAACCCCCACCTCTAAAACCCTAGAATTCAAACCAGATGGAAATGGCGCGAGAATCCCTGCAAGAAACCCTAGAAATCCCAGTCGCCGAATCCAACGGTGGATCTCCACCTGAGCACGAGGGGGAGCCGTCCGATCGTTTGCTGGGCCGCAACTCCTCTTTCAGCCGTCTGAACGCTCAGGCGCCGGAATTCGTCCCCAGGGCATCCAGTCGGGTCGATCTTCGGCCGCGTGCGGTGGCGCATGCGTTCGCTTTGCAGAATTCTGCTGTCCATTCTCCGCGATCGCAGAACCATGGCTCGTTTCAGTATCCCGAGCAGGAGATCGTCTGTTCCGCGACGGATCCAGAGCCTTCAACTGCTAGAGACAATAGTCTTTCGGAAGAAGTTATACAGAAGGTCGTCAATCAGGTATGAATTCGCAGAATTCTGGTATTCTTCTCTATTGAATTTTGTGTCTTTGTTAGTTTAAGATAGATCTGAATTCTCTTCGGTTAGGGCCTGTTTGTTTGCATTTTGATACATAGGAATTGAATACATAGAGGATTCATATCTAAAGTGGTTAAAAATGAAGATCAAATTTCCAAAGACACTGAGGATCAGTGCCAATTCAAGGGGCTGGTGTATGAAGGGATTGATTGATTTTTGGTATGACAACGGAAAATGGGTGAGTAATGGGGGTATGTTGGAGAACTTACTATATGTTATTTGGCAGTGTGAAAATGATTCATTAGTGGAATGATTAAAGCAATAGATCTTCAAGAACTGAATTGGTTTGAATGAAAATCTCATTCTAATCTTATATTTGGTATTCAATTAATAGCCGGTGTCAACACATGCAAATTCCTTAAAAATCCATGGTATGTATTGTATTGCATTTTTTGTTTTTTGTTTTTTTTGGAGTGGTTCAATTGTCCAATCAATGGGACTCATTTGGGTATCATTTATTGGTCCTTGAAGAATATTTAAAATGATATGTGATGACCGAATGCTCCTGTATTTTATATTCCATTCTTGAAACATATCATTACAATCATCATCATTCTAGCTCTTATCATATTTATCACAATATCATTGTAATAAATTCAAGTTATTGTCAAAACTCAATTTGTTTCGACATAATCGCGCGGTATAATGATATTTTGGCTTTGGCATGATTGCATTGAAGATATATTTTTTAAACTCCACACTCAATCTTCATTTGGTTTCCATTTTCTTGTAGTGCAAATATAGGAGATGATTTCGTAATAAACCATGTACCAACTACCAACCCAAAGGCTTAAAGCTCATAGGTGGAAGGCCCAAACAGGTATATATGAAGCCTTGCCAAGGGCATTACTTAGGCGATGTGGGATGTGGGGCTTTACTTTACGAACATTCCCCCTCACGTGCAGGCCCAACAGATTTCATGGACAGGCGTGCCACGTGGGCTAGAAGAGAACGATGGGATCGGAACCCGCTCTGATACCATGTAATAAACCATGTGCCAACCCAAAAGCTTAAGCTCATAGGTGGAAGGCCCAAACAAGTATATATGAAGCCTTGCCAAGGGCATTACTTAGGCGATGTGGGATGTGGTGCTTTACTGTACCAACAGATTCATCTATTGTGTGCATGGCTATTGATCATGCCAGTTCATACCATCTGATCCCTTGCCTTATTCTGTGGCTAAAAACTTGGAGAATTTATCAAATATATAGATGGAAATGTTTTCCTATATTTAATCAAGATCAATATCACCATAAATCTATCTTAATCATGCTTAAAATCTATGGTTAAGATCATGTAGCTAGAACCATTCTTGATTTATACCTCATCCAGACTAAGAATAATACAAAGAATGAAAGAAGATTAATATATTTTTTTATTTTTTATATTATATTATATATATTTTTATTTTCAAATGTATTTTTTCCCTAATAAAAATAAAATTTTGAAAATACTGCAGTATTACTCCACTCTATATTACCTGGACAACAATATTTGTGAGAATGCTCATTGCATATTCTTTTTAATACAAACCTTGTTCAATTATTCAATATGATTATAATTTCCAATTTTTCTATTTTAGCACCTCATATTTCTATTAATGATGTCTAAGTCCTTTCTTTTTGCGTAAATTTTAATGTTTTGTTCATTTTTTACTTCTGTTTTTCATTCCCATAGCTAAGATTAGTCTTTTTAAAGCTATTTAAGTCAAGCTTGATAGGAAACATTTTCATTATTGGAGCTTTGTTGTGCAAAACTTCCTTAAGGGACGATAATTATAGGGATATATTACTGTTTCTCTAGAACAATTATGTATGGAACATTTGGATGAGCAATCTGGCACAGCCCGGACCTTCGATCAAATAGACCTACCTCTCAGAACACCCACAGCCATGAACTCATGGGAATAACTCACGTTAATAGATTTGATTGAATAAAGCATAGCAAATAACAAAGGGTTCTTTTGTATATATAGAAGACACTATTTCTAAACTAACTAGGATATTGGAAATAGTAAAATACCTAATCCTACTCAAAATAGAATTTAGAAAGCAACCCTATTAAGCAACTAAGTAATTATCACTAATTTATATAGTCTCAAATAAAGATAGGGATCTTTGCCAAATCAGAGATCATGTGAACCCCACCAGAGGGTCCATCAGGGCCTGCGGGTCCTAGCCTTGAGTCGGGCTGCATCACTAGGGTATCTTCAACAATCAGATCATAGCATGGTTCTTCAGTTTGGTCAATTTATCGATAGGATTTCAATTAGTCAAATTCAATTCAGCCTAGGCTATCTCGATTGCTTGGTGAATTTGTTAAAAATGCAAGCACAGATAAAACTTAACAGCTTAATGTGCATATTAGTACTGCACAGCTGGGCATCTTATCTATTCAGGAATTTAATGTGGAATTGTCTGGATATTTGGACTGTCATGTGTCAACTGGCTCCCCACTTTCCTCCTTTTTTACTTGTATTTCTTGCTAAATATGGGGATGACAACTTGGATCAGTTTCTTATGCTTTGAGTTCCTTGAAAATGTGTATTTAGATACAAAGGTATAGACGGCCCATTTCCACCAATTAATAACATTTTATTTGGGGTCAGTTAATTGTAGATAGCTTAGTGTAAATGATTAATAAATTAAAAGATTAAATTTAAAAACTTTGTATTTTTTCAATAATAATAATAATAATAATAATAATATTATTATTATTATTATTATTTCCTAAGTTGGCCTAGTGGCCAGAGAGAGGTAAGGAAACCTGCCCACCCAGGGATCGTTCCTTGGGTGGAATTGTGGGAGCACGTGTGGTATAGCAACCACCCTGTTTTTTGTTCTTTTGTTAGCGGTAAGCAACTGCGCACTTAACTAACATTTCATAAAAAATGGTTTTTACTTTTATTTCTATACGAAGATTGTTGTGGCCTTATAGTACATTGTCACTGATGTTTTGTAGACTTGTAGTGCTTTGTTTGACTGATATTTGTATCTTAGTTATGTCAAATGTTCTGTTTCAAACTTTGGATTATAACTTTTGTTACATATTACATAATCATGGTGTAAAGGACATATTATATCCAGAGTCTTCAAAATAGCTAGTATATCTTTGTCTGACACTTCGATTTGAAGGATAAACTCGTTCTCATACTGCCTTTTTTCAGTATCCTTGGTTTAGTTATATTTCTTACTATTTAACTTCATTTTGGAACTTTCTAAAGTGATTCTATTTCAAATGCTGCAGGTGGAATACTATTTCAGTGATATAAATCTTGCTACTACAGACCATTTGATGAGGTTCATTAATAAAGATCCAGAAGGATTTGGTGAGATATATGTTACTTTATTCTCTGACTTTCACTGAACATCATGACAATGCCTTAAACATGTTAACTTAATTGAAACTATTCCATAAAAGTAGCGTGTTTCACTTGGAAAATTACTCCTTATATGTAGAGTACCAAAGGACATGAAAATGAACAAATAAAACACCAACAATTGCAAATGATCTACATGGTTTCTATCTACCAAATTTCCTAACATGATTATGATTATTATAACATGATTTTGACTAGTTTGATTATTACTAACACCCCCTTTAAGCCATGGCTTGCCAACCTGAGAATTGGAGTCAACTTGCAAATGAAGGTATGGTGTCAACTTGGTGGCTCGAGGAGCCAACTAGGAGAGTCTCTCATGTCACTTTATTTCAGGGTTAAAAAAACCAGCTATTACAGTTTCATAACGGCCGTTATGAAACGGTAACGGCCTCCACCATTACGATATTTGTAATATAACGGTGTCATTATGAAATAGACCCAAAAATCACCAAAATATCGGGCAATATCAGCCGTTTTAAAAATAACGGCCAGACCACCATATGAGGATTCTTTTTTTTTTTTGGTATAAGGATTGAGGATTCAGTTGCAGTGTAGGAAAAGTAAAAAATTGAAGAAAAGCTTAGCTGTACCCTTGCAGGAGAGAGAGAGAGAGAGAGAGAGAGAGAGAGAGAGAGAGAGAGAGAGAGAGAGAGAGAGAGAGTAAAAGAGCAGGAAGGTACTGGAGGTAGAACTCTTTCTTTGCGTTGCTGCGTTCGTGCCGCACTTCCGCCCGCTTGCCAACCGATTATCTGCGTGCCACCGCTTGCCTGCTGTGCTGCCTTCCTTCTTCTCCGTTTCCCCTATTTCTCCTCCTTTCCTCACCTTCCCTATTCCCTTCTCTTTCCTTATTTTTCCTTTCCCTCTTTCGCACACCCCCAATTTCAATTCCAGAACAATCGAAAATAGAAGATTGCCCTTTTCAAGGGTCTTCTCTTATCGTGTGAGGCTACCACACGATTACCTGTGTCCTCTTTCTACAAAACCATTAAAAAAAGTTCATGGCCCTTTTTATTTTTTAAAAAAAAATAGGGCACCCAATTGGGCCCTTTTGATTGGTGGGCTCCATTTCACCTTTTTCTAACTTAATCCTATATGCAATTAAAAATATTGAAACCACTAAAAAGATGGTCTCTATTTATAATAGGCCCTTAACAGATTTTATCATCATAAGAGTTAGGCACACTATCACATCAATCGTGCTTGTTAAAAAGTTAGACCTGTTGTCATACTAATCACTAATAAAATATGTAAATAAAGTATTAAAGATTTCAGGCAAAATATGCGAATAAGGTATTAAGAATTTTAAGTATATCATAATTGTTAAACTAAATCATGGCATATTTAACAGTAAGATTAAACAGCAGCGATACAGGATTTTATAATTTAGGGGGACCGTTATTTTTCTTTAAAGTTTTTATTAATGGAAAAGAACATTATTTTCTACCATTTTATAATATTTTAGATTTTATGGATATTTTTTCGACTTTTTTGGTGTAAAAAATAAATTCGCACCGCGATGGACTGCGATAACCGCAAACCGCGACGATCGCGATCACGATTTTGAACCATGCTTTATTTTCATTTTAAAAATATTTAAAACTATAAAAAAAAATTCTAGAAAACTAGTTTGATAAACATTATTTGAGGGGGCAGGGTTAGGGCACAATAGTTGTTTTCCTATAGTTGATGATCTGAACCTACTCCATTGACAGGAGCCCATTGTGAATAAGGGACGACCATAAGATGACTTCAATTGACAAGACAGGACTCTAAAACATAGGTGGAAGGTGCTCACAAACCCAACAAACCCCCTAAAAAAACCGTTTTAAGCTGATGATCTACTTATCTTATTACTCCTTTTAGGAAGGGGCTATTGAGACCATGTACATAGGCCCAGGACCCATTTTACAATGTCCAGGTGTATATAGGGCTGGGCTTGAATTTCAGGCCCAAAATTAAAAAAAGATGGGTTCAATTGACCATTGTTTGGCCCAAGAATAACTGTCAAAATGCCCTAATTGCAAGCATCGTTGTCATTTCTAAATGTTATGTTTTGGATTTGTGTGATGGTACCACAACTTATGGTGCTGTTAACTGCCCTACAGGGTGACACACCATCCTAAGTTACTGGGTAACATGGTTCAAAATTGCAGTATGCCATAATTATGCCATGAATTATGGTGGTTTCGAAAGCATATTCGATTAGGTCTTACAATTATGTCACTTTCTTTTGAACGATCATCATCCTAACAGTGAACAATCATTTATTGAGCAGTGCCAATATCAGTTGTCCAATCTTTTAAGAAGATTAAAGCTCTTGTCAGCAGTCCCCCCCTACTTGCTAATGTTCTCCAAACCTCGTCAAAGCTTGTAAGTTCATATGCTCTTGATGACTTTACTACATGCATCCTCATGTTCTTTCTAATACATTTTACTTTACATTTGTCATTCCTGTGTTGCTGCCACATTTCAGGTTGTTAGTGAAGATGGAAAGAAAGTTAAACGTCGGGATCCTTTCACTGAGACAAATATGGAAGAGTTGCAGGTTCCTTTCTTTTCTTCTTTTTCTTTTTATTTTTCTTTCTTCCTTTGTCATGGATTTTTGCCTTCCTTTAATTTCCGGGGAGCTAAGATGTATCATTTGTACTTTTTCTGCTTGTGCTTAGTCTCGCATTGTTATTGCGGAAAATCTTCCGGAGGATCATTCTTACCAAAACCTTATGAGGGTTTTCTCAGTGGCCGGAAGGTAGGGAGCTCTATTTTCATATGCTAATTGTTCTCATTTGATAAACAGATACCTGTATATATTGAATTTTGTGAAATGTATTTTGGCAGTGTGAAAACAATTCGTACCTGTCCTCCACAAACCTCCAATTCTGCAGTTTCTGCAGCATCTAGATCAGGGAAATTGGACCTGTTTTTTGGTAACAAGGTATGTTTTCCACTTGCTTATTATTTTCGCAACGTGACCTAAAAGCAATGGCGCATCTTAATAGTTGTTCATAAGAAGGCAAGAGCCTTGCTGTTGCAACCTTGAGCTTGTGGGTTCAAGTCATGTTACCAACAAAAAAAAAAAAAGAATTAAAGGAAAGGTTGTTCATAAAATGACACGATGCATTTTGCCCTTACAAGGGAAAAGTTCTACTTGGATGATGTTTGGCTGTTTTTTTCTAGAGATTTGAGAAAAATAAGTGCACACCTTGCAGAACTATGCCCCATCATCATCGAGTGCATATTAACAGTCCAGATATTGAATAACCTGGCCCAATTAGTCAGTCATCCCTCTTGCTAAATCATGGGCTAGCTGTGGGGCCCACTTGAAGTCATGCCAATCATAGGGGGAGGTATGAGATAGAAAGGTCTAAGGGAGGCCTACGAAAATGCTAAATATCAACCCAATCAGATCCATCGCATTTCCCATCAAGTTTAATGATTTTAGAAGGTATGATTTTTATTTTTTTTATATTATTTTTTGGGGATTTCTATCTACCGAAGCAGTGGGATGAGTGTTACTGGGCTTGTGGTAATTCAGAGAGGGGTACTTTGTGAGGGGGGTAACTTGATCATACATGGGCCAGGTGGCCCAGAATATATGGTGGATGACACTTAACAACCGTGCAGGTTCTCATCTGAATTTTCTAATACAAACACATAACAAAAAATTTATCCAAAATTCATTCCAATCGGAGTGCATCCCGCTGCTGGGTTAGTAAAGCTGGACATGTCTATATGTAGACATTTTTAACATGTGGTTTTTTTGGGAGCTCTGAACCTTGGACTTTTACATCACTTTGTTTCACTGCAGTTGCATGCATTTGTGGAATATGAGTCTGTTGAGCTTGCTGAGAAAGCGGTAAGTCACCTTAGTGCGAAACTGCTGTTACTTTCTAATATTTCAATGGCTTAGAATCTTTAAACCTCTGAATATGATTGTCAGTTTTTTTTTTCATAGGTTGTTGAGCTAAATGATGGGAGAAACTGGAGAAGTGGCCTCAAAGTTCGAGTGCTGCTTAGTTGCATGGTATTGTCTCTCTGAATTAAAGATGCCATCTTTCTTTTATTGAAATGGATGCCATCATATTGTTCGGACTTGCATTTCTTTTGGTATGAGGTTTCTTGCATCCATAGTGTTCCTACAATGTGATCATAAGCAGAGCACATTGGATTTCAGAAATGCGAAATCCATATTAGAAATAAGAAAAAAAAAAGATATTATCTATGCCAACAACATTGTTTCATTCCATATTCTACACAAACTTGTGGCCTTCTGGTAACATTTTGTGAGATTTAGTATCCTAATTAACCACATGCAAATTTAGTCCAATTAGTTGATGGATCTAGATTTTAAAGATCAGACTTGGCGAGCACCTCCAGCACCCTCCATTCAAGTTGACTTGGCCAGTCACATGGGATTAGTAGAGTTGGATCAAGCCACACTCTAGGCCCAATAACATTTAAAAAAACATGGAAAGTTATCTAAAAATAGAACGAATAGTTCTTTCAATTTAGAATTTTCAGATTTGTTTGTGTTTCCTTTATTATTAATGAATTTTGATTGTTTTTTGCTGAATATAAATATAGGATCAAACAGAGCAAGAACAAGTAGAAAAGACGTAAATAAATAAATAAATGAAAATACGGATTCCCAAATAACCAGAACAAAAGAATAAAACCATTCTTTAACCATCTATCACGAAGACCATGACGATGATATCAGAAGTTGGGCTTGTAGCCTGATGGCTTTGATTCACTCTAAAGTCTGCATTTTTATAGCAGGTCAATTCATTTTAAAAACACTTGATCTTGTTCTTGTTAGAAGCAAAGGAATTTCTTGTCCTCATTGTGATGATGTTCTAGTGTTTCGATTGGGGAACCTTGGCTTCTGATGTACTTGCTTTGTAGTTCTAGATTAGAACTGTGATGCGGAAATATCTAATCCAGCTTACTTGTTTAAAACTTATGCACGATGGTTGAGTGCTATCAATGTTGGAGGAGATGGCCTCTTTCATCCAAGTTGTTCTCTTATTTTAGGGTAAACATGTGAGGGGGAGAAGAGCAGGACACAAAGGTGACTGGAATGGTGAAGATGATGACGTGACCATATCAGAGCAGCCAAACCAGAAGCAAGAGGATGAGCCCCTACAATCTGAACCATTGCAGGAGCACTTGGTAAAGCCTTGAACAATTTCTTAATCCTCACTAACTCAAATATCTGATTTTATTTTCGCTACATGGGTTGACATGAACTTGTACAGGGTGAGGAGATTCTCAATGGCAAGGACACTGGAGCAAGGAGAGGGAAGGGTCGGGGCCGAGGCAAGGGTCGGGGCCGGGGTCACTACCACCATAACCGCAGTGGCCATGCTTTTGGCACTCCCCCCTCCAGTAACTCAATCCACAGTGACAATCCCACAGTGACCAAGCAACCTCCAGGTCCTCGCATGCCAGATGGCACACGGGGTTTTACCTTCGGCCGTGGGAAGCCAATCAGCACTACCGCTGCAGTATAGCAATGATTTCGTTTAATCATAAATATATCTCATATGTTGTGCCTGTGCCTCCTGTGTTTTGTGGGTGTTAAATGGCAAGGTTTTTAAGAGGCCGCCGATCCATTGGCTTTGGCTAAAATCATCTTAGCTTTGAATTATAGACTGGGGATATTTTGGTTTTCTGTCGTTCAGATGAGAGATGGGTATTGTTTTCTTAGTGTTTTATTTGTTTGGTATGTAGTGTAAAATGAAATAATGATAAAGAAAAAAAAAGAAGAAAGAAGAAGAATAGAAAAAGTAAAAAGTCATTGGTTTGGTTGTAACCCCTTCAGCTCAAATACTAGAAGTTGATATATTCAAAGACATTTTGCTTTAATTGCAAGCCTGATTCCTGTCAGTTTGGAAGTTCCTGTTGATCCTCAAAGTATACATTTCTCTCTCTTCTTTCCTTACTATTTGCCAAAGGTTTGAGAGACCATGCACTTTTGAAATGTATAGGTTGGTTTTGTTTGGTCGATCGAGGATATTTACTGTTCCTGAAATTCTTTGAAATGCTTTCTCTGGAAATGGTTGTGTTTGTGTTTGGCTAGTTAAAAACTGTCAGAGAAGATTTAATGTCTCACATAGAATAAAAAAAAAGAAGCTTGAGGAGCCTGTTTGGTAACTCATTTTCATGTTTGGGCATCCATCTGACAAGCACCATCATCGTCAATAAAATAGACACCAGAAGCCTTCTTCCATCTATATATCATGATTTTTAACCCCCCAAGAAAAAGAAAAAGAGTCTGCAAACTCTGATGTAGATATTGTATTCTCAAAATCTAGAGAAGGATGGATCTAAATAAACCTGGCTACATGATGGATCCGGACCTAAATAAAGGGTATGGATCTTGTTTTGGATCGTTTGCAGATCAATGGGTCGGCAGATGGGCTGCGCCAAAATTAGGTCCATACTACCTTGGGTATCAGCAACTTTTTTGGCCCATGCAGAATGGGCTTGTCTCAGCTTTAACGCCCTGAGTGTGAAAATCTTTGAACGAAATTGTTAATACTTTTCACACCATTTTCACACAACGTTTAGGTGTGTATAATACTTTCACACCAAACAGATATGAGCATACACAATGGATTCACATGTGTAAACACTTTCACTTGCCAAACAAATGAACTTAATTGCTTGAACGGTGATTGAAGTTAAGTAAGGTGAAGCATCAAATCAATAGAGAATAAAATATAAAGGGGTTATGATAGTCTTTTGTATTTCAGTGGGTTGATAGAGAATATTTATACTATTTGTATAAAAAAAAGATATTTTTTTGTCATTTTATTAAAAACGTTGCTTTTTCAATAATTTTTTTTATAAAAGGGAGGGAATTTTGAATTTATGTACTTTTGATATGATAGTTGATCTTTTTTTGTCTAAACAAATGAGGCTGAGGCTTGACCTCAATTTACTTCAATATACCATCCATCCAAACACGCACAGTGGTATTTTAACTGGGTTTGTTTCACCCGGGGTTGAGGTGAGTCTCTTTTGCGGGTCATTGAGTCAGGTAACAAAACCGGGCCTGATAATCGGTCAATTACTTTGGAGTGATTGGCTGGCCTCAATGACCTTAACTTATGTTCAAGATTGTGGGCCCAACTTTTTGCGGGGCCCAACTTTACCTTCTCGATCTGGAACTGGGCTGGAATTCAGGGCCCCACAAGTCAATGGGATGTGCCTCGCCAACCTGAGCCCTGCCTCACCCTCTTGTGTATATTTCACAGATCGAATGGGGGGCTCCACATTGTTAATTTAGGCCAATCAGGACCGTTCATGACCATTTCTTATTGGTTCTGTTGTATAAATAAAAAGGGTGTGGGGGAGCAGTTCTCAAAACGAGCCTTACCCAAACCCTACCCGACTTAGCCTCCGTTTTCGTTTTTCCTCCCTTTCTCCTCCTTCGACGGCGACGACTCTCATCTCCTCCGGCGCAGACCGCTCCTCCGGCAATCGTTCTCTCTCTCTCTGCAGCATTTCTGCAGGAACTGATCTGACCCGGTAATCTTCCATCTACTTTTTCCGTGATTTGGTTCAGATTAGCTCTAGATCCTTGTAGTTTAAATGATAGATCTTGGTTTTTCTTTGTGTCATTTCTAAGAGCCTTTGTAGATGCTTCTGTTGTTGTATTCATATGTTTTGGTCTTTTGATGATTTGCAATCAAACATTTGAAATTTATCTGTTTTTCTCATTTTGTCTTGTTCTAAAGCTTTCCTTGTTATTTCTTGCTTAGATGGTTTTTTTTTTTTTTTTTTTTTGTTGTTGATGGTGGGATTGGTATTGCAATGATAACAGTAGATTGGGTTTTCATTAAGGAACTGGGTCGGATTGGTTTTCATTGCTGCTAAAAAAAAAGTGGCCTTTTTCAGTGTTACACATGAACTGGGTCGGATTGCACATGAACTGGGTCGGATTTGATTACGGGCCTCAGGTTCGGGTTTTATCGGGGCTGGCTCCAGTTCATTAGTTTGTGTTGAATTTGTTGGGCTTGGATCAGTCTACTATTAGTTACTGTTTTGGCAGAGAGGTCTGGATTTTAAGCCCATTGTGCAACCCCCACTAATGGAATGGTACTGCCACTAACTACTTTGTGGCTTCTACTAGTCTGTTGCTACTCTACTCTGCTAACTGTGACTAATACTCTACTTCGAGCTCTTAATGCTGCTGCTGATACTTCTGCCATTGCTACTACTAGTGCATACAAGGAGAGATTTTTTAATGTTATTTATCAAGTTATAAACTTTCTTAGGTCTTTCTCAGATATTATTATTCATAGATATCTTGGGTTGTTGTTCAATGTTTGTTTATGCATTTCCTGGGTTTCATCCAAGGAGTTGGTCATGGATTTTTTGTTACTGAATCTTGTAAGGGCGCTGTTTGACATATACATACGTACATATACTATGTTGTATTCTTTTTTAATATTTACTAATGCCTGTATGTCTACTTAGGGATCTTATTGGATTTGAATTGAGGTAGCTTATTTATTTATTTATTGAATCTTATTATTTTTCTTTGCATTTAATGTTGGTAGTGATGCTTTTTTATTTTTTGGTGGTGTTTCTCTGTTGCAGGCATTTTTCTCACTATGTCTGGAAGTGTTGAACTTGGTGGTAATAGCGGAAATGAAATTGCAGAAGCGTCATCTACATCCCATAGAAAACGGAAACTTACTTCCGTTGTATGGAATGATTTTGATAAATATACTAGAGATGATGGGAGAGTTTATGCAATGTGTAGACATTGTAAAAAGTCATTGGTAGGAGGAAGTAAGAGTGGGACCACCCACTTGAGAAACCACTTAAAATACTGTCTTCCATATGAGAGAGTGAACAAAAATCAACTTGATGTAGGACAATTACTTCTGCAATTGGGTGATGCGAAAAAGGAGGAGATTGAGACTGCTGGTCCTCATTTGTATAAGTTTGACCAAGAATTAAGTCAACATGAACTTGCACGCATGATAATTTTGCACGAGTATCCATTTTCTATCGTCGAGCATGCTGGATTTAGAAGTTTTGTGACCAGTCTTCAGCCATTATTTAGAATTCCTTCACGTAACACTGTTAAGTCAGATTGTATGAAGATCTTTGAGAGCGAGAAACATAAATTGTCTGATTTGTTAGAAAAGCTCTCTTCTCGAATCAGTCTCACCATCGACATGTGGACTTCAAGCAGTCCAAAAAAGAATTTAGGGTATATATGTTTGACCGCTCATTACATTGATGAGGAGTGGAAGCTGCAGAAAAGAGTTATTAATTTTTATGCTATTAAAATTCCTTACACAGGAGAAGGAATTGCTAAGCGTGTAATGGAGAAGTTGTTTGATTGGAACATCGAAATGAAATTGTCTAGTGTAGTTTTAGATAACTGCTCCACTAACGATGTAGTTGCTCAAGAGCTAGTTTTGAAGCTTGCAGCAAGAGGGTTACTTCCTGTGGGTGGTGCTGTGTTTCATGTGTCTTGTTTTGCAAATATCCTTAACTTGACCGTTCAAGATGGGTTGCATGCAATACATGAGGTGGTTCATAAAATCCGTGAAAGCATCAAATATATTAAATCAACACAATTAAGGCAGCAGAAATTTAATGAGGTTGCTAGACAGGTTCGAGCTCCACAGAAATCAATATCTCTTGATGATCCAACAAGGTGGAACACTACATATTTGATGCTTGAGGTCGCATTAGAGTTCAAATATGCCTTTTCAGATTTTGCTGAGCATGATAGTAGTTACAAGCATGCACCTACTTATGAGGAATGGGAAAATGTATCGATTGTTTGTAACTGTTTGAAGGTATTTTACCAAATCATACAGACTTTTTGCAGCATGAAATATCCTACATCAAGTATGTATTTTGCTGAGGTTTGTAGTATTCATTTGTTTTTGAATGAATGGGGAAAGAGTCCAAATCCTTTCCTGGTGTCTATTGCATCAAAGATGATGGATAAATTTAAAAAATTTTGGGATGTTACTCGAATGGTTTTGGCGATCGCTGCGATTTTGGACCCTCGATTGAAGATGAAGTCGGCTGAATATTATTATCCATTGATCTATACTAGTGAAGGTGAGACGAGGATTTCAGAAGTTCGCAATGGTTTGAAAAACCTTTACAATGATTACATGGTTCGTTCCACCCAAACTTCATTGGATAGAGAGTATCCTGGGAACATTGGAAGTAGCAGTGGAAGTGTCAGTAGTGAATGTGGTGGTATAAGAACGGTTTGTGTTACATCTTCACATAGTGTTATGTTTGACACTCGGCGAGGTTTTGACAAGTTTCTTCAAGAGACTTCTTCCGACCAACAGAAAAGGACAGATCTGGAGATTTATTTGGATGAAGCAGTTTACCCTGTGAAGAAGGGTTTGGATGAAAATTTTGACATATTGGCTTGGTGGAAATTAAGTGCACCTAAGTATCCAATTGTTGCTATGATGGCCAATGATATTTTGGGAGTTCCTGTGTCAATGGTTGCATTTGAGGCAATGTTTTGTACTGAAGGTAGAACACTAGATCGGTACAGAAGTTGCATGCGTCCAGCCACTACAGAGAGTTTGATATGTGCACAAGATTGGATAAGGAATGACCTAAAAGGTAATTTAAGATTTTGAATTATAATTTATTAATATTATACTCATATTTTTACTTCACCAGTTAAAATGCTTTGTAACCTCTAACATCTGTTATCAACAGATTCATTAGAGGGCCATTCAAACCTCTTTACAATGACCACCACCATTGATATGGATAGTGAAGATGAGGAGTCTACAACATTGATGGAAGATGAAGAACCATCAGTAACTTCTCCAAACTTATCTCAACGTGTTTTCTGGTTTCAAATTATGTTTTCTTTTTGGATGACATGATTTAGTGAATATGTTTTTGCAGGCTTGATAAGCTTGCACCACGCAGATCCTTGCTTGGTCTTTTTGAGGTAATTTAACTCCACCCTATTGTACTATTTTTTGTTCTTTGTCTTTAGGAGTACAAACATGAGTAAGTAGACACCCCAATGAGGTCATCTCACATGGATTGATTTTTAATGGATGAGCGACACAGAGGAACCTGATGTTGTGCAATGAGACATTGCTTAAAAAAAATTCTGCAGCCCAGTTGAAGATTGATAACCTATGGCGATAATGGGATGTGAACCACATTGATAGGTGGGGGAAGTTTCACCCCCATCCAGTCAGTATGGGTTTGTGAGAATCATCATCGTCACCATTGTCAATCGCCCTTACTAAATTGATCCCCATCCCATCATTTCGGGGGCTTGGCTTAAAGAGTTATAATTGTCGATAATAGCTATGTCCACAATTTCTTTCATTTTACCTATGATGCAAGAAAAAATATGAAGCAAGCATAAGCTAGAAGCACACTAACATATGGGGTAACCTTTATTACTAATTTTATGGGGTAACCTCTATTACTAATTTTCATTAACTGTTGCTTATGTTACCCTAAGCATGGCTCAAAATAGCTACTAGAGGCCGCATTATCGGCTGTAGCAACTGAGGCCACTACGTTATTTTGAAAACAATGGCGTTACGGTCTAAAACTCAGAAGAGCCAATCAGTTTTAATTTTAAACACTATTTTTCCTATTTTTTCTCCCCAGTAACCTTTCCTATCATTGTCTCTACCCTTAGATGGTTCCAAATCACTAAAAAAAGGTACATGATTGGCTGCTACAAAAGTTTCATTTTTTTTTTTTTTTTACCACTTAAGAATCTCACATTGCTATGTCACTACGTATCACCTGCTACGTAGCATTTTGGTGATTGCCCACTACGCCTACCGCAATTGCTATTTTGATCCTTGACTGTAAGACTTCTCAAATAACTATCCTGGTACAACAATTTTATCATCGTAGTCATAAGGTGATTAAGGGCTCAAAGTGGATAGTGCATCTCATTCCTACAGGAGACTCAAATGTCACATCGGTGACACCACACAATTCTCATGTTGTTACCATCCCTCTCATATGTGTCTCAGATAATTTCAATACCGAATGCCCTTTGTCCAGTGTTCTCAAAAGTAACTGTTTCATCACCCTATCTTATTATTATTATTATTTTGAATGGTAACTTGAATTAGAAAAGAGCTTTACAGTACAACAGAACTACACTGAAAAACATGGTCTAAAAAACACTCCGAAAAGCAAGAACCAATAAAAAAGAAAAAGCAAAAAGCGATACAACAAAAGCAAATAGTGTAAGAAACCATGTACCAACCCAAAAGCTTAAGTTGATAGGTGGAAGGCCCAAATAGGTATATGAAGCCCTGTCCAACTTAGGACTTGGACGATGTGAGATGTGAGACTTTCCAACACTCCCCCTCACGTGCAAGCCCAACAAATTTCATGGACGGGCCTGCCATGTGGGCTAGACAAGAACGACAAGAGCCACGAGGGCTACACAAGCAGGACATGATCGAAACCCGCTCTGATACCATGTACCAACCCAAATGCTTAAGCTGATAGGTGGAAGGCCCAAATAGGTATATGAAGCCTTGTCCAACTTAGGACTTGGGCGATGTGGGATGTCCCAACAAACAACAGCCCAGAGAAAAAACCCTGGACACAAAAAGTGGCTATTCTAGAAAGTAAGATATTAACAAGCATTGCCTCATGATACCATCCTTAGTCAGCGCATCTGTCGTAACATTTGCCATCTTATATCTTATGCTTTCGACTCATGATACCATCCTTAGTAAGCGCATCTGTCGTAACATTTTGCCTCCTTATATCTTATGCTTTCGACAAATCAATAAAAGCCATGTGTGATTTTTTTTTTCTTCTTTCCCAAAACTTTTTATGAGTAAACTGGTTTCTACAATAGACCTGTTTGTCTTAAACCCAAATTGGTTCTCTTTGAAATATTTCATTCCTATCATAAGTGTTACTCGATTACTCTCTCCAAAGTTTTATCACATCGCTCATGAGTGATAGCTTGATAGTTTGGACAGTTATAAATATCAGTTTTTCCCCTTATGGAAGGGGACTGCAATGCTCTTTCTCCTCCTATATTATGTAGTTCTAATGCTTTATTTATCTCCATCTTAGCTAAGGCAATATGTACGTCTATTTTTGATATTTCAACATTGTTTCTTGATTTGATTTTAAATCATCATCTAATTTACTCTTTTTTTTTTAGTAGATCTTTGGATTATGTCTCATATCTATCTTTGATCTCCTTTTCTTTTCCCAAGACCCTTTCATTTCATCTTTAATGCAGCTTATATTATATGATTGTGGTCTCTGGTTTTCCTCTCAGTGATCTTGGTAACCTTATAACTCCCTTTCTCTCTTAGTTCCCAACTGTGCAAATAACTTGTCACATGCTTCACAATTCTTCACTTCCTTATTGGCTGTATTTCTTAACAATAATATCCAAAACCAGTAACCTGCATTGTGTTCTTAGATTCTCTCCTTGCAGATTGGCCATTCTATATATTGATGTAGGAGGCCCTTAGTGCAGGAGGCCCCTAGAATCACACAGGTCTTCTTTTGTAGTAGATGCTCTATGGCTTCACACGATGAAGGAAATGACATTGCACCATCCAGTTAACCCTAACCCGACTTTTTTTGCGGCTCAGAAAAGCCCTACCTGTGACTGACCCGTATTTTATGAGGGTCGGGTTAGGGCCGGGTCAGTTTTTGCCACCTCTAACTATAGGAATCTCATTGAGTTTAACATTTCCCACTTTTTGAAGGTAATCGTAACAAGTTTAACTAATGTAGTTCTTTCTCTTTTTTTTAGCTTTTATAATTGGGCCCATTTCCCATATATTTTGAAAATGGCCTATTTAATCCTAGTGTTCAAATAATCCTATTAGAGCTATGTGATGCTTGGAGAAGTTTGTTCACATCCACTAAAAGTCCCACTAGATAGACTGCCTATATCGTTTAACCATGCAATGAATCATGGCCGTTCATTCGAGAATCCAAGTCCTTTACAGCTTTTGGTTCAAGAAGCTCTCAATTGCTTTTTAAAATACAAGATGCATGAAAAGTTTATGTGATGCAAGAGAATTTTAGGATCTAGCCTATGATGCCCAGATACAAATACGGGTACGGACATAGATACGGGGACTGGGGATACGACTCTGCACTTTAGGAAATCTAGGACACGGGTACGGATATGGGTGTCCCAATTTTTCCTTTAGACCACGTTTGAATTAACTTTCCAACATTTTCAATGTTGAGAAGTAAGAAAATTTAAAGAACTAAATGAAATAATGGACTTGTTGTTAAGTAGTTGTTTGTGTAGTTTTCCATCACTAATTGGTTTTGGGATTACTGGCTAGCAACTTTATGATGGTATCAGAGCCAACACGTCCCGGGCTCGAAACCACGTAGGGCAAAAATGCCCCATGCCGTGTTGTGTGTTTGTGCAGGTGCAAGTGCGGGCACAAGAAGGCCCCATGCCGCGTTGTAGTCTTGTGCGGGCGTGTGCTTTGGATCCGGGCGGTGTCCCGCCCGATGGGGGTGTTAAGTAGTTGTTTGTATGGTTTCTCATCACCAATTGGTTTTAGGATTGCTAGCTAGCAACTTTAAGACTTGCTAAGTAGGATACGCCAAACTTATACCCTAGATGTATCGGTGTAGTATCAGGTACCAATACAAGTATCATATCGGCTTGATACGAACATTGGGCTTATACAAGTATCCGAGTATCATAGGTTCTACCCTTCTAAATAAATCAAGTCTACTAGATGTTTGTAACTGTTCAATCCAATGTTGTAAAAATCGCTAGGCGGACTCTAGGCGGTGGGCATGGACTAGGGATTAATTCCCGATTAATCCCCGCCTAGCCCGATTAATCCCCTCCTAGTCCGATTAATCCCCGCCTAGCGCCTAGGCGCCGCCTACGCGGTGACCGCCGACTAGCGCTTAGGCCGATTTTTGCAACGGTGGTTCAATCATTAGGCAAAGCATGACTTTCCCATATCAGATTCCATAGAATTATGAGACTACATGTTATTCACAATACATTATAAATTTGAAGATTTGAGATCTGGCCTTACGGGCATGTATTTAAAGCTGGGTCTTTTTTTTTTTGGTTGCATGAGTGCTTGTTGGGGGCTTGGGGTGGGTGGGTTGGTGTGAAGATAGGCAAGGGCCATTCGGATATAGAGCTCTAAATACTTTAGATATGAAAACTTGTTTGTTTGTCAATTTTACTCAGAGCTGAACCAGAAAAAAAATGCATGCATGGAAATTTAAGAGCATTTTTTGCAGCATTGGGGAATCCTTTGCTCATCATAGGAAGAGTTGGCGCATTTGTTCTTAATGTTGGCCGCTGCCTTATTTAGAGTTAAGATGGCAAAGTCTATTAAAGAGAAGTTAGCTTTTTTATCTGTTCTGGATGCAAGATAGTAGCTTCGATAATTTGGCCCAATGTCTAAAACAACCTATTGCAGCTCTACCTCTTTTCTTTTGTCCTTGTTGTTTCTATATTGTGCTTTTATATCATAAACCATGTTGAATATCAATCCTTAACTACTATAGATGAGGCTCTATCCTAGCTTTTCATTTGGGATAGTGATCAGAAGTTGCCTTTTTATTAACAAACAGTAGGACATTGATTGTGAGGAAGCATTGTTGATTTGTGTGTATTTACAAGTTTTCCTTTTAACAGGTGTATGTACCCAGTCAAAGTGGGACATTTTTACATCAATTCAAACTGTTCAAATGTTGGGAACAACTGTTGGCATCTAAGTCGTAAATTCTTTGTTAGAGTTGGAATCTAAGTCATAAATTCCCTTTCGTATTTCTTGCCCATTTTGGGTTTATGGTTCTATTTGGCCTGCGTATTTTGGTCATTTTTTTATATATTTTATTTTAAAGTATTACAAAAATCCCATGCTTTAAGGGCATTTTAATAAAATTGCAAGGAGAAGCCCCTTCTTTAGGTTTCTCAAGGAAGAAACCAATGCTCTCTCTCCCCTCTTATGGACTTCAATAGATACCGTCTATTTCATGGCCTTACGATCAGACAACTGGGTACATCCATTGGACCCTTCTTTGCATATGGCTAGAACCTAGAACCCTTGTGCATCTAGGTGGGCCAGTGTGCCACCTCTATAGCATTTCCTATTTTAAAAAGTTGTAAAGTGGCTAACAGTAGTTGAGGAATTAAATCTGTTAAAGAATGTTCAAAATACATGATTAATCTGGTTACTTGTAGGCATCCACTTCTATAATGTTTCGGATGAGTGGGGCCAAACTTAGAAGTCCAATTGCTCAATATCCATTACTGGGACCCAATTTTGGAGCCAAAACAGTCAAGATCAATTCTATAGGGAAACTTCTACTCCAATTATAGGTAGTGTTCAAGTCACTTTAATCCTAAGCCTTTCAAAATTTTAATTTTTTTTTAAATGGCCAAAAGGTTCCACGGCTAATCAAAACAGGGTTTGGAACAAAATTGATAACTTTGATCAGAATTAAGACAGGAAGACCAAGGAATAGTTTAGTATGAGGTGACAAGTAAAATAGGTCCAAACATAGATAACACAAATCATTTTAAAAAAAATAAAAGAAATAGATAAGATAAAAGGTTGATGGATGTGAAAGTCACTTTGTGCAACCCCATCCCCACCTCACACCCCACACGGGCCACACCACCACCAAAATGGTGTGATGTTTTGGACGATCCCAGTTAAAATTGAGCTGCATGCATGCGAAATGGACACATGGCAAGCAAACTGCAAAAGACATGCATCAATGAAAACTCAAAGCTTGATGTTAAAATTTGATCATTTCTTGATTACGAGTCATTAAATTATTAGGTGAATTTACTTGGGTAATTTCTACACTTTTCATATATGTGCATTTCATTTTTCCATTAAGATCACAATGTATTTAATTTAAATCTTTCCAGATTACATTTGCTGTAGCTTAAATTTGTTGTTACTATCAGTTCAACAATACCCCGTATGATCTAAGTTACGTCTTAGACAGTAGAAGTACATCAATAAAGGCCACAAATATTACTGAATGCAAATTGTATTTTCAATGTATAGTATATCAATATAGAGGCAAAAGAATAATAGCCTTAGGGCCTGTTTGTTTGCATGCAATTGAATTCCTAGGAATTTTAAGAAATGTCTCCCTATCAAAGTCGCAAAAATTGAAGAAATAATGGTGAAGATCCACAGAAAGTCATCAAATTATCTCCCATTTGATGGAAAATGATTACCCGGCTATCAACCTAGTAAATCAAATCCTAGGAAAGTCAGTCCCGTGCATCTCCACCTTATATTTTTCACCCCTTTAATATTCCTTTGTGGGAAACCATTTTACCATGAATTCTTTGGAATTCAATACCATGCAAACAAACATGACCTTTGATTCGCTATATCTAAACATTACAATATCTGGCGGATCAGCACTTTCATATTATCTATGTGCATTTCACATGCTTCTCACATCGTTGTTCCTTAACAACATATATTTTCTTTCTTCACATGCCCGTGCATTGACAGCCTTTTAGCTATTTCTGTTTTTGTACTGTATTGTTCTAATATATAATTATTTGTTTCTTCGGTTTTTCATTCATTATTTCATTTATATATGTTTGTAAGGTATTTGAATATCACTCCTTTTATCTTTTCTTTTCTTTTCTAAGTTCTAAGCATTTTTATTTTCTCACATTTTAGATTTTAGCTTGTATTTTTGTTTAGCTTTTACCTGCTACAATTTTCTATAAAGTTTTTTTTTTTTTTTTCACTCATGTCATAAATGTTTTGATTACGATGTATCTCTTGAAGATATTCTTTTGAATAATATAGATTATATCCTAATCTTTCTATAGTAGAATTTAAAGTTTAGGGGGTGTTTGGAAACGAGATATTTTAAGAGATTTTGCTATATTATCTACTGGTTTAGAATGTAATCTATTCACCTAAAAAGGAGGTGTTTGAACTTAGAAAGTATCTTACAATATCTCACTTTCTTCCAAAAACCTTCATATTACATTATTCAAGGATATGTTGTATAAAATAATCTTTTAAAAAATCTTTTCTAACTATGAATGGAGAGTTTAAGTAAAAACCATTGGAAAGTTCATGAGCAACCATTAATTATAATGGCCCACTGTAAGTTTTAACATTTATGAGTCCTACTATTAGATTGGCCCCACAGTGCTTACAAGTTTAATGTGGGGTCCTATAGCCATATCACGATTACATAGCCCTTGTTAATTATCAATATTAGGTGGTTCCTATAAATGTCATGCTCGGGTCTTTCATTGTGATTACCGACATTAGGTGGGTCCCATACTACCAAAACTAGCCGGGTCCCATGATTACCAAGATTGAATTGTGTGATTGTCATTATCATTTGGCCATCATTAATTGAGTCTCACTATTTGATAGCTCTCCTAGTGTTAATATGACTACCCACATCAAATGGGTCCCACAATGATTTCTAATAAAAAAGTTAGATAAGGCCATTTGTGATAATCATCATTAGATGTTTTATAGTATAGTTACCAATGCTTAGTGGACCCACCTTAATTAAACAACATTGCTTGGATATCGTGATTTAAATTTAATCTTATATATATTTATTTACAATAGATGGGTCCTACCATGATTATTAACACCAGTGATTACTAATTAGTGGGTCCCGTGTTGGGTTAATTGATTATATTCTCTCCATTTCTTATTTGGTACATCATCGTGTGACTTTTTTTATAAATTGTCAAACACTTCAAAGGCATATTAAAATCTGTGAAGATTGCCAAACACCATTAGTAACACAATATAATAATATGATACTATTTTATTCTATGATAATGAAATCTTACAATATTTAAACTTGTTGAATAATATATTATACACTTATGCATACACCCCCTTACCTTTCATTGATTTTGCATTAAGTGTTTTGTGTTTATACCTTTTTTTTTCCTTATTGTAGGCCTGCCCATTGTTTCACTAGTATAAATGAGCTATGCTCTCGTTAGGGCCACCTGTGCCTTACATTTTCACTAGCCTCCCATTTATTGCCGTTCATCTCAATAACACTTTACTTATATTAACCTTTAAGCTTAGACACCCTATTTTTAAACGTTTCTGCTTGTCAGGCTGATTTTTTGTGTATCGTATATACATGGATTAAGCTTCCCTTTTCATAGGGCCCACTTAGATCGTCTCTAAATGGGAGGAAGGCAGGTGGAAAGGTTTCCTTACGGACAAGGGGAAGCCAAAAAATCTACTCCACCAGATTATCCTAGCCCTTGATATAACAGCCTTAAAGTATAGTGGCATCTAACCATAGTTTTTTTTAGATTCAGTCCAACGGTGTGTAAAAGTTCAATCAATGTAAAATTGCTCCTAATGCTAGATCATGTGATGCCAAGAGAATCAAAGGGGATGCACTGATCAAAGGTGGGGCCAAGTAGGCCCCACAGAGCTGGACCACGTACGCAGTCCTCTCTTAGGAGAACATTCTTCTTATGTACTGTTGTGCATAGCCATTGGTTTACTCATTAACTACAGGTACAGCTATCATTGTCAAGCCTCATCTTATCTATCTGGGGGTTTGTCATTAATTTACCTACAGTTGGAAATTACAAAGTGATGGTGGTTTGGATGTGGATTTTCTTTTATTGTTGGGTTGCAAGTGGAGAGCATGCAGTCACGTCGAGATTGTCACTGTCGTCATTTTTCACAATTTTGTCAAGATTGACAGCGGGGAACTCGTGACTATTTGTAAGAGAGTGAATGAACTTGTTACTGAATTTAAGTTAGTATCATATGTGAAATAATAATGTCTTATTTGATTACTTGTGAATTGTGAATATGGTCAGGATACTTTCTGAATGAGATTGATTTGGCGCAATATCACAGATTAAGTGTGTTCTTTGATTTTTTATCCTAATCTACTCTAGTTTTAACACACAAGGGCCAATATTTCCGTGTTCTGACTGCGGTTGATGTCCCTTCTCCGAGCCAAAGTGCGGGACAGCCATGATTCATTTTTACCAGGTTAAGTATTAGGGAAATAGTTGTTGTTTATTGGCTCTCTGTATGTGTTTTCTCAGGATGTATTTTGAAAAAAAGTTTGTCATAAGACCAGTTCACATTGACATGCAATGTTTTAAAACGTCAAGGTGAGGCTAGACGTTTGCCCAATGCATAGGGTAAGGGTGCAAGTCTCATGAACACACTTTTCTAATAAAAAAAATTAATTACGTTACAGAATGAAATATTAAAATATAATAAGTAGTAGCAGTTTGTCTCTTTTTAAACCATGTAAGTTAAAATTAAGTTAAATCTAGTTAAGGAGAAAAGCTTTTAATATTTACTAATTGTCCCTTCCTTTTTGTTGAAAACAAGATGTGTTCATGACCCTTGATATGGAGTGGGCACGCTTCATTTGAGGTTGTACGAGTCAAGTATGCCTCATAGGGTGAGATATAAGCTCTAAATGCAAGCCATGGCTAGAGGCATCAGCCCCAAAGGCTTCTAAAAACATTGTTTACTTGATATTAATATATATTTAGAAGTTGAGGGATCTTACACTGCATCGTAACTTGTAATCACTGACATTATATGATGCTGCAGGTTGTCTTGCTAAAGATGTTAAGAAGCAAGGAAGACAAACATAAAGAGGTGGAATATCTTTGTTTGATGGCTTCCAAGGTCATGCGAAAGAAGCCATAGTTACTTAAACGTCTGACCTGATCAAGTCAATGGAAGAGGTGTTCTGAGCCTACCTGGTATTGTATCCTACACATGCAGTCACTTTGGATATTTTGGATTAAACGGGTTAGATGACGGCTGCTGGAATACACAAACCAGGTATTTCATCTTGTAGCAATAAAACTATTCACTGCGATTTGCCTTTGTCAGGTGCTTTTCAGTTGGGTTTTTTTCAGCTGACTAGTAGGCCAAATGAATGTTGGAGTGACATGTGCAAGGAGACTGTTGTCTTGCGCGATACCAAAAAATATTGAAATCATGACAGATTCTGAAAATACTTAGGTTCAAGTATTTTTTAGGTGTATGGGGGAGTCTTTGAACGAGTGAGGTGGCATATGCGTATTTTTGGAGTGCTTTCCATACAGTTGAACCCCTTATTTAGAATGACATTCTTTTTGTTAGGTCAGTAAGATTTGATCCGAACCTAACCTTCTCATTCATTGCCCTTGATTCCTTAAGACCCGCTTTATAGTCATGCTCGTTTGCTTGCTTGTTATGGGGGATCAACTATGTGCTTTTCAGTCTCTTGACTTCGGAGACATCTTATAAAACTATTTGCTTTTCATTTTTGCTTTTGAATACTTAAATCATGATTATATTTACTCTACAAAACCAAACATCCAACAGAGCATCTCTAGATTGTCGTCTTTTTTTCTCTCTCTATAAAAGTGGAGATCAAATGCTGAGGGCCTGTCTGTTTGAATGGAATTGAAAATTCTGAGGAATATATTCTTAAAAGTGGCTAAAATTGAAGAAAGAAGGGTGAGTATCCATAAATGGCCATCAAATAATCTCTCATTTAATAGAAAATAAATAAAAGGGAGATGAAATACTTAGCCATGACCCAATTGTATCAAATCCTAGTGGAGTAAGGTTCCATCTACACCGTCACCGTATATCCTCCACCTCTAATCTCTTTAATAATCTTGCAATGAATTCTTAGGAAATGCAAGTTTTTGGTGGCTCCATTTGATCTAAAAGTCATCCTATTTTTTCAGGGCTCGAGTAAAGAAGTTCATTTATTTGATTGGGCCTTACAAGTATTTGCCATGGGTTCAAAATTCATCAATATGGATTTAAAATATTTTCCTTTCAAATTATTTCTTTACTATTATTATTATTATTTTGCTAGATTGGAAAGGAGCGGTATTACCGACTTAAAGACCCAAGGATCAATAACTAGGTACATGTGTGACACCAAGGTGCCATCGTTATTCAACTATGAGTGTGCTAGTTTTTTTTTTTTTTTTTTTTTTTTGAGCTTTCCTTTCCTTTCTTCGATGAGTGATTGCTTCTGCGTTAGAAATATTATCATATAAATGATTGGGCCTAATTTTGTATATTTGTGATATATGGTATGTTGGGATATGTTCACTACTTTTTAATGTGGCATTGCACAAAAGTTCCTCTCCCGTTGGCTTAAAAAAGGAATATATCTATGTAATATCGCGTAGTCTATAATTTTATGTGATATCATCACACAGTTAAGGGTAAGGGCATTCTATTAAGTCCATGAAAACTGCACACATACATATAGGAAATTATCTCAAATTTCATCACCAACTGGGGTTATTAATGATTAAAGGTTACTGTGATGTTAATGTGAGTCTGAGTATAGTTGGAAGGTGCTCATTGTCCCAACTATAAGATTGCTTGTTTCGAGAAGAAGAAAAAAAATTGAGGGTCATTAGCCTCTGGATCTTTGGGATTTAATGGTGTGAAGTTGGTGAGCGATCGCTACAAGTAGGTGTGAGAGGTTGAACACAAGCTGTGTTCTGCTGTCTATGTAGGCATGAGCATGCTTCTGAAGGAATAAAAGGAGGTGGACTGGGTTCCATTTACAGCTATCAGTAACATACATGGCAAGGATCCACCTTTGCTCAATCTGAGCTCCTCATGTCTCTGTCTCACCCATATTGGATACGAACTACTTGCTCAAATTCCCTTGGGCTGTAGTGCGATGCACTATATATTAAAATTCATCGGTATATATTTTACTCTAATTAAAGTGAAATTCAGGTATTTCATATAAAAAAAAATGCTTGGTCCATTAAAGGCTCAAGTTCAATGAAAGCATAAGCCCATTGAAACTTTGGTGAGTTCTCATAGCGCTCCATCAATCTCAACTCAAATATATATTGAGCTGAGGGGGATTGCCTAACTTGGTCTGTCAAATAGTATGGGAGTGAGTCAAAATGAGCATTTAATATAAATGTAAAACACTCCAATAAGGCTATGAAAATGATAAAAAAAAAAAAGGATCTACAGAGGGATATTGACTACTGGGCTTGAGCCACAAAACCCTGAAGTAATTGGGAAGCCCAAAAAGTCCAAACCCAAAGCCCTATCTAGTCCATGTTCTAATTGGGTCAAATTCACCAACCGCACCTACTTCCATCCTTGTTCAGCAAAGCACATCTTATTTAATTCTTCTTAAGACTTCTCTTCTTTTTATCATCGAAGATGTCATTTCACCAAAGCGATATTGTAGATGTAAAGCTTTTTTAAATTCTTTTTTTTTTGGATGTGTTGTTTAATGAAGTTCTTTCTTTCTTAAACCATATTAATGAGATTTATAAAGATGAGAACGGCCTCTTATTTCAATAATAAGAGGCGGCAGCTCTCACCTGACTGTTGAGGGTTTAATTCAATAGTAAGAGGCGGCAGTTCTCACCTAACTGTTGAGGATTTGAATCCTGGGCATGTCTCCTTTCCTCACAAGAAAGCAATGTCACCACTGCTGGAGTATCAAAAAAAAAAAAAAAAGACAAAAGAGATTTACAAAGATGGAATACTTGAATCAAGGCGGGAATAAGTAAGAATAAAGGGTTTGGAGAAGATTTTCAGCTTGGAACATGGCCCACCTTTGTCCTTTTGGTTTGACAGGTAATATAAATAATGAATAGAGGAGAACAATTTAACGGCCACGACTTTTTTTCCTTAATTAAATATGTCCATCTTCGGGTGCCCACTGACATGATAGTCACAAATATGATTCTCAGAAATAGCTGCTACACGAAGATAAATCTACCATGCATTTGATAGTATGGCTATCATCAATCTTATTTTATTAGTACTTAAAAATCTTCATTAATCGTTATCATAAATATTGGAATGTACAGGCCCTTCCTTTTAAAGAATGAGAATTTAATTTAAATTCATTTTGAATTTTACTTTTAAACTTTGTTTTTTAAATCACCAGAATCGTTTGGTTAGCCCATCACATTTTAAATATATATATATATTTTTTATTTTTTCTTGATTCAAATCAGTGGACTTCATATTTATCTTCAAATCTAGATGATAACCTTAATTTCCCTATATACTACTGATATGAGATTCCATGAGAGTCCAATTTTTTTTTTTTAAGTCAAAATTGAATTAAAAATATTTGATATAGGATATACTAATAATACCAATACTTATTATGATCTATCGTGAGCCGAATATCGAATCGAATAAATTATTATTACTTTCATTTATGTCATTTTTAATTTTTTAATTTTTAATTTTATTTTTTCTTGGTGGTTGGGTTATCAATCTGTATAAAAAAATTTTAAACTCTTTCAAATCATTTCTAAAGGGTATATCAAATTTTTAGGTTAAAATTTAGGATATAACAATGAGAATGAAAATTTCATGTATGATAAAATTAGGATGGAAGACAAATTTGGGTGATTTTGTTTTTTCAAATGTGGGCCCATTCATTTTGCTGCATTTCCACATTGGAGGATCCGGAGGACTCCCCCAAAAGTCCCCACCTGTCACGCATTTTTTATCCCCCCCTCCAACCGCATTTTCCATTTCAAAAGATTCCAAAATCTCAAAATCCCACCCACCGTTTTCTCTCTCTATCTCTATCTCTATCTCCTCCACTCTCTCTCTCTCTCTGAGTTCTGTCTGCAATGGCAGATTATTCTTCTGCTTCTCTCCAAAACCCTAATTCTTCCTCTCCTCCTCCTCTTTCTCTCATAAACCCTAAAAACAGCATCGAAGATCTCCAAATCCCACCACCACCACTTCCTCCTCCAAACCCTAACTTCTCTCTTCCGATCCCAGCCATCAGAGTAACCTCTGAGTTCGACAGCGACAGCTCCGTATTCTTCCACAAGATCTCCTGCAAGTTCTTCGATCGCCTCGCCAAGTTCAAACTCTCCTTCCAAAACAGGCGCGATGGGAAAATCTCAGACGCCCAGCTCGGCTTCATCTCCAAGTACCTCTCTGTTCTCTTCGATCTCGAAGAACGCAACGCGCTCCTTAAGGGTTCCTTGGATGTCGGACCCAGATTGCAGTTCCGAGCTGTTCATGATGTCAAGGTTTGATTTTGCTTTTTTTTTTTTTTTTGCTGTTCATCTCTTTTTCTGATGTGGGTGTATTGCTGTTTGATTCTTGTGATTGAGAGTGTGTTTGGATCAATGGAGATGTTTTTAGTTGGTAGATGAATTTGTTAAGAGTGATGAGTAGGAAGTGGGTTTTTGAATTGTTGTTTGGTTTGCCTATGAATGTGATTGTCTGGGGAGTTCCTCACTTGGGTCATGTGGTTTTTGGTGATTTGAGAGGGGATGTTCAACATTTCGGAACACTGAATCATCTGTAAAAAAAAAAATATAGATAAAAACAGGCACTATGCTTTTTGGGGCAGTGGGGGAATCAGGAAGCACATATTGAGTGCATTGTTGTTATTCTTCTGTTTTTCGCGTCAAAATTATCATCATTGGTGCCGACCACCAATGTTGGATTTGGAGAATTCTGAGAAGCAGTTGCCTGTCTGGCCTTCTGGTGCGATTTCCAATTTCTGGGTTGCTCTAAATGCACCATTCTTTCATCCTTGAGAGGATTACCAATGGAAATTTGGATTAGAATCAGTGTGTTCAGAGTTATCTGGTTGTCATCGTTCAACTTGAGGGTGGGCGCAATGCCGTTTGATTTGTCTTTTGCCTTCTTAATCAGTGTTTGTTCGCCCTTGTCCTGTTCCATTAATGTGGTTGATAGATAGGTACATGTTAAGGCCACCTCTGAAGTTTAGATGGAGAGGATGCAAGTTACAAATCAAGTGACTCAGTTGGGATCAGGGACCCTAATGGGAGCCAGCTCATGGCCCAATATTTCAACGATCCATGTGTTTTGTGAAAGTTACTCCCTTGGAGAGGCTTTCATTTTTTTTTACATAATTGCCACAATTTATTTGTGAAGTGATATCGAATTGCATGAAGTCAAATGCATTGGATGGGTTATTCTTATTCAATTACCTTGCCAACAAGAACAATTTTGTAGGATGCTGGCAAGTACATGTAATTAATACAAATAAGTATTTTATTATTATTATTATTAATTTTCGTGATAAATGATAGCATTTTGGATTGGTTTCACTTCCTATAGGATTCTATCCATGTCATGACTAATTTTTGTTCAAGTGAAAAATTAAACCTTCTTGCATATGTCAATAACGTAATCACAAGATACTTATTGCATCGATTGAAGATCCAACCATCTTCTTCACACACATTTCTTTTAGTACTTGTTGTCGTTGTTTTCCTGTTTGGTGTCAAAGAAGAAATTGCTTTATCTATTAATCATATTGTTCTTTCTCATTTATTATCCTTGTATTATGCTAAACAATTTAATTGTTTTGGATGCTACGGTTGGGTAGAGTGAGCATTTCTGCTAAGACAACTCATGTTTCAGAGTGCTCAGATTGGGGAGGCAAATTATTATCATGTAGGATGTTCAACAAAGTGTTTATCTATGTCATGTACTAGCAGTGATAAAAAGTCTATTGTCTCTTGCATTGACTTCGGTAGTATATTCATGCTCAAATATCACCACAGAAAGGTGCGTCTTTCTTTTTTTATATATATTTTTTTCATTGTGTTTATTTTGTGACGCAATCAATCTATTGTGTTCAAAACTCTTTAACATATTTGTTGTAAGGCGCGGTGCTCCTACCCTTCTTTACCTAATTCACACTTGAGTTCGTAGTTCACCGTTCGACACTTTCTTCAATTCGAAAATTTGATAGGGTAGGTTCAAGGGCGACCCTGGGTTTTCGGGGGCCCTAGGCGAGTTCCTAAAGTGTGGCCCTACCCGTATACCCACCAATAAATGATAAAAAAATAAAAGACAATTTTTTTTTATTATTTTTTTTAAACTACTAGTGGGCTGGGTTCAGGTTGGACCCGCACTGAAATCATGTCGGATCGGAACTGCAGGCTGGGTCCAAGCCTCCAAGGAGATAAGCAGACACGTGTGACGTGTGGGAGAGAGGCCCTTGGGATGCGTGCAGAAAGAAAGTAAAAGAAAGAAGAAGGCTTTACCTGATGCAGTGATGCTACTTGGAAAGCAAGAAGAGAAAACGGAGAGGAGATCTGGAGATGGGGGTGGAAGGCCGAAGGCACTAGCGTCTGGCGATGGGGCTGACGGTGCAGTGGAGCGGGCTGCCCATTGTTAGACGGCGGCGGCGGCGCCTTGGTGCAGTGGAGCCGAAGGCGTTGATGGCGGTCGGAATCCAGAACGATTGGTGCGGATTTGGCTTCCAGTTTCAGAACGGTAGAACTCAGTCACTCAGACCTTCTCCAGTTCTCCTTCTACTGTCGTCTTCTATTTCTTCTTTCTGTTTCTCTCTCTCTTTTTTATCTTCTGCTGGGTGGGATTTGGAGGCTGGAGGGGTGAAGGGGTTTTGACAAAGGTTGGATAGGGGTGGCTAGGGTTTGGTGTGGCGGTGATTTTAGGAGGAAAAAATTATTCAGACCGGATTTTCCGGCCTGACTGCCCGATCCAGCGTCATTCAGGATTTCGACGAATTTTTCGGTGATTTGGGCCAGGATTTCGACGATGCAGAGGTGGGTTTCGGTGATTTTTTTGTTGATTTGGGGGCCCCTGATTGGATGCCAAATTTTGGGGCCCCAGCCGACCGCCTGTGTTGGCTGTCCCCAGGGCCGGCACTGGGTAGGTTTACTTAGTTTGCCTTTCAATTCACTTAATTTGAAATTCGAGTTTGATGAGTTCAATGTGCTAATTTGAATACACAAAAATAAGTTGGTAAATCTATATATTTAACATTTAATCAATCTAATACAAACTCCAATTTATGTGAAACGAACCACCCCAACTAACTTGGGCATGCTATTTTTTTATTAGAAAATTTTAGTTTTTATACATGGGGCCTTTATTTATGTATTATTATATTTACATATTTATAAGTGATTAGTTTTACAGCGGGCCAACTGTTTTTTGAAAAATAAATTAGCTAAATCCTATAAAAAAGGAGGCCTCATCTTCATTGATTTAAATTTTTAATAGAATGGCCGCACACAGATTATCCAGAATTTCTTGTGAATCTGAATACAAATTTGACTCCTCTTTTTTTTTTTTTGAATTGTGAATTGAACTCCTTTTAAGGAATGTCTCTTGAAATAAGAGAAAAATTAAAGGAAGGGGTGCTGTACAGCTATTGGCCTGCTGGGAAACTTGATCGGCTCGTTTTTCCCATTTTTGTGAGGACAACCTATCTATCTCCCTTTCCTTCTTTTCCATCATTTTCATCTTCTTCACTGTGGCATCTTCTTTCCTCTTCTGCTACCTCTTTATCTGTGGGAACAAACTGGTCTGAACTGAGGACTTCCAAAAATCATGAATCCACGGAACCGTTCGATATGAACAGTACATTTTGGTGGTGGATAGAGCGAATCAGGTAACTATGGTTAGGTGTTCACTATAAAAAAAAACATAACAACAAGAGATAACTATCCATGGAGGTCATTCGGTTGAATTTTACTGCAATGGCTTTCCTTACTCTTTAAAACAACAGAAGCTTGTTGCATCTCTCTCCTCTCTATCTCTCTCTCTCTCCTCTCTCTCTCTCTCTCTCCTCTCTTCTCTCTCCTCTCTCTCTCTCTCTCTCTCTCTCCTCTCTCTCTCTCTCTCTCTCTCTCTCTCTCTCTCTCCTCTCTCTCTCTCTCTCCCCGCCACACACACACACATCCATCAAGTCACTCTTACATTGATTCTTGAAGTTGTTTTAAGCTCCTCTTCTCTTCAATGGATAACTTAAATTGATGCGCCATAGAACTATCTTGAACACATAATGTTTAAAAATTACTGCTTCATTGTGAATAAATTATTTAATTATGATAAGTAGGTAGCTTCCACATTGGAGCCCATGGATAAATTCCAAACTAGACCCAGTTCCCTGCCTTCCTGATGTTGCAAGAATTAAATAGTAATTGGGGCAGTTTTATGCCATTCCTTCTATCTTCAGGGTTGTAAATGCCATTTCTTGAAAACTAGTGATACAATAGGGGCTACTAGATCACGTTGGTTAGCGAACAGTTCTTGTCTTTACTTTCTCTCTTTCTTATCCAACTTCTACCAGTTTTCTTTGCATAAAAGCCTTAAGATAATAGTGATTTCCTCTAATGATCTCTAGTCCCAATGCAAGTATTGTATTGTCAAAGGCCTGATGTCATCTGGCAATACATGAAGGCATCTTTTCATTTTTTTAGGTTTAAGGTGTTGTGTTCATTGTTGATTCCAAAAAGAAAATTGGAAACACGTTAATTATTATTATTATTATTTTTTATGTTACTTGGATCTGGGAGTTTATGGTCAACCTTTTAAGGCTGTTTTGGTTCTTTTCAAATATCTTTTTACATCAAAGCCTATTTCATGGCAAAAGGATGCCATTTGGAGGTGATATGATACTTTTTTTTTTTTGAAAATGGAAACATAGGTGATCTGATACTTTCACCTGTGTTTTACTACTCGGGCCTATATAAGGTGCCTTTTGGGGGGTTTTTGGATGGTTTTTAGAATAATACGTAGGCATGAGGTGCTGAGGCTCGGTCTCAGGGTTTGTCTGGGTTTTTAATTAGTGGAGCCCGTTCTTGGAATTTCAGCAGGTTTCTTTTCCTTTTTCTTTTTATGGTGGGATCAAGGTTTTCCATATATAGGGAATAGGGATCCAGTAGTGATGTGGATGTTGTGAAACTTGTTATGAGACTCGAGGTTGATCTAGCAACAAATGGAATTCCATCAGACAATGGTGAATCAAAATTTGGCATTTCTTCTACAAAAGCAGTTTTGCACTGGACAATCAACCCATATGTGTTATAATTGTCAAGTTTGATGGAAATAATTATTTGGAACATCCCAATTAGCTACAGAGCATCTGAGAGGAAAATATTTTGGGGTATAGGGTGGGTAAATTCCAAAACACAAGGTGGATGATGCTGGCTATGATGACCAGGATGCTGAAGACAAGTCATGTCTTTTCTTCATTTAATGCAAGCTGAAAATCATAAAACCATTCTTTGATGACTCTTCTGAAGATGTCTGGATGAGTTTATGCATCATATTCTTAACAAATGAACCTGGTAAGTTTATTCGAGTTGAAGTTGGATATTTATAATTCTGTAGATGCTGATTGTAGTTTGGAATAATAGCACTTGATATATAGATATCAATCCATATCTCTTTAACCTTTCAACATCATGCATGATTCCCTTTTTTTTTTTTTGGTTTCATAGGCAAAACAAGGAGAGATGGCAATGGTTGCAAGTCTTGCTGATTCTTATAAACTAGAATTGGCTTCTGATGTTCCTTCAACTGGTTTGGTGAGTGAAACTCTGAATATGTGTGCCTCTACTCTGCCTTATAGTTCGCTGGGATGCACTTGATTGCAAGCCCTCTTACTGATTTTTTTTTTTTTTTGATGAACCAAAAAGAAGAAACAAGGGTTTATTATAACCTGGCAATTAATAATTAATTAACAGTTCTACTTCCTTCTTTTGCAGCCTAGAGCAACTCTCAGATTCCCTCTCGGTGAAGTTACATTGCAGGAAAGAGAAGAGGAAGCAAAGAGAATTTTATCAATAAATGGGATCGTGAAAGGTCAACTTCTGAATGGTGTATGCACTGCAAGCTACAGCGATGATGACTTGAAACTCAGATACTCATACAAGGTGACCAGTTTCACATCACAGTTTGTAACCCGCGCGCACCCCCCCCCCCCCCCCCCCCCCCCCCCCCCCCCCCCCCCCCCCCCTTTTTTTATGCAACAACATTTTCCAATTACATTGATTTAAATTGCAGGACGAGCATATGTCATTCATACCAAGCATCTCTTTACCATCAAATGTGGTTTCCTTTGCGTTCAAGCGCCGTTTCAGTCCTTCGGACAAGTTGAGGTGAGCAGCAAGTCCTTTTTTCTTTGGGTTTTACTTTTTCATTCATAAGGGTAATTTGTTTCAAATCAGTTATGATCGATCAAAATGCAATTGTGATTGAGATTTATTTGAAAAATCTTATAAAGTTGTGAGGCCATAGATGCAAATTCAATTACTTTTGAAGATCCAAAGGGGCCTAGAACCATGCATACTGCACTTCTGTGTGTGCAAACTTCATATTCTTTGATATTTGCCCATTATGCAAGTACGTAGTAGTTGTGAGCCTTGAGTTGGTTTTTTTTTTTGGAGGAGGGGGGTTGTTGTAATGGATGTGGTCAGAGGTTAATTCTCCCATTGGTTAGGGAGCCAAGTGTCATTGTTTTACCCGAGATCAAATTAGCATCATGTCTGCTCATTGTGGACAATATTTGAAGGAAAGACTGCGAGGAAAGCAGCAGAAGGATGAATTTATCTTAGAACTGATGCCAATGATGGGTACCATTGATGATTAATTAGCACCATTTCATAAAAGAAGAAAAACAACGATGATTGATTGGCCCAATTGGAAAGGAGCCAGGCTGCATGAAAAGTTGGAGAGAATCACTGAGATTGTTGATAAGGAATCTAGAGTTGAACTTGACAGCAATAGCGGAGAAGGCTTAAAATGCTTATGCTGACAAGTATTGGAGTGAGACACTGAGACTACCATGACCATGATGATAATTACGAAGTTAATCGTCAGATAGATACTATCAAATTTTAATTTCTCAATGCTATCTATCAAAGGTGGCACTGCAAGATATAGATTGGCTGTAAATTTAGGCCAATCTGCTCATCATGCTGGCTACATTGTTGGAGGATAATATATGGTTGGAAAAAAAAAGACAGACAATCCAAGTCAAACTACTAGTTTTTCCTACACGATGAGCAAATCTGCCTGATCTTTTTTTAGGGCCTAGACTCTGGTGCAACTAGGATCTTTCACATGTTCTATGCCAACATGTGCTCCTGTCCCATCATTAGAACTAGTATCTTTCACATGTTCTATGCCAACACGTGCACCTGTCCCATCATTAGATTGCTCCTGTGTAGCGTTAGAACCTGTATAGCATTATAACTTTTACACACATGTGTGGCCTTCAAATTTCTCTTCTTTTGATCCACCATTTAAGTTGTGCTTTGAATAAATTATGAGAATTAACTCTTTGTCTTGAACGCTGAATTAAGTCATATAGATCATTAAATTTTGCTGCCAACCATTACCTGTTTGGCTGTTCTTCCAATATAAAAGAAAATTAAGTAATGTAACCTAAGATGGTGTGGGCATGTGCTTAGACCGGAAACGGCTAATTCACATTGAATTGAAATGTTGTGCATACAAACACTTAGGTGAAGGGGAGGCAACATGTTGGATCATAGATTTAGCTCAAAAAAAAAAAGGGATACCATTCAAAAGGGGCAATAAGTAGGATGTAAAGAATTAAGAATGAGGGGTAAAATAGAACCTGATGATGACGATGGTAAATATTGAAAACTTATACTGGCATTAGCTCAGAATGTGTAAAACAGGAGAAACAAGAACATGAGTCCTGAAGCTTACTAATACATGACATAAATTTAAGTACTCCCTCCATGTGCCTCACCTAGAAAGAGTCATTGTCTAAGGGATAACTTCTAAAAACGTGCTCTTTTCTGCATTTTCACAGCACAGCCTGCTCCTAGATGAACGCTTAATTTGGGTCAAGGTATTTGTTGTTTTGTTGCCAGTATTACCATTAAAAAAAGTTATTCCACATATTTATGCTGTTTATTGACTTATGTTCGTTCTTATTTTGATCCAGTTGTTTAGTTCTGATGTGATATCACAACCGAGACATTTTCTTAGTTTGACATTTTTGTTAATTTATGTGCAGCTATTTGTACAACTTCAACTCCAGTGATTGGAGTACTGTATACAAACATACAGTTGGTAAGGACCTCAAATTTAAAGCTGGTTATGACTCCGAAGTTCGGCTTGGGTGGGCGTCTTTATGGGTAATTTATGCAACTTTTCTTTTTTCAATTAAATTTACATTGATAGATGATTAAAGGACCAATGTAATACAGAAAAAATTGTAGGTGACTTGACCTGTCACCTAAAATAAAATGACATCGAACTTGACATCTTACCAATATAGAACTTTAGGTGACCTTGACCTGTCTCAAATATAAAATGTGTTTCGACAATTTAGTTTCTTAAACATGTGTTATACCCGATAATAAAACTGGTTGTCGTGTAGATTACTAATTTAACTTTGTTTCAATATTTATTGTGATTATTTGTGGTGAACTGTTGGTCTTCAGTTATAATAAGTAATTACTCAAAACACATGAAATTATAATGGACAGAGGTACGTTATCTGTGCTAACAGCTAGAAACAATAAAAGAACGCGCTACTAAATGCAGCAGGTATATTGTTTATCCATTTCATGACTCTTTTTCTGTTATTATTATTATTATTTTTTTTTGGTAATTTTCATGTGATTCTATAAGTAATTTTTTGCGGACCATCTTGCCATTCTGTTTAGTTCTTCAGGGAGGAAATACATGGCTCTCATCTCTCTTTCTCATGGATCATTATCCTTGGTTTCAATCCTTAGTATTTGAGCATTATATCTTCTCACCAAAAGTCGTGATAGGTTCGCTAATCGAAACAAGCCATATTAGATGTACATTTTATCAAAAAATAAGTATCATGACAACTGACAACATGATGAATATCTTATCATTTGGATGTGGCATGTTGGAGGTGTCCACTGGGCACACTATATGAAATGGGCGTTTATGGATTACTCATCTATGAACAATTAGCCTCATGGGATGTCTTTAGCTATCGAACTGAGGGCAGTGACTCAGCTTTTTATTGGCTTTTATTTTGACCATCCATTCCACCGCCTTTGATTGGATGGTTTACAATGAATTTTGTGGTGATTTGTGGATTGCATAAGCATGCCGCATTTCAGATTTTTAAGTTATTATTTATTATACTTGCATATTTCAAAAGAGGCAACATATCGTATCATTGTCGGAGACTCCATTTTATGAGCTGTATCCATGCTATATCTAGCCATTATAGGTGGTTTGTTCATTTAGCGAAACTCAATTGTGTATCTGTAATTCTCTCGTGAGCACTTTCTCAGTTCTCTGATAGTATCAGGATAAAAATGGGAAAAAAAGATTTGGTAAACATCTAGAAGTTATTTTTAACAGTGCTTTATTTTTAGTATTTAGAAATTAATTTGAATAATAAAAGAATATTCCCAGAAAAATCAAAAAACATTTTCGGGTCTCGAAATTAGCATAGTGAATTTACAATGGACCTGCCCATAAAATCCTAACTGTTTCTCTCTCTCTCTCTCATAATTTTTTCTGTAAGAGTGTGCTGACACGGTAGCTCTTTCAGAGCAAAATCTTTGTTCTGACTTTTATTTTCTCAAACATACATGAGCTGTAAGATATATATTTTCAGTTCGTAATCAGACAAATTTTTTTTTATTTTTTTTTATTTTGAGATTTTGTAAAAAGAAAAGGGAATAAAAAGAAAATTGTACCCACTATCTTAAAAAGAACCTTTTTCTTCTCTTAACCAATTTGGCAAGTGTAAGTGAAAAAATGGGTAATCAGTAGACATTGAAATGAACTGTTTTCAGGTTGGAGATGAAGGTGGTAAAGCAAAGGAAGCCCCCATGAAGATGAAAGTCCAATTTATGCTCCAAGTCCCTCAAGATGACGTTGCCTCGTCAGTTTTCTTATTCCGGGTGAAGAAGAGGTGGGATCTATTTTAACATCCGTGAGTTTTCATCGGCAGTTTTGTTTGTAAGAATAATATCAGGTTGATAGCACTAAGTGTAGCGGTGCTTTGCAACATTTGTAATGACAAATCTTCCTACTTTCCTGGAGCTTTCTCCAGTTATGTACCACTTTTCATTGAGGAATTTTATTATAAATGTTAATTCCTTACTAGGTAAATGTTCTTGGCTGGATATGAATTGCATCTAAATATAGTTCCATATGAAAAATAGAAATGCATGATAAAAGAGAGATTATTGTATGCAGCTGGGAGCACCATTAGTTAATATGCCCCCTTTCATTGGCAACCTTTACCCTGGATGGTTACATGCCTAATATCTCAAATGATAAATGGGTCAAACCCACTTCCAACTCAGATCACGCCCCTCCCCGATAACTTATAGTTTCCCTGTGTTATATACAACCAATTCTTGTCGAGAAATGCCAAAGAAAATTGAAACTCTGCCATATCTTGTTGAGTCCTGTTATGGAGTTTGAAAACTCAAAAACTCGACTCAGCTTGGGGTCGTCAAACCCACTTGGAAGTTGAGTGGTATAAGGCATCGGTTTGCTCCCAATGACTTTTCTGAAACCTGATCCAAATTTGCTGGGTGTGTGTGGGGCTTAGTGGGTGCCATCCGGAAAAATAGTCTTGTCGGGTCAAAGACCTTATGAATACCAGTATCATCTAAAAAAAAAACACTTGGGTCACAAAGCCCAGTAAATTAGGGGAGTCTTTGACTCTTGGTGTCCTGTTGTTCTGAGTCAATTTTTGAGTTTTTGAATTATGGGCCAAGTTGACTCAACTCTCGACATGCTCTTGGCTGAGTTGAGTTCAATTCTGGTCACTTGAAATCTAGTTCGTTTGAATCAACTATAGGATAAAGTAGGGTTCACCTTCCCCTCATAATTATGGAGGCTAAAGTCGGTGGTACTGATACACACTTAAAAGGAAATATATTAATTGAGACGTGATCCAACATCAACTGGTTGTGCTATAATTGTGACCCCAGCTCAACCACTTGCATTTATAGTGGCTTGTAGGCTTGAAAGCACATTTCATAAAATACAGGCCAAAATTATAATTTGATTCCATCGCATAACGAGCCTTCAGAATAGACGGCTAGAACAATGTGGTCCAACCATTTTATTCATTTTTTTTCCTTAATTCTACTGTTGTGATCATCAGATCAACCATTTCAAGTAAATGGATTGAGTGCTTCTTAGTCATCAGTACAGAGGAGATGATGCTTCGAGAGTTGTTAGGATATAAATGCGAGAAATGGAGAGGTGGGGTCTTGTTAATGGGCCACACTCGCTTTCCCAACTACTGCTATTGCACCATTCATTAAAAGGTTTCAATTTTCAAACCCACGTACAAACTTTGATCATGCACATCAGCAGTAGATCTGAACCTTTGAATTTTCTATGTAAGTGGACTAGTGTGACTGGTTTATGCTAAGGCTCTCCTAGTGTGGATTTCATACCATGAATGATCGGTGAGAGGTCCCTCAAGATGAATGGTCCTGATTAAGCATATACATCTTGCAGTTCAAGACTTTTAACCATCTCCATAGAGTTTTTAGTCCTTTTACTTTTACTTTTCTTCTCTCTCTATCTCTCTCCCCTTATATATTTCCTCACAACACAGGTGAGGAAAAGGCAAAGAAAGCTCTGGTTTCGTTCTTCTCTTCTTGGTTTTCAGCAAGTTTCAGATAGCAAAGATGGATGCTCCTGGTGCACAACAGATGTCATACTCTGAATTGGTCCAAAAGAGAAAGGAAGAAAAGGGTGGTCTCTATAGTTGGTAACAATTTCCTTTCTTTTACACTTTTTTCTACTACAAGGAAGTCATTTTCTTAGTCTGAAACTAGAATTGCTTAGCTACATTCATATATAGGCTTTTGCCACCTCTCTCTTACAGGTTTCAGTCCTGACTTCAATAACTAATAATTCCATGATCTCCAACTTACAAAGAAATGTTGCAGAACTTTGGAGTGACTCCACTCCCTAGTGGGTACAACCATAAATAACACAAAGTTGAGAAAATAAATCTAATAATCCTAGCCATTAATTATTTTTCATTTTTTATGGGTCAATTAAAGGCCGTAAATCCAAATTATCATATATATCTCTCTTGAGTAAAACATATTAAGCCGATCACAGATTGACGGTATAAGGATAAGATGAGATCATATGGCTTGAATGGACGTAATCATGCGGCTTCCAAAAAGGTTGGTTCTCTCCATGAATAGCTGACAACATCCAAGATCATCTCATGTCCTGATCTAATATCAAGTTCTAACTGGAATTTGGAACTCGTAAGGGAATTATAACTTGAAGGATGAAGGCAATTAAATGTAAAACTCTTGTCTATCAAATTTGCTACCAAATGGATCCCGAATTTAGGAATTTGAGAAATTCTAGATATCAAACAGTCGAATTTGATTTTTTTTTTAAATTATTTTGAGGAGTTGGATTTTCGAGGAATGTAATACGAAGTAGAAAATAATATTTGACAGTAGAACTTTGGATATCCATTGTCGTTGTTAACTGTACATGTAAGGTCCTAAATATTCATTCTGAGTAGTCATTTTGAATATTCTCCTCCAAATCCTGAAACCAACTAGTAGAGCTAATGGCCGGCCGGCCAGAGCCTGATCCTGGTTTGGCCGCATTGGGTTGGATCTGGACTCTGTTTTGGCCCATAGGCTGAACCCTGGGCCTAATTTTATAGGCGTGATTATTAATTGGGCTGGCCCTCCATCTGGTCCTGGACTTGCACATGAGTCTGGGTCTGGACTGCATCTGGGCCTGGGCCAATGTGTTTTAAATGCCAGACTAGGCCAATGTTTTTTAACACTTTATAAATGTTATACATTTTGCTTAGGGTCTACATCTGGGCCTGAGTTACAGGCCCGCATACTTTATAAGACCCCAATTATTAAATGGATTGTAATTGTACAAACTTCGGCCGGGCCCTTCCATGTCCTGCAAACGAATGCCACACGTGAAAGAATTCCCCCCTATCTTTCACATGTGTGCCTTATTTCCCCCGAATTGTTATGTGAATAGGCTCTGTTCAGAGTGGAAACAGGGGGTGTCCATTAAGTGAGTTTTTGCAGGTCGGATCCTTTTGGCAATTTGGAAAACAGGGTCCATTGCCATTCACAGGAATGTGTACGGGCTAGATTGTCAAATTTAGTCCATACCTGCTTTTCCTTGATCAAATCCTATTCATATGAATGAGTTCCATCGCTATTACTATCTTGTATTCTCAGATCTCCTTTGGTAAAATTACTCACAATTTTAGTTGAGTTTGTAAGACTTCTTTTTTGCTATAAAAAAAACATAAAAAATTGCACCTGTGTTATTAATATCTTAGTGTTTTTTTTTTTTTCCCCCTTTTCTATCTGCAGTCTCTTTGCACTCTTATGCTGTTGCTGCTGCTACGAGACTTGTGAATGCTGCCTTGATTTTTGCTGCTGCTGCAGCGTCTAGTTGAAAGAAATGATTCCCAAATAAGATGCATTTTCTTCTCAAGAAATAAGATATTCTTCTCTATTCTTCTAAACTTTGTGTTATGATTTAATTAATTAATTTTTCTCGGTTTTCCTTTTTTTGCTTGTACTTTCTTAATTATAGGGTGTGAAAGCTGTGCATCTTATTACCAAAGATTGGCAATTTCCAAGGGTGTGTATCTTATTATAATCAGATTGGTCTTAAATAAACAAAAACTGTTCAGCCTATTTCAGTGTTCTCTCACATTTAGTCACTTGTTTTAGCTGCTACTTGCTAATTAATTTTGCTTTCACAGGAATAAACTTTCACACTTGGCAACGTTTCCATTTCAATTTTTTTTAGTGCCCTCATGGCAACTTTGTATTTAACTCCTAAGAATTCATCACAGTAATGTGGAATTTACTTGAGGAATATTAAAGCAGCAAGAAGTCAAAGAGATCCTCACTATATGCGTGTTTGATGGCCATACAATCATTTCCTATTGATCCTGGTCACCCGAGTGGGTTAAGATTAGATCCTGTCATTCTAACTTTTTCTAGAGTTCCAAAGGTGAACCGAGTTGAACCTCTTCTAATTTTCAAACACCATGCTACAAAAAGACTCGACAGACCCTTCAGAAGGATCATCTGGATCGGGTATATGGAATGAAATGGAAATAAAGGTCCCATTACATGCATATAATCTTTCTAGCCCGGCAGGCTAGGCACCTCCCACATAGGGTCCAGTTTTTAAGGGCTGTAATTTACTATTTTCGGTTCTGCCTAAAAGTGTGGGAAGAGGGGGTGGTTGCAAAAAGGTACATTCGGAATTGATTGCTGCCAAGAAGTTACATGCAATATTTGTTCACTCAGGTCTACAATCAACCTGTCCAAAGATTCAAAGAACAAGAAGGGGGAAAAAGAGAAAAATATCAGTGATTTCCCAACTATTGGGACATAATTTATCCTAGGCATTCTCGTCTAAGCCTTAAACCAAGATCTGAAGTAGTATTCTACAATGCCTGTAACCGGCTTTTCCTTTAAAGTGTGTAAACATCTTCTAGAATCGAAAAACCTGTCAGGACCATTTAATGATGAAATTGGAACCCTCCTATGATGATGCTTTCTTTTCATATTAAGTGATGATGACCAGCTGATGCTTCTTGTTGCTGGATCCTGAAACTTCGAGGGTCAACATGAAAGGGGGCATTAGTCTCCACTCCTCCAATGGAGTTCGTAACAAAAAAAGCCCCAAGTTTATTTGCTGACAAGCCAGCCTGGTTTGAAAATAATCTCTTTCTTGAAGTCCCGTCCAGTGACAGATGTAGACTCGCCTCGACGGCGAAAACACTGCATATGGAAAAGGTAGCTTGCTCAAAAAAAATTTAACTAAAAGGATAGAGAAAGATGCAAAATCGGCTTGATTTTGAAATGTCTTTTAAATCCACGTTCAAAGCAGATAAGTGAGAAGTTCGCTGTGAGAGGACTCTTTTAAAAAAGACAAGCTGGAGTTGGAATTTGGGACAAATCCAATGAGTCAAATTCGCTATTTCTGGAAAAAAAATCGAGTTGCTCTAACATTGATATGCATACCCAGTCTTATATTTGCTATTTCAAGACCAGAATAAAGTTCTTTCCAATATTGATATGCATACCCAGTCCTACATGAGATGAATAATTTGGTGAACATAAACATGAATTTCAAGTGCCTATTTGTCTATATCGCGGGAGGTATGTGCAATTATATATATATATATATATATATGCATTTCAAGTACCTGTATAATGCATATGTATGTATATACCAGTTGACCCAAAATGCATCATCCTCACTTTCTTCATGTGTTTCATGTTAATGAGTACATGAGTAGAGTACTCCCTGGCGGGTGTAGTTGAGTTCATATTCTTGTGATTTAGTCAATAAGCAAGTTGTTCTTATAATGGAATCTACAATATTTTGTGGATGCAGAAGTTTCAGGGAAGCATTTATTTCAACTATAACAAGGATGCCTTCTAGATTCTGACACGAGAGATGAAAATATCCAAACCTTGTAACAGACAACCGAATCATCTGGATACATTGCAAATAGTTTGGTCCCGAGACGGGCATGACAAGAATCACATAGGCTCTCATCATTGATCTGCACATGCCTTGATCTCTCCTCTAATCTTGCTAACTTTGCATCAAGATTTATAGCACGCGATAGATAGTGCACAATCTACAAAAACAAAGATCAAGATGCCAATTCAATAGGCAGGTAGCAACATAATCAGAAATTAAATATCATGAGTACTAAAAAAGCTCAATGGAAACATGGAAAAAAAAAAAAAACAAAAGAAGATGAATATGCAAACTGTACTGTCCTTCCATAGTGCCAATATTTTATTCAATACTAATGGTTGTAAGAAAAGAAGAGAAACTGTTGCATTCTATTGAGGCCACTATTAAAATAATAGTAATAATAAAAGTAAAGCTCTCAACAGTTCATCTTAAGTGATTATCTCGAATTCAAGGGGCATGGGAGGAAAGTATATGTGATCGAATGAATATTATAGCGTCCCCAACCCCCCATCCAAGTAGCAATACAGTATGGGAATTAAGGTCATTATGAATGGGAGAGTTCAAGCCAAGTCAGTTATTTTGGGCCTTACTGGGTATAAAAGATTGCAATCAATCAGATGCTCAAGCAAGTGTTTTAAGGGGTTAGAATACAGATCACCATGATGCCAATGGTACCATGAGAATATTAATAAGAGTTTAAAACTATTGAAGTTAATAACCTGATATTTGAATGCAACTCATAAACATAAATACATAAGGAAAATTTGGTTACAAACTGGCAGCAACTTCAAAAAATGTGAACCAGTTATGTGGCCCACCTTGATGCATGCTAGTCATATGCAAGATCTGATTGTAGGGTCCTATTTGGATTAGGGATTTGTAAAAAATCAGTGGGACCCATTGCTAATAACCATCTATTTAAGGGCCCCAAAGTTTAATTGTTCTAATAAGTTCATATCAAACTGTTAAATGCTCACGATGATGATGGGGATTTAGGGCCTCTACGTAGCTGGTTCCGATCATCAGATCAAACAGATATCTGGCCAACCACTAATCCACATTGATGCCTTGGGATCATCTTAGTGTGAATATTTTTCATTCGACAATCAATGAAAAAAAAATAAATTCGTTATGGAAATTAGCAGACGAAAGGATATAATTTTGTGTTCACATAACATCCTGGATTTAAGGAAAAATGGAGTCATCTAACCTGCTGCCCATATATTATCTATAGTAAGTCATCATGAATCTGTAAAGGCTGCAACGCATTTTATCATTATGGCAAGTCATTTAGACAACTGAAATGTCTGTCAGTACTGTTTAATTTAATTAGTAATCATGAACATAAAAAAAAAAAAAAAATTCATTTTAGTTAGAAAACCACCACCATCAAAATTTTGAGGACTGAAGAAACCTATACATATCAGGTAATATCATCAACTCCTTATCCCATTTACATGGATCAATAAAATAAAAACACGAACAGTTAAATGTCCATGTTTCCATGTTTCTAGCATAAAAGCATTGCGGGAGCTAAAAGAAAAAGTAACCCCCACCCGAAAGCTCCTTAAAAAATAATAATAATAAACAGCCCCCAGTCCCCACCCAAGACCATTTTAAAAAATCTGTTTTGCTGCAGAAAAGCAAAGTTTCTTTCTTTCTTTCTTTTTTGATGACGTGAGTATCCCTAAGGTCTGACCCAATGGGACTCATCCCCCAAGTGGAGCCCGCTAAACCCACACAAAAGCACACTAGGCAAATATGGGGTGGTTTCGAACACAAGACGTGGGGAGCAAGCCCATGCCTTGTGCCACTCCAACTCCCAGGTTGGTGCTGCAGAATGGCAAAGTGAAATCAAATGTAGAATTTTCTATATGGTAGTTTGACATTAAAATATACTTTCAAATCATGCTTATTTTTTCAGACACTGTACAGGGAGAAAAGAAGATGCAGTACTCTCCAAAGCTTACCTGTCCTTGGCGATGATGATGAACTCGAGCTCTTAGCATCCTTAATATTGTATCTGAGGCAAGTTGGAGAGGCATATCAGGGGACAATGTCTGCAACATCAGATTTTGAAATTCTCATCACCAGTTCTGGAAAAAGAAGGCAAAAACAAACAAGAAAATAACAATTCTGCTCTTAAACACTACCATGGAAGGCGTGTCCTTTTAGTACGCAACCATGCAAAGTTACACATAGAGGAGGAATGCAGGTAACTAACTAACCATATTTTCACATATAAAAGGATTTTAGACTTTCTGTCCATGGTTTCTCTGATAATTAAATGCAGCAGTATGCACTACATTCACGAATACAGTAGGTTCTGGAGTTGTGAACCTATGTTACAAAATAATCTCTTACTATCATATTGATGTGTTCAGACATTTAGGGCATGCTTGTGCAGCCACTTTCTCCACGGAAAAAGCATGGAAAATGGAAACACTTCCGCAACGAGCCCTCCCCTGCATGGGAGGCATTAATGGCTCACTAGCAAGAATACATGTTATTCATATCAGAATTCAAAACAGGTATGAGATGCCCAATTTGGTAAATCCTTAAAAACAAAATCATAGATTTGGCATAACATATAAATTTTCAACACAAAATAAAATAAAATAAAAACGACAACAACAAAAATAAAAAAAGCAAGTCAAGATTTACTCTAAGCAACATGTACAAAGCATTTCAATATTTAATTTAGATTTCAGAAGAAGAAAAAACACAGTACTTTGTCAACTACAAACAATGTTTAAACAAATAGTCGAAGAATCCATTTATATCATGAGGAATCCAGACAATACATGATAAAAAGCTGATTTCTGTGGAACATAGTTTAATGGGCTTGACGTGATTAGCCTGTTTGTACGTTATGTGCTTGTCCAAGAAAGTGCCCGTGTATAAATTTTGTAGGGTGACAGAATTTTAACGTAATACCTCCAGAACTTGAAGAGGATCCAAAGATTCTCCATGTTTGTGAAGGAGGCGAACTGCAGCCTTAAACATGGGTTCTTTCCCATCTTGTGGATCCAAATACATATCAAGCAACCTGAGGTATAAACAAGATCAACCAACAAATAAGGAAATCAAGGAAGAATGTTAAAGCAATAAGGAAAATTTTTCTGTAAACAGGAGAATGAGAGAAGCCCTACTGCATATAGGCATCATGTCTACCAATCTCTGCACAATATTGCTCTGCTGCTTCACTGTCCTCCAGCTTCCTTGACAACCACAAAAATAAAAAAAAAATATGAAAGGTATGAAGTCAATGCCACATTGAACAAAGTCCAAACATTTTAAGAAATAATAACTATGCTGTCGATATTCCATTCCTCTAATTTCAAACTAATTCAATTTTATATGGTGACAACTCATACATAGGAATTTTTTTTTTAACTCAGTCAACTTACAAGGCCAATATCTGGAGTACTAAAGTTTCCTGGCCCAGCTTCCTGTACAGAATTGCCTGTCATAGAAAACCGATACATAATTGAGTAAAAACTCTATTAACAGAAGCCTGCTAAGATTTCTCATTTTTCCTTTTTATATAAAAACAACTTAACAAGCATTATAATGTCAATAGTATACTAACAGTAAAAAATACAAAATGGGAATGGAATAGTAAGTTATTCATATATATTTTCCAGTCACACATTTAGAAATCAATAAACACAGTCTAACAGAAAAGATGAAGTAAAAAAGGCTTTCTGAACCTTTTCTAACCACAATTCTGATCCTTCTATCACATAAAGAACCTCTTCAGGATCATACAAATCTGACGACTGTAAAAACAGCTGCAATCTCTCTCTGATCGGATTGCTACAGAGAGTTCCACTCTCAACATCAGATGCATTTGTCTCTGTTGGCCTTTTGGCATCAGCATTCTGATACACCAACTCTAATTCAACAGTTTCCAATGCTGATTTGGCAAGAGAAAGAGCATATAGAGTATGAAATCTAGTGTCATCGGAGTCTTGGTCTTCAATTAACCATCGCAAATATCTACATGGATGGAACTTCATCAGAATCAAGTTGTGAATAAATAAAAAAGAGCAGTCACCAACAGATTTAATAAAAAAAAACAAAACAAAAAGAAAAACAAAGAAAAAATTATGGTATCATAACTAAGCATGAGAAGGACACATACAGTTTCATCCAGAAACTTGGAAACTCGAGGAAAAGTCAATGCTATCCCAGCTTCAGTGTGGCATCAAAGTTAAATATGCACTTTCCAAAAGGAGTCTGCAAGGGAATGAGTTTCATAATACCCGATCGTTGGATTTGGAAAGGGATTTTCCAATAAGGGATGAGTAGTGAATTTGAAACTTTTGAATAGTGGGTTCTTCCAACTTGAAAATGCCGATGGAAGTTTATCGGCAACCAAACAGAGATCATGACATCAAGGGAAAGTTCAGAATATTCAAACCCAGTTTCTCAAGTTCAGAATATTCAAACCCAGTTTCTCAGGTCTCATTTTCATTGAAGGGAACTACAAAAAATGTGATTCCTCAGGTCCTGGAACAGCGGCAGCTCCTTGAAAAAATTTTTATGACTCGAGCAAGATCATGGCCCCCGCAATGGTTTTGGGGCTATCTTTTTTCATCCTCCCAAGGACACAGATAGTGAAGCAGATGCATTAGCAAAATCGAGTGATCAAAAGAAATCATTAATCGTGCCAGAATTCAGATTCAATGACTCTGGATCTAATGGATTTATAGGGAAATTCCCTTTCTAGTCTCTTACATTGTTGGATACATTTTATACTAACTTTTTTCCATCATAACAAACAAAAAAGAGACAGAAAAGTGTTTTGAACCAACAGATTTTAAAAAAAAGATTAAAAAAAAAAGGAAAAAAAAGAAGAAGACAGAAGCCTGGGTCTTTACCAAAACAGGGACTAGATATAGAAAAGCTCAATCAACATCTCACATATTCATTTGGTAATGTTCTAAAAAAGCTTAAGAGAGCCGCATCCATATTTGTGTCCAAATTCCAAAAAGTGCAGTAGAGTTGTATCCTGGGTCCCCATATCCATGTATATTACAGGCACCATTAATAGTTACACCAAAATCATAAACCAAATTACATATCTACATGTAAGTTAGGTTGCGATTTACCATCCTTAGATAAAGAGTCAACAGAAAAGTTGGCTTCTCTAGGCACATGGGAGAAGAATAACTAGGGTCAATTTGTTTCATGTAATTGAATTCCTAGAAATTCTAGGATTTGTATTTCTAAAAGTGGTTAAAATTGAATAAACAAAGGTGAACGTCTAAAAAAGTGACCATCAACTAATCTCCCATTCAATGGAAAATGAATATCCAGCCATCATCCTCATAATTCATCCTAGGAAAGTTAGGGGTCCCATGTACATATCATATCCTTCACCCCTAACCTCTTTAATAATCCTTATTACCATGAATTCCTATGTATTCAATTCCCATGCAAACAAATGGGCCCCTAGTGATCATTATTCATTACTGGGCCGTTCACCTCATCCATTTACAATCCAAATTTCAAAGGGGGAGGTTTCTACCATTCTCTTGGTGGAGACCAATGAATAGTAACCTGAGGATTTACCCTGACATTGTTTATCACCTCAATCCAACATTTGTACAATCACCAATGTCTCTGCAGCTGCAGGTACTCTAGCAAAATGATATGTGGCCATTGCCCACGAAATGATCTATCTTCTAAGTTCTAATTGAAGAGATTATGACGGTAACATTAAGGCTAAATACTCGGCCATTAGACTCTAAGAGAATAATTAGTAAACTAGGGCTCTTAGACGACTTAGACAAGCAGAGAATTGGAGTTCTCATTAAAGCACCTTGTACAATCAAAAGTCCAGGAATTATACGTATGAAATGAAAGGAGCCTATAGCACAGTTGGAAGTGCACATAAGTCACAACCCAGAGGTTGTGGCTTCGAGTCATCTTACCAATTTAAAAAAAAAAAAATTATACACACGGAATTTCCCTTCTTGCACTCCAGAAGACTGTCGTTGGTTCATCCTGAAAGGCCTCATGTGGGCCAGCTGTCTATGCTAGCTGTTATTACGTGACCAAGTCAAAACTAAATTTAGTATCAAAATTTTTTAACTTTAAAAAAATAATTTTTTTTATTGAAATTTAAAAGGATAAACTCTGAAGCGCAAGGAGCAAAGTAAATTTAATTCAATGAGGCCACTCTTGAATGTGATTGAGTAGGTGCTATTACTCGGGTAACATTTAACCATGGGTCTATGGTGATTGGCTGATTGGATTGAAAATATTAGAGATTTACCTTTACTAGTAGCTTTGCTTTTAAGCATGCTTTTCCGGAATGCAAATTTTCTAACCGATAGATCAGCTAAGGATAGTGTTTTGTGAGTCATTCTTTTGTATGATGTACAAATAACTTTTGCTTGAATCTTTGCTTCCTAATTAACAGTGCCTATAATTAAGTATTTTACATGCTACTCGAGACCCTGGTCCATGTTTTATAGTCTAAAATTGAGTTTTCTCAGAGCACCCTCACACCAAGGCCAGAGATTTGATGGAGCTGAGTGAAGTGTGAACCCGCTAGTTCCAGATGAGTTTATCAGAAATGATTGAAGAGGCTGGCAGAGAGTCAACTGAAATTTGAAAGTATAGATCAGTGCCGACAAAAAAGTAAATATACAAGGAAAGTGCACTCATATTTGGGTACAAATAAATCTTCATTAGATATAAGACAGTTCCACTATCATCTGATGGACAAAATGCATAAACAAATCCCTAGAGTCCTACTCCTGCCCCCAATGAGAAATAGAAGTGATGTTAAAAATACGAAAACACCAGTACATAAAATACCTTTGTTGAATCCCGGCCTTTTTTAGATCAATAGCAGAAAGCACTTCTTCTGTATTAAGAGACATGAAAAGAGCTGTTAGTACTGAATGTGCGAAAATGACATAATCACTACGAGTCAATTATGACATTTAATTGTCCAGCACTTCCCATTCAACGACATTATAGTTTCAGGTATTGCAAATGGTAAAACCAAGATGAACATTGAAAAAAAAATGACATATCCAGATGAAAGGTCAAGAGGTAATTACAAATGGCCGCTGCACTAACAAGCAAATGGTGATAAACACCAAGTTTCCCAAATCAAAGCATTCAAGTCATTGACATGCAAAATTAAAATTATTTAGATATTAATTTTCTGCAAAAAGACTAAATTGAGAAACTACAAAGGTAAGGGCATCCTATGGAAATCGCAAATTTTAAAGAGCAATGCAACAGACATTCAGTGCTAACTGCTAAGGAAATTCAAAAAACAATTACAAATTCCAAATAGCATATGCAAGTGCAACAAGTATTCGGTAATAACTTAAAATGTCAACACCACAGTAAAGCAGCCTATGCCACTAAAAAATTCAAAATAGCAATGCAACAGAGTGGCAGACATTCAATGGTAAGGGAATTCAAAATACAATTACACCTCTCAAATAGCATATAAAACAGATATTCAGTGATAACTTAAAATCTCAACAGCACAGTGAATCAAATAAATGTACCACCAAATTACACATTATACATGATTACTATTGTGTGGCATCTTCAAAGAGCCCAACCAGCCAGAGAGAGATCAAATCCCAAACCAAACCAAACCAAACCAAGCCTTTTCCCACTAGGTGGGGTCGGCTATATGGACAGAGAGAGATCAAATATATAACTATAAAGGAAGAAGTAAAATGGATGAATACCTGGAGCTCTTAATGCAAGAGAATTACCTGGTGAAAGTTGGGTGGTCCTTTTCTCTGATGTTAGAACTTTAACTGCGAGTTCTTGGTCCACGTCAGCGATCTAGTAAAGACAACCACATAAACTGATTAGTCCTAAAATGACCAATGCAAAAACCCAACAATTAGCTATAAAAGGTCACACAGATGGTGGAAATAGTTGGCACACACCCATCCTAGATGTTGTAGAACCATGTCTTGTTCAGATGACTCCTCAAGAAGCTTTGATGCCTCAATCGCAGCAATCTTCTGACCAGAGATTATATTCGCACAACTATCATGAGAGAAGCTTTCGACATTAGGGTCTTTCCATAAGCCAGTTGAGTAATTTCTTGCCAAAATACGCCAGATAGCAAGGGCCTTCAAGCACATCCCTTTACTTGCGTATAGAAAGGCAAGAGTCCGTAAATGTCCAGAGTCATCTAGCAGAGTTTCTAACTCCTCCTGCACGGCCGATGCAAGTTGCAGGGTCATCCTTCAAGCAGCCTTCTGACAACAGAAGCCATTACCCTAATTTTAACTGTAGAACCTGTAAATATATTATCAAAAGTAATTAAACATGACATACCACAACACAGCTGTTAGGTGAGGAAGCGAGCTGCTCCATTTCATCTACCCAATTCAGGGCTCTATAAAGGTACAATAGAAGAGTATCAACTCCTTCCTTCACCAAAGGATTCAAATCCTTGTCACGGGAAACCCGCATATACCTGAAGTCAACGGACAAAAGTCTTGTCAGATGTTACATTGCAAGTAATATAATCCTTCAAACTAGTCATGAGCAACCCAAGCAAGCACAGATAACCACAAAATCACACATTCACAATGTCGAATGTATTCTAAGTTTCGGCTTATATTCTAGCTAAAAAGTAGTATCTAGAACCTGATAATGTTTTGAATCGCTGAATCCAGTAAATCAGATCTACTTGGTGTATTCAGAAGAAAATCTTCATCTGCTACAGTATCTACACCTGCTTTTCTAAGAACTATAGCTCTCTGAATGGCCATTAATCCATCATCCACAACATCTTCAAAAGGTACAGGAGGAGGATGCAATCCCCAGTATCGATTCCGAGGGACCTGAAGGTACAAGTATATTTTTTAAGAGAAATATAATGAAGCAAAGAAACAATAATCATATACATTCATTAACTATAGCCAAAATGAACCATAGAAAGAAACGCGTGCACTGACAGATGGAAGTATGTCCAATAATAAAATGTCCATGTAAAAGAGTGTAGGGCCTCAAAGCACACTTTGAACATCCTTTTACATTTTTCTTTTCTTTTCATTTCCTTTCCTTTTTCTAACTTTTTGGTTGGAGAGAGTCCATGGTTCACAATAGGTACAGACTCAAAAGGACCCCGAGACAAAAGCTGCAGACGCATAGATTGGAATCCGTGGCATTATTCCCTTGCAACCATTTAGGGAAGCACATAATAAAAGAACGGTATTTTTAATCAGCAACATGATTCCAAAAAAAGCGTTCGCAGCATATGTGACCATTAAAAAGATAGAGATCACTCACTCTTGTCCTATTGCTGGCAGAATATTTATGCTCTTTATTAAAATATCGTATTTCTGGAATCGCAAGTCACAACTATCATAGAAATTAAAAGGAAAAAATACATATATGTCAGTCACAAAACGTACCAAATGTGACCAGCGATTTGGATCCCGCATTATAAATGGAAATATCTCAGATGGCTGCATGCTTTCCGACTGAAGAAAATGATTCACAGCATCCTCAAAATGTAAGTCAAAAAGTAAGAGGAACCCCACTTGAGCATGCACAAAGGAAAGCATTTCCTTTGTTATTTCACCTTCACACTCAAGTTCTTCTACCAAAGAGATAGCATCCTTAAAATTCTTCTTCCTCAATAGGTCTTTAATCTGCTCCTCTGCTGATACTTTGCGAAAGCAAATTACCTACAAAAACATCATAAGGTATTCTCAATCACAATACAATAAGAAAACACTAATTAAACAATTTTTTAAGATATGTAAGCAAGCAACCACAGCCCATTATATCATGATGTGGGAATGGGATTACGTTTTTACTTGGATCAAAATAAATGGACCAAAAAGAGGGGGCAACATAAGACGTGATCAAGAGAGCATCTTTTGTTTGACCAGGATTGCACAACAACTAACAGGCAACTTTCAGCAGCGTAAGCAATTCATATAGGCTCTATATAATGAGATGGACAATTCTCTAATGTTTTCCATATTAGAAGAGAAGAATTGACAGTTAGAATCATGTTAATAGAAGATTTAACATACAACACGGAAAATTAACAATGTAGACTGGAGAATCGAGTAATTAGTATGATTACATATTTGCATACTTAATAAAACAATTTGGGGAAGAAAGAAAAAAATCTACCTTTGAAGGTGTTGCAACCACAACAACTTCACCATTCCCATTCTCTTCATCTGCCACAACACAAAAATCTCCTCCCACCGCAAAAGATATCGACTGAACGCAAACTCCTGTTTTCTTCTGGTACAAATCCATCTTCCCTTCTGTGACAACCACCACATACGACGCCACCTCCCCAACAGAATCCGGCACCTGTTGGAAAACCAAGCTACCGCCAACCGGCTGCCCAAGATCATTCACCACAATGCCCACATTGTCAACCAACAACATCGCCTGCTCCTGCCTCCACAGAGATTTCAAAAGCGGCATCCTAGATGACTCTGGAAGGGAGAATATCAGACTGCCATTGCCACTACTGCTCGAAAACACCACATAACCATCCGCGGTCCCGACGATAATCGAATCTTTGATCCACACCATGTTCATCACTCCATCAACTCCCTGAATCTCCTTCAAAACAACAAAAACCCCGCCTGCTTCAACATCCAGCTCAACCAATAGCAACTTCTTCCCAATCGCAACCGCAACAACGCAATTCTCCTCCAAAACCCTAGATCTCGCGCCATTCGCTCTCATCCCTCCACCAAGCTTCTGCAGAATCCGTTGACCGGCGCTCACGCTACCGCCATCTCCAGCACGATCTAAACTCGCCGAATCGGCGCAGCGCGGCCTACTGGCCACGGCGGAGACGCCTTTCGGGAAATTCAACCGGCGGACGGGATGCAACAGCTGAAAGTCGAGCAAGAAGAGGGATCCATCTGAGAGAGCGAGAATTCGACCTGAATCTGCGAATAGGATGATCGAATCAACGGGGCGGTTGGTGATTGACACGGATCGAAGGAGGTCGATTGATTGAACACTGTTTGATTGATCGGATGCGGAGGGGTTTGAGGAGAGCAAGATGAGCTTTCCGTCGGAGGTTCCGATATGGATTAGGGTTTGGGAATCGGTGGAGGAGATGGAGACGGAGGAGAAGGAGGAGGAGAGAGGTGGTTGGGTTTTGGAAGGGTGGAATTCAGCGGAGGGCTCGAGGACGGTTCGATGTTTGAATTGGGGTTTCGCCATCGGGGGACGATAAACTGCTAGGGTTTTGGATCGCATTTAGACATCGCCATGTACATTAAGAAGGTGTTGAGAGAGAGTTGGTATTCAAGAGAATGTGTGCGCTTTGGACTGGTTGTTGGACTGCAGTCTCCTGCTGGGGAGAAAGGGGAAAAAGACACCTCTGTTTCCAGAGAGGAGTGTTCCAGTCGAGGGGCACTTAGGCCCAACTTCGTAGCCCATTGATACTCTCTTTCATCCCTTGATATGATGGTGTAAAGTAAGGTCCAATTTTATGCTCCTGAATTAATAAGGTGATTATATAACACCGCGGAAGAGGAAACTTTATTTTATCTTTAATGGTATGAGAAGTTCGATATGAGATGGTATGATTTTTTTAGATCCCCTCTAACGCGAAAATGCAACTAAAAGAGGAGATTTTTAGATCATTTGGTCCCGCACCAAATGCGATGAGGAAGGCGCCGCATTCCGCAATTTCCTCCCCTTTCTGCGGCAAATTCTATTGCACAAACATGCGGGGTGGGCTGATTTTTTCGATCTCCTTTTTCCACGAGGAGATATTCCATCTGTCATTTTTCCATTGATAAAATATAGGTCCAGAAGCTAGTATAGTAAGGAAACATTTTTCAAAATAGAAAACAATTTTTTAATATTAATTAAAGACTTCAATGGACTGTTAAAAAAAATCTATGCACTCTAATGAAACGGCTATAAATACTCTTAAATTGGTAGGCCCAAATGCAAGCCACTTATCTGAAAAGAGGAAAACCTTGCTAGTATTAGAATATCATGAAAACTAAATATCCCAATGAGTTGGTGGAGTGGCATAAGAAGTGGGCTTGCTCCCCACCTCTTGTGTTTGAGATCATCACACATTTATCCGGTGTGCATTCATATGGATTTAGCGGGCGCCCCTAGGGAAATAGTCCTCTTCTTGCTTGTGGGGTGTGGGCTCTCGCCTATCTTTGAATATTAGCTTCACTTTTTAGGTCTAAGAACATGATCCACGGTTAAGAGGGCCGGTGTTGATAATATTATTTTGAAATTGCCAATAAATTAATTAATCTAATAATAAAACTAGAGAAAGAAAAGAAGTGACTCGACGGGTAGCTAAAGCATGTCATGAAGATGCTTTCTTTAGACGAATTTTGCCCCCACAATTGTGCAGTGGAGTCTGTTCCATAATATGATAGCTTTTTTATTAGATATCTCCACCATTTGTGCATTCGAATGGATGGAGAACTCGAACCTCAGTAGACCACCATTTCAAAGTTGCTTGCAACAACAAGGCATTGAGGGAGAAAGAAACCAGAGAGCAAAAGGGAAGATGGTTGTCTCATATGCGTTAATATTGAGCCCTTACCCGCGGACCCTCTTATACAAAGGAGCCTCAAAGGTAACGATGTCAAAAGCACATTATAACTGTTAATAGCCATTGATGATAATGGTAAAGTATTGTTAATGATAGCGGTTACACGCTTTCATAACTTTACAACAGCTAGTCTCATGACTCCACAACGATTATAAATCTTGGGCCTAACCAGATGCGGTAGAGGGCTTGGATCTAGATCTGGACCTCACTAAGCCGAAAAATTAAACACAAAAAGAGAATATCCTATATGTTATAAAGCATAAAACCAACAACAGAGGGGGAAAAAAAATTTACCCCGTTATAATAATGGCTGTTCATATAATGGCCTTGGGTTTAAGGGACAACAAAGATGGATCTAAGTTTTGTAGACAGTTAATATGCAACCGCACTTGTGGGCCCCACTTAGAGCACACATCCTCATTTACAAGAGGATTCAGGGCCCGGTAGAAAACTCCCAAAAAAAAAAGATTTTATTTTAATTTTAAACTTATTTACATATTACTAGAGTATTTGATGAACCTTAATAGTTATATTTTTTGGTTTGAATAGGTTCAGAGATTTAACCTTTGAAAAATAAATGAAGGGTGCCTGACTTTTTATTTGGAGATTTTGGGCTAAAGAGGAAAGAAGGGAACTACAAGATTTGCAGATGTTTGGGTAAAATTGTCCTTTCATATTTGGCAAATGAATGCAGATTTTTCTTTTGTTTCTCCACTTTGTCTAATTAAAACCTCATTGTAGGACTGCTCAAGATCAAGATCATCATTAAAACCATAATGTCAAACTGAAGTGATGAATACAGGCTGATTGTCCTGACCATTCTTCAATCCAAAATCAAAGTCCTTCAATGTGGGCTGCTATTTATACAAGCAAAACTGGAGAGCACTTTTTTTCTGTTCTTTGAATGATCAAAATTGGACCACATGCACGTGATTAGCACTTGGCTCAGTGGTAAGACATAATACTCCGAGCATGGGAGAGGTCTTAAGGTTGAGTTCGCATGGGGTTGTTTGTCTTTTGTGCGTGAGATATGTAAATGTTATTTACATATATAAAATTTGCATACATGAGTTTTACATATGTAAAATTTACACACGTGAAACAAGTTAGCATATCTGTATCTCAAAATCTATGAATGTTTTAAGACATAAAACTAAATATTTTAGATTTTAATGGATTAATAAAAAAATTTGAATGATTCAAGCTAAAAAAGAAACGCATTTGATACTACAACCAATACCAGGCAAATGTTGCATTGGTGCCTTCTTAACTAGGAAGGTGGCCTCATTTGCACGCCATAAATAAGCGTAAAAAACATAAATATGCACAAACGTTACTTATGTAAATGGGTGCAAACAAACTTAAGGGTTGTTTATTTCTTTTTAAAACTAGAAAGAAAAACATATCACATGCATTCATCAAAACAACTCACCTAAAATTCCAATTGCCTATTGTGGTTGACTGCTGGGAAAACAAATCCAAATTTCTATAGTCATGAGAAGGAAGAACACATCATAAGTATAAGGGTGATTTAATTAGTGCACATATTCTTAATCTGTAGAAAATAGGCAATGTGCAGAGATTGTAAGTCACCTTAAAAATGTAATATTGATGTTGCATAATTTTGTCAAAATTGTTTGACAACATGGTAGTCGAATTTAAAACTGTAAAAATTAATTAGTTAAAAAAAATGAGCATTGAGACAAATAGTTGTAATTGGACTTTGAATTCTACCAAAGTGCATGATTGGATTGCAAACCACTAAAGACATCCCTTGAAAGTAGGAAAGAAGATTCCCAAACAAATCTACCAGCGACATACAAAAGTCCAAAAGACTAATGATAAATAAGAAACATTATTCAAAGAACGGTAAAAATCTGAAATTTACTAGAATTACCAAATTCGACTAAAAAGATTGACATGAAATGATGTAACTTTGCTAAAATGCCTTCTAAAGTACTTGTCAAGAGCATTTAACTAAACATTCTACTAGCAGTTCTAACAGTTAGAGATCAAAAGTACCATTCATCTCAAGTTAGGGTACATGACAGGGCAACTAGTTTTTCTCCTTTTCTTTATTTTATTTTATATAGAGTGACAATTAAGGAGAAAAGGAGAAAGAACAGGGAAAAAAAATGTGCCAAATAATAGATGACTAAGGATTTTTTAATCTTGGAATCTTTTGGAAACGTCCTCTGTTCATGTCGCCTTTTAAAACAATGGTCTGAATCACCAAACCAAGGGTGTACAAAATGAATAACAGAAGTAATATGTATATCAAATGTAACAAAGGATCCATCTTTTCTTTGTTATGAAAATGAAAATGAAAATGAAAAGATCATGAGAACAGAATCACATGCTTTTTCTAATCAAGAACAAGAATATATGTTAGAAGTAATATGTATATCAAATGTAACGCAGGATCCATCTTTTCTTTGTAATGAAAAGATCATGAGAACAGAATCACATGCTTTTTCTAATCAAGTACAATAATATATGTTAGAACTCTCACAATAAGCAAATAATACAAAACAAAAAAAAAAAAAAAAAACAAAAAGGGCCTTTTTTCCTACCATTGCCTCTATAATGCTTCCAAGTTCCAACCCATCTTCTACAAATAAAGGGAACTCCTGTTGGTGATGTTGAAGAAGATTAACACCTTCAGAAGCAAGTGATGATAACCCCATGGCTTCAATTGGGCTTTGAGGGAGTTGGTGATGAAGGTGGTTTCATATCAGGATACTGCATCCACAAGTCAAAAACATTATAAGCACATGGATGCATGCCCATGTCAGTACAAACGCTATGCATATATTAAATGTGAGTACATGTATGCATTGGAGAATACATGCTTAAATATCTCTTATGATAAGCAACAAACATGTGTTTATCCACATGAAAGGAGATACATGTATGATAAGCAACAAACATGTATTCTCTACATAATTTCCACCTACCCCTATACACGTTATCCACATACAAGCATGCATGTCAAATTTACATGACCATTTATGCACTCCATATGCAAAGATAACCTTTAATGTCTGAACTCACAAACATGCTGTTAGGACAAAAAGTCAATAAAAACGGCAACAGGCGATGACAGACGGCTACAAAATTCGTCAAGTGGCAGAATCATGCCTCGCTATAGCGAGGGTGACGCTGGAAGCCCAGTTGATTCCGGACTCTTATGAAGTGTTTGAGATGGACTTCTTTTCTAAGTGGATAATTACAAGGAGTCTTAAGCACGAATTAGGGGCTATATATTGGGTGTTTCTCACAACCCAAAGAGACACAGATCATCTCTCAAGTTCTGAATTTGTGATCTAATTGAGAGAAATATTCTCTAGAGATTTATGAAGAGTTGTGCTGCCAAGTACTCTAGAGAGCAAGTTTCTTCTAATTCCCTTGTAGAAGATCATCTTCTTGCGTAGAAGATTTGAGGAGTCAAGCGTTGAATCTGTTGCAATCAAAGGTGTGATGTCGTTGAAGCGTGATGCGACACAAGGTAACTTCAGTCTTTAGATAGGGGATATTTAGGGAAGAAATCTGAGTTTCTTGTAATTGCGAAATTCATAGTGTTTGATTAGATCCAGTACAGATCGGTGGTTTTTTACCCGGTTTGGGTTTTCCACCTTAAATTTGGTGTCCTTGTGGTGTGTGCTTGTGATTTTATTTCCGCTGCGTAGTTTATTATTTTTGCACACTAGTGGGTTGATTGATTGAGTGGACCAATCTAGCGATCTCGAACCCTAAACCTTTCAATTGGTATCAAAGCGGGTTACACTAATTTGCTGTGTTTTATCTAAAGAGATTTCTAGAATGGTGTTCAATCGAGAAGGGATATCAACTTCTAAGCCCCCTTTGCTAGATGGTTCTAATTATGCATATTGGAAGCAAATGATGATTGGGTTCCTTAAGTCCATTAATGATGATGTTTGGGATATTGTTGAGGATGGCTACTCCAGACCAACGATTGTGGTTAGTGGACAAACTGTTCCTAAACCTAAAGCTGAATGGACAAAGGATGAGAAGCATGCCTCCAATTGTAATAACAAGGCAGTGAATAGTATATACAATGGAGTGTCTGCAGAAGAGTTCCGTAGGATTTCCACTTGTAAAACTGCAAAAGAAGCGTGGGAAGTCTTACAGACAGTATATGAGGGTACAGACACGGTGAAGCAATCTAAATTGCAAAGGCTGACTAAAGAATTTGAAACCATCGTGATGGAAAAAGATGAGACCTTTGATGAATTTTATGCAAAACTGATTGATATTGTCAATACTGTTTTCAATCTGGGTGAGAAAATTCAAGAAAACAAGATTGTCAAGAAAATTCTGAGGTCTCTACCTTCGAGGTTCGATTCTAAAGTTGATGCTATTGAAGAAAACAAGAATCTTGATACCCTCAAGGTAAACCAGTTGGTTGGAAATCTTCAAACCTTTGAAGTAAACCGTTTGGATAAAGGAAAATCAAAAGAGAAAGGTATTGGTTTGAAAGCCAACTCAGAATCAAGAAAGAAAGCTGAAAAGAAAATTGCGTCTGATTCTGAATCTGAGGCTGAAGATGATTTGACTGACATGTTCAATTGCTTCAAGGACTATATGAAGTCAAAACAAGTCAAGTGGAAGAGTTCTAAATTTGCGAAAAAGGATTCAGCAAAAGGAACTAAGTGTTTTGAGTGCCATGGCTATGGTCACTATGCTAGTGAGTGTGCCAACAAGAAAAAGGGTGCAATGAGAAAGGCTCTCAACACAACTTGCAATGAGAAAGGCTCTCAACACAACAGTCATCAGAAGAAGAACAAGATCCTTCAATTGAAACTTCTGAAACTGTGAATGGCAAGTTTGTGGCTTTCATGGCTAATTCTCTATCTGACAATGATACTGATGAAGATCATGCTGATGAGATGTCAGATCAAGAGAAAGATTATGAACCATTGTATCATAAAACATATGTTGATTGTGTTAAGATGTCCAAGTATGGCTACAAGATCTCTATCAAGTTTAAAGCTGCTCAAGAAGAAAATTTTGCATTGAAAATTGAATTAGAGCAAGCACTTGAAAAGATTCGTCTCTTGGAAAGTCAGAAAAACTGCATCGCTAAAAATTTGACTACTGATAGTCAAAAACTTGAGAAGACTGAACAAGAAATAGTGAATCTGAAGAAAGAGATAGTGATTGTGAAAGCTGAAAAAGAAGATTTGCAAGGAAGACTGAAGATCACTCTGTCTGAGTTAGAAGTGAAAAAAGCTTCACTAAACAAGATGAACACTGGTTCGAAGACTCTTACAAATATCTTGTGTAGTCAGAAGTCTCAGTTTGACAGAAGCGGTCTCGGTTATGATCATGGTGCATCCACTTCGAAAGCTAAAGGTAAAACAATTTTTGTTTCAAGTGTTGCATATGCTACTCCAGATACTGCACTTTCAAATAATGTGTCGAGTAGTTTCAAGAAAAAGAATGTGTCACGCACTGCACGCACATCCACTTGTCACCATTGTGGAATGAAAGGACACATTCGTCCCCATTGCAAGAAGCTGCAAAGTCTACCAAAGACAAAGCAATGGCGGAAGAATTTTTCTCCACCCAAGACGACTCCAATTTGGGTTAGAAAATCTGATTTGCCTAAGGAGTTTGCTCACACTATGCTGAAAGTTCAAACTACATAAGTGTGGGTGGCTAATCATAAAAAGCCCTGATCAAGGAGGTCAAGTCCCCATCCCCAATGCTGATACGAAGATCATATTGAGGGGGAGTCAAAATCGAGGGGGAGCTACTGCATCCAGATTGACGGAAGCTGCATGATGTTTTGTTTGTCAATTATGGACAAATTCAGGGGGAGAAGAATGAAGCCCAGAGAAGAATGAAGCCCAGAAGAGTTCTTCAAGCTAAGGCAATTCAAGATCTACAGTGCTGATTTTTTTGTTTTAAAAATTCATTGTATTTTGGGTTTTTCTTTTGGGTAGATCTTATTGTATTGTTCTAGGAGATTTGTCCAAGAATTGCCAAAAGGGGGAGATTGTTAGGACAAAAAGTCAATAAAAACGGCAACAGGCGATGACAGACGGCTACAATTCGTCAAGTGGCAGAATCATGCCTCGCTATAGCGAGGGTGACGCTGGAAGCCCAGTTGATTCCGGACTCTTATGAAGTGTTTGAGATGGACTTCTTTTCTAAGTGGATAATTACAATGAGTCTTAAGCACGAATTAGGGGCTATATATTGGGTGTTTCTCACAACCCAAAGAGAAACAGATCATCTCTCAAGTTCTGAATTTGTGATCTAATTGAGAGAAATATTCTCTAGAGATTTATGAAGAGTTGTGCTGCCAAGTACTCTAGAGAGCAAGTTTCTTCTGCATCCCTTGTTGAAGATCATCTTCTTGTGTAGAAGATTTGAGGAGTCAAGCGTTGAATCTGTTGCAATCAACGGTGTGATGTCGTTGAAGCGTGATGCGACACAAGGTAACTTCAGTCTTTAGATAGGGGATATCTAGGGAAGAAATCTGAGTTTCTTGTAATTGCGAGATTCATAGTGTTTGATTAGATCCAGTACGGATCGGTGGTTTTTTACCCGGTTTGGGTTTTCCACCTTAAATTTGGTGTCCTTGTGGTGTGTACTTGTGATTTTATTTCCGCTGCGTAGTTTATTGTTTTTGCACACTAGTGGGTTGATTGATTGAGTGGACCAATCTAGAGATCTCGAACCCTAAACCTCTCACATGCATTCATCCATAACTGCACAAAAGGATGTATCCACTTAAATGCATGTTTGTGAGTTCAGACATTAAAGGTTATCTTTGCATATGGAGTGCATAAATGGTCATGTAAATTTGACATGCATTCTTGTATGTGTGTAACGTCAAACGTGTATAGGGGAGTTGGAAATTAAGTGGAGAATACATGCTAATAGGTGGGATAAGGCTTCAACAATGATAATGCAATGATAATATGAGTATATTAGCACCCCATTATTGGTGTATGTAGTTACATGTGCATGAACATGTGGATTGATATGAATGTGGATGTGTTTGTACAATGCTGAAATATCAGGAATGCATATCTTGATTAGTGTGCATTTATAATTACAATGGCGTACTATACATGTATGCATGGGTGTACTTGTATTTGTATGAATGTGGATGCAATCATTTGTGTAAAAGTTTAGATGCATGACGAATTTTACCATACACGTGCATTTGTATTTTGCACACATATAGACCCAGCTAGACACAGGCCAATTGATAGGGATTAAGGGAATGTAAAGGGGGTATTCTGGATAGGTGATTTGCAAAATTTCACCTCAATCGAGTGACCATCGCCATATGATCTCTTCACGATTAGAAAAGTTTGGTCCCACTGTCCATTCTGCCAGACTTCAAACATATGACTGCAATCATCCATGAAGGGTAAAGTTCCACCCATCCCAAACTCATCATGGCCCCATCACATTCTCCTTACCCCATGAAATGGAATGGATCCAGGTGAGCCACAATGGGTATGCATTGTCACGCCATCTCACTGAAGCATTCCTTAACATATGATTACCTAAAACTTATGCAAACAACCGATAGAAGAAAAAAAAAGACCAATATATATATACACACCCCTCACTGAAAATCTGGAAGTAGATGACTTACATTTGGGTATGGTGACAAGGACTGTTGACGCCCAATATTTGCTTGCAGACTAGTTCCTATAGGTTTTATATATCCATTTTCTGAGGTTTTGTCTCCATCGAGAAGGATTTTTGTAGAAGCTGCCACGTTATCACCGCTTTCCTCATCAATTCTCTCACTGTTCACAACAAGCTTTCGGGAAGTTTTTCTTTTGCCCTTCTTACTCGGATAAACATGCGTAGATGGTGGAAGAAGCTTTTCTTGAATTTCCTGCATATACACATGAAAATATAGTGATTTTCTTCTTTTTAGAAAGGTAAAGAAAACTTTATTAAAAAAAAAAAGCATCAAGAAATACAATCAAACATCATACAACAAGCCAACTTGATTAGCCCCATTTTCAGCTAATCGATCAGCCAAACAGTTAGCCTCACACCATAATGCAAGTAAGAAAATGGGATTCAGTCATTGATCACATTCCCTCAATCACATAACTACATAAGCAAGCTACCGAGGATATGGAGCGACAGATGAAATTCAATGAGAAGCACAGGAAGAACCTGTCTCAACAAAGAACCTATGGCACCCAATCTCTCTTACAACCTTGAACCTACTGACAATGTCACGGCTTTGGCCAGATTAGAATTCACCCCAGGCAAAGATCCGGACAAAATAAGAATCTTAACCCCATTACTATCATGGATAAGCCCTCTATAACCTGCTCTTTCTAACCCCTTCAATTTGCTACCATCAAAGTTCAATTTCCCAAAATCCACTGGCGGAGGGACCCACAAGGCACAATTCCTAACATAAACCTTACACATAGGGAACACATCAGCCCATCACCACTACATATTCAACAGATAAAAGGGCCAAAACTCCTTAAGGAGCACCCCTAGATATTGCCTTCCACCAATCGTTAAAAACTACTTCATAAGCCAATGAGGACTTACTCATAGAAGTCTGATTAATCCTCCTAACCATAATCCCCATGAATAGCACAAAAACACAAACCCCCTTCCACAAGATGAACCAACACCTCACCAAGCAGCCAACAGTACTTGGGAAAATCCAAGAAACCCCAGAGAGATTCAGAAAATAGCACCACACCTCTATGGAAAATGGATACTGAATTATTAACAATGAACAGGTCCTACACTCCGTAAGTGTAGAATACAAATGCTGCCAATTTCTAAGATGATCCACCTTTGACAGTCGGATACTTCAAAATAGGCCATGGATCATCTCTTTATCTTAGAATTTTGTTTATCCTTCTAATCACAGCGGTGAACACTGGAAACAAGAAAGAAAATAAATTGCCAAACTAGCCCATGCAAACCTCAAAAGAGCAATACAGTCTCCGAAAGGTTAATACTTGCATTTCCATGTAGCCACCTTCCTTTTAAACCTCTACTGGTCTCTATTTTTCATAACTATGGTGCAGGCATTGTGCAGAGTGATGGATTCAATTTGTCAATTCGGACGTTTTATTTTAATTAATTTAGAAAATTTGGTCTAAGGTAGATGCAACCAACTCAAATCATTTATTTATTGGCCCTGATATTCGGAAATTGCCTGGATACGGACCTGAAAGTTAGGGTCATACCCAGACTGTTAGCCAGATATGGGGCTAACTATGCATAAGTTTGTCCGGACCAAGATTTCTCAGTTCAGTTGGAAGGCAAGCATCCAGTCTATCAATCAGTTCAAGTTATTGGGGGCAGTCCTGCATTGCTTAAGTGTCTAGTCAGGAATCGGTTTCATCTGCTACAATTCTGTTGGATGGGTGTTATTGTTGGAAGGTGCAGCTCTTGGTCCTGTTGGGCCTCCAAGGAAATAGGCCCAAGTTCTAATCATCACCAACCATGCCCTTAGGCAAACAGACTCATCCCATATCCAATGGACTAATACAAAGGGGATGGCAGTCCACCCTATTTGTACATACTACCATGTATCGTAGGCTATTCAAAGATCATTATGAGTACGTTATATAGCTAGATTAAACTAGGAGCAACCTCAATCCAATTGAACAGGAACCAATGTGGATCAAAAATCCAAATACAGATCCAAGTTAAGTCAGGTTCACTGTGCCAGGGGATGAATTGACCCAGTTATGACCATGAAGAATTAGCTCAACTTGTCAACTTCAATCACCAAAGGTGCTAATCAGCTAGCACCATAAAACAAATCTGTCAGGACTTAAATAATTATTAATGCAGGAGAAAATACTCTAAAACCTTAAACATATAAGAAAAATAAGTCCGTAAGTCTGCAAAACAGGGTTCTGCTTTTAGTCGGATATCTGGGCAATGAATCAATCCTTAAAGCCAATATGGTGGAAACATAAAGAGTGTTGAGAAGAAGACCTGCCAACCATTCTTGCCTCTGAGCCCTCCCTTGATTGCATATGCCTCTTTGAAGCCATTCTTGAACAACAATTCTGCTACTTTCAAGGACTCGCCATCGAAGCTACCTTACACAACATAAACAACACTTGACATCACAAAGCCAAGAATGAATCGTGTTCGTGAGGGTAACGTTCACTAACATGCATTCTCGGTAAAGAGAAAACAAGTAAAAAACAAGTCTAGCACCTTCTCATATATAGACAGAGTTTTCTACTCTTAATCACATAAGGCTTATTCAGAAACAATTTGTCCTCCATTCTATATCCATACACACATATTATTCATCTGGATATTACTACGTGTTTTCACTACTTTAAAAGTGATGCATGTCACTGATAATATGAGACAGCAATTGGATCACCAATTTTGAACACCAATATCCAAATGCGTATAGTGGGGCCATTAGGCATCTAGGAGATACCATTGTCATCATCAAATCATTGTCCAATTATGTTGGGGGCCGGCCATTATGCATCTAGGAGAAACACCAGGAACAAAAATCATGGCCCAGGGCAGGCCGGGCACTCAAAGTGTGTGGACTCAAAAGCACATCGAATTCCCAAATGCAAATCTACCACATTTGGCTTGGATGAACAAGTAACAAACTCATTTTTATTGTCCATAACACAAGGATATGTCAAAAGCAACCGTTCAAAAATAAAATAAAATAAAATAAGAAGAAGAAGAAAAAATAGAACATGTTAGGAGAATTTAGCACAGGCCTGTCACAAAGATTCATACTTACCAACAGTTTGTCCAGGAACGTGGATACATCTTCTTGGAACCAAGCATTTCATAACATGGAACCAAAATCCAAGTGATCATTTTCCACATGTCAATGTCAGTTCACATTACAGGGGAAGAAAAAAAAAAAAACGAACCCATATATAATATTTATGGCCCAGAGTGATGGGATAAACTATCAGAATGATGACGATCGTCTAGATAGCTATCAGGCACAGATCAGTAATAGCAAATCTAAAAACTTAAAACATTTTGCACCTATTTTTCTTTGCACTACTCATTTAGCATATCTTGTAATGAACCATGCACTAATCTTTCTCAGCATACAAAATTATTTGTATTTATAAAAAATGTAGCATTCTAACTTGTTAAGGAATCAGTGTTTGGTATTCTATATCAAAAATAGAAGATGGGTCAAAAAATATCATACTTGTCAAGAATACAGAGGATGGTATTCCCTGGATCGCTGAAATTCGCTAAAACCTCCTTTACAAATCTCTCTTCTTCTCCCTCCACAAACTCAACCGGAACAGCTATTTTATTCAGAATCTTCAAATTTGGAGAACGCAAATATGATAAACTCTGATTGTCCCGGATATCCAATAGCTGTGCACTTGGGTCATTTTTGAGCTTCCTGAAGGCATCAATAGCAGAAGCGTATTTAAATTTCTTCAGATAATATTCGATTAGAGGGATTACAACGAGCCAAATGAATGTGCAAGTAGCAACAAAAAATGGGTTTCGGTTGAAGAAATCATCGATGGAGATTAAGATGGATTCGATATTGATTTTATCCGAGACTTGTTCAGTTGGAACGGATGTCTCAGCTGCAAATGAAGGAAAAGGGAACGTATCTGCCATTAACAAAAGAAAAGAAGCAATTTTGAAGATTGAAAGGTGTGTCTGCAAGGGTTGTTGAAGATGAGAATCATGAATTTTCAGAAAAGATGTGTCTTTGTCGATTGAAATGTGACATTTGAGTGGATTTAAGAGATGGGTAGGAGGGATTCTCAGAAAAGACTCGATTTTGACCATTGAAGGGTTATTTTGAAGAAAATTTGCAACTTGGGTGCTTGAGATTTTGAGAAAATATGCTGTTTTGAGGATGGAAATGGTTTTGTGGGTCTTGAAAGAGCTTTTGAAGAGATGATTGGTTTGAGGGAAGGAAAGGCGGTTTTGGTGAGAACTGGTGGGATGAGAGATGGCATTATGGAGGGTGGAGAGGCGGTTTTGGAGGGGATATTGGGGTTGAAAAGAGGTTTTGGATATGGTTTTGAGGGTTTTGTGGTGGTTTTGAAGTGGTGGGAGAGAGGAAGAGCTAACGGTAAGAAACTCCATGAGTGCTGAGAGTAGTGCTGCAAGTTCTCATGGAGTTTGGGAGGTGAGGATAAGATTTCCAACAGAAAAATCGAGCTGACGAGATAACATTTTACATGAGGGATCCACGCGTGTGACACATCCCTGATCCCACACGTGAATCACATCAAGACCGTGCATTGAGTGGGCTCCATAAAGTAGCTGATCGGGCAGTAGAATCTTGTGGGTCCACTAACTTAATGGGCCACACTTCAAATTTCTTAGGTCCAATGTGGAAATCCTTAATTGAAGGCCATTTGTGTCAATTGAGTGTCAATTTAGAGACGGGAAAGTGCTATAGTTTGTGTGAAGAGGCTAGATAATATTTTTTTTATGCAGTTGAAAAATAGATAGTTGGTTGTGGAAGGCACAGAGGGCCTCTTTAATTTCATTCGAATCGAAAGACCTTATTTTAAGAAAAATAATTAAAATTAAAGTAAGAAATTTTAAATTTTAAAAATGACTATCAAATTATCTCCTTGATAATGAAAAATGAATCAAGAGATTCCTAGCCACAACTCCCTTCTTTTTTATTTTTGTAACCTAGGGTATCTCCCACCCATCCTATCCTCGAGTCTTTGATCCTGAGTCCGAGGGATAATCAGTTCTGAACAGCCAGCCCAAGAGTCTTTGACCTTGAGCCCAAGGGACACTCAACTCTAGACAATTAAGAACTAATCCCTAAAACACATGCAAACACTCCTCTCCATATGCACCGAATAAAACTATGGAAGGTGGCCAACGAAGGTAGATATCAAACAAAAGACATCTCCGCTTCTTGAGGCGCAAAGTCCTTGACCAACTGAAATCCCTAGTCACAACTCTAATAATTCAAAATCATACAAAAGTGATCTACAGCTCCTTCTTTTGTCCTTCACAACTCATTTCTTTAATAATAGTTGTTGGAGCCTCTTTTTCTTTCCATGCTTGAATGGTGAAGATTTTATTGAAGAGAACAGATGCAAAGAGAAGGAACCCAAAAAAAAAAAAACGACACCTGCAATAAATTAGAGCTGTGAGCTGAAGCAAAGTCCTATAATAAAGCATGCTGAATGAAGAGTAAGAGTTGGCCATGTAGAAAACTGGGAGAGAACGACAAAGTAGGTCAAGGTAGTTGTTGGATTGGAAGCCCATTTGACCATGAGTTCTTAAGTAGTCAAGTGCAAGCAAACAGGTCCAAAGAGCACGTTTGTGTAATACAGTGGTTTTGAGGATTCTTTAAAGGCTAGTAAGAAAATGATTAGCACAACTGTGATATTTGTATTATTATTATTTTATTTTATTTTTGGATAAGGAAGGGTGTCCCAGCTCTTTGGACTAGAATAATTCCTACGGGCCCAGAGGGAGCCGGGTAAATTTCCTGTGGCCCCAGTGTAGTAGTGCAAATTTCCTGTGGCCCCAGTGTAGTAGTGCAGTTTAGAACTCTCAACCTTCGGATGCAAACCATGGTCCTAGGCCAACTAAAATACAACAACTTAGAAAAGGTGAGTTATTCATCTCAACATCAACAGCACGCCCAAACAGCTAAACAAATCAGTCCTTAATTCAAATCGTATCGATATCATGTGCTTAAATAATTAAATATAAACTTTGGTACCTATTAATAAATATAAAATCTAAAACTTTCGACGGAAATTAATATTTGAAAGTAGCCGAAAATCTACAAAATAAAATTAGAAAAAAATTAATACCTATAGTTGTATCATTGGCTAATTTTATTTAAATATTAAAAATAAAAATTATTCAATTCCTAACAAAATATGAAATTCAGAGGTGGGTCCTACAGCTGGGATAGTCCAAATGTGCAGTGTGCAGGAGAAAATTTTCATCCAAAATGAAAAAAAGAGTAAAAGAATGCTAGAAAAATCATTTTTAAAAACAAGCATAAATTTACACCTATTGATCAGCACAGGTATTCAAAACATAGATGAAAATGACAAGATATCAGTATGATTTCATAATAACAACAATAACTTTATGGGCAATGCCCCTGGGCCCTGGCATTCCACATTAACTTCTTCAGTAGATACAACACTGAACTAAGCGACCATGCCTTTCTTTTATTGGCAACCACTTAGAAGTGCTCTCATGCTATATCTGGGTTCATACCCTTCAACTTTGGGGCTGTTATCTTATGGATTGGCCTGATTATCAAATGAACTTGGCCTGGTCCATTGGCAACCCTAACTATTACCTTCTTCAAGATGATTAAATCATTGTCTGCTATTATAAGAAAAATTGGACATTTGTTCCTCTTCTCTACTTTAAAATTCAAGACAACACCTTACAAGACAAATCTTGGATTGATAAAAATTCACTACTATTTTTATTCTATGGAAGTTCCACTCAGACAATTGTAAATATAAATTAGATATCTTTAAGTAACAGTTGGTGCTCTCTTCACATTAGAGACTGCTTCAAAGACCTCTTCCACCTTCCAAGCTTCTCTCTCCCCTGAGATAGTCAAATGCTCTAAAAGTTATATTCATTATTCAACTAGGATTCGAGCTCTAGGATTAGGCACTCAGTAATAAGCATGTCTACAAATTTCTTATACTAAAAACAATAACATAGTTAAATAAAATTAACATCAACATCATTGAGGCCTTTTCCCATCTAAAAATACCAAGTTATAGAAGTTTTATAAGTTATTAAAAATAAAAATATATAAAATTACTGCCAAGACCCCATATTCTGATGCCCAAGACACATGCGGCGAATCTGACATCTTGACCAGTACCCAATGAACAGAATGAAGATTTGTGTACTCTTCAAATAACTCAGTAATAGAATTAAATTAAGCTAAAATTGAAAATTTGCATGGCAATGTAATTATTAAGCAAGTTACGGGGTGCTCAATATGGTGAGAAAATGTTATCAGAAGATATCAGTCAGGTCTTGCAGCCCATAATTTCTTTTTTTTTTTTTTGCTCTCCGATTTTATGCATGTAATTATGTGGCTGCAGGATGGATGCATGTTCTTAGTTGTATGGCCAAAAACTGAACCTCTAACCATTGAAAAGTTCAACTCCCAAATTCTGAAAAGGATCAGTACTACCTTAAAATCTTTACAAGTTAAAAAAATTCTGAAAACAAGAGCAGAACTAGAAGATTTACAGACAAACATTATGAAATGGACTACTGTTGAAAGAAATATGCAAATAAACATACCTTCCGTGGCCCAACTGCCAACTCATTATCTATCACAGAGATTGCCTCAAAACCCATGGGATGCAACACTTCCTCATAACTGCAAAAAATGAAGAAGCCACAGAGCATTGATAGTTTTGAAAAAAATTATTTGCAAGGGAAAAATGTTTAAGTTTGAAAGCTTCTTGAGAATATAGGCCAATTGTTTCAACATGCAGTCTTTTGCCATATAATATAATAGTAAATATCCATCTTATCAATATAGCAATATTCAATGCCAAGTCGTACAATATTGACGCATTTGCACTTGGACTGTCACCAACTTAAAAATACAAAATTGTTTTAAAATTCACATATTAGATTTCTTCATATGCAACCTACATAAGCTTCACCAAAAGACACGAGACGCCCCAGTGGCAAGGATGTCCCATCTCACACAGCTGCCTAGGGATCAATCCCTAGGCAGGTAGTTTGTCACAAGTTGTGTACCACTCACCCATCAAGCCAAAATAATAATAATAATAAAACCTGTAGAAGCTTCCTCAGCTTAACCATTCAAAGCAAAGGAACAAGATTTTGAACAATAAATAGTTAAGGCAAGGACTTACTCAGCCAAAGAAACTTTATATGGAGGACCTCCTTTATGATCGCTAATCTGTAATGGCAGCAATATTATATTAATTGTAAAAATATAATTGCATAAATTGGAAATAAAAATTTTCCTTTCTAAATTGTCACATCTTTCAAATGTATGCTTGACACATTGTTTTCTCAATGAAATGTATTCCTCTTAAATATAATAAGAGATGCCATTAAAGGAACAAGCTGAAAAAGAAGAAGTTTATTAATTATTAAGGGTGGCTTTTCCTTTGTATTTAAAATATCATATTATTATTAGATGGTATTAGAAGTTTCTTCTTATATTTTTAGTGAAACCTCATAGACATTTTAATTAATGTTAAAGCGAAGGCAGCCTTATTTTGCATCTTGCGCAAGTCCCATTGGGTATCACAAGTATTTCCTTTTTTCATCTTCTACTGCTTAATAGCGGATAGCTTGTTACCAATAAAAAAGAAAAGAAAAAGTGGACACCTTCTTGTTGACACAACAGGCTGCAATTAGGGTTTATAAAATCAGTAGACGAGTCTTTGTAAAGGTTTTGCGCCCATATGGATTGATGCAACTCTAATAGTCTAGTTACTCTAACTCTTAACTTTAGAAATAAAATGATCCAATAGCAACAAAAGAACATAAATGACTAATACATACTGGAAACATCAATGTTATAAGCTCTCCATCACGCTTTAACAAATCTCGAACACAACGTGCCCAAGATGACCTCAAGCCTGGTTCAATTGCACAGAAGAACCTGTCATTGTCCACTTCAAAAATGAGCATGTAAAGAAATTTTCATTGGAACTCTACCAAGAAATATGATCCCAGGACACGTATCTGGCACTTGTAACTGCCACATCCGGGTAACATAGTCGAGTAAACAGTAGGTGAAAAAAGAAATGAACTTCGATCCAGAAGGTCAAATCTTACGTATAATCGAAAATGAGATCAAACAACTCCCTTGGTTGCCAAGTGAAGAAGTCTGCCTTCAAAAATGTGAAATAATCTGCGTTTGGTGATGAAGAAGAAATCTGTCTTGACATTTAAATCTTATTGTTAGACATATATCAATTCAGTAAAAGGTTTACTAAATGAGACCCTTCATTTAGGCTTTTGAAAACTCAAAGGTCATAATAATGACCAGAGGATGATTTAAGTGCTATTGCATGTTTCACCTATTGCTATATAGTCCATTTTATCAAGTTTTCAAATGGCCTTTTAAAGTTCTTCAAATTTTATTTAATCCAAATTCACCTTTAACTCGACTGAAGTCATAATCAAGTTGAATTAACTCAAGAGGGTTTTTGGTTTGAAGCATTGGATGAATCGACTAAGACAAAACAAGAATGAGGAAATTGAGAAATCTTAATTATCTTCCAAATTCGAGATGATTCCTCATTTCCAATTTTTTCTCCACAGGACCTCGAGTGACATGTACTGCAGGAAATGAAAATGGATAGAAACCTACATGGATGTCTCCCATGCCTCAAAAACGGGTAATGTAGGGCCCATCAAACCTCCATGTGAATTGATAGTGAATTAAGTAAAGAATTAATCTCTTACTAAAAAGGTAAAAAATTACACACACACAAATTCCTTAAACAAAGAAATGCATTCCAGCTCTGTGGGGTCCATTTGGGCCCATCTTTGATTTGTGCAGGCCCTTTCACACTCTCAACCACCCGTGCTCTGGTACGAAGCCCAATGTCACTTGCATCAAACTACTATCCACCATTAGATTGAATCTCAAAGAAATCTATGATTAAAAGACCACTCAAGGCTATTAAATCATGGGCTAGGATGATCTGACGGGGTTGATTTTTATTCGACCCTTATCCACTAAGAGAACTTACCATGTACCCAACCCCCACCAATAATAAGGCATCTAATTGGGCACCACGAGCTGGACTGCATATGAAGATTATGCAGTCTGCTCGCAGGAGAACATTGCCCTCCTTAAACAATAAAAACATAATTAAACAACATATAAAACAAGAATTGAATAAATGCTGAAGTACTAAGAAAAAAAATAAAACTGCAATATATAATAAAACTTTGCAAGGTACAAACCTACATCACACAAAAAGGAGAGCCTTTTCAAACAGACTATATAAAACTTTTCATAAACATTACAGGCAGGAAAATGAGAAATGCTTCAAACATTGCAAAGTGCAATCATCCTCTCACGCCTTTACAAACAGAACATATGTTGTGTTTGCCTGTAAAAATATGCCTTTAGCTATAGACTACATGACGAGCATGCAGACTCTGCGGAATGGAGATAGCCCAAATTGTCTACCTTGTATACGTGTATTGTGTCAGTAATAAGACATCGCCAAATCGTCTATTCTACAAAGCTCACCTCTCTTGCTTTCTTAATAGCATTGTCTGCTATATCCAAACCTACAACATAGCGTTCAGGGCTGGCAATTGCAACCACATCATATCCCTATCACATATGAAAATACAATTGTCAGATGAATAGTTAAATCATAACAGAATAGCAATGACATAAAATGCTTCTGATGGTTACATCCACCAAGTATCATTTGCTGAATATGAAAAGCTTGAACCCTAGTTTTACCATCAAGCTACACAGATTTCCAAAAATTTAGAACAAGGATACATATTTTTAAGGATAATGGGAAATGTGTGTGTGACTGTATGTTTGCAACAACAAGATGAAGTCAGATGGTGTTAAATTTGAATGATTGCTCCAAGGGCTTACAAAACTTGGATGAGTGTCAAATTCTGGACTCGCTGCTGTACCGAGAATACAATTCTTTTGCATCATCAAATCACAGTGTCAAAACTTTTCGCTAATTCCACTAAGATCATTAATGCATGGGTTACTCTATATAATTTCAAAAACATTAGCCAACTTTATTGGCTTTAAAAGTAGCCCAAAAAGTAGGTTTCCACTGACCCAATCTAGTAAAAAAAAGGTGTATATCTACACGCGTGAAAAAAGAGAGGAAAAAAGAGTAGGAGTGTAGGACACACACTGCCGCATCCAGGGATCAGAGCCCTTCCTTTGGGGAGTGCTCCTGTCTGGAGAAGATGTAAAATCACAGGCGTAGGCTGTCTCAAGTCCCAGGGAGTTAGTCTTTGCTCCCAAGATTTCACCCATCCATCTGTCCATTCAAAAGGCATGAACTCAGAAACAGAGTTTTCCTCTATTAAGCTAAAGTGCACAACTAATCTTAGCCATTCAATTGTGCATAGAGAAAAAAGAGAGGCACTCTCGTACTTAGCTGCCTCTATGGAGTTTCTCATGTATCTCCCTAAGACTGAATTGTAGGACTGACAAATTCGTTGTGTAGACTGTCAGAACACCCCTGCCTGGCCAGCCCTTGAACTGGCAGCAGCAACACGAGACATTCATTGGAATTGAGCTTGTGTGTGTGTGTGTGTTTTGATTGGTAGCTTGTGTAATATGTGATCGCTTTCCATCTAATCACACATTTTACATGTGCTCAATGCAACAGTGAGTCTGAAAATGAAAGGTGGTCACTTGTCTACAGTCCAATTCAATCAACACAGGCACGTTTGTTAAGCGCTGCAGAAAACCGGTTCCGTGGACAACCTTTTATGCCCCACCCCCACCCCAATTGGAAATGCTGTTCCAGGGCATCATGGAAATTTTAGTTCATTTTCCTGCTTTTTCTCACATAAAAGCAGCCCCATCAAACTAGGAATTTTTTTTTTTTCTGTAGAAAGCCGTTTCCACTTTCCACCTTTTTCCTGCAGAAAAGCGTGCTGGTTGCTAATTCGCAGGAATTCAATCCAATTCAATTCCATAACAAATGCCCTTAGCGCTACTGGAAGGTACTTAATGTGGCAACCACAAAGTTGAGAGTTCAGGAGATTTCACTTATCAGTAGGGAAAAAGAAAGTTCAATCCAGCTGCAAATATCACACTGCTGGATTAGTTTCCAGTTCAAAGGGTGAGGATGAGATCCAACAATTCTGGACTTGCAAAAGGTCGGCCCCAGTGTGCAGATTCCATGGGGATACATGGGAAATTCCAATGTACGTGGCTACTTGTAAACCTGATTCATTTAAGTTCTTTTAATAATCACAAAATCAATCTGCAAAACAATCCTTACAAATACCTAATCCAATCCGCAATTCATCCCAACCAAAAACTAAAGCAAAAACAAACACACATCACAAAACTACCAAACAACCCACAAATTAAGAACACCAATCTCTCCAAAATCCAACACCCATATCATAAAAACAACCAAAAAATTAAAAAACAGACCCACAATTCCTCACACCCATCTGCAATTCCCCCAGAAACCCATACCCCAAATTCTCCCAAGAAATTCGTGTGCTTTCTTCCTTCTTTGGTTGAAACCCATTAAAAAAAAACGACATTCGAGAAAACTTAGAGGCCCCCAAAATCAACAAAATTCGATTTGGATAGATTGCGATCACCTGCGGAGCTTTCGTTTACCAATTCCTGTAGTTTTGTCACCTTTGGATTGGTAGGTGGGTCGAGAGGTCGGTCGGCTCCCCTGATTACCATCTTCACTTGGGTTTGAGAAAGGAGTGATTTCAATCGGATACGGAGATTGAAGTTTTGGAGAAGAAGATTATTTGCAAAGGGTTGAGAGCAGAGAGCCCACATCACATTCTCTGTTGCTAACGTATTAGGAATGGTATATAGTTCGTAATACTGTCTGAACCTATACATTCAAATGGTTTTGGTGTCAGTGCACCTCAAGAACATTTGAATTTGTAGATTTCATTCATCTGCACAGTCAAATCAGTGTACCACCTTTGATGGCAGGCCATGTAGTGTAGACCCCATACGGGTAAGAAGTTTGGCGGCTTCATGTGATCCGGACCAATATGATCTGGCCCATTACATTAGGTGATGTTTCACAGACAAATCCTTAGGGCACGTTTGGCAAACTAGAGATGAGTCCTCTATCTTGAGGATTCCTTTGATTAGATAGAAACAACCCATCCACACAGAGGATTTCTCAAGACAGTTCCAAGTTTGTCAAAAATAGAGGAATCCTACCATTTGCATAATAAGTGATCCAAGTATTATAATTTTTTGCAAATCTCTATATAATCCATGTAATATCAAGGGCTGAAATTTTACACCATAATCGTTCTTGGCTTTCTAGAGAATGTGAATGGTTCAGATATTACAAACGGGCCCACAAGAATAAAATAAATAAATTTTTAGTCTCCGTACCATTTTACAAATATCTCAATATCCATGATAGATCAACGGCTAAAATTTGAGCCCCTGGCCGTATTTGGTCTTCTGGATATGATGAACGGTTCGGATCATGGTTTTGAGGCCCAAAAAAAAATTGAAACACACGGACTGCTGCATAATCCCTTGTTTGCACTGTGGGAGATCAATGGTCAGAAATGTTCTCACATTTTCTTATGATTCATGAAGAATCACGCTGCCAAATTTGCCTTAGTAGTAATTGTGGGCATTCTGAAGAGTTTTAATGGTTCAGATTATTCAAATGGGTCCCACATAAGTCCAAGAATTAAGATTCAATGGTCTGGACTCTTTTGAAAATATCTCAAAATCTGTGCATAATCAACGGCTGATATTTCACTGTCCAGCCGTTTTGGGACATTTAAACAAGATTATCGGTTTGGATCTCAATTGTAAGGCCTATAAAAACCAAAGATTTGAAAAAAAGAGTAACCCGTAAACTACCGTGTGAATCACTGTAGCACCGCATATCCATCATTCCGTTGATTCTTCGTTTCTGACAGGGGAGGGTCTGACTGAGCATATAATCAAAAGCGTTGATGCCGTGAATCCATGAGGTGCTTTTCTTTGCATTCCCAAATGTGGATTTTCCACGGGAGCACGGAAAAATCAAGAGGAATCCTCTCCGAGGATGGTTACCAAACGTGCCCGATTTTTGCATTTTACAAGGATTTGATCTTTCGGCGTAGAATTTGAAAATCTTCACTTAAATTAATTTGTAGACCAAAACCAGTTTTTTTTAATTTACTATATGCATCAATGTGCACCGATGCATATGTGAAATCCTCATGCATATAAATTCTTAGCGAAGAATTCTCAGTCCAAGGGTTGTAAGAAGAGTCGTGCTATTGGGACACAGATTTTTTCTTTTCCCACACACACACTTAAAAAAAAAAATAAAAAAATTGGGAAATGACCTCCTTGCCCACCCTCTTCCTTTCTATCTCCCCCACCTCCCCTTTTCACCTCCGGCTCCGGCCGGCGCCGGCGACGGCGCCGGCCGAACTCCTCCCCTTCTCTCTCTCTCTCTCCCTCTCCTCCCTCCCTCTCCCTCTCCCTCTCCCTTTCCCTCCCCACTGTTTTCTCCCTCTCCCTCCCCCACTGTTTTCTCTCTTTCCTCCTCCCTTTCCCTCCCCCCACCTCCCCCTTTCACCTCCGGCTCCGGCCAGCCGGCGCCGGCCCCGGCCGAACTCCTCCCCTTCTCTCTCTCCCTCTCCCTTTCTCTCCCCACTGTTTTCTCCCTCTCCCTCCCCCACTGTTTTCTCCCTCTCCCTCTCTCCCCACTGTTTCCTCCCTCTCCCACCCTCTCCCTCCCCCACTGTTCTCTCCCCCTTCTCCCGGTCTCTCCCTCCCTATCTCTCTCCCTCTCCTTCTTTCTCTCCCTTCTCTCATGAAGTACGTTGCTCTGGCGGGGGAGAAGCTGCACCGTCAGCTTGCTGACGAGATCCGACCCATCGTGAAATCCAACGGCGGGGTGGTGACGCTGTCGGCAATTGAGAAGATGCCGCTGACCAAGTCGGTAGTCTACGAGGCGCTGCGCATTGAGCCGCCAGTGATGTTCCAGTACGGGAAGGCGAAGAAAGATCTGATCATTGAGAGCCATGATGCTGCCTTTCAAGTGAAGAAAGGTGAGATGTTAAAGGGAGGAGGAAAGAGAGAAAACAGTGGGGAGGGAGAGGGAGAAAACAGTGGGGAGGGAAAGGGAGAGGGAGAGGGAGAGGGAGGGAGGAGAGGGAGAGAGAGAGAGAAGGGGAGGAGTTCGGCCGGCGCCGGCGCCGGCGCCGGCCGGAGCCGGAGGTGAAAAGGGGAGGTGGGGGAGATAGAAAGGAAGAGGGTGGGCAAGGAGGTCATTTCACAATTTTTTTTTTTTTTTTTAAAGTGTGTGTTGTAAGAATTCTCTTATCTTGAGATTCATTACCTACCACCAAACATAATATAGGCCCTAAATCCTTTGATGCCAGACTTTCCACCAGTGAGGCCACCTATAAAATCCACACGCCAACAAAATATGAAGTTGCAGCAAATCATAAGACAGCTGCATGCATAGAGAACTCTACTAGGTTAGCACATGATTTTTTTTTTTTTTTTCTGTTTCTTACCAACTTTATAGTGAGATTCAGCCCTTGTGGCCTGTACACTGCTCCAAATCAACACAAATAACTATGCAGATCCCCAGTGAAAGCTGAAGCAGATCTCATCTCTTCATAGGATAAAAAATTAGCCTCCTCAAAGTTTTAGAACCTGAGAAATGATAAACTGCAAACCGGCAATTTTAAGCAAATCCTTCCCAACAACAGCAGGGTGTCTTTAGCCTCAATTTCTCATTGTGGTGTAATCATTAATGACCAGCCTTTTGGGTTGGGAACAAAGTCATAGCCGGCTGGTGTTTCCGTTGCTATGGCGGTTTAATTTGTTTTGGTGATGAGATATTGTAACACCCCGACCCAAGTTGTTCTTATTTAATGCTAATTAATTATATTTTAATTAATTTAATTGTACTTAGTTACTAATTAGGATAGTTTATGTAAATTATGGAATTTCACATCATGCATCATTTACACGTCATCTTGACGCCAACGCGTATATCTCTTTGAACACGTCAACTTTCGTATTAAACTTGACCCCATTTGACCAATCATTGAATGAGTGGGCCACCATTTGACCCAATTTGGAAATAATAGGTTTTGGTGGGTTTATTTGCAAAATGAGTCATCTTATCCCTTTAAAAAGGATAGCTCATCCTTTTCTTTCATTTCCTTCCATTCACTCTACTCTCCTTCTTCTCCATTTCTCTCCTTATCTCCTTCCAATCACTACAAGCAAGGAGTGTTTTTGTTTTTGAAGCCAAGATTGAGACCCACCTTCATCTTCTTCATCTTCTCTTCTCAATGGATTGACAAGGAACTCTCTCCATTTTTCCCTTTCTCCCTTCCAAATTCGAAATTATTGTCAAAGGTAAGCAACAAACCCTATAGTTGGTGATTTTGAGTTATATTAGAGTCAAAGAAAGTCACATCTTTACATGCATTCATTTTCTTTCATCTTTCTATGGTTTTCCATTGTTAGGGTTTATAAATTAGGGTTTTTGAACTCTTTATACCAAGTGGTGAAGAGATTAGTATGAAAGCTTGGAAAGTTTGTAATTGAGGCAAGTATAAGCATAAAATAGGATTTATATATTGTTATTTACATTTGATTTGAATGGAGCTCTTATAAATGATTTTACCCTTTTTATGCATGAATGATTTATATGATTTTATTTGATAAATGGATTTGGAAGAAATATATGTTGTGGAAAGCAGTAAGAGACTCCATTTTATTGTGTTTGTAGTAGGAGGAAGTGAGGGAAAAGAATGGATTGGAAGAACATATGGAAATCCAGAAATCTGAGATTCTGGACAGTTCGCATTCGCTCGAGCGAACATGCTTCTGAACCCTAAGCTTGAGCAACTAAGGGGTGCACTCGAGCGGCTAACTCTTTGGATGGGGTCCGCTCGAGCGAACTTGGGTCCGCTTGAGCGAACCTGAAGCACTTTGCTGGGCTCCTTTTAACCCATTTTTTGAGTGAAATTATCACTCTTAGCCTTTATTAAACCTCCTTAATCATTCCTAACGGATAATTAAGGTGTAAACCCTATTCCATAGTAAATTAGATTTTGTAAGAACCTTTTGTCCTTAAAATGGTACCCTTAACCTTAATAATTTAGCCCAATGGAAAATCACTAATCTATTTACTATCCAAGAAGATTAATTAGGAGACTCAACGTACCCTATAAATAGTGACACTAATTGAGTAATGACACGTTGACTTCTTAATCTATCTTGTATTGAATAGTAATAATCTATATGAATAATTAAATTGGTTAATAAATATTTTGATTTTCTTTAAATAAATTGCATTGTATCTTTAAATCGAAATTTCATCATTATCAATTTCAATTAATATAGTCGTCATATAATTCACATTATTTGATTCAACCATCCACTTTCCAATTTGTTATTCAATTGTCGTGTAATTATTTGATATTTGATGAAAGACTCGAATTGAGCAACATTCGATCATTTGAGGTTATTATTCAATTTGATTGTAAATGAGTACATAAAATATATTCAGATTTGATTTGTTATATATTCGATTTAGTTGGCATTACTTAGCTTCGACCTTGTGAAGCCCGATGGGGATAAGCATTGTTTTAGTTATTTGAGACTGCTGCAGTATGTCATCTGGAGCACCGGAACTCCAGAACCGGATAGCCAGTTAGCCTTTGGCCAGGCCGCTGGTGAGATCCCAACTAGATTTGCTCTCATAGAGAGGATGAGCTCATGTAGATGCCAGATTTGTATATAAATTATTGATTTGGATTTCGAAACATGGATATATTATTGATTTAATTTTGAAATCATGAATTTATCAATTATTGAACAAACATTTGGTTATTCTTTGTATTGATGCTTTATCAATCAATTGTTAATTATTTTATTTTGAAAATATTATGTATATCTCTTTTAGTTCCTATGCTTGCCAAATCGTTGTATTTGAGATACTACTCTTGGTGTCACAGGGATCCAAGATATTAAAGAAATTAATTAGTAATCTTACAGATTAAAGATTTGATTGGTAAGCTCATTGGTTAGTTAAGACAGCCGGAATACGTATCCGAGTGGTAAATTGGTTGAGACTAAGTATTTTGTACTTCATTTAGCTTAAAGTAATGCATATGATTAGTAGTTTTGCATTTGTACTAGGATTATGTTCATTTGAGATAAACATTTAGTTGATATTCATTAGAGTACTTTTGTACTATGCATTTAAAAGATATAATTATTAGTCTTGTTAAAGATTACATTGTATTATAATGGATTGGTTAATGGACTACTCATGGCTTTGATATTAATGTTATATATATATATATATATGCTTCCGCAATTAGATGTTGATTGAATGTGGAATTTTCACCTTCGTGAATTCGGACTTGGTCCGGAACAGGTGCGAGTTCAAGGGAGTACGTGTGTCACACCTTGGAAACCACTCTAATCAGGGAATTCTCGGGTCCGGGATGTGACAAATATTCCTTTAAAAAATTAAAAATGATCAAATATGTTGCGGCAAGAGCAATGAAACATGGGGTTTAAAAATTGTAACTACTAAAAAAAAGGGGTTAGTTTTAGTGATACAAAAGCATGTGGTTGAATAAGTATTTGTAGGGAATGGATTACGTGAGCAATTGATAGAGATACAACAAACATATATATATGAACTCAAGGACTGCCTTCATAGATATGCAACAAACAAATTAAACTTGAGAACTATGCCTCCATGAATTTGCCTACTTGTATGCTCGATTTATACAATTTCTGTTTTGGATTTGTAAATAGAACTTGCTCTCTTAAAGGGTCTCTTCAGAGGATATCCTTTATTTGCTTGAGCTCTTACGCGGCTTCCTTCATTGTTAGCCTTTAATCTGGCTTCCATTTGATGCACTTCATAGCAAGCTCTGCACAAGCCATTAGTTGCTTTATGTTTCTCTCCTTCAATATGCAAGGCTCGAAAATCAAGTGTAGCTGGTTCCCTTTCATCAATGAAATCGTGAAGTCCACCAACACAAATCCAGCACCTTCCCCAGTCTCACTCCATTCGAAAGTCTTCCTCCCAGTTAAAAGCTCGAGTAGAAGCACCCCATAGCTATAAACATCGCACTTCTCTGTTACTTGTCCAGTACTATGATAGTATAGATCAGCACTCCCAATAGTACCTACAACAATCGATTTTACATGTTTCTTGCCCAAGGGGATCAATATAGATTGCTCAAAACCAATTACCTGGGCAGCACAGTGTTCATCCAATAAAATTTTTGCAGATTTTATGTCTCAATGCACAATCGGTTTAGAAGTACCTGTATGCAGATAGGAAAGCGCATCTGCTACTTCAGTCTCAATTCTTAGACGGTTCTCCCATGAAATTCAACCGGAAAGGTCCTTTTCATGGATAACGTGATACAGACTTTCATTGCATATGAATTCAAAAATTGGCATGGGGGTTGCAGTCTCAAAACAACCACCTAAGATCCTCAATACATTCCTGTGATTGATTTGGGATAGCATGACAATCCCATTATAGTCAAATGATTTTTTTTTTGAATTGCTTTTCACATAATTCTATCCGGTCCTTTATATAAACTCCGATTGAAGTAAAATCTTAGGCCAGTTTATGCCGGTCATCTATTGCTCTTCAACTGTCCAGTTGTGGGTCATCGACTAAACTGTTATAATTATCCATCCATTAGAACATGAGACCCAATTGAGTGAACTCAAGGCCTAAGTTGTCATTTAAGGATGAGGTAATATGAGGGGTGGGGGTGTCGCTAGGTACTTTTCGGGCATCCAGAATGATATCAATCTCTCCTGTCTCGTTCAAGCATATATTTAGCAACTAAGTTTATCAAGGGGCTGGCCGTGGCCCTGTTCTAGGCAACCTAGTTAGTTATGGACGAGAATGTGCTCCGTGCTCTATCCTAACAACTAGGAATGAAAACCGGTCAGGTTGGAATTTATATATACAGGTCATAACCCGTTGCGTTTTAGGGTAAAGAGGACCTAACCTTTATTACTATTCAGAGCGGCAACTTAAAACTTGCATCAGCAGGGGTTGGGCCGAGTGGGGTTGAGAGTGTTTTGTATTTTGCTACAGAATGAGAGATTAGAGGGCTCTTATAGGGCCGTAAAGAGTTCCTGAAAATATTTAAAATCCACTTGATATTTTTCTTTTTTAAAAGAGTTGTGTGTGAAAGGACCTGACCGAGAGCCCCCAAAGAAAGAGGGAGCTCACAAGTATGGAGCCAATCGAACCCGACCCATGCATGTTTTAGGTTGGAAATGTCAAAATAATGACAGAGTCCTACTTGGGATTAAAAAAAGGTCTAAAAGGAGTCCCCGTGTAAGATTGAGGTCAACCGAGGAATTCCCACCCTTCATTTACTGGATCAGTTTTTACAGCCAAGTTTTGTATTTTTAAAATATAAGATTATGAAATTGCACGTGTACATTTCATAGAATTTTCCGCATCATATGCTATTAACAAACACAAAAACACTTTGTAAATGGGGCGGGCCCAGTTCGAGGAATCCAAAAGATAAACTAGTGACAAACCAAACTCATAGAAGATAAAAAGAGACGGTTTAGGAGAAAAGTTGTAAATGCAACTCTATCGCAATGACCATCACATGTAAAATTGCAAATGCTACTTTTCCTCCTCTCTGAGAGGAGGAAAAGTGGCGCACACAGTTTTACCGCGGTAACCACCAGCGGTAAAGAGGCAAATGTAACTTTCCGTCCTTTCTTAGTGGAGGAAAAGATGCAAATCGCGGATATTATGGAAGGCTCTAGTGTTCCCCACAAAGGGACGGGGAAATCAAGTTTTTTTTTTTTTTTTTACGTTTACCTGTATTTTCATATTTTACTTCTACAAATGTTGGCCGCCGCGTAACATTGGCGATTAAATTAAAAAAATTGGATATTCTTCTCGCCTGTTTTACATGAAAATGATTGAAGCTCCATCTTGGAGCACATATGATGGTAATTCGGACCTTTCAACTTGAATCTCATCCTCTCCAATTAACACAATATAATTTCCTATTGATCAAAATACATTTTTATCAATCATATGCAAAATCTAGTAGTGGGACAAACTCCTATTGAGGTGAAATTCGAAGACAAGTTACTAGAAATGATCGGATTCGAGTATAATGGTGTGAATTATCGTGATTTGGGCCCCATGGAAGAGTTCCGAGCTTCTGTTATGGTGCCCCGGGATCCAAACTCGATAAGAAAAAACTAACACAATCTTATGCATGGTTTTTATTAGTCCCTTTCCTTTTATCAAATGGTTGATCTTACAATGGGGCCAACTTCTATTAGGGTAATACTTGAGACTATCGACGCACAAAAAGGGAGCTGATTTTGAGTGGATTGAGTATCAATAGGTGGGACACGCTGTGAGGTACAACTCCTTCAACTTTGGATTTATTTAAGTCAATGACTGCGACAATGAGAGAGTTATGCTCCTAGATCTAGGCGGTTGATTTTATGGGGATCATTCTCTGAATGTTCTAGCCTAATGTGATGAAGTACTTGAAACTGAAACTAGCACTAGATCTTTTTTAAAATTTCGAACTACCATGCAAATTTTATTTTCAGAGCAATTGTTCAATATAGCAGTTCAAAAAACACTTGTATGTTACTTATGGCCAAATGATTTTGTTTTATTTTTTTTTGGAATTGTTTTTCACATAATTCTATCCAGTCTTTTATAGAAGCTCCGATTGAAGTAAAATCTTAGGCCAGTTTATGCCGGTCGTCTATTGCTCTTCAACTATCCAGTTGCGGGTCATCGACTAAACTGTTATAATTATCCATCCATTAGAACATGAGACCTAATTGAGTGAACTCAAGGCCTAAGTTGTCATTTAAGGATGAGGTAATGTGAGGGGTGGGTGTGTCGCTAGGTATTTTCGGACTTCCAGAATGATATCAGTTGCTCCTGTCTCGCTCAAGCATATATTTAGCAACTAAGTTTATCAAGGGGATGGTCGTGGCCCTGTCCTAGGCAACCTAGTTAGTTATGGACGAGAATATGCTCCGTGCTCTATCCTAACAACTAGGAATGAAAACCGGTCAGGTTGGAATTTATATATACAGGTCATAACCCGTTGCGTTTTAGGGTAAAGAGGACCTAACCTTTATTACTATTCAGAGCGGCAACTTAAAACTTGCATCAGTAGGGGTTGGGCCGAGTGGGGTTGAGAGTGTTTTGTATTTTGCTACAGAATGAGAGATTAGAGGGCTCTTATAGGGCCGTAAAAAGTTCCTGAAAATATTTAAAATCCACTTGATATATTCCTTTTTTAAAAGAGTTGTGTGTGAAAGGACCTGACTGAGAGACCCCAAAGAAAGAGGGAGCTCACAAGTATGGAGCCAACCGAACCCGACCCATGCATGTTTCAGGTTGGAAATGTCAAAATAATGACAGAATCCCACATGGGATTAAAAAAAGGTCTAAAAGGAGTCCCCGTGTAAGATTGAGGTCAACTGAGGAATTCCCACCCTTCATTTACTGGATCAGTTTTTATAGCCATGTTTTGTATTTTTAAAATATAAGATTACGAAATTGCACGTGTACATTTCTGAGAATTTTCCGCATCATATCCTATTAACAAACACGAAAACACTTTATAAATGGGGCTGGCCAGTTCGAGGAAGCCAAAAGCTAAACTTGTGACAAACCAAACTCATAGAAGATAAAAAGAGGGGGTTTAGTAGAAAAGCTGCAAATGCAACTCTACCGCAATGACCAAGACATGTAAAATTGCAAATGCTACTTTTCCTCCTCTCTGAGAGGAGGAAAAGTGGCACACAAAGTTTCAACTATAACGAGGCAAATGCAACTTTCCGTCCCTTCTTTGTGGAGGAAAAGATGCAAATCGCGGATATTGTGGAAGGCTCTAGCATTCCCCACAAAGGGATGGCGAAATCCGGGCTGAAGCTATTTTTTTTATTTTTAATATTACCTGTATTTTCAGATTTTACTTATACAAAAGTTGGCCGCCGCGTAACATTGACGGTTCAATTAAAAAAAAATGGGTATTCTTCTCGCGTGTTTTACATGAAAATGACCGAAGCTCCATCTTAGAGCACATATGATGGTAATTCGGACCTTTCAACTTGAATATCATCCTCTCCAATTAACACAATCTAATTTCCTATTGATCAAAATACCTTTTTATCAATCATATGCAAAATCTAGTAGTGAGACAAACTCCTAATGAGGTGAAATTCGAAGACAAGTTACTATAAAGGATCAGATTCGAGTATAATGGTGTGAATTACCGTGATTTGGGCCCCATGGAAGAGTTACGGGCTACTGTGATGCTGCCCCGGGATCCAAACCCGATAAGAAAAAACTAACACAATCTTATGCATGGTTTTTATTTGTCCCTTTCCTTTTATCAAATGGTCGCTCTTACAATGGGGCCAACTTCTATTAGGGTAATACTTGAGACAATCGAAGCACAAAAAGGAGCTGATTTTGAGTGGATCGAGTCTCAATAGGTGGGACTTGCTGTGGGGTACAACTCCTTCAACTTTCGATTTATTTAAGTTAAAGACTGCGACGATGAGAGAGTTATGCCCCTAGATCTAGGCGGTTGATTTTATGGGGATTATTCTCTGAATGTTCTAGCCTAATGTGATGAAGTACTTGAAACTGTAACTAGCATTAGATCATTTTTAACATTTCTAATGACCATGCAAATTTTATTTTCGAAGCAATTGTTCAATTTAGCAATTCAAAAAACACTTGTATGATACTTATGGTCAAACGATTTTTTTTTGGAATTGCTTTTCACATAATTCTATCCGGTCCTTTAAATAAGCTCCGATTGAAGTAAAATCTTAGGCCAATTTATGCCGGTCGTCTATTGCTCTTCAACTGTCCAGTTGCGGGATATCGACTAAACTGCTATAATTATCCATCCATTAGAACATGAGACCCAATTGAGTGAACTCAAGGCCTAAGTTGTCATTTAAGGATGAGGTAATGTGAGGGGTGGGGGTGTCGCTAGGTACTTTCGGACATCCAGAATGATATCAGTCTCTCCTGTCTCGCTCAAGCATATATTTAGCATCTAAGTTTATCAAGGGCCTGGCCGTTGCCCTGTCCTAGGCAACCTAGTTAGTTATGGACGAGAATGTGCTACGTGCTCTATCCTAACAACTTGGAATGAAAATCAGTCAGGTTGGAATCTATATATACAGGCCATAACCCGTTGCGTTTTAGGGTAAAGAGGACCTAACCTTTATTACTATCCAGAGCGGCAACTTAAAACTTGCATTGGCAGGGATTGAGCCGAGTGGGGTTGAGAGTGTTTTATTTTTATTTTTTATGATTACCTGTATTTTCAGCTCTTACTTCTACAAAACTTGGCCGCCGCGTGACATTGACGGTTAAATTAAAAAAATTGGATATTCTTCTCGCGTGTTTTACATGAAAATGATTGAAGCTCCATCTTGGAGAACATATGATGGTATTTGACCCATGCATGTATCGTATTGGATATGTCAAAATAATGACAGAATCCCACCTGGGATTAAAAAAAGGTCTAAAAGGAGTCCCCGTGTAAGATTGAGGTCAACCGAGGAATTCCCACCCTTCATTTATTGGATCAGTTTTTATAGCCAAGTTTTGTATTTTTAAAATATAAGATTATGAAATTGCACGTGTACATTTCTTAGAATTTTCCGCATCATATGTTATTAACAAACACGAAAATACTTTGTAAATGGGGCGGGCCAGTTCAAGGAAGCCAAAAGCTAAACTTGTGACAAACCAAACTCATAGAAGATAAAAAGAGGCGGTTTAGGAGAAAAGCTGCAAATGCAACTCTACTGCAATGACCATCACATGTAAAATTGCAAATGCTACTTTTCCTCCTCTCTGAGAGGAGGAAAAGTGGCACACACAGTTTTACCGTGGTATCCATCAGCAGTAAAGTGGAAAATGGAACTTTCCGTCCCTTCTTAGTGGAGGAAAAGATGAAAATCACGGATATTATGGAAGGCTCTAGCGTTCCCACAAAGGGATGGGGAAATCCGGGTTGAAGCTATTTTTTTTTATTGTTATGATTACCTGTATTTTCAGATTTTACTTCTACAAAAGTTGGCCGCCGCGTAACATTGACGGTTTAAATTAAAAAAATTGGAAATTCTTCTCGCGTGTTTTACATGAAAATGATAGAATCTCCATCTTGGAGCACATATGATGGTTATTCGGACCTTTCAACTTGAATCTCATCCTCTCCAATTAACACAATCTAATTTCCTATTGATCAAAATACCTTTTCATCAATCATATGCAAAGTTTAGTAGTGGGACAAACTCCTAATGAGGTGAAATTCGAAGACAAGTTACAAGAAAGGATCGGATTCAAGTATAATGGTGTGAATTATCGTGATTTGGGTCCCATGGAAGAGTTTTGGGCTTCTGTTATGTTGCCCGGGGATCCAAACTCGATAAGAAAAAACTAACACAATCTTATGCATGGTTTTTATTAGTCCCTTTCCTTTTATCAAATGGTCGATCTTACAATGAGGTCAACTTCTATTAGGGTAATACTTGAGACGATCGACGCACAAAAAGGGAGCTGATTTTCTGTGGATTGAGTCTCAATAGGTGGGACTCACTGTGAGGTATAACTCCTTCAACTTTGGATTTATTTAAGTCAAAGACTGCGACGATGAGAGAGTTATGCTCCAAGATCTAGGCGGTTGATTTTATGGGGATCATTCTCTGAATCTTCTAGCCTAATGTGATGAAGTACTTGAAATTGAAACTAGCACTAGATCTTTTTTAAAATTTCTAACGACCATGCAGGTTTAATTTTCCGATCAATTGTTCAATATAGCATTTCAAAAAACACTTGTATGATACTTATGGACAAATGATTTTTTTTTTTGAATTGCTTTTCACATAATTCTATCCGGTCCTTTAAATAAGCTCCGATTGAAGTAAAATCTTAGGCCAATTTATGCCGGTCGTCTATTGCTCTTCAACTGTCCAGTTGCAGGTCATCGACTAAACTGTTATAATTATCCATCCATTAGAACATGAGACCCAATTGAGTGAACTTAAGGCCTAAGTTGTCATTTAAGGATGAGGTAATGTGAGGGGTGGGGGTGTCGCTCGGTACTTTCGGACATCCAGAATGATATCAGTCTCTCCTGTCTCGCTCAAGCATATATTTAGCATCTAAGTTTATCAAGGGCCTGGCCGTTGCCCTGTCCTAGGCAACCTAGTTAGTTATGGACGAGAATGTGCTACGTGCTCTATCCTAACAACTTGGAATGAAAATCAGTCAGGTTGGAATCTATATATACAGGCCATAACCCGTTGCGTTTTAGGGTAAAGAGGACCTAACCTTTATTACTATCCAGAGCGGCAACTTAAAACTTGCATTGGCAGGGGTTGGGCCGAGTGGGGTTGAGAGTGTTTTTTATTTTGCTGCAGAATGAGAGATTGGAGGGCTCTTATAGGGCCGTAAAGAGTTCCTGAAAATATTTAAAATCCACTTTATATATTCCTTTTTTAAAAGAGTTGTGTGTGAAAGGACCTGACCGAGAGACCCCAAAGAAAGAGGGAGCTCACAAGTATGGAGCCAACCGAACCCGACCCATGCATGTTTCAAGTTGGAAACGTCAAAATAATGACAGAATCCCACATGGGATTAGAAAAAGGTCTAAAAGGAGTCCCCGTGTCAGATTGAGGTCAACCGAGGAATTCCCACCCTTCATTTACTGGATCAGTTTTTATAGCCAAGTTTTGTATTTTTAAAATATAAGATTATGAAATTGCACGTGTACATTTTTGAGAACTTTTCGCATCATGTGCTATTAACAAACACGAAAACACTTTGTAAATGGGGCGGGCCAGTTAGAGGAAGCAAAAAGCTAAACTTGGGACAAACCAGACTCATAGAAGATAAAAAGAGGCGGTTTAGGAGAAAAGCTGCAAATGCAACTCTACCGCAATGACCATCACATGTAAAATTGCAAATGCTACTTTTCCTCCTCTCTGAGAGGAGGAAAAGTGGCACACACAGTTTTACCACGGTAACCATCAGCGGTAAAGAGGCAAATGCAACTTTCCGTCCCTTCTTAGTGGAGGAAAAGATGCAAATCGCGGATATTATGGAAGGCTCTAGTGTTCCCCACAAAGGGATGGGGAAATCGGGGCTGAAGCTATTTATTTTTTATTTTTTATGATTACCTGTATTTTCAGATTCTACTTCTACAAAAGTTGGCCGCCGCGTAACATTAACGGTTAGATTAAAAAAATTATATATTCTTTTTGCGTGTTTACATGAAAATGATTGAAGCTCCATCTTGGAGCACATATGATGGTAATTCGGACCTTTCAACTTGAATCTCATCCTCTCCAATTAACACAATCTAATTTCCTATTGATCAAAATACCTTAAACCCTTTATCAATCATATGCAAAATCTAGTTGTGGGACAAACTCCTAATGAGGTGAAATTCGAAGACAAGTTACTAGAAAGGATCGGATTCGAGTATAATGGTGTGAATTATCATGATTTGGGCCCCATGGAAGAGTTCCGGGCTTTTGTTATGCTGCCCGGGGATCCAAACTCGATAAGAAAAAACGAACACAATCTTATGCATGGTTTTTATTAGTCTCTTTTCTTTTATCAAATGGTCGATCTTACAATGGGGCCAACTTCTATTAGGGTAATACTTGAGACTATCGACTCATAAAAAGGGAGCTGATTTTCAGTGGCTTGAGTCTCAATAGGTGGGACTCGATGTGGGGTATAACTCCTTCAACTTTGGATTTATTTAAGTCAAAGACTACGACGATGAGAGAGTTATATTTCTAGATCTAGGCGTTTGATTTTATGTGGATCATTCTCGGAATGTTCTAGCCTAATGTGATGAAGTACTTGAAACTGAAACTAGCACTAGATCTTTTTTAAAATTTCTAACGACCATGCAAATTTTATTTTCCAAGCAATTATTTAATATAGCAATTCAAAAAACACTTGTATGATACTTATGGTCAAACGATTTTTTTTTGAAATTTGTTTTCATTTAATCTATCGATTTTAGCTCTTAGCTTGTCAAGTATTCAACAGAGACATGAAAACAAGTTGTTGGTGGAATATGGAACTAGGTGTAACTTGTCGGAGCATGAAGATAAATATAAAACAATGTATAAAGAGGGATAGTGTAGAATTAAAATCTTACAAACCCTGTTCATCACCAAAGCCTCTATCTGACCCAGTCATATTATGTTTGTCTATGTATGCAAACTTGCCCCAATTTAACTTAATTTGGAGCGATATATGCCATTGGTTTTTTCTTTTCTTTTCTTTTTTCTTTCTTTTGGTAAAAAGGAAAGATTCCATTGAGAGAGAGAAAGAAGAGAACATGACAACAAAACAAGCCCCCAAAACACAAGTAAGGGAGAGCATCAAAAGGAACCTTACCCAACAACAAATTGTAAGACCTGATAGCACAGTTAAGTGCAATCCTATTAAAAGTCCTAAACACATGATAAAACTCAGCTAATCCAAAATATTTAGCACAATCCAAAAAATCAACGATGGGTGCAATAGACCAATCTTGACCACTCTTCAAACAAGCCCTTAAGTGCTTGGATCACATCTTGCTGAGTCAGAAGCAAAATGAACTAATGAGAATTGAAAACCCTTGCTGTCTGGTGATACATATGGCCGAGAGAAGAACCCTTGCCTCGGCTTCTTTAACAGAAGAGACCTTTGCGCTGCCCACAGAACCTGTAGAAAACAGATTGTCACCAACCCAAATTACAAACCCATAACCTACCTTACCAACAAATGCTCTGAAGGCCCTATCACAGAAGATTACAACGACCGAATCATTTATCTCTTTAGGTAAGATAGTGGCGATCTTGAAGAAGCATTTTTCATTATCATTGGGTATGAATTTATAAGAATCCAAAAGTTTCCTGGCCAAGGAAAGTATTTTCATGGGGTGGCAATCCCTTCCCTCTAAAAGTGGCATTATTCCTAAATCTATGAAAAAGCCCACCAACGGGCCACAACCCATGCCTTGATATTGTGACAGAAAGAACGATGAAACAAATCACTCATCTTATTGATCCTTAACCACACATCCCATCGGACATTCCTTCTGAATAGAATGAGTTAGGAGCTCCCATAGAGGAGCCAAACCAGTCCGCTCTAGCATGCTCACATAGAAAAAGAGCATGAATGCTTGTTTCCTCAATTTTCTGTCATAAAGAACATAGGGGGCATCATGGTTGATTCCCTTTTAAGAGTTCAGTCATTTGCGAACCTAAATGGCATCTTGCCTTTGCCTCTTTTGAAGAGGTGACTTTGAGTCCCTGGATCGCACCTACATCCACGATAACCCCATTTAAAATCATAAAATAACCAAAGGATGCTAACCCTGTGATTTAGTCAACATAACCGTTTTTTTTTTCTACCACTCCTCCCACCCCCTCGAAAAAAATAACACAGAATGGCTCTTTTGTGCCACCATTGTGACCCACATTGGCCCACATGCTAACAAAATAGGAAGTGGCAGCAAATTATTAGTCAGCTGCCTTCACACAGAACTCTACGCTGCTCCAAATCAAACAAGTTAGCAGATCACCAGTGAAAGCTTAAGCAGACCTCATCTCTTCTTAGGATAAAAAATTTGCCTCCTCAAATTTCACCTAAAGTAGGACCTGAGATCTCCTACAAACAGACACTTTTAACCAAATCCTTCCCACTGATAGCTTGTCAAACAAAAATAATTTCTCATTGTGATTTAATGAGCAGCCTTTTGGGGATGGGAGCAAAGTTATAACTGTGCAATAATGAAGTATTCCTCCCAAAAAAAAAAACCTTATACTGCGAAGAGAAGAATGAAAAATGGGATTTAAAGATATATTAGTTTCAGACATAAGAAAGCATGTCCTGGATATGTATTTGTAGGAATGGATTACATGGGCAATTCATTGGGATACACCAAACAAATAAAGGCCTTCATGAATTTCCTACTTCTATCCTTGAATTATACAATTTTTGTTTTGATTTTGTAAATAGAACTTGCTTCTTAAAGGGCCTCTTCAGAGGATTTCTTTATTTGCCTGAGTTCTTGCGCAACTTCCTTCATTGTTGGCCTTTCATCTGGGTTCCATATGATGCACTTCATAGCAAGTTCTGCACAAGCCATTAATTGCTCCATGTTACTGTCCTTCAAAATGCTAGACTCAAATATTAAGTGCAGCTGATTCTCTTTTATCGATGAAATCGCGAAGTCCACCAACAGAAATCCGCCATGCTCACCGGTGTCCCTCTGTTCCACAGTCTTCTTCCCAGTTAAAAGCTCGAGCAGAAGCACACCAAAGCTATAAACGTCACATTTCTCTGTTAATCGTCCGGTGCTAGAATAGTGTGGATCAATGCTCCCAACAGTTCCTACAACACTTGATTTTACATATGTCTCGCCCAAGGGAATCACTATAGATAGCTCAAAGTCAATTACCTTGGCCGTATAGTGTTCATCCAATAAAATGTTTGAGGATTTTATGTCTCTATGCACAATCGGTTTAGTAGTACCTGTATGCAGATAGGCAATTGCATCTGCTACTTCAGTCGCAATTCGCAGACGATTCTCCCATGACATTCGACTCGAATGGTACTTTTCATGGAGATGGTGATAGAGACTTTCGTTGCATATGAATTCGAAAACAGGCATGGGGGTTTCAGTCTCAAAACAACCGCCTAAGATCCTCAGCACGTTCCTGTGATTAATTTGGGATAGCATAACAATCTCATTGAAAACACAGTCTATGATGTGCTCACTGTGAATATCTGATTGTCGAATGGCAATTCTGCGGCCTTCATGGCTTCCCTCGTAAGTGGTTTGGTTTTTTCTTGAACACAAAATATGTCTCTTATCGAAGTTGTTGGTTGCCTTTGATAGCTCCTTCAAAAAGAAGAACTGAAGTTGTTTGGCTTCACCTTCACAATTTGCAATTAACTCCTGCAAGAGTCGAGCTCCATTTTTCAGGTACCATAGCTCCCTCTCTCTTTTCTCACGTCGGCCATTACCTACAACAACAGGGCGCTTGTCAGTAGAATATAAGATTCTTCCAATTCATATAGTTGCAAAAACAATAAAGTGGTATGAAGTATTCCTGTCTTACGGATCAAAATCCATTGCAACACCATCAAATTTGATTCATACTAGAGAGAGAGAGAGAGAGAAGAGAGAGAGAGAGAGAGAGAGAGAGAGAGAGAGAGAGAGAGAGGAGAGAGAACCTTGGCAAAAAAATCGCAAAAGAAAAAGAAAAGAAAAGAAAAGGATGCACATGCTGAAGTTACACCATGGTATTCTTCTTGATTTTGTTGTTATCATCATTACCATTATGATCTAATCTTTGTTCCATCACTGTGGGTCTATATTATTCCCCTGAGTAATTCTTCTAATTCGTACACAGCCACCGACTGTTTAGTCAACCAGTAGCTCTAGTTCTCCTCAATTCAATATTCTCATTCAGCATTGATTTGATTCGATTTGCATGGTTTCTAGAACTCGTCAGAAAAACACAAAGAAGCACAACATCAAGTCCTCTTTTGAAATATCATTGAAATGAATAACCCTGTCAGAGATTGTTGAAGTAATGATCCACAGCGTTACTAATACATCCTCTTTTGAATCTTGATGTAAGATAACTTAATACAAAATCCCTTCTAAATAAAGGCAATTCATAATGTATAAAAATATTGAAAGTATAGTTCAATCTAAGTAATTAATAATAGGACTATGAGAATTCTAATGAAATTGGACATTGAGACAATTGATAAAATTTGTGAAATAGACTGAATTGACATTGAACTACCAAGCAAATCAATAGGATCAGGTCTAGGTTGGACCCATGGGCTATTGATCATTTACCACTTACCGCAGGAGAAGTTGCATAGACGAGCCATCAATGAATGGATAGCCATCTGGGTCGCTTGACTTATTACCCTGAAACCAAAATCAAGATCTGCAAAGCCATCTATTACAGATTAGTAAACGAAACGAAACACAACAAAGGAGAAGATCCAAATATTCTCCTCTCTCAAGAGATTGGCAGTAATACCTTTAGGTCGATTTTCTTTCATCCCTCCATACCCTCCTCTGGTTTTCGGCAATCTTAAAAACTGTTAGGCTGTGACACATGGAATGTGCAGAATGGGCGATTATGGTTGTTGGTACAGGTTTTGTAAGTGTCAAAGTCCAACCTTGTGTGGTCTAAGTGAGGGGGATGATGAGTCTTCTCTTTTGTTGACTTCTATCCATGTTTGAACCCAGGACTTATATCCATCCATGTTTATTTGACTAGTGATGTAGGAAGGTGCAGTGAGCTTTTGTTGATGAATTGTTCATTAATATATGTTTTGGTCCAAAGAGATCATCATCATTAGCATCAAAGCCTAGTCCCAATTATGTCTGCTTCAGCTACATGAATTAATTTTCTCCATTCGTGAAGGCTGAAGTTTAAACTTTAACACAGGCTAAGGTCCCTAATCGGTATCTCTTTTAGATTTCAATTCCAATTATTAATCTAGAGTTAATTAAATTACGTCCAAATAAAAAATAATCAACCACAAGAGAAGGAGACACGGAATTCGTACCTGGAAAACCCTACTCGGAAAAAAACCACATGTTTACCGTCTAAGTCAATTGAATCCTTAATTATCAAGACAGATTCAGGTTAGGTTTACAAATAGGCATAAAAGGTTGCTACTCCTAAATATATGCAAGCAAAATTTTCTAGTCTCATCAAAATGGACAGATAATATAAAGAAAAGCGGCCAACGGTCCAAATTCAATATCCATGTCTATAGATTGTAGAGTCAGACTCTAGGATTGCCTAACCAATCTACAAAAGGGCTCTTGCCTGGTTTGAACCATTTGGATGGGTATGAGCCACTACCAATTTGACAAAATAATGACTGGCCATCAAATTTCTCAAGGCCAAGGTTTGGCTGCACAAGGTTGCAACTTGCACCAGTGGTTTATCTGGTTGAATCGTAAAATAGATTTTGAAAGTTCTAAAAATATATATATTTTTAAAGAAAACATGTGTACACTACACTCTACACAGGCTGTTAAACGTCCTAGCTTGACTTGCCAAATCAGGTGACATGTGGCTTGTTGGGGCCCACAAGTCCATAGCTGGATCCATACATCCAGGTTTTGACGCAGGATGATGCACTGTTCTAAACTTTGTTTTAAAATCACAAATGAACCACAAAAGACTTCAAAAAGAGCTCTCCTAGTAATCACCCAAAAAAAAAAAAATGTTCATTTTGTTATAAAAACTTTTGTTTCTTCTCTCTCTCAATTACATGGGGCGGAATTAAAATCCATCATATTCCTAAACTAGCCTAATCTATCAGCCAAGGGTCATCTCATAGGGTGCTCCAGTCATTGGTTATGCTCTGCCTGTGTAGTGCTCCGTGCTCCGTGCTCCACATTCCCACTTATACTTCGTTGGGGCCAGGGGTCGATCTTGATTGCCAAAGTAAAATCTGCCTCTTCAAAGTTCCCCTGTAATAGGACCTGAGAAATGATCCCCTGCATACCCCAATTTTAACCAAATCCTTCCCAAATAATAGTTGGTTGATCCAATATAATTTCCCATTGTGGTTTAATCATTAATGACCAACCTTTTGGGGTTGGGAACACAGTTATAGCCGCGCGATGTTTCTGTGGCTGTAGTAGTTTTGGTTTGGTAATGAAGTAATCCCTAAAACTAAAAGGAAAAAAACAACTAATATTGCGAAGAGAGCTATGAAACATGGGGTATAACAAAATGCGACTACTCAGAAAAGAGAAGGAAAAAAAGCATTAGCTTCAGCCATAAGAAACCGCGTTCTGAATACGTATATATGGGGAATGGATTACATGGGCAATTCATAGAGATACACTAAACAAATAAAGCTTAAGAACATTGCCTTCATGAATTTCCTACTTCTATTCTTGAATATCCTTTTCTACTTGGATTTGTAAATAGAACTTGTTCTTTTAAAGGGTCTCTTTCAGAGGATCTCTTTTATTTGCCTGAGCTCTTGCACAACTGACTTCATTGTTGGCCTTTCATCTGGCTTCCATTTGATACACTTCATAGCAAGCTCTGCACAAGCCATTAATTGCTCCATGTTACTCTCCTTCAAAATGCAAGACTCAAATATCAAGGGTAGCCGATTCTCTTTCATCGATGAAATTGCAAAGTCCACCAACAGATATCCACCACGCTCTCCAGTGTCTCTCCGTTCAAAAGTCTTCTTCCCAGTTAAAAGCTCAAGCAGAAGCACCCCATAGCTATAGACATCGCACTTCTCTGTTACTTTTCCAGTACTACAATAGTCTGGATCAACGCTCCCAAAAGTACCTACAACAATGGATTCTACATGTGTCTTTCCCAAGGGGATTGATATAGATAGCTCAAAGTCAGCTACCTTGGCAGTGTAGTGTTCATCCAATAAAATGGATGAGGATTTTATGCCTCGATGCACAATTGGTTTAGAAGTACCTGTATGCAGATAGGCAATCGCATCTGCTACTTCAGTTGCGATTCTTAGACGATTCTCCCAAGAAATTTTATTGGAAAGGTCCTTTGCATGGATATGGCAATCCAGAGATCCCTTGCTTACGAATTCGAAAACTGGCACGGGGATTGCAGTCTCAAAACAACCACCTAAGATCCTCACCACATGCCTGTGATTTAGTTGGGATAGCGTGACAATCTCATTGAAAACATGGTCTAAGCAGTGCTCATAGCGACCAGCTGATTGTCGAAAAACAAGTGTGCAGCCTTCATGGCTTCCCTTGTAAGTGGTATATGCATTTCCTGAACCCAAAATAAGTCTCTTATCGAAGTTGTTGGTTGCCTTTGATAGCTCCTTTGCATAGAAGAATTGAAGTGGTTTGACTTTACCCTCACAAGTTGAGATTTGCTCTTGCAAGAGTCGAGCTCCATTTTTCAGGAACCATTGCTCCCTTTCTCTTTTCACACGTCGGCCATTACCTACAATAACACAATTACAGGGTGTCTGTCAGTAGAATTGAAGATGCTTCCATTTCATATGGTTGCAAAAACAATAGAGTGGTATGGAGTATTCCAGTCTATGTATCAAAACCCACTGCAACACCATCAATCAAATTTGATTCATACTAACAAATATACACATGCTAAAGGGTATTCCAGGAAGTAATTCTTCTAATTCGCATTCACACTCAGAATGGAAAGTTTACCAATTGAATAGGGTAGATTCATCTCTTCTTTTTTTTTTCTACGGTTCTCCAACTTTAATGTATCAATTCAATTTTCTCGTTCAGCATTAATTTTATTCAAATTGTAAAGTCCACTATTGAAATATCACTGAATGAACAACCCTGTCAGAGACTTGTTAAGTAATGATCCACGACCTTACTAATACATCCTCTTTTGAATCTTGATTTAAGATAACTTAATACAAAATCCCTTCTAAATAACGGTAATTCAGAAAATATAAAATTTTAAAAATATAAATTCAGTATAAGTAAATAATAAAAGAACTGTGAAAGTTCTAAAATGAAGTTGGACATGGGGACATTTGATAAAATTTGTGAACTAGACTGAATCAGTATTGAACTACCAAATGAGTGGCTTTGGTCAGGTCTAGGTTAGATCCATACTATTAACAACATTTGATCCCTAGGTCACATGGGCAACTTAAACTTTATCCACCATGTTAAAGCTTGGAACCTGTCCTACCCTGGTCCATTGACAATAAAAATTCAAAACTCACCTTGACACGCCCTAGTCAGGTCAGATGACTTGAGTGAAACGGGTCTAACTGATTCTGAACAGAGTAGTTAAGTTCAAGTCGGCCAAATTTAAACAATGATGTCAGGTCAGCTGACTGAGTGAAACGGGTCTAACTGATTCCAAACAGAGTAGTTAAGTTCAAGTTGGCCAAATTTAAACAATAAGGTCAGGAGGCAGAGAAATGATTGATATTCATTTAACAAACAACAAGAAGCAGAGAAATGATTGATATGCATTTAACAAACAAGAACCAAAAAGCCCCTAAGCTTTTAAGATGGTCCAGATTTTATGTTTTCTTGTGGGAAAATCCCTTTCCACTGATCAAGACTAACCGTAGAAGAAGTTGCATCCACAAGCCATCAATGAACAGATTCCCAACTGGGTCGCTTGACTTGTTACCCTGAATCCAAAATCAAGATCTGCAAAGCCATATATTACAGTTTTAATTAAAAAGAAACACAGCATAGGAGAAGATCCAAATTCTCTCTCTCTCTCAAGATTGGAAGTAATACTAATACCTTTCAGTTGATTGTGTTCTTTCTCTCAGTTGCCTCCCTGGTTTTCTGCAACATAACAAACAGTTTAGCTGTGAGATGTGAACTGAACCACATGGCCAATCCCTATTGTTGGTACAAATTTTCAAAGTGTCAAAACCCGAGGTGATGAGTCCTGTCTTTTTGTTGACTTCTGTGTTGACTAGTTATATTGGAGGCTGCGGTCAACACTGGTTGATGAATTGTTTAATATCTTTTTTATTTTTATTGAAAGATATGAATTGCTTAAGATTTGCTATGCTAATGAAATCCACCTTTGATCAAGTTTTCCATATTGTCCAAAAATTCAAGTATTGGCGGAAATGGGTTGAAATGAATAGATCACAAGAGGTAACATGAATAGGCTCAATCTATGCATTATTTAGACAGGTTGGGTTGGATTTTTATCAGGTTGCTTGTTGAATAGAAACAATGGACTAAACCCATACCCCCATTCATTAATTATGTTGGGAATTTCACACTAGGAAAAAAAAAGGACTAACTGAATCATAAAATAGACAGATAGTGTCTTGTTAGGTTGATAACAAGTAGAGGCAATGGTTGCTACTCAATTAATAAGTGCAAAATTTTTCTAGTCTCATCTAAATGGACAGGTAATATAAAGAAAATCAGTCAATGGTCAAAATTCAATATGCATTTCTATTGATTGGAGAGTCAAAGACTAGGATTAGGACACCAATCTTACATAATGGTTACTGCCTGGTTTGAACCACATGGCTGAGTATGAGCCCAACCATACATACACAAACACCACAAAAACTTAAAAAAAAGAGGGCTCTCCTGATAATTAAAATTAAGAATTTTCTTCATATACCCCCCTAGAGTTTCTAATATTTAGAAATAAACCCCGGTAAGTTCAGTCTTTAGCGATACATCCCTACTAAGTCCTATATGCGATACATCCCTACTAAGTCCTATATGATTTTAATACCTTTTTATCTCCAAAATCAGTGAGGTTGACAATACATAGATGCGCATAGATGCATCGCTATTAAATGATGAAACTACAGGGGTCTATTTTTAAATCCTAAAAATGTGAGGGGTTAATATATAAAAAAAAAACCACTAAAGTGTTATAAAAATCCTTTCCCTCCTTATTTATTAGAGTAATATAAATTTCAACACCTCCAGACTCCCGATTCAAATTCCCGCCAAATGAGAATCTCCGAACTCTCACCTGATCTTCGACCTCCCGCCGCCATGTCCGCCTCTCCCTCTCTTCCCGTCGACGAAATTGAAGCTTTCGTCAAAGAAACCGAGCGCCTCTCTCCCGACGATCTCCTCTCCGTAAAACTCTCCTCCTCCCTCCAAAAGCCTCTATCTCGCCTCAATTCCGTCCATCCACTGCCGGAATCCGCCAAGCTCCACCTCTGGAAGCTCAGCTACCGCCTCTGGAACGCCTGTGTCGACCTCACGAATGCCGTCGAGATCCGCTCCCAACAACCTCCCGATCTCCGTCACAAGATCGCCGAAGAAAATGCCAAGCTCCGCCAGATCTCCGCCGAGCTCCTCCTCATAGCCGGACCAGTCGCCGGCATTCCATCTCCCGCCTTCAAATCCGCCTCCTTCTTCTACAAAACCGGCGTGATCTGGCACGATCTGCGAAAATTCGATCTCGCGGAGAGCTGCTTCGATCGAGCAACAGATCAGGTGTCGAAGATCGCGATCGAACGGGCTTCCGACGCGGAAGAGCAGAGATTTCTCTTAGATCTGAACATCGCCAGATCTCGAACCGCATGGGAAATCTCAGATCGGAATGTCGCTCTCGCCTTGCTCAATCGATCGAAAAACCTCCTGTTTGGTAAGATCGAGAGCTACAAAACCCTAGCAGAGCAGTACTTGCAGTTTGGGAAGTTCGCGCTGTCGAAAGATCAAGGATCGAAAAGCAACGAAGCTCTGAAGCTGATCGAGGAAGCGGTCGATCTGTGCGATAAGGGATCGACGGTCGCGAAAACCCTAGATCTGAGAGATCTGCGGTCGAGATCGCTGCGGTTTCTGGCGGCGGCGCATCTGCAGAGGGAGGAGTTCGAGAGCGTGGTGAGGTGCGTTAGGGTTTTGAGGGAGGGTGGCAGCACGTGCGGGGAGCATGCGAGCGTGGGGTTTTTGGCGATGAAGGCGTGGTTGGGATTGGGGAGGTGTGGGGAGGCGGAGAAGGAGCTGAGGGGCATGGTCGTAAATAAGGAGGTTCCTGAGGGCGTTTGTGTTTCGGCGGTGGAGGCGTTTTTCGAAGGGGCGGGGGTGGCTGGGGCGGAGGCGGTGAAAGGGATTTTTTTTGGGATGATGGGGAGGCGCCACGTCAGCGCGGGATCGGCGGTTCGGGTGGTGCAGAGGCTCGCGGCTGGAGGTGGAGGCGGCGAGGGTGGGAGGATGATGGCGAAGGTGGTGGCGGAGCTGGTGGCGGATGAGAGGGTGGTGACGCTTTTCGCCGGAGACGGGAAGGATAGGTGGGCCATGCACGCCGTGCTGTGGAACAGGTTCGTTGCTAACTTGCGCCCCGCGCATGAAATAAGCGTATGTTAGGACTGGTCATGGTTTGTTGGTGGGCCCCACCGGCCAGGAAAATCACGTCCGTGCAAAGTTGCTAGTTGCCTTTATAGAGGATTTTAGCCGTCCATCGCTTCCCTGAAATGGTATGGGTAATTGTGATTATCCCCTCTAATCACTTTCACAATCAGCACACAAATTATGCAATTATCCACTCTGATCACTCCCAAAATCATTTGTAATCACTCCCCAGTCATGTATAATCACTCTAATCACTCCCAAAATCACACATCTTGATGCAACTAATTATAGCAGTGATTGAATATAAATAGAGAATCTTATTAGATGGGTGATGAGAAGTAAACTTAGATAGCTGACATGAGTTGAATCATGAACCTGAATCCTGAACTGTTATAGGAAGCTTGTTCTGTTGAGAACAACGGTAGCCCACCAACTATTTTGCTTTGACAGGATCATCTAACTGGATCTTGGACTAGCCTTATTGAGCCCATGTGGGCCTACAACATGCACTATATTGTTAAATTCCTTTCTCTGATTTGCATTCATCTGTGTCTAGTGGAGCCGAGTTTTTCAGATCGAAAGACTATGAAGTGAGCGCGGAGATGTTCGAGAAATCGATGCTCTACGTGCTGCATGATGTTGAGAATAGGATTCTACGAGCCAAGAGCTTCAGGGTCCTTTGTCTCTGCCACCTTGGGCTATCCCAGCTCGATCGAGCTGAAGAATACATCAACGAGGCCCAAAAGGTCCATATGTTAGCCTATTCTCTTCTCTTCAAAGTTCAAACGCCATTTGCTTCTGTAACCTGATTTGTGGTTCCCTCTTTTGTTTCCAGCTGGATCCTAACATAGCATGCGCATTTTTCAAGGTAAGGATGACAGATGAGATTTTAAAGTACTATTTTTCTCTTTGTAGATTCACTCAAACGGGTCAAGTTTGGGTCTGATCCATGTGGTCCATGCCTCCTTATACACGGCTGGATCCTATTCCTGGGTCATCCATACACAGTTTTGTTAAAACTTTCGGCTCTTGGAGAGTAATAATGGTCCTCTGTGCTCTCTCTTCAATCTGAGTCCACCCCATTTGTTTCATTTGTATGCTCTATCGGGGATAAGATATTATAATCATAACTTATTCTAACTGACCTAAGTTGAGTTGACTCAGCAAGTCACCAGCATGAGTGTGAGTTTTCGGTTTCTAAATCATGCTAGAGTCCGGATGCATCTAGTAAGAGTAGCACCCAGATCTCTTTGAGCCCAATGCTATAAATCCATCAGTGTGGCCTACCTTTTAATCTGAACCTATCAAAGCAGTCTCCCACCTTGTTTTTTCACAAAAAAAAATGTTTAGTTTATTCCGAGTTGTACCCATCACCAGCCGATTATATGTAAACACATGATTTAGCTCCTTTCTTATTTTATTCACATACTATAGGCAGGATTAATCTTATGGTTGGTATACCTCTTTTTGGAGCAAAATTTTCCTCAATGATGAGGCTTATGAGTAATTTTAAGCAATTTAAATATTAAAGGTGGGCCCCTTTTTATGATTCTATAGCTTTTGGCTCAGAAAATTCTCAATAGTCCCACTCTCTGGTAGTGCCCATTTCTAGCTCCAGCTTGCTTGGCTGAGTTTTTATGCCCATGTGTCGGGACCTGCCTTTTTTCCGGGTCATCTATCTAAATAGTCTGGGTTTTTAACCTGCATATTTTCTGGTCATATAAGGTCTGGTCAGATTTCATGACCTGACCCATGATATCTAACCCGGATGGGCCACATGACATCTACATTATGAAAGGCTGGGCTCGGGTCTGACTAGGAAGCTAGGAATGACTCTGGGTCTAATAGAATAAGCAGTATATCTAATCGGAGTAGACTTGCACCCGACCTATCCATTCATCATCCATATGAATACATCTGGTTTTTGTAATAAATATGCCATCGACCATGCATGAAATGGCCATTTGACGAGCAGTTCATTGGCCCATGTATTTATCAAAACACCTCTTGATTTCTGCAGTTGAAGATCTGCCTGCAAAAGAAGGACGAAAGTGCGGCCATCGAACAGATCCAATCCATGTTAAACTGCCTCGACTTCAACCCAGAATTCCTCACCCTGTCTGCCCATGAAGCCATGGCTTGTCAGTCACTACCAGTAGCCGCCGCTGCCTTGTCCACCCTACTCGACCTCTATGCCCCTGAAAAACCAATGCCCATGCCGGAAGTTGCTGTTCTCCGCAGCCTCGTCGCCATCCTCTTCCACGGCTCTGACAATGAGCATGAGATCTTGAGATGCATGAACCGCGCTCGAACCCGAATGGCTGAGCTTGGCGCTGAAAAGTTCTTTGGAGATGGGGCAGTTGGTAGTCGCGAACTGAACTGGTTTGCGGGGAATTCATGGAACATGGGTATAAAAACTGGTAAAGAGAAGAAATATGACCTCTCTTCACAGGTGTTCATGTTGGCGTCAGAGTTCTATGGTGTGATGGGAGGTGAAGCAGATAGAGGAAGCCTTGCCATGGTTTGCAAGTCGTTGATCTTGAGTGTGTCTTCCATGATCACTAATGAAAAGGAGAAGGATGCAGTTTTGGAGGATTCAGATGTGAAAAGAGGAGTTGAATTGCAGGACAGAGCTGGAAAGGTAACAAAAGTTTTGCTAACAAACACCCTTCCTGTCCATGGGCAGTCTAAAAAATCATGGTTCAATCTCTCTGTTTTTCCCCCCCTGGGAGATAGTGCAGTTGGTAGCACAAACTTCACTGATTAGCCCCATATTATGCATATTCATGGTTCTTTGGAGATTACCTGATTTATAAATATGCATAAGATGGGATTAATCACATTTTTTTTAATTAAATGCTCAATTCTATGTGAGCATGAACTTTCTATTGGGTAAAATTCCAAAATATGAATAAAAGGTGCTTTTAGTGAATCAATTTTTTTTTAATAGGTGGGTTCCAATTTGGAAAATTCTTTTGATAAAATAACAGTAACCACAATCTGTGACTTTAAATTCTTTCAAGTTTTTCAAAAATAATTTTGATTTGTAGTTGGTTCCATCCAAACACGCCATGAATGCCTTCAGAACTCACTCTCTCCATCAATGTATTGCAGATACTAACATCAATGTCCACCACAACCCAACCAACTGATGACCGAGCTACCATCGACCCTAGCTTCTTCTTCCTTCACACATTCAACTCCTACCATCTATTCCGTCGACTAGATAACTCTCAGTCCCAACAGCTCCATCTAATTAAGAGCTTTGCCGCCTCCAAGCACTGCACACCACAGCACCTCCTCCAGATGGGTCTGGCTGCCTCTCAAGGCCCACACCCAAACCCAGAAGCAGCTCATTTCGCACTCAACAGCTGCCTCACCGCACTAATTGCCTCTCCCGTGCCCGACTACCAGGTTGTAGCCCTTGTCATCAGGAAGCTGATCATGCTAGCAGGGATCCGGAATGGTGATGCGGAGAATGAGGCCTATGCCATGTACAGGCATGCCTGCAGGATCCTGGTGGGGCTGAAGGAGGGAGTGTACCCTGCAGAGGAGGGGAAGTGGCTCGCCACAACTGCATGGAACCGGTCGATCCTGCCTGGCAGGCTCGGTCAGATGGATGTGGCAATGAGATGGATGAAGATAGGCTTGGAGCTTGCCCGGCACGTGCATAATGCAGGTGGGTATAAGGAGTGCATGGAGGAGTGTATTGCTAGAATAGAAAAGATTAAGAGTGGTGGTGGTGTATAGGCCTGCTTCAAATCACTTGTAAGACTTCTCATCTCTTTTACATATATTCTCTCTTATTCCATTTTTATATACCTCATCTTTGACTAAATTTAGAAAAAAAGAAGGGGGGGGGTTGGGCGGCAAGAATATCTCACTGTTAGGAAAAAAAAAAAAAGGAAATTTTAGTTCTAGGTTCATTCCTTGGTAGGCTTTGTGGCCTTAGCTTGATTACAATGTACTAGTGAGCAGTGATGGATAGTAACATGATGATAGCGATGATGTACCTGGACTGTTTAAATTCCATTCTAAAGTGGTGTATGCTGGAAAAAAAATATAACATTTGAGAGAGAAACTCTTTGAAACTGGAACAGTTTGGTTGCTAAATATATTTAGTGCTGCTGCAGCGCTGCTACATGCAACAGAGAGAAAAAGAAGGGAAAGTGTGTTGTAGTTGTAGGTCATTGTCACAAAATTTGATTCTTGTTAGTGTGTCGTCTTGGAATAATATTGTGATATTTTCAAATATAAGTTTTCTATAAAGATAATGATGAATTCTTCATGTTCTGACAAAAAGGAAAAAAAGAGGGGTGTGGGTAATATTATTAGTTTAAACAATAGAAAATATTTTAAATGGATATATTAATGTTTAAAAATGAGTTTTTACTGATGTCTTTTTCTTTTTTTTCCATATATTTAAAATGTTTAAAAATGAATTTTTACTGTTTTCTTTTTGTTTTTATCCAGATATTTTTCTGTTTGAAATTTGCTGATGTTTTGAGAATATTGTGATATTCTCTTCTTTTAAAGGATCTCCATTTTTATTTTAATCTTTGAAATTTTCAGATTCTTTTTAACTGCTACATTAGAACAACAATGGGTATAGCCTGTGCTCTTTAAAGATATGAATAGGAATTGACTGAATATCACTTTAATCTGATTATCTCAACTTTTAATTTTAGAGCATCAGATTTAATGATTTTATAACTGCATCTTTCGTTGTGATGCAATCCAACTGCAAATGATGATTTGATGCTGGCCCCTCTTCAGATGGTTTTAATCATTTGAAAGCTTGGTTATTCTCCTAGTTTTTTAGGGTGGGGTTTGGGCCCAGGCTCCCTTCTGCCTGGGCTTCTGTTGTAGTTATTGGTTGGTGTCTGTGAGTCTGGTTTGTTGGGTCTGTTGTGGTGCCTTCCTGTAGTCTGATGTTAGCTCTGATTTAGTATGTGGTTTTCTAGTTGGTTTAGTGGGACCCTGTCTCCATGTTGTATCTGTTTGCTTGTTCTAATATAAATCCTTTTTCTAGCAAAAAAAAAAAATTGATGATTTGATCAATTATTAAATTGGGATGAGTCCTAGTTCAGACTTCAGACCAGGTGTGTGTAGGCGTGAGGGTTTGTTCTACCCTCTGCTTCTCACAGTTTTTTCGGCTAGATAAAAGTACAAAAAAGAGAGGAAATTATGACTTTTTTTCAGCTAAAAGATGGTGGATTATATTAGAGACATAGAAACAGCAAATAGTATTGTCCGGATCCCAATTTTTTCCTGGATCTAGGCTAGGCTTATGTCAATATCAAACTTCATCTATATTTTACCACCCAAAAAGTTGTTTTCTCCTTTTGATCTGATTGTATTCATTTTGGTGGTTACTGCGATTTGAATGAGAGATGTCATTCTTTTACTTCTCATAGATTACCAAAAGGAAAAGTTGTGTTTGTTTTAGCTCTATAAGGCCATCTATGAACTTTCAAAATCTAAACCGCTATACCATGGGTGCCATGGATTTTTCCCTCCTAAATAAACACCTCCTCCCATCTTTTCGTCTCTCTCCCATCCCATCCAAAACCACACCCCACCCCACCCTCCCCTTTATCTTTGTATCTCTCCCAACCCACCAAATCTCTACCTCCCCTCTGTCCCATGACTCTCCTAGAAGCTACCAAACAGGGAAAGGAAAAATGAAGCAGGAAACAAAGAAGGAAAATAGAAAGATGAACCAAGAGTAGATAAGGAGATGAGGAAGAGGAAGGAGACGGATTTTTGTAGTTTTTTTTTATTTATTATAAGGAACTGATTCTTCTTTTCCTTTAGTCCTTATGTGGACATCACTCTCTGGTCTGCAACTATCTGGCGATTGGAGAGTTTAATTAGCTTAGTGTATATTGGCATCCTTTCTTGCAGTTTTGTTATTGATGATCTATGTACCTAAAAAATTAAAAAAGATGGAAGCATTAGAAAAACGAAGAGTAAATATAGAGATGAAGCTAATGAGCTTTTTTTATATTATAAGATTTTTAAGTTCTAATAGTTTTCCATGTGATCTTAGTTTTTAGGAAGAGTAAAAATCTATTTGATCATGGAAACAACCGGGGCATGTTTTTGTTTTGTTTGGCCCCGATTCGACTGGGCCTTTTGTACATCCATTTTGGTATGCATTGAGAGTAGACTTGTCCTTTAGAAGAAAAAAATAAGAATAGAAAAATAACATTGATAGTTTGGCAAAGCAGTATGATCATTTCCAAATTATCTTTTGTACTGTCAAGAGTTAATATTTTTATAATCTAGATTTTGGTAAGAACCTGTGATTCATGAATTTCAGCAAATGTGTAGTTTGCAGAGATACCCTTCATAGAGACCATGGTATGTTGATCCACGCTGTTGATAATGTGGACCCCACTACTAGTGGAGTGTCCAGACTCCAATTTGAAAAGGTTAAGCCTTCAACACAATGGGTTCCACTAAATGGATGTCAATGATTCAATATTTGGGAAAGAGGCATTTACAATGATAATCTTTTTGTAGAACATCAGCTCTATTAGATCTAGTACATTCAACGATTGGAATGATTACTACCCATTTACTAATATTCTATTTCAAATGTGTATCATATATTTCTTTACACACCTCTATTTACAAGACGTTTGTAAAGATTGCCACGCAAGTTCATTCGCAACGAGCTCAGAAGGTGAAGTCTGTTCAGAATGTAGACTGTTAGATACCACGATGCTGGTAATTAGTGAGGAAGTAATGCAACGCCAACCTCATTCTCTCGTTCGTCATAGAGACTCATGGCCGATGAGCAAATAGCATGATCATTCAATTCATAAGGACGCATTATGTAGGGTATGTATTTTTGTTTTTATAAAAATTTTGTGTATATATATTGGTTTTGCCTAAATAGGATTATGTTATATTAAAACGAACAACAAAGAGAAGTCTTGCACAACCAGATATACCAACTGCACATCTCACAACAACAACAACAACAACAACAACAAAAGACAGCAAGACTCTTACAGAACATAAACATGCCTAAGATTACAAACTACTGTAACTTTCCAACTGCTGCTGAACTACTGCTACTACTTAACAATAGCCGACTCAAAATTGGATGACCTTTCATCCACCCCACTATTCCAAGAGCTAAAGCTGTCCCCTTGTATCTCTGTTACAAACTCTATGCTCCCTATTGCATCCTTAGCCATCTGAATCTCTTACATATACTCAAAAGGACATGTTTATGTAATTCTGCATTCCATATTTTAAAGGTGGGTGGCCTACATTTGGAGAGTATGTCAACTAAATGATTAGCTTCCCGGCGACATAGACACCCTGCCATGATGGTATTGTTTTCAGAAATCTATGGATCTATATCTTTACAGAGGCAGAGGGAAATTTAGCGGGCTTAATAAAATTAATTTTTGGGTGTCTTCTTTTCGCGTAATGTTTTTGAAAAAGGGTAATTGACAAAGAGGTGGTCTACCGTGTCTTCGTATCCTCCCTGCATGGAGGACAGGTCAGGTCCAAAAGAATATGAAGCTTGTATAGGTATCCTCTCGTCATGATACTGTTCATAAGTAGCCTCCATATCAATGAACTTATGGAATCTATAATGACTAGTCAGTCTTTTCCAGGGTAGTTGTGGACCAGGAATTGGGTGGCCTAAGGATTTATATAAAGCTTTAGTTGTGCAATTACCGGCATTTTCATCTTTCCAACAAGGTATGTCTAATCCTCGTAGTGGAATCAATGCTAATTGTTGCACCATCTCCATCCCAAAAGTTTCTGATTTTGTCTAGACCCCATTCCAAGTCCCCTTATTTTTTGTGTTGTCTAGTGAGTTTTTTGACTAGTTGGGAAATGTTTTCTACTTGGGTTCCTTCCTTGGATGGTAAATGTTTCAATTTTGCAATCTCTAGGATCCAACAATCTTCCATGGTATTGGCCATATTCCCATTTCCTACTGCCCATTGAAGATTGTCTGTTATATTTTTGTGCTTGATTATGTTTTTCCATAGAACTGAATCACCTGTGCATGACCTAACTGATTGTAAAAGAGTCTTTTTTGAGACGGCAATCTACTCCGCCAATAATTGGGTAGATTTGAGCAAACAAATTTCAACAGAGCTATCCTTTTAGCTTGACTTAGTGTTGGTGGTGCTCTCCAGCCCGAGATTTTTCCCGTAAAGATTATGAATTGTGTTCTCCTTCAAAGATATGTTGCTTGTATCCTGGAGAAGATGATTCGACTTTTGTTCTTATTTGTATTCTGCCCAGCCTCTTCCTTGGCATCTAGGAGATAACCAATTAATGAGATTTTAGAGACCTTAACATTAGAGAAGAGGAGAATGTCATCTGCAAATTGAAGTAGTGGTATCCCTTCTCCTCTTCGTGTACCCATCGGAAACGAGATATGTGAATGTCTCGTTTGCCCAACATTCACCATTAATTGTATGTCACAGCTCTATCGCATTCAGTGGCAGTAATAGTAGGCTCCACCACAATATCAGGCAGGGTTATTTTGGATCACATGGGTTATATTTTAAGGGTTGTCAGATTATGAAAACTTGGATTATGATACACTAAAACCAACAACTTCACTTACTGAAAATAAGGGCCCATGAAAAGGGTTGAAAAAGGAAACTAAATAGAAGATGTGATTCTATAGAAACCACCCATCAAATCCATATTTTTTTATGAATCGAAGGTTGGATATTGATGGGACCCACCTAAATAGAAGATGAGATTCTGAGAAAAAATAATATTCATATATGGTAAAATTCTCAAGGCAAAACACACTCATGGTTGAGTGTGTTGGCAATTGGCGCCTTAGTATATCATTCACATGCCGATGGATAGATCCCAATGAAAAACTCTACTTCAAAAAAAAAAAAAAAAAATGGTAATTGTTAAATTGTAAATTTTCAATTTCTTTTCATGAAAAAAAAAAAAAAACATATGCAGTTTTCTCCGCAGAAATTGGTTCTCTTACAGCTGCTTGAATAGCCCAATTACTGCTCCCTATATCCACAAACTATAGAATTTCTTCCCAAAAAACATGCAAACAGAAGGCCCTAGGCCCTGGCTGCAGCTGGTTAGTGCCATGAATGTATGCATGAATCGATTCTCCATCATCAAGACCAAAAAAAAGAAAAAGAAGCTAACCAGCTGGTTAGCGCCCTGAATGATATCTTTTCTTTTCTTTTTCAAATAAGAAAAAAGCAGATTTCTCCAAGGTGTCCTTTTTGTGTCACTCTGATTCTCCACAAATGCAGTAAATCAATTCCACCCCATCATAAAAATGGGTTTTCCATCTAATTTTCCTTCTTCTGCGTAGAAGCATTGCACCAAACAATAAAAAAAAACTTGCAGTTGTTGGATGTTGAAGCATTTTCTACAGCATAGTACTCCTGTTGTTACGCGCAAACTGGCCTAATAAAAGTAACTCAGGCTTTCCATCGGAAGGGGTCCTCATTTTTTTTGTGCAGAGAAAACAAGAGGAGAAAAATGTCCACATCACCAACTGTAAACAATTAATCCACATCCATTTTTCCCATCTTTCTCGTCCTAACAAAACCCAAGGGCTTGTAAGGGTCTGAAGCAGAGAAAAGAGGCTTTTGAAATAAAGAGCATTGCACAACATAGAGCATTTCACAACAGTTTTCTTTTTTTTTGTTTTGTTTTTGAAATAAAGAGCTACAGAAATAAAGAGATCATACATAACAACAGAAATAATACAAAGCTATTAAGAGTATATCAGCACCATCTGCTTCCCAACTCTAAAACACTAACCATATAAATAGCTTTCCAACTATGCAACAGCCATGTCTGTCAACATATGAGATCGAAAAGGGTTAAAACTAACAGCTACTGAAGACCGATCAGAGTCAGCTTTACCTTTAGTGTATATATGGAGTTGGGTACTGATATCCATTTCCATAATAGCTTGCATGAGTAGGAGAGACAGTGTAGGAAGCCGACCCCAACATTGACGAACCAAGGTTGTTGGGTGCATATGCGTAAGGCCTGTCATACATATATGGGTATCTTTCGGGTGCCCTATAGAAGCTCTTTTCAGGGATGCCAGGGATGCGGGGCCCATAAGGGCTACCATTGGCACGGGGCCTCTTTGATTGAGGTTTTGAGGCCTCAGCTGCCCTCTTCTTGTCAGCCTTTGCCTTCTCTAATTGAAGAACCCGTTTCTGAAGTGGATCGACAGGATACTGATCCTCAAGCTTATGATCTTCAATGCACTTGATGACAACCTTGAGGGCAGACAGCTCTTTCTCATTTGCATCATTCTGAAATGTCAGGGAAATGATCAAATAGAGAACAATTATTTCTGTAAGTTAAATTGGCATTCATCACATCATTGTAGACCCATTTCTCTTGATTCTTACCACATAACTAGGAATATGGTCACTCTAGTGTTTCTCTAGAGCTAAATTGATGATATGGAAGGTCCTACCTTGGATAGGTTACAGCCCAAAAACTGTACCAAGTGGCAAGTGGTAAAGCTTCAACATTTTAATAAGGACTTTTGAAGATAAACATAGATAATTAATAAAACAAAGGGCGATGTTCTATTTAACTTTCTTTCCTCTCTTTTTTTTTATCTTTCAAAAAAAAAAAAATTCCTCATTTGATTTGGGCCATGGTCCATCAAGACAACGGTACCCAATATTGTAAGATCGAGATCTCATAATCTGCCGAGTAAGAATTATAATCATCAATAACTTCAAGAAGGAATGTAGCAAACAAAGACCATGGGTTTTCTGGTAGTGGGGAGAGCAAAAAAGGGAAACACAGAGGCAGACTGCAAGAAGTTTCTAGGAGAAGAAAGATTAACTGATGTTAGCTAGAGACAGGTGGAAACAGCCGGGGGCTGGCAGGGGCCATGCGTCCAAAAAAAAAAAATCCAAAAGAGCCCTTTTAACTTTTCATTGTTTTTCACACATGGCCCCTCCAAAATTTTCAGAAAAGCCCCTGTATAATTTGAAAACTACATTTATTTTTTATGTGTCCCTCCCAAAAAATCTCTCCACACTGTGCGCCCCCCCCGCCCCCCCCACTACATTTATTTTTTGTGTCCCTCCCAAAAAAATCTCTCCACACTGTGCGCCCCCCCGCCCCCCCCACTACATTTATTTTTTATGTGTCCCTCCCAAAAAAATCTCTCCACACTGCCCCCCGCCCCCCCCCACACCCACACACACACACAAAAAAAAAAGAATTTCTGGGTCCGCCCCTAGCTAGCGAAGACCATCCTCAGTCTTCATTTTCATTCAGAAGGTAAGCAAATGAGATTAAGGTTTGATGGAGTAAAGACATTGTTTGTTTCAAGAATATATGGGCGTGAAGCATCTCTGGATAGTGTTTATTCCATCCGGCCCATCACCCCTTTCAGGCCTTTTCCAGGTCCAACTGGGGTGACTACCACCCCCAAAACCCAACACCTGGGTCTGCCCCTGGTGGATTTGGGTATTTGAGTCCTTGGGTATGGAACTTGTGGGCCCCAACTGACCCAAACCAAAACTTATTACCCACATCCAGTGTTTTTCAAGTTGGGTCCTTCAGGTACTTGGCCACACAATTTCATCCCTATGAGATCCATTTCATCTAATAACAGAATACAAGTGCAGAGTTTTGAATAGATGTGATGAACCCTACCTATGGTGCAGTGCGAATTGCTCCCCCCCACAACACCACAACCATGAACCACCACCACCACCCACCACTTGTCACAAGCCAAAATTTGACACTCATCCAACAGTTACTATTGGATTGATATTTAAAAAAAAAAAGAAAAGAAAAAGAAAAGAACAAGAAGAAGAAGAAAGAAAAGAAGAAGACGAAGAAGAAGAAGAAAGATACATTCCAAGATCAATAAACTTGAGGGTCACAAATCAAGAGATTAGGATGATCTAATGAGGTTAATATTTTGCACAACCATAGCTCTCATTAAGATTTTTGCATTCCCCATATCCACCATGATTGTCATGGGCCACCACACCATCATCGCACTGCGTAGGGTTCATTGCTCCAAATCAAAACCCTAAAATTGCAACTCAGGCAGGTTCGAACAGGTATTAGGCCACTCCTAACCCCAGCTCAAATTGCATGTGGGTAAGCATGGATGACTTTTAACTGCTTATGGTATTCCTTTGACATTTTTTTTCTCTCAAGAATTAGGTTGAACTGGAATAACAAGTACTGTTTGAAATGTGCTCTAGTTGTTTCATCCTTCTAAAGTTTATTATCTGGTGCAACATGTGCTAGATGATTTCACTGGTACTTAGACATGAAAACAAAGATTACATTAGTCACCTCAATGTACTGACTGACAATTTAATTTTCTCAATAGGTGTTAGAACTTAGCCAATCCACTGATAGCACAGTGGTTAGGCATCCTCCACTGAGACAATCATGATCCCTGGTTGTGTTGCAGTGGGACTTGGGTGAGTAGTGTGTGGGTGGGTGGATGTGCGACTACTTATCAGAGTTAAAAAAAAAAAAAAAAAAGATAAGAAAAGAAGTGTTAAAACTTGGTGTTTAAGTCACGGTGCACCGCAATTTTAATAATTGAATGGAAAGCTCAGAATAATCAATATTAGAAATATAAACTAAAAATAAATCAAAGTTCTAAAAAAGAATAATAATAAAAAATAAATCAAAGCACAAAATGGATGGAGAAGCATTCCAAATCACACCTGGGAACCTGGAGACATATTTCCGCCTTTGATCTGTGAAGCTTTCTTTGCATCCTTCAAATAAGCTTTCAGTAATGACACAGGATCAAATTGCTCCGTAAGTTCAAATGCATAGGCCAAGTTTATGGCCTCCATTTGCCTTCCACTATGGATCAGTACTTCAATTACACCTGATAACAAAATCAAAGCAGAACAGGTGAAATATGGCAGACAAATGCCAAAGATGAAAGAAGGGAAGGGCAAAAGAAATTGACACGCTTGAGCCCAAACCATCTTATGACTTCCATGTTTCAAAAATATTTTAGTAGATAAAAAAATGTAACTAAAAAAAGTAACGCATGATGGGCCTCAGAGTGGATGATGCAGACCAGACCAAGTGCATCATGGCCTCAAAGTCTACAAAAAGAAGCTCAAGAAATACGCCCACAACCAGCCAGCCCATCACGCCCGACCAATTGGGCATATCCCATTGTCAGCCAACCCATGGGCCCATCCATGTCAACTTTCGTAACAGAGCAATTTCCAATAAATTTTTCTTGGCGCTTAGTTTCACAAATTTTCAAGAAAGTTTTTCTAGAAATACATTCTTAGTTTAGAAATTTTTAAGAAGACATCCTAGATCTAGCAAGATAATTGATTGATATGCAATCAATATAAGATAATTGTTTGGCATCTAATTAATTAAAAAGGGAAAAGACAATCATATTTGGAAAAAAAAGAATGATATGCAACCATCCATAGAGAAAAAGGAAATCCTATAGAAGATTCCTAATAGGCAAGATTAACATCCCATCTTCAATAAATTCCTTTGTATTCTCCCATTTAAGCATTCAATGAAAATTCATTCTTTCCCTCCTGTTATTGTGAATGCATTGAGCAAGTACTTCCCCTTGTGTTGAACTCTTTGGGTTTCCAATGGTGATGACTCCAAAGGCAGGCATCCCAAACTATTGATCTCAAACCTTATTTTCCAAAATATTGCTATCTTCTAGGACAGCCCAAGAGCCATTTTTTTTTTTTTTTTTAAGTTTGTTTATTTCACAACCTAAAAAACTCAACCACAACAAGAAATATTTCGGTATTTCACAATTCTCAACCACATTCTTCTATGACAATAAACTTTTTTAGGGTGTGCATGAGTACAAATGCATGTACTTGCATATAATGCATAATGAAGCCATAAAAAGCAACAAAATAAGCAGAAAACACAGCTCAGTAGAACCTATGAAGCAGAGTAATTATTCATCATCATTAAAAAAAAGGAAAATGTATCGTGCAGCTAAGTGATCCAACCAACCTGGCATTTTTTCTGACAGCCCAAGTGAGCGACACAGATCAGCCATTTGGCGGCGACGGGACACAGTTGGTATAAGTTTGCATAATTCATCCTGATCAAATTCAGAAGTGAGACCATAAGTGGCAAGAAGCTGCAGAAAAGCATGCACTTCCAAAGAGTTCCCACTGCTGGCATCAGCATCGAGATCATCCAGCTTTGGCTTCCACTCATCCGCAATTACTTTTGCCTGTGCTCTAATATTCCATGAGATTCCCAGAGTATCAGAAGCAGATCCTGATTTAGTGGCATCAATACCCGACAATAATGAAGCCAGAGACTCCAACAACATGATACAAGTTCTGCGCAAGCCCAAAAGGCTCGAGTCCTTCTTCCCATCATGTGATGGAAGTTCAACACCATAAAAGTCTTCCAAAGATTCCAAAACAAAGTGCGCTGGGTCGGCCGCACTTTTCAATGCAAAAGGAATCTCCTCCCTTATGGCAGCAAGGTTCTTACGATTGTCTGATATAAATTTGTGCAGCCCTTTCACATCCATTTGTTCACATAACTTTGTCAATTCAGGACGGGGCTTGACATCAACATACCCATTTTTGGCAGGTTTATTACCTAGCAGATTGACTTCGCCCGCCTTAACATCCAACTTCTCTTCAATAACAGGATCAGCAGTGCCATTGCTCATAACATTGGCAATAGGCTCCGTCGATGCCTTCTTGTACTTATCAAAGGCATCCCCGATAGCTAACAGAGCAGCATCCCTTTTCTCCTGTAAACGCTCTAACAAAGTCTGCTCTTTAGCCACGACAATGGCTTCCCGCTTCTCCAACATTTCTCTAGTCTCCGACACCTTAGTCTCATATTCCCTTTGTTGGCCTTCCAACTCATCAAGTCTTTGCTTTAAGGACCTCTCTAGACTATAAAAGTGCTCTTCAAGCTCTTTCCATTTCAAGTTGAGAGATACTGCTCTATGGCTCTCAAGTTCAGTGAATGCTTGCTGAAGTTGTTGTATCTTAGACGTAGTTGAATCAATAAGTGCAGCAGTGAGTGATTGAGTATCAGCCATGATCAGAAGCCCTTCAAAAAAAGGAGAAAACTCACATTACAAAGTGTGTTAAATAATGATGAGCATATATGACATACACAAATCCACCATCCAAAGAGATAATTCAAAGCTACGCGCCTGAGCCCTATACAAGGGAAGAGGAAAAAAAAAAAAAAAAGAACAAAAAAGGAGGGAGAGGGAGAGGGAGGGAGGGAGGGAGAGAGAGAGAGATGTAATCATGATGTTCAGACAACTCTAGGAATTCCATAGGTTGCATTAACTTACTGCATTTAATTTGGCAATTGAAGACCTGAATTAACTAGTACAAAAAAGTTTCAAAAAGCTCATATCGTACCATCAAATGTTCTTTTCATCATTTTCTCCCAACGGATATAATATATAAGAATGTATGCCAAGCTTTCATAAGACCATGGACACAGAAGTTAATACCATCTAATAATGATTTCAATCCAAAAGTGTTAGCACTGGTAAACACATCAAGCAATCCAGACCAATCAATTGATTAGACACCTCATGGTGGTAGAATTATGTTGGTGATTTGATGTTTCTATTATTCCACCCATAGTTTCTCCTTTTCTTTTTTTGGACCATCATTCTGAACTTTTGTTGTGTTATCAATCATCCAATATGCGATAACAGCAGTTGGATGGTATGGATCCATCAACCGAGTTGACCAATCAAAGATTTGCCGCGTCTATCATTTAAATGGGATTTGCCACATATATCATTTAAATGGGACTAGAAAGTCTACACTAGCATTAAATATGGAAAGACTGAAAAATCAGTATAAAAGTGCAGAATCCAACAATCAAGCCTAGAACCAAATTATCAAAATTTTCTATGAAAAAACAAGCATGTATATAATTCAATTGATAAAAAGTTTTTTCCCACACTCATACAATAGTTTAAAAACAGAAAAAAAGTGTGGATATATATAAACCCCGTGACAGCTGGAATTCAGACTGAGTAAAATGTGCTTCATCCATAGCCACAAAGCCTACAAATTCATAATCAAATTATGAAACTTCAGGAACCAGGAAAGAAAGAAGTCAAGAACCAATCCATCGGTTCCAAATTTTCAGATGTCCGTCATTTTCTATTCTTGCAATCTAAATCCAGACAACCCATGAACCATTTCCATGAATCATCAAGAAGAAGAGCAATTCATTTCATTTAAATGTAGTAAAAAAAAAAAGAAAAGAAAAGAACATTTGAGAAGGCTACAGCTGTGGGTCAAAACTAGAGCTAGATTCATGTCACCACTCACCAGGCAAAGCGAGTAGTTAATTATCATCAAGTTGGAGGAGATCAAAGTTGAGCTTCCCCCTTGCACACTGAAAATTTTGTCAGTGTCTTAATACTGCCCCTTCAGAAATCTCATGCAGACTTACCTCCTTGAGAGAGATACAAACACATAACTAAGTTTTCTGTCAAATCACCTAAAACCCAAAAAAAAAAAAAAAAAAAAAAACACAGGTCTTTCCAAAAAAAAAAAAACCTTTTCAAGGCATGCCTTAAAAACCCATATGAGAAATCCCCCAAGTCAGATTCAATTTCGTAAACAGAACAAATACTGCACTTAAAACCATAAAGCCCTAAAACTCCCAAAACAAAAGCTAAAAACTCTCCAAACCTAAACCCCCAAAACATAACCCATTGTTTTACTTCAACATTTTAAAACAACCATCCTCCAATTACAGACATCCAAATGCAACAAAAGTAAAAGAAACAAAGAACAACAAAACAGATCACACAACACAACCATTACATTTCTACAAACCCTAACTGCTTAAAATCCTCAGAATCTCAACAAAATTCACCAGCCCCATCCATCCAAATTCAGTAAAAACAAAAACCTATCATCATCATGTCAAAATCTCTTCAACCCAAGATCAGAAGGAACCCATTAACCCAATTTTTTCCAAAAAAAAGTTTCCATTTTGCTATAACAGGAAAAGCTTGAAACTTTAACCCTAGTGTTCAACAACAAACCCCCAAATTAAAGACACCCAGATAAGGAACAAAATCAAAACAGGAAATGGGTATGAATATGGTTTTCACTCACAGTTTGTGAAGAATTCTGCGATTTGAATCGGAAGCAGACGCGATTTCGGAGAGAGAGAGAGAGAGACAGCGAAGAAAGAGAAAACAAAGGAAGGGGTTTGCAGGTCCTTTTTATAAAGAGAGAAAGACTTGCTAAGGATATTCGCGCGAAGACGGACAGGATTGGGAGTTCGCAAGTGGCTTCGCACGTGTGAAGAATAGCAGCCATTGGGCTTGTGGGACCCACTGCGGAACTTGGTGTGGCTGAATAGATTGCATGGACCCATTGTCACCCCAACTTAGTAAGCATCTCAAAAATGTAGCCCTCTTTAGTAAATAATTGGAGCTGAGCAGCAAATTAGGGCTTTGAAACTTGAAATGAATTAGGAGGGGTGTGCAATCATGATTAGCAAACCACCGTTAGGTTAGATTTTGGATTGTACCTGGTTCACCAACTTCTTGCTCATCAAAGTGAAAATTACAGGTCTTCTATTAAGATTTAAGATAATCTTGAAGGAGAGGGTACAATTCAACTCTATAGGGTTCACTTGGGCTCATTTTTGATCCGCGCAGCTACTTTCGCACCCTTATCCCCCGGCGCCATGTACAATGCTTAAGCTTTAAAGTTATTTCACGAAGGGCTATGATGTTTAGATGGTGCAGATTTTCTGCACGTGTTTAGATGTATGGTGAATTGAAGTAAAGTGAGGTAAAGTATAAAATTAAGAAAGAATAAAAATATAGGGGATTATGATGGTCCTTTGTTTTTAGTTGCTTGATGGGAAATTTGTTTTTTTTTTTACTTTTTGTGTAAAAATAGGATGTTTTTCTGTTATTTAGTAGTGAATGAGTTTTTTTTTTCTCAAGAAAGAGGGAATTTTGAATTCGTATACTTTTGATATTACCCCTTGTTTTTTCTTGTTTGGATAACGGAGGCTTTACTTCGCTTTAACTTTACTAGTAAATTACCAAACACGCAGTCTGCTCATAGGTGGAGATTTTTCTCCTCTATTTTTTATATAATTATTGGTTCATACACAAGAACTAAAGTTTTGTAAGCTATTCTCTTAAGTGAAAAAGACACTTTGATGGGTTACGAGGTGTGAAGTGAACTCCATCAATTTATTCATGCTCGCCACGTACCAAAACTAGATTTCCTTAAATTTACTATTTAAGTTTTGCCGATCAGTTGGAGAATGTCAATGATTTGAGACATTTGCCGGATTTTATTTTAATTGTTTATTTCCTTTTTCTGGATCATATGATTCACAATAACCAATAAATTTAATATTTCTTTAATGGTTCGAACACATTTGATATTTATATTTCTTGGTTGACAGACATGTCCTTGGATCTCCCATGATATCACTCTTTTTATACGCATGTGGACTACCAATTCATCAGATAGCATGATTCTTTTGCTTGCTTGTAGGTGTATGAAGGGCAATGCTCTTTCACCCGGCATCATCCCTCAGCAAACACCCACTTTTAATTGGGCCCATCAAGATAAAAAAACAAAGGATGCATGGAGGATTATCTTGGCTGAGTTTTCTCTCTCTCTTTTTCTTCAATTTATTTGATTCTCAGCCCATCATACACGAGTATATCATCATCATTGAAGCCTTGTCCCAATAATTTTGGATCAGTCACTGAAATTTGTTTTTATACTCACTTTATTCAGGCCAAATTCTCTTAAAATTCATGTTAGAGTTGTGACAAAAATTTTACATTTAACTGTCAACCCACTCAATACAACCCTCTTTCTTGGTCCACAAATTAAGTGCCAACATGATTGTCACCATCCTTATAACAAACCAGCCTGTGATTTAGAGCTATTGTTTACAATATATATTGTACGTGACTCCATCCAAAATCACTGGTAATATCTTTCTAGTTAATAGTTTGATTCCATTGACTAATTAATTTGAGTTTATGGGGATTTAAGAGAAAGACAACTAATGATTAATATTGTGCGTCTCTATCTCAAATCGTTGCACACTTGGCTTCTTTGACACAGGTACATTATCTGCAAAATCCTACTTATTCTGTAGGTATTGCACAAATGACCCCACTGCTGTACCTCTGATTTGTAGCTTAACTTTTTTACTATGATATGGTGTAAGATAAACCCATGTCAAGCATGTTGAGCGTTCCCCCTCGCTCATGAGCGGTCATAATTGTGATCGTGCCCTCAGCCGTACCATAAAATCATTGTTGTGCTAGCTCAATAGGGTATAAGATCCTACAAATGGTATCAAATCCTGATAAGTTGGGTGTTCAAATTACGGAACACGCATTTTGTGAGTTGCGCAGCAGAAGTGAGATATGCACAATAAGAGAATGAAGAATTCCTCTTATAAAAATCCTTGATTGTTGTCCATTCCCTACCCTCATACTTCTTTCAGCAACCTATTTTCTTAGGACTGAAATGAATTCTGTAGGTTACAGACATACCATGCATTGATTCAAGCCATCTTTAAATGCAAGGGCAACCTATAAGTATAACCCATTGCATGCAAAACAGCTCTTCACAACTCATGCAAAAAAACACTCCCCATAACCCACGTAACCACAACTCATGCAAAAAAACACTCCCCATAACCCACATAATCATCCATGACTCTCTTACCCACATGCTCTAGTCCCCAATATAACATAATGATCATCATGCATGGGGCATGGCCATACAAGGCCACATCACGGCCCATAACCCTTGGAGGGTTTTGCAGTCCAGGGCCAGCCTAGGGCCTTAAGACAAGAAAATCAATTTTCAGTTTTTTTTTTTTACAATTCTCCTGCAATATAGTTAGATATTTATCATTAATGAGAATTTGATTTCACAAATATTCAATAGTATAAAATTAAGACATCATGACTCAAAAAAATAAAAATATAAAAACCTAGGATTAACATTAGAAATCCAACAAATAACTTTGTAACCCCGAGCCCTGAGGGGTAGTTCAGTTGGTCTAAGATCACGGTTTGTGATGAGTCAAGCCCAATCCGGATCGCGGTAGCGAGTCAGGTCCAAGTGACCCGGTCCGTCTGGGATCTGGGTCAGGCCGGAATAGCTCCGTTGAGATCCGGGTTTCGTTAAGCGAAGCCTCGTCATCGCAGACTCCAAGTCATCGCGACGGAGTCCTCCCCTAACCTGCATTTACCAAGTCTCGCGGAGAGGATCTCACCTGCCTTCCACCTGGCTCGATCCTCAAGGACACGTCTGACGCTCCAAAGAGACGTTGAACCGATTGCATCCCCACCTGGTGGGAAAGAGTTATAAATAGAGCCCTCTCATCACTTGAGAGGGGACGGTTTTTCTCTACTTTCTCATATTTGTAACCCTCGACATTAATCAAAGGTTACCATCTTGAAGTGGACGTAGGTCACGTTTGACCGAACCACTATAAATCTCTCATCTCTCTTCAATTATTGCATTGCATTAATCATCTTGACAGGTGGTGTCCGAATCCCTGTTTTTGGCATCATCAGTTTGCATCCGGAGGTTAAGAGTTCAAAACTGCACTACCACACTGGGGCCACAGGGGATTTACCCGGCTCACTCGAGCCCATAAGGATTATTCTGACCCAAAGGGCCGGGACACCCTCCGTTATAAAAAAAAAAAAAAGACATGATCTGATTGATGGAAAGTATTCAAGTGCATCCATCCCTCACCATTTTTGGTGAGGGACAACCCATTTTGGAAAGTGTCAAGTACAAGCGGGAGCCCTATGTACTTGACACTCCCTTTTTGTACTTAACACTTTCCAAAGGGGGGTGTCCCTCACCGAAAATAACGAGGGATGGATGCACTTTAATATTTTCCCTGATTAAGAATTGTATACTATACCCAAAACTACTTTAGAGTTATATAAAGTCCAATCTAACAGATGAAAAAAAGATTATAAATGCAGCATTTGATTATACAATGATTAACATATTGCTGAAATCTGAAGGAGAGGGAGTGAGAGAGTACATAACTTCACAATCACAATCCAAATCAAGTAACATACAGAGAGAGAAAAAAAGTTGCAAACTTTTACTGTCGAAGAGATTTGTGCATTAAAATGTATGAAGATGAAACATGTATAAATTAATAGCAAAAATAAAACTAAATCACCATTTTTCTAAACAAAACTAACTCCAAACTTCAAATCGCCAACTAAAGTAAAAATGGCAAAAGAAAGACAAAAGAAAAAAGGAGGAGAGATATGATCATAGAGATCTCATATCATAAAATGGAATATCATGACCTTTCCAAACCCTGGTTGAAGATGGTGGGAGCTGCTTTGGATAAGATGGATGCGACCTACCTAAAAAAAATAAAAATGAGTCCGAGCCAAATACGATTCAACTCAGTTAGAACGAGTTGACTCGGCCGAGTTTCAAACCAACGAGTAGAGATAAGATAAGGAAGAACCCCAATCTGATTTTCCTTCTCCTAGAAGCTGCTTTTTTTTTACCCCTATTTTGGGTTTGTTTCTAACTTTCAACCTCACATGAGTACCGGTCCTTCCCTGGCTCTTGCCACCAATTGGTACGGGTCTGAGATTGGCCTTGTCCTTGCCATATTATTTCAGGTTTGGCCCCAACATGGAATCACTAGAATATTTTCATTTGCAAGTGTGCATCTGTTAAAGGAGCTAGAAAGGCCCTCTTACTAGGAACAGCAATTGCAGATTTTGTTCGTTTGACTTGCATTCCCACTCATAAAATCATTTTCACTTATCTTTATTTAAAATCCATATCATGACATCATAAAAAGGAAAAAAAATAAAATAATGAGGGAGAACAGGCTTGGATGGGGACCAGAGAGAGAGAGAAAGGTGTTCCTAAGTGAGAGCGAGTTGGGGGAAGGAGATTTGAGTGCCATTAAAAAAACAGTACATTTTGAAAGAGGAAGAGGTGGGGAGTGAGTAATAAATGACATCTTATTGAATTGAATTCGATCAAATAATATTACAATAGAATTCTAAATTGTGGGGTTGGTCAAAATCAATTGGAGCTGATTTCAATTTGAAATCAGTCTATTTCATATGTAATAACGGTTAGGTAGAAAACCCATTATGAGAGAATTATGGATCAATGTTGTTGTTATTGTGAAGATAATTTAGGGGATTGAGTGTCTATTTCATGATATCTTTTGCAGACCAAATTGTTGATATTCTTATTAGATGTGTCTCTTTCTCTCTATTTTTCATTTTTGCATGATTACTCGAAATCATCATGGCGTATAGATCACTGCTATTGGTAGTGTGACAACACGTCAGGGGATGTGTTTTTCTTCACTTGAGTCTGGTTTAAACTTGAATTTAAACTCCGCCATAAGCATTTGTTTCTTGTCTTGATTAGGCTGGTCCACAAATGTGCCGCCGGTCTCATATCTTGATCTAGATTACCACCTTACTTGTGACTTACGAGCGAGCTATATATGGAACACTGTAATTTACACTAGGAAATCAATTCCCATCAAATGTGGTACATTTTGATGGTTTCTTGCATGTCTTCGCATTTAATCTTAGGGGCATTTGTTTATCACAATGAGCAGTATAAGTGGGGTTAGAGTAGGCATACGATGGGACGTTTTTCATTTCACTATGTTTCGATGTTAAAAGTGGAGTAGGAAAATAAACTTATGATGTGACATCACCTACCTTCACTCCTCTAATAGTCATTTACTTTTCTTTCTTTTTTTTTTTTTTACAATAAAAAAGCTTGATAGAATATGGTATAATAAACTTTACGAATAAAGGTACTTTTTAATCTCAATCTCCTTTTCTGCCTATACTTTATCTCATATTATCATAAAAATGATTTTACTTCACCTCTATTTTTACTTTTTTATTTTTTATATACTTTTGCATGGTGTGACTTTCACCTTAGGTTTACTCCTCTATGCACACAGACAAACAAGCAGAACAACATTGCCCGTAAAATCTTATGAATTCTATAAGCGTTTAGAGTAGACAACTGCCCCAAACGCTATAACTCTTAATTACACCTTGTGTTTTTGCTATGCTAAAATATGAGATAAAACCATGTCAAGTATTAATATTTAAGGTTAAAAATAAAATATCTTTAACCATGCTTTGTTAGAATTATTTGGTGTGTGGTCCACATCCACATGCCCATAGTGGCCCTCACCTTGGACGACCAAGCAGTACTGGGTCTCTCTTGCTTCTACTTATTCTAAATGGATGAGCTTATAAATAAAAGAGGCTATGTATAGATTTTTAATGCCCTAAAATAAAGGGAGTAAATCCTTTGATAAATAGAGTGCCATGATGCGAAGGAACTGTGATGAAAACTATAAATAAAAGGGGCCAAAGGTAAACTCACTTTCCTCACGAAAAAACACTGCATTTCGTAGTCAAGAGATCTAAGTGATGGAATTAGGTTTGCATTTACATTATATTTTAACTTCATGTTATTTAGATCTAATTCTAAGATGGTTGATCGTATGTGATTAATTTGCATTAAAGCTAATAAGCCTCTCATTTCTGCGTAGGGGTGTAAAATGGGCCAGACCAACCAACCCTGACACGGCTAATGGGTGGCCGTGCTAGGACAGGGCACGACACGGCATGACACGTGGCACAACCCGGCGAGCCCTATTTTATAAAATAATTACTTTGTTAAAGTCTGTGCATTTATTTCATTTCAAGAAATATATAATAATTAAAGTTTTATTTTTCATCTGTGCATTTATTTTATTAATTTCAACTTTACTTCAAGTTTTTTTTTTTTTGGATAAAAACTTTATTTCAAGTTAAAAACCCCAAAAGTCCCTTCTAATATATAATTAAAAAAAAATTAGAGGGGTGGCCCCATGGGCCGGCACGTAGACAGGCACAGCCCAAAATGACACGACAAATGTAGTGCCATGGGCTGTGCAGGGCTGACCCCCAGCCGGCAAGGGCACGGCCCATTTTACACCCATATGTCTGCATGCAAATCAATTCAACCCATTGCTGATATGTGTAATGACTTGAGATTTTCAATGCAACAAACCAACATAAATGAATAGCATTAATTTGAATCAGAATTACAATGGTTTTTTTCTTATTGCACCATCTCAAGGCAATTTTTTCTTCTTATCTTATTACATTCTAAAAGAATAAAGAATTCTTCCCTTCTTTCTGAAACTTAACAGCAAGTCCTATTAAAAACAGCTTGGCTTGACTAATCCATTACTGGTTCCCTTCACATTTTTGCAATAAGATTCTGCAACCTGATCTTGGTATGTGAGCTGTATATCTTGCAATCGAATCCCTCTGCATGGATAGCTCGCGCTGCAATCGAATTTCATGCCCACCTCAGTCGCTGATGTTCCCTTTATGTTCTTATAGGTCACCTGACTAATCTGAATACCAGAGCTCTGCAAAACATCACCAACATAAAATCATCATTCTTCTTAACAAGCAATTCTACTCCATTTTAGCAAATTATAGTTTAACTTCATTGTTCTTGTTGTAATCTTGTTACACCATTCTCTGTCAACTTAAGCATTTAGTATAAGTGGTTGTCAACATGATATCAGAGCATGAAGTCTAATCTTCCAATTAAGCTTTTAGACTAAGTGGGTGTCAACTGTCAACTGTTCTTACCTTATTACTGGGGCAATTTACATTGCTGGGGCAGTAATTCTGGTCAATAATTATCGGGTTGCTGACTTTCTGCATCACTGCTTGTTCAAAGAGCACACCTTTCACAAAACCATAATTGGGTCTTGCCCAGGATTTGATCCTCAATCCATTTTGAGTTCCTGTAAACACTACCGTCTTCACCGTAACGTTCTGTACGCCTTCATCTTGGTGATCTTTCCCCAGACTCCCAATACTGAAATGAACACAAAAACACCCTATTAGTACTTGTGATTGTATCTAACACACTTGGGAGAACAAAAATAGTTGCAATTAAGGTGGACCCTCTAGATCTCCTTCACCTGATTCCATGTCCGGGACCGCAAGCAACGCGTTGGATCAAGAGGTTTCGTGTGCCTGGCCCTATTGAGATGCAATCATCACCAGTCTTTATGCCTGTGCTGAAAATGCGAACATCTGTTGAGGACTGCACATGTATGCCATCTGTATTTGGGCTCTCTTCTGGGGCTTGGATCCTCACCCCCTGCAATGTTACATTGTTGCTGCTGTGTATGACAATGTGATAGAGCTTGCTGTTGAGAGATGTAAGGCCATTGATCACCACATCTTTTGAACCATAGAAGGCTAGAGACTGAAGGGGAAAAAATCAGTTTGTGAGTAGGCTTTCCATTACTTTGAGTTTCTTCTCAAACTAAGCCTGAATTACAATTGAAATTTTCTCTTTCAAGAACATTAATTATACAAGTGACTGTAAAATTGCAGAGGAAGATGAACGTACCGATGCACCATATGGACAATTCTTGCCGGAATTCTTGCAAGCCCACAAGCTCGAGCCTTGTCCATCGACGTAGCCACCGACGATCGACACACCCTGGACCCCAGTGAACATCAACCAACTATCAAAGGTCCCCATTTTTTGATAATTTGGAGCAACCAAGATTGCATCATCCATTCTAATAGTTATTGCACTATTTTCACATGGGCCCTGAAAAACAACTGGACCAAGTAGATATCTCTTGTGGGGCACCACAATAGTTGTTGACGCCCTCGACGCACAAGCTGCAGACCATGCTTTGAGGAACGACTCGCTAGCGTCGGTCATGCCGTCTCCTTTTGCGCCAAAGTCTGCAACATTGAGATCACCATTCACTAAGAGGAAGAGGGAGATGAGGAAACAGAGAAGAGGAAGAAGAGAAATGATTGTTTTCCCCATTGGATATGAGTTGATAGGATTGAAACTTTTCTTAATTTGGAGGATCTGGATTGGGTGGCTGATGAGATGAGAAGATTGTTAGCCATGAGATCCTTCTTATAGCATGGAGGAGTTTTAATGGCCGATGTTCGAAGCTAACGGTACAGGGAGGGCTGCATATTGAATTCAAAGTACGGCCGTTAACTTGAGAGAAGGAGATAGAGAGAGAAGTGTGTACGTGTGTTGTTTTTGGCTGATCATCTTCGAACACAAGGATACACGCCATTTTAGAACAGCCCGTTACTTGAAAATGAGTTCATTTACAGAAATGTTTGAATATTTGTGGGGTTGTTAGGCAGTCCGCAAGAGCACTCCAATTCTCTCACTAATGTCTCTGCTGAAACTGGTAGGAGCTGTTCATCAGAACACCATTCCCTGTTTTTTTGAAAGTTGGATCATCTGATCGGTGCAGTTCGAATTGTGGTCATGAGGGGCGGACCTAAGTGTTACTATGCGGGCACAACCACACCCACGAGATTGAAAAATTCCTTAAATAAGATATTAAAAAATTTTATTTATTATTTGACTTCTTAATTTAACCATTGCCCACACCACTCAAATGAAAATCATGGATCCGCCTGATCATCTAGAGACTAGAGTAGCGGCAAGACCATGCTGTTAGTGAAATAAACTAGGATTAGTTGTCTTTATGTTTTCAGTTATGTTTGTTTTTAGTGAACAGTAATGTGGGTGTTAATGGATAATAATGTGTAGGGGGTTAGTATTGTATTATTGGTTGCAGGTTACAACAATCACTACTTAAAATAAGTTGTCATTCAAGTTACTGAAGGGGCTGTTATGGGTTGTATGCATGTTACTCATGTGGCCTTTCACTCTTTTTGTTCTATTTATATGCAAGTCAATGAACAAAATAGCATGATTCAGAGTATTTGATTTGTAACAAGCCAGTCTATGGTTTCCCATGGTCATGCAGACTGGAAACTGAAGTAGTCCTTCAAAACTACTAGTATAGTATTCAAACGAACCATGGATGGAGAAGTCAGCAGTCAGCCGATTTGCAATTCTATTGCGTGATTTGTAGCCTCCGTGTCCAATTATTGGGTTCTCAATGGGTCTGGCCCTGATCCAGCCTAGCCCAAATCAGATGGCACTGGATTTTGGGCTGACCCAAGCAGCAGTTTTGGATTCAAATCTTTCTCACGCCGAGCCAAGACCTGAGATCAAGGGTCGTCTGACTCGAGTTCTTATGGGACTTGGTCTCTCGATGGGTTAGTCCTTTTGCTTACTTGAGTCTATATTGGTTCGAGATGGGCCTGAAGATTGCTGATCAGATGGGCTTCGATCAATGTTATAAGGCCCTTGTGGGACCCAGTCATTTTATCAGTGTATTTTTTTTTTTGGAAAATATTTTATCAGTGTATGTTAGATGGAATATATTAGTTCCAAGCCAAGCTGTTTTTTTTTATCAATGGTGGGCCACACTCATCCAATAAGCAAATCCATGGTAGAGTTGAGAATAAATCCAATGGTTCATAAAGGTTGGATTTCTCAGATTAGAGATGCTATTTGCATTGCTCAGATTAGAGAATAGAGATGCTGTTTTCTTGTGCCTACATGAGAAAATAAAGTGAACTACATTACTTATCTTTTGAGAAAAGACAACACAAGCCATCCTGAAAAGAAGATCACAAGCTCCTCTTTTATTCGAATTTTCCATTGGCAAACACAATGCTACATAAACATAGGGTAAAAGAAAAAATAATCTCAAACCATGAACAGCTAGCTAGATTTTGGCTGTGTTTGAGAACCATAAACAAGACCAGGATTAGTTGCCATACCTACCAGCTGGTGTAAGATAAAAACTAGCAGAGGATGGATAAATCTAATTAATTAACCATGTTTCTAAAACTCAGATTGGGCTTCCTTTCTGTTTGAACTTTTCATCACTTTTAAGAAAATGAATGATTTAGATCCCCTCCATTGTTAAGGGATCTTAGAGGGTGTAAGAATCAATTAAATAATAATAATTATAGTAGTAAGGTTGGTGACTTTGTCAATCTTGTTTGTAAGCTACTCCTTTAAAATGGGCTATTACTATTGATATTATAATGATGTTTTAATGTTGTCCTCAGGCTCAGGTGCATGGGAATCTTAGGTTTGGAGCATGAATACTCTGTGGCGTCTGTGGCTTATCAGAGCACTAGGATGCTTTGTGTTGCACTGTTGCTTTGGTTGTGGTCCACCTCCTTTTCTTCTCAGAGACAGAAAGAATAAAAAAGCAAACAATTCTGTATGACTTGGTTGGGGCCAGCCGGCCAGGATCTTAGGGTAAGGATTGTAGACATGTCAGAAAATCTTTAAAATCCTATATGACCATTTATTCAAATTCTCTATAGTTTAATAATCACATAACCTAGTTTAATAATCACATAATCCTAAGAGGTAGCTCCGTTGGCCTAGGACTACGATTTTCATCCAAAAGTTGTAGGTTCGAAACTGCACTACCATACTGGAGCTACTGGGGAGTTTACCCGGCTTATCTCTTGGCCCGAAGGGATTAGTCCAACCCAACAAAGGATTGGGAACCCTCCTTTGATAGCAAAAAAAAAAAAAAAAAGTAGTCATTAATACTTGTAATTATCAAGTCATACTAATATTTGATCCACCTCTGATCCAATCATATTCCTATGACCAGCATGCATTGGGATAAGTCCCACATCATTTTTTTGCGAAAATGCCTTCACGGGAGTTTTAACCAAGTTTCCCTTATATAGCTAGTGGTCAGCTGACCTGAACACTAAATTTGAGTTTGGCCTGGTCCATTGTGCAATCTCATTCTCAAACAGGGGTCGTCACGATTGAAACAGATAGCCTGAAGTAGGCACCAATTGGGTCCATTGTCATTGTTTCTCAAGCCCTGCTCCATCGGTCAGTTTTGAATTTATTAAAGGGAAAATCATAAACTTTTAAAACATCATTAAGGACTATGATCCTACTCTCTAGAAAATATTTTATGGGATTTCACTGTTTTGTCTTAAATAAGAGATCCTCTGGCTTTCAACTTTTTGATGGCTGATCTCACCAACATTGCATCTCACCATGAGTTGAGAGATGAAACACAAACTGAGTAGGGGTGTTCATGGGCGGGGCTGAAGCATATCCACGCCCTATCACAAGCCCAATTCAGACCATAATTACCTAGCCTGAGCCCGGCCTGCCTTCCCATTTTGTCAATGGGCTCTCTTCATTTCAAATTCAATAACGTCTTTCTCAATTAAAAAAAAAAATCCTATTTTTTAGAGTTGGTATTTCATGCCATACTCATAATTACTGTTTAATAGTTTTTAAGGCAAGATGTGTTTGCTCAAGCCGGACCGGGCTTTTTATCACTTAACCCAAGCCCAGCCCACATATTAAATGTGGCTAAAATCAAAATCCAAGCCCAGCCCAAATTTCATAAATTAAGGTCCAAAGTGGGATGGCCCTACCCATGAGAGAGTCCAGATCCCATCTTGGGCCCATTACACGGAACCACATTACACATGTTTGGAACTCCATCATGGGACCCAGATTAAGATAATTAGTTACATTCAAGATGAAGATGAATCATGGTTGTCAAAATTATTTTGGGCCCCATTTTCCAAAATGAAAAGCTTACTTTGATTCAGAATTTTGGCGAAACTTTTCAAAATTATATTACGGGGAAGTATCAACACAGTGCATATATTATATATATTAAAGCAAAGGGAGAGGTGGGCTGTGGGGGTGCCACCTCACCCCTGAAAACTCTCTCCTTTCAGAGAAATACCCAAGAAAAAAAAAGAGAAAAAGAGGGAGGGATCAACTGATTTCACGTGAGAGTAGAGTCCACTGAGATCTGGAAATGAGAGTCCCAGATCCGGAAAATTCTTCCCTCCAGCATCACCCTCTCTTTCTTCTTCTTCCTTTTCTCTTTCTTTCCTCCTCCTTCTTTCCTTTTCTTCTTCTTTCTCCCCTCACAGCACCTGCACCCCCATCTTTTCCTCCCTCATTTTCTCCATCCCTGCTCTACCTCTCCCCTGCTTCCTCCTCTGTTCCACCCTTCGCCTTCTTCTTCATCCGCACCCTGTCTCCCTCCGCCCAGAGCTCTCCATGTTCCTTTCCTTCTCCACTGTTCCTCTCGCCCTTTTCTTCCTCTGTCTTTCATCTCCATCTCAGAACGCCTCCGTCGCCAACTGGTCCACCGTTCGCACCGCCCTCGACGTCGGCTGCGGCCGCGGCATCCTCCTCAACTCCGTCGCTCTAATGCTCAAGAAGCAGGGGAGCTCCGGCCGAGTCGTCGGCCTGGATCGGCGGAGAAGACGACCCTAGCCACCTTGAGGACGGCTGGGATCGAAGGGGTCCAGGAGTATGTAACGTGTCGGGAGGGCGATCCAAGACGGCTGCCGTTTTCCGACAGTTACTTCGATGTGGTGGTGTTGGGGGTTTATCTGCATACGGTGGGGAAGGAGTACGGTCACCGTTCGGCGGCGGCGGCGGCGGAGAGGGGGAAGGTGTTAGGGGAGGTGGTGAGGGTTTTGAAGCCGGGTGGTGTGGGTGTGGTTTGGGACCTGGTGTGCGTGCCGGAGTATGGTGTACAACGGGTCGAACCCGCGGGTTTCGGGTCAAACCCGACCCGACCACAATTATATGGGTGAAAACCCACCCGAACCCGACCCGTTTGGGTCACGGTTAGTCGAGTCACGGGTCAGACGGGTCACGGGTCACGGGTCGGGTTCAGGTCAAAAAAATAGTTAAAAAAATGTGATTTTATTAAAAAATATGATTTCAAAACATGAAAACATCAACTCCAATTGAGAAGATTCTTTGACTATTCTACATGAGAAAGGAAACCCTCTTATTTCATTATCCAATTCTCTCTTAAAAGAAGGAGTCTCCACTAGGGTTGCAAACGGGTCGGTTCCGGATCGGAACCATAGTGAACCCAGACCCGGACCCGTTTTTAAATAACGGTTTCGGTTCCGGAACCGGTTTTGACTCGGAACCTATTTTGTTGGTTCCAGACCCGATTCCGTTAGGAAAACTCGGATCCAGTTCCGGAACCGGGTCCACCTAAAGGACTAGAATCTAGTTCCAAAATCAATTTTAATTTATCTTCATTCTCTTTTTTTTCTTAAAATAAGTATATCGTTCAATTTATAACAGTGCATCAAGTCTATTACCTCCAGTATTATACATAAAAACGTCAAAAAAAGTTTATTTTGATGTACAAATTTGCAATACTAAAGACTCATATGCTGGGTTTCGGGTCCACGGGTCGGAACCTATATGGACCCGGAACCGGACCCGTTTATCAATCGGAATTTAAATTGGGTTCCGGACCCGGACCCGGACCCGTTTATGAATCGGAACCTAAAATATGTTCCGGACCCGGTTTTTTGCGGGTCGGAACTTTCGGATAATCGGATACCCGTTTGCAACCCTAGTCTCCTGACAATTTCACTCTCCTTTTTTTCAGTTTATTAAGGAAATGCATGTAATATGCATAAAAAGGAATTCCAACCAAACAGAGGAATTGCTCCACTAGACCACTACCAAAACTTAAGTAAAAAACAAAAAGGTCTATGAATAGAAAAGAGACAGTGCACAAGAAGCACTCACAAAGCAATTATATCACAGCAACCCAAAAAAACCAAATAGCCAGAATTGGGGAGTCCTTCCACTGAATTTCATTTAAATAACTCTAATCTCTATTGAAAAACTCAAATACTTCAGACCCGGATGATAAAATGTTCAGAAGAGAGAGAAGCAATGACTTATTGGGAAATCTGTCAAGGAGAGAAGATGGTCTAAATGGGTTGCTTTGGTTTCTTACTCTAACACTCGAAGAAGACAACCCATGAGCAGAAGAATTAAACAGAATCAAAGATGATGGAGAAACTGAGAGACCCAACACCACAGCCATGAGAGAGAGAGAGAGAGAGATTACAGAAAGGAAAGATCTTTTTTTTTTTTTTTTTTTTTATGGGTGATGAGATGAAGTTGCCAGCTAGCCGCTCGTTTCCTAGCAGGTTGGGTCAGGTATCGGGCCCACCCAAGTAGAACCCAAATTAAAAAAAAAAAAAAAAAAAACTCAAAATTTATCGGGTTCACGGGTCACCCAGTGACCCGACCCGTTAGACCCGTGACCCAGTACCGACGGTCACGGGTCGGGTCGAGCACCCGATATCGGCTAACATGACCCACGGGGTCGGGTCGGGTCAGGTCACGGGTAATTTTGTACACCTCTAAGTAGTACTAAAGCACTCTAATATTAGAAATTCAAGCACTTTTGGTTGTATGCAAATGCAAATAACTGTTTTCTTATCTAGGTTAATTTCTTTTTTTGTATTGCTTTTATCGGTTTTTATTATAAATGGCTTTGTGCCATTCGTATAGTTATGTTTTTGCTTTTTTTTTTTTTTTTTTTTTTTTTTTTTGTGCCCTATCTAAATCTCACTTGTATGATTGTTTATACGCATCAGCATTTTCTCAGTCCCTTCTATATGGTTTGAAATATGGACAACATTTTTTTGGGTGTAACTCTGTTTGCTTGGGGACGTGTGGGTGCACTATGATTCACCAACGTCTGCGAGAGCTCTGATGTGGCGCGGTGAGGACCTTCTGTAGAGTTCCACTTCTTGTGCAACTGCTTCAAAGCTCAACAATCACATGCACTAGAACAAATAAATTTTGCGCCCTTGGAATAGATAGTGTAAGTGCACAAAAATTCACGGACCCGGGGGGGGGGGGGGTGGTGTTTTTGCGACTCACTGAGGAGGACGAAGGCTGAGGCTCCCCGTCTCCTCGCTGAAGATGAAGAACCGATGCCTGAGAACCTGGAAGAGGGAGAAGAAACAGGTCAGAGGACCCTGGCTGTGGGCAGCGCAGGGCTCTCCGATGCCTAAGTCAGTATGTATACTGGACAGTAGGAGGAGATTTTAAGGGAAGAAGGTGATACCAGTGGGTCCGGGTCCCTCTATTGTTCTGGTTTGGCCCCTTTTATAGAGGAGGAGAGGGAGATAGTTGACTTTGGAGAGAGAGGAGGCAGGAGACAATGAGGTGGTTAGCCGTCCCATCACAGCCCACTCTGGCGTCTGTGGACGCCGACCTGTCAGGAAGCATGGGCGGCATGGGAGGCTCTGTCTGTCAGAGAGTATAGGCGTGCCCTTGTCTTGTCGCGCGTGCTGTAGCGTGCATGAGTGTCCAAGGGTGGACAGCTGTCAGGCCCTGCCTTGGCTAGTCCTGGCATCCCGACCGAGGTCGGGGAGCCGAGGTCGGAGAGGACCTTGACTTGGCTAGAGACCTTGCAGAGACGCCGAAGTGGAGGACCGGGGAGGAGTCCCTAGCCGAGCTGGAGACGACCTGGCCGAGGTGGAGCTCAGCCGAGCTGGGAGCATCCTGGCCGAGGTGGAAATGTCGTGCAACGGGCCGAGATGAGTCTCTGGCCGGAGTGGGGCACTTGGCCGAGATGGTCGACATTGAGACGGGCCTTGCCGAGATGGCCTGGCTGGCGCCGGAGCATGAGATAGAGCATCCGGACAGTCATCCGGCGAGTTCGGAAATATCCCCACACAATAGCCCCCCAGCTTCTGAGCTCGATAGACTGCTCTTTCGAGGTCAGAAGGTAAGTATCATGGAGGATGACTGGCTGGCAATGGACCAGAGCTAGAGGTTGGCATCACTGCTAAGTTGCGACAGGGTGTGTCTGCCGAGCTGGAGAGTGAGTACCGAGAGGCGCTTATGGAGATCCCACTGGCTCGTCACCAGGGGCCTGTGCCGGGCATCTGGCGCGAGGGCCGCGATGCGCCTGCCGCACGCAATGGAGATCCCACTGGCTCGTCACCAGGGGCCTGTGCCGGGCATCTGGCGCGAGGGCCGCGATGCGCCTGCCGCACGCAATGGAGATCCCACGGGCTCGTCACCAGGGGCCTGTGCCGGGCATCTGGCGCGAGGGCCGCGATGCGCCTGCCGCACGCAATGGAGATCCCGCCGGCTCGTCACCAGGGGCCTGTGCCGGGCATCTGGCGCGAGGGCCGCGATGCGCCTGCCGCACGCAATGGAGATCCCACTGGCTCGTCACCAGGGGCCTGTGCCGGGCATCTGGCGCGAGGGCCGAGATGCGCCTGCCGCACGCAATGGAGATCCCACTGGCTCGTCACCAGGGGCCTGTGCCGGGCATCTGGCGCGAGGGCCGCGATGCGCCTGCCGCACGCAATGGAGATCCCACGGGCTCGTCACCAGGGGCCTGTGCCGGGCATCTGGCGCGAGGGCCGCGATGCGCCTGCCGCACGCAATGGAGATCCCGCCGGCTCGTCACCAGGGGCCTGTGCCGGGCATCTGGCGCGAGGGCCGCGATGCGCCTGCCGCACGCAATGGAGATCCCACTGGCTCGTCACCAGGGGCCTGTGCCGGGCATCTGGCGCGAGGGCCGAGATGCGCCTGCCGCACGCAATGGAGATCCCACTGGCTCGTCACCAGGGGCCTGTGCCGGGCATCTGGCGCGAGGGCCGCGATGCGCCTGCCGCACGCAATGGAGATCCCACTGGCTCGTCACCAGGGGCCTGTGCCGGGCATCTGGCGCGAGGGCCGAGATGCGCCTGCCGCACGCAATGGAGATCCCACTGGCTCGTCACCAGGGGTACGAAGCTCTGGGCGACTAGTGACGGCAGAGGACCGTGCGATCAAGGCTGACAGCAGAGGACCGTGCCGTCATGACGGTAGAGGGTCGTACGATCGAAGCCGACAGTAGAGGGTCGTACCGACGTCGTCGCAGCTGACGGCGCCATCGAAGCTGACAGTAGAGGACCGTGCCGCCAGAAATGACGGTAGAGGGTCGTGCGATCAAAGCTGACGGGCGGTCGAAGCTGAAGAATGATTGGAGGCTTCAGCAGCCCCCCGAGCTGGAGGAGACTTCTGTCATGGAGGCGTCCGTCGAGATTGACGGTTCTGCGGAGCTAGAGGCATCCGCCGAGATGGAGGCGTCCGCCGAGATGGACGCTGCTGCTGAGCTAGAGGCATCCGCCGAGATGGAGTCGTCCGCCGAGATGGACGCTGCCTGTTGATTGTTGTTGAAATGCTTCTGGGCTCGGGCTTCGTCTGCTTCTTGCCTGACGAACTGGTTTACCCTGGTCATCAGAGCTGCCATAGTGACCACGGGATGCATGACCAAGTCCCTTCGTAGCTCGTTGCCTGGCAGGAGGGCTTGTCGGAAAGACAGGACCGCTATTGCATCTGGTGTATTCTCGATCTGGCTGTAGACAGTCCAGAACCTTTTGGCGAACTGCGTGATGCTCTCGGTCTGCTTCATTCTAAGGGCCATCAGGTCGGCGGCTGACCTGGGGACGACCTTGTGGGCTTGAAACTTCGTCATGAAGGAATTCCGGAGCTGCTGCCAACTTTTGATTGATCCTTGGGGGAGTGCGCAGAACCACTTTAGGGGGAGGTCCCCGAGGCTGGAAGAGAAGACTCTGCAGTTCAGGTGGCCCGCGTCGCCCCACACCGACATCCTCTGAGTGAAGTGCCGGAGGTGTGCTGCTGGATCCGAGGTTCCGTCGTAAACGACGAACCTCGAGATTTTGAAATCTTCGGGAAGGGGGAAGCTCCTGATCTCTGGAGAGAGGGGAGATGTGCCGAGGCCGTCAGAGTTCGGCCGAACTCGAGCGAAACCGGCAGCCTCCAAGTTTTGTCGTACTGCTTGCTCGATGCGTCGATCAAGCCACTTTCTGATGTCGTGGTTGTTGCCCGGAGCTTGGTTGCTTCTGTTGTCCTTCAGGGTGCGCCTTTTGGAAGGTGGGGTCGAGGTCGAACCCAACTGAGTACCCTGCTGTTGGACGCTCGCTGGATTAAATCTTGCTCTTGACCTTTCCCGGTGGGGGATCGTCGGCAGCTGTGTCGACAGTGTCAGCGGTTCCTTTCCCTTTCTGGTTCTCCGAGGCATGGCGTTTGGGAAGATGGCTTTTTGTAGCGTTCCCCACAGACGGCGCCAATTGTAAGTGCACAAAAATTCACGGACCCGGGGGGGGTGGTGTTCTTGCGACTCACTGAGGAGGACGAAGGCTGAGGCTCCCCGTCTCCTCGCTGAAGATGAAGAACCGATGCCTGAGAACCTGGAAGAGGGAGAAGAAACAGGTCAGAGGACCCTGGCTGTGGGCAGCGCAGGGCTCTCCGATGCCTAAGTTAGTATGTATACTGGACAGTAGGAGGAGATTTTAAGGGAAGAAGGTGATACCAGTGGGTCCGGGTCCCTCTATTGTTCTGGTTTGGCCCCTTTTATAGAGGAGGAGAGGGAGATAGTTGACTTTGGAGAGAGAGGAGGCAGGAGACAATGAGGTGGTTAGCCGTCCCATCACAGCCCACTCTGGCGTCTGTGGACGCCGACCTGTCAGGAAGCATGGGCGGCATGGGAGGCTCTGTCTGTCAGAGAGTATAGGCGTGCCCTTGTCTTGTCGCGCGTGCTGTAGCGTGCATGAGTGTCCAAGGGTGGACAGCTGTCAGGCCCTGCCTTGGCTAGTCCTGGCATCCCGACCGAGGTCGGGGAGCCGAGGTCGGAGAGGACCTTGACTTGGCTAGAGACCTTGCAGAGACGCCGAAGTGGAGGACCGGGGAGGAGTCCCTAGCCGAGCTGGAGACGACCTGGCCGAGGTGGAGCTCAGCCGAGCTGGGAGCATCCTGGCCGAGGTGGAAATGTCGTGCAACGGGCCGAGATGAGTCTCTGGCCGGAGTGGGGCACTTGGCCGAGATGGTCGACATTGAGACGGGCCTTGCCGAGATGGCCTGGCTGGCGCCGGAGCATGAGATAGAGCATCCGGACAGAACCAATTGTAAGTGCACAAAAATTCACGGACCCGGGGGGGGGTGGTGTTCTTGCGACTCACTGAGGAGGACGAAGGCTGAGGCTCCCCGTCTCCTCGCTGAAGATGAAGAACCGATGCCTGAGAACCTGGAAGAGGGAGAAGAAACAGGTCAGAGGACCCTGGCTGTGGGCAGCGCAGGGCTCTCCGATGCCTAAGTCAGTATGTATACTGGACAGTAGGAGGAGATTTTAAGGGAAGAAGGTGATACCAGTGGGTCCGGGTCCCTCTATTGTTCTGGTTTGGCCCCTTTTATAGAGGAGGAGAGGGAGATAGTTGACTTTGGAGAGAGAGGAGGCAGGAGACAATGAGGTGGTTAGCCGTCCCATCACAGCCCACTCTGGCGTCTGTGGACGCCGACCTGTCAGGAAGCATGGGCGGCATGGGAGGCTCTGTCTGTCAGAGAGTATAGGCGTGCCCTTGTCTTGTCGCGCGTGCTGTAGCGTGCATGAGTGTCCAAGGGTGGACAGCTGTCAGGCCCTGCCTTGGCTAGTCCTGGCATCCCGACCGAGGTCGGGGAGCCGAGGTCGGAGAGGACCTTGACTTGGCTAGAGACCTTGCAGAGACGCCGAAGTGGAGGACCGGGGAGGAGTCCCTAGCCGAGCTGGAGACGACCTGGCCGAGGTGGAGCTCAGCCGAGCTGGGAGCATCCTGGCCGAGGTGGAAATGTCGTGCAACGGGCCGAGATGAGTCTCTGGCCGGAGTGGGCCACTTGGCCGAGATGGTCGACATTGAGACGGGCCTTGCCGAGATGGCCTGGCTGGCGCCGGAGCATGAGATAGAGCATCCGGACAGTCATCCGGCGAGTTCGGAAATATCCCACACAGATAGATATTAAAATTTGGGCCACCTTTAATTGTCATTTAAATATCGTTCTCTTATCATACCCCTATGATTGGCATGCATTGAGGTTGGACCCACAGCATTAGCTGCAAAAACGCCTTCTGCCTTCTCCGGGATTTAACCAGATTCCCCTCATATAGCTAGTGTTCAACTGACCTGGGCCCTAAATCTGAGTTTGGCTGGGCCAATTGTGCGATCGAATTCTCAAACAGGGGTTCTCATGAGTGAACACCCAGAGCCTGAAGTGGACACCAATCTGGGCCCATTATTTCTCAAGCCCTAATACATAGGTCAGTTTTGTTTTGAATTTAGTAAAGGTAAAAGCATATACTTTTAAAAACATCATTAAGGGTCAAGGATCCTAATCCAATAATACTCTATGAAATCTCATGATTTTGTCTAAGATCAGGCATTCAGGTGTTAAAGCTTTTGATGGCCCTGATGATCTCACCATCATGTCCATCAGCATTGCATCTTACCATGAGTTTAGAGATGGAAACCATAGATGAGCAGCAGTTGCTTGAGTGGTAATGAATCAAGCAGATTACCAAAAACAAGAAGGTGGGTTTCTTTCTTTCTGTCTCTTGGGTTTGCAAGAGAGTGGTGAGTAGTGTTGGCATGGTAACGTTGCCCTCTTAATCTCTTATGATTTGTGCTCAAGTCTCTAATATATTTATTGATTTGGAAAGCTTAATAAAAGGACCCATTTATGTTACTTGGAAGAGATGAGTTCTAGAATCGGTTTTTTTTTTTGTTTTTTTTTTTTGCTGTAAATCTAAAAACCACAAGCAGGGTTAGAAATGGGTATCCAATTTCTCGAGTATCCAAAGTCTCCGGTTAAAAAAAAAAAGCAGGCATAAAACCTATTTTTGAATTTGAAACAAATTCATATCTAGATGTGAATGATTGGATATAAGGTCCGAAATCAGATCCTTGTATGCTCCAACCCGAGAACCCAATTCAGGACTATTAGATTCACATATTAAATATATATATAGGTATTAAGGGTTTTAATAGCTCTAACTTTATTTTAATTTAGGAGTCCACTTACCATTTAATAATCTCACTTGTGTATTTCAAGGATTTTTTTTTTTTGGGTCAAATAATACTATTGAACTCTACATCTAATTTTGGATTTGAATACAACACATGGATATCAGATTTGGATCTCGAACCGAATCTATAAAGATGGATCGGGGTCTAAATCCACCATGACCCCCACAAGCTTGGAGGGTTGAGGTTTAACTATGTCACAAGCAGCTTTCAAGTGTGCCTGGTGTACTAAAATAAGTTCTACCCAAATCCATAGAACTTTGTGGAAAAAAGTATGGATGAAGAAAACTGTAAAACTTCATGCAGTAGACTAACTGATCATGAGGGTCACGGTTTGGGATGGTAAGATGGACCACGGTTAGTTCAAAAACTTCAAAAATCCCCAGACGGTTATAAGATGGCGCGAATTCTTCAATGAGACTTTAACCGTCCAAAGGGACTGGCTCTTCCACTTCTCAAGTAAACGGCCGATTCTTGGGACCTTTTGTCATCAGTGTGTGGAGCGGTTTCCTTCCACCATGAGCCACTCAAAGAGACTCCATGCTATAAAAACAAGCTCTCATGGCCATCCATCATCTCATCTCACCATCTATCCAATTCAGTCAATCCAAACCAATCAAAGCCAAATCTGCAAAACCTGCAACTAAACTGAACTAAAATGGAAAGACCCATGATCACCATTCCATTTCTTCTGCTATTCATCGTCTCTGTTTTCCTCTCGGTGAAAGGTGATCTCGACGTTGATGACTTTGGCGCCAAGGGGGATGGGAAGATCGATGACAGCCAGTCCTTTCTCAGAGCATGGTCTGCTGCTTGTGAGTCGTTTGTCCCGACGACTATCTTCGTGCCCCGGAAGAGGTATCTGCTCAATGGGGTTGTTTTTCAAGGCCCATGTAATAATACCGGTATAGCCTTCCGGTTGGACGGAATATTGGTCGCTCCAGATTATCGAAACATGGGCAGCAGCTCTGATACTTGGTTGATGTTTTCTGGTGTTGAGGGGTTATCAATTGTTGGAGGGTACCTTGATGGACAAGGGTCGAGCTTGTGGGCGAGCAAGAGCAACGGAGGGAAATGTCCTGATGGTGCAACGGTACACTCATTTTCCCTTCCAGCATCATGCTCTGTAAGAATTTGTGTTCTTAGACCTGTGAAAGGGGAAATTACTACAGTAGCTACTTCGAGCTGCTACTCTTGGGAGATACAGGTCTATAAACAGACTGAGGAATGAAGTACCAAACAAGCATGTCTTCATTTGACAAATACTTTTGAGTTTTGGGTAAATAATGTTAAGACATCACGGTCCAAAATTGGCTGTTTTGGTAGCTTCCCCTCTCAAATAGTAAATATTCACATCAGAACCATTGCAATTCTGCTAAATTTTTAGGAAAAGGCTACGGTATTCGATTGGTAGTTTCTCTAATGTATAAATGTTTTCATGCAGTCACTAGCCATCTACAGCTCAAAAGATGTGGAGATAAAAGGACTCACATCAATGAATAGCAAGCTCTACCACATTGTCATCCACACATGCGAGAATGTAACACTGCAGGGTGTGAGGATCCAAGCATCGGAGGAGAGCCCCAACACAGATGGTGTGCATGTCCAAATGTCGAAAGGTGTGCATATCCTGAGCACGGGTATAAAGACCGGGGATGACTGCATCTCAATTGGACCAGGCACGCAAAACCTATGGATCCAAGGCATCACATGTGGTCCTGGACATGGAATTAGGTGAGAGGCCAACTTCAATCCAGCATGAGTTAGCTAATAGAAATTGTTCTGTTCCTAGGAAACCAATCATACCCTGTTTTTATTTATGTATAGAATTGAATCACATATATAACATTATGTGGTTGTATAGAATCGAAGTACAAATCAAGTGTTTTTTATATTTGAATCCATCAGTATTGGGAGTTTAGGGAAGGGGCTAGAGGAAGAAGGCGTGCAGAATGTGACTGTGAAGACTGTGGTGTTTACGGGAACTCAGAATGGACTGAGGATCAAATCTTGGGCAAGACCCAGTTCTGGGTTTGTGAGAGGTGTGGTCTTTCAGCATGCTGTGATGAAGGATGTTCAAAATCCGATCATTATTGACCAAAATTATTGTCCTCACAATGAAGATTGCCCTAGCCAGGTAAAATCGAAGTAAGATAAGTATATGCTAATCACGGTGAAAAACTGTATAATCATTACACTGATGACTCTATCTTGGTGATGTTTTACAGGCCTCTGGTGTGAAGATCAGTCGAGTTAAATTCCAGAATATCAAGGGAACATCAGCAACCAAAGTTGCCATGAAATTCGATTGCAGTTCCAGCTCTCCATGCAAAGGGATTGCATTGCAGGATATAGAGCTCATGTACCAGGATCAGCTTGCAGAATCCTTTTGTCAGAATGTCAAGGGAACCACTCTTGGGTTAGTCATGCCGCCTAGCTGTTTATAACATCTTTACTGTAAAGCTTCAAGTGACAAATATAAGAAGACAAGAGTTAATTCTTCTTTTACTCATCAGTTATTTCTTCCTTTTCTTATGGCAATACTGATAAACTTCACACATGGGTACAAAAAACTAATGTAAGAACACGAAAACAAAAGAAAAGAAAAGAAAAGAAAAAAAGCAATGACAAGATCAATGAAAGTAAAAGTGATGCAATGGATTCATGCAACACTGGCCCACATATTACAATATATAGAACTCATTTCAGGGACAATACACCAATTGAATAAGCTGAAATCCATCCTACAACCTCCACATCCAACACCACTCACATCCTAATCAGTAATTAACTTATCTTGTGAAGACTGGTGTGTGTTGTGTTTCTCTCGACAATATCACTGAAAAGTCATGATAAGAAAAACAAGGTCCCATCCAATGCAACATATATTAAGAATTAGACCTGTTCGCCTGAATCCAACAAATCTGGTCCTCAGTATAGATCATGCTGAGTTAGAAGTAGGATTTCAGCTACCAAAATAAAAAAAAGATAGTAACATAGTGGGAAAATGTAGAAATTAGGCCGTTTAAGAACACAAACATCTTGCAATCGCCGGGCTGAGTGGACATGGAACCCTAAGCAGAAGATTCATGCAACTACACCTTCAATTGATAGTAGGTTTATCAATCTTCAAATGTATAACAAAGCAGAGTATTCTGATCAGGATGATTTCCTTTCCATGAGTACCGAAGCAATAATGAAAAATTCTGGAACTATGAGAATCACATGGAAGCCATGTACTGTAAAAATAGTGATGAAAAGATCCGGATATGCAATTTAGTGGAAGACCAAAAAATCATGTGCTAAAGGGCATACAGTCTCTTATATTCATTATTCAGTATCTCTGGATCTGAGACCACAGAGAAAGACCCTGAATGTCCCGAACGCTCGCGACTGTCAGCCTTTCTTATATTTCTCATGTTTGACTGCTCTATCCTATGCAATATAATGCAGTAGCACATGGAACCAAGGGTGGTCAGCATGATCAGACTACCTATAAGTGTTGTGGACATGGCCAGCCACTGGGCATGGTGGCCCACGACAATGTATGCGAGCGAGATGAAAGCCACTGAAATGAAGACACAGGCCACCCACATGAGCTTATTGACCACAAACACTAGCTGCTTCTTTGCCCTTCGCTCAATAACGACTACAGAAGTTTGGACTACGACAACAGCAAGGGCAATGAAAAGCGCCACCGAATCGCATAACAAGAAGATGATGAAAGCTGATTTTCTCGCAATGTAGGCCTGTCCAGCAGAAAGCCCCCTGTCCTTATCATCCGGAACGTACTGCCCAGGTACGGTAAAAATAGCGGCAAAAGCGACAGTGGCAATAAGTACAGCAACTACAGTCGCTGAGTTTATTGCGTTGTTGAGACCGCCAATGTGGAGCTTTTCCAGTTTCTTTGCAATCTTCTGGACCCGCATCCGAGTCTGATGGGTCTGTTGGAGTTGAGATTGGACTTCATGTTTTATATCGCTGACCGTCTGCTTCAGTTGTTTTGCAGCACTTGGAGGGTTAGCATGTTCCTTTGCAGTCACAGCTCCAACTTCTCTCAGAATAGGAGCAAGCTCTTCATTTGCAGACTTCTCTGCTATGTCAAGTGCAGTTTCTCCTGCTCTGTTGATTATATTGACATCTATTCCTTCAGCAGATAATAAAGTTTGCACTATCTGGCAATGGAAAAGGGTTGTTACCAATTTATTTAAGTATTCAAAAAGTGAATGAAAATTTTAAAAAAAAAATCAGATACCATTAGATGCATTTTATGGGTTGGAGCTATTACAATGTTGTCTCCAGTGGCATGTAGCTGTCACAAAATTGGAATGCATGTGATATTTCCATTCCCATTCTTCTTGTGCTTTAAATTGTTCTCCCCAGCTAACAGATACTATTGGGGATATAAAAAAATGGAATATATATATATATATAGCTAAGCTTTTTGAAGGTCATATTGGAATGTTTGAAAGCCATGATATCATCGATGAAGGTCATATTTTATTTTCCACGTACCCATTTTTCTCTTGAAAATTGGTGGAACATTCACCACTTCTCAGGAAAAGAGAGTGAAAAACCTGAAAAGAATTACAGTACATTTTCAGGGCAAGAGCTCACTTTAGGAGGACCATCTCCAATGACCAACACAATTTACCTGGTAGGATCCATCATGGATCGGTGACGAGACAAAAAGCTCTCAGCCAGATATTTATGCCCATCAGATATTGGCTAGCATGAGCAGTTAAAGAGAAAATATAGCCAATGCTTCCAAATTCAACTGGAAAGAGCAACCAATCCAATGATTGGAGCCATTTAAATGGAGGATATATATTTTTTTTTACTGCCTTTTCAATGTGTCCCATCTACCAGCTGAAAATTCAGGATGATACCTTTCACTTGTGAGGAATACTCGGACAGAAAAAAATTATGGATTCTATTGTGCTACTTATTGCATAATACCTCCTAGTAATTATAAAATCTGTGTTATCAGAAATTGAAGAAAATTGAAAAGAGGTGAAGAAGTAACATGGAAGAATCTTACTGTCAGGGACTGAAACTGTCCAACCTGGTGTGAGAACCCGGGCCAGCCAAGAGCAAGGCAGGGACTCCGTCCCACATCGCCTATGAGGCCGCCCGAAGCCAGGCTTATAAGTGCGAGCCCTCTCTTCATTGGTATGACGCGTTTTGGGTCTCAAAGGGGCCCGAAAACAAAACCGTGCGGGCTGCGGCTCAAAGCGGACAATATTATACCAGTGGGCCTGGGTCGTTACAAATTGGTATCAGAGCCGGGGGCGGCTCTCCTCTAAGTGGTGGGGAGTGTGAGAACCCGGGCCAGCCAAGAGCAAGGCAGGGACTCCGTCCCACATCGCCTATGAGGCCGCCCGAAGCCAGGCTTATAAGTGCGAGCCCTCTCTTCATTGGTATAACGCGTTTTGGGTCTCAAAGGGGCCCGAAAACAAAACCGTGCGGGCTGCGGCCCAAAGCGGACAATATTATACCAGTGGGCCTGGGTCGTTACACCTGGACACTTAACTCATACAGTAGAATACTTTTAGCTTAGTTTATCACATTTTATTTGCATAATAATGACATAAAAAGGCCTCGGAGTTGAAAAAGAAGAACCATGGCTATATTATAGCAGCGATATTCAAGTGTCTGCAGACTGAAAATTACACTACAAACTATCAAACTTGAACTTCCATGCAATGAGCCTAACCCTTATTCCAATTTTCTGAAAAACATAGCTAATGTAATCCCATAAAGACCAGGCCCAATCAAATTCTAAATTTGGATAGTCATAAGTAAACTATTGGAACACTTCAAAATGGGTTCAGTAAGCATGTCCACAATCCAATTTTAAGTGTAAATACCACACCCCAACACATATTTAATGCCATCCTGGGTTACACAGGATTTAACATAAAAAAGAAGGGAAAAAAAGGGAGTAAAATCCTAAGTTCAGAAGCAGGGAAAGAAGTATAAAATGGCTAAACCAAACATAATTTAAAATTGAAATATTGAGAAGAGACATGCTCTATTGTGGAGTTACAGAGGGAACAACTTTAAAGAACTCACAGAGTCAATCCTAGATGGATAACATTTTGGTGGTGTTGATGATAATACTGATGATATGACTACATCCATGTATCAGTGCATGAGATTTGTCAAGGCCGAGCTATGTCTGACAAAGAAATGTACGAGTGACGTTGGGACAAAGCAATGCCTTGAACAGTGAAAGGGAACATATATGCACAGTGGAATCATTTCTAATTCAAAATCATCGATATATTTTGTAATGAACTAGATATGGCACGAGGAAATTTAAACAGTACCACCCACCTGAACGCGGCCTTTTCTGGTTGCAATATGCAATGCTGTGCTCCCTTTGTTATCCTCCAAGCCTATAACTGAAGAATTGGGTTTCAGCAATTCACGCACTATCTCAGGATTTTGCCCTTTCACAGCCATGTGTAAAGCTGTCTGACCCTTCTTGTCAGTCCTAAGATTGAAACTTGGTTCTTTGTGTAAAAGGGACTTCACTACTTCCAGATGGCCCATCCTTGCAGCAGAATGGAGGGCAGTTTTGCCATTGTTTTTTCCTATCTTAGCAAGGCTTGTATCTGTCTCTAACAGAAGATTGACCACATCAATATAGCCTTGAGTTGCAGCTGTGTGTAAGGCTGTAGAATTTGATGAATCCGTCGTCATGGCCAAATCAGGAAAAGAATGCAATAGCTCCTTTAAAACCTCTGTTGAAACAAAATTGTAAAACAATAGTTCATTTATAGATCATGGGGGTAACACAGGTGCTTACTTGTTTTCAGATTCTTTTAAATGGAATTATGAACTAGAGAACTATTTTCAGAATTCAACACCTCTCTCATTTTATTTGTACACCTTTCAGATCAATAATGCCAAATGGCTAAATTAAGAGGGGGTCTACTTAGGAAATAGAAGTACCACTGGAAGTCTCATGGTTTCACACAAAGACTTTCTGGTGCCAACAGAAAATTAGCAATATCAAAGAACAAAAGTTTGATTAGCTAGATCACCAAGCACTTTGAAGAATAATTTCAAACTAAACAAATAGGATCCTGAGGAGCAGTTCCACTGTTTTGAAATAAGTGTGTGTGTGTGTGTGTGTGTGTGTGTGTGTGTGTGTGTGTGTGTGTGTATGTCTATAATGTGGAAGTCCTAAAATACATCATGCAGCCTTCCAATTACTCAGATGGTTCCAATCTGTCAAGTGAACAATGACCAAAATTTATGTAGGTAAATCTGGAAGGATTGGGTTCATTTGGTGAAGTGCTTATTAAGCACTACAGATATTTTTATGCACTGTTTCATATCAAGAAGCTTTATAGACAGCCAAAGAATTTTGAGCTCACACTAACACAATATCAAAATTGCAGAATGACAGAACCCATAGCAACAATAACATTTCAGAAAGACAAAATAAAAGAAGCCAACATATTGGATCAAAATTTATACCCAAATGACCCAGTTTTGCAGCGATATGGAAAGCATCATAGCCATTTCTCGCCTTGAGAGCAGCAGATTGGGAATCTGTAAACTTCAAGAGCTCACTTACAACTGGGGTGTGCCCGTTCTCTGCTGCAACATACATTGCTGTCTCCCCATCGTGATTCTGCACCGACAGCAACTCTTTGATTCGACCACTGTCTGAATTTTTAAGAATCTCCTTTACTTGAATCAAATTCGCTGCCCTTGCAGCTAGATGAAGTGGTTTATCACCGCGTTTCCCAGCAGATTTCTTCTTCAGACGAAAGCTCTGCTGTTTCTCCATTGCTCCAATTGACAAAAGATGATGAAGAATAAAGCTACCCTCTCTTTGTTCTACCTAAATTCCAATCTCAATCAAAGGACCTTGGTTTCCTGATGAAATGAATCCAGAAATATAAATATCATATACTTATGTCTAAAACTGCCATTTTGTTTATTTTTTTATTTCATTCAAGAAGCTAATCTAAATTGAACAAATGTAGAACATTAAACCCCATGTTTCAGTGAATCCCAGAAGTCAGAGACTGATACTTAAAATATTCATATATGAATCACATGAAGAAGAATAAAAATGAAAATCTATCTTTCAATGAATCCCAAAGGATAAGAATGGGTTTGCCGATGCTCAAGTGAAGCAGAGAATAAAGAACAAAAGCCTGCGTTTCTTTTTTCAGATAATCTAAAATCAAGCATTTCCAGATGATCAAAACGCTTGTATTTGATTGTCAAACAGCACAAAATCAGGCCTTGTTGAAGCATAAAAACTTCTGAAGCAAAAGACCATTTTCCATCTGTATCTAAAGTCACTATATTCAGTACTAGAAACTCATTTCTCAATGGACCCCTGAACCCTCAGACAAAAAATTAAAGAACTGCAAGCAGAGAATGAGAGAAAACAAAGATCCCATCTTTTAGTGAATTTCTAAAACAGGGGAACTAATACACAGAACTCTAAACTCTAAATTTGATACAATAGCTCCTATTAAATCTTCTTAAAAACAACAAAACCCACAAACAATCAGACCTCAAAATCCCATCTTTTTCTCAATTCTCAAAACTAACAAAACAATCACTAGATCCTGCATTATGATTCAGGTAAAACTAGTCTCCCTAAAACTTCATAATGCACCAACAGCAAACAGCTAGCATATATTTCTGCAGCTTCAAGCCTCCAACCTCAGAAAGGGGAAGCCCATCTCATATTCTACAAAAAAACCCAGAATCCCACCATGTTCAGAGTTCCAAAAGAACCCAACTACTGCAACCAAACACTGAAACTTTCCAGAGAAACGATAAAACCCAGAAGGAAAAATCCCACCTTTTTTACTGTTTCCTCTACAGAACCCAATCTATGAGATGCATTTCTCACCTTTTATGTCAAAAGATAGTAGAAAAAGAAAACTTTAGGTACCTTGGATCTATGGTGCAACAGGATGGAGGGATTGATACTGATGTAAGTCACAGGATTCAAGCCGGGTGGACCAAATGGAGGAGTGCTTCGGGGGTCTTGTGTGATCGGAAAGTCCCCCTCAAGGTTAAAGGAAAGTATTATAAGGTGGCGATACGGCCAGCGTTGTTATATGGATCAGAGTGTTGGGCAGTAAAGCATAATCATGTCAAGAAGATGGAAGTTGCGGAGATGAGAATGCTAAGATGGATGTGCGGGATCACAAGGAGAGATAAGATTAGGAATGAGGAGATTAGGGGCAGAGTAGGAATAATACCGATTGGAGATAAAATGAGAGAAAATCGACTGAGATGGTTCGGCCATGTTAGAAGACGTCCAAGAGAGGCACCTGTTAAAAGGTGTGAAAGCATGAAGTTTGCCAAGAGTAGGAGAGGGAGAGGGAGACCGAAGAGAAGTTGGAAAGAAACTATTAAACATGATCTTGCCTACATGGATCTAACGGAGGACATGGCCCTAAACAGATTTGATTGGCGTCGTCAAATCCATATAGCCGACCCCACCTAGTGGGAAAAGGCTTGGTTTGGTTTGGTTTGGTTTGGTTATGTCAAGCTCAGTGCACCCCATGAACAGTACAAAAGGCAAATGCTTAGCATGTTTAAGATTCTCCCAAAACATGAAAGATTGTGTTTTTTTCTTTTTTTTTCCTCTGCTCTGTCTTTCTCTTTTTCCTTTTATCCATGTTCTTTTGATTTTTATTTTTAACCAGTGAGTGGCAGTTGGCAGCCATTGCAGTCGAATCATATGGGGCAAAGAAACTAACACAGGTGGTGGGGCCCGCACAATGGAAGAAGAACCAGGCACAAAACCCCAAATGGAGGGAGGAAGGTGAGGAGGAAATATTGTTCCGGTAAATTCATCTCCACAGAATCTCCCATGCTACCCATCTTGCACTGCACATACCCATCAAGTGGGGGCACGCTGATAGCTATTTATTTAGGAAAAATATTTTGCGCACTAGGACACTGTAGGGGAACGGGGCCGCTTGGGCTGGTCCCTACAGGGGATAGGCCTATGCCTCGGGCCTATTGTTTAGACTTCAGGAGATGTGGCTCCTTACGCATGCGTTTGTCCCAGGGTGGATCCCATAAATCATGCATCACAGGGGCCTCCCCGAACCCTAGACCTCTCCCTTAAAAGATAATCTGGGACTCCCAGATTATCTCCTTAAGGGAGAGGTCTCGGGTTCGAGTCCTGAGGAGGCCTATGGGGTGCATAATTTACGGAAGCCTTTCTGTAGGGGAACAAGGCCCGCTTGGGCTGGTCCCTACAGGGGATAGGCGCCCTAGGATTCAAACCCGAGGAGTTGGGCTGGTCCCTACAGACACGTACAATTAAATTTAATCTAATCAGTCCCCTTCAATTAGGTTGCAACATGTGCAATTATTAATGGTTAATAGTAGATATCAATGGGAAAGTGAAGTAAGGTTCTTAAAAGAATCAGCTGATGGGTGGTGAAGACTTATATGGTTGGGCCATCTTAAGTGGGACACCAAATAGACAAAACAGATCCACTGCCCCGTTGCGGAATGGAACCGATACATAAACTGGCCTGATCACCTTCCCGCCCTCCACCTTTGTGCCTATGTGCGACTTGTTGGGGCCAACACACAGGGCTCCATGCCTCCGAGTGAAAAGATGGAGGATCAAAAGGTCCGGATGATCTTATCTTTATCTAAAATTTTAGATCCATCAAATCATTCTTATTCCTTAATCTGAGACCCAAAAATTAATGACTTTTACTATATAAATAGATGACGCTCGCCCAATTCCAACAAATTGGTGCAAGCCAATGGGATCCATTGAAATAGGGGGAGGATTTGGATGGTCCACTGAGATTAGTATTCAAGTGGGCCTCATGAGTAGGTGTGCAGTGGATGATTTGCCGACACTTGATGCGTCACCCTTGAAACAACCTGCAAAATAAGGGGTCTATGTCCAACTTTAGGCTTTAGGCTTTAGCAGGTCATGAAACGGGTTAGGTTCATCTGTGCGATTAGGTTTTATCTAGTTTTGGGTCCTAATCATAGGAATTAGAACTATGATAGTATCATCCGATGGGAGCCCTAGGATCAATTCAACCCCTTTACACTTACTATTCTTGCAGGAATTGACACAAGTTCAAATCTAAGGCGAATATTACTATTACCCAATAATGAGTAAAAATTCTAAAAAATGATGCATTCTAAAAGAATTAAACTTTGAGAGTTATGGATCGAAAGAAGGGTCAAAATGATCTACATCCACACCATAGCACAACCCAATAAAAACTCAAGCCTCCTGCAGTATTTTACTGTATAGAACCTCATGTGGAGGTTGGTATAATTCCTCTTCTCCAGATAAAAAAAAAAAAAGACTTTTGAATGGAAGGTGTTCTACTAAATCCCAAATCGCTACGAATGGGAATGTGTGGAGCACGTGTGTGTGGGCTCTATCTGAACAAAACAGTGGATAATGGAGTTCACAACTTGTCAACGGTGAACATAGGTAGCATGGATGTTTCTAGGGCCAAAATAAAGTGTGTTTGGAGGGGATTATTAGTGTGTTACTGTGTTTGTTTCATTCCCGATTCCAAGCTCTGTGGGAATTTATTTTTGCACAGCCTCAGAAGAGAGGTTCATTGTTCACAGCCTTCAGCCCTCTCAGAAAACTGTTTTCTTTTTCGGGAATGAAATGAAAGTTTTCTTCTTTTTGCATGGAAAATGACTCCTCATGCCAAAGAAAATCTTTTACCCAAAAAAAAATCCCAAAAGAAAATTAAGATGTATTTCAAGGTGTATTTGTGTGATGAGATGATTCTACGGCATAGAGGGGAATATTTTTTTTTTTTTTTTTGTGCAGTGCCCTTTTCAATTGTTTGTGACAGAAAAGAATAAAAATAAATTGATTTTCTTATGAAAATATGATTTTGATTTTCTATGTGAGGGGCAAGAATGTAGGATTCTTCTCTTGTGAAAAATGAAAATACATAAAGAACGTGATCCTCTCTTGCACAATTGCACTATATGAGCATTTCAGAATCCTTGGGATTGTACAAACATGTTTTATTATTATTATTATTATTTTGGACAGATAGTAAAGATTGATCTCTATCCACCACTTGATTTTAATCTAAAAATAAAAATTGATGGCAATGTCAGTTTTTCTCAATTTTAGTATGGCCAATCTACCTAAGCTACCTAGATTCGTAGATTTAGATAAGTGCTTTTCGCGGGTGAAGTTTCAACCCTTCCAACCTAGACTTATTCCATGTACTTTGTGACAAAATCATCAATTTATAGATGGTTAAAATTCAGCCTAAAGTTCAGAGATTCTGGAGATTCGTGAGACCTAAATAAGGCTTCCTTAGCTTACAACAACCAGCCTGCTTAAGCTTAAGAGAAACCTTGAATGATTGTTTATTTGCACCCTTTTACATATGACTATGATGAAGATCTCTAAATGATAATGTTTTTTTAGTGATTATTTTAAATGAAGTGTGAAAATGCCTTATAAACAAAATCATTTTCATATGAAAATTTATGCACCTAAAGATGAGTGAAAGGCTTATACACCTTTCCAATTAATAAGGCATCAATACAAGTTACGTGTATGACATACAGTGGTTTTAAAACTTGTCATTGTCTTCTTTTTTTTTCTACACTTATGTGGTCTCCAAAATTTAATTTGCATACACACAGTGGTTTTAAAACTTGTCATTGTCTTCTTTTTTTTCCTACACTTCTGTGGTCTCCAAAATTTAATTTGAATGGTTCCAATTTTTCATTGACCCACTAGACTTCAAAACATTTAGTTGCATGCCTTTAATGCTCATATTTTGAGATAATAAACATTTTACATATCTGATTTGATTCATTCATTATCTCCTCATGTAAATATGTTTCACCCAAACAAATATCGAAATATTCTTCACATGTCCAAATTTAACATATGTAAAACTCGCATGTGAAAAATCCATTTTTCATATCTTGTGTGCAAAAGGCAAGGGCATGAAAGGCATGTAAATTCCAAAAACAGCTACGAATTAGAATAAATGGAGCACGTGTGTGGGCCCTACTTGTATAAAAACATGAACGATGCTTTAACTAACTTCTCAACTTTACTTTACCAAAAAGTAAAGTGGGCCTTCAAAAGTGGAGAGGGATTTTTCATTTTTATTTTATTTTACTAGATCGGCATACTAGCTAAGAGTGGTACTATCAACTTGAAGACGTTTGGGCATATCTATGATATCAAAGTGCCAACCCTACTCAACTATGAACGTATTCGCATTGCAAGGGATTTCAGGCATGCACAACATAGAAAATAAGTTTTTTACAAAATAACAAAGTTTTCTTTTTTTTTTCTCATGCGGAAACGTCACCCCTCCAAAATGAAAGGGACATTTTTGGAAGCAAGGCGAAGTCCTCACCATGACACAAACATGCCTTTCTATTTTTGGGAGGACCACGAAGAATAACCTCCATCTACCCATTATTCAGCGCTTGATTTTTATCAGAAAGCCATCATTGATAGTAACATCAAGTAGGTTGATCTACATAAATTCCTCCATCTAGATATGACTTTTGGTGGGTGAAGTTTCTGCCTCCTCAAATCAAGATTCATTATTGAATTATTGTGACAAAATCAGCACCATATGAACCCTTAGAATTAAGGCAAGGTTGCAGAGATTTCATAGACTTATATATATATATATATAGAAGCTCTCCTAAGCTTAAGCTTATGATATGATTCCGTAAGCTAACGCTTCTAGGGCCCATCCTTGATCCATCCAAATGGACCAAACACACGACCCCCTTAAATTGCACAAGCCCACCAACTTTTGGTCAAATCCGAATTTACTAGACCGTTGGATCGACTATGTACCAATCCGAATAGACCGTTGACCATTAAACTTTTGGTGCCCAGATGGAGATGATAGAAACCACAATTGGGGCTGATTTTTTATAGGAAGGAGGGTCCCAGGGAGTCCTTGAAATCCCCCCCACCCACATCCACATGTGGGTCCCCAAGTGGGCCCCACCACGTAATTGAGCTTACTTCAGCTTACCTTATCATAAGCTTCAGCTTAGGAGAGCTGGCCCCTATATATATATATATATATATATATATAAAGGCCAGTTCCCCTAAGCTCAAGCTTAAGATAAGGTAAGCTCAAGTGTGTGGTGGGGCCCACTTGGGAACCCACATGGAGATGGGGTGGGGGGATTTCAATGACTCCCTAGGATCTTCCTCCCTGTAAAAAATCAACCTCAACCGTAATTTCTATCATCTCCATATGGGCCCAAGAGTTCAATGGTCAACAATCCATTCGGATTGATATATAGTCAATCCAAAGGTCCAGTAAATTTGGATCTTACCGAAAGTTGATGGACATGTGCAATTTAAGGGGGTCATGTGTTTGGTCCATTTGGATGGACCAAAGGTGGGCCCCACAAGCGCGGGCTTACGAAATTCTCTCTCTAAGCTTGAGCTTAGGGGAGCCTTGGCCATATATATATATATATATATATGAGTCAGCTCTCCTAAGTTGAAGCATAAGATAAGGTAAGCTTAAGTATGCTCAATTGTGTGATGGGGCCCATCTGGGGACCCACATGAGGATGAGGGTGGGGGGATTTCAAGGACACCCTGGGACCCTCATTCCTACAAAAAATCAGCCATAACCATGGTTTCTATCATCTCCATCTGTGCACCAAAAGCTTAATGGTCAACGATCCATTTGGATCAGTACACAGTCAATATAACGGTCTAGTAAATTTGGATCTGACCAAAAGTTGGAGGGCATGTGTAATTTAGGGAGGGGGGGGTGGTCGTGTGTTTGGTCCATTTGGATGGACCAATGATGGGCCTCAGAAGAGTTAGCTTACGGAATCTTATCCTAAGCTTAAGTTTAGGATAGCATTGCCCATATATATATATATATATATATGAGCAAGGCTCTCCTAAGCTTAAGCTTATGATATGATTCCGTAAGCTAACGCTTCTAGGGCCCATCTTTGATCCATCCAAATGGACCAAACACACGACCCCCTTAAATTGCACAAGCCCACCAACTTTTGGTCAAATCCGAATTTACTAGACCGTTGGATCGACTATGTACCAATCCGAATAGACCGTTAACCATTAAACTTTTGGTGCCCAGATGGAGATGATAGAAACCACGATTTGGGCTGATTTTTTGTAGGAAGGAGGGTCCTAGGGAGTCCTTGAAATCCCCCCCACCCCATCCCCATAGGGGTCCCCAAGTGGGCCCCACTACGTAATTGAGCTTACTTCAACTTACCTTATCTTAAGCTTCAGCTTAGGAGAGCTGGCCCCTATATATATATATATATATATAGTAAGGCTCCCCTAAGCTCGAGCTTAGGGAGGAAATTTCGTAAGCTCGTACTTGTGGGGCCCACCTTTGGTCCATCCAAATGGACCAAACACATGACCCCCTTAAATTATACATGTCCACCAACTTTCGATAAAATCCGAATTTACTAGACCATTGGATTGATTATATATCAATCCGAATGGATTGTTGACCATTAAACTCTTGGGCCCATATGGAGAGGATAGAAATTATGGTTGGGACTGATTTTTTGCAGGGAGGAATATCATAGGGAGTCTTTGAAATCCCCCCCCCCCATCCCCATGTGGGTCCCCAAATGGGCCCCACCACACACTTGAGCTTACCTTATCCTAAGCTTGAGCTTAGGGGAACCTTGCTCATATATATATGTCAAAAAGTCTACATGGACTAACTCCATGAGTTAGTCCATAGACTAACTCTATAGTTCTCATCTAAATATTGGATGTTCTCTCATCCAATATTTGGATGAGAACCATGGAGTTAGTCCATGGTTCTATCCATGAGTTAGTCCATCTAGCAAGACTATATATATATATATATATATGAGAATATTCATGTGCATTCATCTCTCACCATAGGATGAAAGACACTAACATAATTGAAAATATTCATGTGCAAAAGAGGAAAAGTCATATATATATACGGTAATATTCAGGTGAGAACTAGTTCTCACATATTATATGAGAATTTTTTTGTGAGGCCCAATTGTGGGCTCCATTACAGGATGGGACCATGGGAGATTGAAAGATCCATGTGAGACCACCCCAAGTATCAAGTTTGACCCAAAACCTATGCCCCTAACCCCTTCATCTGTTACCCACAAGTTTAATGGCTTCATATTTAAAAAAATACTCAACCCTCGATCCAACAGTTCAGTCCATTCGGATGTATGCCAATCCTTAAGATTAGTGACTATGAGGGGGTTCCCTATTGGTTGTTAGGTTTGGATAGATTGCTAGTTGGGCCCGCCAAAAAAATTCTCATATAATAGGTGAGAACTAGTTCTCACTTTAATATCTTACACACACACACCACATATATATAGGGGTCAGCTCTCCTAAGCTGAAGCTTAAGATAAGGTAAGCTGAAGTAAGCTCAATTACGTAGTGGGGCCCACTTGGGGACCCATATGGGGATGGGGGTGGGGGGGATTTCAAGGACTCCCTGGGACCCTCCTTTCTACAAAAAATCAGCCCAAATTGTGGTTTCTATCATCTCCATCTGGGCACCAAAAATTTAATGGTCAACGGTCTATTCGAATTGGTACATAGTCGATCCAACGGTCTAGTAAATTTGGATTTGACCAAAAGTTGGTGGTCTTGTGCAACTTAAGGGGATCGAGTGTTTAGTCCATTTGGATGGATCAAGGATGGGCCCTAGAAGCGTTAGCTTACGGAATCATATCATAAGCTTAAGCTTAGGAGAGCCTTGCTCATATATATATATATATATGTATATATGACACCCAAATAAGGCTCCTCCATCTTAGAACAAGCTGGATTCTTATGCAGAATCCTTATGGGCCTTTTTGTTTGATGAGATTCAGAAAATCCTTGTTTCACAAATGTTCAAATATATAGAAGCATCTTGGGAACTTTAATTCCCTTCAAGCCAAAAAGTGGGATTCCACACAATTGGTTTATTCTTCTTCTTCTTATTGTTAGTTGGGTGAGAGGTACCAACTTTGTGGGACAATTTACCTTTTGGAAAATCGATCCCTAAACAGAAACGTGAAATGAGACTCATTACCACTTAACTGGCCTGAGTTTCTCCACTCAATTGATTTTTTGGTGTATCACAATTAATAAAGAGAAATTCAAATGTTAATGGGACATCAGTTGATATTTGCGAGTTTAATGGGTGTTTTTTCTTCTTCTTCTTTTAAAGGCGAGTTGTCTTTCAACTGCCCACACATTTCAAACTCTAAATGGACCATTCGTTCATTTTGTCGGCTGGCATGGTTCATGTCAACAGGTATAATCACTCAAATAATGACAATATTTGGAAAAATCCAGAAAAAAGTCGGCCCAAAGATTACTGTCCATAAAAGGTGGGCCCTGTAGCAAAAACAAATTCAAGATTTTGAAAGGGCGTGCATGATTTAGATATTTCTTTGCCAATCGCGTGATAGCTCAGTGGTTGGGACTTGGTAGGACTCAGGGTGTTCATGGCCCTGGTCAGACCGGGTTGAGGCATTTTTCGGCCTGGCCCAACTTTATAAATACAAGCACGTATCTGGCCCAAGCCCAACACTGGCTCTAAATATCAGGCCTATGCCCTCCCATTTAGTCAATATTAGTGGTACGGGCTTTCTAGATATTATTTGGCCATATTATCACTAAATTACAAGCACTCATTATTTGGATCGTGCTGGGCCATAAGTTAGGCTTTCCATCACTTAATTCAAGATTGGCCCAAAAACTAAGTGACCCCATATTATATATTCAAACCCATTCCAAAGCAGGCTGGGCCTGGATCGGGCCCCATATTATATATTCAAACCCATTACAATGGTTTTCATGTCAGCATTGGAGTTTAGATGTGACATTGGCCCTTGAATGGTTGGAATTTAAATATTTTTTACAAAATTATTTGTACGACAAATATGAGATATCGTAAGAATAACTTTGTAAGAATTTGTTAAAATGCAACTTTGATGAATGATGAGAGATTTAAGACATAAAATATGGGGAGAAAGAGGAGACCAGAGTTACACAAGCATTGTTATGTGTGCAAACAAGCCAATGTTCTGCTCCCATACATACGGTCCAGCTCGCTCATTAAATGCCTTCTTATTAGTGGGATTGGGGTACATGGATGGAAATGTCTACTTATGATTAAGGGTCAACAAAAAAATCAGCCCTGATACATCATCTTAGCATTTGATTTAATAGCTTTAATATTTAGTGGTCCTTGAATGATGGATTACTTAGAGGTTCAATCCAACGGTAGATAGAAGTTTAACGAGAGTGAAATTGGATTTGAAGGGCTCTAACCAATTTATGTGGATAATATGACCTACTCAAATCCTCTTCAACAGCTTTTTGGACACAGCTTTTTGGAGGCCACGTTACTTGGCCCCCTCTTTCTCTCTCTTGGGGCTCGGGCCAATGAAAGGAAGCTTAATAAAAAATTGCATAAGAATATATATAACAAATTCACTATTATGAGAAATAAAAATAGCATCACAAAATCAGAGGCATAATTTAATTTTTGTTAGCCAGTGATCATTTTAGCCAGAAGAGTAAAATAACTGTGTGAAGACTACAAATTGTTTTTTGTGATCAAATCTATCAATGTACATTGGCCAGTCATTGTGACCCTCCCACTGATGTTTCTTGTAGTTGATCATACTGTGCTGCTTAGGGGGAGTCCAATTGTTTTGTGTTGAGACAGGATGGCCTTTGGTGCTGTGGATGGGACCTCGTCTCAGACTTTAAGATAGAAGTATGGGTGGAACCTGGTTTTTATTTGTTTCTTAAAGGTTTATATGGCCCAGTCGTGCCCTGTTTCGAAATGCATGTGCAGAATATTTCACTAATGGGTTGTGATCTGGCTTACTTTTTGGCCAGTGGGTTAGACCCTACCCTAAATATTAGAGCTAAAACCCATCATAAATGTCTCAGATATTTTGAAATTACTGCAATAGTATTGCCATATATTTGTGGAACGATAATCTTCAGACATCACCACCACCGCCATCATCATCGATCAAGTCCGCTTTATTTCATGTAGTTTTGGTTCGCTAATAGAAAAACCAATAAAATTCTTCACTAAAAATCTCAACCAAGTGAAGACCAGAAAATATACCAATACAGTTCTCTCCAATCAATTGGTAGCTCCGCGGTGAGACACCTTCCCTCCACAATAACAACTATGAATTGATCTCTGGTTACAATGCTATTAATTTGGGGGTGAGTTTTTACTAGAGAGAAAAAAAAAAAAGTGCCATAACACTCTTAGAAAATTGACAAAACAATGTTTACTACAAGTATCTCTTTCTTATCGGGATATGAAGTCTAAAACTTTATTTAACAACCATTTCTGGTGTTTATAATTTATTTTTGTATTTTTCTTGATAAACAACTGTATTCATAAAATCAAGAGAGAACTCCCCACATTCTGCGTAACTTGCAAAACACGTGTCTCATGACTCAAACACCTGACCTACCAAACTGATACCACTTGTAGGATCTTATATCCCATTGAGCTATCACTTATCCCAAAATTAATAGATGGTGGGAAACGACACAATAATGATTTTATGGTGATGCGAGGGTTCGACCACAATTATAATCGTTCAGAAGCGAGGATAGACATTGACCTCAACATTCTGAGATGATATTCTCAACTAAAAACAACATTTATGATAGGTCACGTAACTTACTTGGGCTCACCTAGCCAAACCCCACCCATGTGCAAGATACCCTATACATATGATTTCTTAATGTGTCACTGTCATGTCACAAACTCAAAAAAAATGCACAAGAGTTGTCAAAGATGTTTTCTCATTAATTAAATGTCTAATCCATGAATTTGAAATCCTCTTAAAATTCTAAAGGTGGGTTTGGTTTCGTCTCGACTCTCAAGTCAAAGTAAACTTATATCTCATATTTTTCTAGTTTGTGAGCTGAACTCAGCAGATCAGTTATGGACTTACAGTTATTAGTTTTCTATTTCTTCTTTGTGTCCAAGGAAAGAAATTAACCAACTTAATTATATATTAAAAGCCATGTGTCTAATCTTTTTTTTTTTTTTGGTAAAAGCATGTGTCTAATCTTATACGCTATTTACCACCCTTTGGCTCCTAAATTTTTAAAACCATTTCATTAAAGGTTTTAGCATTGGCTGATATAATTTCCAAATCGCGATTTAAAACCATTCTTTCATCTTACTCACCAAAGATTAATTTTGGTAGACACTGTTACTATGTTGCAAATATACAGTCTAAGACTCAAATGCTAGATAACTATAGTTTTATTACCAAAATATGACATTTTCATCTTTTTACTTGCATTAGAACATCCTAAATCATAGATTTCTAACAAAGTGGCTGGCTTACACATTTTTAACACAACTAAGAAATGAATTACATGTAAGTTGAGTCTCTAAATGTTACCCACAGTGGTCAACCCGGCCCAAACCCAACTAATTGCGGTGGAGTTGGGCTGGGTCCTACCAGCATTGGCAAGAAAAAAGAAGAAGAAGAGATTGGAGCCATTGACCTAGTGAACTCTATAGATGCATGCACCTCATGAACCTGGCCCACTTTCAGACAAAGCCTTTTTTTCAACAAACACTATACTTCAAATGATGAGATAGATGACCACTTCCCATGATTGTATCTTACTAAAATGTATCGTCCATAGTTTACTCCGAAGGTCATGGAAGTCAGAAGTCAGGCTTGCTTTCGTATCTTTGTTACCTCTCAAAAACAAGGAATGGGGGCATACGGCATTCATGGACCAACATAGCTTTCTCAAAGGGTTAGCATACCAGTGAATTCAACATTTAGGAAGTGTGTGTTTGTAACAGTCAGCCATTAGAGATCATTAGGTAAAGTCCCTTTATATATATATATATATATATGAAAATATTCAAGTGCATCAATCCTTCACTATTTTTGGTGAGGGACACCCCCCTTTGGAATACTTTACACTCTAACCATTTCATATATTTACCATTAACTTGATTTTTAAGGCAGGCCGGCGGACTAAGATTTTCATTTAGGTGGTGCGGACAATGTTCAAGTTAAGAAGTCAAGTAAAAAAAAATAAAAACTCTTAAGAAGAGTTTATCAAATTTTCACACCCGCGTGGTAACACATAGGTCTGCCAGCCGATTACAAGAGCTTATTGAAGCCAAGCCAAGATCAATTAGTTATTGCGCTCCATGTTGAGACCCTGGTCCAACTCACAGGCCTGAAATCTTGTCTTGGCCCAGCCTGTTTTGCAAAACCTGCATTATGTATATTGGGCTGGGCTTAACCAATAGTCTGGGCCGAGAAAAACAAGCCCATATTTGTAGTTGCTTCGACGTGGAATCTTGCATGGGTCCAATGCTTGCTTGAGCAGAGCCAGTGGTGACTGAGCCTGAAGGAGCCATTGATCTGATGGCTGCATGGGATAGGAGTTTAGGATGACTTGTGTAGGAGGTTTTGTGAACAGGGGGTGGGTGATAGGATTGCTCGTTGGCAGGTTTTATGCCCAGGTACTGACAACGGCCAAAATTCAGCCAGTGGTTCAGGCCTGGGCTGTCCTGGCTTATGATCACCTGTAGTGGGTTAAGTTTCATTGCAACAAATCAGATCCATAAGTTCATTCCTCTAATGATGGGTAACTCTTTCTAAAACCATTACATGTGTTAATTGTTTATTAAGGGTGTTTATCTATGTCAGGTTGGGCCGAGATCTCTCCAAGCTCGACTCGTTTAGTTATCATTTAGGACAGTATACGGTTAACAAGTCTGAAAATCAGACTTAGCCCATTTTCAAAATGGACATAAGTGAAAAATGTCTGGTCTGGGCCTTTAAACACCATCGGCCAACTCCCAGATCATTTATTTATAGTGCCAAAAAACGTGGCACTGTATCCATTAGTATCTAATGGTGGATTTTTAAGAGGAAATTGAGCACTTTAAAGTACTAGAACTTTTTGTTGTTAAAAAGGGAAGCGTAAATGAAAAACAATCAATTTACTATTGTTTTTCTTCTCTTACATAGTTTCTTTTTTTTTTTTTTAATAATTCGAATCCAATCACAATGAAAAATTATTACTGGAGGAAAACAGGATTTCTCCGAGGGTAACAGGATAAACTTTCAGTAAAAAACACTCTTTAACACTTTTGAAATTAGCTGCTTTGTGGGGCTCCTGTCCATATGCATGCATTTCTACATATAATCACTAGTCCTTAATGTGACAGAGGTAGATAAAAATAAATAATTAGTAGACTTCATATGCAAGATTGTATTGATATGCAATGTCTTAAAGATGCATTTGTAATTTCATGTAAACTTCATATGCAAGAACATGAAACAACACCAATCCTCCCACCATGTGCATGCACGTACCACTTTAATAGTGTTTTATAAGCAAAATCACAAAAGAATACGGACAGTTTTGATTAGAAATGTTGTTGGCTGCGCCATCCATCTTTAGAACCCCATTTGAAGGAGCGAATGTTCACACTAGGACTACTTTTTTTTTTAGCAGTACACACTAGGACTAGTTTGAAAAGTGATGGGTAACATGGTCTGTTGATTAATTAAGCCTGGAAGCAAGCACTTAAAGAAAGGCATACGACATAAGATGTGGGATTTGAAAAGAACTTGAATGATGACCCGCCAAAAAAATCTTTTAATTTTGTTTTCTTTATAATCATAACATGATTAGAATCCATAACCTCAAAGATACAATAATGAGCACCTTTCAAAATGACACTTGCTCTTAATCTGCTGATGCCGAAAAATTCTTGCAAATTGGTACTTCAATTTGACACTCTGCTGAAATTTTGTTACAAAATGGACACTAGCCAGTAGCTAGTTGTTGAGGCGCCTCCCTTTAATTGAATCAACCATGCATGGATCCATCCCTTATTGCGGAGCTGATGGTAAGGGACTTGCATGAGTACTGTACGTATATGGGTACCGGTGGGTGAGTGCTTACGTTTCCAATTTTTTTCTGCATTAAAAATAAACCTTAACATTGAGTACCTTAAGTAGATGGTTAGGACAATCAAGTTAGATTTGATCTTTAATTCAGCCCTCAATTCTTCAACTGCACCACTTCCTTGACTCGCACACATTACTTGAGCATAAGCATATAATTAGGGCCAAAATCAATTTCATTTGATTGAGGTTTCTCTCTTTATAAGAATTGATGCATCAAATGAGAAAATACGTACCATTACTTAAAATGGTAAGTAGGTAAAAGAAAGATACCATGGTGACAATCATACCAAACATAAAATATTCCTAAAACATATATAATAAGGTACTCTACAAATTGATAATCAAATTGGTAATTTGGGCTGCTTCTACTATTAAAATTGCCCGCAATATATACTTAATTCCCTAGCTTCCTAATGAGAATATTAACTTACCTTTATTTAAACAAAGTCTCAAGGATCCCATGTTAATATTCTCAAGCAACACACCTTAGAATTTAACACCTTGTGATGGTTAATAAAAAAATAATGCATGTTATTATAATGATTGGAGCCCATGTCAACAAGGCTCTAATAAAACGGGTGCTTTTGTGGCATGGTTACTTGATTGCTTAGTTGATTGATTGACCTTTTAAAGCACCCAACAAAAATATGCATTTGATCAAACCCAAGAAGTCTTCCTAGATCATCCCCCTTAAGTCATGCAAATCATATAATAGAAACCGATTATTATAAGCTAATGTGAATGTGAAAGGAATAAATATGTGTGCCGCCACCATTTTGGTGCGGAACCGTAGGGACGACACCTTAATCAGTTTTTCACAGTTTAAAGACAATCTGCATGCTTGTAGTTTTCAAGTAATTGTTAGTTTCTCTAAGGTGTCATATATATATATAGAAGAATATAATAATATCATTATAATGACACAATGTATCTAATTATAATTTTGGTGGGCCCCATAAGGTATGAATCATTTGGGACATCCCCTAATATCCCTTTACTCTCTCATTTAGAAGTTAGAAGGGTGAGTTCCACCGTAATTTTATCATCATTTGCATCTTTCCCAATTAAGGAAGAATAAAATCTTCTTTGTAAATATATATATAATTTATGACTAGAATATGTAGAGCCAATTTGCTCGAACAGCAGAGGAATAACTAGAAATCAATCCCTAGAGGTAGTGTTGATGTTGAGGGACTAGGGGCAAGTGTGCGAGTATTACTAAATGAAAAAAATAAATACGGAGAAAGTTGTTTGGTAGACATTAGAAAAAGGGGTATTTTTTAATATGCCAACACTAAGGTAAATAAATTTACCAAAATTTACAATTATCCACTTCTAAAGACATCATGCCATTTGAAATCCAAATGATGAATCAAATGTGGCCAACAAGATTATGAAGATAGGTGAAAACGACCTTTTACCTCAGTGGTAAAAGGTATCACTTCTCACATGGCTAGGCATGCCGCCTTCCCTCATCTGAGGTCTCTTGCACCTCATCTGAGGTCTGCTTTCCTCATCCGAGGGCTCCATCACTTCACCCAAGGTCAGAGAAGATTATCTACATCTTTTTCTTCCTTCATCATTCCTATCTTCACCCTTAAAAACTTCTTCATAGAACTCATTAATTTAACCTTAAGTTCTTATATATTCAATTTATATATGTGAACTAATGTAAACAAATCTGCCATAAATGTTACCCTAACAAGAATTATTCCATTGTAGGATTGACCATTTAATTAAAAAAATTAAAAAATTAACACATTCTTAAGCATTTTTTTTCGCTAGAGCACGTTCCTATGCATTATTTATTATCAAGAATTATGGAGAGGGAGAGAGAGGGGGAATCTGATGGATATATAGATAAGATATTAGAAGAAACAAATGATTGAGGGATAGATAAGATATTAGACGAAAAGAAATGTTCTTGTTCTTTTGGAACCATGCATGAAAGTTTGTTATCCAAGCCATCCGAACCATTCTATTCTATAAATACCCCAACTGCCATTACTTCTTTCCATCAACTAGCAAATACATCTCTCTCTCTCTCTCTCTCTCTCTCTCTCTCTCAACTTGCCTCCCCTCCAAAACTCACTCACTCTCTTCCTTCACATTGACCATGGCAAAGATAATAAACTCTATCGTCTTTCTTCTCTTCTTCATCCTCTTTCAATTATCTTCCTCATCGGCTGCAAATTCAGTCTACAATGTAATCAACTTTGGTGCGATAGCAGATGGGTCATCAGATTCCACAAAATCATTCCTAAGTGCATGGGCTTCGGCCTGTGGATCCACTAATCCTTCGACGATCATTGTTCCTAATGGGAATTATTTCCTAAATCAAGCCAACTTCAATGGCCCATGCAAGAGTAGCATAACCTTCCGGATTACTGGGACCCTTGTGGCACCATCAAATTATGCCACGCTGGGCTCATCTGGCCTTTGGCTGCTGTTCAATCGAGTCCACGGGCTTTCCATCTATGGTGGGACCCTTGACGGGCAGGGCACTGCCTTGTGGGCCTGCAAGGCAGCAGGCAATAACTGCCCTTTTGGAGCATCGGTAGGTCAATCCATCAGTATGCATTGTTGCAAAGTTAATCACAAGTTTGCATGCTCTTGGCCTTTTGTTTTTGTTCCTATTGACATTCAAAAATCTTCAAAGCTCTAATTTATGCATCAAACTGGAACAGTATGCATTATATCTTAATCATTAGGAACAACCTCGGATTTTCAGTTGTTCCTGAGTAGTTTGGCGTTTAGGCCGCTTTTAATTTTTTCTACCATTAGACTTTCCTAGTTACATTTCTGCAGCCTACTCTACAAACACTTCAAAGCTCAATAGTAAACAATCTGATGAAACTATAACAAATATTTCATGCTTCCCGAATTGGGTTTAAACAATCTGATGAACCCATAGCTAATTGCACACAAGCTTCTTAATATCTAAGTTTCAGTATCATGGAATGATAATTAAATTGAATATGTATTGTAGCTATGAACATGCATGTCTCCCTTTACTATGCGGAATTGGTATTCACTCAACCATTGCTTTGGATTGTTTACAATTCAAGTTCCATTATCTTATTAATCTATTGCCATCTTCTTTAATCTTCGGGATGTTCAAATTATTTAAGGAATCTTTTGTAATTCTTGTGCAGTCGCTGACTTTCAATGCTGCAAGTAACGTCTTAATCAATGGATTAACATTGAAAAACAGCCAACTCTATCATCTTGTGATCGATGGTTGCGATAATGTAAATGTGCAAGGGGTGAAGATCATGGCTCCCGGCAACAGTCCCAACACAGATGGGATCCACATCCAAAAGTCGACGGGAGTCACCGTCATGACCACCGGCATAAAGACCGGCGACGATTGCATTTCCATTGGCCCCGGGACCGCAAACCTTTGGATCGAGAATGTAGCATGTGGCCCAGGCCATGGCATTAGGTGAGAAACTGTAGTATGTACTGAAATTTTCATTTGAGACTTTGATTGGAAAGTAGTTCATGGGCAGGGTCCAATTGCCAAAGCCCAACCCTCAATTAGGCCCCGGCGAGTTAGGCCTCTCTTCTTCCCCTAGATGGGTCTATGGGTTGGGCTAAGCCTGTTTTGATGTTGGGCCTGAAGAAAAGTGATGGTGATCCCCCAGACCTTGGGCTAAAACCAATTGGATGTTTATGGGCTCAGATATGACCACATCATGAACTGCCTTTTCAGTTGGGTCATATTTGCATCAAATGGCATGGGTATGATTGATACTAACCTATGCATGTGGTTGGCAGCATTGGAAGCCTGGGTAAGAGCCAGAACGAGGCAGGCGTGGTAAACGTGACCGTCAAAACTGTAGTGTTTACAGGTTCGCAGAATGGGTTGAGGATCAAGACGTGGGCCAGGCCCAGTAATGGCTTCGTCAAAGGGGTTGTCTTCAACCATGCGTTCATGAGAAATGTCGAAAATCCTGTCATTATTGACCAGAACTACTGCCCTGACAATGAAGACTGCCCCAATCAGGTGAGAATTTACAATGTTTAGAAGAGCTCTCTCTCTCTCTCTCTCTCTCTCTCTCTCTCTCTCTCTCTCTCTCACAGAAGGATTTGGGTTACGGTTTGGGTCCAGGTCTTTTGCATTTGGACCTGAAACTCTCTCTCTCTCTCTCTCTCTCTCTCCATCTTAGAAGGAATTGGGTTAGGGTTGTAAACAAGTCAGTTCCGGTCCAGGTCCAATGGCGGATCCGAACTCGGAACCGTCAAGGAGAAGGTGGAACAGGATCCGGACCTGGAACCGTTTCGGAACCGGTTTCTTGGGTCTGGAACCAGAAACATATATGGGAGGGGTCTGGATCCGGATTCGGGTATAGGTAGAGAATGATATTAAAATAAAAAAAAATATGGCTTTTAGGAGAGATTTTCGAAAATTGATGTAATATGTCGGGTCTCGGGTCCAAATATTGAATGTGGAAACTGACCCGGACCCATTTACTTATCAGGGTCTAAATAAGGACCCAGACCCGGTTTTTAACGGGTCGGAACCTCCGGGTAATCGGAGAATCAGAAACCCATTTACATCCCTAAATCTTGGATTAAGGTATTGGTCCAGGTCTTTTGCATTTGGACCTGGAACCGTATATTAAAACACACAATTGACTGTATGTTACGGATCCAGTTCTATTATGATGGCAATGGGTCGGGTTGGATTGTCTTTGGATTGAGTTGAACATTTCAGAAAAATAATTTTGCTCCACCTAAACTTTAATCAATTTATTAATCAAATTAAAATTATCAATCCGAACCAAACTTGACAGGTCAGGTTTGGTTTGAGCCGGTGGATGAAGTCTAACTTGTCAGGCTGGGTCAAGTTTTTTAATGAAGGGTAACATGTGAAGATGGGTCAAGTTGGTAGGTTGAGTAACAAGAATGAAGTCAGCCCAAACCTGAGCACTTTAATACTCAGGTCCGAAGTGTGAAGTCGCCCAAGAAGCACGGGTCAAATAGAACTCTGAATTACCCTAGGTTATACAATGAATCCAAGCTACTCACAAACTTTATTAGTGGTTCTCAAATTTTGCCATACATGGTGTTATGGGAATTCTACGTGAAATCTATCATCCTAATTGGATTTTTTTTTTTTTTGCTATCGGAGGGTTCTCAATCTTTTGAGCTGGACTAATCCCTTCGGGCCCAGAGGGAAGCCGGATAAACTCCCCTATAGCCTCAGTATGGTAGTGCAGTTTTCAACCTACAACCTCTGGGTGCAAATCGTGGTCCTACTCCTAGGCCAACTAAGTTAACCCTACAGAGGAGTTTACCCAGCTTTCATCCAGGCCTTGGATTTGTTGAAACTCAGTTTACAATTAACTCAATAAAAATTATAAAGTAGTTAGAATTACAGATAACTTGAGCATATATATGGTAACTGCATTAATTATAAGAATCCAAAAGGAGGCCTCTGGATGCTGATCTACTTTTCAACCTACCAAAGCTTCAGCCCAAGGGCTACTATTTGGTGTATTACTGAAATGCAACCATCGATTGATTTCCACATTTTCATTTTTTCTTTCCTGCAGGTTTCCGGCGTAAAAATCAGTCAAGTTTCATACAGTGATATCCAAGGAACGTCGGCAACCCAAGTCGCAGTAAAATTCGATTGCAGTGCAAGTAATCCATGCAAAGGGATTGAATTGCAAGATGTCAAGCTCACTTATGGAAATAGCGCAGCACAATCTTCTTGTAAAAATGCAGGTGGCACCATTAGTGGCTTTGTCGTGCCGCCCAGTTGCTTATAGAGAAATATGAGCTTTTTTCAGTCTCTTCTTTTTTTATTTCTAGGGAGATCGATGTTTGTATCTGTATCCAACTTTTATGTCCGTAGCCAGCTGAGTAATAGAATGGTATAAAACTTGAATCCTTTGACACTGTCAGTGGATTATTGTAATTTACAGTACAGAAGAAAAAAACTTGGATGATCAATAGGTCACTAATATAATTGTTGTTTAATGTACAAAAGGAAGAAACTTTGATCATCTCTCAGAAAGTTCATGTTAATTGGATGGATATATTTGTTGAGAACTAGTATTAAATTCATGATTGTGCAAAAGGGTCTATATTTGTATTCACTACAACAAATTACATATTTACCGATGAATCTTGCTGATGTAGTCGAAATACGTCGCAAAAAATGTGTTTAGCCGACGCATCATAGCTTTAACAAAACATAATAATTTATTGGACAAGTGGTGGATAAAGTCTAATCATATTTGATTTAATTTCATCCACTGTTTGAGATTAATCATTGATTATCATAAAATAAAAAAACAAACAAACAAAAGTATATTGATTGGCAGCGGTGAAAATTAGAGTGTAAATTTGAATAGCTTTGAATAAAGTTTAAATTATATTTTATATCTTCTTCTCTCTCTTCTTCTTTGATATAAATAGGGGTATTTTCTTGTAATGAAAGTACAATAAATTTTATTCAAACTTATTTTCTCAAATTTTCATAGAACACTTTGCTAACCGAACACCTATGACTGTTTTAACGAACTCAACATATTCATGATCTTAGAAGAATTACGACCGTAGGATCTTACACCCCATTGTGCTACCACTTATCCCAAAATCAATTGGTGATGGGAACGACACAACGGTGGTTTTATGGTGAGGACGAGGGCTCGACCACAATTATGAACACACATGAGCGAAGATGGACGTGCCGCCTCGACTCCTGCTGCGCAACTCGCAAAATGCATGTCCCATGACTTGAACCAAGCTCTGATACTACTTATAGGATCTTACACCTCATTGAGCTACCACTTATCTAAAAATCAATTGGTAATAGGAACGGTGATTGTGAGGGCTCGACCACAATTATGAACACTCAGGAGCGATGGTGGACGTTAACTTCAACAACAACTGAAAATAGGAGAATGTACATTTGCTTTATTATAAAGTGCTCTATTTTTTATTTTATTTTTTGCCTTTTCGCTGCACTGTAATGCTTTTTTGTTTTGAATTTCTAAAAATTCTAACCAATATCTCTTTCATTAGGGTCTAAGATTAAGAGAAAAGAAGAAGAAGAAGTAAAAAAAGATACAGAGAAGGCAGGTGCCGGCATAAGAAGGTTATTGTGACCTCATCTTCACTCATATTCAAAGAACCTTGAAACATGACTCCCCGATTTCATCTCCATAACACAAGACGAATGGATTCAAAGTTCAAACCATGGGGTATGGCGTGTTAAGGAGTAAGACGTATGGATCCCAATTTTCTTCATCAGAGATAGATTACGTTAGTTATAAAATGCCAAAAAGGGAATGAATACTCTAGAGATGAAGTTATGTGTAGTGTAGGCACCGGCGCCTCAACGAATCCCCCCACCAGTAGCTACTGGTTTCATGTCATGCGAAAAACCAACGGCTGTTTGAAATCTGTACAGATTTTCAAGGCTTTAAATGGACAAAGAGCTTTTTGCTATTAATAATGGAGAGGGAAGTTGTTCTTATTTTTCTTATACCCCATTATTTGGTTGTTTAGTAAGACATGATTTTCTGATGGAAAAGAAAATGACCTGATGATCTAAGAGGGACAAGAATGCATGCATATCTTCTCTCTTGTAGAATTAGAAATATGAGAGAAATATAGAACAATCTTGTTGCACAAACAAGTTCTTAAACAATTTTAAGGCACCACCCCCATCAACAGAAATAATCACCTTTCAAGATTTCACAGAGTTGGACCACAGGTCTAGCTGCTGTTAAGTATTTTTGTATTGGCTAAATTCATGTTGGACAAAACTCTAGGAGTCTTTGGTTTGTATTTTTTATTTAGAAAAAGACTACGAAGATAGAAGAGGGAAGGACTCCAAGAAGAAAAGCCTGAATGGTTTAAAAGAAGAAAGCTGGAAGAAAAGAGTTCTGAATTTCCGTATCTCATCCAGCAAGGAGTCCGCTCGAGCGCTCTCACCTTCGTTTGAGCGACCGCGAGACAGAGCCTCATCCGTTCGAGCGGTTGAAGAGTTCACTCGAGCGAACAGTGCGCAGAATTTTGGGAAAGTCTCCTTTTTGCACGAAACTATTTCCTTTTGAGACTCTGTTTTCCCAGTTTGAGTCATACTTATGTTCTAAGTATTAGGCACGAAATTGGGGCTATATATAGGGTGTTACTCTCAACCCTAAGAACCACACCACTCTCATTAATCTAAGTCAGAGAGATTATAAGAGAGAGTTTATTCTCTAGAGCCATTGAGAGATCGTTCTGAAGGCTGCTCTAGAAGGTTGTTGCTGCTTCTACTTTTCGAAGGAGAAAATTGTTCATCTTGTGCTTACAAGGTGCGAGGAGATCAAGTAAGGAGAACGGGGCACGTGGATTTCGTGTCAGTGGATTCTTTGCAAGAATAACTATAGTCCTGAGGTCGAGGTACACACTGAGGTACAGGAGCTAGTGAGTATATGTTGTAACTGTTCGTGAACTCTTGATTTCAGGTTCGTGGTTTTTCTCCCTGGATAGGGTTTCCACGCTATATTTTGTGTCTGCCTTCTTGTGGTGTGTGATTGGTTGATAGCTAGTTCTATTGTCTGATTGATTTATTTCCGATGTGCATTGCCTGATTAATTTTAGAACTAGTAATTCATTCTAGTTGTGGCCCATAAATTTGGACTTTCAGCTGCTCACTTGAAATACAATGATTTCCTAAGTTAGCTCCAATCATAGTTGTGGTCTCCATTGAAGCAATCTCACATATGCAGTGGCAGACTCACCTTAAGCGGGCCTGGGGCGACCGATCCAAAAGATGTTAAAAGTTGTAAGGGCCATAGGGCTAATGCCCCATTCCTATAAAGTAATCGCTCCACCTCAGGTCTCGAAAAACCCGTCGCTCTCGGTCTTGGAAATCTCCCGAACGAAAATTCTTAAAACCCTTTGCTCAATCGTTCTCCTTCTTCCACTTCAAGCTCATGCAGCTCATTCTCTATACAATAGTATAGCATAAATGTCCGCCCTCTCACCATATCTTTACACAATATGTGGGGAAGCAATATGTTTATTGGTAGTGGGATATGAGTTCTTTATATTTAATTTTTTTTAAAAATAATGTCTTTAAACCATGTAATAAGTGGAGATTATTGGTAGTTGGCGTTGGTTTTGACCTTTTCAATTTTTAATTAACCATCGTCCACCCTATCCAAATGAAGATCCTAGGTCCGCCACTGCTCACATGACTCTAATACAAAAAAAAAACAAAGGAGATCAAACCTCATATTTTATTTATATGATCAATCCGATGGTGATGATGGAACCAATTATAATGCAGGGGGCCTAATGTTGAGATGCTTGAATTAGTTATAAATTAAGAAGGCCCCACTTATAGATTTTCTGGACTGTCCTCTTCGAATTTCTCCACAGTCCGCTCTACAGATTCATCAGCAAGTCCATTCTTTTGGTAGGGAGGGATGTTGACTGTTGACTGGTCCTACCAACCTCAAAGTCCAACAAAAGATGAACCAGTTTCTTCTTGCATGCACCTGGCCAATCTAAGCCACCCATTTCAAAAAAGTGACATTCAAGTCACATGACTTGTGCCATGTAATTAGTTGATCAACTAAAAGTAGGGATGGAAATGAATTTAAATTCAATGAAGTTTATTGATTCTGTTGACCACCAAAACATTATTTTGCACCCATCATAAGCAATGCATTAAATTAATGTTAAAAAAGAGAGTATAGATTATAGAACATGAAATAAATAGACCTTCAATTCCAATTGATGATCATATGGATGGTTAGGATGGTGTAATAATTGTAATGCACACGCAATCTCATTGATTATTCTAATTGACCCGAATCTGTAGAAAAGAGAGGCTTCCACCGCATTATCTGGTGCCCAGATATGATATGTTGGAGAGAAGAAAGAAAAAAAAGAAAAAATGGACCCGGACTTACATTGATGGCCCCCACATATACCAGTGTAATAAGACCCAAACCGGACTTTCGGGCCGTGATCCGGATCTTCCGGGTATAGCTTGTGACGGTGATGGCGCCCGATATCTCGCCTCTTTCTTCCGACGCAAACGGCTAACGGCCACAGCGTAGAACAATCGGGTGCCCGACAAGACATTATCTATGTGTAATGACCAAAATGCCCTCCAATGTCATTTATTCAAGAAATTTATTGAATAGCATAGTAGAAGAGAAGATACAAAGAATAAAGAAAAAAAAAAAGCAAAATAACAGAAGCAGATTGAGTGATTGACTAATTCATTGATATGGTGGGTCCATTTGGTTTGTAAAAACTGATCTTTTGGTTATATTTAACTTGATTTTTTTAGATTGTAGAAGTCATTGTACTTTTGTTGGTTTAACCACAAGATGTATATCACATGAAACAGGTTGGTAATTATTTAAAATGGACAACTGATTTGAATGCAAGATGGTAGATGCTTGTTAATTAAGAGAGCAAGGGTTGCATTGTTACCTTTGTAGGGGGATGGATTTTTGGGCCCGCTCGAGCCGCGGTGGGATCCGGGCCCCCCACAGGGTCTATTGTATACACTTCGGGAGACGGACTCCGTAATCATGCATTTGTCCCAGGGTGCACTTCGGGTGATTTAAACCTTAATCATGCATCCCAAGGGCCTCCCCAGAGTCGAACCCTCAACCTCTCGCTTTAAGAGAAAGTTGGGGAGACTTCTAGTACCACTTGAGCTAACCTTTTTTGTAGGGGGAAGGATTTTGGGCCCGCCCGGGATCGCCGGGCCCCCCACAGGGCCTATTGTATACACATCAGGTGATTTAAACCTTAATCATGCATTTGTACTGGTAGCCCCGATCCCGGGCGGGCCCAAAATCCTTCCCCCTACAACCTTTAAAAATGCTATTTGGCACAGTTCAACATAGCTGAAAATCAGATTTGATCATCGATTATAAAATAGTTATGCATAATTAAAAATAGGAAATAGAGTTCAAAAATATTAAAGAAGGAGGTGGCTATGTGTGAACTTTCGAAAACAAAACATGTTCTCAAGATTCAAAGCCATCCAATTTATCCATGAGAAAAATATATGGTTTCAAACTCTTCTCTTCCATCATTCATGATTCACGTCTAAATTCTATGGTGATTTATATATATAATAATTGTTATAGTCACTATTATCATTATAATAACTTTATACATTCATATTTTCATTCATCCCTTTTCTCAGGTGAAGTTATATGTTCCGTCGACAGTCTAACACGTTTTTTCGCATTGTGTCTCTTTTTTATTGGTAAGAATTTGTCTTTGTGATAACTCTTAACCTCATCTAGCTATTGGTTATACAATCGTTACATTTATTTTTTCTTATGCCCTTTTACAATGAGAAGCCTTTTATCATAATTTGGAAAAAGAGAACATATTCTATTGTTAACGTTACATCCTTTTAATCCTAAGTTGTGAATTATTTTTCAATTACAGGAGCATAAAAGAGGTTAGAAGAAGAAAAAAAAAAAGAGCTGCCCATCTCGGATAAAATCTTTCCACTTTTTTCAATGTTCAACGAACAAAAACCTATAATCATCATCACCATCATAGCCTCATCTCAACTCTATTGGCACTAACTACATGTATTTTATTCCACCATTTTGTTGTATATCTTGGGCTAAATCTTTGAATAGATTGTCCTTCATAGATCATTCTTACTACTTAATTTGGTCTATATTCTTTTCAGTTTACTCATTTTCCTTGAGGTGCCATCTCTATATATATCTATATCCATGAACACCGATACTTGGAATAAACTAGAAATGCTATCCCTCATTAGTGGTTATTCTTAAAACCATGATTTTACTACTCAAGAAACATCAATGATTCTAAAATGATCTTCTTTGTTCAGATATAGTATGGTATGGATCAAGTTGATAATTACATCAACTCATTAGTTAAATCCCAGTTACAAAATACAAATCAACATGCATGCTTAATGTACTTTTCATGCATGAGATGCATGCATTCAAAGCCGATTTTGCCCCACCTTTATCACGACTTACAGGCCTACGGTTCTCCCATCATTTTTCTACTCCTGTTTCCCTTCTCTCTCATGCATGGGGTTACTTTGGTAAGACCATCTCCTTTTGAAAAACCCCTCCCACATCTGGGATTTTCTTCCTCTCTCCGCAATCCGAGCCAATCCAACACTATAAATAGACCCAACCGCTCTAACTTCTTCCATCAGCTCTCTCTTTCTCTACTTCATTTTCATTCATCCATCTCTCTCTCTCTAATTCTAAGATATGGCAAAGACAATGAATTTTCTGCTCTCAATTGTCCTCATCTTCTTACCATCTGTAGTACATGGAGTCTACAATGTTGCAGATTTTGGCGCCAAAGCAGATGGAAAGACTGACTCGACTCGGTCGTTTCTAAGTGCTTGGGCCTCAGCTTGCGCAGCGAATGGGCCCACTACCATTTATGTGCCCCGTGGATCTTATTTGGTGGGCCAGGCTGTCTTTGAAGGTCCATGTAAAAGTGAGAGGATAATAGTGCAGATTGATGGGACGCTTGTGGCCCCTGCAAACTATGAATCACATGGGTCATCAGGACATTGGCTGTTTTTTCATGATGTTCAGGGTGTCTCGATCCATGGTGGGACCATTGATGGGCAGGGGATGAGCTTGTGGGCCTGCAAGGCATCAGGAAACCATTGTCCAGATGGTGCAGAGGTATGTGTGTGCACAATTAACACTTGGTCTTGTGTCCTGTATACTCAAAACCATTTAAAAGTTCTAGTCTGAAGATATATACCTAGTATGGACCACCCAGGATCCAACTAAAACCTGACAGTGGACCCTCATTACACGATGATTTAGCTCGAAAAGAATACATGCTACCATAGGTTCCGACCCAAAACCCGACCCGTTTACATCCATACAGCTACAGCTGTTTGAATTATATATATTTTTACCAATTGCTAATTTGCTACACTGATTTTGTATTTGCCAATGCAGTCATTAACCTTCACCAATGCGAAGGACGTCGTGATCAGTGGGCTTACGTCGATGAATAGCCAGCTCTACCACATTGTCATTGACGGTTGCACTAATGTGCTGGTGCAAGGGGTGAAGATTGTGGCCCCTGGAAACAGCCCAAATACTGATGGCATCCATGTGCAGGAGTCGACTGGAGTCACCATCACCGGCACAGGCATAAAGACGGGCGACGACTGCATCTCAGTCGGACCGGGCACGACGAACTTGTGGATCGAACAGATTGCTTGTGGGCCTGGACATGGAATCAGGTGAGGAGAACTAATTCAGTCCTGGTTCTTCAATACTGGTATATGTATTATGTGCACTGAATCTATCCTTGTGGACCCTGATTTCGGCTTTACATCATCTACCACCAAGAAGTTGGGATACCAGATCAATGGTCTGTAGTGCACATCCCAACTCATCAAAAGGAGAAATTCCTCAGCAATGACACATATATCCTTGCTCAGGTGACTTTCAAGTGAAGCATCTTGAACTAGAAAAGCAAGGATTCAAAATTTGGGCCAAAAATAAGAAAGAGTTGAGCTGGTCAAGTTGATTATGTAAGTCTGGATATGGGTGGGACCGGCTTGGGCCCAGCCTGCAGTGGACTGAGTTTGGGCTGTGGTTTTAGGCCTGTAAGCCAAGTCCCATCCAGTTCAAAAACAGGCCCTCCCCACACAATTATTCAGAAAGGGACACCCAACTTTTGAAAATGAGCCAGCCTGGATCTAGGCCTAAGTATTAGTCACAACATCTAAACGGGTTGACATGAATCAAACAAACTAACCTCGTGCCACGCCAACCAATTAACGGTCGCAATGAGTCAACAACAAACTCAACTCATTTTTTAATTGGGTTAGAAATGTCAACCTGAACCTTGAATTACCTGGTGTTGGATGATTTGTTATGATTATGAGTACAATCTAACATGTGCATTTTGTACACTTGTGGCAGCATTGGAAGCCTGGGGAAGGAGCGTGAAGAGGCAGGAGTACAGAACGTGACTGTGAAAACAGTGTCGTTTACAGGAACTGAAAATGGGCTTAGAATAAAGTCATGGGGCAGGCCCAGTACAGGGTTTGTGAGAGGAGTCGTTTTTGAGCATGCTACTATGCAAAATGTTCAAAACCCCATAATTGTCGACCAGAATTACTGCCCACATGATGAAGATTGCCCTGATCAGGTATTTTTTTTTATTAATCCAAAGTAAACCCACTAATCCTACCAGATAATTTAGAATTCAGAGTTATGCTAAAAATTTACAACCCAGCTAATAAATAGGACAAGTTTGGGCTGATATGAGTCCCTCTGGTTTGACCCCTTTCAACTTTTGGGGGTTCGCTTGGGTTGGCATTTCGAACCCAATTAATTAATGAGCCAGGTTCATGCTAAAGGAAAAAAAAAAAAAAAAACTGCCTATGGAGGTCAAAAAATAACCTGTGGGCCTGAACCGGACTCATTCCAACCCATTGCCACCTTAAGCAGTGCCAAATATCTCTATTTGGAATAATAGAACTTACAACTGTTCAACTTCACTCTGATTTCATTTGACATTTTCTTTTCCCTTTCTACTTGTGTTTTGCAGAATTCCGGCGTAAAAATTAGTCAGGTGACATATAGCGATATTCAAGGAACATCAGCATCTCAGATCGCCGTGAAATTCGACTGTAGTGCCACAAATCCATGCAGTGGAATCGAATTGCAAGATGTGAAGCTCACTTACCAGAATCATCAACCACAGGCATCTTGTAAAAATGCAGATGGAACTGCCACTGGTTTAGTACAGCCGCCATGTTGTTTCTAAAGAATGATATATATAAAGCACTAGGCATTGTAGGAAGGTGGTCATTAATTGTTGCAACCTGCAAGGTCTTTCATGTTATAGAAGAAAATAGGATCCTAGTCACAGTAGAGATTTAGGCAGTCCTTTTTAACTGGTTCCAAGATATTCTGTATTGCAATAATAAGGGAGTTGTGCAATCCTTGAAAAAGCACATCTGAAATAGATAAAAAGTTTTTAAGAGTGATGTGAGTTGCCTGACATGAAGTTGGTTTTGAGAATTTTTCAAATGGAATATTTCTTCCAGATTCTTCTTCTAAAATTATATGATCTTAAAATATTTCTTCATAAAATAAATATCTAATCACTGTATTGGAAATTATTTGAAAAGTGTCCAGCAACATTGTCATATAACTGTATAGGATAAACATAAATATTAAACTCTATTTAAGCCAAGCTAAGGCTTAGACCAGTAGATCAGCTGTGAGCCACATCTGTTGTCAAATAGTATCTTTCTCACACATTGAATCAACTTTCTTACTTGGATGATAAATTTAAGATGAAGTGTTCTAAGGTGGACTTTCATAAGCATGAAATGTCTTGAAGTTCAATGAAAAAAACGGTTGTTTGCTAGCAATTCATAACCATCAAATATATGGATTTATATTATAAACTACGTGTCCTATAAAATACAACATATGGGTGTGCATAAGCCAATTCCATCTTACATTTCTAGCTATCCGATCAAAAGGTAATATATATGTATGGTTAACGAATTCTTAATTAATGGCAAGATTGATTGATGGTGCTTAGTATTTTTGTTAAAGGTTAGTCTCACTTGCATTTTTGGGGTTCATATGGCCCATAAACTGCCATGTATTCCTTGACATGCCAAGTAAGATTCCTGTCTTTCTTTTTATGATCATATAAGTATAGAACTTTAAAAGAAAACACGTGGAAATGAAGTATAACATTAACATCAAACATTTATCCTACCATAATGGAAACATGTTCAAGTCTTAATCCTTGGTGGTTAGAAAAAAAAAAGAAGTATTAACTCTCATCCTTATATTACCAATGAAGGTTTCTTTGGCAGCAACACCAATCTCTACATACAATTGGACCAATAGATCAGCAGGGTTTAGGGAGTTAACCTGAACCCCCGGCCTAAGTCCAAGGTCCTGGTTCAATTATATATACAATGTTAGGTTTTTTAGTATTGGCTAATTCATGGGTTGGACAAAACTCTAGGGGTCTTTGAGTTGTATTATTTATTTAGAAAAGGACTCCGAAGATAGAATATGAGAAGGACTCTAAGAAGAAAGCTGGAAGAAAGAGTGATGAATTTTCGGATCATCTAGAATAGAGTCCGCTCGAGCGAATGCCAGACAGAAACCTCAGACGCCTGACAAAAGTGTATTTGCGCTGAGACAGAGCCTCATCTGCTCGTGCGGATGGTGGGTCCGCTCAAGCGGACAAGGCGCAGAGAGTCCTTCGATAATTAGAAATTTTGTTTTAATTGTGCCCAAACTGATGGTTTCAATCCTAATCGAGTTAAGCAACCTTAAGCACGACCTAAGGGCTATTTAAAGAACTCAGGGGCTATTCTAAATGGACGTCTCACCTCTCATAGTTATGAGTTAAAGAATTTTAATTGAGAGAATTCTTCTTTAGAGATTTCTTACGAAGTTATGCTGTCAAGTTCTCTAGAGTTAGTTTCTTTTGCATTCTTTGTTGAAGATTGTCTTCCTGCGTAGAAGATTTGAGGATTCAAGCGCTGGATTGAGTCTCTTGTAATTAATGGTGTGAAGTAGTTGAAGCGTGAAGCGACACAAGATAACTTCAGTCCTTAGGTAGGAGATATTTGGGGAGGAAATCTGAGTTTATTGTAATTGCGAAATTCATAGTGCTCGATTATTGATTCATGTTGGATCAGTGATTTTTTATCCGGTTAGGATTTTCCACTTTAAATTTGGTGTCATTGTGGTGTGTGCTTGTTGAGTTTTATTTCCGCTGCATAGTTACTCTGATTTTTTGTCTGATTATTTGAATAGACCAATCTAGAGATAGCGTACCCTAAAACTTTTCTTACAATTCATAGACTCAATCTGTCATAAAGGTGATTAGATATGGACCGTATGGATCCAGACATGAATAGATGTCAATTGATCCTTACGTGTTGACCCAAACCCATGCACGATCTTTACAGATGGGGACTTGGGTCTTTTAATTAGCTGAGAAAATAGCAGTCCATTGCCATCCGTAGGGATGTTTATGCGCCATTTTGGGCTTGTTTAAAGCCCGGTCTGTTAGTTATCGGGTCAAATATTGGGACCGAGGATCAACCCATGGGCCTGAAAGTAAAGCCCAGATCTAGATCATTTGCAAAGGATATACACCCTTTATGGCTATGCTAATGCTGGGCTGGGTCAGGCCATTAAGAAAACATAGGTCCATGCCTGACCTATCCATCTTGATCTAATAGACCAGAAAAATAGGCCCCAATGGGTTCTGAAACACAGCCCAAATCCAGGCCAATATGAACCAGGCTCTGGTCGTGCTCGAACTCCCCTGGCCAATAAAGGTTGGCATTTGCCTAGGATCCTAGTTCTCCAAGGATCCTAGTTCTCAACAATGGACAGCCGGCCCTATTTCACCATTTGTTCCACCGTTCCAATTAAGAACATTTTAAACTTTATAATTAACCGGGTGACCCGGTAACCCGACCCGGTTGACCCGGTAACCCGAACCGACAAAACCCCGGCTATAGCTAACGGGCATTCGGACGGGTTTCCGTGTGCATAAAATTACCGGGTCGGGTCAAACCCGGCCCGATAACCCGGGACCCGACCCGATGTACACCCCTATCAGAAACAGGCCCTATTTCACCATTTTCCACCGTTCCAACTGATGCTCACCTACAAAACAAAAACAAAAACAAAAAGACAAAAGCTGCTTCTTGCAACATGCCAGTGGAATAATCGAGGGGCTGAAACAAGTATAGAGAGATAAAATATAATGATGGCTTGGTCATGTAAAGAAAGCATTTGCTCGGAAAGTCAAATTTGTGAACGCCACTGAGGCCCATACCTTCATGGATTTAAATGCTGAAAAGACTTTTGGCATAGAGATCAGAGATAATCAAGTATCAATATTACGTGACAATGACAAAAATTAAACTTGTTTTATATCTTTTTTTAAATGTTAAAACTTTATTGTATTTTATTTATTTATTGTTGTATTAGAGACTCAAATTCATGCACTTGTGTTTTTCGTAACTTGTGTTTTCCGTATCTCACCTGCGAGCTAAGTTATAATTTGAAAACAAATCTTGACGCCTTTTGAATACGTAATTATATTCATTAGAGTGAACTGGCCCTAATCATATATAGCCATGTTGGGCCTACTGTTCCTATTCCATCCCTCTGAGTGGCATCCATTTTAGTAGACGTCCCAAGTCCCAACAAAAGTTTGCAAATATGAATTTTGCTTGTAATTTATGGGAACAAGTTTTTGTGTAACCGCTTTTCTCTGGGTAGAAAAGGCGTTCAGTAAGGATCCGCTTGGTTGCAAGTATTTAGAGAATTCATGTCTGTCGGAATTTGGAGAATTGGAAATCCTAGAATTTGAAATGTTGCTAAACTTCGTCTGAATTCCAATTTCCTGTTTAATTTGTCCTATAGTTTCATGTCTTAGAATTCAATTCACTCTGAATTCTATAAATGCGTTGTTTGGTAACTAGCAAAATATTAGGGATGGCAACAAGTGGAGATGAAGCGATGGACTATCCATATCACGGGTGAGTTTGGCAGTAAGTGAGAGTTCATAAATTCTGAATTGAGCGCGGTTCAAGGTGGTTCAGATTCCTACTACTCCCAACCATCCCACCTCATTTGGTGCCTAACTAATTTCCATAGTTACATGAATTTTAATAAGAAAAATATTCTCCTACCAGCAATCTGCACGTTCGCTCTAGCTTTATGAAGCCTACTTGGGCCCACCTTTGACCAATACAACTCTTTTCACTCTCTTATCTCTTATGATTTTTTTTTATTAAAAGATCATTAAACTTTAAAATTGTTAAATCAAAGGGCAAGATTATCTGATGGGATTGATTTTTTTTATGTAACCCTTATCCAAAAAGAAACACTTCCATTCAAACCATTTTACCCCTAGTGGTGAAAAAGAATCCAAGAAGAAGTCACTTAGTGAAACTGCATATATGCACATGTATGTGTGTGTGGATTGCTGATGGACAAAGCTGATGTCACCTTGCATAATAGAAGTCTTTTTCTTTCGTGCAATAAATATATATGATTAGGAAAAATATCTCCCATGGACGTCCCTACCTATAGGATGCCCACATTGTCATGATTAGTGCCCTAAAATTCTAGAGTGTCCCCTTGTTTGATGGTGCCTCACCTCTTTAACATTTGAATGTTGGTATGTAGATGTCCCGTCAGTGGCGTATTTAGAATTTTCATTTAGGAGATGCCGACAATAGTCAAGTTAAGAAGTTAAATTATAAAATAAAATTTTTTAATATATTATTTAAGAAATTTCTTGAATCCCGCAAGTGCGACCAGACCTGTGCCGTAACTTATAGATCCGCCCTTGTGTGTTGTAGATGACATTGTGGAACCTTCTTCAAGATTTTTCTTCCTATCAAAACTTAGATCTCGCTGAACGAATCTCTCTATAAAGATCTGGCCAAACTTTTCCTTACTTAGAATTAGTAACAAATTAAACATAAAACTAAACTCACCTCTTCACTGATTTTACATAATTATACAACACAAGGTTCCTTGAAACTTTTTTTTTTTTTTTTTGCTATCGAAGGGTTTCCCACTCTTTGGGTTGGACCAATTTCTGTCAGCTTAGATAGAAGTCGGATAACCTCCTCTGTAGTCCAGTATAATAGTATAGTTTTGAATCTACAACATACCGTCCAGTATAATAGTACAGTTTCGAATCTACAACATACGTCTTCCATCAACTGACCTACCACTTGAGATTCTTTAATTAATTAATTCTTAAAACTCATCCATCAACTGACCTACCACTTGAGATTCGTTAATTAATTAATTCTTAAAACTCAAATCAAGGCTTTTAATAAGTGGCTAAAACGAGGTGGTGTATCCAAGGACCAATAAAATCTCAACACGCGTCGGGAACCCATCCGCCTTCATAGAGTCCATGAATGTTGCATAAAAAAAATCTTTGAACTTGATCGAAGAGTACCCAAGAATTCACACACCAGTCTTGCAGCTTGTGATTTCTCAAACACAAGAAAAAAAAAAAACGAATGGCTGCCGCAGGAGAAGCAGAAATCCCCAACAAGCGGATCATACTGAAAGACTACGTTACTGGATTTCCAAAGGAAGATGACCTGGTCCTCACCTCTTGCACTTCCAAGTCCAAGGTCCCTGAAGGATCAAAGGCCGTTCTAGTGAAGAATCTCTACTTGTCTTGTGATCCTTACATGAGGGGTCGGATGTCCAAGCCCATCTCTCAGAGCTATACCAATTCATACGTACCTGGGTCGGTAAGTTCTGCTCTTTCCAAACTCCAAAACCCCCAAAACACAAAAACCCATTTCTGTTCTTTCGATTTCCTTTTGTGGGTTTTGTTCTCTTTTGTTGAATTTGTGTGTATTTAGGAAGAGATCAAATGGGTTTGTGTTTGGTTTGATGAGAAACCCAATTCCTTTTGGGGATCATTGAATGGATGGACCCAAGAGATCCTAGAATTCTCCGTGATGGGTGTTGAAGTTGAAGTTGTTTTCTACAATAAAACGATAATAAGATTTTTCATGGCATTAAAGAGTTGAGATTTTACTTTAAAACCATCATGAATATCCTATTCCACATTTGAAACATTTGGATTTTTTAGTATGCATTTTTGTACTCCTATTCAATCTGCAAATGTCTCAATTTCATGCTACCTAATTGGTGAAAAAAATGATGATAAGTAGATCTGAAACAATCTAATTTATGATTTGGGGCAGATATCAAAGCAATTGACCATGTAGCTCTGGTTTGTGTAGCCAGTAAAACGCATCCATCGACCATCAACCTCGATTTCAAATGATATATAATCTTCTCTATTTCTTAATTTGCCGTGTCCTCTTATTAATTGTACCTGAATCCCATTCTTTAGGTAGTGAAAATTTGAAGGTTCAGCCTTCTCATCTTGTTCGAACTGCTAAAGGTTTATTTGTGACTTTGTTGTTGCAGGCTATTACTGGTTACGGTGTGGGCAAAGTTGTGGACTCTGGGCATCCAGATTTTAAGGCGGGTGACTTGGTATGGGGGAGTACGGGATGGGAGGAGTTCAGTTTGATATCGATGCCACAACAGCTAATTAAAATCAAATACACTGATGTACCTCTATCTTATTATACAGGCATTCTAGGTATGTATTTGCTGTGGTTTGATTAGTAGACATTCACAAAGTTATTGTATCATAATCAAAAAAATTATATTCAAATTTGATGAGGGCTTCAGAATCTCAGATTGAATCAACTTGAAACTTGATTGAGTACTTGAATAAGCATTCCGAGCTCGAAATGCCTTTTTATTTCAGTATGATGTTAGTTAGCCTTTTCTACTTCTTTTCAAATGCTCTTCATTGGGTTATTGAGAAGAATAAGAAGAAGAAAAAGAGAGTTACCCTCTACCTCAGACCAAGTGTTCATTGAATCAAATCACCTCTGCGAGGTATCAGCAGGTTACTGGGGCCCTGACTTAGGGAGAGGTAATGGTTCAAAGGGCCCTATGTACGAGTCTATCAGGGGGCATCATGAGAAGCAAAAATGATGCAGATACAAGGCAACACAAGTGCCATGTGCTTTTTGGGAGTTTCCATTTGAGGTACAAGGTATCTTCCATCATGGAAGATAGGAAAAACAGGTCAGCTTCATTGACTGCTTATCAGGCAGGAACTCTCTCTTATACATAGGTTTCAAAACCAGCTGCCTTTCAGTCTGAAAATTTTATTCGACTTTGGATTGTACATATTAGTTTTAGGACACAATTTTCTATAGTTTTTATCTTTCGTATAATCAAATTAGTAATCATTCATCTTTACATATTAGGATACTAACTTACATTGCATCACTGGATGAAATACTGTGTAAACAGTACTATCATATTTATATACAACTTGATCAGGTCAGAGTCAAACTCAACCATGACTTGTTTGATTCCTCCTGACATATGTTGTCTGCAGGAATGCCAGGGCTTACAGCTTATGTTGGGTTTCATGAGATCTGCTCTCCTAAGAAAGGGGAAACTGTCTATGTATCAGCAGCATCTGGGGCAGTCGGGCAGCTTGTCGGGCAGTTTGCTAAATTAATGGGTTGCTATGTCGTGGGAAGTGCTGGATCCAAAGAGAAGGTAATGTTTCTTGGATGTTGCTTATCACCTACTTTAAGTCCTATTGGTAGAATCTGGAAGATGATTTGCCTTTCCTGAAGTGATAGAATGTCTTCATGGGTTACAATCAGTTTGCACATATGAGTGTTGACTGTTAACCCGAGCACTGACAGTCCCCTTTTTTTTTTTTTCGTTTTTTTTTTTTTATGATCCTTGTATTTTAGATATTAATTTAATCTTCTCCAACGATATAAAAGCTCATTCAATTGAAAGCCTTCACAATGTTGAAATTTTCTGAGTTCTTGAAAGGCTTTAATTTTAATATGCTTATGTTCTAAAGAGGACTCCGCTCACACTTCTTTCTGGTCCCCATGGGAAGTGAAGGTGGATCTGTTGAAGAATAAGTTTGGCTTTGATGATGCTTTCAACTACAAAGAGGAGCATGATCTGAATGCGGCCCTGAAACGGTCAGTTTCCATATCTCTTATCATTTGATGTGGTATTTGTTACTGTTTTTTGTCACAAATATCATGGGTACTATTTCCTTCTAAATTTTGATCATGCTAGAGCAACTTAAAATCAAACTCAACCATCACAAAAAAGAAGATGATGAAGAAAGAGAAAGATGAGGATGCTTGTTAAACCACTCCTATGCTAGCTCAATAACTGGGAAGAAGGGCAGGGGTGGAACCAGGATATAGACATTGAGGGGGGCCATTGTGAAAAAAAAATCTTTTTTTTTTTCTTTTGCGGGGGGTGGAGCTTGGGGTCTTCTAACATGTGGGCCCATTGTAGCAATGGTATGGATCACCAAACCATGGCCTCACCATTGTGTGATGTCCAGGTACACTATGGGTACGACATAGATTTGTACATGGATTTTTTTACCTAAAATAAAAGTACAGGATGCGATACAAGTACCGGATCACCAAACCATTGCCTAATCTGTAGAATTTAGATATCTTGGGTCCAAGATATCCAAGGTTGAGTATTCTAGGTGATAGAGTTCCTCCCATTGCTCCAGTGTGCTAACTATCTCCATCATCATCATCATTGGAATGTTGTTTTCGCAGAATTCAGGCTTGTGTTGTGACAAGTTCTATGTTGGCTGTCACCTAGTGAACGCAACTCTCCTCCTTTTACCTGGCCTTGTGACCGACAGTAAAAACTAGAAAAGTTTAAATTGGCAGTGTGTGTTTCCTATCTCCATGTCTGTATTTTAACTGAGGTTCTGTAAAACTGTGCTGCTTGTGTTTAAATTCTGTGCGGAACTTCCAAACTAAAGTGACGACGTTATCAGATTTGAAGGGTTAAAAATTCACTGAATATGAGGGAATCGTATCAGTCCTCAAACATATCTTTTGTGAGGTTCGTGGGCTGTTCCATAATAAGTGTTTTTACTGTGTTTATTTTTCTTTAAATTATGTTCCCGACAAAAAAATAAAAAAATAAAATCTTCGAACATGTTTTATCTTCAGAATCTGAAATTGTCCATCATTTTGGCTTTACAAGGTGTTTTCCTGAAGGCATAGACATCTATTTCGAGAATGTGGGTGGCTCCATGCTGGATGCGGTGCTGTTGAACATGAAAGTACATGGCCGGATTGCAGTTTGTGGGTTAATATCTCAATACAATCTGACCCAGCAGGAAGGTGTACACAACTTGTTCTGTGTTGTGACAAAGCGCATTCGTATGCAAGGATTCATTGAACCTGATCACAAACACATGTACCCGCAGTTCCTTGAGCTCATAATTCAGCACATAAGGGAAGGGAAGATAACCTATGTTGAAGATGTCGCAGAAGGCCTTGAAAGTGCTCCTTCTGCACTGATTGGACTCTTCTCTGGGCGCAATGTGGGCAAGCAAGTAGTACTTGTTGCCCGCGAATGATGTATAAAAATACATCAGCTTATATTGCAGTTTGCTTTTCTGGATGTGTTTTGATTATTGTAATAATATGACCGCTTATCAGAAATGTGTTGAAAGGGTAGAAAACAACCTAAATTATGTGTAAGAGTCTTGGAACTCTTTGAAGCTATGGATTGGTTTGATTTCGCTAAAAATAACAAGGGTTTGTTTGAAGCGTTCAAATCTCTCATCCCTTTCATCTAAGGTGCCCATTACCTTTGGGATGAGTTGCTAAAAATCCGTTCACAAACCCAATCATGTTGTGATTTCTTCAATCCCTTGCAAAAGATGTTTGTGCTCAACTCCATTAAACTAAAATTTGCACCATCCTTGGAGTGCATTTAGATCTTAGTGGAAATGAGTATAGGCAATTCGGTTTAATAAATGTGGGTTAATGCAATTGGATCAGCCGAGCTACACTTGAAAAAGTGTGGCTGTTGTTTTGTTTTCTTTCATGGGCCATCTTTTGTAGTTAATCTGATCAAGGCAAACAAGTTCAAGGATCCTGATGGGCCGTGGGATCTTCTTTTTCAGGAAGTATTGTTTTCCTCTAGCCATATGATTGATTTATGTACCTATGCTTGTACTATATGGTTCTCATGATTACATTACAATTTGGGAAATGTTCTATTGGGTATTTTCTGTATAATTGTGGTCATCCATATAAAAAATACTGGAGTAGTCATATTTATTTTGGCACAGAAAAAAGCAATTTCCCAAGCTTTGTTTTTCCACCGTATTGGGTAATTCACCAGTAAAGTGAATTGAAGTAAATGGTCACTCTAAGAGCCAAGAAAAGAAGATGAGTCATATAAAAAAGTAACAAATTTCAAAAACTACCTCCTTTCTTTTTAAGTGAAAAAAACGATTCTCTCGTTTCACTTAATTATAAAAAGCCTTCTATATAACGCGTAAGTTAAAAATGCAATCATCTTATGCCACAAAATGACAAAAGGTCAAGAAGTTGAATTTTGAAATTTGATAGTTTTTAATTTGACTCGTTTTCTTTTCACGTCTCTTAATTTAAACCTTCTTTCATGGCTCTAATTTATGAGTCATCTTTCTATCATCGTTTCCTTTGTTTCTTTCTTTTTTCTTTTCCTTTTTTTGGTAATTACTCTTACATCCAAGCACACACTTACCCAAGTCTAAGTATCTGCAACTAGGGATTGATCTCTAGTTGTTCCATCCGCTTTAATTGCCCATTAACAAACATATTATCAGCCATGAAGTGGTCCCTAATAGTTTATGTGGGAGGAAGGCCTCACCATTGAGGAGTGTGGATCCCCTGTTTCGATGAAACAAGAGAACCCTGTCTAGGCCAATCTACACTTGCCACGTTTTATTTTTGTCACCTCAGCTATAATCTTTTTATTTTTTATTATTGGAATGAATACAAGAAAGGGATATGGACTTTCTTGCAAATAGAAAAAAAATTGTTGGAAAGACGAAACCCTACAGTAAGAAGACCTCTCCAACAGAACCCATCAAAGTCCGGCGGCTCTCTACTAATCATTTTGAGAAGAAAACTCGCTCCTCTCTCCTCTCTCCCATTGAAGATCGTAAAAGGAAATCTCTAGTTTCTCTACATCGGGTCAGAAAGAGCCCATCAGAAGGTGAATGCTGTTTTAAAAAACAATCAATTTCTTCCCCCATTACCATCAATCACTTCCTTCTAGCAATAATTCTGGCCAAAATTGAATTCAACCCAGACGAAGAAAGTGCTAGAGAATTGGGCTTTGCCTCTCTGTTTATCCGCTTTGTTCTTCTATTCATGGTGTATTATTTATTTTATTGTTGGATTTTGCAAGAGAACAGAGATAGGAAGGAGAATAAAACGTTAAGCAAGAAGAAAAATACTTTGGTTGTGATTAATGAACAAAATCCGAACCCCCTGAGTCGTCTATGAACGGGTTCAAATCAACTCGGACAGGGATGAATTTTAAAACACTTGTCAAAATAGTATTCCTATTTTGATCGAATGTCTTCAGATGGGTAAGTTGTATGAGTTTTCAAAACCCCCTCAAATGGCGGTGGCTTTCATGGGCTTTATTCCTGAAAATGCTTCATGACAAAGACATCTATCTAAATAGAGATTTCCTTTTAGGACCCATAGTTCAGGATGTGAGTTAGAGTTTTCAATGAGTATCGAGCTTCTCTCATGGGGTTTCATGACCAGAGATTTCTTGTTGGTATCGTAAAAGAGGAACGGAGGAGGAAGACGAAGAGGAGGCGATAGGGTTTCGCCCAAATTTTTTTTTTAAAAGACCCTCTCCATTTTCTTTTTTCACATAAGGAAGCAATTGAGAGGGGCTGATGTGGCATTTTTTACACGTTGCATCTTGGGATACGCTGAAACAACGAAAAAGAGAATCCGGACTCTCAATTTTAATGATTCTACCGGATATCGTTTTACTTAGATCGATTACATTTACAACTAGGGATGTAAGTGGGTCCCGAGTCTCCTATTATCCGGAGGTTCCGACCCCGATAAGTAAATGGGTCCAAGTCTAGGTCTTTTTTTTGGACTTGCGACCTAAACGGGCCCGTGCCTAATATCACCTTGGTTAAGACCCGAGACCCAATATATTATCTCAATTTTCGAAAATCTCTCTTAAAATTTAGATTGTTTCCCATATTATTTTCTATTTAGATTCGGACCCTGCGGTAATATTCATGTAAGAACTAGTTCTTACATATTAAATGAGAACTTTTTTGTGGGGCCCATATTTAGGGATAGGACCAGGGGGATGGAAAGATCTATGTGAGACCACTCCGAGTTACCGGGTATCAAATTTGACCCCAAACCCATGCCCCTAACCCCTTCATCATTGTCCCACAAGTTTAATGGCTTCATATTAAAAAAAATATTTAACTCTTGATTCAAAGGTTCAGTCCATTAGGATGTGTGCCAATCCTTTGGATTAGTGACTATCTGAGAGTTCCTATTGGTTGCTAGGTTTGGATGGGTTGCTAGTTGGGTTCCGCAAAAAAGTTTTCATATAATAGTTGTCACTTGAATATTTTCCCCCTTACCCACCTCATATGCAGTTCCTGTTCCATCTTCTCATTAATGGTTCCCATTTCATCATTAATGATTCCGATTCCAAATCCGATTCCGGTCCGGATTCCCTTTCTCATTAAGGATTCTGGTTAGAGCCGTTTACATCCCAATTTACAACCCGACAGTGATGCAACTTGGTCACAGGAGATCTACCCACTGAGCTATCGGTGGATAGAACAACTCTTAATAATCTTTGAATAATCAAACATACCTCGTGGGGAATGGTGTAATCAAACAGTTGAAATCTCTGCGCACCTACCATGAAAAGGAGGGTGACAAACCAATCATATGAGACAGAACAAGTATGCTGCGCGTGCGTCCACTCCATGTAATAATAATCCAAATAAGTTCAAACTCATCTTCCTCTGTACTTCATCCGAACTCATCTTTGTACTATATTCCTGAAAATTATTCTTCTGGGATGAACAAATGAGCGCAGTGTAGTACTTCTTCCCAATCGTTTGGTAGCTTTGGTGTGGCGGCTCGCCCATTCTCCATCCACATGTCAGAGAAACATCTCGACTCCCTTATTCTCCTTCCTTTAAATACCCCTCAAAACCCACCTAGAAAAGATCAGCTTAGAAGAGAAGTAAAACCAACTTAGTGTTTGTTTTCTTAAAGAAAGTGGAAGAAATGGCGAGTGGGCAAGAAGAACAAGTAGAAGCAGGAGTGGTTGAAGTTGAGAATAAGCAGGTCCTGTTCAGGGACTTTGTAACGGGGTATCCGAAAGAATCCGATATGGTATTGAGCAGTGGTAAGATACAGTTGAAGGTACCAGAAGGATCGAAGGCGGTTCTTCTGAAGAACCTGTATCTCTCTTGCGATCCCTTCATGCGCCATCGGATGAGTCCGGATGGGGCTGGCTACATTGATCCCTTCACTCCTGGATCAGTAATTCCTTCTTCTTTCTGATTTTATTTGCATATTCCGAAGTCTGTGCTTTATACTTTTCTCTTCTTTTATCAGCTAAACTGAGCCCAGGGAATCCATATTCCAACGATCCAAACAGGTCTGAGGTCTTGAGTATTTGAAGTGGGGCTATGCAGGGGCGGACCCAAGTACTGCCTTTTGGGGGCGAGAAAACCCCATTGGATCTAACGATTCCAACCCCCTCAAATGAAAATCCTGGTCCGCCACTTGCTTTGTACCTTAAAAATTTGAGGATACCCCCGTTACTTTGGGGGCATTTATTTTAAAAGCTTCAGATTTCAATAGATAGACTCGACTCCTTTTAGCTCTAAGTTAACGCGTCACACGGTCAGAACTCAACAATGAGTATCCAGTAGTCTACACACTGAGTCAAATCGGGGAGTCTGCAAGTTGTAGTTGCCCCAGTGCCTTTCAAGTAGAGTTGACTCGATAGAGCAGAATTGAATTTTTAATATTATGTTATGTAGTATAACTATTTATATTTTTTTTCGACACATGGTAGTCAATCTAAGGTTCAAATATTAAGTAGCGCCTAAAAAACATGTTTCTAAACTAGAAAACTTAAATAACAGAACAAAAATGAGTAGGACTCGGCAAGAGTCGCATGAGTTTGAGGAGTCAACCGAGTCAAATGCATGAATATTCAGCACAGTAATGATTATTCAGTAGTCTATACGTACATTGAGTAGTTGATTCGGCTGAGTCACCAAGTCTTTTTAGTGAGTTAGCAAATCAAGTGAAGTTGGGTTGGCCCTTCTTTTACTTTAATGTCTGCAACAATGTACATGATCCACAAGTCAGATGATCACTCTACTCCATTCAGTACATTGTGTTGCCTGGAGCTATAACAGTCATAATGAGATGGTCAAAGGTTGGAGATATTTGTAGGTCAATCAAAAAACAATTCAGACCAATGATTCAGCAAAGTACTTGATTCATGCTTACTTGCATCATATAACTTCTACTAGGTCTTCCTCATTACATAAACTTTTGAAATTATAAAATTTTCACTCACTATAAATGGAATGGTTATGGTAATGTAATCTAAAAACATTGGAGTGCAAGATAAGCTGTTCTGATACTCTCTTTGTTCTTTTTTCCCTTTGAGCAGCCTATTATCGGCTTGGGCGTAGCTAAAGTTTTGGATTCTGGAAATCCAGAGTATGAGGAAGGTGACTTGGTGTGGGGGATGACCGGATGGGAAGAGTATAGTCTTATTTCAGAACCAATTCTCATTAAGATCACATGTACTGATATACCTCTTTCCTACTATACCGGCATTCTTGGTAAGTTACTGTGATTTAATTCATATCTATATCAAGTTCAGACAGTTCAAAGTTCAAACTATTTGAACCTCCCTCCTCTTGATTTATACTATGAAAAAGGATCCAAAGTCAACCATACACCTGGTCTATTTTGAAACATCAGCTTCCCATGTTAGGATGGCTTGGTGTCGTCTGTGTATATCTATGAAAGTGTCTCCAATTTAAAGACCCTGCATTTTGAGGCCAATGATTTGGTCTGAATTAATAGGCTTAATCTAGCAGAATACTCGAGCCTCGTAGTGTAAATGGATAAGTTGGGAAAACTGGAGAAGTAGAATTCTTAAAGCTAACTCCAGCTTGAATGGATGAGGTTCTGATCTATAAGGATGATGATATCAATGACTCTGGCAACAGAGATACTGCAGGGTTTTTGCATTTTATGATTTTGTCGATGTCTCTATCCACCCTTGTAGATTTTTATATCATGAATTCATCTTGGAATTGTTAGAATATTGTTTAATCTTTCATTAATGGAGACTGAGCTGAAATAACTTTATTGTTATATTTATATTTATTTCTACTCTTTTGAACTAAGTGCGCGTTCAAACACTTATCTAACTGCAGCCCTGCATTACATTTAGGAATGCCTGGTCTTTCAGCTTATGCTGGGTTTCATGAAGTCTGCTCTCCTTCGAAAGGTGAATACGTGTTTGTGTCAGCGGCATCTGGAGCAGTTGGTCAGCTAGTTGGGCAATTTGCTAAGTTAATGGGTTGCTATGTTGTTGGAGCTGCGGGTTCCAAAGAAAAGGTGAGTTCCCACTTGCCCTATTGCGTCTTCATTTTGCATTTAAATAAAACAAACAGCAACATTATACACCACCTTGCACAGATAATTATTCTGTTTAAAGATCAGTTCATACATAAGATATAGAAAAATGCATTAAGAAAGGAATATAAAATTTTGTATTTTATTTGTCCACAAACAAGAAAGCAAAATGATGAAAAGATTTACTTATTCAGTAGTATTTTTTTAGTTAGCCAGTGATATTTAGAACAATCAACTGTTAATATTGTCAATTCAGGTCCATTTATTGAAGAGCAAATTTGGTTTTGATGACGCTTTCAATTATAAAGAAGAGCCTGACTTGAGCGCAGCCTTGAAAAGGTATGTGTTCTTACTATGCACACATCATAGTTTCTGAATGTCATCATCATTTAAACTTTTTTACTGTAGGAGTAGGACTTCAGTTTCCCTTCTGGAATGCTTTCTTGATATCTTCCTATTCCAAAGGTTCTTATACTCATTTTTTGTTAGCTAATAGCAGATCACTTGTGCACTTGTACACTGGCCCATATCAAAGATTTTCTTCCTAAGTAACTCTCACAGAAGAGTAGTCTATTCACAAGGCAGATTGTGTCTGTCATTGAGTAGAATTTAGCCTAAATAAGGCTCCTTTTAATTCTTAAATTTTCTTCACCATTGATTGCTGTAACTCTTTAATCCAGGTTTTTTCCCGATGGCATTGACATCTATTTTGAGAATGTGGGCGGTCCAATGACTGATGCAGTTCTCACAAACATGAGAAGACACGGCCGCATCGCTATATGTGGACTGATATCCCAATATAATGGCGAAAAACGAGAAGGCTTATACAGCTTAATGTCCATTCTTACAAAGTGCATTAAAATGGAAGGATTCAGTGTATCCAATTACTATCACCTGTATCCTCAGTTCCTTGAGCTAACCCTGCAGTATATCAAGGAAAAGAAAATAGTATATGTTGAAGACGTAGTGGAAGGTCTTGAAAGTGCTACGGGGGCTTTAATTGGACTCTTTGCTGGACGTAATGTAGGCAAACAGGTAGTTGTTGTTGCCCGCGAATGACTCTTAAGAGCCCAAGGGGTGTTCAGGGGCCTAAAATTCTGCCATTTCTAGGGGATCCATATTGTTGGTTTTAGTATTTATTTAAGGAGTCTCTTTATTTCTTTGAGAGAGAGAGAGAGAGAGAGAGAGAGAGAGAGAGAGAGAGAGAGAGAGAGCTCTTCAGTTTTAATGTATCCTTTAATGTATCCTTTTTTAATTGGTATTTGTTGTACCTTTATGGAAGGGAATAAACATGTTTTTTTTTTTTTTTTTGTAGTTTCATTTTATAACTATTCAAGACAACCCCAGATTATTGGATAAAGCTAACATGATGATGATGTATGTAGTGATTTATGTGAAAAATCTTCTGATAAAAGACTCAAAATGGACCAAATAAAGCCTATGGACGTCGAAACCAGGGGAATTTTCACATTGTGTAAACATTCTAATTGTCTCTCTTTTGTATTATTATCGCAAAATACAATGGAGATTCTTCTGTTTTTCTGCTTTCATGTGATTATTTTCGTGTTAGGCTAGGTTGATTCTTTAATCAAACAGGCTCTGTCTGGCCCGTTTAATTATTGGTTGAGAAAATTAGGCTTGGATTTGGACCACAGGCTCATAAAGCCGCCCATATCCAGCCCCCAATGATCGCTGGTTGGGCTGGTCCATGAGCACCTACTCCCTATTTTGTAGGACTGTATTCCCAGTGTGCTGTGGTGCTTTTTGGAGATTAGTCTCTTAACTACATTTGTTCTGCGACTAATTCCAAGTCTAAGAAATACACAAACTGCTCCAAAAGGTGCCACGTTGGAGAAATACAAATTACTAGAGAGTAGAGGCTGACTGATTTTAGTGTACGTACATAATTATAAAGTTGAATAAAATATAATGTGATTTTAAATTATATGGCAAGTAAACTCATCCATATTAGGTTTACTCTCGTTTCAAGTTTACATACCTTACTCTTATCCAGTGCCATCCTCATTAGCATGAAAGAGACTTCTAAGAAGAGAGACCTACTTCAACATGAAAACCATACGGAAACCATTAAACCTTTCTTGTTTCTTTCGCAAAATTCATATAGTTGTATGATGAATGATGAATTTATGACAATGTTCTTATAAATGACCCACCATATTAATATTCTAATTTAACTACAATTGCTTTACCAAAACAAAACACTACAATTTAAAAGGCAAATAGGTATAAACAAAAAAATGCTTCTGCTATGAACAGACTGTCCATTCGATGAAACCATTTCTTTCGGGCAAACTGAAGTATTGGTTGGGGCAGACATACAATGGAATTGAGTGAAGGATCAGCCCATCCCTTTCTAATTCGAATTCCATATACCTACCTTCGTCATTCCAGTCCAATTGCGTAAACAAACCTTTGATCCTGTCCACCCCATTAAAAGCATAATAGATGCGATTTCTTTCGCAACCCATTTTGCTGGTACAAACTGAAACTACACTTGTTCTATTAATGAAGAGCGTCCGATCTCCCAAATTTTCTACTTTCACCCACTCCATCTTAGTAAATCAGCTCAAAAAACATCAAAGCTGAGGCCGAGGTTGTAGCTGTGCGTCAACTTCACCATCAGTATCTCTCCACAAGATTCCACCAAAGCACATACTCCCTTCCACCATCGCGAAAGAAGGGATGGCTGAGAATTCCCTGGTGCAAATCTCAAGTTCTCACTAATAATACTATAATGTGGAAGAAGAAAGTCCACGACGGTAAGACTCCAGTCCATGTTCATTGCAAACAACTTCCTTTTGTGGAAAATGATATTGGAGACAAAATCTCTCTCCCACCAATAATCATCACTATCTAACAAAGCGCGACACGGATCGTTGAGTGGATATAGCACGAATGACTTGGTTGATTTCATGACAAGGAGAATGCCATTGGGATCAGATATGGAGTTGAAAAAAAAAAAAGGCAATTGCGATATTGGACAATTTCTGTCTTTGGAAGCTGAATGTAATTCTTACCTTTCTCGATGAAGGGATTAAAGAGGTGAAATAAGTTGTACTTCTTTCTATCTTCTAACAGCAACCAACCATGAGAAGAAGAAATGCAGTGACCGAGCTTAGGTGTGAAGTTACCAGGCATTGGTATCTTGTATATTCTTTTCTTTGAGAGGCTGAAGAATTTGATGTTCCTTCTATAAAAGTCTATGGGGAGGAGGAGGAAAGGGAGTTGAGAAGGAGGAGGATGAAGAGATTGTGTTTGCGTAATGCACATTGACATCTGCTCTCTTAAGAAAGGATGCAGACTCTGTTTTGGATTGTTGATCGCAGAAGACAGAAGAAGTTACGGGTTTCATCTGTCTGCTTGCATTTTAATTAGAGATTTGGATTCCATAGATATAGATCAATCTCAAGTGTGCCTTTAATTCGCTGATTATAGATATCAGAGGTGCCGCTGCTACAAAGGGGACTTGGACGGGTTCTGATGGGAGATCAGAGGATCCGGATACAATCCTCGACGTGGGTCTCGGTTGTTGCAGATCGGAGTTGATTGGAGAAATCGTTGTTGCCGGAGAAGACATCCCTATTGAGTTCTACGCAGAGGTTCTGGAATCTGGACTGGAGAGGACGTCTCTGTGGAGAAGATCATTTTGATTTGAGCGGAGGGTACAAGTCGGGTTGACCTGACCCGTATGCAGAGCGTTCTGATCGGAAGAGGAGCGTTCTGCCGGAGAAGAGGATAGGCCGGGGAGAGAGAAGACAGTCTCTCGATAACCAGAACAGGGAAGAAGAGGACTGGTTCGAGGCCAGGTCAGGGTCCAGGTCGGGTTGACCTGACCCGTACTCTAGAAGCCCACCCCAGCCCAGCAGTGCAGACACGGATGGAGTCAGTGGCCGTATGGTGAATAGATTGGATGTTCAGCGGTCAATGGATAAGTCTGACTGATCGGACTGCAAAAAAATATTTTTGCGATATTGGAGCCATCTAAAGTTGGATTTCAGATCCGATGGATTATGCGTGCTTGTGGAGATAAGATTTAATGTATTGTGTAGAGATCTGGGCCAGATTGACTCCCGTAAAAGTGAATGATCCAAAGAAAACTTGCGAAGTCGTTAATGGAACATCGGAGTTCAAGGTGGAGAATTTTAATGAGAATGCTGGTTCAACCCGTCATTGTGTTGAAGAGACTGCACACCATTCAGCAAGGTACTAGAAGACATTGTCACATATATCCCCTGGTGTCCTCGTGACTCGAGTTCTACGGAATCCAAGCGAAGGTGGAGATTGTTGACTTATGTCTTGTATTACTGGCTCGACATACCTGTCAGCGAGGTACGAGAAGACATTGCCGGTCATCTCCTGGTGTCCTCGTGGCTCGAGTTCTACGGAATCCAAACTCGATTTCTACGGAATCCAAGCCAATGTGGAGATTGTTGGGTTTATGTCTTGTATTTCGAATTGACCGGACTGGTCCATTGGACCGGATTCAAAGTCAAGGGTATTTTGCTCCTTGGTGGGCCACAAGGCCTACAACAAGGATATTTTACCTAAAACGAAAGTACCAGATGTGATACAAGATACAACATTTCCTCATCTGTAGAATTTAGATATCTTGGGCCCAAGATATCTAAGGTTGAGGATTCTAGATGATAGAGTTCTTCCCATTGCTCCAGTGTGTTTCCTATCTCCATCATCATCTTCATTGGAATATTGTTGTTTTCTAGAATTCAGGTTTGAGTTGTGACAAGTTTTATGCTGGCTGTCACCTAGTGAAGGCAACTCTCCTCCTCTTACCTGGCCTCCTGATTGACAGTAAAAACTAGCAAAGTCTAAATTGGCAGTATGTTTCCCATCTCCGTGTCTGCATTTTAACCGAGGTTCTGTAAAACTAAGCTGCTTGTATTTAAATTCTGTGTGGAGCTTCCAAACTAGAGTGACTACATTATCAGATTTGAAGGGCTAAAAACTCACTGAACTTGAGGGAATCATATCAGTCCTCAAACATATCTTTTGTGAGGTTACTGAGCTGTTCCATAATAAATGTTTGGAGATTTTACGGGAAAGGTCACGGAATATAGCCATTCATCAGAAAGGGTCCTTGCAAATTATACAATACTGACGAGGTCTGTCATGCACTGTTTTGCTTTTTTTTTTTTTTTTCAATTTTGAGAGGAGCGACGCTAGCGTCGTTCGTATCTGACAAGAGTGACGGGCCCCGTTAGTGTCAGGACATCTGCAACATGTCATTTAAATGTTGTTTTTTTTTCTTTTTTCTAAATTGGTCTCGAATAAGATCTTCCCCTCTCAACCCATGATGATTGATCCCAGCATTTATAAGTTCAAGATGTTCATATGATAATCAACAGTGTTGATTTACCAAGAAGAAGAAAAAACCAACAGGGTCTGTGTGATATACACCACTGAATTTATTCCATTTAAAATATGTGATACACCCGAAGATTCAATGGAAATCAATCATGTGTTTCATAAGGGTTCCATCCCTGGGCAATGCTGTTGTGAATGAATGAATCTTAGGGACTTGTTCTTCAAAAAGGAGAGGAGGAAGGAGCGGTAGAGAGAAACAACTCATCTCTTTTTTTTTAATTACTTTTACCAGCAAGACATCGAATCCTAGGTTCCATGGTGTTATTAGCTACTTCATCTCAGTTTCTCAGAACCAACAACCCCCTTCAACAGATGAAGAAATAGGAGGAGGAGAGGAAGAAGAAGGTAGGAGATGACGAATGACGACGCTAGCGTCGCTTGGTTCGTCGCTTGCATCAGAACCAAGCGACGCTAGCGTCACTTGTATCAGATTTCAAAAAAAAAAAAAAAAAAAATCAAATTGGTCCAGATGGACTCCATTGGTGCTGCACCTTTTGCGGGGACCATTCGGGGCATATGGCTAATTAATTTGATGATTTTATCGGTAAAATCCTCTTTTTTTACTGTGTTTATTTTTCTTTAAATTATGTTCATGAGAAAAAATAAAAAAAGATAAGTTTTTCTAACATGTTTTATCTTCACAATCTGAACTTGTCCATCATTTTTGTCTTTACAAGGTGTTTTCCTGAAGGCATAGACATCTATTTTGAGAATGCGGGTGGCCCCATGCTGGATGCAGTGCTGTTGATCGAACATGAAAGTACATGGCCGGATTGCAGCTTGTGGGTCAATATCTCAATACAATCTCACCCAGCACGAAGGTGTACACAACTTGTTCTGTGTTGTGACAAAGCGCATTCGTATGCAAGGATTCATTCATGAACCTGATCACAAACACATGTACCCGCAGTTCCTTGAGCTAATAATTCAGTACATAAGGGAAGGGAAGATAACCTATGTTGAAGATGTCGCAGAAGGCCTTGAAAGTGCTCCTTCTGCAATGATTGGACTCTTCTCTGGGGGCAATGTGGGCAAGCAAGTAGTACTTGTTGCCCGCGAATTAATGATGTATAAAATTAAAATACATAAGCTTATATTGAAGTTTGCTTTTCTGGATGTGTTTTGATTATTGTAATATGACCGCTTATCGATCAGAAATGTGTTGAAAGGGTAGAAAACAACCTAAATTATGTGTAAGAGAGTCTTGGGAACTGTTTCAAGCTCTGGATTGGTTTGATTTCCCTGAAAATAACAAGGGTTGTTAGAAGCGTTCAAATCTCTCAACCCTTGAGTCATTCATCTAATTAAGGTGCCCATGACCTTGGGATGAGTTTGCTAATAATCTCCGTTCACAAACCCAATCATGTGGTGATTTCTTCAATCCCTTGCAAAAGATGTGTATGCTCAACTCCATTAAACAATAATTTGGCACCATCCGTTGGTGTCACGTCCCCAAAATACAGTCAGGGAAAGACGTGAAAAATAAAATTAAACAATCATTTTCCTGTGTTTAATAAAAAATGCAACACAAGCTCCCAAATATGGACCCACAAAATTTTCAAACTGGTGAGTCACTTGGAGTGCATTTAGATCTTAATTAGTGGAAATGAGTATAGGCAATTCGGTTTAATAAATGTGGGTTAATGCAATTGGATCAGCCGAGCTACACTTGAAAAAGTGTGGCTGTTGTTTTAATTGTTTTCTTTCATGGGCCAGCTTTAATTTTGTAGTTAATCTGATTAAGGCAAACAAGTTCAAGGATCCTGAGTGGGCCGTGGGATCTTCTTTTTCAGGAAGTCTTATCCTCGCTGATATGCCGTCACACTTGAATATGCATGGAAGGGTGAGTTAGCCGCAGGGCTCTCTAGACCCATTCACACGGATCAAACCTTCATAATAGAAGGGAGTAATCAATTGTAAACTCCTCATATAACGGATCAAATGATAGAAAATATATGGATTGACAATCACATGGGAGTAATCAATTGTAAACTCCTCAAATAACGGATCAAAATGATCGAAAATATATGGATTGACAATCACATGGTGGAGACACCTTGGATTATCAATTCAATGATGGAAAACATGTGGTTCTCGATCTAATAGTGGAAACCATCGACCCATTTATGAAAAATGAGTTGATTACCAACCAAATGGTGAAAATACTAAACTAATTCATTCAATAGTGCAAAACAAATGAATAATTGATCTTATCGAAGTTCAATTGATGCTGCGCTTGCATCCACTCCATGTAATAATAATCCAATGATGTACAAACCCATCTTCTGTACATATCATCCAAACTGAATATCATCTTTGTTATTCCTGAAAACTCTTCTTGGAATGAGCAAATGAGTGTAGTGTACTTCTTCCCAATCTTTTGATAGCTTTGGTGGCTTGCGCATTCTCCATTCACATGTTAGATAAACATATCAAATCCCTTCTTCTCCTTCCTATAAATACCCCTCAAAACCCACCTAGAAAGGATCAAGCTTAGAAGAGAAATAAAACCAACTTGGTGTTTGTTTTCTGAAAGAAATAGCAAGAAATGGCGAGTGGGCAAGTAGAAGCAGGAGTGGTTGAAGTTGAGAATAAGCAGGTCCTGTTCATGGACTTTGTAACGGGGTATCCGAAAGAATCCGATATGGTGTTGAGCAGTGGTAAGATAGAGTTGAAGGTACCGAAGGGATCGAGGCGGTTCTTCTGAAGAACCTGTATCTCTCTTGTGATCCCTTCATGCGCCATCGGATGAGTGCGGATGGGGCTGGCTACATTGATCCCTTCACTCCTGGATCAGTAATTCCTTCTCCTTTCTGGTTTTATTTGAATATTCCGAAGTCTCTTGATTTATATTTTTCTCTTCTTTTATCAGATAAACTGAGCCCAAGGAATCCATGTTCCAACCATCCAAACAGGTCTGAGGTCTTGAGTACTTGAAGTGGGGCCATGTGGGGGCGGACCCAATTAAGTACTCCCTTTCGGGGGCGAGCAAACCTCATTGGATCCACCCTCCTAAGACCAAAATCCCGGGTCCGCCACTTGCCACGTATCTTAAAAATTTGAGGATAACCCCGTTACTTTAGGGGCATTTAATTATTTTGAAAGCTTTGGGTTACAATAGATAACAATAGATAGGCTCTACTTCGGAGTTTCACTCCTTTTATCTCTAAGTTAACGCGTCACAGGATCGGAACTCGGCAACGGGTATCCAGTAGTCTACACACTGAGTCAAATCGGGGAGTCTGCAAGCTGTAGTTGGTGCAGTGCCTTTCAAGTAGACTTGACTCGATTGAGCATAATTGAAGTTTTAATATTATGTTATATAGTATTATTGTGCGAAAGTGGCGCAGCGGAAGATGCTTGCGATCGACGGTCTAGATGCAACATGCATGAACACATGCAATAATTACACACACAAGAGAGACACAGGATGCGGTACATCCAAATTATTAGGGCCACGAAAACGGGGGAAGATAGTAAGTATATCACCACTGTGGAGGTACACTACATATGAAACTATTTCAGTCCCTAATGCCACAGTACGCCCAGCACCTCGACACTCTCTTCTCTCTGTGGTACCCAGTACCTCAACACTCTCTTCTCTCTGCTGTGTAGGGAACACCACCTTCAGAGAGATTACATTGTATCTCTCTTCCTCCCTTTCTTCCACACAAATTATAGAGGCCTCTATTTATAGCCTCCATCGGTATGGGAAGGCATACATTGCCCATGCTTTGCACCATGCCCCATGTGATCTGCGGGCCCATGTGCTGGTTCATGCTAACAGGTATAACTATTTATATTTTCTTCGACACATGGTAGTCAATCTAAGGTTCAAATATTAAGCGGCGCCTAAAAAATAGGTTTCTAAACTAGAAAACTTAAATAACAGAACAAAAATGATTCTGACTCGGCAAGAGTCACATGAGTTTGAGGATTCAGCCGAGTCAAACGCATGAAAGTAATAATTATTCAGTAGTCTATACGTACATTGAGTAGTTGATTCGGCTGAGTCACCAAGTCTTTTTAGTGAGTTAGCAAATCAAGTGAAGTTGGGTTGGCCCTTCTTTTACTTTAATGTTTGCAACAATGTACATGATCCACAAGTCAGATGATCACTCTACTCCATTCAGTACATTGTATTGCCTGGAGCTATAACAGTCATAATGAGATTGTCAAAGGTTGGAGATATTTGTAGGTCCATCAATTAACAATTCAGACCAATGATTCAGCAACGTATTTGATTCATGCCTACTTGCATCATATAACTTCTACTAGATCTTCCTCATTACATGAACTTTTGAAATTATAAGTTCTTCACTCACTATAAATACAATGGTTATGGTAATGTAATCTAAAAACATTGGAGTGCAAGATAATTAAGCTGTTCTGATACTCTCTTTGTTCTTTTTTCCCTTTGATCGAGCAGCCTATTATCGGCTTGGGTGTATCTAAAGTTTTGGATTCTGGAAATCCAGAGTATGAGGAAGGTGACTTGGTGTGGGGGATGACCGGATGGGAAGAGTATAGTCTTATTTCAGAACCAATTCTCTTTAAGATCACATGTACTGATGTACCTCTTTCCTACTATACCGGCATTCTTGGTAAGTTACTTTGATTTAATTCATATCTATATCAAGTTCAGACTGTTGAAACTATTTGAACCTCCCTCCTCTTGATTTATACTATGAAAAAAGATTCAAACTCAACCATACACCTGGTCTGTTTTGAAACATCAGCTTCCCATGTTAGGATGGCTTGGTGTCTTGGTCTGTGTATACCTATAAAAGAGTCTCCAATTTAATGACCCTGCATTTTGAGGCCAATGATTTGGTCTGAATTAATAGGCTAAATCTACCAAAATACTCGAGCCTTGTAGTGTAAATAGATAAGAGGAGAGAAGTAGAATTCACAAAGCTAACCCCAACTAGAATGGATGAGGTTCTGATCCATAAGGATGATGATATCAATGACTATGACAACAGAGACACTGCAGGGTTTTCGCATTTTATGATTTTGTCGATGTCTCTATCCACCCTTGTAGTTTTTTATATCATGAATTCATCTTGGACTTGTTAGAATATTGTTTAATCTTTCATTGGAGACTGAGCTGAAATCACTTTATTGTTATATTTATATTTATTTCTACTCTTTTGAACTAAGTGCGCGTCCAAACACTCCGATCCATCTAACTGCAGCCCTGCATTACATTTAGGAATGCCTGGTCTTTCAGCTTATGTTGGGTTTCATGAAGTCTGCTCTCCTTCGAAAGGTGAATACGTGTTTGTGTCAGCGGCATCTGGAGCAGTTGGTCAGCTAGTTGGGCAACTTGCTAAGTTAATGGGTTGCTATGTTGTTGGAGCTGCGGGTTCCAAAGAAAAGGTGAGTTCCCACTTGCCCTATTGCGTCTTTATTTTGCATTTAGATAAAACAAACAGCAACATTATACACCACCTTGCACAGATAATTATTCTGTTTGAAGATCAGTTCATACATAAGATGTAGAAAAATGCATTAAGAAAGGAAGATAAAATTTTGTATTTTATTTGTCCACAAGCAAGAAAGCAAAATGATGAAAAGATTTACTTATTCAGTAGTATTTTTTTAGTTAGCCAGTGATATTTAGAACAACCAACTGTTAATATTGTCAATTCAGGTCCATTTATTGAAGAGTAAATTTGGTTTTGATGATGCTTTCAATTATAAAGAAGAGCCCGACTTGAGCGCAGCCTTGAAAAGGTATGTGTTCTTACTATGCACACATCATAGTTTCTGAATGTCATCATCATTTAAACTTTCTTACTATAAAAGTAGGACTTCAGTTTCCCTTCTGGAATGCTTTCTTGACATCTTCCTATTCCAAAGGTTCTTAAACTCCTTTTCTGTTAGCTAATAGCAGATCACTTGTGCACTTGTACACTGGCCCATATCAAAAAATTTCTTCCTAAGTAACTCTCACAGAAGAGTAGTCTATTCACAAGGCAGATTGTGTCTGTCATTGAGTAGAATGAAGCCTAAATAAGGCTCCTTTTAATTCTTAAATTTTCTTCACCATTGATTGCTGTAACTCTTTAATCCAGGTTTCTTCCCGATGGCATTGACATCTATTTTGATAATGTGGGCGGTCCAATGATTGATGCAGTTCTCACAAACATGAGAAGACAGGGCCGCATCGCTATATGTGGACTGATATCCCAATATAATGTCGAAAAACCAGAAGGCTTATACAACTCAATGTCCATTCTTACAAAGTGCATTAAAATTGAAGGATTCAATGTATCCAATTACTCTCACTTGTATCCTCAGTTCCTTGAGCTAGCCCTGCAGTATATTAAGCAGAAAAAAATAGTATATGTTGAAGACGTAGTGGAAGGTCTTGAAAGTGCTCCGCAGGCTTTAATTGGACTCTTTGCTGGACGCAATGTAGGCAAACAGGTAGTTGGTGTTGCCCGCGAATGACTCTTAAGAGCCCAAGGGGTGTTCAGGGGCCTAAAATTCTACCATTTCTAGGGGATCCATATTGTAGGTTTTACTATTTATTTAAGGAGTCTCTTTATTTCTTTGAGAGAGAGAGAGAGAGAGAGAGAGAGAGAGAGAGAGAGAGAGAGAGAGAGAGAGAGAGAGAGAGCTTCAGTTTTAATGTATCCTTTTTTAATTGGTATTTGTTGTACCTTTTTGAAAGGGAATAAACATGGTTTTTTTTTTATTAGTTTCATTTTATAACTCTTCAAGACAACCCCGGATTATGGGATAATGGTAACATGATGATGATGTATAGTGATTTATGCTAAGGATCTTATGATAAAGTACTCAAAATCGCCCAACTAAAGCCTATGGACGTCGAAACCAGGGGAGTTTTCACATTGTGTAAACATTCTAATTGTTTCTCTTTTGTATTATTAACACAATATACAACAGAGATTCTTCTGTTTTTCTGCTTTCATGTGTGATTATTTTCATGTTAGGGTAGGTTGAGTCTTTATTCATACAGGCTCTGTCTGGCCCGTTTAACTATTGGGTGAGAAAATTAGGCTTGGATTTGGCCCACGGGCTCATAAAACTGCCCATATCAAGCCCCTAGTGAGCGCTGGTTGGGGTATAGGTTGTGCTCGGGTGGGCTGGTCCATGGGCACATGCTCCCTATTTTGTAGAACTGTATTCCCACTGTGCTGTGGTGCTTTTTGCAGATTAGTCTCTTAACTACATTTGATTAGCGGCTTATCCAAGCATATGTAGTATAGGATTAGTAGTTTGGTGGAGAAAGCTCAAACTGCTCCAAAAGGTGCCGTGTTGGAGAAATACAAATTACTAGAGGCTGAGTGATTTTAGTGTACGTAGGTAATTATAAAGTTGAATAAAATGTAATGTGATTTTAAATTATACGGTAAGCAAACTCATCCATATTGGCTTTACTTTCTTTTCAAGTTTACATACATTACTCTTATCCAGTGCCATCCTCATTAGCATCAAAGAGACTTCTAAGAAGAAAGACCTTCTTCAACATGCAAACCATACAGAAACCATTAAGCTATTCTTGTTTCTTTCGCAAAATTCATATAGTTGTATGATGAATTGATGACAATGTTCTTATAAATGACCCACCATATTAATATTCTAATTAAGCAACAATTGTTCTACCAAAAAAAAAAAAACACTACAATTTAAAAGGCAAATAGGTATAAAAAAAAATGCTTCTGCTATGAACAGACTGTCCATTCGATGAAACCATTTCTTTGGGCAAACTGAAGTATTGATTGGGGCAGACATACAATGGAATTGAGTGAAGGATCAGCCCATCCCTTTCTAATTCGAATTCCATATACCTACCTTCGTCATTCTTGTCCAATTGCGTAAACAAATTAACCTTTGATCCTGTCCACCCCATTAAAAGCATAATAGATGCGATTTCTTTCGCAACCCGTTTTTCTGGCACAAACTGAAACTGCACCTGTTCTATTAATGAAGAGCGTCCGATCACCCAAGTTTTCTGCTTTCACCCACTCCATCTTAGTAAAATCAGCTCAAAAAACATCAAAGCTGAGGCCTAGGTTGCAGCAATGCGTCAGCTTAACCATCAGTATCTCTCCACAAGATTCCACCAAAGCACATACTCCCTTCCACCATCGTGAAAGGAGGGATGGTTGAGAATTCCCTGGTGCAAATTTCAAGTTCTCACTAATAATACTGTAATGTGGAAGGAGAAAGTCCACGACGGTAAGACTCCAGTCCATGTTTATTTCATACAACTTTCCTTTGTGGCAGATGATATTGGAGACAATATCTCTCTCCCAAAAATAATCATCACTATCTAAACAAGCGCGACAGGGATCGTTGAGTCGATATAGCACGAATGAATTGGTTGATTTCATGACAAGGAGAATGCCATTGGGATCAGATGGAGTTGAAAAGAAAAGGCAATTGCGATGTCTTTGGAAGCTGAATGTAGTAATTCTTACCTTTCTCGACGAAGGGATTAGAGAGGTGAAATAAGTTGTACTTCATGAGAAGAAGAAATGCAGTGACCGAGCTTTGGTGTGTAGGATTAGATGCTTCAATACCAATTCAAGATAGTGTTAGGGATTTTGTGTATTTGCAATTTGATGGATGCATTATCATTTTATTCATCTCATTAATTTTCACACATGCATTGATTTAGAATATGTTGAAATCTTAATTTTCACTTGTATGGTTTTAAAACTTTCAGAATTCATGTTTCATGCATATTTGTGTTTTAAACTTGGTTGCATTTAGTTTGAAAAGGAGTTTTTATAAATCAAGTTAGCCAATGTTTTAAAAGTTTTAAATCATCTTAGGCATTTTAGTTTTCATGTTTTTTAAAACTCTTAAAATGATTTAAAACATATTTCCTAGCTTGATTCTATGGCTTAAAGTCCCCACAAGAAAATCTCTTTAAAATACACATTTTTTGGGAAAACAGGGCTTTTACCGACGGCCAATATATCACCTTTACCGGCGGCTGAGACCGTCGCTAAAAGGATATTTTCAAAACAAATATGACCGTTGGAAGGACTTATACCGGTGGCTGTTATACACTTTTACCGACGGCCCCGGCCCCCGCTAAAAGTATAGTTTAAAAAAAAATATAACCGTTTGGCTAGCCGTTGGCAACCTTTTTGGCTATAAAAAGGGACATTTTCTTTGAGAAAAATGTAGAACTTTTGAGGAGTTTTGAGGCCAAGGAAGGAGGATGTTCTAAGAGCATTAGTGAGGGGAATATGGGGCTATTCCATTGATTCAATCTTAAAATCTTTTTCTAATGGGTATGCTCCCTTTTCTTTAATTATATCATGCTTTGTTTTAATTATTGGTAAATGAATTTTAGCATGATAACTATGATGTGCTGAATCCTTTATCACATTTAATCTTGGATTTATTTATGTTGGATTCTTCGCCTTAATTCAAACCAAGTTTGTTTTAAAAACTTCATTAATCATGCTTTGCCAAAATCTTTGATTTCTTTTATAGCATGATACATTTACTTGGTTGAATCCTCATTAGTTGTTTTCAATCACTTTAGAACATTAGTTAAACTAGTTTGTTTTTTAAAACAACATAGCACATGCATCACATGTTTAGAATTAAATAGTTTCATAAAACTTGTGAGCCTTTGATTTTTACATCATTAACAAGTTAGTATTTATACATGTGATTTGCATTTCACTTCAATCAAATCTTTTTATGTGCTTTAAACTTTTAAATGCTTTAAGCATACATTGATTGATCTTAGTTTTTTTTTGTTAACTTGATTGAAGTTTTCACACACACACATCATGAGCATTCATCTTTGCATTACTTAGTGTGTTGTGTGAGTTTGTATTATCAATTTCATATCCGCCTATTTTAGAGGCATTGTAATTGAGCTTAAAATATTTCTCTTCTAGTGTTTGTGAAGACACTTCTTTGAGAAAGAAAATCTTTTGATTGTAAAGGTTATTGCTTAGCCTAAGAAATGCATTGTGTAAAGGTTATTGCTTAGCCTAAGAAAAGCATTGTGTAAAGGTTATTGCTTAGCCTATAAAAGCACATTGTAAGGTTATTGCTTAGCCTAGAAAAGCATAGTTGTAGAGGTTATTGCTTAGCCTTTTGAAAAGCATAATAGTGGAAATCCGGTGGGGTGTTGAGTCACAAGCCGGTAGTGGATGTAGGCATTGAGGCCGAACCACTATAAATCTTTGTGTAGTGGTGATTGTTTTGTTTAGCTTCCGCATTATGTATGTTAATCATCACATGTGACTAGTTTGTATTAATTAAGTCATAATTGGTCATAATTAGTCATTAAGTGTAGCTCACCCTATTCACCCCCCTCTAGGGTTAGGATCCTGGACTTTCAGATAGGAGTGGGAAAGATCAGACCAATCCATTGTCACTGACAACGGACAATAGCTTCTTCCGTGACTTGGCTTTGTATCATCACATGGGACTGAAAAAAGAAGGGAAGGATCTATCTATGATTTTATATCTTTAAGGCCATTAATAAATACATAGCAATAGGAAACAAAAAGTTTCTATTTTTAAACAACTCATTGCCTGGTTAGAACTCCCAACTGTGAGAAGAGAGATTAATTATCGCAGAAGGCATGAAATATCCTATTAATTCATAAATATTTCCCCTTATATTTTTTTTAGTGCAATAGGAAATGGAGTTTGAGTAGACTGGCGCGAACTCTCTCTTATAAATAGGTTTCAAAACCAGCTCTGCCTTTCAGTCTGAGAATTTTATTCGACTTTGGATTGTACATATTAGTTTTAGGTTACAATTCTCTATGGTTTTCATTATTCGTATAATCAAGATACTAAAATTACATTGCATCACTATCACTGGATGGATGAATTAATACTTTGTAGGCAATGCTATCAAATTTATATACAATTTGATCAGGTCAGACTCAAACCCAACCATGACTTGTTTGATTCCTCCTGACATCGGCCTCTCCTAAGAAAGGATGCAGACTCTGTTTTGGATTGTTGATCGCAGAAGACAGAAGGAGTTACAGGTTCGATCTGTCTGTTTGCATCTTAATTAGAGATTTGGATTCCGGAGATATAGACCAATCTCAAGTGGGCCATTAATTTTCTGACTATAGATATCGGAGGTGCCGCTGCGGGACTTGGACGGGTTCTGATTGGAGATCAGAGGATCCGGATCAGTTGTTGCAGATCGGAGTTGATTGGAGAAATCGTTGTTGTCGGAGAAGACATCCATATTGAATTCTACGCAGAGTTTCTGGAATCTGGACTGGAGAGGACGTCTCTGTGGAGAAGATCGTTTTGATTTGAGAGAAGGGTACAGGTCGGGTTGACCTGACCCGTATGCAGAGCGTTCTGATCGGAAGAGGAGCGTTCTGCCGGAGAAGAGGATAGGCCGGGGAGAGAGAAGACAGTCTCTCGATAACCAGAACAGGGAAGAAGAGGCCTGGTTCCAGGCCAGGTCAGGGTCCAGGTCGGGTTGACCTGACCCGTACTCTAGAAGCCCACCCCAGCCCAGCAGTGCAGACACGGATGGAGTCAGTGGCGTACGGTGAAGAGATTGGATGTTCAGCGGTCAATGGATAAGTTTGACTGATCGGAGTGCAAAAAATTATTTTTGCGATATCGGAGCCATCTAGAGTCGGATTTCAGATCAGATGGACTATGCGTGCTTATGGAGACAAGATCTAATGTATTGTGTAGAGATCTGGGCAGATTGACTGCTGTAAAGTGAATGATCCAAAGAAAACTCGCAAAGTCGTTAATGGAACATCGGAGTTCAAGGTGGAGAATTTTGACGAGAATGCTGGTTCAACCTGTCATTGTGTTCAAGAGACTGCACACCATTTAGCAAGGTACTAGAAGACATTGCCGCATATATCCCCTGGTGTCCTAGTGACTCGAGTTCTACGGAATCCAAGCGAAGGTGGAGATTGTTGAGTTATGTCTTGTATTACTGGCTCGACATACCTGTCAGCGAGGTACGAGAAGACATTGCCGGTTATCTCATGGTGTCCTCGCGGCTCGAGTTCTACGGAATCCAAACTCGATTTCTACGGAATCCAAGCCAATGTGGCGATTGTTGGGTTTGTGTCTTGTATTTCGAATTGACGGGACTGGTCCAATATTGGACCGGATTCGAAGTCAAGGGTATTTTGCTCCTTGGTGGGCCACAAGGCCTACAACATGGATATTTTACCTAAAACGAAAGTACTAGATGTGATACAAGATACAACATTTCCTCATCTGTAGAATTTAGATATCTTGGGCCCAAGATATCTAAGGTTGAGGATTCTAGATGATAGAGTTCTTCCCATTGCTCCAGTGTGTTTCCTATCTCCATCATCATCTTCATTGGAATATTGTTGTTTTCTAGAATTCAGGTTTGAGTTGTGACAAGTTTTATGTTGGCTGTCACCTAGTGAAGGCAACTCTCCTCCTCTTACCTGGCCTTCTGATTGACAGTAAAAACTAGCAAAGTCTAAATTGGCAGTATGTTTCCCATCTCCGTGTCCGCATTTTAACTGAGGTTCTGTAAAACTAAGCTGCTTGTGTTTAAATTCTGTGTGGAGCTTCCAAACTAGAGTGACTACATTATCAGATTTGAAGGGCAAAAAACTCACTGAACTTGAGGGAATCATATCAGTCCTCAAACATATCTTTTGTGAGGTTACTGGGCTGTTCCATAATAAATGTTTGGGGATTTTACGGGAAAGGTCACGGAATATAGCCATTCATCAGAAAGGGTCCTTGCAAATTATACAATACTAACGGAGTCCGTCATGCACTGTTTTGCTTTTTTTTAAAAAAAATTTTGAGAGGAGCGACGCTAGCGTCGTTCGTATCTGACAGGAGTGACGGACCCCGTTAAATGTTTTTTTTTTCTAAATTGGTATCGAATAAGATCTTCCCCTCTCAACCCATGATGATTGATCCCAGCATTTATAAGTTCAAGATGTTCATATGATAATCAACAGTGTCGATTTACCAAGAAGAAGAAAAAACCAACAGGGTCTATGTGATATGCACCACTAAATTTATTCCATTTAAAATATGTGATACACCCCCAAGATTCAATGGAAATTAATCATGTGTTTCATAAGGGTTCCATCCCTAGGCGATGCTGTTGTGAATGAATGAATCTTAGGGACTTGTTCTTCAAAAAGGAGAGGAGGAAGGAGCGGTAGAGAGAAACAACTCATCTCTTTTTTCTTTTTTTTACTTTTACCAGCGAGACATCGAATCCTAGGTTCCATGGTGTTATTAGCTACTTCATCTCAGTTTCTCAGAACCAACAACCCCTTTCAACAGATGAAGAAATAGGAGGAGGAGATGAAGAAGAAGGTAGGAGATGACGAATGATGACGCTAGCGTCGCTTGGTTCGTCGCTTGCATCAGAACCAAGCGACGCTAGCGTCACTTGTATCAGATTTCAAAAAAAAAAAAAAAAATCAAATTGGTCCAGATGAACTCCATTGGTGCTGCACCTTTTGCGGGGACCATTCGGGGCATATGGCTAAATTTGAGGATTTTATCGGTAAAATCCTCTTTTTTTACTGTGTTTATTTTTCTTTAAATTATGTTCATGAGAAAAAATAAAAAAATAAGTTTTTCTAACATGTTTTATCTTCACAATCTGAACTTGTCCATCATTTTTGTCTTTACAAGGTGTTTTCCTGAAGGCATAGACATCTATTTTGAGAATGCGGGTGGCCCCATGCTGGATGCAGTGCTGTTGAACATGAAAGCACATGGCCGGATTGCAGCTTGTGGGTTAATATCTCAATACAATCTCACCCAGCACGAAGGTGTACACAACTTGTTCTGTGTTGTGACAAAGCGCATTCGTATGCAAGGATTCATTCATGAACCTGATCACAAACACACATTGTACCCACAGTTCCTTGAGCTAATAATTCAGTACATAAGGGAAGGGAAGATAACCTATGTTCAAGATGTCGCAGAAGGCCTTGAAAGTGCTCCTTCTGCAATGATTGGACTCTTCTCTGGGCACAATGTGGGCAAGCAAGTAGTACTTGTTGCCCCGGAGTTAATGATGTATAAAAATACATAAGCTTATATTGAAGTTTGCTTTTCTGGATGTGTTTTGATTATTGTAATATGACCGCTTATCGATCAGAAATGTGTTGAAAGGGTAGAAAACAACCTAAATTATGTGTAAGAGAGTCTTGGGAACTGTTTCAAGCTCTGGATTGGTTTGATTTCCCTGAAAATAACAAGGGTTTGTTAGAAGCGTTCAAATCTCTCAACCCTTGAGTCATTCATCTAATTAAGGTGCCCATTACCTTTGGGATGAGTTGCTAAAAATCCGTTCACAAACCCAATCATGTGGTGATTTCTTCAATCCCTTGCAAAAGATGTGTATGCTCAACTCCATTAAACAATAATTTGCACCATCCTTGGTGTCACGTCCCCAAAATACAGTCAGGGAAAGACGTGAAAAATAAAATTAAACAATCATTTTCCTGTGTTTAATAAAAAATGCAACACAAGCTCCCAAATATGGACCCACAAAATTTTCAAACTGGTGAGTCACTTGGAGTGCATTTAGATCTTAATTAGTGGAAATGAGTATAGGCAATTCGGTTTAATAAATGTGGGTTAATGCAATTGGATCAGCCGAGCTACACTTGAAAAGTGTGGCTGTTGTTTTAATTTGTTTTCTTTCATGGGCCAGCTTTAATTTTGTAGTTAATCTGATTAAGGCAAACAAGTTCAAGGATCCTGAGTGGGCCGTGGGATCTTCTTTTTCAGGAAGTCTTTATCCTCGCTGATATGCCGTCACACTTGAATATGCATGGAAGGGTGAGTTAGCCGCAGGGCTCTCTAGACCCATTCACACGGATCAAACCTTCATAATAGAAGGGAGTAATCAATTGTAAACTCCTCATATAACGGATCAAATGATAGAAAATATATGGATTGACAATCACATGGGAGTAATCAATTGTAAACTCCTCAAATAACGGATCAAAATGATCGAAAATATATGGATTGACAATCACATGGTGGAGACACCTTGGATTATCAATTCAATGATGGAAAACATGTGGTTCTCGATCTAATAGTGGAAACCATCGACCCATTATGAAAAATGAGTTGATTACCAACCAAATGGTGAAAATACTAAACTAATTCATTCAATAGTGCAAAACAAATGAATAATTGATCTTATCGAAGTTCAATTGATGCTGCGCTTGCATCCACTCCATGTAATAATAATCCAATGATGTACAAACCCATCTTCTGTACATATCATCCAAACTGAATATCATCTTTGTTATTCCTGAAAACTCTTCTTGGAATGAGCAAATGAGTGTAGTGTACTTCTTCCCAATCTTTTGATAGCTTTGGTGGCTTGCGCATTCTCCATTCACATGTTAGATAAACATATCAAATCCCTTCTTCTCCTTCCTATAAATACCCCTCAAAACCCACCTAGAAAGGATCAAGCTTAGAAGAGAAATAAAACCAACTTGGTGTTTGTTTTCTGAAAGAAATAGCAAGAAATGGCGAGTGGGCAAGCAGGAGTGGTTGAAGTTGAGAATAAGCAGGTCCTGTTCATGGACTTTGTAACGGGGTATCCGAAAGAATCCGATATGGTGTTGAGCAGTGGTAAGATAGAGTTGAAGGTACCGAAGGGATCGAAGGCGGTTCTTCTGAAGAACCTGTATCTCTCTTGCGATCCCTTCATGCGCCATCGGATGAGTCCGGATGGGGCTGGCTACATTGATCCCTTCACTCCTGGATCAGTAATTCCTTCTCCTTTCTGGTTTTATTTGAATATTCCGAAGTCTCTTGATTTATATTTTTCTCTTCTTTTATCAGATAAACTGAGCCCAAGGAATCCATGTTCCAACCATCCAAACAGGTCTGAGGTCTTGAGTACTTGAAGTGGGGCCATGTGGGGGCGGACCCAATTAAGTACTCCCTTTCGGGGGCGAGCAAACCTCATTGGATCCACCCTCCTAAGACCAAAATCCCGGGTCCGCCACTTGCCACGTATCTTAAAAATTTGAGGATAACCCCGTTACTTTAGGGGCATTTAATTATTTTGAAAGCTTTGGGTTACAATAGATAACAATAGATAGGCTCTACTTCGGAGTTTCACTCCTTTTATCTCTAAGTTAACGCGTCACAGGATCGGAACTCGGCAACGGGTATCCAGTAGTCTACACACTGAGTCAAATCGGGGAGTCTGCAAGCTGTAGTTGGTGCAGTGCCTTTCAAGTAGACTTGACTCGATTGAGCATAATTGAAGTTTTAATATTATGTTATATAGTATTATTGTGCGAAAGTGGCGCAGCGGAAGATGCTTGCGATCGACGGTCTAGATGCAACATGCATGAACACATGCAATAATTACACACACGAGAGACACAGGATGCGGTACATCCAAATTATTAGGGCCACGAAAACGGGGGAAGATAGTAAGTATATCACCACTGTGGAGGTACACTACATATGAAACTATTTCAGTCCCTAATGCCACAGTACGCCCAGCACCTCGACACTCTCTTCTCTCTGTGGTACCCAGTACCTCAACACTCTCTTCTCTCTGCTGTGTAGGGAACACCACCTTCAGAGAGATTACATTGTATCTCTCTTCCTCCCTTTCTTCCACACAAATTATAGAGGCCTCTATTTATAGCCTCCATCGGTATGGGAAGGCATACATTGCCCATGCTTTGCACCATGCCCCATGTCAGCTGGCCCATGTGCTGGTTCATGCTAACAAGTATAACTATTTATATTTTCTTCGACACATGGTAGTCAATCTAAGGTTCAAATATTAAGCGGCGCCTAAAAAATAGGTTTCTAAACTAGAAAACTTAAATAACAGAACAAAAATGATTTTGACTCGGCAAGAGTCACATGAGTTTGAGGATTCAGCCGAGTCAAACGCATGAAAGTAATGATTATTCAGTAGTCTATACGTACATTGAGTAGTTGATTCGGCTGAGTCACCAAGTCTTTTTAGTGAGTTAGCAAATCAAGTGAAGTTGGGTTGGCCCTTCTTTTACTTTAATGTTTGCAACAATGTACATGATCCACAAGTCAGATGATCACTCTACTCCATTCAGTACATTGTATTGCCTGGAGCTATAACAGTCATAATGAGATTGTCAAAGGTTGGAGATATTTGTAGGTCCATCAATTAACAATTCAGACCAATGATTCAGCAACGTATTTGATTCATGCCTACTTGCATCATATAACTTCTACTAGATCTTCCTCATTACATGAACTTTTGAAATTATAAGTTCTTCACTCACTATAAATACAATGGTTATGGTAATGTAATCTAAAAACATTGGAGTGCAAGATAATTAAGCTGTTCTGATACTCTCTTTGTTCTTTTTTCCCTTTGATCGAGCAGCCTATTATCGGCTTGGGTGTATCTAAAGTTTTGGATTCTGGAAATCCAGAGTATGAGGAAGGTGACTTGGTGTGGGGGATGACCGGATGGGAAGAGTATAGTCTTATTTCAGAACCAATTCTCTTTAAGATCACATGTACTGATGTACCTCTTTCCTACTATACCGGCATTCTTGGTAAGTTACTTTGATTTAATTCATATCTATATCAAGTTCAGACTGTTGAAACTATTTGAACCTCCCTCCTCTTGATTTATACTATGAAAAAAGATTCAAACTCAACCATACACCTGGTCTGTTTTGAAACATCAGCTTCCCATGTTAGGATGGCTTGGTGTCTTGGTCTGTGTATACCTATAAAAGAGTCTCCAATTTAATGACCCTGCATTTTGAGGCCAATGATTTGGTCTGAATTAATAGGCTAAATCTACCAAAATACTCGAGCCTTGTAGTGTAAATAGATAAGAGGAGAGAAGTAGAATTCACAAAGCTAACCCCAACTAGAATGGATGAGGTTCTGATCCATAAGGATGATGATATCAATGACTATGACAACAGAGACACTGCAGGGTTTTCGCATTTTATGATTTTGTCGATGTCTCTATCCACCCTTGTAGTTTTTTATATCATGAATTCATCTTGGACTTGTTAGAATATTGTTTAATCTTTCATTGGAGACTGAGCTGAAATCACTTTATTGTTATATTTATATTTATTTCTACTCTTTTGAACTAAGTGCGCGTCCAAACACTCCGATCCATCTAACTGCATCCCTGCATTACATTTAGGAATGCCTGGTCTTTCAGCTTATGTTGGGTTTCATGAAGTCTGCTCTCCTTCGAAAGGTGAATACGTGTTTGTGTCAGCGGCATCTGGAGCAGTCGGTCAGCTAGTTGGGCAACTTGCTAAGTTAATGGGTTGCTATGTTGTTGGAGCTGCGGGTTCCAAAGAAAAGGTGAGTTCCCACTTGCCCTATTGCGTCTTTATTTTGCATTTAGATAAAACAAACAGCAACATTATACACCACCTTGCACAGATAATTATTCTGTTTGAAGATCAGTTCATACATAAGATGTAGAAAAATGCATTAAGAAAGGAAGATAAAATTTTGTATTTTATTTGTCCACAAGCAAGAAAGCAAAATGATGAAAAGATTTACTTATTCAGTAGTATTTTTTTAGTTAGCCAGTGATATTTAGAACAACCAACTGTTAATATTGTCAATTCAGGTCCATTTATTGAAGAGTAAATTTGGTTTTGATGATGCTTTCAATTATAAAGAAGAGCCCGACTTGAGCGCAGCCTTGAAAAGGTATGTGTTCTTACTATGCACACATCATAGTTTCTGAATGTCATCATCATTTAAACTTTCTTACTATACAAGTAGGACTTCAGTTTCCCTTCTGGAATGCTTTCTTGACATCTTCCTATTCCAAAGGTTCTTAAACTCCTTTTCTGTTAGCTAATAGCAGATCACTTGTGCACTTGTACACTGGCCCATATCAAAAAATTTCTTCCTAAGTAACTCTCACAGAAGAGTAGTCTATTCACAAGGCAGATTGTGTTTGCCATTGAGTAGAATGAAGCCTAAATAAGGGTCCTTTTAATTCTTAAATTTTCTTCACCATTGATTGCTGTAACTCTTTAATCCAGGTTTCTTCCCGATGGCATTGACATCTATTTTGATAATGTGGGCGGTCCAATGATTGATGCAGTTCTCACAAACATGAGAAGACAGGGCCGCATCGCTATATGTGGACTGATATCCCAATATAATGTCGAAAAACCAGAAGGCTTATACAACTCAATGTCCATTCTTACAAAGTGCATTAAAATTGAAGGATTCAATGTATCCAATTACTCTCACTTGTATCCTCAGTTCCTTGAGCTAGCCCTGCAGTATATTAAGGAAAAAAAAATAGTATATGTTGAAGACATAGTGGAAGGTCTTGAAAGTGCTCCGAAGGCTTTAATTGGACTCTTTGCTGGACGCAATGTAGGCAAACAGGTAGTTGGTGTTGCCCGCGAATGACTCTTAAGAGCCCAAGGGGTGTTCAGGGGCCTAAAATTCTTCCATTTCTAGGGGATCCATATTGTAGGTTTTACTATTTATTTAAGGAGTCTCTTTATTTCTTTGAGTGAGAGAGAGAGAGAGAGAGAGAGAGCTTCAGTTTTAATGTATCCTTTTTTAATTGGTATTTGTTGTACCTTTTTGAAAGGGAATAAACATGGTTTTTTTTTTATTAGTTTCATTTTATAACTCTTCAAGACAACCCCGGATTATGGGATAATGGTAACATGATGATGATGTATAGTGATTTATGCTAAGGATCTTATGATAAAGTACTCAAAATCGCCCAACTAAAGCCTATGGACGTCGAAACCAGGGGAGTTTTCACATTGTGTAAACATTCTAATTGTTTCTCTTTTGTATTATTAACACAATATACAACAGAGATTCTTCTGTTTTTTCTGCTTTCATGTGTGATTATTTTCATGTTAGGGTAGGTTGAGTCTTTATTCATACAGGCTCTGTCTGGCCCGTTTAACTATTGGGTGAGAAAATTAGGCTTGGATTTGGCCCACGGGCTCATAAAACTGCCCATATCAATCCCCTAGTGAGCGCTGGTTGGGGTATAGGTTGTGCTCGGGTGGGCTGGTCCATGGGCACATGCTCCCTATTTTGTAGAACTGTATTCCCACTGTGCTGTGGTGCTTTTTGCAGATTAGTCTCTTAACTACATTTGATTAGCGGCTTATCCAAGCATATGTAGTATAGGATTAGTAGTTTGGTGGAGAAAGCTCAAACTGCTCCAAAAGGTGCCGTGTTGGAGAAATACAAATTACTAGAGGCTGAGTGATTTTAGTGTACGTAGGTAATTATAAAGTTGAATAAAATGTAATGTGATTTTAAATTATACGGTAAGCAAACTCATCCATATTGGTTTTACATTCTTTTCAAGTTTACATACATTACTCTTATCCAGTGCCATCCTCATTAGCATCAAAGAGACTTCTAAGAAGAAAGACCTTCTTCAACATGAAAACCATACAGAAACCATTAAGCCATTCTTGTTTCTTTCGCAAAATTCATATAGTTGTATGATGAATTGATGACAATGTTCTTATAAATGACCCACCATATTAATATTCTAATTAAGCAACAATTGTTCTACCAAAAAAAAAAAAAAAACACTACAATTTAAAAGGCAAATAGGTATAAAAAAAAATGCTTCTGCTATGAACAGACTGTCCATTCGATGAAACCATTTCTTTGGGCAAACTGAAGTATTGATTGGGGCAGACATACAATGGAATTGAGTGAAGGATCAGCCCATCCCTTTCTAATTCGAATTCCATATACCTACCTTCGTCATTCTAGTCCAATTGCGTAAACAAATTAACCTTTGATCCTGTCCACCCCATTAAAAGCATAATAGATGCGATTTCTTTCGCAACCCGTTTTTCTGGCACAAACTGAAACTGCACCTGTTCTATTAATGAAGAGCGTCCGATCACCCAAGTTTTCTACTTTCACCCACTCCATCTTAGTAAAATCAGCTCAAAAAACATCAAAGCTGAGGCCTAGGTTGCAGCAATGCGTCAGCTTAACCATCAGTATCTCTCCACAAGATTCCACCAAAGCACATACTCCCTTCCACCATCGTGAAAGGAGGGATGGTTGAGAATTCCCTGGTGCAAATTTCAAGTTCTCACTAATAATACTGTAATGTGGAAGGAGAAAGTCCACGACGGTAAGACTCCAGTCCATGTTTATTTCATACAACTTTCCTTTGTGGCAGATGATATTGGAGACAATATCTCTCTCCCAAAAATAATCATCACTATCTAAACAAGCGCGACAGGGATCGTTGAGTCGATATAGCACGAATGAATTGGTTGATTTCATGACAAGGAGAATGCCATTGGGATCAGATGGAGTTGAAAAGAAAAGGCAATTGCGATGTCTTTGGAAGCTGAATGTAGTAATTCTTACCTTTCTCGACGAAGGGATTAGAGAGGTGAAATAAGTTGTACTTCATGAGAAGAAGAAATGCAGTGACCGAGCTTTGGTGTGTAGGATTAGATGCTTCAATACCAATTCAAGATAGTGTTAGGGATTTTGTGTATTTGCAATTTGATGGATGCATTATCATTTTATTCATCTCATTAATTTTCACACATGCATTGATTTAGAATATGTTGAAATCTTAATTTTCACTTGTATGGTTTTAAAACTTTCAGAATTCATGTTTCATGCATATTTGTGTTTTAAACTTGGTTGCATTTAGTTTGAAAAGGAGTTTTTATAAATCAAGTTAGCCAATGTTTTAAAAGTTTTAAATCATCTTAGGCATTTTAGTTTTCATGTTTTTTAAAACTCTTAAAATGATTTAAAACATATTTCCTAGCTTGATTCTATGGCTTAAAGTCCCCACAAGAAAATCTCTTTAAAATACACATTTTTTGGGAAAACAGGGCTTTTACCGACGGCCAATATATCACCTTTACCGGCGGCTGAGACCGTCGCTAAAAGGATATTTTCAAAACAAATATGACCGTTGGAAGGACTTATACCGGTGGCTGTTATACACTTTTACCGACGGCCCCGGCCCCCGCTAAAAGTATAGTTTAAAAAAAAATATAACCGTTGGGCTAGCCGTTGGCAACCTTTTTGGCTATAAAAAGGGACATTTTCTTTGAGAAAAATGTAGAACTTTTGAGGAGTTTTGAGGCCAAGGAAGGAGGATGTTCTAAGAGCATTAGTGAGGGGAATATGGGGCTATTCCATTGATTCAATCTTGGAATCTTTTTCTAATGGGTATGCTCCCTTTTCTTTAATTATATCATGCTTTGTTTTAATTATTGGTAAATGAATTTTAGCATGATAACTATGATGTGCTGAATCCTTTATCACATTTAATCTTGGATTTATTTATGTTGGATTCTTCGCCTTAATTCAAACCAAGTTTGTTTTAAAAACTTCATTAATCATGCTTTGCCAAAATCTTTGATTTCTTTTATAGCATGATACATTTACTTGGTTGAATCCTCATTAGTTGTTTTCAATCACTTTAGAACATTAGTTAAACTAGTTTGTTTTTTAAAACAACATAGCACATGCATCACATGTTTAGAATTAAATAGTTTCATAAAACTTGTGAGCCTTTGATTTTTACATCATTAACAAGTTAGTATTTATACATGTGATTTGCATTTCACTTCAATCAAATCTTTTTATGTGCTTTAAACTTTTAAATGCTTTAAGCATACATTGATTGATCTTAGTTTTTTTTTGTTAACTTGATTGAAGTTTTCACACACACACATCATGAGCATTCATCTTTGCATTACTTAGTGTGTTGTGTGAGTTTGTATTATCAATTTCATATCCGCCTATTTTAGAGGCATTGTAATTGAGCTTAAAATATTTCTCTTCTAGTGTTTGTGAAGACACTTCTTTGAGAAAGAAAATTTTTTGATTGTAAAGGTTATTGCTTAGCCTAAGAAATGCATTGTGTAAAGGTTATGCTTAGCCTAAGAAAAGCATTGTGTAAAGGTTATTGCTTAGCCTATAAAAGCACATTGTAAGGTTATTGCTTAGCCTAGAAAAGCATAGTTGTAGAGGTTATTGCTTAGCCTTTTGAAAAGCATAATAGTGGAAATCCGGTGGGGTGTTGAGTCACAAGCCGGTAGTGGATGTAGGCATTGAGGCCGAACCACTATAAATCTTTGTGTAGTGGTGATTGTTTTGTTTAGCTTCCGCATTATGTATGTTAATCATCACATGTGACTAGTTTGTATTAATTAAGTCATAATTGGTCATAATTAGTCATTAAGTGTAGCTCATCCTATTCACCCCCCCTCTAGGGTTAGGATCCCGGACTTTCAATTGGTATCAGAGCGGTTTACTCCATTATAGGGCTTAACAACCCGGAGTTGATCCTTAGCAAGTCTAGGTTCCCCAATTTGAAAACCTATCAGAGTAGGACTTTCAATTGGTATTAGAGCCTCGTGCTCTATAATTAGGATCAAGTGTTTAAAACTCTTGATTAGGTGTAAAAACCTAGAGTTTAAACCCTAGTTGTGCTTTTCATGAAAATCATTAAAATGGATTCCACTATGCTAGATTGTGTAGATTATCTTGTAGATTCTTCTAGACCTCTCCTTCCTTCTATTAAAGATTCAAACCTTGAATTTAATGAATCTAAATTTGAATCAAAAGAAGAAGAAAATGATGATAATGAAGATGATATACATCAAGCCTATGAGGAACTACATGAACTATGTGAAGTCATAGCTAAGAAGAATAAAAAGTTAAGAGAAGAATCAAAAAGGCTAAACAAAGATTTAATCTCTTCAAATGATGAACTTAGAGAGAAAGAAGAAGTAATACATTGCCTAGACTCTAAGTTTATGATCACTTTGGACAACCTATCCAATGCTCAAGATGAACTAAATGAAATGAGATTAAATCATAATGAGCTGAATAAAGAAAATTTAAACCTGAGAGATACATTAAAAGGACAAGATGAAAACATTGTCTATTTAGAATCTAAATTGAAAATTTCTAAAGATAACTTGTCTGATCTTCAAGATGAACTAAATGTATCTAAGATAAGTTGTGAAGGACTTACCAAAGAAAATACAACTCTAAATGATCATATAAAAAACCAAGTTGAAGACATTCTCAACCTTGAATCCAAGTTAATAATCACAAAAGAAAATTTATTCAATGCTCAAAGTAATATAAAAACATTACAACTTGGATCTAATGAACTTAAACTTGAATTAAAACTTGCTTATGAAAAAATTAACAAGTTCAATGGAATTGAAATTGAACTCCTAAAAGTTAAAAATGAAAATTCAATTCTTAAAAATCTAGTCATTCAACTTGAGACTCACAAACAAAAGTATGAGTGCAAATTTACCCAAAGTGAAGAGAAATTAGAAAAATTATTAAAAATGGGTAATTCACAAGGAGATAGGACGGGTCTTGGATCCAATAAGTATATTACACATGACCTAAATTTCACCAACACATTTGTGAAAGGTGAGTCCTCATTCTCATGCACTCGCTCTCCATTGCCCAAAACAAAATGTCATTATTGTGGTAATGAAGGGCATTTCAAATTTGAGTGCAAATTAAGAAAAAGTCATTTGTCTAAACCCATCTATGAACTTAAAAATGGAAAATCTAATTCTATGAAGGTTAAGGAAGACTCTAGAAAGTTTCAACAAATTAAAACAACTCAACAAGAGTTTCCTAAGATAGATTTTAAAAAGACTAAACAAGTAAAAAATGGTCAAAATAAATCTATCAATAAGAAACCTCTCATTTTACCTCCTCTGACCTTGGAAATGAAAGAACTTTTGAAAAAGATTGGAAGATTAAAATTAAAATTCAAAAGACAAAAAGAGAGAGAGGAAAAGCTAAAAGAAATGAGAAAAATAAACAGAGACCTCAACCACCAAAGATTAAGCATCAACCCAATTATGAAATTGTCAAACTTCAAAGATTTGATGTCAAGTATAAAAGAAATCAATATTTATCTCCTCTGGTTGATGGGATCTCTTTCATAGACTCCAAAGCTTAAGAACATAGATGGATACCTAAGGTTAGACTTTTAGACAAATACTAAGATCTTATAATTAGATTAGACCAACCATTTCCCATAAGTTATATGTATTGTTGGTCTTAAGTCTAGTTCCTTCTATTTTTCTCAGTATTGTCTCTTTTGTTCAAGTATCATTTGTTTAAGTTTTACTTGTTGAAAATGCATTTTGATTTTAAAAGGTAGCATGAATTTGTATTGTGATATCACCAGTGCTATCAATATTTCCAAAAATTCTGTCCAACACTCTAGAACTAAGCATACTGAAATTAGATATCATTTTCTTAGAGATCATGTGCAGAAGGGTAATATTGTACTAAAATTCATAAGCTCTCACGATCAGTTGACAGATTTAAAAAAAAAACCCTTGCCAGAAAATAGACTATGCATGATTAGAAGAGAAAACAAAATGATGCATGCTATGAATATTTATTGAATATTCTTCTCAATATCTTACAAAAACTTGAGACATCTAGCCTCATCATTCAAATGCTTTTGCTTTTCGTAGATCATCATACACTCCTTGTCCAAAGGATTAGGCAATTGAATTGAAGAGGTAAGCAAGGATCTTAAATCCTTATTCTGTTGCTTCAACTCTACTATTTTTCTATTAGACTCGAGAAGAAGTCGTTGCAATACATCGATCTCCTCAATAAACTTTTCTGTCGTGCGTGTTTTGGACCGCAACCGATCGGAAAATGAGACAATGGATGATGAATAATGAGTTCCTAGACTCACAAGCTCATAAATGGCATCTTCATCCGTTTTATTAGCCAAAGCTCTCTCTTGTCGCCTTGGTATCATGGAACCTAAAACAGATGCAGAAAAAGTTTGAGATTGAGGTAAAGAATACCTCATCTCCTGATCAGAAGAAGTACTAAAAGGAAATTGGTGAGCCATTGAAACTTTGAGGAATAAGAATGCAGATGACAAGAAGAAGTGCTGATACAAATCAGTTAGAGCTAAGACTGCTCTTATAGAAATGGATTTCAAACAAGACAAATCCTCATCTCTTCAAATCTTGCTTTTCCAGATTGAAAATCCGCTGGATGCAGATTTTCAAAAGCTACTTAGCTAAGCCATTGAAATTAAATGCGAGTTGTCCCTATCTTTTTCCGTTTGTCAACAACATCCAGCGAATTTGTCAATGATCTTCTGTATCTAGCTGATGGAACTAGTCATCTAGTCTTTGCAGAGTTTGTCGGACATGGGTGGTTTCAAAATACATCTCTTTGCGGGCTTGGATTGGGTGGGCTTGGACTTTCGTGATACATCTTCTCAATCAATTGATTTGTTTTTCAAATTTGTTTTTATTTGAATGGATTTATAGTTATTTCACATTTGTCAAATTAAATTCTTTTGAAAAATGATTTGTCTTGGACTTACAAGTCTTCAATCTCTTAAATGGATTTATTTAGAATTAATTTTGTAAAACCTCTTTTCCTAATTAGATTGAGCTTGTAGGATAGCTGGGTTAAGGGAATCATATGTTCAGAGAGTTTGAAGTTGGAAAATTTTTTCTTGAATCTGAACAGGAATACAGTTTTCCCTGTTGACGCGGTCGACCTCTGTGTACTGTCCCTCTCTTTCCCAGCTGTTATCTTAGTGCCCAGTAGTCACTTTCTTCTACATTTCAGCCTAGCACTTGAGGACAGTCAGTTTACTTATTCAGCTACTCAGTCATGGCAAGAACCAAGCAAACCTGGAGGCAGCCTAATAAAAAGTCAAAAACAGGCCAAGCTTCATCTTCTCATAGAACTCCTCCATCCTCTCCCGAAGCTTCCCCTCCTCGTGAGGTCAAATTCAAACCCATCCCTTCTCCATCTTATGTTGTCAAATCCTTCCGAAACAAAGTGATCATTGTGGAGAAGAAATGTGTAGTAGAAGATCTAGTGGATTATGATGTCCCTGCTATCTTAGAAGCATGATTGGGAGCCTTCTTTACCTTACAGCTAGTAGACCAGATCTCTCTTTTAGTGTTGAAATATGTGCTAGGTACCAATCTGATCCTCGTGAGTCTCATCTTAAGGCGGTTAAACGAATCATAAAATACATTCATGGGACTTCTCACTATGGTATCTGGTATCCCCGTGACTCCACTCTGCAATTAACTGGATATAGTGATGCAGATTGGGCAGGATCTATAGATGATAGGAAGAGCACTAGTGGCTGCTGTTATTTCATAGGAAGCTGCTTAGTAGCTTGGCATAGCAAAAAGTAAAATTCTGTATCTTTGTCTACAGCAGAAGCTGAATATACTGTTGCAGGTAGCTGTTGTGCTCAACTGTTGTGGATAAAATAAATTTTGTTAGATTATAATGTTCCACAACAATGTATGCCTATCATGTGTGACAATTCAAGTGCCATTAGCATCTCTAAGAATCCTGTTCAACATTCTCGCACTAAGCACATTGACATTCGTTATCATTTTCTGCGTGATCATGCTGATCAAGGCAATATTGAGTTAATTTTTGTTCCAACAAATACTCAATTGGCTGACTTATTTACTAAACCCCTTGGAAATGATCGGTTCATTAAATTGAGACATCAATTGGGCATTGGCCCATGCCCTGATTTCTAAATTTCTGTTAGTTAATCACTTGTTACCGCTTTTTACTTTTATCATATCACATATTAACAGGTGCTACTAACAAGGTTTTGTATTTTCTCGTTGATGGGCAGGATCCTTTGCAATTAGATGTCAAAGGGGGAGAGAAATATTAAGTGGTGTCCAATTAAGGGGGAGAATATTCAAGGGTTATCTAGTTGAGGGGGAGAAGCTTTGCCTAGCATATCTTTTTTGTGTAGCATCTGTGTATCATTGCTCTCGCAAGGAAAATCCAAACCATCCAAGAAGATTTTGTCCAGCCAAGGAGGAGCTGGAGACTAAGTGTGAAGAATTAGTGTTGAGTAAGGTTTGCCATCAAATTGCAAAGGAGGGGATTGTTAGGAATTTTGTGTATTTGCAATTTGATGGATGCATTATCATTTTATTCATCTCATGAATTTTCACACATGCATTGATTTAGAATATCTTGAAATCTTAATTTTCACTTGTATGGTTTTAAAACTTTCAGAATTCATGCTTCATGCATATTTGTGTTTTAAACTTGGTTGCATTCAGTTTGAAAATGAGTTTTTATAAATCAAGTTAGCCAATGTTTTAAAAGTTTTAAATCATCTTAGGCATTTTAGTTTTCATGTTTTTTAAAACTCTTAAAATGATTTAAAACATATTTCCTAGCTTGATTCTATGGCTTAAAGTCCCCACAAGAAAATCTATTTAAAATACACATTTTTTTGGGAAAATAGGGCTTTTACCGGCGGCCAATATATCACCTTTACCGGCGGCTGAGACCGTCGCTAAAAGGATATTTTCAAAACAAATATGACCGTTGGAAGGACTTATACCGGCGGCTGTTATACACTTTTACCGACGGCCCCTGCCCCCGCTAAAAGTATAGTTTAAAAAAAATATAACCGTTGGGCTAGCCGTTGGCAACCTTTTTGGCTATAAAAAGGGACATTTTCTTTGAGAAAAATGTAGAACTTTTGAGGAGTTTTGAGGCTAAGGAATGAGGATGTTCTAAGAGCATTAGTGAGGGGAATATGGGGCTATTCCATTGATTCAATCTTGGAATCTTTTTCTAATGGGTATGCTCCCTTTTCTTTAATTATATCATGCTTTGTTTTAATTATTGGTAAATGAATTTTAGCATGATAACTATGATGTGTTGAACCCTTTATCATATTTAATCTTGGATTTATTTATGTTGGATTCTTCGCCTTAATTCAAACCAAGTTTGTTTTGAAAACTTCATTAATCATGCTTTGCCAAAATCTTTGATTTCTTTTATAGCATGATACATTTACTTGGTTGAATCCTCATTAGTTGTTTTCAATCACTTTAGAACATTAGTTAAACTAGTTTGTTTTTTAAAACAACATAGCACATGCATCACATGTTTAGAATTAAATAGTTTCATAAAACTTGTGAGCCTTTGATTTTTACATCATTAACAAATTAGTATTTATACATGTGATTTGCATTTCACTTCAATCAAATCTTTTTATGTGCTTTAAACTTTTAAATGCTTTAAGCATACATTGATTGATCTTAGTTTTTTTTTTTTTAACTTGATTGAAGTTTTCACACACACATCATGAGCATTCATCTTTGCATTACTTAGTGTGTTGTGTGAGTTTGTATTATCAATTTCATATCCGCCTATTTTAGAGGCATTGTAATTGAGCTTAAAATATTTCTCTTCTAGTGTTTGTGAAGACACTTCTTTGAGAAAGAAAATCTTTTGATTGTAAAGGTTATTGCTTAGCCTAAGAAATGCATTGTGTAAAGGTTATTGCTTAGCCTAAGAAAAGCATTGTGTAAAGGTTATTGCTTAGCCTATAAAAGCACATTGTAAGGTTATTGCTTAGCCTAGAAAAGCATAGTTGTAAAGGTTATTGCTTAGCCTTTTGAAAAGCATAATAGTGGAAATCCGGTGGGGTGTTGAGTCACAAGCCGGTAGTGGATGTAGGCATTGAGGCCGAATCACTATAAATCTTTGTGTAGTGGTGATTGTTTTGTTTAGCTTCCGCATTATGTATGTTAATCATCACATGTGACTAGTTTGTATTAATTAAGTCATAATTGGTCATAATTAGTCATTAAGTGTAGCTCACCCTATTCACCCCCCTCTAGGGTTAGGATCCTGGACTTTCAGATAGGAGTGGGAAAGATCAGACCAATCCATTGTCACTGACAACGGACAATAGCTTCTTCCGTGACTTGGCTTTGTATCATCACATGGGACTGAAAAAAGAAGGGAAGGATCTATCTATGATTTTATATCTTTAAGGCCATTAATAAATACATAGCAATAGGAAACAAAAAGTTTCTATTTTTAAACAACTCATTGCCTGGTTAGAACTCCCAACTGTGAGAAGAGAGATTAATTATCGCAGAAGGCATGAAATATCCTATTAATTCATAAATATTTCCCCTTATATTTTTTTTTAGTGCAATAGGAAATGGAGTTTGAGTAGACTGGCGCGAACTCTCTCTTATAAATAGGTTTCAAAACCAGCTCTGCCTTTCAGTCTGAGAATTTTATTCGACTTTGGATTGTACATATTAGTTTTAGGTTACAATTCTCTATGGTTTTCATTATTCGTATAATCAAGATACTAAAATTACATTGCATCACTATCACTGGATGGATGAATTAATACTTTGTAGGCAATGCTATCAAATTTATATACAATTTGATCAGGTCAGACTCAAACCCAACCATGACTTGTTTGATTCCTCCTGACATCGGCCTCTCCTAAGAAAGGATGCAGACTCTGTTTTGGATTGTTGATCGCAGAAGACAGAAGGAGTTACAGGTTCGATCTGTCTGTTTGCATCTTAATTAGAGATTTGGATTCAAGAGATATAGACCAATCTCAAGTGGGCCATTAATTTTCTGACTATAGATATCGGAGGTGCCGCTGCGGGACTTGGACGGGTTCTGATTGGAGATCAGAGGATCCGGATCAGTTGTTGCAGATCGGAGTTGATTGGAGAAATCGTTGTTGTCGGAGAAGACATCCATATTGAATTCTACGCAGAGTTTCTGGAATCTGGACTGGAGAGGACGTCTCTGTGGAGAAGATCGTTTTGATTTGAGAGAAGGGTACAGGTCGGGTTGACCTGACCCGTATGCAGAGCGTTCTGATCGGAAGAGGAGCGTTCTGCCGGAGAAGAGGATAGGCCGGGGAGAGAGAAGACAGTCTCTCGATAACCAGAACAGGGAAGAAGAGGCCTGGTTCCAGGCCAGGTCAGGGTCCAGGTCGGGTTGACCTGACCCGTACTCTAGAAGCCCACCCCAGCCCAGCAGTGCAGACACGGATGGCCGTACGGTGAAGAGATTGGATGTTCAGCGGTCAATGGATAAGTTTGACTGATCGGAGTGCAAAAAATTATTTTTGCGATATCGGAGCCATCTAGAGTCGGATTTCATATCAGATGGACTATGCGTGCTTGTGGAGACAGATCTAATGTATTGTGTAGAGATCTGGGCAGATTGACTGCTGTAAAGTGAATGATCCAAAGAAGACTCGCAAAGTCGTTAATGGAACATCGGAGTTCAAGGTGGAGAATTTTGACGAGAATGCTGGTTCAACCTGTCATTGTGTTCAAGAGACTGCACACCATTTAGCAAGGTACTAGAAGACATTGCCGCATATATCCCCTGGTGTCCTAGTGACTCGAGTTCTACGGAATCCAAGCGAAGGTGGAGATTGTTGAGTTATGTCTTGTATTACTGGCTCGACATACCTGTCAGCGAGGTACGAGAAGACATTGCCGGTTATCTCATGGTGTCCTCGCGGCTCGAGTTCTACGGAATCCAAACTCGATTTCTACGGAATCCAAGCCAATGTGGAGATTGTTGGGTTTATGTCTTGTATTTCGAATTGACCGGACTGGTCCAATATTGGACCGGATTCGAAGTCAAGGGTATTTTGCTCCTTGGTGGGCCACAAGGCCTACAACATGGATATTTTACCTAAAACGAAAGTACTAGATGTGATACAAGATACAACATTTCCTCATCTATAGAATTTAGATATCTTAGGGCCCAGCAAGATATCTAAGGTTGAGGATTCTAGATGATAGAGTTCTTCCCATTGCTCCAGTGTGTTTCCTATCTCCATCATCATCTTCATTGGAATATTGCTGTTTTCTAGAATTCAGGTTTGAGTTGTGACAAGTTTTATGTTGGCTGTCACCTAGTGAAGGCAACTCTCCTCCTCTTACCTGGCCTTCTGATTGACAGTAAAAACTAGCAAAGTCTAAATTGGCAGTATGTTTCCCATCTCCGTGTCCGCATTTTAACCGAGGTTCTGTAAAACTAAGCTGCTTGTGTTTAAATTCTGTGTGGAGCTTCCAAACTAGAGTGACTACATTATCAGATTTGAAGGGCAAAAACTCACTGAACTTGAGGGAATCATATCAGTCCTCAAACATATCTTTTGTGAGGTTACTGGGCTGTTCCATAATAAATGTTTGGGGATTTTACGGGAAAGGTCACGGAATATAGCCATTCATCAGAAAGGGTCCTTGCAAATTATACAATACTAACGGAGTCCGTCATGCACTGTTTTGCTTTTTTTTAAAAAAAATTTTGAGAGGAGCGACGCTAGCGTCGTTCGTATCTGACAGGAGTGACGGACCCCGTTAAATGTTTTTTTTTCTAAATTGGTATCGAATAAGATCTTCCCCTCTCAACCCATGATGATTGATCCCAGCATTTATAAGTTCAAGATGTTCATATGATAATCAACATTGTCGATTTACCAAGAAGAAGAAAAAACCAACAGGGTCTGTGTGATATGCACCACTGAATTTATTCCATTTAAAATATGTGATAGACCCCCAAGATTCAATGGAAATTAATCATGTGTTTCATAAGGGTTTCATCCCTAGGGCGATGCTGTTGTGAATGAATGAATCTTAGGGACTTGTTCTTCAAAAAGGAGAGGAGGAAGGAGCGGTAGGAGAGAAACAACTCATCTCTTTTTTCTTTTTTTTACTTTTACCAGCGAGACATCGAATCCTAGGTTCCATGGTGTTATTAGCTACTTCATCTCAGTTTCTCAGAACCTACAACCCCTTTCAACAGATGAAGAAATAGGAGGAGGAGAGGAAGAAGAAGGTAGGAGATGACGAATGATGACGCTAGCGTCGCTTGGTTCGTCGCTTGCATCAGAACCAAGCGACGCTAGCGTCACTTGTATCAGATTTCAAAAAAAAAAAAAAAAAATCAAATTGGTCCAGATGAACTCCATTGGTGCTGCACCTTTTGCGGGGACCATTCGGGGCATATGGCTAAATTTGAGGATTTTATCGGTAAAATCCTCTTTTTTTACTGTGTTTATTTTTCTTTAAATTATGTTCATGAGAAAAAATAAAAAAATAAGTTTTTCTAACATGTTTTATCTTCACAATCTGAACTTGTCCATCATTTTTGTCTTTACAAGGTGTTTTCCTGAAGGCATAGACATCTATTTTGAGAATGCGGGTGGCCCCATGCTGGATGCAGTGCTGTTGAACATGAAAGCACATGGCCGGATTGCAGCTTGTGGGTTAATATCTCAATACAATCTCACCCAGCACGAAGGTGTACACAACTTGTTCTGTGTTGTGACAAAGCGCATTCGTATGCAAGGATTCATTCATGAACCTGATCACAAACACACATTGTACCCACAGTTCCTTGAGCTAATAATTCAGTACATAAGGGAAGGGAAGATAACCTATGTTCAAGATGTCGCAGAAGGCCTTGAAAGTGCTCCTTCTGCAATGATTGGACTCTTCTCTGGGCACAATGTGGGCAAGCAAGTAGTACTTGTTGCCCCGGAGTTAATGATGTATAAAAATACATAAGCTTATATTGAAGTTTGCTTTTCTGGATGTGTTTTGATTATTGTAATATGACCGCTTATCGATCAGAAATGTGTTGAAAGGGTAGAAAACAACCTAAATTATGTGTAAGAGAGTCTTGGGAACTGTTTCAAGCTCTGGATTGGTTTGATTTCCCTGAAAATAACAAGGGTTTGTTAGAAGCGTTCAAATCTCTCAACCCTTGAGTCATTCATCTAATTAAGGTGCCCATTACCTTTGGGATGAGTTGCTAATAATCCGTTCACAAACCCAATCATGTGGTACTCCATTAAACAATAATTTGCACCATCCTTGGAGTGCATTTAGATCTTAATTAATGGAAATGAGTATAGGCAATTCGGTTTAATAAATGTGGGTTAATGCAATTGGATCAGCCGAGCTACACTTGAAAAAGTGTGGCTGTTGTTTTGTTTTCTTTCATGGGCCAGCTTTAATTTTGTAGTTAATCTGATTAAGGCAAACAAGTTCAAGGATCCTGATGGGCCGTGGGATCTTCTTTTTCAGGAAGTCTTTATCCTCGCTGATAATCTGCCGTCACACTTGAATATGCATGGAAGGGTGAGTTAGCCGCAGGGCTCTCTAGACCCATTCACACGGATCAAGCCTTCATAATAGAAGGGAGTAATCAATTGTAAACTCCTCATATAACGGATCAAATGATAGAAAATATATGGATTGACAATCACATGGGAGTAATCAATTGTAAACTCCTCAAATAACGGATCAAAATGATCGAAAATATATGGATTGACAATCACATGGTGGAGACACCTTGGATTATCAATTCAATGATGGAAAACATGTGGTTCTCGATCTAATAGTGGAAACCATCGACCCATTTATGAAAAATGAGTTGATTACCAACCAAATGGTGAAAATACTAAACTAATTGATTCAATAGTGCAAAACAAATGAATAATTGATCTTATCGAAGTTCAATTGATGCTGCGCTTGCATCCACTCCATGTAATAATAATCCAATGATGTACGAACCCATCTTCTGTACATATCATCCAAACTGAATATCATCTTTGTTATTCCTGAAAACTCTTCTTGGAATGAGCAAATGAGTGTAGTGTACTTCTTCCCAATCTTTTGATAGCTTTGGTGGCTTGCGCATTCTCCATTCACATGTTAGATAAACATATCAAATCCCTTCTTCTCCTTCCTATAAATACCCCTCAAAACCCACCTAGAAAGGATCAAGCTTAGAAGAGAAATAAAACCAACTTGGTGTTTGTTTTCTGAAAGAAATAGCAAGAAATGGCGAGTGGGCAAGCAGGAGTGGTTGAAGTTGAGAATAAGCAGGTCCTGTTCATGGACTTTGTAACGGGGTATCCGAAAGAATCCGATATGGTGTTGAGCAGTGGTAAGATAGAGTTGAAGGTACCGAAGGGATCGAAGGCGGTTCTTCTGAAGAACCTGTATCTCTCTTGTGATCCCTTCATGCGCCATCGGATGAGTGCGGATGGGGCTGGCTACATTGATCCCTTCACTCCTGGATCAGTAATTCCTTCTCCTTTCTGGTTTTATTTGAATATTCCGAAGTCTCTTGATTTATATTTTTCTCTTCTTTTATCAGATAAACTGAGCCCAAGGAATCCATGTTCCAACCATCCAAACAGGTCTGAGGTCTTGAGTACTTTAAGTGGGGCCATGTGGGGGCGGACCCAATTAAGTACTCCCTTTGGGGGGGGGGGGGTCCACCTTCCTAAGACCAAATTCCCGGGTCCGCCACTTCCCACGTACCTTAAAAATTAGAGGATAACCCCGTTACTTTAGGGGCATTTAATTATTTTGAAAGCTTTGGGTTACAATAGATAACAATAGATAGGCCCTACTTCGGAGTTTCACTCCTTTTATCTCTAAGTTAACTCGTCACAGGATCGGAACTCGGCAACGGGTATCCAGTAGTCTACACACTGAGTCAAATCGGGGAGTCTGCAAGCTGTAGTTGGTGCAGTGCCTTTCAAGTAGACTTGACTCGATTGAGCATAATTGAAGTTTTAATATTATGTTATATGGTATTATTGTGCCAAAGTGGCGCAGCGGAAGATGCTTGCGATCGACGGTCTAGATGCAACATGCATGAACACATGCAATAATTACACACACAAGAGAGACACAGGATTTACGCGGTACATCCAAATTATTAGGGCCACGAACACGGGGGAAGATAGTAAGTTTATCACTACTGTGGAGGTACACTACATATGAAACTATTTCAGTCCCTAATGCCACAGTACGCCCAGCACCTCAACACTCTCTTCTCTCTGTGGTACCCAGTACCTCAACACTCTCTTCTCTCTGCTGTGTAGGGAACACCACCTTCAGAGAGATTACATTGTATCTCTCTTCCTCTCTTTCTTCCATACAAATTATAGAGGCCTCTATTTATAGCCTCCATCGGTATGGGGAGGCATACATTGCCCATGCCCATGCTTTGCACCATGCCTCATGTCAGCTGGCCCATGTGCTGGTTCATGCTAACAAGTATAACTATTTATATTTTCTTCGACACATGGTAGTCAATCTAAGGTTCAAATATTAAGCGGCGCCTAAAAAATAGGTTTCTAAACTAGAAAACTTAAATAACAGAACAAAAATGAGTTTGACTCGGCAAGAGTCACATGAGTTTGAGGAGTCAGCCGAGTCAAATGCATGAAAGTAATGATTATTCAGTAGTCTATACGTACATTGAGTAGTTGATTCGGCTGAGTCACCAAGTCTTTTTAGTGAGTTAGCAAATCAAGTGAAGTTGGGTTGGCCCTTCTTTTACTTTAATGTCTGCAACAATGTACATGATCCACAAGTCAAATGATCACTCTACTCCATTCAGTACATTGTGTTCCCTGGAGCTATAACAGTCATAATGAGATGGTCAAATGTTGGAGATATTTGTAGGTCCATCAATAAACAATTCAGACCAATGATTCAACAACGTATTTGATTCATGCCTACTTGCATCATATAACTTCTACTAGATCTTCCTCATTACATGACCTTTTGAAATTATAAGTTCTTCACTCACTATAAATACAATGGTTATGGTAATGTAATCTAAAAACATTGGAGTGCAAGATAATTAAGTTGTTCTGATACTCTCTTTGTTCTTTTTTCCCTTTGATCGAGCAGCCTATTATCGGCTTGGGTGTATCTAAAGTTTTGGATTCTGGAAATCCAGAGTATGAGGAAGGTGACTTGGTGTGGGGGATGACCGGATGGGAAGAGTATAGTCTTATTTCAGAACCAATTCTCTTCAAGATCACATGTACTGATGTACCTCTTTCCTACTATACCGGCATTCTTGGTAAGTTACTTTGATTTAATTCATATCTATATCAAGTTTAGACTGTTGAAACTATTTGAACCAACCTCCTCTTGATTTATACTATGAAAAAAGATTCAAAAACAACCATACACCTGGTCAATTTTGAAACATCAGCTTCCCATGTTCGGATGGCTTGGTGTCTTGGTCTGTGTATACCTATAAAAGAGTCTCCAATTTAAAGACCCTGCATTTTGAGGCCAATGATTTGGTCTGAATTAATAGGCTTAATCTACCAGAATACTCGAGCCTTGTAGTGTAAATAGATAAGAGGGGAGAAGTAGAATTCACAAAGCTAACCCCAGCTAGAATGGATGAGGTTCTAATCCATAAGGATGGTGATATCAATGACTATGACAACAGAGATACTGCAGGGTTTTTGCATTTTATGATTTTGTCGATGTCTCTATCCACCCTTGTAGATTTTTATATCATGAATTCATCTTGGACTTGTTAGAATATTGTTTAATCTTTCATTGGAGACTGAGCTGAAATCACTTTATTGTTATATTTATATTTATTTCTACTCTTTTGAACTAAGTGTGCGTCCAAACACTCCGATCCATCTAACTGCAGCCCTGCATTACATTTAGGAATGCCTGGTCTTTCAGCTTATGTTGGGTTTCATGAAGTCTGCTCTCCTTCGAAAGGTGAATACGTGTTTGTGTCAGCGGCATCTGGAGCAGTTGGTCAGCTAGTTGGGCAACTTGCTAAGTTAATGGGTTGCTATGTTGTTGGAGCTGCGGGTTCCGAAGAAAAGGTGAGTCCCCACTTGCCCTATTGTGTCTTCATTTTGCATTTAAATAAAATAAACAGCAACATTATACACCACCTTGCACAGATAATTATTCTGTTTGAAGATCAGTTCATACATAAGATGTAGAAAAATGCATTAAGAAAGGAAGATAAAATTTTGTATTTTATTTGTCCACATACAAGAAAGCAAAATGATGAAAAGATTTACTTATTCGGTAGTATTTTTTTAGTTAGCCAGTGATATTTAGAACAATCAACTGTTAATATTGTCAATTCAGGTCCATTTATTGAAGAGTAAATTTGGTTTTGATGACGCTTTCAATTATAAAGAAGAGCCCGACTTGAGCGCAGCCTTGAAAAGGTATGTGTTCTTACTATGCACACATCATAGTTTCTGAATGTCATCATCATTTAAACTTTCTTACTGTATGAATAGGACTTCAGTTTCCCTTCTGGAATGCTTTCTTGATATCTTCCTATTCCAAAGGTTCTTATACTCCTTTTCTGTTAGCTAATAGCAGATCACTTGTGCACTTGTACACTGGCCCATATCAAAAATTTTCTTCCTAAGTAACTCTCACAGAAGAGTAGTCTATTCACAAGGCAGATTGTGTCTGTCATTGAGTAGAATGAAGCCTAAATCAGGCTTCTTTTAATTCTTAAATTTTCTTCACCACTGATTGGTGTAACTCTTTAATCCAGGTTTCTTCCCGATGGCATTGACATCTATTTTGATAATGTGGGCGGTCCAATGATTGATGCAGTTCTCACAAACATGAGAAGACAGGGCCGCATCGCTATATGTGGACTGATATCCCAATATAATGTCGAAAAACCAGAAGGCTTATACAACTCAATGTCCATTCTTACAAAGTGCATTAAAATTGAAGGATTCAATGTATCCAATTACTCTCACTTGTATCCTCAGTTCCTTGAGCTAGCCCTGCAGTATATTAAGCAGAAAAAAATAGTATATGTTGAAGACGTAGTGGAAGGTCTTGAAAGTGCTCCGCAGGCTTTAATTGGACTCTTTGCTGGACGCAATGTAGGCAAACAGGTAGTTGGTGTTGCCCGCGAATGACTCTTAAGAGCCCAAGGGGTGTTCAGGGGCCTAAAATTCTACCATTTCTAGGGGATCCATATTGTAGGTTTTACTATTTATTTAAGGAGTCTTTTTATTTCTTTGAGAGAGAGAGAGAGAGAGAGAGAGAGAGAGAGAGAGAGAGAGAGAGAGAGAGAGAGAGAGAGAGAGAGAGAGAGAGAGCTTCAGTTTTAATGTATCCTTTTTTAATTGGTATTTGTTGTACCTTTATGAAAGGGAATAAACATGGTTTTTCATTTTTTTCCTTTTTTTTTTTTGTAGTTTCATTTTATAACTCTTCAAGACAACCCCAGATTATAGGATAAAGCTAACATGATGATGATGTATAGTGATTTATGCTAAGGATCTTCTGATAAAGTACTCAAAATCGCCCAACTAAAGCCTATGGACGTCAAAACCAGGGGAGTTTTCACATTGTGTAAACAATCTAATTGTTTCTCTTTTGTATTATTAACACAATATACAATAGAGATTCTTTTGTTTTTCTGCTTTCATGTGTGATTGTTTTCATGTTAGGGTAGGTTGAGTCTTTATTCATACAGGCTCCGTCTGGCCCGTTTAACTATTGGGTGAGAAAATTAGGCTTGGATTTGGCCCACAGGCTCATAAAGCTGCCCATATCAAGCCCCCAGTGAGCGCTGGTTGGGGTATAGGTTGTGCTCGGGTGGGCTGGTCCATGAGCACCTGCTCCCTATTTTGTAGAACTGTATTCCCTCTGTGCTGTGGTGCTTTTTGCATATTAGTTTCTTAACTACATTTGATCAACGGCTTATCCAAGTATATGTAGTCTAGGATTAGTAGTTCGTGGAGAAAGCTGAAACTGCTCCAAAAGGTGCCATGGAGAAATACAAATTACTAGAGGCTGAGTGATTTTAGTGTACGTAGGTAATTATAAAGTTGAATAAAATGTAATGTGATTTTAAATTATACGGTAAGTAAACTCATCCATATTGGCTTTACTTTCTTTTCAAGTTTTAACATACCTTACTCTTATCCAGTGCCATCCTCATTAGCATCAAAGAGACTTCTAAGAAGAAAGACCTTCTTCAACATGAAAACCATACAGAAACCATTAAGCCATTCTTGTTTCTTTCGCAAAATTCATATTGTTGTATGATGAATTGATGACAATGTTCTTATAAATGACCCACCATATTAATATTCTAATTTAACTGCAATTGTTCTAACAAAAAAAAAAAAAAAACACCACAATTTAGAAGGCAAATAGGTATTTAAAAAAAAATGCTTCTGCTATGAACAGATTGTCCATTCGACGAAACCACTTCTTTCAGGCAAACTGAAGTATTGATTGGGGCAGACATACAATGGAATTGAGTGAAGCAACAGCCCATCCCTTTCTAATTCGAATTCCATATACCTACCTTCGTCATTCCAGTCCAATTGCGTAAACAAACCTTTGATCCTGTCCACCCCTTTAAAAGCATAATAGATGCGATTTCTTTCGCAACCCGTTTTGCTGGCACAAACTGAAACTGCACCTGTTCTATTAATGAAGAGCGTCCGATCACCCAAGTTTTTTACTTTCACCCACTCCATCTTAGTAAAATCAGCTCGAAAAACATCAAAGCTGAGGCCTAGGTTGTAGCAGTGCGTCAGCTTTACCATCAGTATCTCTCCACAAGATTCCACCAAAGCACATACTCCATTCCACCATCGCAAGAGTAGCGGTGGCCAAGAATTCTCTAGTGCAAATTTCAAGTTCTCACTAATAATACTATAATGTGGAAGGAGAAAGTCCACAACGGTAAGACTCCAGTCCATATTCATTGCATACAACTTTCCTTTGTGGCAGATGATATTGGAGATAATATCTCTCTCCCACAAATAATCATCACTATCTAACCAAGCGCGACACGGATCGTTGAGTCGATATAGCACGAATGAATTGGTTGATTTCATGACAAGGAGAATGCCATTGGGATCAGATGGAGTTGAAAAGAAAAGGCAATTGCGATATTGGACAATTTCTGTCTTTGGAAGCTGAATGTAATTCTTACCTTTCTCGACGAAGGGATTAAAGAGGTGAAATAAGTTGTACTTCTTTCTATCTTCCAACAGCAGCCAACCATGAGAAGAAGATATGCAGTGACCGAGCTTTGGTGTGAAGTTAGCAGGCATTGGTATCTTGTATATTCTCTTCTCTGAGAGACTGAAGAATTTGATGTTCCTTCTATAGAAGTCTATGGGGAGGAGGAGGAAAGGGAGTTGAGAACGAGGAGGATGAAGAGATTGTGTTTGCGTAATGCGCCATGAGCAGCAAACGGAGCCGAAGCGAATATGATCAGGTAGGATTAGATGCCTCAATACCAATTCAAGAAGAGACTGGGGAAGATCTGACCAATCCATTGTCACAACGGGCATTGGGTCACTTGCTTTTCTATCATCGCATGGGACTGAAAAGAGAAGGGAAGGATCTATCTATGATTTTCTATCTTTAAGGTCATTAAATACATAGCAATTGGAAACAGAAGTTTCTATTTTGAAACAACTCATTGCCTAGTTAGAGCTGCGGATAAGCAGGGATTATCGCGCAAGGCATGAAACCAGATATCTCGGAGAAAATTTCCAAGTTACGGAATGGAATGGAATGCCAAGTGGGGCCCATCTGTTTAAAAATTAACACCCCAGGGCATCCTCAAATTCTATTCTTGAAGGTGTTGGTCCCACCACAACATTGCCAACCTAGTTAAAAGTGTCATTGATGAATATGATCAGAATGTGGAAGACATCATAGAATAGTCAAGCTAAGATTTCAATGAGAGTTGTAAACGGGTCGGTTCGGGTCTGGGGTCCACCTTTAAGGAGAAGCTAGAAACGGTTTCTTGGCTCCGGAACCGGAATCAGAACCATATATGGGACGGATATGGATTTGGATCCGGGTCTAGATAGATAATGATATTAAAAAAACATGATTTTTAGGAGAGATTTTTAAAAATTAAGGTAATATATCGGGTCTCGTGTCCACGGGTCCGAACCAAGGTGGAACTAGACCCGGACTCATTTACTTATCGAGGCCTAAATAAGGACCAGACCCGGTTTTTAACGAGTCGGAACCTCCGGGTAATCGGAGAATCAGGGATCATTTACATCCCTAATTTCAATAGTTACCGGCACCTTTCAGGGGCGGACCTGGGAATTCTTCTTGAGGGGGCACTATGTTGAAAAGAAAATTGTAAGGCCACGTATAAAAAATGAATGTAGTTTAGAATTTTATTTATTTATTGGTACCAGCAAAAGGGGTTTTCAAAAATTTTAAAACACAACTCCTAACCACTAGCCTGACACTAATTCCGGGTTAGACTCATTGGAGCCAACATATCCCAGGTTAGAATCCACGCAAGAAAAAAAAAAGCCTAACGCCTATGCATTTTTTGGTGTATTAGTTAGCAAAAGACAACCTTTTTTCATATCTGATTGAACTCCATTGTGGAGCCACATAAAGATAATTCAAATTGCACATGATTGAAAACGGGACAAGGTGCTAACATGGCATCGTCACGGATGTGGCGTTCACTATGTTTTCATCATGTGCTCGATCATATTGTGGGACCCACTCCTATTGAGCTCAAATTTAATGATATATTCACAGAGGCGCTGATATTCATCTTAAATGGTCCAGATTATCTCTATATGGGCCCCATGATGGACATAGTTCCTGTGTATTAGCTAGCTGCAATATAAGAACCGATTCCTCGGTTGGCAACACTGCCTCTCACCCAGATGATCAAGGATAGACCCACTCCTCCTCAGATGATCAAGGATAGACCCACTCCTCCTCACATGGGCAATTTCTTACTTTCTTAGGGATCCAGTTCCCACGTGTGGAGGTTCTTCTTCTTCCTTTTTTTTTTGTGGGCTATCGGAGGGTTCTCAACTCTTTGGGCTGGACTAATCCTTCTAGGCCAAGAGGAAGGTGGTAGCACTTGTGGACTCAATCTTCAATTCTTAAATAAAGAGGAACAGGGGTTCGATACCAAGACCTTTAGCTCTGAAAGAGGGAGGAACCGTTGTCCTGACCACTCAGCCAATCCCTTGAGGTTCTTTCTCCTCGCTTGTGGGAGTCTCTCAAGGTAAGTGCCCCTTAGCCGGGATAAAAATAAAATAATAGTAATAAATCTGCAATAGGGGACCCAGACTCCACATCCAACTTAGAATCACGTTAAACGGTTGAGATTATCAAACAAGTGGGCCCCATGGACCAAGATGGAGTTTCACACCCCCACTCAATACAAGCAGCAGATACAGATGCATAGGTGTTATGGACGTCACCACATACGTATACTGAAATGAGGTTGATTATATAGAATAAAATAAAATGAGAAAGGCCATCCTTCTAGACTGGTCGAAATCGAATTGAGTTTAAATAGAGGAGCATCTATCACAAACATTTCTCAAAGCAGATAAGTAGTAGTAGACAAGTGAATAGTTGCAGGCCCTCAATCAATAAAATGGAGTGTGGGCAAGAAGAACAAGCACCAGTGGTTGAGACTGAGGTCAAGAACAAGCAGATCCTCTTCAGAGATTTCGTAACGGGGTACCCCAAAGAATCCGATATGGTGTTGAGCACCGGCACGATACGGTTGAAGCTTCCTTCTTGTGAACAAGGATCGGACTCTAAAGCCATTTTGGTGAAGAATCTCTACCTCTCCTGCGACCCATTCATGCGCCATAGGATGAGCCCGGAGGGTGGGGGCTACGCCTCTCCCTACACTCCCGGATCGGTAATTTCTCCTTTCCCACACTTTACTTTCCCATATCAATGACAGTAATTAGATTTACAAGTAATATATGTGGGATTTCTAAGGATCCAAACATGGTCTTTTTTTTTATTTGTTTTTTTTTTTTTTAAGTCAACCATAATATTATGTGGGTTATCTTAATCTTCGATATTAGATGATGATATGTGCTATTGCCGCTAATAAAATCATTTATATATAGGACATCCTGTGGTGGGGACCTGTTTGCTTGCATTAGAATATATAGGAATTGAATACATAGGAATTAAATACATAGGATTCTATGTAGATTAAAGGTGACGAAAGATGAGCATCAAATAATCTTTCCTTTTATGGAAATGGAATCAAGGGAAGATGGGAAATAAATAGCAAGACATCACCCCAACCCCAGTAGTTCAATGCATGAGAAAGTGGAAGTCCCATCTACATCTTCACCTTATATCCTTCATCTCTTGACTCTTTAATAATATCCTTTGGTAGAGTTCATTCCACCACGAATTCCTATGTATCTTAAAGCAAACTAAAAGGCCCCTAGTTCTAACCAAAATTATGAAATTTTTATTCTTGACATAAGGAAAGGTTTAATTTCCTTTTCTTGAAGTTTGGGCATTTTTAGCATTTTTCTTGAGTATAAATGACAAAAAGTTTGGGCAGTTTACTTGATCAAGGCCCTGTAGAGTTTGTAATTGACTCGGCTGTAATAGGACTTAGAAAAGAAAAAAGAAAAATATATCTATTTCAGTACTGAAAGTTCTAAAATATTGGAGTTCAGTCAATGTGAGCTTTTAATTTAGAATCTTATCTGTAGCCAATTCAGACTCAGATTGCTCATGGTAAGTCCTGTATGCATATCTGATACTTTCTCTTTTGTTGAGCAGCCCATTGCAGGCTATGGCGTAGCTAAAGTTATTGATTCCAGACATCCGGACTTCAAGGAAGGTGACTTCTTGTGGGGGATCACTGGATGGGAAGAGTACAGCCTCATTTCAGAACCTACTGCCCTCTTTAAAATCACAGACACTGATGTGCCTCTTTCCTACTACACAGGTCTTCTTGGTAGGTTATTTTTGGCTAATCTCAATTCTGTTGAAAGTTCCGACTTCAAACTCGTTTGAAGCTTCAGTTTGTTGACAGTTAATGCATAAGCTGATGCATTTTATCCTTGGTTATACTATATGATAAAAATAAAGAAATAAGTACAAACTCAAATATGCACTGCATGAGATTTGAAACCTTGTCTTTTCTTTTGCTTCCCTTGACATGGATGGCTTATTATCTGGGTGTGTGTACACTGATTAATCTAATTTAAAGACCCTTCATGTTAAGAGCCATATTTAGTCATGTTTTTGTGATTTCATAGGCTTAATTCTAACAGAAAACTTAAATCCTGTAGTGTAAGAGAAGTAGATTAATGGAACTCGAGAGGCTACATTTTCCGTAGAAATTTCACCGGACTTTCATCATGAGAAAATACCCTAATTTAAACGAGAGAGAAGAAGATAGAAAATAAAATTCAAACCCATTCAAAATTCAAACTTTTTTAACCCTATTCAAACTTAAATTGAAAATTGAATATCATTTCCTAAAATCTCTAACAAGCCTAATATCCATCACCTAATATCTCTTACAGGGATAAGGGCATAAGGCTCTAAATAATGATGACACCAACCTGGAAACTGCATAACTTTTGGCAATTTGTGGCTCTGTCTATGTCTCTAGCCAACTTGTAGATTGTTACATCATTAGTTCAAATTGGAGTCTTTTAAAGTTTTATTGGATTTTTCAATAGCGTGGCAGCTTAATCCTGTCAATAACCTGTGTTTTGTAAGATCTGTTCATTAGCTTATAAAAATATAAAATATAACAATAGGAATTTGGCATTGCTTTTCTTGAAAGATGGAATGCATGTATCAAGAACGTGAAGCATCATCCTTTGAAGGTAGACTGAGTTTAAGATTTATTTTTTTTAGAAAAAAACAGAGTCACAACAATCCTTTTTGTTCTATAGGAGCTGCAGCCACATTTTCTTATTTCCTTTCTAGATTGTGGTTCATTTCTGTATTGATTGACTGACTAATTAAAGTGCCAAACGACTCCATCTAATTGCAATGCTTCAATATTTGTAGGTATGCCTGGACTTACAGCTTATGCTGGATTTTATGAAGTGTGCTCCCCTAAGAAAGGCGAATATGTGTTTGTCTCAGCAGCATCTGGAGCCGTTGGTCAGCTAGTTGGGCAATTTGCCAAGTTGATGGGTTGCTACATTGTTGGAACTGCTGGCTCCAATGAAAAGGTGGGTCACCACCTACCTATGAGTGTTACTTGCATTGAACAATAACAAACAGCATTATACTCCAACTTGCACAGTTTATCTGTATAAAAGTCAGCTTAAGCATTAGATATAAAAATGCTACTTTTAGATTTAAGTGTTCAATGAAAAAGACAAGGCTAAATCATAAAAAGAACCCCCTGTGGAATTTTTATAAATGGTGCATTATTGTTTTGTACTTTACTAGTGATAGTGTAGAGAAACCAACTGATGCTGCTGTAAACTCAGGTTCATCTACTGAAGAACAAGTTTGGTTTTGATGATGCTTTCAACTACAAAGAAGAGCCTGACTTGAATATGGCCTTGAAAAGGTGTGCTTTTATTGTGCATATAATAAATTTGAATGCAATTATTTAAATGTTTGTCAGATTATGGTTTTCCCTTGTATGGAATACTGTCTTATGTTCACCTAGGCTGTATTCCTATTTCGTAGGTTACGTACCTATCCTCATGGCACCGTATTTCTCCTTCACACTTGTTCTCACACACAGACATAGACAGATAGACCTTACTTAGAAAGTTGGATGCAAGATGGCAAAGCCTTTTCTCTTGTCAAGTTTGCTTTTTTAAATATCGATAAGATAAGAGAAACCTATTAGGGATGGTTTGGACAAGTCCAACACCGGCCAGCAACAACGCCGGTGAAAATGAGTTTTTCTATGCATGTTGATGGCCCACAAATGGGAAAGCGCAGGCTAAAGAGGATATGGATATAAGTAGTAAGGTTAGATATTAAGAAGTGCAACCTACCCAAGGATTTGGCGCTGGATAGATCAGATTTGGCGCTGGATAGATCAGAATGGATAAATTGAAATCATCTAACTGACCAACATAGTTAGGACAAGGCTTTGAATTGCACAAACGGATGAGGAAGAGTAGAAAGCAGGTTCCTGCCATTGTTCAATTTCCATTAGCAACAAATTTTATTTCATTATTGGTAAAATCTGGAAGTTTTTGAAATCTTGAGTTTCCTTTTGAGGTAATTGAGAAAGGGGTTTTGCAGGAGATAACTAATTTAGAAAGAAAATGGTATTAGCACATCATCAGTAGTTTGAGAATCAGCTCATAACTTTGGAATTCTCTTATTCAATCTTTTCTCAAAAACTTCTGCCATTCTGCAGAGCAAAGCCTAAGTGGCTAAATCAGGCTCATTTTATCAGATGACTTGTTCTTTTTATTTCTCGTATTTTCTCTACCCTCATTTGACTATTGTAGCTCTTATCTTCAGGTGTTTTCCCGAAGGCATTGACATCTACTTTGATAATGTGGGTGGTCCAATGCTTGATGCAGTTATCCTGAACATGAGAAGTCATGGCCGCATCGGATTATGTGGGCTGATATCACAATACAATCGCGAAAAACCTGAAGGCATATACAACTTAATGCCCCTTCTTGTCAAGTGTGTCCGAATGGAAGGATTCAGAGTTCCTCATTACTATCACATGTACCCTCAGTTCCTCGAGCTGGCACTGAAGTATATCAGAGAAAAGAAAATTATTTATGTAGAAGACACAGTCGAAGGTCTCGAAAGTGCTCCTGCAGCCTTAATTGGACTCTTTGCTGGACGAAATGTAGGCAAACAGGTTGTTGTAGTTGCACGCGAATGATTGATTCAAAGGTCCTTAGGGGTGTTCACACCTGAAAGTCAGGGGCCAATCATGCATAGCTTGGGTTGGCCTGGCGCTTGAACAGGGCGGTAATACCTTTTTGTAGATCAGTCTGTAACTTATTGTGTTAAGAGGCTTACTATGTGTGTTTTTGTAGATCAGTTTCCCCTTCATTGGCGGCACTCGTGTTCTGGGCATGAAGGTTTAATAAATTTATCCCATGTAAAATATAGAGTTGTATTTTTAAGCTTGTTGTGAAATCTGATCATGTATGGAACATTTGATAGGAGAGAAATATGTGCCAGTTCCTTTTGTTGTATAGGTATCTGTGTAATTGGGTGAATTTAAACGATCCATTTTGTGCCCTGGGTATAGCATTCTAAAATGCGGAAACACAAGCAAAACTCTACCAAGTTATTCAAACCATGTAGGAACTAGGAAAAACCAAGGACTTGATCCTCAATGAGTTCTAATGAGCCTGAGCTTAACTCGTCCTTACTAGGTTGGCTTCGCCAAAGCTCGAGAAAAGCTCAATTGGCTTGGCCATGTGACTTGCTCAAAATTTAAGAAAAGTTAATAGTAACCATCTATAGTTATATTTAATATACATTAAGATCTTTCTGACTTTTTTGACTCGGTCAAGAGTCTCCTTTTGAGTGAACCGAACTGACCCAAGAACAGACATGAGAATGCTGATCTGAGCCAGACACTACTCAGATAGACCCAAATATCTGGCAAACTCAAAAGCCAAATATATCTATTATCAACTGGGCCAAACTAGTGGGCAACAAAAAAAAAAGGTCCATACCCAGATTCTCTGTATTACCTACGTCTCCCATTGGAGACCTACCACAAAGAGAGAGAAATTGAAATGATTCTAGATCTTGGAGAAAGTGAGTAGAATTCGAAAAAATGGTCACGGGTGGAAGTTATGAGATTCATTCCTTGTGCACTATCATGCTTATTTCCATAGTTACCTAACCGCCCACAAGCCAAGTGTGCACCCACACACCCAGAACCTAACTGCTTTTACAGCCTGCAGATCCCCACAAACCCTACAAAACACCTCCCTCTATGCACAAAACCTCACCAAAGTCTTCAAAGGACCACTCCCTTTATACACTTCACACCTATAGAAAACAAAGCTATCCTCACTGTTTCGTGTTGCATGAGGCCGAATCTGATAGTCCACCTAAAGGGAAGGATAACCACCTTTTTTAAGTCCCTCTAGAGAATGTAGAAATTGCCATTACTCAATACAGTCATTCCTCCACTCTCACATTGGAAGGGAAGTTCTTTCTTTTACTTCCTTTGTAAGATTGACTATAAATACAAAGTCTAGTAATCAAGGTCAGGACATACTAGTCTGGTGAGAGACATGGGTGCATCTAACATTGTCTCTTGGTGTCTCATTTCTCTTAGTGTTGGTCTCTTTTGCAGTACTTGCATTGTAGTTGTGGAAGGTAAGGAAGGGAGGCGTGTGAATCTTGATAAATATGGGATGGGGTATCAGCACCAACCTAGTCAGGGTGAAGGGACAGAATATGGAGGTTTTACAAAAGGTAGCAAAGGGTATGGTGGCGGTGAAGTAGTAGGCCATGGTGGTCATGAATATGGCCCAGGAAGTGGTTCAAGAGGCAGCTTTGGCGGAGGTGGAGGGTTTGGTGGTGGATCGGGAGGCGAAGGTGGTTATGGTTCTGGCTCTGAACTAGGCCACGATGGGGGCTATGGCTCCGGCGGCTTTGGCGGCAGTAGTGGTTTCGGTGGCAAATGGAATGGAGTTGGACATGGGTTAGGCAGTGGCATTGGAGGTGGTTCAGGTTCTGGCTCAGGCTCAGGCTCAGGCTATAGCAGTGGTGGTGTTGGTGGCAGCGAAGGCAGCAGTCAAGGAGGCAGGTCAGGTTATGGTTCAGGCCCTTCGGGAGGTGTTTATGGTTCAGGAGGTGTTTATGGCCATGAAGGTGGATCTGCTGGCGGTCGTGTAAAGGGTTCATATGAAACTCCAGGCACCAGTTGAACGACTTTGTTTGCTCTTTAAGTATTAGGATTTGAAATAAGCATTTGGATGTGCTGGTTTTAGTTTAGGTTCTCTTGAACGAGACATCCTATATAATAATACTACTGGATGATACCTATATAATAATAGTATTGGATCCAAATTAGAAAGGTAATTGTACTGGTTTTCTGACATGAGGATTGTTTGCTACAATACAGTCCTAATAATATATATAGTTTGGCTAGCCATGGACACTGTATTTTGGATCTCAATCAATCATTTAGTTCCACCTAACAATGTGGCATGTGATTAATATCAAATTACTTCAACAATCCACACCATTCTGCAGTTCTCCAAGTTCATATGGACTCATAAATATCCTATAAATAAAAGTTTAAGGGAAAATTGGAACACATAAATTTCCTCAGAAAGATCGCTAGCTGTATAAGGATTTGGTTTTCTAGAGCCAAACATTGTGTGAATCTGTAAGATCTCTCTTTAGGTAAGCGTCTACAACAAGGTTCATCATATCAACCTCAATTGTACATTCTGAGAATTTTGATCAACCAACATATTAAGAGAGGAACCTAACATCATGACCACTTTGAATTTATGCAAAAAGCCTACTGACAGGTTGAGCGAAGATAAACAATCAAGCCATCATATCATGATCCTTTTTTACTCCTCTTTTACTGCTCCTTCTGCTGAATAAATACTCGGGCCTACTGCATAAATTCCCCTAATAAATATGGCTTTATTAGGATTTGGTTTCGGAAATGGTTGCTTTATTGACTCCCATTAACATTAGAGAGCTTTTTAAGATGACTGTACAGAATTAAAATCATGGAAATTAGAGAACCGTTCATTTTATCATCTCACATTTCAAGAGTTGTATGATGAAATTATGATAACATGAATGTTTTACTCTAACTACAATTGATAAGAAAAAATAGATGCTAAAAATATAGAAAATTAAAGCAGAAACTAGGGCAAACATGGTGTAACCCAGGCAAATGAAATGTCGCCCCTGAAAGGGGTAAAAGTAAAAGGTACTTTTCACAAAATTAACTTCTCTTCCCTTTGAAAAAAAAAAAAATTTGGATGTGACATGCACCACTAGCCCTTTTACTGCTCACCTTACTACTATACTTTTCAGTTATCAATTATCATCTCACATTTCAAGAGTTGTATGATGAAATTATGATAACATGAATGTTTTACTCTAACTACAATTGATAAGAAAAAATAGATGCTAAAAGTTATAGAAAATTAAAGAAGAAACTAGGGCAAACATGGTGTAACCCAGGCCAATAAAATCTTGGGAGAGAGCTCTGGAATAGCGTGAAAGGTCATCTTACTGCTAACCAAATCGACTTCCACATAACTTACACCTAGGTCAGCTTACTGCTAACCAAATCGACTTCTACATAACTTGCGCCACTTTGAGGATGGTTACCAAACGTGCCCTTATTGTTATTTTCAATCTAGCATGTTGTTTTGGATTTTCGAAAGGAGGATCAACCATGGTATTGATATCAGAAGTTCTCACACTACTATATTTAAAAATACAATAATATGATAAAAAGATGTCATAGTTCAGCAATTTTAGATTTTCAATGAGTTACTCATAGGAGAGTTGGTGGAATGACATAAGGTGTAGGTTTGCTCAATTGCTCCCCGTGTCTTGTATTTGAAACTGCCCCGAATTTACTCAGGTGTGCATTTGTATGGGTTTAGAAGGCTACGCTTGGGAGATTAGTCTTGTTGGGTCAAGTATACCCATGCCATAAAAAGAAAAAGGAAAAAAAAGATTTTCAATGATTCAAATTAAGTGAGATCTATATGGTCTTAAATTCAAAGAAGTAATTGAACTTGCGTTGCTTGTGGGATTAGTCTCTCAGGGATACCTACGTCATAAAAAAATTAAAAAAAAAGGACTTTTTTGATGATTCAAATTAAATGAGATCTATCTGGTCATAAATTAAAAGAACTGGACTTGCATTCTACCCTACCTTTTCTATGAACAAGAAGATGTGACTAAAGCACTCTTTTATCTCGGGTGTAGACCTCGACTATGAATCATATGGTCAGATTCCAGTCCTCAGTGGAAGCCATGTACTTAAGGTCCCTTGCATTTCTGGAGAAGCTCTGCCCGGAGTCGAGCCTTGGGGCATAAGCTCCAAACGCATATGAAAACACAGGTCCTAAACTGGGATGTGAACGAGCCAAACAAGGTCCAAGCTCCCATCTCAAATTAAGTAGTATCTTGGGCTCGACCTTAAGAAGCCTACCTCAAGCATGGTTCGAAATACATTTATCTAACTCAAGCTGAATCATAGACAAACTAGGCTAACTTGAGCATGATTTGCTTAGCACACAAGCCTAGCTCGAGCTTGAGCCCAGTCAAGCGAAGTTAAGTTGGGCTGACTAGTGGACATCAATACTCCATAGTCTTAATTGACCTAATAGGTATCCTTTATAAAATGATGGAAATGGCTTATCTTTTGTAGCTATCCTTTATAAAATGATCCCCGTAAACAGCCTTTAGGGCACGTTTGGCAATGGTCCGAGCCCCGGAATCCTCGCCCAAAATCCATGATCCCGCGGATTTTTTACGTTTGGTTCAGCATGGATTTTAAGATGATGGACTACAGAAATCCACCATATGAATATTGGCACGTCCGCCCCCCCCCCCCCCCCAAATCGGATCTGCGGATTCTGCCCGATTCATGGATTTGCGGAGCTACAGTGATTCTGGACACTAATATAGGCAGTCGGTTTTTGTGATTTTTTAATTTTTATGGGCCCCACAATCAAGATCTAAACCGATGATTGTGTTTAGAAGATCCAAAATGACCAGCTCACCAAATTTCAACCGTTGATTCATCTTAAATCTTGAGATATTTGCATAAACGTCCGAACCGTTCGATGGCAATTTATGATATGCTGTGGGCCAAAAAAGGGGATTAAGTCCAGTCCTTTTTTTTCGATTTTCTAGTTCCTGTGGGCACCACAATCATGATCTGAACCAGTAGTTATTTCTAGGAGGTCAAACACGGCTAGTTGACCAAATTTCAACCGTTGATCATTCTTAGATCTTGAGAAATTTGCAAAAAAGTCCAGGTACTAAAATATTAAATTCTTATTCTTATGGGGCCCCTTTGCACGATCAGAACCGTTCATATTTTCTAGATGACCACAAAGTACTTTGAGGTGAAAGTTGAGGTCTTGATTTTTCATGAATTTTAAAAGTTTTTATAAAACATATTTATAACCATTGGATTATATATTCTACAATTTGTAGAAATCATCCCTCCATCCAAACATGGAACTCTCTTTGGGAATCCTACTAGAGAATTGTGACCTTCTTTAGAGATGAAGAGAATCCTCTATTCCTCCTCTAAATAGAAGATTCTTCTACATTTACCAAACGTGCCATTAATGGCTCAATCAGCTCGAATCAAGTATCCTGGTGAGAGGCACAACTTAAGGTTTTAAGGTGTAAGAAGGGCGTTCAAGCACGGCCCCAACATTAGCCCCACAAGGGTTGTACGAGGAACCTAACAAGTGCTACAAGGCCTCCCAAGTCGCATGTGAGAGCGCGCTCTTACGAGTGCTCCCACATGGGACATCTCACCTCAATTTCACTTGACAAAATGAACAAATTGCAAAATTTTTACAGCAGCAGTCATCCTCTCAAAAGTTAATTTATCAGTTCACAACACATCTCCAGAGACCATGGCAGTGGGTCCCACTAGATAAATGAAGGAACAAGATCAGCCGGCTGAAAGTATCCAGTTTGTGTAATTAATAATCTTCTCTCATCCACAAGTAATGGCTTCCCAGGACACTTTCAAAAACGGCCAGGATAATACATGTGTGGCTGTACTGCTCCCATACTCCCCCATAGGCCATAGCTATGTGTTTGTAGCCTACTCGTGGAAGCATGAGAACAACACGCAAAAGCAGCATGCAAGCAGCCAGCTGCTACGTGTCACCCCTTGCCATCCACTCTTTCAACCCAAACCATCCATATTTTGAGACCAGGCCAAACTACTTGTAACAATCACTTCTCAGTGACTACCCCAATATCATTTTCAAATGGTGAAAATGAAGATCCTGACCGTCCAATTAAAGTTGATAATTGTCCACCTTTCACTAATTTCCACCAGTCCATGGCCCCATCTTTGAATGATCAGAAATCTACAAACCATCCTCCAATAAGGCCAAAACTAATATTGACCCTAATCACTGGATAATTTTGCCCAATGGTGGAACCACTGCATTTTCTCCTGCTGGGGGGTTTTCAACAAACCGTTGATAATAGCCAGTCGATCCGCAATAAATACCTATGCTCTCATCAAATATTCTCCTCCACGTAAAAGATTGCATGGTCTCAAAGGAATGACGAAGGGCCTCTAGTGTAGAGCTCAGAATCTTTCTGCTACAATAAGGAAAAGAAGAGTCTCCACAAGATCTCTCCCTCCAAAAGACTGAATTCCTTACAGCTGAGCGCAGCTCAGGCTCCAGATCTGTGGCCACTGGGTCCCAGGCAGAGTGGCCAAGACCCACGGCAAAAAGAACTTATGGGTTCTTCAGTTCAGGAGCTCACCGCAACGGTCGCCGCAGATTCAAGTCAAGGCATTGAGAGATGAAAGAGGAGGTGCAAGCCGATTCCCCGGGCAGAATTGGGACCCAGGGCTTGAAATCGAGGTCCCATTCGAGCAGAGGCCAGTATGTTCATTGCCTGACCTGTAATAGATCTCCTTTGCTATCAAACTGAAAGTTATAGAAATAACTGTAAAGTGAGATAAACAAACATACTTTATACTAATATCCTAAGAACATCAATACTAGGGATCCGTTTGTTTTTTTCATATCACACTAAAAATAATTTGACTTTCTACAAATGGTAGAAAGATTTAACACCATCAGGGGATTTTATTTTCAAATTGTATAGTAAATCATATCAAGCGCCTGTATTTTAGATTCATTTATAGGATACAGTATAATCAATTATTGTAATGGCACAGCAGATGTAGTATAGCCTGAAAAATATTGATCATATTGACTATTATGAAAAATTGGAGACTAAGATTAAAGTGCATAGGAAGTTTTCACATAGCTATCAAATAGGTACTGGTTTTGGGGCAAACCCAGGATTTTCATGTGGGTATTGGGGGCATACCCGTGATTTTCATGTGGGTTTTGGAAGCAGACTCAAGCCTTTTCACGCATGTTTTGAAAGCAGACCCAGGTCTGATGGGGTGACCACCCCCAAAACGATATATATATATATATATATGTATATAGGTCCACCCCTGGCTATACGTTCCATCCACACTAACAGGGTTTAGGGTTTAGAGTTGGTTTCTTATGCCTATATGTAGCAACTTACTGACTGTTTTTGTGATAGGTAAATGAATACTCATCTCTGAAGAATGGTCTCCTATACTCATGGGGTGAACTGAGTCCTGGGCCCTTATTTGCACGTCTTGGAAGTCTCTGGTTAGTAGCTTTCACAGTTCTTGGAGCACCAATTGCAGCTGCAAGCTTTAATCCTTCTAGGGTATGTGGAAAATATGGGTTTTATTATCATTATAACAAATTCATTAGCTTTAAGAATCAAATAATGATGATCAGTGAGATGATATACATTCAAGTCTGAAATGATCAGCTATCATTCCTTGATTAAACAGGGAAGTTAGGTCTACTAGGATGCTTCTAGATGTACAAGTTGCAAACATTATGAATGTTATGAAATTCACCTGTTGTCCTGTTCTAATAGGCATTTTTGGGTGGTGGAGATCAAAAGCCACATAAGATGAGACATTGCTATGTCTGTTTTCTCTGGCTCAGTCACTGTCAGTGCTGATCACTGATATCATTAAACAGAAAAAATAAGGAAAAAGAAGGGGGAAGAAGGGCTAACATATTTTTCTGATTTGCCCCAAATGCACACAACACCATCCGGTTTTCCATAATACTCTAGCTTATTGCAACAAGAAAGATTTCTCATCAATATTTGGTGAAAACATTAGCATGATGGTACTAGGACACAACAAAAGATCACCAATCAGATTTTATTTTTATTTTCTCAATAACGGAGGGTGTCCCAGCCCTTAGGACCGGACTAATCTCTACAGGCCCAGGGGGAGCCGGGTATATCCCCTGTGGCCCCAGTGTGGTAGCTCGGTTTTGAACCATGCAGATTTTTTGGGCTTTAGGGTCAAAGGGATGGAATACCGATTTTCGCTTTGTTATTTTCTTGATGTTCGAATCATGCAGATTTTTTGGCAAAAAAAATATGATGCAGATTTACTGTATCATGATTTATTTAGTTTTATGTTTCCTAAAGTTTTGAAAATTTTCTCGCCCATCATAAAAAGATGCGGGTGAAACCAGTGTAGCACCACCACAATTTAGTTAAGTGCAGCTCCCCACCTATATCAAAGAGAGGGACCCACCTTCCTGAAATCTAAACTGCTCACAAACTCTAACCAACATTGTATTGAGTTCAGCCCAATTTAGATTGATCATATGTTTTCCCCCTCATGTAATGAACTTTATTCACTTTTCTGAAGAAGGGGAGAAAATCGAATGGAATAATTATGTGCGAGTCATGTGGAAGAAAACAATAGTATGCCTCATACTGATTTGGGCTAAACTGTAGCTGTAAATGTAATCAAACACAGGGAGAATATTTTTTTTTTTTTTTTTTTTGAGCGGTTTTGGATTTTGGAAAGGCGAGTATCATTAATGGATTTAGCTGGGGTGTTGCACTTTATTAAAATGAGCAGTGAAGTACTGTAGTTTCAGCCCAAGAAATACAGGAAAAATGCTGACTTTTGTTAGGTCTAGTGATGGTCTGTAACTCTAATTAACATTCTGAAGAATGGAACAGAGGTTTTTTTTATAACGGAGGGCGTCCCAGCCTTCTGGGGAGCCGGGTAAATCCCCTGGGCCCAGCTGAACAGAGCTTAGAAAAAGAAATTTAAGTAAACATCAGTAGTTGGATCCAGGTCATGAATTCCAAGAAATGCTGTGTTGTGTCTTCATTCTCTACATCTTAGTTCATATGCATATCCACATTTGGACATCAGCAGACATATCTATTTAAAGCAATAGCAGCAGACACGAAAGTTTTTGAGTCCCAGCCATGTCCATGATGTGTAAACCTTGAAGATGGAGAGCTTCATGGCAATTCTAAATGCTTGCATGATTATAAACTGAAAGACTGTCCTTATCAGCAAAAAAAAGGGAAACCAAAGTTTTTAGTCCCCTTCTGATAAAGACTAGATTTCATCTTCTGTTGCTAGTTGTCATAGAAGATCTTTTGAAGCAATAGAGTGCAATGATGATTTATGAGCAAGACAACTGGAAAGCTTGATGCATAGAATAGACTAAGGATCTCAACATGAAGATGTCCCCATGGAAGAGCCAATCTCTCACTGAACCACACTTGCAAGCTTCCAGACTCTTTCCTTCTTTAACTCAGATGTGTTTCAACTTTCATGTATTGATACCTAAATACTTGGATTGATGCAACACTTAAGGACAAAAGCTCCCAGAAGCTAATAATAAAAAGTATATCCAGAAACAACAGCCTTCAACTAATCATCAGATTGGGGCGTATGAGATAAGATTAAAGCAGAATGACGAGACACATGCCAATGGCAAATCAATAGGATGAGATGTCCTAGAATAGCTTGTTGGCTATTTTTTATTTTATTATTATTATTATTATTATTATTATTATTATTATTATATCTTTGACAGACCTCACTTTTGAAAGTTATAGAGTTGTAAGGTATTTATCAGGCATACAAATTTTGTTTTGGAAAAGGAGGTATAGTTAAAAGTATGCACTTGATGGGCTCCACATGAATTATCTTAATTTTTCGATCATGAACTAGCTGTTGGTAGCTGAAGATACTTTTAGATTGGTTATTTCAAGCAAATCAAGCATACAAGAGGCTTGATGAGGGGGTTCAAACTTGAGGTGGAGAAACGACACAGTATCTTCTCGGGGACAAGAATTGGATAATGGAATACGCCCGTAGCATTGAAAATCCCTAGGACTCACTTGGCTAGCTGGACACAGTACCCTCTGGTCAATTGAATATTAACTCTTATAAGTGATGGAAAAGTAGTTTCAGACATTAGTACGGGGATAAATCATTTTGTCCATGAGATCTCTATATTATATTGAATGACATGGTGGCCCTGTCAAACAAGATGAGCTTGGGTATCTTGATGGAAATATCTTGAAAATTATAGTCGACTGGTGATCTCACATTAAAATCATCTTTTCAAGTAACTATTAAGCTTTATCATCCGCCCACTCCATGTGCGAAGGTCTGTTGTGGGGATTCTCATCCCAAGGTGGAACCTTTTGTTGGGTGTCCATTTACAAATAATGTCGCCTCAAAACTAGGAGCGCGTGTCTGCTTCCAACTTGAACCCTGGCTTGAAACAGTCACATTCTCCATGCAACAACATTTATAAAGAACAGAGAAGTTTTCTGTCAGAAGAAGTATGCCTAAAGAGTTCACAACAGAGGGAACGGGAACTTGTATCGGTTCAAATTCGTATTCTTACTGAAGAGAAGGAATCAAGAAAACTAAAATTATACCACTGGAACAATAGATGTTCTAACAGAAAGACATAAAATCAAAATTCAAACTTCCAAATATGTGCATTATGTGTAGAGGAATAAGAAGAACAGACCACCTTGCCTTCACTGTTAGGAGACATCGGGAAAAAGACATGGTAACTTGTTGGATTCAATCAAAATGATTAACCAGATGAGTCCACAAAATTTGAAGATTTACCGACTTACTCTAGCTGATATTTCACGAGAGTTTTGCATGTCCTTTCACCGCATGCTCTTATTGCAGTCTGCCTGCAGCTCTGGTGACTCGTGCCATTTTAGTCTTTTCTTAAGCATTGTGGCATATTTTCTTCTTCTTTAATAAAAACATCAGCTATATCACAAAGTTCATATAAACCCTTGGGAGGGACATGTAAACTTGGTTTTATACAATCTGAGTTTCAAAATTCAACCGAATTTTGAGAGGATCTTAAAGAGGAGAGGGAGGAAGAATAGAAGATGAACAGTTAGAGGGAAACAAGAGATGATTTTCATTGCAGTAGCCATCTATAGTGATAAGTTTTGTCTTTACTAAACGTAGAAAATTATATCCCACCATCAACTCCAATCATAGTTCAATTACACACATCAAATCACAACTGATCCTATTTACAAGCTTACTAAAGAGTAAACTTTTGGTACTCTTGAGGTTTATGGTGAAAGGGACCATTCTCTCTAAGCTTTTTACTCTTTACTTTACATGATTTATGAGGTTCTATCTCTTGTTTGTCTTCAATTTTCTCTTCCATCTTTACTGTCATCAATGGGAGCAGGTGTCGGTGTTCACCTCGGATATATTGTGTTAGATATAAAAGGAAACCAATAATGCCTTCGAGATTTTTTACAATGATGCTGAAAGACATCAACATCCATTTTATCTCATAAATACACAAATTCTAGAAATACTTGGTTACTTGAATAGATATGTGTAAGATAGAAATTAATACTACTTAAATACCGACAGAAGTATAAAAAATGCATCCATTTTTTCTTGACAGCAATGTTAACATTTTGTTGTAACATGAGTTGGATATGTAAATTTTATTAACAAAAATTGGACTGAAATTAAAACATTGGTATCAGATATGGTACCTGCTAAGAAATTTATGGTGACTTCATGGTGAAAAAACGCATCCTGCCAATCAAGAAAAATAAAAAAAGTATCCCATTGATAACAAAAAAAAAAGTGTAAAACTTGTATATATATATATTGTGGTGTACCTTCAGCCAATATAAGAAATTTTTCTGAATACCTGTTTGTAATAATGCAGGACCCTCTAAGATTTATGCTAGCTGCTGGGACTGGAACTCTTTTTCTGGTGTCATTAGTTGTCCTGCGGATATATTTGGTATGCTCATTTCTATATTAAGCTAAGCATCAGCATCTTATCCTCATCTAATCAATCTGGGTTGGCTCTTTTTTCATCTAACATTGGAAATAAAAAATAAAAAAAATTTACTATAGTGAGTGCGTGTAACAAATCCCTTCAAATGGAAAGGTTTCCAGATTGAAATACTTTCACCATCTAATCAAGCAAGCAGTCAAAATCATGTATCTGTTCTACTTGATAGATCAATTGTAGAAAAGAAACAATGAGTTCTAAGAGCATCATGGGCAAAGAAATTAAATTTCAATATGTACGAATAAATATGGGAATAGATTTTCTTGTCAATGTGAAACTGTTTCCACTTCAATAAGCTTTCTAGTTTCTACTGTTGATTACATAGAATAAATAATGGATTTACACTTTTTCTGTTTCTCAAACTATGTTTGTGCCTTCATTGTGTTTAAGTAAGCAACCATATATGTGTGGATAAATTTATGGATACATTTTCATGTAGCTAAAACTTCTTAATATATATACACTTGTCTGCATTCAACACTATAGCTCTAAATGACAAAGTAGAAAACCCACAATTTCATTTATTTTAAAATGGCAGACTGCCAAAGCAATCTGCAGATGATTTTGCCAGAAAAAAAAAAAAAAAAAAGCAAACAGATAGTATCAGGTTATTTTTAGAGAAAGGGTATCAACAAGATCCTGCAATATCCATATTCAGCATGAGAAACACTAGACATGAAAGGTAAGTATCTTCAGTCTAATTTGATAGATGACAATATTCAATGGCAGGGGGCCCTATTATCAAATTCCTAAAAGTCCTGATGACAGAACAAAGGGTACACAAGTTTAAACTCAAGGCCCATGGAATGGATACAATGCATACTTGGTTGAAGATCGAAGAATCAAGCCTTCAATTTTAATAACAGCCAGACATATTTATCCTAAACTAACTTACTTTGTATAGAATGGAATATAGTTGTCATTTACAGTTATATTAATGCATTTAATTCACTATGCCATCTCAGTTTTTACATGTCTGGTTCTGCTGGTAAAGCTATTTATCCTTTCTCTATTGTTCATGTGGTAGGGCTGGAGTTATGTTGGTGACAGACTTTTATCTGCAGTCATACCATATGAAGAGAGTGGATGGTATGATGGGCAGATGTGGGTAAAGCCCCCCGAGGTACAAAATGTCATCATCATCTTCTTCTTCTTCCTTTTCTTTTTTTCATGTGTGACAGTGGTGTTGGGTTTTGGTTTTTTGTAATGAAATGTATTAAAGCAAATAAAAGGAACTGTACATCAGATTATGCAGTCCATTAAGGGAATATATTGCTACTGACGAAAACCACAGTTAACAAGGAAAAAAGTTGCTTCTATAATTAGTCTTAGACACTCTTTCTTTTGCTAAAGCATCGCCTTTTCATTCATCTTTGGAATGTGTGGAAAGGTAACATAAATCAAATAAAGCATACTTCTAATCTCCTTGATTAAATTAGCCAATCTCCATGAAGGACATGAGCAACCCTGAGCCCAGGTTAATGAATTAATAGACTCCACTTTATCATTTTTAATTGTTCTTTTATCCTAGCTGACCAGGACTTCATAGCAAGCGCCCACCCATATAAAAGATTCAATTGGTCGGGCTGGAGCGGATAAATGTGAGATTGGATTTGTTCTGCGTTATGAAAAGAATGTGATAGTAAGAATGTGATAGTAAGAATGTGATAGTAATACAGGAAAAAAACTAGGAAAAGTATGTCCATTAGGGACGCTTTGGAACTAATTCAAGAGTCCTTCAAAGGCATAATTATTGTGAAAGGAGATTCAGGTAATACAAGTCAATAGGCAAATGGGTTAAGAAAGACCCTTGGAGGTTGGCACTCATTTTCAACAAAATCCTATCTACTTGTGCAAATGTTATGGCTGTTTGTAGGTGTAAACAAATGAACTGCCAAACATTTTGGCTGAACAAGGAGTTAACAATGTTATGAGACTTTGTTGGTAATTCCCGTCGCTTTCTTCATTAAGAGTCTTTAAGGGTCACTGTAAGATGTTAAATTCTGAATTATATTATGCTCTCTAAAACAGTTGGAGGAAGTGTTGTTTAGTGCTGTAGAGTTGTCTTCTCTTATCACTCAACAAATCGGTTCACCATTCTTTCATGAATAAGATTATACTTTGTTCCATATTAAAAGAAAACGAAAAAAAAATCATCTAAAATGAGTAATAGTACATCAGCATAAACTAAATAATCGAAACATCTTAATGAAGAAAAAATCTGGATGCATTAAACAAGAGGATATTAATTCTCGACATCTCTTCTATTATTTTCTTTGGAACACCACGCTGGATAAGAATTATTCACTATTGTCTTTGCAATAACAATATATTGTATTTTTCTAATATTAGGTCCTGGCTCGTGATAGGCTATTGGGATCCTACAAGGTACTTGCAGATGTGCACTTTCTTTCTTTTTTACTTGATATGCATATGATTTCTGCATTTCATTGTATTTCCATATATGAGTGAAGAAATGTGATATTTCAATTTAATAATATTCTTCCTAATACTTAAGATGAAATAAAGCAAACATGATAATCAAGGGCGGGAGGAGAAAATTCTCCTGGGGAGCAATATGTTAAAAAAATAGAGGGCCTATATGTAAAAGTACCTTAGAATTAAATATAAAAAAAAAATTGTCCAAGTTCCACCTCTGGCTATAATTGCACTTATCTAGCTTTCAAACAGAGAATATTGACCTGATTTGTTTGAATATTGATAAGGTTGAACGTTAAAATGGAAATACCCAGAAAATATTCCTGATTGTGATGGAGGCTACTATTGATCCAAACTAACTGAACGTCAAGTGGACTGGACAATGCTAATTACTACAGGGGAAAAAAAATAGAATGAAGGTGCATTTGGACCATCACCACCTAGGGGTAACTCAAAATTGGTGTAAATTCAGAAGCACACCAACAAGGGAGAGAAAAAATACAGGCATGGGGTCCTTACATTTTACAATAGTCATACATCAATCCTCGAAAAGGTCAAAAAGTGCTACACATGCTCGCTGGAGCTCAAGGTGCAAATGTGCATATCTGGCTATATGTATGCATGTATGATTTAGAGTGGACAAGAATTACAATCTAAGTTGCAAGAGTAAGTGTGTCGGCATTTGATACCAATATAAAGTGACTAGTTTGGCAGACCACAAAACATAGGATTCATGGAATTAGCATAATTTTCAAATAAATTTAAATAAATGCTAATTTTTAAAAAGAAATAATATGCAAAACTACCATCACATCTTACTTTAAATAATCAAGTGATAAATATATCAATTTCTTAGTTCAATATCATAAAGAACAAAACTTGTGATCACATCTTATCAACTACAGAAGAGCTTAAATTAGCAACAAAAGAATACATGAAAAATCTGACACAATGTAGTGTGTGTGACATGTCCAACATGGGTTTTGCTCATTTCAAAGAACCCAAGCAATATGGACAGCAATCCCTACTTGATTTGGTTTGCATTCAAAGATACCAGATGATATTATATTAACTCATTTCAGCATATTAGTTCTCTACCTTTCTTTCCTTTTTTCTGTTTCTTTTTGGTATTATTTCTGCTTCGTGTTCTTTCTTTTGAGGAAAATAAACATCACTTTATTAAACTGTTGAAAAATATAAGATCCATATCTCTAAATCCATAACTTCACCATTTAATCATTATTAGGCCATGAAGTAAATACGCTGGTCGAGATACTTAGAGATTTGTTGAGATCCTCTGATGAGTGTTGGAGACTTGTTTATCCAGGTAAAGCCAGTGATCAAGTTGTTGAAACAAACGCTAGTCGGAACAGGAGTGCTCCTTGTTACAGCTGTATCATTGTTCATCTTTGCTACACCAGTTGAAGATTTCTTACATACTGTTTTCATTACAAATAATTCAAACATGGCAACTCCAAAGATCAAGGGGAATATGAGGTACAAATTTGTTTACTGTTTTAACTTCAGAGAGGCATTGAGATTCAAATTCACCAACTCTCTTTCTAGTGATTATCCTTTTTTTTTTCCCCTCTCTTAACCCCAGAAAGGAGGAGTTGCTAAGATTGCCTGTTGAAGTAATGGATGATGATGACCTAGCTGCAGCTGCCGCTGAAGCAGCTGATGGAAGGCCCGTCTACTGTAGGGATCGATTTTATCGGGCATTAGCAGGTGGCCAATACTGCAAATGGGATGATCTAGTTAACTAATGCATGAATAACTGAAAGTTAATTTTCCTTGTCAGAATATAAATGCTTTGCTGTGTAGTGAAATGGGGGAGTTTTGCAATCAATATCTTTATTCCTTCAAGTAATTAAGTTATTCTCCGATCTGGTTGTTGTGCTGTTCAATAAAAGGTGGAAAACCAACCTCATCATGAGTATTTTTAGAACTAGATGATTAGCAAATAAAAAAAAGTGAAAGACAAAGGAATAACATATGAAATGGAAAATTCACTTAAAAAAATACGAAATGGAAAGAAAACAGATAAGAGATCACTATAAAAAGAAATAAACATTGCAGTTCACATTGCTTCTACATTTACAATGATCGGAAAATAAAAAATATGAAATGGAAAGGTTTTCGAAGGGGCCCTTTGAACCTATTACATCAACAAAGAGATAAGCAAAATTGTATGAACAGCAACATTATGCTAAAGGTTCCACAGCTGAGCATGTTGCTAGAAAAGGAAAGGGGAACTTGGAACGAATATTGCTAACTGCTCCAATTTTCATCGACGTTTGCTACATGGTATACCTGAATTTTGCTGTTAATGTCTTATATAATAAGGATTTGAAATTCCATGAGCAATATCCATTTGACTTTTCAAGGAAATTTCATCAGAAGAGGGACGAATAATAGCACAAGAGATGAGCTAAATTCACATCGCACACATGGTGCAGCAGAGGTTTTGAAGTTAAGTCATTATGAAACTAATCAACACTGCTGAGCTGTAAAGAGCCTTCACGGTTCAAAAAGAATCCTGCCAGAGATATTCTCCTGAAAACAGTGTAGAGGGAATATTAGCAACACAAGTTCCAATTGTTGCAATAGAGTACAAGATCCAGGCCAACCATCAGGTCGGGGAAACCATAAACATCTGCTGCCAATGTTATACCCACCAAGGTGGGCTGCACACATATAATAAAAAGACACTGTTGGTTCTCTTTCCCAACTGTTCATTGGCCTTGGTGACAGTTGACCAACCTTCTCATGTTCAGGGTGGGCCTCATGTGGCGAGTGATCTGGATCTTGATTGTCTTCCACATGGTGTATTTGCTGCAAAGAGCCTCAATTGTCTTCATTTGCTTATTTTCACGTTGGTCTTCATAAAAAGGGCGTCATTGCAACCTTTGCCGGACTGTAGTCTCAGTCATCTATCTAGAGTCATCTTCAAGAAATCTTGTAGGAGATGAATATATGATAAGGAATCACAAGAGATCTTCTGGGGTATCTTTAGTTGCATTCCATCTTCCTTGTTGAAGATAATTTCACAGAAAAAAGGTAGAAGCATATGTTTTATTTTCAAATATAAAGCACTGCTCATATTCTATTCACACCGGTAGGCGGTAAGGTTATCCCAGTCATAGAAGTTTCTTGCACCACTGTAGGAGAGTAAATAGTTTTGGTTCCAAAATATCCCTTACTGTATGCTTCCTTCTTTTTGCATCTTCAAGGTCTAGAGTTCTATATGCAAGAGCCAGTAAATACATAGCAGGATGAAGTCTCCTACGCGAACAAAAATAATAAATAAATAACACAGATACCTTATCATTTCAATAAAAGCTCTAGCTTTTACCAAAAATAAATAAAATAAATAAATAAATAAAAGATATAGCATCCCAGAGTTTCTCTCAGAAAGATTATTCATGGAGTATGACAAGATTTCTCAACATGATTACAACTCAGCTAATATCTTCTCCAGTTCACAAGGGTATGGTTGTGGAAATTACTTTGCTAAAATAACGTGGACAAGAACAACAGATGAATTGGCCTCAGCATAGCGCAGGTCCAACTTTGAGTCAGCCTTTTTAAACCATGATATAAAATACTGCAAAAATACTATGGTCTTTGCTAATTAACATGCCAAGAGTTAAGATGTGTCCAACAAATAACATGCGTGTCAGACATCGAAAGTTTTTCATGAAGGAGAGTTCTTGTCCGATAGAATGAAAGCAGTCCTAAATGAAATGGACTTTTGGTATGCAGTAAGAAGTAACAGGATCTAAAAATGTTCAATTTCTCCCTTGTTGCCCTTACAGCCAATGCAGAGGCAGATGTGCTTGCAAAGCAAGAAGAATTTCATGCTGCAAATTTTGATACCAGCATAGTACCAAATCGCTTATATCAGTTAACTATGACCAAGACACATTGTGCAACACATTGGTTATAACCTCTTTTTTTTGTTGTTGTTGGCTGGGAAGGCCATTGATTGTAACTTTAATTGTAAAACCATAAAAGAAAAGGTCACCTTAGTTAAACGAATAAATTGTCAAATAATGCATTATTTTTTTAAAGGTCCAAGAGACTGGTATATATGGACGTCCTATATATTATCCTATATATTAACGAAATCAACTTACTTTTCTGAGTAATCGGTTGGATAGGTACCATCCCATTGCCTCTGGGATGGGATTGTCCTGCCTTTCTTGTCACGGCCAAACATTTCAACATACCAACCACCTATATCATGCATGCTACAACGAGGTTCAAAGAGCCAAAATCTGCAAATTAAACAGTAACAGATACAGTGTAAGGATATCATATCAAATGAAAAATTGCGTACGATTACCGTACAAGGGGAAGATGCCATATCCAAGGGTTTGTCATGAAACACAGAAGAACAACTTGGAAGGCAAACACAGAAACTAAATAAATCCCAGCATAGAGTACAACTATGAGATGCACAATTTGTGAATGTTCCTTTTTTTTTATCAATAAAGCACACTGTATTAAAAAAAGAAAAAAGAAGACTACAAACAAGCAGCCAAAGGCACGAAGGGACATAGGTATGAGAACCTTGTACCAAAAACACAAAAACTACAAAGCAACACTAAAATCTGAAACTATATCCACTTCTTGCTTGGCTAAAGCATCTGCCAGTGCCATCCCATTTGTGGACCTTCCCACATGTATATTAGACATTAATTGTCTCTGTTTTCTTTTAAGAAATGGATCTTACAGTTACAGTCAATAGTAATCCTCCCAAAAATATCACTGTATCAAGTTATTTGAACCCAGCTTCCAGTTACCAGCAATTACAATCAGAGAAACAAACTGGTATCTTTCTTCTTTTTTTTTTCAATGCAAGAAACAGGTTTTTACTTTTTGATGTCAAGATAGTACGTAACATTTGTCAAATATGGCAAAAGAGTATGTAATGATGATTAAAGATTAGTTGGATGATAAATTGCATGAGGGTGCCCTCATTTTCAAATATAGTGAGTTTCAGAAGGTGTTGTTGCTTCTGTCCAACCTTATATTTGTCCCTTTCTTATAGTTTATAAACCATCATTTTTTATCGTAGAAATAAATAGAAACGTATTAAGTTCTTACAGAAATAAATAAGATGGAACTGATAAACCATTGTCATGTTCAAGTTCAACTCCATTTCCATTTTTCTCTTCAATTCATAAGATAAAAATAACTTTGTCAACTATTAACTCATAATATTAAGTTGAATTGTGAATCATTTTCTTTAAAGATCTCAACAAATGAGAAACATGATAAGCTTGGAAGCTCATTTGTGTGAAATATACAAGTGAATATATAATTGGTTACAAACCCATATATCAAAATAGCTATTGATGAAACAGCTCAGCCTACTTGCTGGAAGGTAGTCGGGCTCTACTGCATCTGCATTCACAGGGTGAAACTTCATCTCCAGCTTGATACCAATGCATGTGCTTCACCTGAAATTAAGGCAATAGCACCATCCAGTCACGTCGGTGATAATCAAACCAAAAAACTCTAAGAAATCTATAAAAAATAAAAAATAATAATAATAAACCAAAAACTCCTCCCTCTCCAAGGTACAACTAAGACCACCTTGTAACACTTCCCCACCATGACTGCACTAGATCACATTTAAATCAATTAATTAAATTTAATTAGAATTTGTCCTTTTTCTTTCAATTTCAAACCTCTTTTTTTTTTAGAATTATATACCTTTACAAGGGGTAGGTTGAAGAGGACGTGGATGGAAATAGTAACAATAGATTTGAAGAAGCGCAACCTATATGAGGATTTGGCTTAGGATAGATTAGAATGGAGAAACATAATTCATGTAGCTGACCCCAAAATAGTTGGGACAAGGCTTTGAAGATGATGATAAATGATATACCTTATGATGAGTCTTTCTTTCAAATCATACATTCTAACAACTGCAAGTAATCTATAAAAAAATGACAAGTTAATTTATAAACTCTAATTAGTTTGTGCTTACGTAAAATTAATCAATTCATATTGTGTATGGAGATAAATAAAATGTTCCAACTCTGTTATATTTTCGGGACTTCTAGCAATACTGCTCCTCTATTGTTCCAGAGAATGAGTAAGATGGAAGATGACTGCAAACTTGCAAATTCGTAGTGCAGAATGACAGGTATAGGAGTTTAAAAACAATGATTGTTCCAGGGACAGGGATTTTACTGATGCATGGTGCCAGTTTACACGCTGATAAAGCTAATGGGAAAAGAAGCTGGGAAGCTCTGATATTTAGCATCTGACTTAAACAAGTTCATATCATGATATATTTTGAATGCATGAGATGCTACAATTAATCAGGAAAAGCTGGAAGGGTAATTCAATAATTAAAAATAGCCAATTTGTTTTTTATTCAAATTAAAATTAAAACAAGTTCATATCATTACATATTTTGAATGCATGAGATGCAAACGTTTAATAAAGAAACATCTAGAAGAATCATGCAATAATTAAAAATAATCTATTTGTTTTTATTTAAATTAAAACTGAGTACTGAGTAATTGAATAATTGAATCTAAAACATGAAGTGAAAACTATTCAAAAGCTACACTTATCCTGAAAAAGATGTAGTTATTGCTACAGAAGGAAAGGAACATAGGCAAACGAGCAGCATATCCTGAAAAAGATAAAGCTATTGTTATTGGAGAGAAGATATGCAAACCAGCAATGTCCTATGCTTCATTAGCACATGAGTTTTTGTTCCACAGTTATTGTAGACAAAGCAAGAGCTTTCTTCTGGATTGGTTCTGAGTCCAGATATGGTCCCCATGAAAATCCTTGATCCATCCGAAGAACCCAAAATGGGTTTTGGGAAACGTGAATGGCTGGTGAATATTCCATCTTCATCCAAATTCAGAAAAACATGTATGTGGTCTTGAGAATCTTGATTTTGAATCCCATTGAAATTTCTTTTGGGAGGAATTCTAGTTGCCACAGCAACTACTGTCCCAGATATATGCAATTCCAAATCTTTATAAGCATCCGACCCAAAGTCCTTATGGTCTCTGACTTGCGTCTGCTGAATCTCTGCATGCTTTAGAACTTCAGACTTCATGCTTATCATGGATGTGAAATGAGTCAGTTTCTCAAAGGAAGCATGTGACAATTCAGGAGCCTTATCCACTAGACAAACAATTCCAAAGAGATCCCGCCCCGAAACCAAGTGTAACACCTCAGGAATATCATAAGCAGACCTTTCCTCGGCTTCAAAACAGTCTGGGAGAAGATCCATAGACTCAATGAGCGGACCATAATAAGCTCTATGTATGGCTGAATAAAATTCACTCTCAAGTATATCAAAGTAGCCTGATCCAACAACAACCTTCTCCTGTGAAATAATATCATTTATCGCACATCTATACCATTTTAGCCATTCTACTACTTCAATCTGCTCTGTTTTTGTTACATGAAGACATGTATCTGTACATTCCTGAACCTTGTCTGGATTGCTTTTGTACAATCTTCTTCTGAGTGAATAAATACTGGTCATAGTGGGCTCTTTTCTCTGAATCTGAGAGAATCTGTAACCCAATACAGATGATAGTTTTCCAGTTAGATCTCTCCTTTTTTTTTTTTTAATATGCAACTGAAATGGATGAGATCTTTCAAGTAAAAATTTTGCTTCTAAGACAAAGAAATCAACAGTCACTATGATTCCCATCCACACATTCTTACTAAAATCATGGGTCACTATAATTCACTAAGAAATTCAAATTCTTACAATCAGCTTTAACCAATCTTAACAAACCACATGAAATATAAAATCCCCACAAATTGAATCATCAAGAAACGAAGAAAAAAAAAATCCTAAAAATGACATTGTACCTCGTAAGCTGCGAGGATTTGGACGAACCGTTGAGAGGCAGTGGAGTCTGATGCAGCTGCAACGTCTGGGTGAGTTTCTTTGGCCAATTTGAGGAAAGAGGCCTTGATTTCGGCCAAGGAGCTGCTCTCGGAAACCCCCAACACCTCGTAGGCGTTTTTGCCTGGGAAATCATCGACCCCTGAGTTGGACTCGGTGCTGAATCGTTCGCAAGTCCGACTCGTAAGAGTCAGGGGCGAGTAGTAGTAGAAGAGATAGAAGCAGCAAAAGGGCTTGGGAAGAAGGGGGAGAGTTTTGCAGAAATACAAGCGATGATGTTCGATTGCTCCTATGGCCAACGCCATCTGCTTTCTTCTTCTTCTTCTTCTTCTTCTTCTTCTTTCTTCTTCTTCTTTTGGTATTGTTGTATGTATGGACTGTGGGAACCCGTGATTTGCAACATTACCGAGTCCTTTTTCTTTCCATATGTTGGTGTTGCGAGGGGAGAAATGCAGTATTTAGATTGCTCATCGTGGCACAGCCTGCCCAGAATCGATGGCCTCTAATAAGCGCAAGACAGACATGGAACATAAGTGCCTAGCTCAACCGTACCCCCACCTAAAAATGATTAAGCCCAAGCCATCCCTTGATATAAGGGTTCGTAGTCCAAAATCTAGGGCACGCACATTATGGCTCAAAATCACACTTTACGTTTCATCGCATTGCGAATTTTTATTTAATCTTAAAAGAATTTAAAAAAAATATTCAAAAAGTCCATAATATTAGAAAATAATTTTTTTTCATTAGTGATAACATCCTCTATCGAGTCGAGCCATCCAATCTTTGACCAATTGAATATACTATGTTTTAGTTTTTAATATTTTGCCCCGTCCTCATAATTTATAGATCCATCGATATAAACCCAAGTCACTAAAAAATAATTATCATAATTTATATTAGCTTTGTCAAAGTTTCACTCTAATTAAAGTTGGGCTCACCCTGTAATGGACCATGCCACATTATCAGTTCCATAGGCCTACTGGAAATGGGATTTCAAAGATTTTTTTTCCTTTTTTTACATGAAATCAAGTTCATCAAATGTTATGCTTATTGTCCATTTATTGAGTTTTGATGGATGGTTGGTTGACAGAAACCAATTTAACCCTAATAATGTTTTGGCCTGTAGATGGTTTGACTTTTATAATATACTTGAGTTTCTTAATACTTTATTTACGTATTTTATTTGGATCAAGATAGATTATAATGGAAAAACATAATTCATATAATCGACTTAATATAGTTAGGACAAGGCTTTGATGATTATGATAATGATATCAATATCACAATTGATCCAACTTTTTTTATTAAGAGTGATGGATATTATAATGGGCCTAACTCTTATGGAAAAAAATTTATTTAGGGATCATTATTGAGAGAGATCGTATTTTTAGTCGCTTCAATTTCTTTTATGTGTAGTTCTCATTTAATCCTTGAAATTATTTTTTACATTGATTTTGTCCTTGTGTGCGTGTATCTGTGTGAAATGTCTTTCGATTTATTATTTTATAATAAAAAAATGTCTTTCAATTTATTGGGTGTTATAAACGAAAATGCAACTGCATCCATTTAGTTTAGTAAAATTTTGTTACAATGTTAACATTTCCCATTGACTAGACTGTTTTTCTCGGATGGAGAAGATGGAAATGGGAGCGAGAGGTGAGAGGAAGGCAGTGATCTCACATTTGTCTTTGGGTGAAGATCTGTCACGACCCGAACCCGAAATTTAATTACCTCGAGTTAACCGAAGTCGAAACCATATTTACTCCCGTGAATTTTAACACATAAAACTCACAAGGGATATAGATTACACATTATGCGGAATATAAAACCAATATATACATTAATTCCAAAATGTATGTACAACACGATCCCGATTATCACTTGCATATATAAAATAATGCAAGGATCATAGTATAAACGTATACAAAAGTTTTCATATCCATTTACAGGATTTACAACAAAATTCTCAAAACACAATACATGTTTTATCATTTCCATTCGACTAATCCGCCTGGCGGAACCGGAGTGGTCTCCTCCGCTGCCGGTGCGGTCGCACCAACGGTAGGGGCAGCTGAGCCTGTAATGTCATCATAACACTGGTGAATTCGACAATTCAGCAAAGTATAAACAGTGTTTTATGATCATACATGCTACTTGTAAGACAGTAAACAATAATCAGTAAACAGTTTTATAAACAAGTCAGTAAGGATCTTATTCATCCTTGACATTGATAACTTGGCAACTAACATAATATTTCCAGAACAAAACAAGTCAAGTGCCATCTTCCTTAAAGGAAGGATTGCCATCTCCATAAACAAGGAGACATTACCATCTTCTCTGTGGAAGAATAATATGTGGGATTTATCAGTGTCCGGGCCAAGAACTACTGACATCACCACGGAGTTCCGAAACACTCCATAAATAACTATTGCAGACAGTATCAATATCAGCTCAATGAGCATGTAGAAATCATTATGTAGTGCCGTGCCAATTCACATGTAATTCATGTACAATGTAAGTCTTTAAAGTTGATTACATATAATGAACGTTTACGGGCTAATCCTTATAGTTTCCGTAATAATTCAATTCAAGTGATTACTATAGTTTCCGTAATAATTCAATTCAAGTGATTACTATAGTTTCCGTAATAATTCAATTCAAGTGATTACCAACCAGATGGGTGTACTTCCAAGTACTTTAATGTATATGTGTTAATCGATAGATATTACAGTTCTTATGGAAAGTTGCACATTAAAGACCCATAATTAACCCTTATTGGCGGTATGAAAGTACAAACAGCCTTGAATAAATCAATAGGCTTCATATCTTGAGTTTCAGACCTGAAGTCTGCAAATACATCACTCTATTAACCCGTCGGTTCACTCATCGGTTGACCTTTCGGTCGACCAAGATGTACTTTTCGGCTGACCGATGGGTATCGGTCAAGTTGACGGTTCGAAAAACAGAGGCGAATTCTCTGGTTCCAGATGCTGTGTCGGTTCAGTCTTCGGTTGACCGAAGGTGTTCATCGGCTGACCGACCAGTCAGTCTCGGTTCAAAAACCAGAGACGTGTTTTTCTACACATTTTACACTATCGGTTAGCTCGTCGGTTAGCCCTCGGCTAACCGACAATGTCGGCTGACCGATCTCACACAGAACTGCAGAATTCATAAACGAATTCTGCTCTATTTCTACTTCATTCTAACATGCATAAACTTTTAGGAACCTCCTGTTCCCTTCTCCATACATCATTTAAACACAAGTATTACTTCTATTCCATTCCAAAAGAAAAGTAACACCCAATATCATCATTCAAAGAGTAAAAACCCATTTCATCAATTCATTCTTTTAGCTCAACATAACAAGTTCAAGAATTTAATTTAACCAACATGCAGTAGCCATTTGAGCATATTAACTGATTTATACTTGCCTGTACTTGTGGTTTGAGTTGATAATCTCCCTTAATCTTGTTTCCAAGAAACCCAACAAACAATTGATGGAGGAGATGACTTCCCAATTTTCTTTCTATTGATTCTCCTTAGCACAGATTGCTTCTAGGCTTGTAGAAGAGAAAATTTCTGGTTCTTTATAAAATCTTTCTTTAAAGCAAATCAAACAAAGAGAGGGAGAAGATCCATTTCCTCTTTGTCAATAGCTCCAAAGCTTCAAACCCATTTAACCCAACGAAGAAGAAGAAAGAATCATGAAGAAAGGAGGAAGAAAGAAAAACAAGAAAAGGAATGAAGAAACGAAGGTAGGAACCATGCAACTGAGTTCCTGTTGCATAGTAATACACTTGGACGGTACTTGCCTTGCATGTACCCTAACCCAACGAAGAAGAAGAAAGAATCATGAAGAAAGGAGGAAGAAAGAAAAACAAGAAAAATGAATGAAGAAACGAAGGTAGGAACCATGCAACTGAGTTGCTGTTGCATAGTAATACACTTGGACGGTACTTGCCTTGCATGTACCCTGAGATTGACATTTGGCTTCCCATTTTGCAACTTAAGCCATTTTCAATTCTTGAATTACATTTCAAATCAATGAAGACCTCATTCATTTTTCTTAAGTCAAATGCAAGTATGTGTATTATGAAAATGGATGTACTCATCGAGATACACACGATGATATCAAATTTCACCTAATTCGACAATATACACATAAATCTATAATTATGAAAAAGTCCCCACAATCACTAATTGGGGTCAAAAACCAATTTCATATCTTCCAAATCATTTCATTAATCTTAATTTAGTCATCTAAGATTAATTTAGACCATAGGGATTATTAATCTCATGTAATTTAACTAATCATATCTTAATCAATGATAATCATGATTAATTAAGGTTAAGCTCGTTTAACTCGGGGTGTGGTGTAACAAGATCACTGTTTGTATTGATGTTGATGTCTGTATTGTGAACTTGAAAAATGGAGTATTGGTGGCATTCTTTCAGGCCAGTTTCTATTGGTTTTTATTTGTGGTTTGGTCTGGAAATTGTGAGGTAGATTATCTTGACTTCATAGATTTACTAGAAATGTACTTCTAAATGCTGTGTCACAAGATTAGAAGATTGGGACATTCTAAATTTTTTTTATTTTTTTGAGACAGGCTTATAAATTTCAAATGCACAAAAAGATTTTAATTGGGTTGAGAGAAGGGAGCTATGAAGGACTTCTTTCCCCGGCTGTCTTTTTGGTCATTTGGAAGAAGAGGAATGCAAGATGTTTTGAAGATACAATAACAAATGTGGAGATCCTCATTGACCACTTAAACATCATCACAGCTCAGCCTCTTGGGTGTCTGTCATCCCTCTTTTTCACAACATTTCGATTGATGTGATTGTGCACAATTGGAAAGAGGTGGCTTTTTCACATGCTAAAGATATGAAAGCTTTAGCTCTTGGCGTGTTATCCTCTTGAGTCTTTGGTTTTGTTTGTTATTTTGTTGTTCTTTCTTAGTTGCTGTTTGTTTGAGTGGTATAGGCTGTTGGTTACTGTGTCTTCTGTGATCCTGTTCAATCCCTTATTTTGTGGTTTTGGGCGTTTAGCTTATCAACATTGCCCTTTTGTGCTGTTAAAGCTTAAATGAATGACAAGTTACTATTCAGAAATCAAATAAAATCAACTTCAAATGCACCATTTTTGAACAAATTGTAAACAAATGAAATTTCCTTTCTAATATGACACTTTTTTACACATCTAATTTTTCATGAAGCTTAGGTATGGGAGCGGATAGAGTAAATCCTAGAATTTGCGCATTAGGCCATTTTTGCCATCCTTTTGGTCATAACCAATTCACGCATATGTCATCATTTCCAATTGATTATTAGGACTTTGGCCTGTGTATATCACCAAATGTATACTGTATAAAGCTTCTATTATGAATGCCATCATAGTAAACTTGCATTACATATTAATTTTGAGTATTCCTAGGAACTCAATTTATTGTTATGAATATAGAAACAACAGTTATGTATACTTACGAATAAGTTGACCCTGTATGAAAACAACTATACTGCACCCAATGTGCGGAAGTTTTTGTACTAGCTTCTGCATAGTTGTCATTTTCGAATGTCTGAATATTCCAGAACCTTACAATAGGAAAATTTTGGTAGATCTTCATGTCAAGGATTGTGTCTATGATGGGTCAGATAACTGTCCTGTGTGAAAATATTTTTGAAAAATGAGCTCAATGTATCTTATAGGCTATGTATGCATTATTGTAACAAAAGTTGCAAGGAAGGCATCTGTTGTTTAACTTGGGGTTGTGTTTAGTTCATTGGTGCATTTAGTGGGGGTTTACATTCCTCAGTTGGTTGACCTTGTTTTGTTTTGGATGCAAGAATAGCTGGAATTTGGGAGCAACCTCACTTTATGTTATGTTCTCGCAGACTTGGCATTTTTATCTGTATGTGCACATGCAAGTAGTTTTCTGAGTTTTTTCCCAAAATAGCACCCTCAATTAAACTAATTCCCATAATAGCACCCATTTGAAAATAATACCCAGAATAGTATCCCGAGCCTATGTGGCATATCCAATCCTAATACATGACTTGGCTTCAGTGAAGACTTAAGTCGGTATTGGACCGAAAATGGGTTCGGTATTGGCCTCAAAATGGGTTCCCTAAAGCCCAAGTATCTGAAGAACACACACTCGAACCCATTTTCTAGTCAGGTGATGTGTGGAGGGCCCAAGTATCATCCAAATACCACCACCGGATGCTATCAATGTATATAGAATTACAATTAGCATGTCGGTATTTAGATCACTAATCGAGTTGGGTCTTGACCCCTCCCATTTGGTCCAGGTCTGGTTCTATAATTTGAGTTTGGGTGTATAAATAGATTCGATACCACTGACCCGTGTCACATTTTTATCTGGGTCCAAGTCCAGGCCCTTGATCTGGGTAACCTATGGAACAGACCTTTAAAAAGGTTTTTTATGAAGCTACTTTTTTTCCCCTAGAGCCTGTTACCCTGCCTCAACTAAAATTTTAATGCACTTTTATGAAATTAGTCTTCCTTTTATTAAATATGGAGATATAGAGTTTCTTAAAAGGATATGTATAAAGCAATGAAATCAAATTTACACAATATTAGATAAATATTCCATTAATATATTGTTTAGTCTCTATATTAGATCTTAGGTTAAAATTAATAGGCATAGAGACTTTACTTGAAGAAATAAACAAAAATATGAATGCCACTAGTGTAAATAATACTTTTACTATCAGAATTTATTTAGATATACTTTTTAATGAGTATTCTATCCAAATGGGCAGAACACCGGAAACAACTTATACCCCTCCCTAAACATAAACCGGGAAAAAAAAGCTTATTGGGGTCTTCTTAAGGACAAACAAAGTATGATTTGCATTCAACTACATAAATTTAAAGCAAACTACACAAAACTGCAAATTAGGTAACTATGATATAATCTATACTTGATTTCACACAATTAAAAGTAGTTTAAATTCTAAAAAAGGCTCATGATATTTTTAATATCACAAAATATCTTTATTACCCCAAAATAAAAGTAAAAACATAGCACAAAAAATCCTAATAAAACTTGTTTCATAATCGTGATGATATTTGTGACACTAGTGTTGGCTCTTACACCAACTCCATGAAACACTTGATGATCTCAGCCCGGAGTTTCGGTGCCACCACCACACTTCCATCCCCTTCACTTGCTGGCATGATGAATCCCCTCCCTTCAAACCCCACCAACATGGGCCCCACGTGTATCGGCTGGCGCCACCGTCTCATATCGGGTGCAATGGCCTTGTGTTACCGTTATTAACATGTATTAGGATTGGATATGCCACGTAGGCTCGAGATGCTATTCTGCGTATTATTTTCAAATGGGTGCTATTATGGGAATTAGTTTACTTGAGGGTACTGTTCTGGAAAAAAACTCTAATTTTCTTTAGTTTATTTTGTTTTATGGTGTCTAGTTATTTCTCAAGCGACAAATTTGTCATCTCTCCTATGACTGTGTCTGGGCCTATATTTCTGCATTTAGCTCCCTTTTTCTTATGGACTGTTGGACTCATGCAGGTGAGGCTTTGATGTGCTAAAAACCTACTAAGGAGATTTATGCCATGAAGAAGTTAAAAAAAAAAAAAAAAAAGCTAGACAATCTTAGTTGTGGACAGGTGAGTAGTCTTCTTGATTATTATAGAAAATGTTTGAAATGCGGTTCCACTTTCAAAAGTTTTTTCAAATCTCTTCTTCTCTGCTTATAGGTTTCCATATTCTTCCTTCAAATTGGAACATTTTTTTAACTTTTGTATGTGATAATATGAACCAATCACAGGTGAACAGAGTTAAGTCAAAGAGGATACATATAAATATTGCCTCTCGTATTGTTTTTTTCTGGAATAAGCATTAGTGGAACTGATTATTATGATAAGTTTTAAAAGGATCTTTTTGGGTTAGAGATGAACCACAAACTGGACGGTCTAGATGCATTGTTAGTGAAGTCGTATGCGTCATATCTCTATCTTCATATCCTCTTTGTAGGACTTTTGACTTCTTTTACTAGTTAGATGACCCATTGGTCTTTCGGAGTCTGATTGTGCCCAAAAAGGTCTAGGTTTGAAATCCTAGAGTTCCAACATTTGGAACTTTCTTTCTTTCAGATGAAATAGTTTTTGTTTCCTTTAGCTGGACAAGGACTTTTATTCGCTAGTAAGAGGTAGTGCAGAAACCAGAGGCGGCAAACCAAGTAGATGCCTTGTTGATACAAAACACATTTGAAACCTGATAAACCGGTGACACCCACCGCTGGCATACTTCATAACTGAAACATATGGATTGTTAAAGGAAAAAAAAAAATCAGCATGGATCTGTGACCATTCCCATTATTCTGGATGTCCTGACACTATCCTCTCCCCTGCACATCCTGCACGAGCACTAGATTCAAGCTCCAAAATACACATTCACCACCCACATTTACAAGTATTTTAAAAAACCCTATCACATTGATTGCTCACCTTCCAAAAACATTCACACGTGTATCAACATCAACCCGGCATGACAAGTTCTCATCTGTACCAGACCATATACACCTGTGCCACAATAGCATTGTATCTCTCATTAACAATTGTTTTTGGCAATTTTCATCATTATTACCAAACAAAGTAACTTCCAATTAGATTCAGCATTCAAAATCATATACATTAACAAAAATCATATTATAAAAGAATCTAAATCACATAAGAGTCCTCAACGTTTTAACACCGTCTTCTCCGCTCAAAATACCACTCAATACACTTGACTCACACAAGGAAGATTTCGGCCTTTTCTCGTACAATTCACGCTGATTGATGTACAGGTCAACAACTAATCTGCACCTTTAGTACATCATGTCTTGTTGAGTGAAAGCAATCTTTCGATTGAGTACAGCATGCTCTACAAATCCCATTACAAAAAATCCACAATCGTTTGAATTATCTTGTATTGGTGTGTCTTCAACATGGTGCCTTGTCCAACTTTTAGGGTCCTCCCATCCAAACTCAGCAAAGCAGTCGTTCAGCCAAATAATCTACATGAAAAACAAGCAACAGGTAGAAAAGTCTTACGAAGATACAAGTATTTAAATAATTTAGTTTTGAAGACTTACAAATTCTTTTGCTTTTGGCCATTGCCTTCCATCCATTGGCATGGAATTGAAAAACTCCCACTTTCCTTCTTTTGGATGTCCAATAATGACCGCAAAATGCTCAAGGTAGATTACCGGTATGACAATAACTTCTCGTTTCCTCATTAGATCTACCCTCCATCCGTGTTGACCAAAAATGTGTAGATAGGACTCTTTACTCTGCTTTAACCACATATCCTTCAAGGGGAGTGTAAATAGTAAATCTTACATGTGCAAACCATAAACAAGTGATGTTGAATCATGCTTGCTACTGTAAATTTGTTTGTGAGCTTACCGAAGCATTGGCATCAATAAAATACGCATTCGGTGCCTTTGCCTTTAGATTCACATCAAACCAGTTTTGCAATATACCCGTGTCCATCCATTCTCGCGATAGAAGTTTCTTTAGATTTTAAGGAGGGGGGTAGTACAGTAATTCAGAGAGCTCATCACTCCTGGAAAAAAAAGGCCTATCAAAATCATGCAACATAGAAGAATCATAAGAAAGAAGTCATGGTTACTTACTTTTTATAATAATCATTCCAAAATTGGTCAAGTGTTGTAGTCTCCTCGTCGGTCAACTTGTATTCAGAATTTCGGGGCCACTTGAAGGTCGTACTAAATCCATCAAACTTAGCTGGTCTTTTTTTTTTTCGGGTAACATTCTTCACACGAATTACAATCGAGGGCACCTTCTCAGTGGAAGGACCGATAGAAATGACCTTTTTCTGGATTATGGGAGGAGCGCTATCAGAAACCATATGAACTGGAGTTGATATTAATAATCTTGGACTCCTTCTTTTGGAGAATACAGAAGACACATGAACGAGACCGGACTCTTTAGAGGATACAGGTGATGAATGCTCATTTGAGCCAGTCATAGTTTGAGTTTGTTCCATTTTTTTTTTCAATATGGCTTTCAGCTTTAGACTCAAAGACTTCACCAGTGTTTTCTTTTTTGAGGTCTCCTCATAACCAAATCCTGCAAATTGGTCTTTAACAGCATCAATGAAGTGTTCAACCTTACTCCAAACTACACGCAATACTGCATCGGAGTTCATTTCATCGGCTCTCCTTTTGTTCCCCTCCATGAATTTCTTAAGGTCTTCTAATAAAAATAAAACCTTCAAAATAAAACTGGAGTGAGTAACAGAATTTATAATGACATCAATTATTAACTTCAATCATGGGAAAATCCAATTTACTGGCTTTTGAGGGATGAGTATTTCATCATCTCCTTTGGTGGCATGTGTGGGAGTTAGCGGTTCATCATCGACTTTCTCTTTAAGGGGAGGAGCAATCCGTAACCACGTCACCGAAGCATACCACATCGTATAACTATCCTCGTGCGTTGGTGAAGCATCAGATTCCCCTCTTACCACTGTCTTCTCCCTTGTTTCCCAAATTGCAATGACTTCTTTCATGGATATCGAATAATCAGCTACAGATTTCTTCGCTTTATCGGCTCTATCGAAAGGCATATGAAAAGGGACGGGGACCATCTGCCTTAAGCCAAATTGTCTCATTACCCTCTCTGAGTTGTGCCGCTCGACTATCCAATAGAAAATCATTGATGTATTAGATGTGAAGAGATTCCTATCACTTTCATGAACCACCTTTGTCAACTTATCGATGATTTCTTCATACGGAGACCATATAAACTGCAAAGTAGAAACTGTTGTTAGTCAATTGTTCATGATTTGAAAGAATTGAAACAAATAGATTTTTATTAAAGGAAAATATCAAATGTACGTAAGAAAACTCACCTATTCATGTTTCATATTGTCAAGCTAATCCCGACGCTCCTTAAGATTTATGGGAGGCCTGAATTTCAAAATCCTTTTTATCCATGGTCTATATAGAGGGAATTCAAAATTCAGTCGAATATCCATATGATGGTCATTCGGTTGCACGAAGGCCATTCTAGAATATGTCCAAATCTGTAGATAAATAGTATATGGAAGTCAAACCATTAAAAGTTCATATTTGTTAAAAAGAAAACAATGAAAACTAATTTGTTACTTGCAAAAGTTGCACGGGACCAGTTAAAGTATCGGAAGAGTCAATCTCAATCTTTTTCTTGTCTTTCTTTCCCTTTTCATCTTCATTTTCACCGCCCGAGCTGGATAACATTGCTGCCTTGCTTAGCATTCTATACAAGTTAGCCAAGCTTGCAAGGCCCTATGCATATCTCTTAAATTCCTTAAATAAGCTCAACAACCATGCCGGGGCTGATGTACCGGATGAATTGCTCACAATTTGACCACCAGCTAAGCAAAATAAATAGGCTCTTGCCTTACATTTCTCCTCATCTGAATTTTTTTTCATTTTCTTCTTCTCACCTTTACATATTTCCTTCATCCATGCAAATTTGATTCGTGTCCCTGTGCTGTCTCTTTTTGGCACCGGGACCTTTTGGAGCAAATCTTTAGATAATTTTACAGTGTCTCTTGTGCTGTACAATGCCTTACCCGTCACTGCCGGGCCATCTATGGGAAGCCCGTAGACATAAGCCACGTGCTCTAAGGTGACCATGGCCTCTCCACAAGGTAAATGGAATGTGTTAGTTTTGGGCCTCCATCTCTCCACCAATGTAGTGATCAATGGATGGTCTATTGTCATTCTAGAGATGTTTGAGAGTTGCTCCAAACCACACATACGTATATATTCCTGCTGTCTATGTGTGAGCTCCCTACTAGAAAAATCGTGTGGGGTTGCAATTATTCTTAAGTTGTCTCTTTCCTATAAGACCAATTCATGAAAAGAATTTAGTTTCAGTTATGAAATGAAAATGAGATTATTATTTCTCAAATAAAAAAAGATGGATACGCACCTCTCCATTCCAAATTGCCTCTGAAATGTGTTGTGGTTGTTCAAATAGTAAAATGTCTTCTTTTGTCGACCCATCGGCAGCCATCTATATAGATTAAAAATTCACAAAACACATATACATATTAAATCCCACTTAATATGTTATATGTAAACTCATCTATGATATAACCTTAACCTGTATGTTTATATGTAAACATCCATTCCATGAAAAATGCACTTTGAACCAACAATCGGTAACAATCGGTAACTCGTGCGTAGTAAGAAGCCTGAAAAGAGTCAAAACCTCCTTTGCATTTTGTACTGGTGATGAGTCCTCAAAAGCACACATTTTCATACACATTTTGGACCAATTTAAGGGCTTAGTAATATTAAAGAGCTTTATTTAGTGTCAAATCATGTTTTTATGTTTTTAGGGTCCATTGTAGTGCTTTCATGCGTAATTTGCTAAAAAATCACACTTTTTGCATAAATTCATGAAACCTGTCATTTTTGGAGAATTATTTTTTGGAAAGTCGGTTATTTTGGGTGCATCAAGTAGGGTCCCATGCATCGTCCATTTAAATTCCTTACATAGAATTATTCTTGAATCCATTTGTTTTAATTTGTGTAGGAGAAATCAAGAATGGGACCCACATTGGTGAAATTTGAGAGAGATCAAGGGTAGGACATCTTTCATAGTGGATCCACATATCTTGGTATTTTTGGAGAGTTTGAAAAGTCAACAATGAAAGCTAGATTTGTGATCTCAAGATCAAGAAAGAAAACTTCAGATTTGGTAAGATCTGATTCTTACTAAGTTTGAAAACTCAAAAATCAAGAAAGGAAAGTGTGCTATAAGAGTTGACTAGTCAATCAAAGAAGCTTGGAAGCAAACTAAAGATGGAAGGAGAGTCAAGAAACAAGGAAAGAAAGATCCCAAGATCCCTTTGGACGTCCACATGGGTCCCACACACCCCATTGCACAACTAGCATTCCATATGTGCACAAGTATTCTCGGATTTTTCAGGGGCAGCAAGATTAAAATGGTCATAACTCTTAATCCAACCGTCGGATTGGTGCAATTCATACACCGTTGGAAAGATCTTTTCGAGTAGATATCTTCAGAATCCAAGATTATGTCAATCGAAGCTAAAATGAGGATGATATGGCCTCTGGAAGTTAGTGCTGTCATTTCTACTCGGGATTGCATTTTTGCACGTGGAAAGCACCAAGAATCTCTCTCACGTTGCTATTTCTTTGAAGACTTGTTGGCCAAGGAAAGGACTTGCCATACAAACAAGATTGCATGCTACAAGCTTGGAACAAAGAAGGAAAGAAAGGGAGCAAAAATCTATAAGTTGAAGGCATAAGCATCCATCTCCTCGTATGGGAAGATAGACCAGCTCTCTTTAGAATTACTACTACACTCCATCTTCTTCCTCTCTCTCTTTCTCTCCATTGAAGTCCTCAAGGAGATTTGGCCCAGAAATCACACTACACCCTTGGATTTTTCATCTAGAAGAGGCTTCTCATCCTAGTATGTAATTGTCTTGGTTTATTTTTTTTTATCTTATGTAAGACTTTGCATATTAGTAAAAGTGTTGCTTTCTCTTTTCAATTTTCTTTCTTATCCTTGGGTGATTGGTGCTTGTTTTATGTTTCTTTTCTTGTTGGTATTTGGATTGACGACTTAAAGGCCTTAAGAGCATGATTCAAATTATGACCTCGCTTAGAAAAGAATTTTGAAAGAGAAGAATACATTTCCACACATTTAAATTTATGTTAAAACCACACATTTAAATTCTTGTTTTTACAACACATTTAAATTCTTGAACTTTTATTTATTGTCTTTATTTTTATGATCAATTCAATTTTATGTCTATTTTTGCAAAGTTTATGTTTGGAACTAGATAGCATGGAATGCATTGCATTATTAACTTTCTAACTTAGGTTTCTTTTGTTTCTAGTGTAGTTTCTTATTTTTAATTTTGGTATTTTTTATTCTTGACGTTCTAACTTGTTTGTTCTTTTGTAGCAATTTTAGTTTTTAGTTTAGGATTTTTAGATTTAGGAAGTTTTCTTTTCATTGGATTGTAATTAATGTAATTTTTGGAAAGTAAGAATGATGGTTGTAATTTTTTTAGTTTTTAGGCTAGATTTAGATTTTTAATTTAGGGTAAGTACAAGTTGAGAAGGAACCTTAGTTTACATTGCTCCCTGTGGATCGACCTGGTCTCACCAGTTTTATTACTACAATCGCACCCTACACTTGGGGTCCGATCAACTGGTAGGTTAAAAAAAAAAAACATGGTGGTAGCAGCATACCTGGTTGAGTAATGATATTAAACCTTGAAAAATGTGTTACCAAACAGCACCAAAACAAATAGGTAGAGAGAATAATGAGAAAGAATGTAATTTGTTTAAAGATGTTTCTAAATCGGATTTGTACTGGGTTGTTAGCGGCACCTCGATGTAGCCATCTTTTTCCTATTCAAGTCTGCATTGTATTGGTTTTTGTAAGAAAAATGGCCAGTTTCCTAGCAAGCTTGAATAGAGTACTTGCATGCATAATACATGTGGAGTAATGAAATTCTATCTAATACGTGGTCACCTGGGAATAAACTGTATCAAGCAGGATTGGGACTTTAATATAGTGTATGTTGTATTTTGGGTCTACATGAATGGAATTATATAGTGGCAATCTAATGAGGTATTGAGAGAAATTTTTTATAAATGGAAATGGATGTGCAACTACGTATCAAAGATACTTTTCAAGATAGATTTAAAGGCATAACAACCTCAGACCTTGAGTTCCTCTTAAATTAACAACCTCAGGCATAACAACCCGATCTAGGATGCGTGCATCTAGTCAACTGGAGTCCAAACAAGAAAGCTATGACAATGCGCAGGTATTCTTCTCATCACATTTCAGTTTCTGTGAATTCCCATAGTTTACTGTGAGTGTATTGTGTTCTTTCCTCCAGTTCTGATATCAGTGGTGGTTCTTGTCATTTGATCATCTCAAGCACAACGAAAGTTCTTTCCTGACCAATGGAATTTTCCCACAGCCTTGTCATCCATAGTAAAATTTCCCGCCTTTTTGGGCTTTTGATTTGCCTGTGATTTTAGCTCAGTGATTTGGGCTTGGCCTTGGGCTTATGCCTTATGGATGTCTGAAGGAGACTTACTATTAGGGTAATGATGGTCACATTCAGTTTGGGTTGTTTGCAAAGGATTCTCCACCAGCACCATACATTAATCAGGTTAAAAATGTAATTTGAAGTTTTTGAACCCAGGCTTGTGGTGTTGGCTTCTGCCTTCTAGTACCTGTTTATTAATCAGGTTGGAAATGCAATTTGAACTCTGAACCTAGGCATATGGCGGGAGTTGGGTTCTGGTACCTGCTCAATAATCGGGTCCGGACTTGGGAATATTGTAATTTGAACCCAGGCTTGTGGTGTTGGCTTCTGGTTCAGTGTGTTTGATCTGTTTACATACTTGGTATGGACCCTACCATAATAACCATGACCTCTTCATTTATTGTGCTGAAATGTTAGCCTGGGTCACGAATTGCCCCCCGATTGACTGAACACCTGACCCAATATGTTTAATATGGACACTCACACTGTCCAAATAGACTGAACCTGGGGCTAACTTCCAGGCCCAGATTGCGGATCTTGATTTGAAGGTCAGAGCTGATGATTAAATTGGCTTGTGCTTTGAAATGATTGAGCTTTTAGCCCGTTCACAGTCTAGTGAGTGGTATGCTATATCCATTCTAGGTGGTTGGGAAGTAACATTGATTGTCCATTCCTCTTGCTGATTTGTCTGTCCCAACTGTTTTCTCATCTGTCCTATTATCAATATCTTTAAACCCTGTCCCAACTGTTTTCTCATCTGTCATATTATCAATATCTTTAAGAGTGGTGCTATTGGCACCACACTTTCTGCTATTGGCACCGCACTACAAGACAAAAAAAAAAAAATTCCTAAATTACCCTTCCTCCCTCCTCCCTCTCTTCCCTCCCTCCTCCTCCCTCCTTCCTCCCTCTCCCAGCCTCCACCCTCATCCCCCTCCCCTCCCCCCCCCCCTCCCAGTCGCCGGCGGGGAGGGAGATCGGCCGGCAGCCGGCGGCGGAAGCCCCCAGCCGGCTGGCCTCCCTCCCCCTCTCTCCCTCTCCCTCTTTCTTCCTCTCTCCCTCTTCTTTCCCTCTTCTTCCTCTCTCCCTCCCTCTCCTTCCCTCCCCTACTTTCTTCTCCCTCCCCCTCCCCCTCCCCCTCCCAGTCGCCGGCCGGGGGGGGGGAGATCGGGCTGCAGCAGGCCGCCTGCTGCAGCGCCTGCTGCTGCAGCCCGATCTCCCCCCCCGGCCGGCGACTGGGAGGGGGAGGGGGAGGGGGAGGGAGAAGAAAGTAGGGGGGGGAAGGAGAGGGAGGGGGAGAGGAAGGAGAGGGAAAGAAGAGGGAGAGAGGAAGAAAGAGGGAGAGGGAGAGAGGGGGAGGGAGGCCAGCGGCCGGGGATCCCTCCCCGCCGGCGACTGGGGGGAGGGGAGGGGGAGGGAGAAGAAGAGTAGGGGAGGGAAGGAGAGGGAGGGAAAGAAGAGGGAGAGAGGAAGAAAGAGGGAGGGGGAGGGAGGCCAGCCGGCTGCCGGCCGGGGCTCCCTCCCCGGGCTCCCTCCCCGCCGGCGACTGGGGGGGGGGGGGGGGGGGGGGTTGAGGGGGAGGCTGGGAGAGGAAGGGTGGAGGCTGGGAGAGGAAGGGAGGGTTGAGGGAGGAGGAGGAGGAGGGAGAAGGAGGAGGAGGGAAACAAGGGGGAGGGTAGTTTAGGAAAAGGTTTTTTTTTTTTTTTTCGCGGTGGGAAGAGCAGAAAGTGTGGTGCCAATAGCACCACTCTATCTTTAAAACAACTACTCACTAGGCGTGTGTGTGTGTGTGTGTGTGGTGGGGGGGGGGGGGGGGGGAATCTTCCTAAAGAGAGCGTCGGCCTCAGACGAGGCTTGTTGCTCTTCGTTTTCCGCCAACAAATCACAGTTGCAATCTTCAGCAATCGGATTTTATTATTTCTTTTAAATATGTTTGACAGCGGTACCTATTGTAGCTTTTCCAACATAATATCCTCATGATATATTTTTATGGTACAGTTTTGTAATATCTTCATAGAGAAATGGTTAAATTATTAATTGTATTGATGACCTGATTATACATGTGTAACTCATCTTTGTTTGGTCTGATTTGCTCATATTTCATGACCCTCCGCTTCAAACATCTCTCTGATGCTACTTCTTCTCATAAGGTGCCCAGATAACAAATTGCACAGTAATCTTTTAGCTTAAGATGTAAAAAGTATTATTAGCTTGTGAATCTTGTGTTCCAGACAGTACAGAGTACTCGATTTACTTAAAACGCTTATCACATTCATGATGTTGGTTTCGCTGTTTTCTATTTAGAATATTGCCTGGCCAAATGAGCCCCAAGGATTCCTGATACTTCTGTTTAGAATTTAGATACTTCACATGAAATAGAGCGAACGGTTGGCATCAATGAACTGTACCACATCCCTTGTATCCCCTAATTGAGTATCATTCATTTCTCTCTCTCAGCTAATGTGATTGGATGGGCTCAACTGTTTAATTGATGGAATCATGGGGGTGGGCCCACTCGCCGAATAATACTGTGCGTGATGATTCCAGATTAAAATAATCATTCGCCGAATAATACTGTGCGTGATGCTTCCAGATTTAAATAATCATGATGGAACTAGACATTAGTATCACCTAATGGAATTCTTGGATCCTCTGGCTGTCTTGCTGTTTCCATGGCGAGGGGACTGGAACTCTGGAACTCTACTATGGGGCTCAGTATTATATATGTAAATAGTTCAAAATGAATTCTCTCTCTTTATTAAATGTCTCCAAATTTTACTCGTGTAGGAGCTGTCCCATGTAAATTGAGTATATGATCAATGATGTGATGATTACATATGTTTAATTTTATCAAGAATAAAATTTGCCGACGTTCTATGAGGACCTATTTTATAAAGGGAAATATTCAAGTGAGAACTAGTTCTCACTTATTAGTTCTCACTTATTATATGAAATTTTTTTTTTGCGGAGCCCAACTAGCAACCCATTCAAACCTAACAACCAATAGGGAACCCCTTGATAGTCACTAATTACAAGGATTGGCATACATCTGAATGGACTGAACCGTTGGATAGAGGGTTGAATATTTTTTTTGAATATGAAGTCATTAAACTTGTGGGCCATGGATGAAGGGGTTAAGGACATGAGTTTGGGGTCAAACTTGATACTTGAGGTGGTCTCACATAGATCTTTCAATCCCTCCGTCCGATCCCTAAGTGGGACTCATAATTAGGCCCCACAAAAAAATTCTCATATAATATATGAGAATTAGTTCTCACCTGAATATTATCCTTTTATAAACTGTAGGTCATTCAATTTGAACTATTGAGACACTTGGACGATGGGGACTTGCCAACAATGCTCCCCTATCACTACCACGACGGTTGAATCATGGTGGCTCCACTCATTAATAGTGAAATGGCGACCGGTCAAAATCTGGCCTTTTCATCATTCAGTGGTGCTAGTTATGATTGGTGCATTTTGTTGGCTCTTGGTGATCACATTATTGGACAGGTGTGTCCCATGGATGATTTCATCAATGGACAGGTATGGCCCCATCATAATTTCAGGTTCTGAGAGATGCACATACCTTGATTATCTCAAAGAGTTGAATGGGCCAAGGATGATTACATCATTGCTTGGTTTGGACTTTGGAGGGGTCCATCATTGGGCTAACATGATTGCATCTGAAGGGCATTGTCACACCTTGGTCAAGGAAATATCCAGAAAATATGAAAAATCTCTTCTTTATCCGTCATATGCTAGTTTAATGGCTCTCAGAAGCCCAAAACTGTTCACACACTTATCAATCACAGTCCATACTACAGTTATAATATAAGTGGACCAATAATTGCAGACAGCTAATGAATCCAAAAGATTCCATTCAAACTATATGAGCTGCTAAAACCTCTGGTGGGCATGGCCTGCTAAAAAAAAAAAAAACTCTGGTGGGGGTCCAATCTCAACAATCAATCCATTTCATTGTCAGACAAGAAATGGAGATTATTGAACACAATCACTATCGACACCAACCAAACAAGGCCATTGACAGTTAACTTCTGTTATAAAGTGGATCAAATAAATTTGGAAGGTATCCTCTCCTTTGGTCTAATTAGGATTTAGGCATTTTCACACTTCAGAATCTCATTTTCCAAGTTTCTGGCATCCAGATGATGTCAGGACTCAGGAGATCCTCAAACTTTTGGAGTTTCAATGGGTTCTTACCAGAAAACTCCATAACAAAATAAAGCAACTTAAGTTTAGGAAAATATAAATTGAAAGTTTTTGGCAAACTTCTCGAGATCTACAAGGAACCAAGCTTTCAAGTTTGAACCCATGGCCTTCTTTAGTATTCCTAAGAGGATCAATGGCTCGGATCTTGATACATGGGCCCATAAAGCCCATAAAACTTGATAAAATGGCTCATATTTTTTTAGATATATCTCGAGATCCATGATAGATCAACGATTCAAATTTGAGCACGTAATCGGGTTTGGACTGTTACATATTTCCAACGGTTCAGATGGTGATTTATTGACCCAAAATTCAACGAAAAAGTAAAAAAACTGGCTGTTCAAACATCACATGTAAACTTCTAACATATTGTGGTCCTATTCAACGGTCCCAAATCTTTATCATTTTCTCTGTATCTGGACCAAATCAGGGGCTGGAATTTACAGTCATAGCCGTATTCAATATTGAAAATAGGATTAACGGGCCCACAGAAGTCCAAAAACTTGATCAATGATCACGCGTTTTTTCACACATATCTCGAGATACGCAACAGATCAACGGGTGAAATTTCTTCTACTAGCTTTTTTTGGCCTTCTTCATGAGTCCAACGGTTCAGATTATCCTTTAGGGTCCTAGATTTTTTAAAAACAATAAGAAAATCGTGATGCTAATACTACCGCCTCAAACACTCCTTCCGCTTCAGTGTGTTGTGTCTGTTTGAATTCTGGCCATTTCTGTCGTTGAGCAAAATAGAGGCAGGACCTCTTAATGAGGTTTGAAATGGATGCTGCTTAATGTGTTTTCAAACTGCCTTAAGCGAATAAGAGCATGATAATAGAGTTGCCAAACGGCCTACAAGATACTAAATTTAAGTGAACAATTTTTAAAATCTTGCATTTTTCTAAAGTGAGGGAAGTAGACCTGGGTGAGTTAAGGGACCCTTTAGGTGAGGAAAGGAGATCTAGGAGGAGGTAAAGAGCTCATGGGTAAGAGAATGTGGCATGTCCAGAGTCGATCCCTAGATAGCAGGTGAGAACCGACACATCTTACCATAGTTTAAGATGAGTTCTATTGATTTCCTGTATTTGAACATCAGATCGAAATTGCCACTGTATCTTACTGAAGGTCCTCTTTTTCTTTATCTTACTGAAGGTCCTCTTCTTTATCTTACTGAAGGTCCTCTTTTTCTTTTTTCTTTTTTCCAGTTGACAGAAGTGTTTCTTTTACCTAACAAAGATGCAACAAGAAATTACAAACAGAACATCTATAAACAAAGAGACTACAGGATAAACACCTCAACTAGAGAAAAGGATAGGGATCAAGAAAAAAGTCCCTTGGTACCAATGTGACTGAATGAATTTTGTCGGCCACAAATGCATGGTTAGTGAAAAGGAAGACTAATGTTTGTGGGCAAATGTCCTTTCAAATGATGCTTAGGTTGGGAAGTAAAGGATACTTCCAAAGTCGTGGCCACCATTAAATGAAAGGTCTGTATCCTGTACTGTATGAAGCAACCAAGAAACAGAGAAACAAAAAGTAACAATAATAACAATCACACCAATGTAAAGGCTCCATGCATTCAATCCTTTTTTAGTTTCAGCAGCACCCCATTTCAAATTACTAAACCACTGTAAACAAGGAAAAGCCCAATAAATCACTTTAAAACACAGTTGTAAGTTGTAACTGTCCAGTTGGTTCCCACCAAATGAACAGCTACACATATTTTTAAAATCATGTTGGAGAATCCTAAGTACTGGAAAGTATTAGATGATTGAAGAAAAGAACTGCTTGAAAGTCAATAGTACCAATCTTAATAAAGTTCTATAAATAAAATATGAAAAGTTAAAAGAGAGCTGTGGCTCATAATCTTTTCTTAACTCATAGGTGATTTAATAGAGTTTTAACTCGTAACTGTGTCAGTTAGGGAATTCTTTCCTTGTTTTGGTCCCACCATTGCCTATATGTACACCAGCTTAAGTTCTAATCACCATCATATACTTCTGAACCTTTTGTGCGGTTTGTAATACACCCAGTCTTCTGAGTAATTATTATAAATTTATCGTTTCCCACAAAGTGTTCAAAAGTACTATCAGAATGTGATGATACATTTTCCGATTAGTGTTAGACTAAAATTGGGTGCCCTCTTTTCTAAATACGCTAAGCCTCTTGCGTCACGTAAAGCTGAGAGGTCTTATGTTCGACACTTATCTTTATAGGCCACTGGTCATAGCTTTATGATGTGGATAGGAGGGTTTGCATGTGCCTCTAGGGATTAATACTTGACAGTCTCGAATCAAGTGTCCCTTAGGACATGCTTGGCAAGCAAATCTTTAGGGAAAAGGTTTTGAGTTTCTCTAAAGTTATGGTAAATCCATGTTCGACAATTATAAATTTCTGAAGATTTGGACGAATGAAAATCTTCATTTGATAGGATTTTCAGTTCCGGCTAAGATCAAGATGAGTCAGTGCCCCCAGACCATTCATTCGAGCTAATATAGCCGTGCCAGTCTTAAAAATCCTATCTCACTTAGATGTAATTGCCGGTCTTAACAACCCTATCTCACTTAGAGTAATACATAGTGATGTTGAGTGCTGAGTCGCTAACTCAATGCTCATGACTTTTATGTAACTAATTTTTAATTATATAATGTTGGGTTTTGTCTTATATTCAAAGTTTACCGAATTGATTTATTGGGTTGGCCAATTACCAACTTCAAAGTCATTGGTACTTTAGTAATTGTACCTTGACTTTTTTGGGGGCTAAAAAAAATAGAGATTTTATATTGATGTGATGAGATATGAAGATCGAGAAGACATGAAATGAGGTAAGGGAATTAGAGAGATTTTGGAAGAGAAATAAGGGGATTGCTAGGACTCTTCGCTCTAGTACAGAAGGGAAGGGAAAAGAAATGGGAAAAAATGCTTTTTATCATTTAGAAATTAAAAAGGGTTGTACCAAAACGATTCAATCGAGTCGACTGGATCGATTTGACCAACTCACCCAATACATCGTTGTGCCGGTTAAGACTTTACTGGTACCTGGCCTAAGAGGCCTCCGAGTCCCGGTGGGCTAACTGGATTAGAAACCCAATGATACTGAGTTGTTTCAATTTTGACCGGGATTTATAACCATGACTTACAATACAGACAGACCATGCAAAGCTCTTTCTCCTATTTATTTACTCAGGACAATAATCCTCCGCTCATAAGCGGGCTCAGGTACAAGCATAACCGTAGTGCGTTTAAAAAAAATCAATAAAAATCGTGAGTTCACCCTCAAAATCCACATGAGAATCTTTGATTTGCCCCCACCAAAAACCAAATTACCTATTAAGGTCTGCACCCTTCAAACGAAAATCCTGAATCCACTATTGCCTCCCCTAAAGAAGAGTTGGATGTCCAAAAAGATGTGGTCCACGCATGATGAGATTCCCATGATGAACAATTCAGATTCGTATAAATATGGACAAAGAATTGCTGACATATTAATGATAAAAAGTATAGAGCACTCTTCCATTATCCTTTTATAATTAATTCAATTGAGATGAGGCCTTGCAACCTCCTCACCCTCCAATTAAAAACTTTCAAAATAGTGTACCACACAGTCTACACCATACCACTACCACTGTTATTAATATTATTTGAAATGAAGTTTTGTAGTCCCTCTCAGAAGAAGGGACGTTAGGGCAAAATCTCTTCTTCCTTGCTATGAGGCCTCTCATATAGCAAGAAACGTGGGGTGGTTTTAAGAGGGTGACATCTCACCTAAGCAGACACACTAGAACTTCTCACCCACCTTTTATACTTCTCACCCACCTTTTATGGATGATGTTTATGCTTTATATACTTACATGGATCATATCAGCGAAATTCCTAAGGGCCTAGTTGGATAGGTAAAAATATAGAATAGAGTGAAGTTAAATAGGCCCTAATTCACTTACCCCGTTTGGATGAGTTTGGCCTAAGTAGATGAAGTAATGTTGTGAGCCACATGTACTCCATTTCACTTCAACTCTAAATACTTCTATTTCCTTGAGTAAAAGTGAATTCTACTCCAAACCTTAACTTCAAAATAAGCATTCAAATGGAGTGTAGTGAAGTACTCTACTTTAATTTCAACCTACTTCTCTTCACTCCACTCCACATATGAAATCCACTTCATTTCACTCCACTCCTCATTTATCCAAACAGGCCCTAATGTAATTCACTTACGAGTCAGTTTGGCTTTTACACATGTGATAGGTAAATGTTTATATGGGGAGAATTCTTATGCATCTATTCATCACCGTAGGTGAGAGATACTCCTCCTTTTAAAAAGTTTCCTATGTACTTAAAAAGTCACTTTTGTACTTTATGATGAGGGATAGATACACTTGAATATTTTCCATGGTCATATATATTACATATGCAAATATTATACACGAAATACATTACCAAGTTTGTCAAGATCACCAATATTTTCACATTACCATTTGAGTACATCCACCAGCGTTAAAATATGTTTGGACTTTTTTGGAAGTTTTTCATAAATTCTTTAAAATCCATAAATAATTAACATCGAAAAGCGGATTTTCCTAATATTTTCATTTATGAAAGAATATTGAATGGTTCGGATCATGATTTGGGACCCCAAAGAAGTGAAGAAAATTGGTTCCATAAGTTAGGATTTTTTTTTATTAATTACTCAAAGTCTATGAAGACAGAAGATAGTCAACTTCAAGGTGTTGAGGTTTATTAATTCAAAAGAAAAATGAACAATTTGGATTACATTTATGTGGCCCACATGGATGAAAAAAAAAAGGTCTCAGCTATGGCCCACACGAGAAAGAAATCATTGTATGGAGACTGCACTAGCACCTTTTGCAAGAAAGGCAGGTAAATGATTTTACCACCTATTTAAGTGCATAAATTTTGGTGTGTAAAGTATTTTATTTACACACCATTTTCACATCATTTGCAAGCAAATGTGATGCTGTGTAGCCACTATAAATGTAAATGATTGTAAATTAACAACCCTTCTAGTTGGGATCTTCTTTAAACCAGTCTGGGTCCAGTTAGATTCCGATTGATAAAAAAGTGTGGTTTTGGATCCATATAAGTTCCAATCCGTGGTAAATTTACAACCCTTCTAGTTGGGATCTTCTTTAAACCAGTCTGGGTCTATTTAGGTTTCGATTGATAAACAAGTTTGATTTTGGGCCCATATAAGTTCCAACCCGTAGACTTGAGACGCCACATTTGAGCCTTTAATGTTGTAAATTATTGCTCAAAAACAACTTTGGTTGATCATTTTTATATTTAATTTTGAAGAAAGTAGACTTGATACATATTATATATGAAAAAGAAGTCGAAACAATTTTGGAACTGAATTCTAGTCCTCTAGTTGAAATCAGATTCGAGTCCTCTTATTGAAACTTGGTCTAGAACTAATACAACAGGTTCTAAGTCAAAACCAAAACTGTAATTTAGAAATAAATCTGTTTCGAGTCCAATATAGTTCTCACCCGGAAACAACCCTCACCCCTACTGTGATGTGACCCACAAACAAGAAGAACCCAGGAAAAACACACAATTTCTCCATGATATTCCATTTTGTAATGCATGTGAATTCCATGTGTCATTTTTCTATTTTCTTCAGTCGTTTTCTTTCATTTCCAATCAAACAAACAATCAGGCCCACGATTTCAATAGTATAATATATGCCAATTGCCATGCATGTGGTAGACGAACGTCATAGGTCGGCAAAGAATGCAACACTTACATGGGCCACCGGAATTTGTGTCTATGCTGCTTTATCTATAGAGAAAGCTAATCATCTAATCGACCTGCATAAAAGCCCACCTTTGCCTGATCTTAAATGGATACCAACATTGAATTTCACTCCAACTGTATTGGCATACATTGTGGATCAATCGTATGTAAAACGCATGATCTGAATGGAGCCTACTTTTGCTTGATCCAAATAGACCATACATTATGGATCAGTCGGGAAGATTTGAGAGCACGCATGTGATAGAAGTATGTGACGGGAGCAAATTGACTGAAGCGAAGGTCCAAAATTTTAAAATGAAATGTTGAAACCAAAGAATCATTTATTATCTACGTACATTCATTTTAATCTCAGAAGACAAGTCCAAAGGACCCCACGGAACCTAGCATGTGTGATATATCTTGTTTGCAAAGTGCCAAGAGTGGTACATTTTCCACACGTATGCCAAAAGGCAGGGACGGGACCACGTATTATGCATGATTTGAGCAATAGTGCCATTTTCCTTTTTTCCAACTTTTCTGTCACGGATTACGTTTCAGGAATCTTTCTCAATATAATGGAGTAATATAATGGAGTAAACCTTACTCATGTAAATTGCTATTAAATGCTATTAAAAACCATCTTGTGGGGAGAAGATTCCTTCACATTCTAGATAAGATTTTGTGAAAATCCAGATCAATCCAAAACCAGTCCAAGTGGGCCACCTCATATATAAATATACTGATTACAATAATATTTAATCCCAGATATGATGTGTTTGTCGCTGCCCACGTTTATTTATTTATAGCTTAGGCCTGCTGATGCTCAATTACAATTAGTGAGCTTACTTCGTTCCAAACTGTCCAAATCATGGGCCCAATGGTGTATGATCCACAGCAGAAATTTAGGTGGCTACCATTGCCATCCAATAGGCAGCAATGAAATGAAATCAATGATCAGAATAGAAATGTCGAAGAAAATCCGGATTAAACAAAGCTATTAAGAACAACAACCAACAACAACAACAACAACAACAAAGTTAAAATATCTCACCAGGGTGACTGTTGGGGCATGCTCATGGGCCCAAATGGTTCTTGAGGATCGGCTCATGTTAGCGTTGGCACATACTATTTAGTGTATAATGTAATATAAATACACACTGCTGAAGAAAAAGATTCAACATGAAATGAAATTTTCCATGACTTTGAAAAGATGGGAGAGTCTCCCACTAGAGTTAAAAGTTGTCCCGTGACTGGCGAAGTTAGGTTTGAATGCCATGTGTTTTTCTGCCTGCTTTCACTCTGGTGCCTCCCACCGAAAAAGTAGGCATCAGTTCTGTGGTGTTTGAGTGATTACACCTGACCACTACCTTTTCCATCCAGCAAGAGCCAGACTCCGATGCTTGTCTTTCACCATTTGCGGGAACAATTTGACAGTTTATCCTCCACATGTATGGCGTCATCCATCATAGATGGACACAGATCACATAGATGCAGATTCTAATTGGGAAGTCAAACTCACCCCAAATGGAGCAGACTCACTCTTGTGTCAATCACAAGTTAAAAACTCCATATTTAATTTATGGAGCAAACCACGTATTTAGCATATGATCAATCCAATGGTAGGACTACGGAGCTAGAATTATTTTGAGTCTATGCCGATTGCCGACCCACGTAAGGCAGTGTTTGGTGAAAGGTTTCAATTTGAAATAGCCAAGCACTCTTAACCAACGAGGGTAACAATGGCTTTGTAATTGAGGTGTGGGAAGAGGTACAATGTTCTTGTACCTTGTTATTCTTTTTTGTTTTTCATCTTTGTATTGCTTTCTCCTTTTAATGAATTAGTTTGTTACCCACCAATTGGACGGTTCAGATCATCAACTGAAAGTAATTTCCTTCCGGAGCCAGGGCCAAGACAAGGGCAGTCTGGGTTCTGGCACATACGAAGAGCAAATTGGTTTGTGGAAGATGCACATGGGAGACTAACCCAACCACACTAATAAACAGTAGCCCACACTCAACCATGGTGATAAAGAAGTTTAAAGCCGAAATGAAACACGCATATGATGATGAAAGCTTCAGCCCGCTCTCTCTCTCTCTCTCTCTATATAGCTGGCTTGTTTTTTGTCCAAAAGCAATCTTCCAAGAATTAGACAGCGACTGGCTCTCTATTTCTTATCATCCCACCGTGATTTCACACCAAACGGGGCTCCTTCGTTCACACACAACACAATTCCCTTGAATCAGTAACAGTAGTAGAAGAAAGAAGATGGACATGGAGAAGCAGAGAATTCTCCTACCATCCCTTCTCCTCCTCCTATGCTGCTTGCACACATCTAAAGCAGCAGCAACAGAGAAGCAGCAACAGCAGAACAAGAAGACTTACATCGTCCATATGTCGAAATCTCATATGCCTGCAGATTTTGTTGAACACAAACAATGGTATGATGCGTCTCTCAGATCGGTGTCCGACTCAGCTGAGATTATGTATACCTACGACACAGTCATCCATGGATTCTCAACACAATTGACAGAAGAGGAAGCTGAGGCGCTCGAAAAGCAGCATGGGATTGTCTCCATCTTGCCGGAGACCCGATATGAGCTCCACACAACTCGAACGCCAATGTTCCTGGGGCTAGACATGGCGGCCAATATGTTTCCATCATCCACTTCCGAGGGCGATCTCACTGTCGGAGTATTGGACACAGGAGTGTGGCCAGAGAGCAAGAGCTTCGATGACACCGGGCTTGGGCCGGTGCCCAGCAGCTGGAAAGGCCAATGCGAGGAGGGGAAGAACTTCAAGGCCGCCACAAACTGTAACCGGAAGCTGATAGGTGCAAGATTCTTCTCCAAGGGTTATGAGGCCATCCAGGGCCCAATTGATGAGAGCAAGGAATCAAAGTCTCCTCGCGATGATGATGGACATGGGACCCACACATCGACAACAGCTGCTGGCTCAGCAGTGTCTGATGCGAACCTGTTTGGGTATGCTCCAGGCACAGCACGGGGGATGGCAGCGCGAGCCAGGGTCGCTATGTACAAAGTCTGTTGGATTGGTGGGTGTTTCAGCACTGATATACTAGCTGCAATGGAGAAGGCAATCGATGACGGAGTCAATGTCCTTTCACTCTCACTCGGGGGCGGGTCGCCAGATTATTACAGGGACAACGTCGCAATTGGCGCCTTTGGGGCAATGGAGAAAGGAATTTTTGTATCATGCTCGGCTGGGAACGCCGGACCTAGCTCATTCAGCTTGTCTAACGAAGCGCCATGGATAACAACTGTTGGGGCTGGAACATTAGACCGTGACTTCCCAGCATATGTTAACCTTGGGAATGGGCTGAATTTTACTGGTGTCTCCCTCTACAATGGGACAGCGCTACCACATACCTTACTGCCGTTTGTCTATGCTGGCAATGCAAGCAATTCCACCAGTGGGAATCTATGCATGTCGGGGACTTTGGTGCCGGAAAAAGTTGCTGGAAAGATTGTCTTATGTGACCGGGGAGTAACTGCTAGAGTTCAGAAAGGAGAGGTGGTGAAGGAAGCCGGTGGTGCAGGAATGATTCTAGCAAACACCGACTCAAATGGAGAAGAGTTGGTGGCTGATGCACACCTCTTGCCTGCAACAGCTGTAGGTCAGACATCCGGAGATGGAATAAAGAAGTACCTTTTCTCCGATCCTAATCCGACAGCCACAATTATGTTTGGAGGCACGAAAGTTGGAATCCAACCATCCCCAGTGGTGGCCGCATTTTCTTCAAGGGGCCCGAGCTCAATCACACCTGGGATTCTAAAGCCAGATCTAATCGCCCCAGGTGTCAACATCCTAGCTGGGTGGTCGGGCGCAGTGGGCCCTACCGGACTATCAGTCGACAATCGGCGGGTGGGATTCAACATCATTTCTGGGACATCAATGTCATGTCCACATGTGAGTGGACTGGCAACACTTCTCAAGGGTGCCCACCCAGAGTGGAGTCCAGCAGCCGTCCGCTCTGCACTCATGACCACTGCCTACACTGCCTACAAGAATGGAGAGCAGCTACAGGATATAGCAACGGGGAAAGCATCCACACCATTTGATTATGGAGCAGGCCATGTAGACCCACAGAAAGCACTCGATCCTGGCCTTATATATGACCTCACCACTGATGACTACTTGAATTTCCTCTGCGCCTTAAATTACACCCCTTCGCAGATTACTGTTGTCTCAAAGAGGAACTTCACTTGCAATGACAGTGTTAAATACTCCGTTGCTGATCTCAACTACCCTTCCTTTGCTGTCCCTTTCACAACCGGCCTGGGAAGCGAGGGTAATAAAGTAACTGTACTAAAGTATACAAGAACTCTAACTAATGTAGGTGCTTCAGGGACGTATAAGGCTTCAGTATCTTTTCCGTCTGAGTCAGTAAAGATTGCAGTAGAACCGGCAGCTCTTAGTTTTAGCCAGATGAATGAGAAGAAGATGTATACAGTGAGCTTCTCAGCAAGCTCAATGCCATCTGGTACAAAAGACTTTGGGAGGTTGCAATGGTCAGATGGAAATCATGTTGTTGGTAGCCCAATCGCAATCACTTGGACGTGATCCTAAGAAGAAAGGAAAGAAGCAAGAAAGCTTTGTCAATCAGCTCCAAGAGTGCTTTGTATGTTGTTAAGTTGTGTATTTGTCTTCCGGCCAAAGTCGGTCATAGTGTGATTAATCGGGAAGGGTAAATGCATGAAGAATCAAGAAATGGGATGTTTTATCTTTCTCGGTATGAAATGTAAAAGAAATCAAGGAATGATTCAGATGGAAGTTAAAAAGGATCAATGATATGAGTCATTTCTGATTGTTGTTTATGTTGTTGTCGTGTGTCTGCATTCTTTTCTCAAGGTCTGTTTCACTAGTCTGCATGACTCTCTTTAAGAAACGAAGAAAAAAAGAAAAGAAAAGAAGTCTGCACAACTATCAAAGTCTCATGGACCCTGCCTTGGCTAGTGGAGAACAATTTTGGGACACTGCCAAGAGTTTCACAATCACCAGTGCGCACAGATATCAGAAGAAAGCAGCCATCCCACCGTAACCATGGACCCATTCCTTGGCCAGCAAAGAATACTATGTCAATGCAAGAGAGAAGATATGAGAAACAGTGCAGCAACCATTAATAAGCACATTAAGTGGAACCACCACCAATTAGGAGCCAAAAAAAACAAAATAGTAGACATTATGCAGGAGGAAAGTTGTTGGTAACTTTATCATCTCAACCACATTCAAAGCCAATATGCTCTAAATAGTTAACAAAACTACAGTAGTGGCTGTGGCCGGCACATTGAAGACAATGTATTCCATATTGGTTTAACATTAATGGAACTAAGAATGTTCAAGAATAGAAAGACACCCATGTAATCGAATCAGAAGCTGGTCTGCCCGACCATTGTATGCATGTCAGCAGGCTCTGTTCTATTCCTGTTTTAGTCTACTCTGACAAAAAAAGTATGTTTAAAAGCAAAACAAGATTTTTAAAAAATGATAAATAAAAAGATACTCTTTTTTTTCTTTTTCATATTTTTAATCTCACTTGGATGATAACCTAAGACAATGATTAAAGAAAATTAATATTTAAGATGGAAGAACAAATCCTCGATACAAGGCACAGTCTACATACCCCCTCTTTAGACAGTACCTCATTCATTGGCTACTTTACTAATGTAGGTAAAGAAAGGGTTCAATCCGTTGTAGTTCAGCTGCTTAGGGACGTGTCGTGTGTGGATGTGTGAGTCCGAGTCCCATGTAAAGCATATCTGGTGTGTGTGGAAAGAGTTTACCCCAGAAGACTCCTAAAGACTTTGATACAGGCCTCTATGGCTTGGACTTAATATGGACACTAAAGAAATTACATTTCTTAGCTCACCTTCTACCATTATATTCATAGCGAAACATGTTGAAAAGATCCTCAACACTTCCATAAAAAATTTCCAGCCCTGTCCAGCTGCCTACCTTAACTCCTGACCTTCCCCAATTTACCTATGAAAGAAATATTAAAGTTTAATAGCTCACTAGGGGGTAGTTTTACTTCATACACTTTTCACCTCACATTAACTACTATCTATATCCTTTGCCAAAATATATATATATATATATATTTATATCTTCCACGTTCTCACTATGTCCATCACCATAACTTTGGAATGCTTCCTTGCATAAGGTTCACTTAAGGCATTTTGATTCAATGGAATATTAAATCCAATGGAGCCCTCAGTGTTCAATTTGCCATTGTTTCTTTGTTTCCATACTTCTCTAAGAAAGGTAAAGGAAATCATAGGCCTATGGAACCCCTAACTTAGGACTCCCTATGGAAGTTGAAATGCCCATTTTATCTGGACAAACCTAAGCATATAATTCAACCTTTTTATAAAGGGGGAATTCCTTCCATTTTGCACATGAAGAATAGATTCGCCTACTTTGCAACGGATAACAGAAGGACCACCATTTCTTCAACCTTTTTTATGCATCCATTTCTTCTATTTTTAATAATTTCTTTGTCAAGTTGATATAGAGTGATGATTTTGTTTCCCATCTTCCAATTTCATCCATACAAGCCTAAGCGAGCAACTCCTCTTTTCTCGGTTTCTCTACTCTTGCACATGAAGAATATATCCACCCACTTGCAACTGAAAAAAGAAAAGACCAGCATTTGTTCCACCTGATCTTACATGAAGCACGTATTGCTCATTTCCAGCATTTCTTGGTTCAAGTTGATTTATTGTGATGGAGTTTGTTTCCCATCTTTCATCTGGACAAACCAAAGAATGTAATTCCACCAGTACTGCACATGAAGAATATATTCACCTACTTGCAACTGATAAACGAAAGGACTGTCATTTCTTTCACCTTTTCACATGAAGCACATATTGCCCATTCCATTGTTTCTTAGTTCAGTATATAGATTACAGAATGATGAATTCATTTCTGAATTCCAAATGTCCCATAGCCTCTCAAGTCTCAACCCTAGATGATCCCCCTACTGAACACACAAACACATGACTAAGCTCCATTGAAGCATCATGGATCAAACCTGGGCCAAAACAAAGTCAACCAGGCTCACTCTTAAGTCTTAACCTACTCAAGTATACAATCGGATAGTTATTAATGCATAACTTGGTCGAACACAGCTGGACTTCATAAGGACGATTCCTGACTGTATCATGTATCAACTTGAAACCAGACCAAGTTTTAATCCCCCGAAAGTTTTCAGTGAAAGCTTTCTTGGTTATTAATAAAAGATGCATATGAATTGGCAACAAAAGAGAGTCGGCCTGGTTTCAACCTTTTTCTTTATCTGTTGATAACAACTTCACTAAACGTGAAATTTACTCAATCGAGGTTCAAGCCCAAGCCATGATGGTATAAACCAAAGGTTGGATCATATTTTACAAAAGGTGAGATGAATTGGAGCATTGGACAAACTCTGAGGACAGGAATAAGTGTTTATGATGCAGATCCAACAGGCTTGGTCGGGAGGCAAGCCCCTTCATAATTCAATCAACAGGAAGCTCAAATTGATGGCTGCAGCAATTGGTTCCTCTGTTATCTGATGATGCATATAAAAAATTAAAGATCATTTGGGCATTTTTTTACCTTTTATTTTTTGAATGCTAAACAATGATTTTATTAATAAAGATAGCCAAATCGCACAAAAGCAGTATACTGAAAATCCAAAAAACCAGCCAAAACTGAAAACAGAAGCAACCAACGAAATCAAAGGATAGTAGAATCAACATACAATATCATCAAGCAAAGATTTGAAACTGGTGGATGCAAAATCTGTGCAAACAATTGACAAAGAGGTTGAGAAGTGAAATGGTGGTTCAAATAAATTTCTATGTTCTTAGAAGAAAAGGTCATGCCCATGGTCATATATGATCGAATGATTTCCTAGGAACCAGTCTAGATTGCTTATAAAACCACAGAACTAACCACTTTCATTTTAAGGCATAAGAAATGGACAGAGACATATGAAAAGGAACCAATAGGAAACAGTATTTAGCTAGTTAAGACCATTTTATCAATTAACTTTTTTTTTTTTTAATGGTAACTTTCATTAAAAGGAAAAACAGTACAAAAGTCTTCTACTGAACAGGAAAGGAAGACAGCAAGAAGAACAAGGAAGCCCTACATGAGACCACCTACACAGTTCATTTTTTTCTCTTTTCAGCAAGGAAAAGTGTCGCACCAAATGACAGAAGAATGGATAGCAACGAAACTCAGAACAATTTTCCTCTTCTGACGCAGAATCCTCTCGCCACACAAACGCACCCCAAGTAATTTGGCTGAAATGCACATGCTAAGAATGATGTGTGGAGTTACAAGAAAGGACATAATTAGGAATAGAACAGAAGAAAACTAATGGTAGCTGCAATGGAATCAAAAAAATCAAGGAATATCTTTTGAGATGGTTTAGGCATGTTTATAGAAGGCCATAATCAGAATCAGCCCCTGCAAGATGGATTGAAGGATTACATGTTGAAGGTGTCAAGACATGGAAAAGACAAGAATAATTACTTGTATGAATGAAATGAATGTCCTTCAAAAGAACTGTATTAACAGATGCCCTTGATTTGGGCTGTCAGTCTGTTTACGAACTAAGTCTCTAGAATGTGTTGCACCATAATGAATTTCTTGGATATGATACACCATAATCTTGGGAATGATAAACCATATGCTACACTTTAGTAGCATATATAAAGGATGTTCCCTGTCTGGTTTTGTACTCTGCAGCACACAAGGAACTAGGAGAGGGGGGTGACCGATAATGACCCTAGGTTAAGTAGTGAGCAAAGGCATTGGGCAGAAGCCTGTGGCATGGTGGATGGTGTTCACAATTGCATCCTTGAGGTTGTGCGTTCAAGGAATGTTAATAATAAAAAGAAAATGTACAGTTACTGGGGATGCCTTTAACAGGGTAGAACTCACAAAGCCGAAGTAGAACTGCTAAGGTGAGGATGAGAATAATGATGGATCTATGTAAAGAATTAACATGTCTAAGGGAAACAGACACAACAAAAATTGGTGCTTCAAGACAAAACCCATACTCTTCCATAGATAGGGATTTTGATCATAGCCTGTTTAGAATTTTAGAGTAAACTCTTTTAGCTGATGCTAAATGAAAGGGATAACGTCCCAATGATGATGATAACTTAAGTCCCTTACTAGTTAAAAATCATTAATGAATAGACTTGCATGGGAATTTTAAAGAAAAAAATTTGACGTCCAATAATAGTCAATGTGGAATATGGAATATCTAATCATGTGTGGCATGAAGAGACATTACATGCTTTACAGTGAGCACTTTTGAACCAATCAAGATTTAAATGATATAAGTAACACTCTGATGTTCAGAAAAATAAAAAGATGCAGAAAAGCATGAGGTCACACATTATAATAAAGATATAGGCAAAACCTTATAGCAAAACGAACACTAAAGAATAGGCATACCATTAGTTTTTTTTCTTTATCATTATGTTTGAAAGGCATACCATTAGTTTAGGCCAAGCACTTGCAAAGTCTTCTCTGTACTAGAAGATCCTTAATCCCCATCAGTAGGCTTCCCTAAAAATGTTTTTCTCTCCATTGAGAAGGCAAATCCACCTGTTAACTGAAATAAGACCAGTCATGACAGCATTCTGATGCAGTTGGATTGTCCAAGAATGGAGGCATTCCTCGGCAGTAGCCAACACTGCTCCTCAGTGAGGGAAAAGAACCCTAACAAGATGAATGTCATAGAGTTTAAGGAAAACAACTGCACTAAGGCAACAAATAAAAGTATTCTAATCAAATATCCAAACCAATCATTCTAAAACAACCAAAACAACCTTTCTTGTCATTCAAGCCAACAGAAGGTATATTTAACTTTTTTCTAGATGATAACTTTCATAAAAAAAAAAAAGAAAAAATATTTCTACAGTATAAGAGAGAGATATTGAGCAGCCAACACCAACAAAAACATGGAGGAAAACACCAAAGATGACAAAGTTAATTAAACATAAATGTCAAAATAAAAACAACACATTCAAGAGCAAAACTCCTTCCTTGGCTAGTGCGTCCACTGTTTCATTAGACGAGACTTATGTCAGAGATGGAAACATTAAGCTTTCAAGCCATATCTACAACCTCTTCCACTTCATCCAATAGCGTCCATAAAAAATTGCAATGATCAAATACCATCTAATGATGCACTGCGAGTCCCCTTCCACCATCAGATCACATAGATTGAGCCTCTCACGAACCAGTCCTTGAAGCAAGTAGCTCCACCTTATTTCTAAAACAAAAACCCACTGGGTTTGAAAACATAGCAAACTAGCAGCAGAAATATCCTGGACGATAGCGTCGACAATTGCCTGATCCAAATTACCCAAAGCATTTTTACAAAAAGAGCCTTATTCTCCCTGAAGTAGGGGACCAAGAAGGCTTGATTTGGTGAGAGCATAGTTGTGAAACTCGTTTCGTCTTGGACGAAAATCCTGAGAAATTTCGTTTCAGTCTACACTCTACATACCAAGACGAAACGGTCCTATACAACTTTTCAGATAACTATTCGGCCAATTTTGGTCAATTTAGGAAATTTCGGCCGATTTCGGTCAATTTTGGTGGATTTCGGAAACTTCAACCAAAATGATTTTTGTTCAAGGACTTGCTTCATTTTTTTTTTCCTTTTCTTTTTCCTATGCCAGGCTATTGGTCCAGTGAGGCCCACCGCCCATCTCATTGAAATTTGATCGACTCGGTAGGCCTCACAATATTTGAGCCCTAAACTAAAATAAAAATGTCATTTAAAATAAAATTCTAATCAAATTTCTGCCTGTATATATATATTTAAATTTCTATTTTTTTTTCCGAAACATAAGTCTGAAAAGTTACACTGAAGTTTCTGAATCGGCCAAAAAATTTCGTTCGGAGGCCAAACCAAAACGGCGTCCGAAATGAATTTCACAACTATGGGTGAGAGACCAACGATGAGAAAGCCTATGTCCTCCAATTTGAGATAATTTCCGAAATGGCAAAATCATTAGAAGGGAAGGGTGAGATATCCAAGATTCAGCAACATATCTGACCTTATCAATTAGGGTTTCCATAAAGGAAGATTTACCTTCAAAACACCTAAGATTCCTCTCCCTCCAAATAACCCAAATGCTGCCAAGAAAGATACCCTGCACATAATTTTACCCCTCCCAAACCAACAAACGACTTCCTTTGCACATACAACAAAAGGAAACGATGAGGGAGAACTCAACTACATTCAAAGTTTCAAACCAGCCAAGAACAGATCTCCAAATTGCAAGAGCCACTTTACAACTTAAGAATAAATGATCTACCGACTCTGCATCAGCAAGGCACGTGGGGCATGAATTCATAATGAGTTTTTTTCTGTTTGCGTGAGTTATCCATCACAAGGACCCCACCTAGTGGAGAAATCCAAGCAGAAGCTATGACCCTCGGAGGGGCGCTCATTTTCCAAATGCAGAAAATATAGCCGTTGATCTTCTTTTTAACACAGAGAAAAGGATACCAACAATAAGAAGCCATCCAAAATTTTCTATCTATCCCCAACCTGACCAAGAATATTTAATAAAGAAAGCAGCTGATCTTCCTTCCTTCGATCAAGTTCCTTCTAAAATTGGATGCCCAAGCAATTTGGCCACCCGTCTTCCATAACTGTAGCTTGGGGATCCTGAGCACCACATCTGAATAAATTGAGTTGATTTACCAGTGGATTAACCTCAATCCATGTATCAAGCCAAAAGAAGATCTTCTCACCTGTTCCCACTCTGTCTCTAATATTTTTAACAAATCCCTCTTTTGAACCTAAAATGCCCCTCCGCAAAGCCATGTGACGGCACTTAGCTTCCTTGACTTCCCATCCATCCCTAGATACTCAATATTTGGATTCCAAAATAAATGCTAGATCTTAATGTTTGAAAGAATATATATCACAAATTATGCTAGTTAATGCCCACTTTGGCTGTGGAACTGATGCATAAAATTTAGTGTTCACACGCTCTACCGTAACTTGAAGGATAGACTTTGTTTACAGCTTGTGACCACAGTTATTGTATAATATTTGTACTGTTTCAAAACACCTAGACTTCTTCCTGCAATTCATTTTCTGTCCTTTCTCCTCATATAATTGTACAGCACTACTCAGTTCATTTTTAAAGGAATCTCAAAGGGATTTTTTTGTAATTTGTCATATAATAGAGCCGCGTATTCTCAAAAGGACACACATTCCTGATTCAAAGAAGAAGCTGAAGAAATTTTTAGTTCATGACTTATGTTGTATCAACATGTAAATGGTAATAAAATGAGCAACAACCAATGTGGGGCCCACCTTAGACTCATTTCCCATTAACACCAACTATCGCCTGTGAATTGCCACCAATCTCAGTTTGACACTCATCCAGACTGGATCCGCTGTTGAATTTCATGTTGGATTTTTGGGACACCCTTATAAGTGCAAAGACTATTTCATCCCCCTACTTCAAATAATCTCCCTTACATAAGCTCTCAGGTTGGCCCGACAGTAGTGCCATGCATTGTCAGTCGAAATAGCTGGCACTCAGAATATCATTACCCCTACATGAAATGTGTTCAATTCTTATCATTTGCTGCATCAAGTATCGACATCTAAATATGATTAACTCATAAATTTTGTTGCATCAATTATCAATATCTAAATATGTTTAATTCATGGCTTTTGTACTATCAGGCTTTGATAAGGACGAGTCCCAAACCATCTATCAGACATAGGTAATAACAGTAGGATTTTTTCCCTAAAAGATGAAATAGCAATGGCAATAAAAATTAAAATCCAGACCAACTGCAACAAATCAACAAAAATAAAGAACGCATTCATGAATAACAAGCATTCATAGTTGATTAGTTAATTATGTAATTTCTAGAGAACAACTGCCCAAAGAAGAGAGATGCAAGAGTGATGATGATTGTTTGATGTCCTCACATACCAAACTATTGTCACAAATCTCATATTCGGCATTTTCTCATAAAGGGACAATATTAGGAAATTTATGAACTTTTGGGGTTTTCTCAAAATATTATTGCAAAAATTTTTAACAAAGTAAAAAATTAAAATTTTAAACAAAAAAGAAAATATTTTAAAATTCTTAAACCATTGAATAAAAGAATGCATTAGCATGGATCGTTTATCTTGGTAATCCGGGTCATAGATGGGTGAATAAGGCCAAAATGCTTGCTCTGAGTATAGGCCCTTCAGGATATGCAGGGTTTTTCAAATAGAAAAAAGGACAGAAACTTATCATTCTATGATCAGTTTTTCAAAACATGGTAAAAAAGAAATTGCAGACATGTTAGATTAACCAAAGATAAGTTTCTTTTACTGAATTTTTTAAAGATCCCAACAAGTTATGACTACCCAGTTGCATTATATGTTTGTGGAACAGATAATGCACAAGATGTAATATGTTTGTGAGAATTTTCAAAGCACTACTAAATTGATGAAATGTCTCTCTTATTGGAACTTGTTAAATTTATTAGTATTTTTTTTTTTTTTTTTTTTTTTTTGCATTTGGGCATGGTGAGAAAATTAATTAGAATCACTTTTTGAAAAAATGAGAAAAAAAAAAAGGTGGACAAAAGAGAACAAGAGAAACAGCCAAAACACAACAACTCACTATCAGTTGGAAATTTGCAGCAGCTACCAAACAACACAAGAAATAGTAAATTGCAATTTACAATACACATAACGTAACGCGTTTGTGCGCCAATATGTAGATGATCTGTGATCTATCCCCTAAATATGCAACAGGCCGTAAGCAACATTCCAAAAAGATGTGCTAGCAATGTGAGCAATGCTTCAAGTAATTGATATCTAGTGGGTCACACTGCAGATGCCCAAATGAAGATGATGGTGATGAATTCGAGGCCTTTAGCCTTTCATCATCGGTAATGTCTACTCAGAGAAGTCAAGATTTTCAGAAAGTTGGTATTTTTACCATGTGGGCTGGATGAGTGGGTCTCTTTGGCGCATTTGGACAAAAGCCTAAAATCCCAATCTTCTTTCAATTCTTTAACGTTGTCATCTGGTGCCGCGGAAACCCTACAATTCTTCGAATTCTGAAATCCCATTGTTTGATAGGAACAACTATAAAACCCCCAAATTCTCTCGGTATAACAAAAGTGACATGAAAAGGAAAAAGGAATAACACATTCACAACCTCAATAATCGCGTCTGGAATGGAACATGGAATCGAAAAAAACCGATAAGATCCGGAGAAGTCCCGTTTGGATGTGCAAACTTCGATAAGAGGCTTGCATGGGTTTAGGATGTTTTCAGTTGAAGCCGAATTCGGATACATCACATAGGTTCATTGACGGATCCTGATTCGGATCCAAACTTAATCTATGAAGATGAGCCCTACCCATTTTTATCCTCGGATGTTTTTTCATTTTTTTTAACCCTAGCCAAGGGGGCTGAGCCCCAAAAGAGCCCTCCGCACACAGCACACAACACACGCGGAAATAGTAGCCCGCATAAATGGAAAAAGAAGCCTGTATATGTGGAAAATGCGGTATATGTAGGGTTCAAATTTGGACAATCAGATGAAAATTTCACTCCTTATTATTTGGGTAAAAAGTCGTTCTCACATCCCTATAAATGATGAAGTTGATAGTAAATATGATATCCACATGCATGTATTAATTTTTAGACTTAGATCGGAGTGAGTTTGGGATGGCCTTAGATTATGCCTTGACTTTTTCCATCCTGATTATCTGTGCATCATCCTATGGTTTTTCTGAATTCAAGTATAGTTCAAAGATCCTGATCATTCTTTTTTTTTCTTCAATTCTTTTTTTGCATTTTAGTTTCTTATTTACTTTTTTCAAATGAGATTGAAAAAGAAAAATAATTTGTTATTTTTATTCTCTCCTCGTGCATGAGAAGCTGTTCTTATTTTGTATAGTAGATTTTAATGGTGTTTTTTTCCTTTCATTTTAGAGGGTTTTCTACATAAACTTGGTCCGTTCTTCTTCTTTTTTTTTGCTATTGTTCATTTGTTATTCTACCACAGTAATTGTTGTGGTTGATAGGATTATTTTTTGCATCCATGTATGTTTGTTGAATTTCATAGTGGTAAGTGCCTAAATATTACGGACTTTGTAATGAGGATTAGGGTGAGCTTGATGCTCCTTTGATGATTGAGAGTGGCCTGGAGTCCTGAAAGGGGAGAAGATGAAATAGTCAGAGGACCCTCACTGTGGGCAGCACAAGACTCTCCGATGCCTAAGTCGGTATGAGAACTAAGCAGTTGTATAGAGATGAGGAAGAAAAAAGACAGAGTAATAGCTCTCTGGTTCTGATCGTGTTCCCTGGGATGGAGAGGGTTCCTCTATTTATAGAGTAGGAAGCTGCGCTGCAAGGTGGGGCCTATGATGACGTCTTAGTACTCCCAGAGGTGCGATCACGTCAGCCCACTACGCATTAAATGGTAGTCCGATCAGCCCATTATGCATTAAATGCTGATCTAATCGGGCCTTACCCTACTTGACTTTTGGGCCTAGTCTCATCGGCCTGGCTTGGAGCCATACCCTGATGGGATGTAGCCGTTGGGTGCCCTTTTGCCAGGGGTGATGGGCGACCAAGATGGCTTTGTCTGACTTAGCTGGAAATCCGTGAAAGTACAGCTGTCAATATCCATCTAGGCTAACAATCACGCTCTGTTGCCGAGCTGTGTGATTGAGGTGAAGGCGCTGTGCCGAGGTCGGGGTGACCGAAGTGGGGACCCGATGTCGGGGTCAAGAATGTCCGAGGTCGGAAACAATCTCGACCTCGGATAGCGTCTTGGTAGTATTACCGTGGTGCGCGTGGCCGAGGTCGAGACATGATCAGCCGACACTAACGCCGAGACTAATATAATCCCAGTGCTTTGTGAAACATCCCCACACACTAGTGAACCATGTAAAAAGAGTACCGTCATATATAGTTCCCAAATAAGTGATTTTAGAAATTAGGTTGTTCATTCGAATTGTATTTTTGGGGATTGGGATGAGAAAAGTGCTACAACAAATATGGACGTTACTCTCAACGGGATCGTAATTGGTTGACATGGTTTAAGAAATTAAAAGGTATTTCTATAACCAAAGAAATCGTATGATAATCCCTTTTAGAATTATAGAATAGTAAATCTCCCAATAGAGACGTGCAAAATAATGAGATTTATAGAGATTTTAAAGAGAACTAGCCCATTGAAGATTGATTGTTACTGATAAAGAGAGTTTGAAAATTGATTAGAGATTTCAACTCATGCAAATTAAGGGAAGTGGCAATTCAAAATAGACATGAATTTCTATTCGAGTTTAGGGGGTTGAATTAAACTTAAATATACTTCTTTTTTTTGCTTACTTGGCTTATTAGCCAAGTTGGATAGGAGTAAAGCCACCCTGATGGGTGGAGTGGGAGTGGGAACCTTTACCACTAGGTCATCTCTTGAGGGCCCATTTAATAATTTTATCGTATCAAGACAATATAATATATAAGAGGATTATGATGATATTTTATCTTTAGTGGATTGGTAATGAATGTTTTTGGGTTTTTTTTGTAAAAGGTGAGTTTTTTTTTTACTATGTTTTTAAAAAAAAATATAAGGAAAATTAAAATATATATACTTTAGATGTGTCACCTTTTACTTAAATAGTTAATTGCCAAACGGGTAACTTTCTAACTTGAAAATACTTTATGCATCCCATTGGTGCACGAGTCTTGTATTTCAAAACCAAGAGCTCCTGGTCTAACACTCCTTTTGCATTAATATGATATAATATAAAGAAAGGGTGGCAAGTATTTTGATTGGCCTAGATTTCTCACTTGGGCGGCCACAATTGAATTTTACAAATTCAATGTTAATTATTATTAAATTCAAAAACTCAAAATAAATAGATAATAAAAATGAAAGAAGATGCTTTAATTGCTTGCTCTAAAGCAGGGATGGATTGATGAGTAATATAGATGCAAGAGATAGAACAGAGATTGCATGGAAGAGAACATATACAACGCATGTATATAAAAATTGTGGATTATCTAAACTAATCCTCTACAACCCCCAATTCCTTTATCTATTTATTTTTGTTTTAAAGATACACAGTTGGGTCAAATTTGCAAGTAGTTTTTCTTAACTTTTCCTAAAATGAGAAATTCTGTTCAAGTTCGAAAGAAGTTAACCTCACATTATCAAATGAGATTTATAAAAAGGAATGAAATCAATCCCTACTTAGTATGAAAAATCAGTCTCTCAGGAATGAAACCAGCGCTAAGTTAAGTGGACATGATCTTAAATCTTGAAAAATCAAACACTCTCTCTCTTCCCACATGTTTGAAAGTCAAGACCTGATGGCCAACATTGTGGGATTATAAGAAAAATAAATAACAGTTTTGATGTGGCTATCATGAAATCTGAGGATTGCATCTATTCAGAAGCCAGTATTAGCACTTGGATTGTAAGACTAATTATGGCTATTCTTGATGTTCTGCAATTAGGTTATTTTTTTTATTTTATTATAATATATATTTATTATTTATAATTAGTTGCATTATCTTATATCAACTTGGCCCCCATTTGCTAAATACATGGGCCCCATGTTAATTTCTTATTCTAACTATTTTCTAAATACATGGGCCCCATTTGCTAGTGAGATTTATATATAAGAGGAACAAAGTACTATCCTCCTGTTATAGGAAAGTGAAAAAATAGGAAACATAAGAAAACCATAGGAAGATGATCAGAAAGAGGAAGCTGCATGGGAATCAAACATTGTACACCCGCCGACCATGGCTCCCAAACATCCAAAAGTCCAAAAAAAAAAAAAAAAAAAAACCTTTGTTATTTCACGGCTATCTTTATATCTCCTACCTCTGCTTCTCGTATGCAGCGGCAAGATAGCCAGTCATGATAGTGGAAGAGGACGCAGGGACGAATAAGGTACGCAGTTCTCTATTTGTCTCTCTTATCATGTTCTTTTTTAGTTTTTTTATAGTGATGGGGGACGGACCTAAGTGCATTTTGTGGGGGCGGTCGCGCCCGTTGGATCTCGGTCCACTTTTAAAACCATAATAAAAACTCTAGCTTGGCTTTGAAAACTCATATAAAAGTTTCGTGTCCACCCCGAAAACCCCACATGAAAAGTCTGAGTTAGTTCCCAAAGCACAATTACCTGCTTGTGTCTGCACCCCTCAATCAAAAATCCTAGGTTTGCCAGGTTATCAACAAGTAATGATGTTATTTTCCAATTTCCAATTTATTTTCTCATTGAAACTTTTTTTTTTTTATTGAAGAAGAAGAAACAAGCAGGTCAATCTTCACAAGGAAGTGTAGATTTGATCAGCCATCTACCTCAGGATGTTATGAATTTGATCCTCGTGCATTTGCCAATAAGAGAGGCTGTAAGGACTAGCATATTGTCAAAAGAATGGAGGTGCAAGTGGATTTCCATCCCTGATATAGTTTTTGATGAGAATTGCTTGATGGAGGGTGCATCAGTGATGGAGCATGCTTATGTTGTGGATCAAGTTCTCTTTAATCACGTTGGCTCAATTTGCAAGTTTTCATGCATGTTTTATGTCCCAAGCTGTCGTAACATTGATGGTTGGGTCTTGTTCCTATCATGGAATGTGATTAGCACATTCATCCTCAAGATAAAAGTAAAAGATGATCACTATGATCCGCCTTTTATCTCAAAAGAGTTTTTCTATGATGTCCCTTGTAGTGTCTTCTTATACTATCAAGAGTTGTGTCATTTGGAGTTGCTCCATTGCACATTGAAAGTACCTCTCACATTCAAAGGCTTCCGCAATCTCAGAGTCCTGAATCTTGAATCTTTTAAGATTTCAGAAGTTGACATTGCATGGCTTATTTCAAAAAGCCTTCTTTTGGAGAGGCTGACATTGAAAAAGTTCTGTATTTATGGGTGTCTCAACATCCATGCTCCGAATCTCCTTTATTTGGAAGTCAACGGAAAATTCGAAGATCTTTTAATTGAAAGTAGTCCACATTTGACTCAAATGTCTATTTATTTGTGTTGGAGCGTTCTTGAGCAAGATTACACTTGCAGTTTGATCCATTTTATTGGATGTTTGCATGGGATTGAAAGATTTGCATCAAAGGGTTCTTTCCTAAAGGTAATATTGATAATGCATTTTGTTTGTTTTTAGTTATTAGAAGAATGATCCAATATATAACTCTATTTTTCTTTAATGATTCACTGATTACTGTTATAGTACACAAAAGCTATTATACTGTGGAGTGGGCATAAGGTCTTATTCACAGGGCTCTTTGCATGTAAGGTTCCACCATGGATCTCATTCTCTAGGCTTCCACTCTATCAATTTATTGAGATGGTCCTAATAGTCATCAAGAACTTGAAAGCCTAACAGTTGCGATATTTTGTGTAGAATAGTTCATTTTGCAACCTCATGATGGCAGGCAATGGCTATCGCACATAAAGTTGATAAAGAGGGGGCAATCTAGAGATCCTAAGTCTACTTAACCATCAAGGAGAATCCAAGACACTGGTTGTGTAAGATCCGGGTCTCATTTATAATTTTTAATTATATTTTTATTAGAATATTACTATTATTTTAATTGAATATATTTTAGTTATTTAAGTGGTTAGGATTAAATGGGGCACACGTTAAATTAGATACGTGGCCCGACCCAATGACTTAAGCCCATTATTCTCTTAACCTTATCCTCTTATTACGAATGCACATCCTTATCTCTCCCTCTGCAACTATTCATGTTCCCTGTTCGTCTTCTTCTTCCTCTTTTCAGCATCCCAAGCCATACCAGCTTTGAGATCTAGCTATCAGAATTAAGATCAGAGGATACCATCATTCTTGGTTCGACCTTCTTATCTCAGGTAACCCTCTCCTCAAATCATTAGGAGTAGATCTATATTTTTGGGTTATCTCATTTTTCTTTCCAATGGTAGATTTGGATAGGAGTACCATAGATTTGTTCATCTGAGCATTTCTTTCTCATATTAATTGTCAGATCGGTGATAGGATTATTCTCGAGCGCTGTGGGAATCTTGATTTGGGTATTAGGGTCTGTGCATTTTTCTTTAACCCGGTGAAAGGCAAGTACCTAATCATGATTTATAAATTTAATATTTGTTTTTCACCTTGATTCGCATGTAGAAACCTTTTGATGCCTTTTATATTGTAATATGAGTATACGATTTTTATCTTTCATTTTACTGTTACTATAATTCCAATATGATGAACTACCGCCCACTGTGTTTGGAATTACTTCCGTGTGGTTTTAATTATGAAACTGGGTGGACCCCATTGATGATTGATCCAGACCGTAGATCTTATAGTGGACCCTGGGCGACCTTGGAGGTCAGCTCCATCAAGAGTGTTGATCGGTGGGGCCCACTATTTGAATACCCAGTTGTGTAGACGTTAATCTCCATTACAGAACTTTGTTCTATGTTGAGTGCAGAACTGTGTTCTGTATTGAGTGGAGGAGAGGATGACTTTGACTTTAGTTGTATAGGAATAAAATAAAAGTGATGACCTGTTACCTGATAAGAATGGGAATAAAGTGGATAAAGTGATGACATGGGATGACATCATCCCATGTGACTTTTAGTGTGGTGAAATTATTTACATTGACCCTTTTTATTTATGGAAATTTGAAGAAAGGGCCTTAGTTGATTTATAAATACAAATTAATTTTTAAATGGTATCTTTGATTTTCATGGGTTAGTATTATAATTTTATACCTTATTAATTAGATCTTCGGACCTGAGTAAATACCGACTGGGCACGTGGTATCTTACTAACATGGGGTTTAGTGCTTCATATAACATCGGGGAAGTCCTAGTAGATTTGAGTTCAATCCATCTCTATTGGAAAACCCTTAATTGGGTCTATGCACCATTGATGGAGAAGGGATGCATTGATCTTTTATCTATTAAAGATTCATGTGGTTGTTGGGCACGAGACCTTATGTTTAACCTTAGGATTGATTTGTGATTATTCTTGACCTTCGCATGCATATATATATATATATATATGTTGATTTAGGATATCTATTCCTTTAGATGTATACCTTATGGTGTTATGGACTGTAAAGTGGCTTGGCAAATTCTGTATGACGATTTAATTATAATATGAATGTAGAATGACCAGCACTTTACTTTGACTTAGGACTCTTGTGTCGGAGCCTTATTATTCGGGTCTATTATGCATATATGTTTCCTTTATGTTGGTCATTTTTGAACGACTGCAGATCGTATGTGGACAGTTGATCACCGATGTGTCCGAATCACTTATAATCCGCTATGAATGTGAACAGGTTATCCTGATTTTTGTTTATTGATCGGTTGACCACCGACGTTATGGACGGGCTTTCCCGATTATGTAGGGTTGACCACCCACAACGGGGACACTTGTCTCCGTGTGAATCTTATTGCTCCATTTATTTTATTTGAATTTATGTCATACGTTCATTCGTGTATATCTTCACCTTTGCTTCTATATGATCACACTTGTCTATATTCTTCTCGTCATGATATTTAATTTTGAATTATGATTATGTTCTTGCTATTTACTTTGAAATATTTGGTGCATAGGTACCGAGCCCTATTTTACCGAGGAAACGGAGGAGGATCAAACGTTTCAAATGTTTGAGCCAACTGACGAACCCGAGTGGGACGCCGGAGACGGTTTCGGAGCCATCTGAGCCTGCTTTAGAGAGAACGTCATCGTAGTAATTTCTTAGGGCCCGTTTCTTTACTAGAATTCATAGAATTCATGTCTGGTGGTTGTCTGTGAATTCCAAATCCTGGTATTTGAAATGCTACCAAATTTTGAAATTCTAAATTCGTTGTTTCATTCATGGCCTGAATTCCTACCTTGAGATTTTCATGACCTGAATTCATTATGTGACAAGTGAGATTTTCAAATCCTACTTGTTAAAGTGGTTTTTCAAATGCTGGGTTTTTTGGAATTTGAAATGCCTGGAATTTCAAATGCCCAGGAATTCTGTGTGAATTCTGGTAATGAAACACAGAATTCCTGACAAGAATTCTGAATTCCCAGACAACCTGAATTCCTGTCAGGAATTCTAGTAAGTGAACAGGCCCTTAGATGAACTTTCCTCAATGATAAACCTTTCTTAGTAATTGTTTTATTCATTTTTGCAACTTGAATTATTATGTTTATTTGATTTTCGTGATGGTTCATTACTTTGAATACCAATTGAATATAGCTTCCGTTGCATTTAATGAAATTTATTTTGACTCACCACATGTTGAAACTTTATGTGGGTCCACTTTTGGAAGCTTGTGTTGTATTAAACACAGGAATTTGAATTTAAAATTTTAATTTTCACGTTTTTCCCCAATTCTTATTTTGGGGACGTGACAGTTGGTATCAGAGCCCAGCACGATCTTCGGATATTAAAAATGGATAGAAACAATAGGACGTGGTGAGGATTGCGATTTCCGTTAGATAGACTTTAAAGTGTAAACTTTTAAGCCTATAGAATTGTTTGTTAGCTTGTTTTTGAGGAACTAAACCATTATTATTTTATTGTAGGTTATGGCCCAACGTAATACAAGTTCTCAGGACAAGGAACCTGGGAATGGATCTAACAACTCAGATGAGCGTTTCAATCAGCTGTTGCAGGCTTTTATGCAATCACAGGCAACTCAAAATGAGCAACAAAGAGCAGCTGAAGCTGAAAGAGCTGCAGAGAAACAACAAGAAAGAGAAGATAGAGCTGCTGAGAGGGCACAAGCAGATCATGATAGGGCAGCATTCCAGGCTCAGATCATAGCATTAACTGACAGAGCAGCCCAACCAGTACAAGTGGTCATGCCTCCTCGGGAAGTAGATCCAAATGACTTGTACGAGAAATTTAGGAAGAGGGTTCCTCCTGAGTTTCACGGGTCCGAGGATCCCATGGCAGCAGATGCCTTTATAGAGCAGTTAGAGTAGATCTTTACAGTTTTCCGCTGTACTCAGAAGCAGCGAGTGAACTTGGCAGCTTACATGTTCCGAGGGATAGCTCTCCAGTGGTAGAACTCGGTGAAGGCAGTAGTGCAAGCAGAGGTAGTGGCTGAAGAAACTGCATGGGAAACATTCACCAAGGAGTTTATGGACAAGTTCATACCCAAATATGTCAAAGACCAGTGGAAGAGGGATTTTCAAAACTTGGTGCAAGGGGATATGTCAGTGCAGCAATATGAATAGCAGTTCACAAGATTGTCTAAGTATGCACCCACACTAGTTGTTCTGGAGGAAGAGAAAATCAGGCGTTTTCTTGATAGATTATCAGCTGATATCTATATGATGATTGGAGACAATCAACGCCCGACATTCCAAGAGGCTGTAAAAAGTGCATATTAGGCTGAAGGTGTACTAAATAAGAAGGCAGCAAAACGGCAAGCCAAATACCAGCAACATCAGTTGAGGCAATCTTCTAGTCAGGGCAACCCAAAGAAACTGAAGTTTCAAGGTCAACCCTCAGGTGGTCAGAAACCACTGTGTAGACGGTGTGGAAAGAATCACCCTACTGAGCAGTGCTACAAGGAGACTGGGGCATGTTTTCATTGTGGACAGCTTGGACATCAAGTTCGAGATTGTCCCAACGGTGGTAGTCAGTTACTAAAATCCCAGCTAGTAGCTTCTCGTACTCCGGCGCAGCCGTGGAGAGCAGCACCTCCGCAGGGGCCACAACAGATTTATCGAGCCCCACAACAGCACCAGTTGTACCGAGCACCAGCTCCTCACTATCAGCAGTTTAGGGGTGCATTACCACAGCAGAGGCCAGTTCAGGGACAACAGAGGCCATTTCAGCAACACAGGCAGCAACCAGTGGGTCAACCACGAGCACCAAGGCCAGTCCAAGGGCAGCAGAACCAAGCCTATCAGATGGGCAAAGTTTATGCAGTCACGCATGAGGATGTAGATGCTTCTGCAGAAGTGGTGGAAGGTATTGTTCTAATCTCAGAGGTAGAAGCTAAGGCCATTTTTGACCCTGGCTCTACACATTCCTTTGTTTCTCATGATTTTGCTAGACATATCAATGAGGCTGTAGTGAGATTAGATGTTGCTTTAGTAGTGGGTACCCCAGTGGGCACGCAGGTCCGTTGTCACCAATATTTTCCGAGTACCCGAGTTTAGGTCGGAGATTTCATTTTACCTTCAAACCTGATTCTTTTAACGATGAAGGATTTCGATGTCATACTTGGTATGGATTGGCTAGCGACCTATAGAGCAGTGATGGACTGTTTTAACAAAACCATCAAGTTGTCACTGCATTCAGACACTGTTGAATTCGTTGGGCAAAGGAGATCAATTCAGATATGCCGGATCTCGGCACTGAAAGCAGAAAGATTGTTGAAATCTGGATGCGAAGGATACTTGGCGTTTATCACGGAGGATAAACAGTCAAAAGGGGTGGAGGATATTCCAGTGGTCTGTGAGTTTCCGGATATTTTCCCCGATGAGATTCCAGGCTTACCTCCAGCCAGAGAGATAGATTTCTCAATCGAATTGGTACCAGGGACATCTTCTATTTCTAAAGCTCCATATAGAATGGCTCCAGCAGAACTCAGAGAGTTGAAAACCCAATTGCAGGATTTGTTGGATAAGGGATTTGTGAGACCAAGTGTATCACCTTGGGGTGCACCGGTCCTGTTTGTGAAGAAAAAGAATGGTTCCATGAGGATGTGTATTGATTATAGACAACTCAATTAGGTCACAATCAAGAACAAATACCCTCTTCCCAGGATCGATGAGTTGTTTGACCAGCTTCAGGGAGCTGAATATTTCTCAAAGATAGACTTGAGATCAGGATATCACCAGCTCAGAGTTCGAGATCAGGACATTCAGAAGACGGCATTCAGGACACGATATGGCCACTACGAGTTTTTAGTAATGCCGTTTGGGTTAACTAATGCTCCAGGAGTATTTATGGCCTTGATGAATAAGATATTTACTCCATTTCTCGACCAATTCATTGTTGTTTTCATAGATGACGTATTAGTGTATTCTCGGTCTCGAGAAGATCATGAGCAGCATTTGAGATCAGCATTGCAGACTTTGAGAGATCATCAACTCTATGCCAAGTTAAGTAAGTGTGAATTTTGGCTTGATCAAGTTATTTTCTTGGGTCACATCATCAGCAAGGAAGGATTGGCGGTAGATCCAGGAAAGATTGAGGCAGTGGTCAAGTGGCAGAGACCCATGTCTATTACAGAGATTCGTAGTTTCTTGGGTTTAGCAGGTTACTACAGGAGATTTGTGAGAGAATTTTCATCCATTGCTGCTCCATTGACCAGATTAACACGAAAAGACGTGCATTTCGTGTGGACTGATGAATGTGAAGCAAGTTTTCAGGAGTTAAAGAAGAGGTTGACTACAGTTCCAGTGCTCACATTGCCTACAGAGAATGGTAAATTTGTCATTTACACAGATGCTTCAAAGGTTGGATTGGGTTGTGTGCTCATGCAGGATGGCAAAGTAGTGGCTTATGGCTCTAGACAATTGAAAGAGCATGAGAAAAAGTATGCAACTCATGATTTGGAACTTGCAGCAGTAGTCATGGCATTGAAGATGTGGCGTCATTACCTTTACGGTGAGAAGTTTGAAATTCATTCAGACCATAGAAGTCTCCAATATTTGTTTACTCAGCCTGAATTGAACATGAGACAGACCCGGTGGATGGAATACATGAAGGATTTTAACTTTCCAATCAAATATCATCCCGGGAAAGCCAATGTAGTGGCTGATGCATTGAGTCGAAGAGTAGCAACTAATGCATGTTTGAGAGCAGAATGGTCTTGGGCAGAGATTTTTCTCGATCTGGGAGTGTCCTTGCAACCAATTGATGACAAGATTATGTTAGCTAACATGTTCGTCCTAGAACCGGAGATTTTAAGCAGGATCAAAAGCAAGCAATCAGAGGATCCAGAGCTAGCTCGAGTAATTGGACAGATTGACAGCAGACCAGACTTCTGAATAGTAGAGGGTGTGTTGTACTTTCAAGATCGGTTATGTGTGCCAAACATAAAAGAGCTGAAGAATGAGATTATGACGGAGGCGCATCATTCCCGTTATACTATTCATCCGGGTAGTACAAAGATGTACCAGAACCTGCGTAATCATTATTGGTGGAATAACATGAAGAAGGAAGTAGCAGGATTTACAGCAAGGTGTTTGGTGTGTCAACAAGTAAAGGCAGAAAGGAAGCAACCCCCAGGACTTTTGAAACAATTGGAAGTGCCAGAGTGGAAATGGAACACATAACGATGGATTTTATCTCTGGGTTACCATCGATGCATAACAAAGATAGTATCTGGGTGATAGTAGACAGATTGACAAAGGTGGCACATTTCTTACCAATGAACATGAAGACACCTCGAGATGAATTAGCTCGAATGTATATGGAGAAGGTTGTCACAATTCATGGAGTTCCTCTATCGATCGTATCAGACAGAGATCCTAGATTTTTGGGCAGATTTTGGACAGAACTTCAGGCAGCCTTGGGCACGAAGCTGAATTTCAGTACAGCGTATCATCCTCAGACCGACGGTCAAACTGAAAGGACTAATCAGACACTGGAGGATATGTTGCGAGCTTGCATCCTTGAGTTTGGGAAGGACTGGCAGAAGAGTCTCCCATTATGCGAGTTTGCATACAATAATAGTTATCACTCTAGTATCGGTATGGCACCATTCGAAGCGTTGTATGGCCGTAGCTGCAGAACCCCAATTTGTTGGGAAGAGATAGGTGTCAGAAGTTTTCATGGCCCATCTATTGTTAGTGATACCAGTGAACAAGTGAAGCAAATCCATGACCGGTTGAAAATTGCTAGAAGCCGGCAGAAGAGTTATGCAGACATGAAGAGAAGAGATCTTCAGTTTGAGATTGGTGAGCATGTTTTTTTTAAAGGTGTCACCGACGCGAGGAACATTGCGATTTGGGCAAAAAGGGAAGTTATCTCGGAGATTTATCGGTCCATTTGAGAACTTGGAAAGAATTGGAGAAGTTGCCTATAGATTGGCTTTACCAGCAGAGTTGTCAGCGGTGCATAATGTTTTTCATGTCTCAATGTTGAAAAAGTATATCAAGGACCCATTGCACGTGTTGCATTATGAGCCATTGGAATTGCAGCCAGATGTTACCTATGTGGAGCGACCGTCTCAGATCATCGACACGAAGGAGCAAGTTCTCAGGACTCGGACAATACATTGGGTGAAAGTCCAGTGGGAGCACCATAGTCCTCGAGAAGCCACTTGGGAACTTCGGGACCAAGTGAGGAAGTTGTATCCGTTTCTTCTTCCAGATGTATGATTTTTATTTGGAGGACCAAATGTCCTAAGGGGGGGAGAATGTAAGATCCGGGTCCCATTTATAATTTTTAATTATATTTTTATTAGAATATTACTATTATTTTAATTGAATGTATTTTAGTTATTTAAGTGGTTAGGATTAAGTGGGGCACACGTTAGATTAGATGCGTGGTTTGGTGAGTTGGGTTAATGGGTAGATGACTTGACCTGCAGTTTGACCCGACCCAATGACTTAAGCCCATTATTCTCTTAACCTTATCCTCTTATTACGAATGCACATCCTTATCTCTCCCTCTGCAACTATTCCTGTTCCCTGTTCGTCTTTTTCTTCCTCTTTTCAGCATCCCAAGCCATACCAGCTTTGAGATCTAGCCATCAGAATCAAGATCAGAGGATACCATCATTCTTGGTTCGACCTTCTTATCTCAGGTAACCCTCTCCTCAAATCATTAGGAGTAGATCTATATTCTTGGGTTATCTCCTTTTTCTTTCCAATGGTAGATTTGGATAGGAGTACCATAGATTTGTTCATCTGAGCATTTCTTTCTCATATTAATTGTCAGATCGGTGATAGGATTATTCTCGAGCGCTGTGGGAATCTTGATTTGGGTATTAGGGTCTGTGCATTTTTCTTTAACCCGGTGAAAGGCAAGTACCTAATCATGATTTATAAATTTAATATTTGTTTTTCACCTTGATTCGCATGTAGAAACCTTTTGATGCCTTTTATATTGTAATATGAGTATACGATTTTTATCTTTCATTTTACTGTTACTATAATTCCAATATGATGAACTACCGCCCACTGTGTTTGGAATTACTTCCGTGTGGTTTTAATTATGAAACTGGGTGGACCCCACTGATGATTGATCCAGACCGTAGATCTTATAGTGGACCCTGGGCGACCTTGGAGGTCAGCTCCATCAAGAGTGTTGATCGGTGGGGCACACTATTTGAATACCCAGTTGTGTAGACGTTAATCTCCATTACAGAACTTTGTTCTATGTTGAGTGCAGAACTGTGTTCTGTATTGAGTGGAGGAGAGGATGACTTTGACTTTAGTTGTATAGGAATAAAATAAAAGTGATGACCTATTACCTGATAAGAATGGGAATAAAGTGATGACATGGGATGACATCATCCCATGTGACTTTTAGTGTGGTGAAATTATTTACATTGACCCTTTTTATTTATGGAAATTTGAAGAAAGGGCCTTAGTTGATTTATAAATACAAATTAATTTTTAAATGGTATCTTTGATTTTCATGGGTTAGTATTATAATTTTATACCTTATTAATTAGATCTTCGGACCTGAGTAAATACCGACTGGGCACGTGGTATCTTACTAACATGGGGTTTAGTGCTTCATATAACCTCGGGGAAGTCCTAGTAGATTTGAGTTCAATCTATCTCTATTGGAAAACCCTTAATTGGGTCTATGCACCATTGATGGAGAAGGGATGCATTGATCTTTTATCTATTAAAGATTCATGTGGTTGTTGGGCACGAGACCTTATGTTTAACCTAATTAGGATTGGTTTGTGATTATTCTTGACCTTCGCATGCATATATATATGTTGATTTAGGATATCTATTCCTTTAGATGTATACCTTATGGTGTTATGGACTGTAAATTAAAGTGGCTTGGCAAATTATGTATGACGATTTAATTATAATATGAATGTAGAATGGCCAGCACTTTACTTTGACTTAGGACTCTTGTGTCGGAGCCTTATTATTCGGGTCTATTATGTATATATGTTTCCTTTATGTTGGTCATTTTTGAACGACTGCAGATCGTATGTGGACGGTTGATCACCGATGTTAGCGGATCACTTATAATCCGCTATGAATGTGAACAGGTTATCCTGATTTTTGTTTATTGATCGGTTGACCACCGACGTTATGGACGGGCTTTCCCGATTATGTAGGGTTGACCACCCACAACGGGGACACTTGTCTCCGTGTGAATCTTATTGCTCCATTTGTTTTATTTGAATTTATGTCATACGTTCATTCGTGTATATCTTCACCTTTGCTTCTATATGATCACACTTGTCTATATTCTTCTCGTCATGATATTTAATTTTGAATTATGATTATGTTCTTGCTATTTACTTTGAAATATTTGGTGCATAGGTACCGAGCCCTATTTTACCGAGGAAACGGAGGAGGATCAAATGTTTCAAACGTTTGAGCCAACTGACGAACCCGAATGGGACGCCGGAGACGGTTTCAGAGCCATCTGAGCCTGCTTTAGAGAGAACGTCATCGTAGTAATTTCTTAGATGAACTTTCCTCAATGATAAACCTTTCTTAGTAATTGTTTTATTCATTTTTGCAACTTGAATTATTATGTTTATTTGATTTTCGTGATGGTTCATTACTTTGAATACCAATTGAATATAGCTTCCGTTGCATTTAATGAAATTTATTTTGACTCACCACATGTTGAAACTTTATGTGGGTCCACTTTTGGAAGCTTGTGTTGTATTAAACACAGGAATTTGAATTTAAAATTTTAATTTTCACGTTTTTTCCCAGTTCTTATTTTGGGGACGTGACAGTTATACAAATGGTATCAGAGCCGACTCTCGACTAGTTCGAGTGTGGGTCCCCTGCCGTAGTCTGGTGCAAGTTGGCGGGTTTCCATGTGGGCGGGCCAAGAGGGCTGGCAGACTACAGGGGCTGGCAGGCTACTGCACAGGGACGTGCAGCCTTAAGGGGGGTGGAATGTGACGCCCCGGAGTCCCACATCGATTATAGAGAGGAAAGTGATTGGGATTATATGTAGAGCTTACATCCTTACCTAGCATGAGGCCTTTTGATGGGTTGAGGCCCATCAGAAACAAAATCGTGAGGCCAGTGGGCCAAAGCGGACAATATCATGCATGGGTAAGGGGTGGGGCGTTACAGGTTGCCCAGCTGGCCCTTGGTGGCCCGTGCATAGTTTGAAATTTGACTAGATTCCATGTAAATAGGAGGTGTTTTGACTTTAGAGACATATGGTCAATTGGTAGGGGCGGCCTCAGGAAATCCAACTTCAGGGCTCTATGTAAAAGAAAAATTGGGCAAGGGGCCAATGTGAAAAAAAAAAACATAAAATTTTCAGCATTTGCATGGGTGTTTTAAGAATTTTAAAATTTTCTCAAATATGGGTGGGGATTTCAGCCCCAGGTCCTTATACCTTGGTCAAGTGGAATGCATTTACTCTTGATATAACTTAAACTCATTGATCATCTAGAATGCTTGAGACAATTTTTCAAGGTTACAAACAAGGTTTTGCAGTACATTGTTCCTCCTCGTAATATTATTTCATTCTGTTCTCTTTTTGCAAGTTTTTATCTGCTGGTGATATACCAAAGAAGCTTCCTGCTACATATGATCACCTCAAATATCTTGAAGTTGACATAGAACTGAGTCCAAAGGAAATTTTGGCCATCCAATGCATATTAAGAAGCACGCCAAATTTGAAAGAACTTAAAATCAAGGTAAGCTACATTTCATGTGTGGTTATCATGGGTTTTAATCTCGTTATGGTTTAAAAAATGTTCAATACTGATTTGATTTCATGGACCTGTATTTGTTATTTAATCTAGTATTGTTTAGATCCTGAAGATGTGAGACCTGATCTATACGAAGAAGAGGCCGAATTCTGGGGTGAAAAAGCACAGTTTGATTGTTTGTTAAGTCACCTCCATGATGTGGAGATCATTGGACTTGCCATGTTGTTGGATTTGGAATTTGTAAAATTTATACTATCCAAAGCCCCTATGCTCAAGACAATGAAAATTCATACACACGAGTTTGCTGAAGTTGAAGAAGTTTCAAGTATTCTAATGGAGTTGTTGCGATTTCAATGGAGTACGAACTGAAATTATACACGTAGGCCATTACAAAGAAAGTGAGTGAGGTGAGGTCTTAATGTAAAATTTCTCTCTTTTCATTTTTTTTTTCTTCCTCTTTTGGTGTCTTGAAGGGGGAGTATGAACATGAGTTTACATTTTTATTTGCGCTCTTTCATTTAATCATAATCATCATTATCATCTAATATTTATCTTTAGTGCATCCATCTGGGTGGACTTCGCAATATTATACTAAAATTATGAAACAAGCTAAGACATACATCCACTGTTTCTTAGTAGGGTTGCCATTTGATCTTATTTTAAGAAAATGTTATGTAACTACACTCTGAGATGTGTATGTCTTTTCTCACTACCTCAGGTGTTTTAATTGGTTTTTCTATTCTTTTCTTTAAGCTAGCAATCCTTTTGCTTTATTTATTAATATTATTATATTATAACCCCAGCCAAGGGTTGGGACCCAAGACAGCCCACATAAGTGATTAGAGAGATCCATGAAATGAAAATGATAGCCCACACATGTGGGAAGTGTGGCATCCCCGGGATTGGTCCGTGGCAAATGAGTGACATGCAAGGTTGTCAACCAATTGAGCAACCTCTTGTTTAGCAATCCTTTGACTTACTGTATACTATGTTTGAAAGATTAGATTGGACTTGTCAGTTTGTAGCAAGATTGGCCGATTGCAATTCTCGCATTGTGTTATTGGGCTGAGAGATGAAATGGCCTCAAATCTCGAGAACATAAGACTCATCGCAGACAGGGCAAGTAGGTTTTCTCATGCATACATTTTACTTACATGATCCTTTTAGGGTTTTGACTTATAATGACCATGAGTTGACCAATCACTGTCCTCCATGTCACGGTAGGGGCCCTCACAGAATCCGGACTCTCTCTTAAACCGAGTCCGGCTGCACTTGCCAAAGCCGCTGAGTCTGCCAAACGCATCCGGTTGGTCTGTGGGAGAGCCATTTGACCTAACTGTTGTGGTTAGCAATTAGAAGATGTATATTCTTGCTGAAATGTAGAATGGACCACACATGGATTTTTGGACTCCATCCAGTAATATCGATTACCCTGTAAGGAAGTCCGTCCCTCCTGAGTTGGTGTGTCAAACGGGTCATGTTTGCCTGCCTGAGGGCCATTTGACTGCATCCAATTTTGTTCTCAGTGGACATATTTTTCTTGCTGCATTGTAGAATTGACTTAGGGCTCATCCATGATCCAACCCTACAAGGGAAGTCCCTTAAATTCACACTTGTACCTATCCAAAGAAGAGGGAGTTTCAAATTAACATTTGTGAGAGGCAGACCACCGGTTAGAAATGTCAACCTGAAGCTATGGCCCTGCGCGCGGAAATTGTGAAAAAAAAAAGTACATATATTTGAACCTGACCCTCGGAAGTTTGGGCCGAGTCCCCCTAGACCCTGCTGATCTATTGGTCCAAATGTACGTAGAGATTGGTGTTGTCACCAAAGAAATCATCACTGGTGATATAGGATGAGGGTTAAGACATTTTACATACCACCAAAGATTAAAGACTGGAACATGTTGCAACTACCAATCTGATAAGATGGCAAATTCGGGGCATTTTGAAACGCTAGACTTGGTTTTAGCAAACTTATGTCGTATGCCACTCCACCAACTCACCTAAAAGCCCATCTTGGAGCACTTAATTTTAAACTTATCATCAAGTACAGATGTTGTTTCAGCTCTACTAATTCGTTTGTGTCTATACTTTTAAGTGCATCATTGAGGCCCACACCTAAATCCCAAGCCACTAATAATCATTGTTGTTCTTTACACTTACACTAGGAGAAACTTTACCTCAATAGAATTGAGCCCACAATAAGATTAATTACATGTAAAATATGATCACAATAAAAATCACAAATAAACTTTCATGATTTACTGATGATCGATCTCAAGGGGGGACGAAATTCAATTAGAATTAGATATGGATTATCACAGTACATAGAGCATGGTGCTTTTCAGTGGCTGTGTGTAATAATTCGGATGGGTCATCTAATGGCCCTATTAAAAGGTGTGCAAATATGAAATATGGATTGGATGTTTTATGGTCATTCTAATTTGCAAATCTCAATCAGTCAATTATCCGAAGGCCTATGAACGTAATAAGAACGGTCTGATCATACTCAATTACAGTCAGATAGGGATGTAAACGGGTCGGTTCGGTACGGATCCAACAAATTGGAACCGTAATGAGAAAATGGAACCAAAATCGGTTCGGAACCAATTGTCTAATTTCGAAACCAGAGCCATTAATGAGAAGATGAAACTAGAACATAATTGGTTCCGGATTTCGGTAGAAAATGATTTAGGAAAAAAATAACTTTTAGAATGAATTCTCAAAAATTGAGGTAATATATAGGATATTCAGCCCGTGGACCTAGGCCCGAACCCATTTACTTAATGGAGCCTTAAATAAGGACTTAAACCCCATTATTAATGAGCAGGAGCCTAAAAAAAAATGGGATAGTCAGGAACCATTTACATCCATACTGAGCCGGAGCCACATCTGACCACGTTGGTTACATCATTAAACCGATTTTATCGAACTCATCTCCCATCGCATCCATCTGCCCGTAGAACCCTAAACCCTATAGAGAGAGAGAAATGGAGAAGAAGGCGGAGGAGCTGCTGTGCGAAGCGGCTCGGTCCGGCGACTGCGACAAGGTGGTCGAGCTGGTGGAATCAGGCGGCGCCGACGTCTCTTACTTCGACGAGCACGGCCTCACCCCACTAATGCACGCCGCACGCGCGGGTCACGCTTCCATCGTCAAAACCCTTCTGGAAGCAGGCGCCCCTTGGAACGCCCTCTCTCCCTCTAATCTCTCCGCTGGCGATTTCGCCATGGAACATTCCCATCAGGACGCCTTCGACCTCCTCCTCAATGCAGGTCCATACCCTTCTTTTCTTCTTCTTCTTCAATTCCATGGAAAATGAGACATCTTTCATGTTTGTTTGTTTGTTGTTTGTGCAGGGATTCAAGCGGAATTGGTATTGGGGACGATAGAGAGGGTGAAAAACAAAGATGGACGTGATGTTGATGGTGATTATTTGGAAGAGAGGGTTTCTTTCAGCGAGGACAAGCTGATGGATTCCAATTCAAAGGCAATCATGATGGCGTGGGAGAAACCGCTGATGGAAGCTCATGCGAAGGCTATCTGTTGCGGCGGTGGGAATGTTTTGAATGTTGGATTTGGAATGGGGCTTGTGGACATGGCAATTCAACAATATGGTCCTGCTAGGCATACTATTGTTGAGGCTCATCCTGATGTTTATGAGCGGATGATTCGGTCGGGTTGGGGGGAGAAGGAGAATGTTAAGATCATATTTGGGCGCTGGCAAGATGTCATTTCTCAACTTGAATCTTATGATGGTAACTCTAATTGAAAATTTGATTTCATTCTTTTTTTAAAATTAATGATCTATTTTGGCTGCATTTGTGTGCTTACATTTACTAAAAGAGAAAAACCCTGGAGAATAGAGCTTATTTTATGATCTGGAAATGTGCAGGAGATGAATGCTGATATTTGTTTTACTATATGCTTGTTAGTCATTTATTTAATCAAATTTTGGTTCCTCTTCATTATATGTGAGGTAAAATTCTTCAAATATGAAGAATGGTAGTGTTGGATTTGTGATGAAATGTATGCTTGGAAGAGACTGAATATCAATGGGGGTACACCCCCTTAACACATCTTCTTTTAAGAAGAAAGAAGAGGTGATTTTTAGTCATAAGATTTTTTTTTTCTAATTAATTTAAGATGTTCTACCTATGGTTAATTTATGAAAATCTCAATTAACTCACTTAAAGGATCAAAATGAGTTGAATGCATGTGTTTCCTATCTATATGAAGATAACTTGCTCTATTTGATGTACTCATGTGTTTATAGCCTTCTGAAGGGTTACACTGTACACCATATATGTTAAGGATTTTAGCAATGCTTTAGTTAAGTGAGAGAGGGAGAGTGTCTCACTGTCTCCCATTGTCCTTATCAGGTGGTTTGGGTCAAGGAGTTGTTATGGGGGTTCTTTTCATTGTGTTTTGCATCTTGGTTTGCTAATGGCAAGGCTGATGTGCCATGTAAAAGTGGAGCATCTCATTCCACTCTTGTTGGAGGCTCTTTAAATTAGTGATGGACTTATTCTAATTTATTTCCTTTTTTCGGTTATAAAAAATCATTTTATGGGTCAAATTATCAACACTTTTGAGTTTTGCTAGTTAATTAACAACTTCATCAAGAGCCTGAGATAGGATGCATGGTTAATAGATGAATAAGTTGGATAAATGTCGGCTGTATGAATGTGGTCCTTCTGAAACATGATTTCTTAGTATGTCTCGAGATTCTTCACTTTTTCCAACAATTCATGAAATATTCATAGCAAGTTCTCTGCAGTAGCCATTGCAAACTTGAGGTTGTAGGTCAAAGTTTGCAAAGAAATGAAAAGAAAACTTTGTCAATTGCTCTCTCTCTCTCTCTCTCTCCTCTCTCTCTCTCTCTCTCTCTCTCTCTCTCTCTCCTCTCTCTCTCTCTCTCTACTCTGTGTGTGTGATCCCAGATATTCTAAAGGACAATTAGTACATCTCTCTCTCTCTCTACTCTGTGTGTGTGATCCCAGATATTCTTAAGGACAATTAATTGTACTACCGTCTTTTTCTTCAATCCAATTTTTCTCATAGGTAAACATATTTGAACTCACAACTTTCTGGTTATGACAATAAGCAGCTTTGTGCTGCAAGCTATTGTCCCCGGATTCAGAATCTGTACATAACACTGATTGGTAGAAGGTTGTTGTTGATACTCCCTTTTCCACTATTTTGCTCTAATTTGTTTCTTCTTAGTAATGAAGTTGGTGATATTGATATGCAGTTTCAGAAATAATTTTGTGAAACAATTATTCACAGTTTGGAAAGAAAGGGGGAGAAACATGGTGGGTGTTTATATAATAAAAAAGGGACAGGTTTTTTTTCTCGGTTTGCATATTTTCTTTTGGTTTTTCAATTACTGATTGATTAATGATATTTCATGAATTGTTTGTGAATAATTCATGTTTCAGTCATGAATAATTCGAGGAGTTGGCCCGAGATAAATTGGAATGAAGAATCAGATTTCATGTAGCTGACCCTAACATAGTCGGAACAACGCTTTGATGATGATGATTTATGAATGATTTCAAGGTGTTTCAGTGAGTTGATGATTTTTCTTTTTGAAGAACTTTTTTTCCCCTTTATGAGATCCATGAGTGATTGGAGATACTCTTTTCATAATAGATTCCTTTTTAAGAGTTTCCTAACTATGGTTGGGATTTGAATTGTCAGACCTTCACCAATTTTATTGAAGATGATGAGTCTTCAACAGTTTCCTGTGGTTTTTTAGCAGTGCCCTATTTCTATGGATGGATTTTCACTCAATTCAAAACATCTTTGGTTATTAATCTTTTTCTGCTACACCTTTTTAATTCATCTGATTGTCTTCAACATGTTGTCTTATGATAAATTTATTTCATTTGTGCAGGGATATTCTTTGACACCTATGGGGAGTACTATGAAGATTTGAGAGAATTTCACCAGCATCTTCCCAAGTTATTGAAGCCTGGAGGAATCTATTCGTTCTTTAATGGTCTTTGCGGAGGTAATGCCTTCTTCCATGTGGTGTACTGTCAGTTGGTTTCTCTAGAACTTGGGAATTTGGGTTACTCGACACAGTTCATTCCCTTGCCTGTGAAAGATTGTTTGCCTGAAGAAGTATGGGACGGTGTCAAACACAAGTATTGGCAGCTAGACACATACTACCTTCCTGTTTGTCAAGCAGGATCTGATTCTGAATGAAGTTATGATTGAAATATCTCAGCTTTCGTCCATCAGCGAACTCATTCATTGGATTAAATGGTTTTTCCAAGAGTTGGTAAGTTTGACTTCCAGATGAGATGGTCCTAACTCATAACAATGGGGACAATTAGGCAAAAAGAAAATCCAACTCTCTGCTTTAGAAACCGATTGAACCAGGCAGCCAGTACCAACTACATGAAGATTAGACCAGGCAGACCAGCACAATGGAGTTTTTAACTACACCTTGGAAACAAAGGTGTAATAATTTTTTCCATTTCACAAACACTGATTGTTAGAGGCAGCTATTCCATACAGATCGTGGCTGTAAAGGCCACCATTTAGAATGCAGAGACAGCCATCTAGTGGGGACCCACTTGGATAGGTTATGAAGAAAAGAACCTCATTTCTCTTCTGCTAGCCAAAGGATCGGCCATATTCAAGGGGGAAAAATCACCAGTTAGATGGGGATGGTTCAATGGAGAATATCACCACTCCATTACCTATCTAGAGAGAGAGAGATTCACCCATCTTGAGAGCATATTTGACAGTTCTTTATTATTTTTTTATCGGCGTTGTTCTAGAGTGGATGAAAAGCTACACCTTGGCCTTCTTCAGTAGGAGAATGGCAGATGTCACCTAAGTTGATTGCATGTGCTCATAGATAATTTTTGACCATCCAAATTGTGATCCACTGTGAGTGCTGTCTTAACCGACTGCTGCTATTATTATTGTTGTTGTTGCCGCCCCTATTGAATTTGGATCTAGTTATTTCTTGATCACCATTTACAGTGTAGTTGCTACAAACACCATTTGAATGCTTAGATAGTTGGATCAGTGTGGGTTTTGGGTTATTCCCCATCCGCGATTGAGCCTGCTATCCGGATTGACAGTGTTGGCACTGGATATGTATATAAATTGGCTTGAAAATGTCAACCAAACTCAACGAGTAAGTAAACGGTCAACTGGAGTGCTGGTGGGCAGGCTGATGTGCACTGTATCGTGTGCGATGCGACTTAATTGTATAATAGCAATATGGACCATATTCCAACCTGACCTGTTTGTAATTGGGTTACAAGGCCAAAATCCTAATCCAGCTCAAAGTTAAAAAGGATCGATCCGTGTGGAATTATCGGTCTGGTTCAGGTCAGGTCGATGGTCTGGTCAGTGATTCCCATCCCTAGTTGAGGATGGGGTCTGCTAGTTGGATGGTCTGGAATTTGGATTACCTATGGATTAACAATGGCAAGAGTTTGACCGAGACAAGTGACATCCACATTCATCCACAGTCAACAGGTGAATGAAGGTGAGAACCATCTTTCCCATCACAGAAAGGAGTGTGTTGGATGGATCCGGATCCGGATCCTCTACAGCTTCAGAGGTAGTCCATTTTGCTGCTATTCAAAATAGGAAGGTTTGGCCTATCAAATTGGCTCAGAGATCTTGCCAATTAAAAAATAAGGGTATGTAAGAATTAAGATGTTGATAACCATCTAATTTATTATCATAAAATATATAATAAATAGATAAGGGGTTACTTTTTTTTTTTTTTTAAACTGTCCATTTTGTGCCCTTGGATCTTTATCAACATTTCTTAGATCCCTTTTTTGTGGTGAGGGAGCTTCCCAATTTCTGCCATGTTTCATATTTTGAAAAGCCATGGAGGACTCAGACCCTTGTTGTATTTAACTAATGAAAAATTAGCCTTATCAATATTGTTTGCTGCACGCCTAGATGCAAACCATTTACTTGGGCTGAATTTTAACTTATTGGCAAATTCAACCAACTGGGGACTATTCAGTGATGATCAGAAGAAAGAGAAACATAAATGAGAAAAAAGAAAAGAAAAGAAGAGAAACTGGGGACTATTAAAATATCAATACAGTGAGCATGGGAAGAATCAAGAATCATGACACGAGACCACAAGATACACACCAGTTTCTTATTACCAACTGAACAGGGGTGCAACCAGAATATTTTCCTTGGAGGGCCTTTATGTAATAGAGAAGATCTTGGGGTCGCTAACAATTAATATACAAATCTTTAACTTAAATAAACTAATCATAAATAAGTCCAGGGCAATTAAACCCTGAACCCAACTTAGTCCATGAAACATACCTATTTTGAACCGAAAACAACAATACCAAACCCATCCTTAATAGGAGCCGTTATTCGGACAATGGGGCACCCATTTAACGTTGACTCTTACCCATCCCTAAGAAAACTCGAGCCTTAAAACTCTTCAATTTCCTCAGTCCATCATGTGCATAAGGTGGCCCCATAAAAAAAAAAAAAAAAAAGATATCCAGATTGTACAAGGAGAGAATTGTATAGGTAGTGAATCATGGTGGGTTCAAAGAAGGGACCGGTAGTGTCTTTCCGAAATCAGACTGCTGTGGGTGGGTTTAGAATTTATTCAAATCTCTGTGGGGGTGGGTGGGTTTAGAATTTATTCAAATCTCTGTGGGGGTGGGGTGTCTATTTGAAAAGACCTTTCCTATTTTATCATCGGACGCCAGTAACTGAATGCAATTATCTATTTCCATCTCTCTTTTTCAAAAGTTCGTTTTTTTAAGCGGGAGGCTCCCCGAGAGTGCAGAACCGTTGGCAGAGAGAGAGAGAGAGAGAGAGAGAGAGAGCCTGTCTATTCATTCCAAGTCCAACCCAACCTTAGAAAAGATCTAACCGTTCCATTTCATCGTCCCCAACCTCCTCTCATTCTCCTTCTGAGAGTCCTGAGGAGGTAGAAATCGAAAACATCCGATTGAATCCGCTCGAATTCATTATCCTGAAAACATTTTCATTTTCCTGAATAACTTTGATTTCCTCTGTCTTTGTTTTTAATTCCTAGGATGGCTTCCAATTTTGATCAATGGGAGAAGGATCCTTTCTTCTCCGCTGCAGAAGAAGTTCAGGATTCAGCAGACAGGTATTGCTACTATCAATTCCTTTTTCTTTCCTTTTCTTCTGTGGGGTTTCAAGAGGCATTTCCGCCTCCCTCTCTCATTTAGGAGTGGAGATTTTAGAGTTTTTTTTTTTTTTGGGTGTGTATGTTTGCTTTGGAAGAATGGAGTCCAAGTATCGGAGATGGATTCACGGGAAGGGAGACGCGGTTGATTCTTCTTCTGACAACATTCGCAGAGAGCTCCAAACAACCGTCGGCACCACAAAATGGCAGGTCATTTTTTATTTATCGTGTATAATTTTTTTGGAGGTGTTTAATATTGGTGGAAATTGGGGTTCTTTTTAAATTTTTTCAGATTGCTCAACTGGATTTGTTTCTGGGTGGTTGATGCAGCTCGAAGAATTTGAACAGGCGGTCCAATCAAGCTACGCTGGCCTCTCGGCCGATGAAGCAAAAACCAGGCACCGCCAATTCGCAGTTGCAATTGAGAGCCAAGTCTCAAAGATTGAGAGTTCATTACGGGATGCAGTCATTGAGGATGGACAGAAGGAGCTTCCTTGGGTGCAATTGGATGAAGGGGAAAGAGATGAGCTGGCAATGTTTCTTATAGGTTTGACGACCGAAGGAGTCCAGGTTGGGACTGGTGCTGGGAAGGGTGGACAAGGAAGGGATTTGGGGCTGGTGATGGAAGAAGGAAAGCTGGAGTCTTCCAAGGATTTGCGCCATTCGGATGAATTGGGTTTACATGAGAAGAGAGAAGAGAAGGGGCAAGGGCATATAAGGTCAGTGAGCGCTGGTGGGGACCTTTGCGCATTGAAGATTGTGGTGGCCAATGATGGTTCACGAGCCCATGGGGTCTCATCTGATGGTAGGAAGGGCCTGGCCTTTCCGAGGATTGCGAGCTTCTCCGATTTCATCAAGAGCATGGAATCTGCATCCCAACCGAAGAGGTCGAAGAATGGTTTCAAGAAAGAAAAGAGTAGGGACTGTCTTAAAGCGATGGATATGGAACCATTACGACCTCATCACCTGAGTCAGGTGACAGATTCCATACCTCTTCTTCTTTTTCTTCTATATTTTTTCAATCATTGCTTGTTGATGGAGGAATCCATGCCAAACTTGTGCTGTTTGAATTTTGGGCTAGATTGATCTAGTGGATCTGTTGGGGCCCCACAGTGGGTGGGCAATGCCGCATGAGGAGATCACAGGCAATCCTAGCAATCCATTGCTGGCCCGCAATTGATTGATTAAACGAAGTGTAGACTGTAGTCGATGTGTAGTGCCCAAAAAAAAAAAGTTCCACCTCCCATCTCTTGGATTATTTCAGTGAAGGACATTTACTGCTTGTTTGTTTGCAATAAAATACATACAAGGCCAAATGAGCCCCCACTAAAGGATTATTAAAGAGGTGAGGTTTGAATGATAGGAGGTGAGTGTGAAGGATATAAGGTAGCAAGCAATGTAGATGGGACCTTGACGTTCCTGGGATTTGAATTGTTAGGGTGATGGCTTGGTATTCATTTCCTATCTTCCCTTGATTCAGTTTCCATTAAATGAGAGGTTATTTGATGTCATTTTTTTAATATTTACCTTATATTTTCATTTAAACCACTTATGGCATGAATTCCTATGTATTTTTTGCAAACAATATGGTCCGTCATTTATTGGCTCAGGTTGATTGTCTCTATCACTAAACAAAGGATCACCAGTCCTCAGCATTTTATTATACCTTTGTATAATGTAGTTTTTGCAAGCACTTTTGCTTATTATGAAAAGAGCCCTTGCCACAGTGGAAGGTTCTCACTAATGCAACCTTGAGGTTGTGGGTTCAAGTCATCTTACCAATAAAAAAAATGAACACTTCTGCTTACTATGTCTATCTGTTGACCTTGAAGGGCATTAATGCATGCTTTGAAAGGACCAAGACCTGCCTAAAGACCTGTGATGGGTCTTATGATAAGCAGCTCTATGGATGGCTTGGTGCATTCCAAAGACAGATTCAGAGGTCTCAGTACCAATTCCAATACAGTCGAGCTTATCACAAGATGATGTTTTGGGTTGTCCTCATCATTTTCCTAATTGGTAAGCTACTCTAAATCGGGTGTCATTTATTAATTTTCTGATATTTTTCTCTTTCATGTGCAGAATATGTTGTTAATTGAGTGAAGTTTCCTCATCACAGTCTTGACTTTCACTATCTTCAAAGTTTTTACTCTCATCAAACCATTCACTCTGGAACTGAAAAGGAGGCCTTTTTTGTTGATTATGAACTTGATTTAGTGCTTTTGTAGGTAGCCCTTGCTTGTCTGTATTTTCATAATACACACCAAAGTGTATTGGAGTATGCTTTTCACATGGTTTCAAACCAATCTGTTGTTTTATGTTGATTTTTTTTCCTGAAAGATATTGATACCAATGACAAGAATAAGAGCATGGGAGAATGGAACAAGCTGGAAGAAGCCATGGTTGAGCTGGGTAGATTAGAATTAGAGTGAGAAATCTGTTGTACTGTGCTTGTGGATAATGTCTCGATGGGTGCTTTACTAAGGGGTAGTGTATGGTTTGCTAAAGAAAATGTACTTCAGAGATGTCTTTATTCCGAGGAAGAGGAAGTAGTGCAATGGTTCTGATCTGCTTTAAGTCTGCTGGTTTGCTTTAGGTCTTCTTCAAGGATGAGGATGAATGGAATTTTAGGATTTGAAGTTTGTATTGAAAATGGAAACTTACGGTTGCAATAGGAAGAAGGGAAGGGCAGAGGTGATGGGTGGATAGCAGCTACAGGCCCGTTGAAATGGAAAAACAGGAAAATAATTTTGGTATGGAGATTTTCAGAGAACTGACAGGGAAAGTTTTGATGAACTTAAGAGTGATTAAAAATCAAAAGGAGATGGTTGGGGAAGGGACAAATGGTGAACAGAAGAAGGTTACTGGCATCAGGTACTGATTGGCTAAAGGTGAGTGTCTCTGGGGTGATTTGTATTAATCCTTGGGTCTTAGGTTTATGCTGCTGGAATCTTCAGAAGAAGGTGCTGCAAATAAGCTGTTGTGGGTAATGTTGATGCCTGGATTGGAACGAAGTGTTTTCTATAGTGTGTGAGGAGAGGTATATGATCTGGGTTCAGGTCTTTACAGTTCCACTTCATGTCTGGGATAACTGAACCTTCAATTTATTTATTTTTCCAACTTTTTGAAGGTTGAAAACTAAGAATATTGGGGGAACGATAACGGATTTCATTTTGATTGATCTTATGGCAGCCAAAGTGAAGGTATAGTGTTCACTAGATTGCTTAATAAAGCTGACTAGTGGATTCTTTTTAGCAGACCTTCAAGTTCTTGAAGGTCGCTGGTGGCTTTCTTAGTCTTCTTGATGAAGCCATGAATGCCCAACCGGAAAAGGGACTTGTGTGAAACCTAGCCCACTTATGTTAATGCCGAAAAAGAGTCCCAAGAAGAATTTATGAAATTCTCACAGTTTGGTTTTTATGAGAGAGAAATGTTCCTTTATGAGAATTTATGAAATCCTCAGTTAGTAAAGGTGATCTTTTGATTTTGTTTCTAGACATGTGGGATTCGAGATTCTAATGGAGTGTAGTTTGTTTGTCCTGGTTAGAATGGTTTGTATTTACTTTTGTTTTTTGGGTTTTAGCTTGTCTTGGTCATTAGGCCTGCTCAGACTGGTTTTTGTCTTCTGTGTCTTTTTTTATTGGTGTTGTTTGGAATTTTTATTCAGGATTTTTTTTTTCTAATTTGTAATAAATTAACTATCCTTCATGAGCAATGCCCAATGAGTGACATCATATTTACTATAAGCATCACATCTTGAACTTTATGCAATATTCTAATAATTTATATAGCTTCAACATGGCTTAAGATAGAGTTGAATGGGAAATTGGAGCTTACAAAGTTGTCCCTGGATAGATGGGATAAGGCTTCAATTTGATTATGATTTTAAACATTTCTATTGTTTCCCTTCCATGATTTTAATAAAAGGCCAAGTGCGAGAAGTGCCCAAAGCGCCATCCCTTGTCAAATAGTGTGATTGAATGTTGTTGACAATATCTTGGATGGATTTTTGATTTCCCAAGCTAAAACCAAAAGATTAGATGCAAATTAGATCCTTTTTTCTTGTCCTTTTTTTGTTAAAGAGTTTATGAATACATAAAGGCATTTGCCCTTGTTGTTATATTGGCACATACTACATTGGTAAATGGTAACATTTCATAGATTCTCAATTGCAGAGCATCTTATCCAATCTACTTGTCTTTGCAGTTGTGTTTGCATTAAGTCTGAAGGAGCTATAATTTTTTCATTCATCATAGGGTTGTTGCTACATGGGGGCAGGAGTCACGAAGCCTTAATTTTGGTGGATGATTGAGGTAATGTGGGTTTGTGTTCCAAAATATTTTGATATTGTAAGAAAATGTAAACAAATGCCATTCTGGCCCGTATGCATCGCCCACCCATGTGTAGCCACATGAGGAAAGCGCCTAGTTATTTGACAATTACAATGCAGTTTTAGGACTCATTGCAAAATATAAACTTAATGCTATTGGAATGTTTTGAAACCTTTATTTTGCTAGTTACCATTTAAAATATATGAAGTAAGATATAATTTAAAAATCTGACTTGAGAACTAGATATTGATATATATAATCAGAAAAGAAAACAGAAATAATGTGAAGAATTAAAAAAAGTATATGTCTTAATGTGCATGAAATCATTCTATTTCCCCAACCCGCCCCATCTTTTGGAATAAAGCAGTCTTCTGGTTCCATCTAGAGTCTATCTTCAACTTGATAATATCCTATGGAGGGTTTGACGCCAGAAGTGATATGAAATCGATCCACCTTGAAGGGGGTGCCTCCTTCTGCAACTCCATCTAAGTGGTTGCTGAGCGTCAATTTCAAGATGTCTTTAAGTTTGTGACACTTATAGGAGTGTTTTGTCAAATTTTCAATGACAAATATTTGGTGTTTATCATCCCTAATATTTTCAAGTAACTTTCGATTTGTTGTTGATGACAGGGTGCTGTGCAGATGGCAGTGAGTTTATGGAAGCATAGCAGAAACAATCTTCTTTGCCATTTGGTAAATTGAAGTGACACTTGAACACCCATTTGTATATTGTTCTTGCATCGTTTATTGTTACATGTAAAGTTTTTCTTGTATTTATGCCATCAAGAGAAGCCATTGATTAAAGAGGTTCACAGATATGCCTGTTTTTCAAATGACAAAACTTTCCCAAGGTGTCAAAACATCCAAATTGAATAGGTAAACTTGTTTCATAGCTGAAATGCTTCGGGGACGATGTGCGTTTGTGCACATAGATGCAGAATATGCCTGCAGCCGGCTATCCTCTAATCAGAAAGAGGTCAGGCCTGTATCCACTAATGTTGAGCTGAGTTTATCTTAGCTCAGGCTTTGATTTCTGCCTAGAGAAACTATAGTGATGCTGTAAAGATGGTAGGATGCCAGATGCCTGGAGTTTTAAGCTTATTTCCTTCACCTCAGTTTCTTTCTTTTCTTTTTTTTTCAGTGTTAGTTTTAAGCTGCTGTTCTGAGTTTGACACTCCATTCCAAATTTCTTACCTTTATGTGGGTCATGCTACAAATGGGCCTCATGATCATAGCATGATTGTGGATCCAAATCAACAAAACTGTCAGTGAAAATAGTGTCAGTTAATGATGTGTAATCACCACCTATTATCACACACCTAAAATGTACGATCAATCTGATCTTTTAGTAAATGCTTGATCCACAAATGACAATAACAGCTTCTATCCGGTGGGATCATGTTTGCCTTATTACCACAAGGCTCTAGCTTGAAATTTTGGGTATGGACACATTACTTCTCTACGAATTGTCCAGGCAGATATCTTATCTTGAAAACCATCTGATCAGGGCCTCCAGCTGAGATGGCTAAAAAAAATTGGTTCTACCTAATCAATTTTGCTCTATCTCATTCAATGGATTATCAAATGAAACAAAAGATTTTAGGCCATATGTAACCTATCATATACCCTTTTCTAACCTGTTATTCACCATTCAAGCAACCAAGGGGCTGAAGGAAGCAGGCTATAGTAGCAATCTAGTTGGTTTTTGGACCACAACCGACTCACAAGCCTATCTAGGTGCTTTGCTGTTTAAGTAATTGAAAACCCCCATATCAAAGAATTCAACAATCTAGACATTGGTGATGGTTACTACAATTTGATACAATTGTTTACCATCCATCATCTCTGTTCCCTTTCAAATCAATGGAATAGATTGATTGGGGATTGGGGCCGTTTGGTTGGCTTGTGAAAAGTGAAATGAAATCATTTGAATGGAGGACATAATAAATAGGAGCCCCCAAATTAGGTTTAAAGTAATGCAACTTACACTTGTAATTAAAATTAAGATGTCAACGGACGACTGATTCAGCCAAAAGAGGATAGGCTGAAAGGACTAGCAGCTCCAGGGACATTTGTCAAAAGATGAGGTAGCTCCTACTCTTACACCTTTATTATTATTTTTGTTCTGATTAGGTTTTAAGCTATCTGTAACGCTTTCCTTCCATGATTGTGCCATATCTGCTAATTAATTATTATTATGTTAAAGAAAACCAGCCTTATGACTTGAGGAATCTGGGGCTAGGGCTGGACCTGGCTCGATTGAGTTTAGCCTTTGTTAAGGCGTGGGTGTGGTCTGGCCTGTTTGCTTTTTTTTTTTTTAAGCTGATGGCTAAGTAGTCAGGCATTAATGTTGGAGTTGTAATAAGATTCTTGGCCTGGTTGTTCAATGTTCAGGTCTAGCCTGTTTTGAACTGGATGCGACCCTGAGCTTCATAGTTCAGACCCATGGGATTGTACCATGCCAAATTTGCCTCCCAATAACTAAATTGGTGTGCGTAGGGCGTGTTTGTGTGGCCACGTTTCTTTAAAACATTACATGCCTATAAAATCTGGCTCCCTTTTCTGCACGTAAAAAAACAAGTCTAAAAAATAGCTAAATTTTACTTTATTTATTTGAAAAGCCTTTCTATGGAGGCAAAAAAAATCTTTTTTTTTTTTTTACACGGAAAGAAGAAAATTTTCATGGAACCAGTTTTCTGCGGATGTATACATCCGGTCTATTGGGCATTACCTATTAGTGATTAGTGAAGGATTTGATTTGGCTCTTCCATTCAGAGCCATGTTCTGGAACCAAGCCGTAACTAAATAAAGAGGATGTTTGGGGGCACACAGCCTCACATCAATCAAGTTCCATAGTTTAGACTAATGTAAACGGTAAGGCCCTTGAAAGTGGACGATCTGACAAGTGGAACGATGGTTAGGGAAAAGAAGCCTTCTCTCTTCCTCCCAAGTCCCAAGATTTGTGGCAATTGGACTGGCAACCCAATAAAAAGTAAACAGACAAATTGATTCAAATACCAGTCACGACTGGGACCCACTCCTCTGACCTCGCTCCACGTCTGAATTCTGACTCGTCTTCTTCTCCAATAACAACAGTAATATCCATTCATCTTCCCTTCCCTTCCCTTCCCTTCTTTTACAAATCCCACCTTCTCATCTTCTTCTTGTATTTCTTCTCTTGTTGCTGCTGGTGCTGGTGGTAAAAAAAAAAAAAAAAGAACAAGACATGTTGCAGAGATGTTTTAGGCCGCTGGGTCTGTGCTGTGCAGATGTTGGAGACCCTCTTCTTTGGCACGTGGACCTCAAATCTCATGTGCGAGGCGATTTCTCTCTTGCCGTCGTCCAAGCCAACTCTCGCCTGGAAGACCAGGCGCAGGTCCTCACCTCCCCCTCCGCCACCTACATCGGCCTCTACGACGGCCACGGCGGCCCCGACACCTCCCTCTTCCTCAATTACCACATCTTCAACCACCTACAAAGTAATCCTCCTCCTCCTCCTCCTCCTCCTCTTTTTCATTTCCATGGAATTCTGTTGAGATTCTCTTTATTGTTAAGGGAAAATGCCAAACAAGATTGATCCTTTTTGTATGGATCAATGAAATTGACTGGGATTCCATGGAATCTGTGCCTCTGCAGTCTCAATTTCCAATTCGGTTGTTTCAACACAAATAAAAATCTGATTTTTTTTTATATAGAGTATGCTTCGGAGCAAGGGGGGTTGTCAATTGATGTGATTAGGAAGGCATTTGAGGCAGCAGAGCAGGAATTCTTTCAATTGGTGAAGCGATCATGGCTCACCAGACCGCAGATCGCTGCGGTGGGGTCATGTTGCTTGCTGGGGGTGATCTCTGATGGTGTTCTGTATGTGGCGAATCTCGGGGACTCGAGGGCGGTGCTCGGGCGAGGAGTTGGGGATGGGCGGAGGAAGGATGTGGTCGCGGAGAGGCTTTCTACGGATCATAATGTGGCGGTGGAGGAGGTGAGGAAGGAGGTTAAGGATCTTCATCCAGATGATTCGCATATTGTTGTTTATACGCGTGGGGTGTGGAGGATTAAGGGGATTATACAGGTATTATCAACTTTCTTTGATTTTGGTTAATGATGCCTTTTGGGGTACTATGTAGTAGATTAGTATTCTTTAACTTAATTGCTAGCAGTTTCATTTCCTCCTTGTCATGATTTTGGGGATGGAAAATGAATCATGTTTTGAGGAACTCCAATTAGCTAATGAAAAGAAACTTATGGTGTTCATGTTGATCTCTTATTGACATCTACATACAGCATTTGGTAGCCCCAACAATAATGTCCTAGTTCTACAAAAAAAAAAATTTATTTTTATTTCCTTTTCATTTCTTCTAGAACAATCACATGTACTTTTTTTAAAATTATTTTTACGGATCAACTAACAAAAACAAATGTGTAATCTCAGCATTCAATGTGCAATTTTTTTCTTTTCCTTATCAATTAATGATCCATGACTCCTTTAGTATGTGTTGGTGTATAGGAAGAATGTCGAAAATTGGAGAAAGAAAATTATGATCCCCTTTCATAGAAGTGTAAAGGAGATATTCAAAATTGTGAAAATTACGATGTTGTCAAACTCAATAATAAGACAACAGAACTTTGGGAGGGAGTAATGAAGCAATGTCTGAGAAAAAATATGATATTTTTAGATCCAGTTTGGATTTACTCTAGGTAGATCCACAATAAAAGCAAGTTCTTAATGAGACAACTTGTTAGAAAAGCTTAAATCACAATGTAGTTGTGACTTGTGTGTAGCTTTAAGAAATCCTTCCATTCATTGTAACTTTATGGGATGTTCTAGGATTAGGTAGTAGGTACCCAGTGGGACCCTTGCACGGTTTCATCATACATCCCAACTTTCATTGCCCTCCTATAAACATTTGTACGGGCTGAGACCAGGAATGAAAATTGCTCTTATTATTACATGGTGTGATCTGGAGGCTTAGTTTCTCTACTTGATTGAAAATCTTAAGACTGCCTCACTAGATCTTTCACGTTGGGGAGAGGATTCACTAGTTTCAGCCGTATTGATGATACTAATAGCACAACATAGCCACAGGTTTAGAATGAAAGAAGTCCCTAGATAGTACTGATCTCAAAGCAGCCACCAATTATAGCTTTTCAAACCAGGTTCAAATGTCTCAAAACAGGGGGGGAGAGAGAGAGAGGATCTGACTAATATCTTTTTTAATGTCTAAACACCAAGAGCTGAAACATGAAAATTTGGGTGAAGGGTCTGACTCTAAAAACGCCGAGAGCTGAAGCATGAACTGGAGCTGCCAACTTGCATCACTGTATTATATTATCTTTAAAATCATTGCAGGAAAGATGCAATTTCTAACGTTTTCCTCATTTAGGTGTCAAGATCTATTGGAGATGTCTACCTGAAGAAACCTGAGTTCAGCCGGGACCCACTTTTCCAGCAGTTTGGCTCTTTAGTTCCACTGAAACGACCTGTGATGAGTGCAGAACCATCAATACAGACTAGAAAGATCAAGCCACATGACTTATTTCTTATTTTTGCATCAGATGGCCTCTGGGAACAACTGAGTGATGAAGAAGCAGTACAAATTGTCTTCAAAAACCCAAGAGTGGTAACTGCCCTCCTCCTAAGTTTCTACCTTATTTTTCTAGGTTTGTTTAGATATCCTCCACATTCATTTATGGTAGGATATCCATCTAACATGCTTCTATGTGAACATTTGAACAGGTTCACCGTTCACCCAGCCTGTGAGTTATTCAGGCCTAGCTCATCACAAATTTGGTCAGCCTAGACTTTGGCGTCTGGTGGCCTGTGACTTAGGTCCACATCCTCAGGCCCAATGACTAATCTGGCCTGGTGTTGGTAGCTTGGGTGGACTGGATGTGTGCAAAGAATTGTTTAAGTGTGTCTTATATATGATTAACACGTCAACCTGTGCTTTGGCATGGGAAATCTTTTGGAGCTAGTGCCTACGATGAGGTCTAGGCCTGGCCTTGTACTATCTGACTGTGCTTGGCTAGTTCTGGCACTTTATACATAAAAAGCTGCCTTCTGTGCTTTTCTCCTTTCCACTCCCTGTTTGGAGGTATATGTTTTTGAACATATATCTTGAGGTGTGTTTCTGAACTTCCTCTTCCAATTCCCTGTCCACAAAGATGGGTTGGATCTGTTCTGCTTCTGGTTGAGATTTGGTGGAAAAATATTTACCAATAAATAGTGTTATTGGACATCAAAATGTGTACCCAATTGATTGTTTCTATGTGTGGGCAAGGCAGCCAAGGCGCAAAGTTCAGTTGGAGCCTGTGGTGCAAGCCATGCGCCAAGAAATTAGGCACCTGCATAAGAAAAATAGTTTTAGATAAAACAAACATATAAGATAAAATATTAGGATTTATAAGGGTAATGCAGCCAATAATGATCCTATAAAATTATATTATTTCAATCAATAATCCCATATGTAAAAAGATTGTATATATATGTGCAAATTCATAAAATTTGTGTAATTCATTTTGAACAACAAGAGCCTCCGTCCATGCTTAAAATTCAAAAGTACATGCAAATCTATGACAGACATCAACTGTCAACCATCAACTCATGCAACTGCAATATAATTACAAAGGAGTGGTTAAAATTCATTTTTTACAGTGAATACAGAAGGAAGCATAGGTTATGAGCAAACAATTGTATGCATAAGCATGACATATAGTTAGTTAATTCCTTCATTACATGAGGAGTTCTAGCACGGAATGTTTGGACTGTGAGGTGATTCTTGCAAAGTCCTTTTTTTTTTTTTTTTATTATGTATTGGATAACCTGAGTTACAGGTAAGTCACTGCATAGTCAAAAAGGTATTTTAAGATATGCCCTTTGATCCTTCTCCATTGCTCTTGTTTTAGGTATAGCACTAGTTGCAAGTTAATATGAGAAACAAAACCAGCATTCAATCATTCAGTGCAGACATTATCTCAATATGCATCCTTTCCAGTTTCTTTTGTTTTCCTTTTTTTTCTTCTGTTGTTTTGGAATGGTGGTTCTTTTAATTTCCTGGTCACAAATATAAAGCAGACACAAAATAAGATTGTAAAAACACTGCATCAAAATCACAACCAAACTCATAATCATTCTTTCAAAACGACAAGCATAAAGCAATGTAAGGGGAAAAAAGAAGTGTATATATATAGGGAGATGCTCTTATGAGAGTAACTCACGGTAGTGTGAGAGTAAGGGGTGAGAGCCCTCACATCTAGGTTGTTGGCATTGGATATGGATGTGAGGGCCCCCACCCTTACTCTCATAGGACCATCTCCCATATATATATATATATATATATAGAGAGAGAGAGAGAGAGAACTGAACAAGTAGCTGCAACAACCCTATGAAGAAGGGAAGAAAGTGGAAGAAAGTGTGCTTAGGGTTGGGGGCTGGGGGAGTGGGCTGGTCTTCTTTCTCCTTTTCTTCTGTCTCTGATCTTTCCTGTCTCTTCGCCCTCTTCTTTCCACCCTTTTTTCCTCTTCCTTCCTCTTAACTGAAAAATGAGCTAAATCTTAATTATGTCGGAATTCAGATGAATGGTTTTAGGATATAAAAATGTAACCTATAAAAACCATCTGTAAATTCTCTCTTAAATTCCCCATTTTAGACATTACATTGGGCACCTTTGTATGCATTAGGGCTGCACAGAACCGGACCGCAGACCGGACCGGACCACAAAACCGGACCGGACCGGACCGGATTTGCGGTCTTGGTGGTCCAAATCCGGTCCGGTCCGAACCGGACCGCATTTATTAAAGTAATAAATTTTTTTTTTTTCATAATCTTCGAGCCCATGAGGCATGAGCCCATCACCCATTTGTAAAACCCATCATTCATTCATTTGACATTTGCCCACTTTTTAGATGTGAGGTGAAAATGAAAAAAAAAAACAAAAAAAATGAAAACCGGTCCAGACCACTTTAAGTGGTCCAACCGGACCGGACCACTTATAAGTGGTCCGGTCCGGTCCTTCATTTTAGGCCGAACCGGAAATCCGGTCGATCACCCCTAGTATGCATCATCTGCCTAGGACACATCTTTTCATAGTGTGCTCGCCTAGGTACTGGTCTAGGCACAAAGGGCAGGTGCACCTAGGAATACTCAAAAAAATTATTCTTGTGGGTTATTGTTAAAGTTTCTATATTGTCGCCAACAAAAACGTCTGGTGAATTTTGCAGGGAATAGCAAAGAGGCTAGTGAGAGCTGCTCTAACTGAGGCTGCAAAGAGAAGGGAAATGAGATACAAGGACATAAAGAAGATTGAGAAGGGTATAAGGCGCCATTTCCATGATGACATCACTGTAATTGTGGTGTATCTTGATCACCAAGGGTCCTCGAGATTCAGAGGGACTCCTGTTGACTGCACGAGGACGCCCATAGACATATTCTCGCATAATACAGATGAACAGGAATACCCTCTTAGCCCCATATCCTGACCAAGCACATTACATATCTACCAAAGAATACACACTGATTGCTTCCATGTGAATAAATATTGTCTTATTTATATATACGTGCATATATTGGATAGACTGCTGTTGGGTGGATAGGAGCTTCATCTAAAGTGATGAGAGCAAAATGTAGAACATGGTATATACGACTATAGGTAATTCGGCTCAGGGATATACTGAAACTTCCATTAGCTTATTTCCAGATTTCACTTTCTGACTTGTTTTCAGTTACCTCTTGAGTTCGTTCTGATTCATGTTTTGAAGGCTTGAGAGGAGAATTAGAAGAAATTATTATTCACAGTTTCTTGTAAAGACTAGCATGCCATTTTGGAAGCTAACAGGGTCCCAGTTCCCCCGTTATCTTACTTCATGTTTATCTAGACCGTAGTTCTCTAAATTTAAATGTTCTTTTGGGCTTTTCTGAGTAGCCCCAATCCTTTGATCCATACCTTTGGTGAGCTTCTTCATAGATGCATATGAAAGTATCAAACGTTAGGGGTGAGGATTCGGTGACTGAGAGGAAAGTTGATCAGATTTTTCATACATTTTTCTTGTGAAAAAGGAAAAAGATAAACTAATTTTTCTGAACAAAGAGGATTTCAATTTCCCATGGAACGAGTAGGAATGTAAAATTTCTATCTACCGCGGAAGTAGCAGTCTGCAAAATCCAGAACCTTCTTGTTGCACAAACAAGTCTTGAAATCCAAGGGGTCCACTTTCTGCATTTTCGTAGAATTTTTTTGCATCTTCTTCTAACGATCTATTGTTAGGTCACTGATTGAAGGGTTTGTGATTTATGACTGACCTTCCTATTAGGTGCAAAATTGGGACATTATGAATGTGGGATCTTCTTCTCTCTCTCTTTTTTTTCTTTCTTGGGCTTTGGTGGGGACTCATATCGTACCATGTATTGATCAATCATCGATCCAAATCCTTGGACCCAATTATATTTTATTTCGTTCATGTTCAGGTCCATATAAATTACAAAAGTAGGAAAACATGATATATCATTGTTGTTATATGGATTTGAGCGGGGTTCATCTTCATAGTACTCAGACTGTCCCTTTGTTTGAAGAGTAGTGCCTCTTTAACGTCCGGATCAAGTCATCTATATGGAGAAAATTTAGCTGTAACACTAGCACTAGACTGGACTGCTGCCATCCAACAAAGATGTGAGGTATGTGTGCATTACTGTCATTTGGAGGTGGGATTTGATGGTCTCAAAAGAGGATCTTTTAAACATTGGGAAATTTTCAATATATTCGAAATCTCTTGAAATGATTATTTATCTAAAAAGGTTGAAAAGTTTCCTTAAAAGAGATTACTCCCAGTGGTCAATTCTTTTTTCCAACTTTTTCATAATGACAAAGCTATCCTTCTTTATCACATAGAATTAAATTCCAAATTATCAATTAATCAAAACAGATAACCATTCATTCAACAGAGAACTAAATCCTATAGAACCTATAAATATAGGTAAAAGGAAAATTAAAAATTTCCACCTCCTACCGAACACCACAATAGAGGATTCAACTAATAGAAAATGTTCTCCTATGGGCCCACTTCAGCGCACCTTTGATCAGTGTAACCCCTTTAATAATATGTTCATTCAATAATATAATATCTGGTCCAATTTTAGACTCATTGATGAACCTTCATTCATCATTGGATTGAATCTCAAAAATAATATACAATTAAAATGTCATTAAAATTTTAAAATTATTAAATAAAAGGTTTCTCAAAATGAAACCTTTGGATCAGACCTCCTTCCATGCATAAATATGCATCTAAGTTGGTCCATCGAGCTAAGCAATATGCCTTCAATGCTTCAACTGATGGGAGTATATCTATTTTTTTCATCTCACGGTAAAAAATAAAAATTAACAGCACAATAATCAAACATAAAATCCAACAGTACGTGGTACACTGGTACTACAACTCTGCAAGCGTTTGCAGCACGCGTGGCAGACGCCCCATGCCTCTGCTAGGCTTATCGTCAAACACGTCGTGGCATATGCCCAACCACCTGATCTCTCCACCTTCCCTTCCTTCCCAATTAAAAAACTCTTTACATAAACCTTTCAGACCCCATATGCTCACCAACTCACCATACCGTATTTAAAGAAAAACACACATGCTGACACACACGCTGCAGACACTAGAAGAAAGTGAAGAAAAGGAAAGAAGAAGAAGAAGGAGAGACAGCAGGATGGGCATCATTGAAGATGCGCACAATGTGCGAGTGGTGGGTTCGGGCCTGCAGGCAGTGGTGCTGGGCCATGGGTTCGGGACGGATCAGTCGGTGTGGAGGCATCTGGTGCCTCATCTGGTAGATAACTATAGAGTCGTCCTCTTCGATAACATGGGAGCTGGGACGACGAATCCGGACTACTTCGACTTCGAGCGGTACTCGACCTTAGACGGCTACGCCTACGACCTGATCGCAATACTTGAAGAGCTGCAGTTGGAGTCTTGCACCTTTGTGGGACACTCCCTCAACTCCATGGTGGGTTGTCTAGCCTCCATCATTCGACCAGATCTCTTCTCTAAGATAGTCATGGTCTCTGCTTCCCCAAGGTACGAAATGGTTGGTTGCTACTTTACTTGATTGTTTGAAATTTGAATCTAGCTAGTGTCATTTGGGACGACGGGTCTGTCTCGTGGTGAAGTATTTAACAAAGTATGATAGTCTGTCTCTAAATATATAGTACGTAGTAAGATGAGATGAAGCTCAGTAACAGCAGCAGGATCGGAGCAGTAAAAAAAATATTGTTATTAGTATTGTAGTATATAGTATAAAGGAGGAAAAAGTAGATTTGTGAGCTGAAATAAAAAAATTGAATTAAATGATTTGGTTTGTGCATCAGAGTGATTGATGGGAATGGGAACTGCATGTTCAGGTTTCTGAATGAGGGAGACTACTGTGGAGGGTTCGAGGCACAAGAACTGAGTCAGCTGTTTGAGGCCATAAAATCGAACTACAAGTCATGGGTGACTGGGTTCGCCCCTCTGACCGTGGGTGGGGACATGGAGTCGGTGGCAGTACAGGAGTTTAGCCGCACCCTCTTCAACATGCGGCCAGACATAGCCCTGAGTGTGGCCCAGACCATCTTCCAAAGCGACATGCGGCCCCTACTGAGCCACGTGAAGGTCCCCTGCCACATTATCCAGAGCAACAGGGACAGGGCCGTTCCTGTCATGGTATCCGAGTACCTGCACAAGAACCTTGGGGGCGAATCCATGGTCGAGATCATGCCTACAGATGGACATTTGCCACAGCTCAGCTCCCCTGACATCGTCATCCCCATTTTGCTCAGGCACATCCGGTATGAAATTCCATCGCTTACTAGTACTGTTCATACAAGTGAAACTCATGATCATCCTCAGTCACAGTAATATTGTATGCCATTATATAAATTCCTCTCCTGCTCAGGTAACTTGCCCACACAATGATTGATCCCTGGGTGGAAGCCGTGGAGCTATGGGAGCGAGCCTGCTATCTATGGCGCCAGCCCTGTGATCTCCATATATGCTATATATATGCTGTTTGTTTGTCTTTCTGTCTTTCTTTTTCCCTTTTTCCTCTCTTTTTAGAGTATCGCTTGACACTTCTTTCTCCGGTTTTTTACATTGAATAGACTGCATAGTATGCTGTAGATCCTTTTATGTATATATTTAGTCTGAAAATGTAATAATATTATAGGTTAATTGGTTATTGTTTGGGTCATGACTCATAAGTCATGACCCAGGCGTTAAGTTTTGAGGGCAGTCGCCCTCGTGGGACCTGAAAAAAAAGCCTCATAATCTTTTTTGATCTCGCCTTTAAATAGCAAAATAATGGTTGAGTTTTTCAATTTACTATTATCCATCCTCTCAAATGAAAATCCCAAGTTCGCTATTTTGAGGGCCCCGAAATGTAAATATTAATGTACTTGTAAAATGACTAAACTTTAGGAGACTTCGTAAGAAAATTAGACAATAACAAGGATTTTTATTAAAGAAATACCAAAGAATAAATAAGCCAATCAAACAAACAAGGGGATTTAACCGGAAAAAATGTATGAACGGGTCGAACGCATGGTCGCTAGGGACCCTTAATATAAAAATATATATATATATATATCGATAGGGCCCAAATAGAGAATGTTTAAAAAAAATTATGTTTTTCGGACAAAATGACTTATTTAGTGTAAGGGCACTTAAAATTACATTTTATGTATGGTGGTCAACTGATCTGTTTTTTCTGGTAAAATCCTCAATAAACAATTGGACATCTACGTACAAGACTAGAGCTGGCATCTCTGAACTAGTTGCGATACATGACAAAGAGACACATGGCTTATTTGAGTTTTTTTTTTATTGGAAAATGGCTTATTTTAGTTGAATATCAGAAGGGCAAGATTTCATACTGATATCATTCATACTCTATTTGCCTAATTAATATCCCATGTTTTGGGATTTTTTTAGACATGATGTACATCTTTTCTTCTAAATTTGAAAATGTCATATTGAGAATTTTAAATTTTCAGCCATCTAAAACGGTCTCAAATGACTTTTGGAATTAGTAGAATTTTTAATGGAATTCCTAGATATTCAAGTAGCAGCTGAAACCCATTATATTTTGGATTATAAAAATTAGAGCTTATTTTTTGATGGAATTAAAAAAAATGAAATTCTTAATTTTTACATTCTGAATTAAGTAAGATTACTGTCAAAATAGAATTCTGCAGAGACGCTTGAGTTGACCAAGATTGTGCAGATGATCTCACCTTAAATTGTTGCCAGTCCACTTATGGGTGGTCCTGGAATGGCAGTTGAATAATTCCACTACTCCCCAAGAAAGGTCAAACGTGTGCAGCCGACAAGATAAGTAGGAGTTTTTGGTTAATTGGATCGGGATCCACTCATTTCACAGGTTGATATGACACGTGTTCGCCACTTTTAACACGCGTGCACACCCTTGTAGCAAGCCTCAGCGAGAAGTCCATATCTAATTTTTCAATGCAAATCCTCTGTTTTTTTGGCCATGGTGACAAATCCTACAATTCAATCCCAACTACTGTAGAATATTGTCCTTTCAAAGTTCAATTGATTTATGTTACGGTCCTAAATAATTATAAAATTTAATTTGACGAGTTTTATTAATTTTATGGCTTTTGGCGAATTTGTTAGGTAGATAATATTTAGTACCAGAGTCAATCTCTACGTTTGGGGTCTGAGTCATGGAAATAACTACCTGGAGTAGAGTGAGAGCCGTCTAAAAAAATTAAAAAAATTTGCTACTTATCGCCAGAGTGAGACCCGTCGAGGACGTCAGCTGTGGAAGCGTGATAATATGTTACGGTCTCAAATGATTATAAGACTTAATTTGACGCGTTATATAACAATATACGGTGAATGATTATTTTGTACAAGTACATGTTCTCTCAATTGATATGTGATGTTTTATCCTTGGAAAAAAAAAAGTATGCATTCAACATTTAAACTTATTTAGTTTGGATGATGGCAGATTCTTTGGATCGGATCTTATTTATTATCATTTAAACTTTATTTAGTTTGGATGATGGCTGAGTCTTTTTTCTTGCTTTGGATTCCAGCCAGTAGTTAATCATTTACAAAACATTATTTCACTAATGAATTAAAACAATGGTCACCTTTTTCTTTTTTTTTTCTTTTTTGTTGCTGGTGCTTGATTGGCATGGTGACAGGACTCCAACAGTGAGAGTAGGGGCTGATCCCAGCCTCCCTTCGAGTGGTATGCGCTTATCAATGAGCTATCAAGTGCATTTACCGTCACCATTGACATCTAATTCATGTGTCATATTCTTTTTGCTGGTCTAAGTAATGAGGGATTCTTCATGGAGTATACTTGTACAGCAAGTGTGACTCTTTGGGATTGCCTATTTAAGGGTTTGGGAGTCCTTGGCTGATTATCTAGAAAATTCGAGCATCAAGAAATTCATTTTTTGGGTTTTGGTTGAACTTTTTTCCCAAAAATATCGACTTAAAAAAAGCAACTTTACATAGAATGAATATGAGAGAGAGAGAGAGAGAGAGAGTGGAACCTTATTTCACAATATCTTAGACTTTTTTTTTTTGGCAAAAGACACAATATCATGACTTGGAAAAAAGAGGTTTTTACTGGAAAATACACTTTATGTGGTCAGTATACCAAAAAATGAACATTAGACAAACATGCACCTAACACAGAATCCATACAGGATTCCTAATTTTTTTATCATTTTTTTGTGGTCGAATTCGATCTTCAATTTCAGAGCCGAATGTCGATTTCGACGCTGAGATAGAAAGTGTCCCTAATACATTCTAATTCCCTGCGTCGAATTCGACCTTGTAAGAAACACCCGAATGTCACATTCGATCGAAAATGTACATGAATTTTTCTGACTTTATGATGGTCAAACAGGTATGGCTTGGCTTCGTCATTGTACCATCCATACCCAACTGTAAGTGCCACAACAATCCTGAAAACATGAAAACACCTTCTTGGATCATCCATACCCAACTTTCATATCTTCTACATAAGCCTCCACACCTTCTGTTTTAAATCCAACGCCAAAACCACAACACCCATCCATGCTCTATGGACCCACTTGGGTTTGGGTGTGGTGAGAGAGAGGATGACACTACAATGAGACCTCGAGACCTCGAAGCTATCGAGTGGAGTGACATTATGAGTTTTTGTATCATCTTATGAGATGGTTATGCTCACGAGAGAGAAGAAGACCCTAACCACCACCTTCTCTCCTCCACATCCACACCAACCAACAACCCTAACAACCAACATTCTTCTCATTGTTTTTTCTTTCTCGTTTCCTTTCTCATTCTTTTTTTTCTACTCTTCTTCTTCTACTCTCTCACTATGCATCTTCCTCGCTCTCCCTTTCCCTCCACAACGGACCACTTCTCTTCTTTTCTTTCTTGTTTCCATTTTTTCCCTCTCTCCTCGTTTTCTTCTCTTCTATTTTTTTTACTTTTCCTCTATTTTCTGTCTTTCTCCCCATCTCTTGCTCACCTCAACCCCAAGGTAACTCAACCTCTAACCACCTACCATTGCCCACACCTGCAACTGACCTCACTCCACCAATCAGAGCTGCTAGAGAAATGCAAACGATGGGGTTCATGTGGCTGTTGGGGTGAGAGAGAGATTGGAGAGTTGCAGAAGGCAAGGTTCGTGCGCGACTGTCAGGGAAATGGAGAGATGAGAAGGGTCGTCAGATCTATGGGGTTGAAAAAGAGAGTTTGGAAAGAGAAAGGGTTGCCAACGATACTTTTTCGAAATCTCAAAGTGTGCCACAGAGTTGTACCTTCTAAAAAACGAAATAAAATCGTTTCACATATCTTATGCCATCGGGCGTAATTCTGAAGATCGTTCCCTGTAGTCAAACTTAAAAACCGACAATTAACAACTACCAAACGCATTTCCTACTTTCACGTCCCATGGGAACTGAGGAACATCCCAACGGCATAATGCCAAACAGTTCCTTAGGTTCCCACAAGCATCTGCACTGCAACATTTGTAATTGTTGATCTGTTGCTCCGGGGAATTGTATAGAGTTGGTCCTCTCTGGTGATGAACCAATCACTTCAATCTTTCTAACTTGTTTTTCCTCTTGTATATGCTCATTTGAAACTCACATCTCCAGTTCCTTGCAGCCACCAACGCAGGTCGAATTCATATATATTTTTGGTCGAATGCAACCTTCGGGTGTTTCTTACAAAGTCGAATTCGACGTAGATAACTAAAATATATTAATGTCACTTTCTATCTCAGCGTTAAATTCGACCTTCAGCGCTGAAATTGAATGTCGAATTCGACAACCGAAAAAAATGGTAAAAAAAAAAAAAAATTAAAAATCATGTACGGATTCTCTGTTAGGTGCATGTTTGTCTAATGGTCACTGTTCAGTATATTGACCACATAAAATGTATTTTCCGGTAAAAATCCTAAAAAATTATTTTTAACATGTATGAAATAATGAGAGAGAGTCCAACTTAAGAAAAGGGGCATCACATTCACACCACAGCACTACACGCAAGACAAGTCTAACGGGACGTTTTACACGGCTCCAAAGGGTCTCTTTCTGGCTGACATGATAAACGATGCACGGAAAATAGACAGTTAAACAATAAAATTCCAAGATCAACAAGAGAAAAAAAGGACAATAATTGTAATGAGTCAAAACCTTTTGTTTATGGCATGAGACATTGATCGAGACTTAGACCACCGATACTGACTCTGAGTGGACCCCGACCCCAGCAGGTGTTGAAAGTTGAAACAGACACCTTCAGCTTTCCTTTCTGCTGTATCTTAAAATCAATCTATTAGATGTTGCTCAATAGTGTTGAAGAAGTGGGTGCAGCTGTTTGCACAAGTCAGAGGCCATAATCACAATGGATCGGGATCTCTTGTTTATACGAATCAGCCGCCATGTATGAGGGCGGATTTTTCTCTTTCTTCCGCCTCTCTACATAGCGGTTCTTATTCGTCCAAACAGAGCTCTCTGGATTGAATGAAACAGAAGATTAGTTTCTAATCAAAATCAGTTCCCAAGTAGGCAATACAGTCAAGTAAAATAATTAAATATCAAGTTTGGACTCGCCTTAGAAACTGTCATCTCAGTTTGTTCATACACCCAAAAGACTTAATGCTATATATGACTTGCATCTAAATAAATATATAACAACAACATTTTATAGTCTGAATCATTTAATTATGTCTAAGATCATCAATGTTTCTAGTATCATGGCAGCTCCTACCACCACATATATGCCATGCTTCACGGCAAAAGTAGCGTTCTTCAAATGTATTGTCATTTTCAATTTTAGTCTAAAGTCACTAAATCAACGCATCTTAGTGACAAAAAAAGTTTACATTCTAATACAATGTATTAGTTTGGGCTTTGGAGGTCTGAAACTGGATTTATTTAGCTGAGAAACATATCATTATAGCGTACGTATACCATATAAAAGTTACAAAAGGGTAACTTCAGCAACAGTAGGACCCCATAATGCAGAGGTAGGACCCACTTCAAAGCCCAATGAAATGACACCGGATCGGATCTGGGTAAAAACTGTCAGTTCTGAATTTTCAGCTTTCAAGGAGGATGGAAGCTTATAAATTCCCCATGTGCGAGGGCACTGTTATTGTCTGGATTGTCTCCCGCAGATATTAATTAGTGGGAATACATGTATGAGTCTTCCACAGCTGAGCTGCATCAGGCAAAGTTGGGTGAAAACTGAAAGGTCAAAAAGCTATGCCCATTTCCCACCAATCTCACCATCAAAAGCAAAGTAAAAAACACAAAAACCAGAGAGAGGAGATCGCCTTGGACGAACAGACTGTGACAGCATATATATATATATATATATAAAATCTATATATATATATATATATAAAATCTATATATATATATATATGGTGCCCAGATGGAGATGATAAAAACCACAATTTGGGCTGATTTTTGTAGGAAGGAGGGTCCCAGGGAGTCCTTGAAATCCCCCCACCCCCATCCCCATATGGGTCCCCAAGTGAGCCCCACTACGTAATTGAGCTTACTTCAGCTTATCTTATCTTAAGCTTCAGCTTAGGAGAGCTGACCCCATATATATATATATAGGGGCAGGTTCTCCTAAGCTGCAGCTTATGGTATCCTAAGCTGCAATAGTGTAAACCGCACATGTGTGAGCACATGTGTGACTCACTTTTACACTACTGCAGCTTAGGATACTCCTAAGCTGCAGCTTAGGAGAGCCTGACCCATATATATATATATATAAAATCTACCTTGCGGAGTCCATCTAAATACAAATTTAATCAATGAAAAGAGTGCATATGAAAATGTATCCACATATAGAGGAGGAGATCTAAAAAGATCAGCCCTGATGGACCGCGCGTTCTGCTTGGTGTTACCGAGGTCGGCGGACGTGGAATTCCATTGGGTACGACTCTTTCGCGCCCGGAGGCAGAAGCGGGTATCAACATTTTTTGTGTGGGTGTGCCAACTTTTCTATTTTACTTGAAATTGCAAGTGGTGATCCGGAGATCGACCTTCGCAAGCAAAAAGAAAATCAACTTCTTTCGAGTTTCCATTGCACATATATTTAAGAAAAGAGATATTTTTCTTGATTTGCCGTGAAAGGCGATTTTTTTGGCATTTACAGCCAATTTTTGGCGTGTATAGCCGATTTACAATTCTTATCAATAATGAAAGACAAGAGTTGTGATTTTTGTCTCTTTAGAAAAATACAAATTACAATAAAAAGCAATAAAATCAGGATCTAACTTCTCAGGAGATTGTGGGGGACTCGTTCAGATTGACGGTCACAAGCCATGTGTGGACTTCGCCATCATCCATGTAGATGAGAACAAAGGATACTCTTGATTCGCTTGGCTTGGCTATAACCTCATACTTTTAGAGGACAAAGACCAAAAGGAGGTCCTATGTCTAATAAAAAGACCCCCAAGAGACTTTTGTCACCTTGTAGTGGTGGCCGGTGTAGAATTTTCGCAGAGTTTTCTCTCTTTCTTTCTTTGGATTTTTTGTGCTCTTTTCTGATCTGGGATCTGTGTTGATTTTTCCGATCTCTGGTGATTTTTTCGATCTGGAATTCTTTGGAATGCTCTCCTATTTATAGGCTCTTGGTAGCCATTTAGGAGGATTTATGGGCTTTTATTATCATTAAGCCGCATAATGGGAGGAGTTACAGGGTTTAATTTCTTTATTTTGTAACTCATTTTTCTTGGCTTCTGATTGGCCGGAGGTGATTGAGGGCATTTAATCGCCTTTAATCATCATGATGGGAGGAGTTTCACGGGTTAAATGCCATGAATCAACTGACTTGTAACTCCCATTTGCTTGCTTCTGATTGGGTCGTCTAAAGAAATTAATTAATGATTGCAATAAAGCTAGTCTATTAATCGCATTAAGTGGTCGCCGAGTCGCGGGCCGTGCCGCGTCTTTTGGGATTCTTCTGGCGATGATCATCGATGGATCTTCATGTAGATCGACATCGGATGACCATGTAACTTCAGGTATTGGTTGCCAACAGCGATCAGTGCCATCTGTCCTGTCGATTTCTCGATCGGTTGGGTAGAAAGCACACTTTTTTGGTTGACCGGTTGGCGATCAATGTTGATTTTGATACTCTTGACGATTAACCCATGATTTTGACGGATGTCAAAGGATTTGGTGTCTCAAAAGTATGAATTTTGAAAAATCCCAAGAGTCGGAAGCTTCAAATATCGAAAAAATGACGAAAAACGAGCTTTTCTGGGCGAACCCAGCGATTCCGGGCTCTATGGTCGCAGGGGCCTGCGACCCTGGGGGATTTCCCCCCTCTTGTCCCGTTTTGCGTCCATTTTTTATATTTTTTGATTCTTTTTTATTCTGTATTTTTCTTGACATTTTTTTTATCATTTATTGGACTGATTTCCCTGTAGAAAACTTGACGAGAATCCTTGCATTTTAGAGTGCAAAGTTTCCAATTTTCCGGGAAAGCCGAATACTTTGTCGCGTAGAACTGCCAATTTTCCGTCAGAAGCTGAAACTGGGTCCAACGATGTCGGACCTGAAATTTGGGGTGAAGCCTTCTGAGTAATAAATAAGACCAACCACAGGCTTTTGTTTGAGTTTTAAAGCCGTTTGGGGTCCTGTCGCTAGTAGACTTGTTTTTGTCGCGCTTTGATGTGCGGTCAACCGATGTCCGATTGACCTGAAATTTGACAGGGAACCTATTGAAGTCATTTTAAGATGATCAATAGGCTCTGTCTTGGAAACCATAGTCCCGAGGAGCTTCGCCACCGAGAGGCCTGATTTGGCTTCCAAGCGTCAAAGTCTGGTCAAATGTTGTCGAAATGACCTGAAACTTAACGTGTAGCCATTCATAAGCATTTTGAAGCCGTCCATGTGCTCTGTTTGACGAGTGATGGCCTCGGTGGTTCTCGCCGCCGAGAGGCTTGATTTAACTGTTCGATGGTTGATGTAGGGTCAAACGTTGTCGGTTTGACTTGGAACTTGACGTGGAGTCTTTTGGATGTATTTTGAGACCATCCACAAGCTCTGATCGAAGATTTGGTGTCTCCGATGCTTTCGCTACTGGGAGCTCCTTTTTAGCTGCTGGAGAAGCGAAGTTAGGCCAAATGATTTTAAAATAACCCGAAACTTCTTTTGTACTCCTCTTTTGGTTGTTTTGAATGATCTTGCTGTTTTTGTTTGACTCTGACAAGATTTGATTTTTTGGAAGTAGCATTGCCTATTTATGGCAGGTTGCGGCTTTATCTAGCTTTTTAGATCTTGAAGAAGTAAAGTGACATTTTTGGTGTCAACAAGCCCTACCATATTAATTTGGTCCTTGATTTAATAGTTTTAAAATTTAATTATATCTCAACAATATTTTTTTTTTAGAGATTCAATTCAATAGTGACTGAAGGCTCAGTGTGCAAAATTGAGTTTGATGATAGGTAATGAGATGAAAATACTACAAAAGGGTGCGGCATTAATGAAAGGTGGGCTCAAGTGGGCCCATAATACTAGTTACATTTTTTTTTTCATCCAATGTGGATTCTATTCAAGAGTTAATAATTTCAAATAGAGAACCTAGATATCTCTTGCCAACCCCACTCAACTATGAGTGTGATAGATTGCACTTATATATTTCCATAGGTGAACATTTTCCACTAGATAATAATATGATATTTATCATAGAGATAACTAATAACAGTCATTAATTAGAGAAGGTTTACTCCATTTTAAACATATCCCCACTCCTAACTTTATCAAAATTCATCATTCCCATTTGGCGGTTGAGCTGTCAATAAACTAAATTAACCTATTCCAATGATACTTTAACCCCAAAAAACATAAAATAATAAACATCTTCTCTTCCATGATAGAGATGCTCGTGTGGAAGACGCATATGATAGGCCCCATTCCTCTTCTAAGCTTATCGACAAACATGTGGTGTTCAATGGATCCACACCTTCTCCTCCCTTCCATTTCCAAATCAAAAACTCCACACAACCCCCCATTCACACCATAACCCAAAAACCCAAACCAAAGTAGAGGAAAAGAAAAGATTACCTTCGTTTCTAGGTTGAAACAAGTCCTAGCTCTCTCTGTGTGTGGACTGTGGAGATGGGCATCGTCGAAGAGGCGCACAACGTACGAGTGTTGGGCTCGGGCGAGCAGACGATCGTGCTCGGCCATGGATTCGGGACCGACCAGTCCGTGTGGAAGCACCTGGTGCCTCACCTGGTCAATGACCATCGCATCATCCTCTTCGATAACATGGGCGCGGGTCCAACCAATCCGGACTACTTCGACTTCGATCGCTACTCGACCTTAGATGGCTACGCCTATGACGTGCTCGCGATACTCGAGGAGCTCCGGGTCCAGTCGTGCATCTTCGTTGGTCATTCGGTCTCTGCAATGGTTGCTTCTCTCGCGTCCATCTCTCGACCCGATCTGTTCTCTAAGATCGTCATGATCTCAGCTTCCCCGAGGTTGGTTTTAATATCATTACTGCTATCGTAAAGTAATTACCGTTACGATGTAGGAATGTGAGGGCCCCCGAAATGGAAATTGTATTTTATTTACTCGGGTTTTGGGCGTTTATTGGTAGAAGAACTTGAAACTTGAGGAACAAGTCCTTCCAGTTTTTGGATATTTCAAAAGGAATGCAATTTCAAGATCTAATCTGTTTTTTCTCTGGTAAATACTCACACCCATCATAATCTAATAAGATCTAATTGAATTTGTGCGAAGATTTTAGAATTTATGACACTTTTTTTTTTTTTTTTGGAATTACCCACACACTCACACCTTGTTTTACTTCAAGATTTTTAGTTAAGTGTGTGTGGGTTGGAGGGGGTTTTGTTGTTTGGAGGAATTTATGACAGAAATAACATATGTTGAGAATTTTATGACAGCCCATGGAGTATTTGGAATTTTTCTATTTAGAAGGTCTAGTGTTGTGAATTTTCACTTTGGGCCTTCTAAATTCTCCAAAATTCAGGTTTTCGAAGGGGGTGGGGTTGGATTTGTATAATTGTATTTGAGCACCTGAAAAACTTGGGGACAGCATTCTGAGAACGTTGTGTATCTCAGTACAAGTTTTTAGAATTTCTGCACACAAAGAGGCCTAATCATTTCCAATTCTTTCTGAGGGTTTTCTCTTTTTTTTTTTCTAATTTCACCACCCATCAGAAGTAGAATTTGGTTTTACTTTTTGTGCAGCTGATGAACATCCAAATTCACTTTTTTTTTCCTGAGAACTTGATCCATGATCTTGTTGTAAAAAAAAAAAAAAACCTTAGGAATGAAGTTTACTTTCCTTGCTCTTGCTGCGAAACCACTCTACATGTTTTCTCTTAGAAGTTAGAATGATACTTTATTATCGGCTTATAGCTTACTTGGTTGCATGGACATACGATTTGGATTTAGTATCCTAAAATTGACAATATTTAAGTAGTGGATTAGCTACTTCCAAACACCTTTTTTCTTTTTTGGGTAAAGTAGTACCAAATACTTTAAAAGGTACATTTTTTAACCTGTTCGTCAGCCTTGGGAGGTTGGATATCTCGATTTTGAGATTTCAACAGAACTGATTTTTTTAATATCCTCCCTCGTCCATGTCTGAGACTCCTACCTAAAAAATAAATTAAAAAAGTCTCAGTTTAACTTGAAACAGTCAAGGTTTCCAAGCAAAAACAATTCTAACGGCCTAACCCAACAATATCAATTCCTATGATCTCATTTTTTTTTTTTTAGAAAATAAAATGTTTTGAAAATGCATATTTAAGAATATTTTAGTTGTTCTACATGTAAATAAAATCTAAAAGCCTCATGTAGGTTCCATTTACCTATAGATCACGTCTAGGAATCAAAGCCTCAGGAATTCTTCACCACTTAGTTATTTAAAATCTATGTTTGACAATCGTGGAACCCCAAAGATTTGGATTATGAAAATTAGATTTGAACTCTTTTTATGGGATTTGATGATCCTTATTTTTTGTCAATTTATGCATTCGTATCCAAAAAAAACTCCTGCTATATGCCTCGATGTGAAATCATCAGCTATACGAATCTTCAGTGTGCAATCACATTTCTAAGGCTAGGACACTGATGAATGCTTAAATTTGTGGATTCCTTGTGAATTCCTTGCTGTTACCAAATGCGCTTAGTGGGTAAAATATTTTAGCTCCCCCCTTTTTTTTTTTTTTTAAGTTTCTACTTGTTATATTCAGTTTTTACCTAATAGTCCATTATTATTATTATAGTTTGTTTCTGAAGTAGTACGATCGAACCTAAGTAATAATAGTAAGAGTTTTTTTTTTTGAAGAGTGAGTTGTAGTGGTAGAAAAGACAAGCAAGCTAAACAAAAAGATAAACGGTTGGTGGATGTTCAGGTATCTGAACGACGTGGACTACTTTGGAGGGTTCGAGCACGAAGACCTGGAGCAGCTCTTCGAGGCCATGAGATCCAACTACAAGGCATGGGTCTCCGGCTTCGCCCCTCTCGCGGTTGGAGGCGACATGGACTCGGTGGCAGTCCAGGAGTTCAGCCGCACCCTCTTCAACATCCGCCCTGACATTGCCCTCAGCGTCGCCCAGACCATCTTCCAGAGCGATATGCGCCAGTTTCTCAGCCTTGTCACTGTCCCATGCCACATTCTCCAGAGCAGCAAGGACCTTGCCGTCCCGGTCGTCGTCTCCGAGTACCTCCACGGGAACCTCGGGGGCGACTCGATCGTCGAGGTCATGAGTTCCGACGGCCATTTGCCCCAGCTCAGCTGTCCCGACATCGTCATCCCTGTTCTTCTCAGGCACATCCGATACGACATCGTCTCTTGATGCTGCAACTCGTCGCGTTATCATTTGCTGAAATGTATGTCATGTGTTTTATTTTGTTGTTTATCCATTTGCATTTGATCTCACCAAACGGGTGGTAGATTGATGTGGCGGGGACCTGGTGTTGTATGCATTTCTTTTGAAGGGCTCATTTGGATGGGGGGTGAAAAGACATGGAAAAAAGGATTGCACCGTAGTATAAATTTGAACCGTAGACAGCTTATTCATCCGTCTTTTTTCTCCGCATCCATAATATTTGAATAAAGACTTTGGATTTGGCTCTTTGGAACTCTACCTTGGTACCCCACCTAATAACTCGTGTTGTGCAAGCTACTCTGTTAAGGTGCAACTGTTCTCAGTCGTAGGGTTGTAACTTGGGCACGCCTGTTTGGGATTTGAATTCCTATTTCCATTTATATATGTAACTTTGATTCAAGGGGTAGGTCAAATAACCATGGCACAATGAATGAAAGGTCTAGATCTGATCATCATGGTCTCAGGAGTCTGAATTATGGGTCTTGATTGCGTATTGTAGTTCTAACGGGTTCCAATCGTGGCATTGTGTGAATGGTGAGTTGACCCAGCCTATTGTATCAGAACCCGCAGGGTGGCAATATGAGTTGGTTGGGTTTGGCTGGTCGAGGGGCAAGTCAACCTAGAGTCTTGGTCAACCAGGAAATTACCTTGTTGGACTGACAGGTTGCATGTCAGTCATTAGAGTGAGCTTTATTCTTCTTTGATTGATGTCTGAGTATATCTATTAGACAGCCGATCCCATCTATATATTTATCCAATTGGAAATGTTGACTTGAGCTCTCCACCTTAAAAAAGGACTTTAAACTACTAACCTTATTCTAACGTCCCAATTATTCTGGATACCGAGAAAACCGTCTAAGTACCGTGACGCGCTACTTCCCAGAAAAGCCGAAAACTTCTAAGATCGAAGGTCCGCAGTGAGGTCCAAATTTAAAACTTTTTATAAAATAAGCGGAAGCAATACAGTGATAGCGGAAGCATAAGGTATCATTAGATATATGTCAAATGTGAATGGGCTGAAGTCCAGCCTAAAATGTGAAGTGACAGAAACCAAAGTTTTAATTACATATTTTCATCATTTCCCAACTCACAACAAATATTTCTCAAAAACCCAACAAAATAGTCACTCAAACCCCTGCCACTGGTGCCGGCTCTCCAACCTCCGGCTCGACCTCTTGGTCGGCCAGTCCCCAACCATAGTCACCTACTATGGGCACCTCGACGAGTGCGTACATATCGCCCTCGAACTCGGGGTCAACACCTAAGCACCAAGAGTGGATCAGATCTAAAGATCTGGCAAGTCACAGTATGCTTATAATATAGAATGTATGCATCAAATGAGTAGAGACAGTAATAAAGTTAAGTGAATAGCAATGATACAGATCCTAGGCAGTTGAGCAGGATAAACAAATAAAATCAAGATAAACATAATATAATAAACCTACACAAAATGGCACACTCACACAAGCTGGATACCGCGGGATATTATGCCGCGGCCCTCCCATACTGAACACAGTTGCGGTGAGAAAAATCTCACAGTGCTGGGGATTATCTAGCCCCGCAAATAACATCATCCATCAACACACACTGAGACCGGATTCGGTATCACACCGTCCGTCTCCAACAATGCTCATCATGATGGCCACACAACACTCTCAATAGCTCCTACCAGTGATTATCAGTCCGACTGGCTGAGCTTAGATCAACTGAGTGAATGTTTATGCCGACTCAGGAAACAATAAAGGTCTGTGTCTGTCTAGGCTTTGCCTTGCGTGAACAAGGGCCTAACAAAGTCCCTAAGAGGTTCAAGTATCCATGGATCATAATCCAGGTCCAAATCCAGTCAATGGATCCATACCAAGGCCCACCAAATACATGGCCTGATCTATAACAGTCCATATGAAATACAAGTCCATGCTCAATAATATATGATTCATTTACATCCATAATGGGTCACAAGCCCATACAATCTAACCTCTCCAGTTTAGGGTAATTTACATCCAAACTTAGGCCATAAAAGGGCCTGACTAGCCACAGACACGGGTCAATGTTTACCCAATCATATTACCGGGTCACCTCTAAGTAGTCCTAGATTCGGGTCCTCCATTTTTCATTTAATTAACAGGTATAAGTAATAATAAGGACAATAGAGTGACAGTAATAATATGAGGGAGATGAATCTCCAAGTATAAGGATTAATAGGAGATATCAACAGTCCAACCTAAGTAAATGATCCACTTCAGATTCAGGTCTATCTCAGGTAATTCGATCTTTAAGTGAAACCACAAATGCTAAAGAATACTGTGTTTGGTGCTCAGAAGTTATATGTATCACTTGGTAACGTATAAAGGTCGAATCATTTGAAATTACATAACCTGAACCTTAATTAGTGGACCCCACGAGTCGAGGTTGAGCCACATCATCGACTCGTGGTTGGCACAGTGATGGAAGTCTCTTTGGACGGTCAATGGGTCCTACATATGATTGCAACAATAGAAATTAGAATCTGGGAAGTGTCACTGTACACAATGTACTCAGCCAACCTCCTGGCCTGGGCGGTCAGCTCGGCACACTGGGATCAGAGAAGTAAACACCCTGCAGGCAAGCCTGTTTGTCCAGAACTTCCTGTGAGTTCGGCTAACCCCCTGGCCTGGGCAGTTGGTCGTGCACACTAAGAACTCTGGCTGAAGGGAATATCCCAGGTTCTAGTCTCCTTTGTTGGAATCCGGCATTTTTGGAAACCATCTCAGAGTTCGGCTAAGCATTAGAGCTCAATTGAACACTTAGCTCGGTTACCCAGCCCAGCTCGGCAAAGTGCCTAGCTCAGTTCGGTCACCCAGCTGAGTTCGGGCAAGTATTGAGCTCGGCCAGGCATTGAGGTCGGTCAAGCTCTTAGCTCGGTTAAGCGCTGAGCTCGGCTAAGCGCGGAGCCCGGTCTGGCACGGAACTCGGTCTGGCACTGAGCTAGGTAGAACACTGAGCTCGGCCATAACACTGAGCTCGACCATAACACTGAACCCGGCCTAGATGATGAGCTCGGCTAAAACATGGATCTCATCCTGAGCATTGTGCTCGGCGGAACACTGAGTTCGGCTAGTGTTGAATCCAGCCATCGCTGAGATCGGCAATTGCTGAGCTCCGCCAATGCTGAGCTCGGCAATCGCTGGGCTCTGCCAGTGTTGAGCTCGGCCATCGCTGGACTCGATCGGTGCTGTGCTCGGCCATCACTGAGCTCTGCCCATGCTCCCCCATCGGTGTTGTGTTATGTCACAGAACTCAGTTCTACGACAGAACATCACTTCTTTTCATTATGCACAGGGATGGTGGCCCACCTCTGATCAAAATCTAGATCAGGTCCCGTCCCCATGGTCGCCCAGGGCCCCTCAAACAGATGTAGGGTCCTGATTTACCAAAGGTGGTCCCACCCCGGTCCCGATCTCGACACAGCAAGATGGGTTTTCACAATTCCGTCTCCGGAAACTTATTACCGTGACCCAATTCTCCTGGGTTTCTCCTTAGACCATCACAGAAACATAATCGAAGAACAAAAACATTCTCATATCATCCATCCATCATCAACCGGCCATTGATCATCCAAATGAGGTAACCCCATCCATCAATGGCCAAAGAAAACCAATCAGACAAGCTCAAAGATCGATCTAAACATATATATACTGTAATTGGAATTGTAATTACAAATCAAAGAAGGAAAACATGTAATCTAGACTATCAGCATAAGGCACTTGCCTGATCGATTGAAGGTAGAAGGAAAAGAGAGAAAACAACAGAGAACCAAGGGTGTTTCGGCAGTAGGGCTCCTCCGTTGCAGATCGGCCTGAGGTTGGCCTTCTGTTGGAAATTCTGGGGAGAAAAAGAGAGAGGGAGAGAGATAGGAATTGGAGAGAAGATGAGGGCTCGTTGGAGAGAAGTGGGGAAGAAGAAGAGAGAAAAGAGATGGGAATTGAGATAAAAGATGAACAGTGGTTGTTTGGGCAGGGAGGGTTTAGTTTAAATAGGTTAAGTTTTTGGGCTAGTGACAAAAATGCCCTTGGGGTTACAATAGGATTATGGTTAGGGTATATGGTACTTAGGTCTTTAGGTGGGTTTCTAGAAGATTCTTTGGTGCAAACCCCTATAGTAAACACAAATTTCTAGCTAGGGCCTCTAACAAACTAACTCCAAAATTAACAAAAGATACCCTATTGACTTTACTAATTACACAACTAAACTAAACCTAGGAAAATACATAACTACCCTTATCTAAACCCCATAATTAGTATAATAAAATACTTAGGCTAATATATAGTATTCAAATTCAAATTGAGGGCCCACCAGGGGTGGTGCCTCACACTTATGATGAACTTATAATAGTGGCAGTCACCAACTGGGAACCATCGATTCATCTGTTTACTTGACCCAGTTTCATTGATTAAAAAGGTTAATATGTATTTCTAATAATTTTGATGAGCTGTGACCCAATTTTGACTGAATCTTGCCTAGATGAAGACTAAAGCCAAAGCCAACCATATTCGTTGAGGCACTGACTGAGATTTTCATTGAATCTTCAGCTTTATTGCAATCCAACCCCAGCAGTCGATAAAAATTGAAAAATCATTCAGAATTAAACTGAGCCGAAGTTGACTTAAATTAATCAGCCACAGAACTGAAGTACAGGTAAGTTCTTAGACGATTTCATTTTCAGTTGACTTGTCAAGATTTGAGAATTAGGATGAGAAACTAATCTTACTTTTATGTTGAGGTATGCTTAAAAAAAAAAAAGAGTTGGGATATGACCTTTATGATAAACAGTAAAAACTGATGGGCGATGAATATGATAAATATTTCTTTAAATTTATTTTTTCATTTTTTTAACTTTTAAGGGCCAATTGCATTCCTTTATCCATGAATATTATTGACTTCATGAACCTATTTATAGAGTCCTGTCACCTGTGAATCATCCTGAACATGGGAATGGGATGTCTTTTTTCAGGCACCAATCTGTCCATCTATCTAGATTGGAACTTATTTAATTTTCTCTTTCTTTTAAGAACTAAATATATTTCTTAATTCTTAGGTGTTCCAAGCATCAATTTGTACATGTGGTACGGTATGCCTTTTCCATACACGGAACATGTACAAAAGAATATAACAAATAATTATGGGCGTGTTTGGCAATTAACTAGTTCAAGTAAAGTAAAGTGAATCCAGACAAAAAATGAGAATGAATTATGTATATTAAAAGTATATAATTTTAAAATTTTCTTCGAATTTAAAAATTAAAAAAAAACCTTATTTCTCCACTAAAAATAAAAGTACTTTACTTTTCTATATTAAAAGTTAAAAATATTTCATACCTAACAACTAAAAATAAAATACTATTATAATATCTTATATTTTATTCTATTTTGATGCTTTACCTCACCATATTTTAATTTATCATATATTCAAACGGGCAGTAAGGATATATTTCTTAATGGTGAATGTCACCGACTCTGACTGGAACCCATTGGTGGAAGCACCGAGCCACCGACCTTTTCCTTCTAATCCGACATCGAACTTGGCGATTCAGTCCAAGTTTATTTTGGATACACCCCGGCATATACCCATGATCTCAACTTCCTTCCAAGAAGATTTTCACCAACGGGCCACAGCAGCATACACAATGCTTTGTGTTTTAGGTGTAACTCGTAGGGCTACCTGAATGCATCTTTGGATAAAAGCGGTTGGAACTCATATTTGGATTTAAGAGAAATTTGGATGGGGATGTACATCCATACATATATTGATTGGACCATTCACATCCAAAACCAAATTTTAGGGGCTATTTCTTTATCAAAATTCATGACAACAATTTTGGATTTTTTTTTCGGATATAATGTGATGATCTGTCCTTGGTATTTGACATGCCATGTTTATTTTACCAGAATTTCAAATTCTGCCCACCTAAAAAGTCTCAAATAACTTTTGGAATTCCTCAAACCTCATTCTGTGCATTTTGTTGGAATTTCAAATGCTCTACTAAGAGGAGACATTTGCAAATGATTCTTAATAAGTATTTCAAAGTACCAGTCATCTAAAAGGTGTCAAATGACCTTTGAGACTCCATAAATTCCAACTCCTTTGCTTTTTTGGATGGAAATTTTCAATGCTCAAGTACAAATGAACATTCAAAAATTGCACCATGGATGAGAATTTTAAAATTCTACAGAACGAACTCTTTGAATTTTAGTAAAAAAAAAAAAAGACTCTTAAGAGGACATGAGTTTGAAGTTCCCCCATATATGAATTCTAGTAAAAAAAACAAGCCCCTTAATATGCTCCGACTTTTGATTTAAAGTTTTAGGTACATGATGAATACATTTACATATAAAAAAATTATATTAGTTACAAAGTCCTAAATAGCTTGAGTTATGGGCCTGTTTAGCTAGAGGAATTCCTAACAAGAAATCGGATTTGTTGGGGGTTTATAATAAGATGTGACATCCTGTTCCTTTGGACGTTCCGAATACTTTATTTATTGTTAGAACTTAGAATTTCAAATGGCATGAAAACACACTTTTTAACCTTATTAATTTTCAGAAATCTAGCATTTTAAATACCAAAAAGGGGTTGAGCATTTAAAAAAATTTAAACTTGAGGAGGCATCATTTTAAAATTTCATCCGATAAAAATTCTCACAATTCTTAAAAACAAACGGACCCATATGCTTACTCTAAAGGTCTTCTAAAGGTCTCCTTAACTTATCTAATACGGTTTAGAAGTCATACTTCTAATAAATCTTAAAAAAAAGAAAAGGGGGCAAACAAAGGCAGCACATTTGGGGAGAGTGGGACACCGCATCCAACGCGGGGCTCATCTATCCACATCTCACTGGCCGTCTCAAAAAAAAATGATACCAAAACCCTCACCCACTTCAATCTCCCATCCATTCCATAACCTTTTTCACTTTGTCAGTCTCGGCGGATCATTCTTTCTCATTTCCTCTCCCCTTGTGCTTTTTTAATCTGTAACAAAACCCTACGCCCTAAGACGAAAACCAAAGCCCTCTCTACATCTCCAGCAATCGAAACCCGATTCGTTATTGTTCTTCTCTGATCATGGCCTCCATGGCCGATCGGAAAGAGCTAGCGAAGCTCTGCAGCTCTCGGGATTGGTCCAAGGCCATACGCGTTCTCGATTCTCTCCTCTCCCAATCATGCTCCATTCAAGACATCTGGTAATTCTGTTGTTTTTTTTTTTTTTTTTTTGTCTCTCCCTGTGTGGATATTGATTTAGTTTGATTGCATGTTTCTTAATTAGATTCGTTTGAGCTGGATCTCGATTTTTTCTTATGCTGATTGAAATTGGGGTTTTGGGGTTTGATGAATTTGTGTTGTTCTTTGGTTTGATTGATGTTTTGTTGGGTTTCCAGCAATCGGGCCTTCTGCTACAGTCAGTTGGAGCTGCACAAGCATGTGATCAAGGACTGTGACAAGGCGCTGCAGCTCGACCCCAACCTTCTGCAGGCTTATATCCTTAAAGGTTTGTTTGATTGAACACTTAATCGCGTTTTCTTCTTCTTCTTCCTTTTTTTTTTTTCTATTTTTTTTTTGGGTAAAACAATTGCAATGCTGAAAGGTTCATCTCCAGCCTGAATGTGTCCGAATTGCAATTTAGCGGTTTCTGAACTTTCGGGGTTGTCAGTTGATTTTCATTTTTTTCTCCTGTTGATCAGATGGTTACAATCTCATAACTGTGTGTGTGTGTGTGTGTTTTTTTTTTATTTTTTTTAATTTTTTTTTATTTTTTTATCTGTTTATGGTGATTATGGACAATCTGAGGTGGGGTTGGCTGGATGGACGGGTTGGATTGATTGTATTACCTCTAAGTGATATGAATGATTGGGATCATCCTAATTTCATTTTATATATGATAGTCCAAATATTCATGAGATTAGAAAGTTTAGAACTACAATAAGTTTCAATCCCAGCAGCGTTTGTGCTCCAATTGTTATTTGCAACGTGTCACTTTGTTTGTTCCCTGTTTCCATCCAAGGATTTTGGCAAGGAGGCATTATGGTTATCTTGTCTGAATTTTAGAAATGGATAAATTTGGTCAGACAATTTCAGACATAGAGGTGGTTTTGTGAAGGCTGATGATAATTGGAAATATATATATATATAAGTGCTAATGAATTTGGAAGGGATCCTAAAATCCAGCTGCAACCATGTTTGTTTTGAGCTGTGACACATCTTGCATTTGGAGTTTTTCCCTGCCGAAGAAGCAGAGAAGGATGCCGAAGAGTACAGGAAGCTTTAGGAGAAGGTTTTGGCTGATTTTCTACGAGCCAAACCACCCCAAACCCTATCCAAATAAAAAATCGAACGGCCCTTTGGGGAACAAGTGTAGATGCTTTCCATGGGCGCAGTAAAAGCAGGGGTAGTCTTTATGGCTGCCACAACGCTGGATGTATCATTGTAGATTCATACACATAGAACAAATAGTGAATTTGTTAAATAATTTATTTGACAGTGCAAATGGAGCAATGGTGCAAAATACTCTTATGATATATCTGATTCATTTCATCCTAGGAAGCACGGACACTTCTCCGAGGCCAGAGTGTCGGTGTCCGACATGTGTCGGACACGGACACGCTCCGACACGTGTCGGACATCCCCAAAAGAGTGTCCTGATTATTTTTTTTTATTTTTAATATTTTGGACACGCTGGGGATACGCTGGCCTCTTTTAATTGGAAAAAAAATAAAATTAGAGTAAAAAATGAAAAGAAAAGGGGGCTGTTTGTAAAAGGTCATAACTTATTTGTTTGCTAAATTGATTACAAATTTAAAATAATAAAATTAGAGTAAAAAATGAAAAGAAAAAGGGGGCTGTTTGTAAAATGTCATAACTTATTTAATTGTTAAATTGATTACAAAGTTAAAATAATAAAATTAGAGTAAAAAATGAAAAGAAAAGGGGGCTTTTTGTAAAATGTCATAACTTATTTGATTGCTAAATTGATTACAAAGTTAAAATGATAGTATCTTTTAGTATATTAGATATATTATTATTAATTATTAACGTGTCCCGAACGTGTCCGTGTCCTACTTTTTTGAGAAATGCCGTGTCGGCGTGTCCGGGTCGTGTCCATGTCCCGTGTCCGTGCTTCTTAGAATTATTTTCATCACTAACATGTACTAGCACTTTTTTCCAGGTCGTGCCTTGTCAGCTTTGGGCAAAAAAGATGATGGCATTCTTGTGTGGGACCAAGGTTATAAGATTGCTGTTCGCCACTCAACAGACTTGAAGCAATTGCTGGAGCTTGAAGAACTACTGGCCAGCGCCAAACCAAACAGAACTATTGGTCATGAAGACCGTGTTATGGATTCCTCAAGCGCAGCTTCATTTGCTTCTGAGTCAGGGTCTGAAATTTGCAGTGCATCAACACCTGAAATCCACAACAAAAAGAAGGATGCATCTGAAGTACACAGAAGACCGAATAATGGTGCTATTGTGAACCAAAGACCGAGTAATGGTGCTATTGTGAACCAAAAGGTTTTTGTTACAGGTATTTCAAAGAGCAAGTCAATAAGCTTGGATTTCCGATTATCACGAGGAATTGCGCAGGTATAAGTTGGCTCTTGTAAATGCTAATATGGGGGCTGGGCTTTGTAGTGATTTGATATTATTTTCAAGATTGAGAATTTTACTTATTCAGCAGTTGGCTCATATGTTCTTCATATATCATTCCAAAGGTAATATAAGCGCTAATGGTATGCTGGCTGAAAAATTCATTAAAATAACTGTACTAGAATTTATTTTTTCACTTCCTGGAGTTGTTTGCATCAAATCACCATGTGCCATTCATAGGTAACAATCCCATGAGTGTCTTAGAAAACCTCACTGGAACGATCTAAGATATAAAGGAGCACACTGGGTGTCTAAACAATGACTGATAACTTGCAGCCTTCTAGTATTCATATCGTATGGATCAACTAACTGTTGTTACTAGTAGCCTAGTTGCTCTTGTTAGGGGGGGGGGGGGGGGGGGGGGGGGGGATTAATTGTCAATTGATGAAACAAATTTGAACTTAATACACTGATGAGGAAAGAGCCTTTTAACAAGTTTCAAGGTTCAAACCAATATCATTTAAGTTTTATATATTATTGTGACACAGATCGATATGAACTGGGAGCTCATTCTCAATGTGGTTCACTGTTTTAAAAAATTTCTATTTATATGTCTTTCATTATTTTTCTATCTGCAAAAAACACAGTAAAAATTGATAATTTTAAATAACCCCTACCTTTAGTTTAAATGCTCAGCAGAGGAGAATTTCTTATGAGGTATTTTGAAAGAGAGATACTATTGTTTATTTCTTAAAGTGTAGGTAAGTATTGAAAATTTTTTTTTAAAAACTATTTCAAAAGAGAAAATTAAACAACTATTCAAAAAATGCATGTCATATTCTGGTTGGGGCCAAATGATTAAAATTGCAATGGGCCAAATATTGTGGGGTCCACCAAAATGCTTAAACAACATAAAAAGCACAGCAGAGTCCACTTACAACTTGCCGCACTTTCCACTCCACATCACATAATCAAACACAACTGTGTTATGTGGAATGGATGGCAGCAATGAATTTTTAGTGGGTCCCACTATGTTTATTTCTTCAAGCATTTTAGCTGGCCCACTTAAAGTGATATCTAAAGTGAAACTTTTTGAAATAAAAATATTTTAAAAAGTACCTATAAAATAATAAAGTAAATATAAAAATTTTAGTCTTATAGAAAGAAAATGATTTAAAACTCATTAAAATCAAAGAAATTCATGAAAGGTTTTGGAACATTTCAACAAGGTTCTTACTTGCTTCTTCAATTATATATTATATATATATAATTTTTTACCACTACCAATTTGGCCAACTGCCTTTATATTCCTTTTTGTGTCCAACTTGAGCAAAAATAGAGGGGGGGTCGAGCCGCCCCTGGTTACATGTGCATTGCAATGACTTTGCAACATCCACTAGCACCTTTTTTTTCATATCATTTTCACAGTATGCATTTGCTGATTTGCACGGGAACATAGAATTTTCACATGCAAATATTTATAGAGGAAAATTACAGATTGTAAATATTCTTTACATATGTCGAGGGAATTACAACATTTTCTCTACCAACTCCATTTGATACCATTTTCATGCTTAATTTATTTTTCCATGTTTGATTAACTAAATGTATAGACATTTTTATTTTTTGGATGTTAACTAAATGTGTAGATGTACCATATTAATCTATGTTATTGTCATCCTTACCTTCTGGACTAGGATTGCATACTTTGGGAACTCGGACAGTTGGCAACATCCTGCAAATGGAATTAGCGATTTTATCTCTCCTAACTGTATACCTGCAATTACCATTTGAAATGATAACTGATTAATTCATTCAAACAATTTAACAGAACAAAGAAGTGCTAACCAAATAATAGACCAAATTGCAAAATCGAAAATGATCCCAATTCTGTTGATGAGGTGAACCCCTGACACTTTCTCCCATACGTCCACAAATCCTATGCTGAAATGCCAGTAAACTCCTTTGTAAAAGTCTCCTACAATATAACCTTTACCCTAACTTTTGCAGCAGCACCAATTCGGCATAGCCATCTTATTTTGGAAATGTGATCATATCTCTCCTGCCAAGCATACCACAAGAAACAAAATGTAGCAGCTCCATAAACAAGAACCTGGTCTATTATCTAATCATCCAATGGGAAACCATTTGCAGAAATATCAAGCTTAATTTTTTTTTTTAGATTGGTAACGTGACTTGAACCCACAACCTCAAGGTTGCAATAATGGGCACCTTTTACCATGCACAGGCTTTTGTCAAGCTTATGAAGTTCTTCTATACCATTTTTGAAAAAAAGGTCACTGGATAAGCAAATGATGCATGTCGTATGTATCTCGAAGACATAAACTCATCATCAAAGCCTTGTCCCAACTATGTTGGGGTTGGCTCTTGAATATATAAATACTTTGAAAATGATAAATGGTCAGAGACTTAGCTGAAACTGCAGCACGTGAAAACGTTAGCACCCTCAAAGGTGCTTTGATTTTTCATATGAATAGAAAATCATTAGGTCACTCTCTGAGTTAACAGCCTATCATGACATAAAAATTAACTTCAAAGTCCGGCCATCAAATATATTCATCGGCACTCTCTTGGGGATAGTAGTTCCCTATATGTTTGCCAAATTAATCACCCAGAGAAATAATCTCGTTGTCCTCATCATGAAAATGCCAATGAAATAATGGAGTCCACACAACTGATTCACCTAAAATTTCATTAAGGCAGTTATCTTAGCAGATATATTTGTAGAGATAGAGAGAAAAAAAGGGATGGCATTACCTGTCTCCAGTCTCCACAGCATGTTTTCCCAAAATCAAATGATCACCCAATCACCAAGGTTATACCGAATACTCTTACAAAGAGAATTTCTAACTGAGGTTGTTGCTTTCCATTTCCTTGAAGTTTGGATAGGTGCTTATTCAGGAACACACTATCCGGTAGCACCAACATTGTTATCTTTCAAAAAAAGGAAGAAAAAATACTAAATTACTAATCTTATACTTAAGATGAGAACAGAACGAGATAAACCATTTACCGAACAATGGCCTGTCAACTCTTCTCATTAATCAAATACCCAAACCTCCTCCTATTATAGGTCTACAAAACTTTCTTCTATCTCACCAAGTGGAACTTTTAATGGTCTTCGGTATTGTTCTAACCATGATGGATCTTTTTAATCCTTTTTGCCACATTCATGTTACAACAAAAAGTCAAAAGAAAATAAATAGCTTAATTAATACAAATCTTTTAACTATTCTCATAAAATACAATCATGGAGCTGAAAATCTATCTAGTTAAGCCCCAAGATACTTTATGATGCTTTATGATGCAATGTGGACAAAATGGATTTTTTAAGTTGCATCAAGTGCAGATGAAGTACTTATAAATGGGATAAGGCGCTAACGAAGATGATGGTGGTGGTGCAAATGAATCTGGGACTGTATACAAGCTCTCAAAGTTCTGTGTTACTACTCATTACCTATTGTGGAACCATTTAGTCGGGAGCTTCAAAATATATGTATTATCTTGAGGTACCTAAGCAATAACAATATAGAGTTGCCAGGGTTGCTGATAAGCAATTAATAGCCTGGGCTGTGCATCCACTTGGGCCACCTATGATCAATCCCATCACCTCAATCTCCCTGCCCCCTTTCCCACCTCAAAACAAAACCCCCACCCCCAACATCCAAAACCCCAAAAAGAACTATCTCTTACCTGACCTTTATTAATTGGTGGATTAGTTGTGCAAAAAAAAGGGAGAAAACATGTGTGACGCCCCGGAGTCCCATATCGACTATAGAGAGGAAAGTGATTGGAATTATTTGTAGAGCTTACACCGTTACCTTGCATGAGGCCTTTTGATGGGTTGAGGCCCATCAGAAAAAAAAACCGTGAGGCTCGTGGGCCAAAACGGACAATATCATGCATGCGTGTAGCGTGGGGCGTTACAAATGGCATCAGAGCCGACTCTCGACTAGTTCGAGTGTGGGTCCCCTGCCGTGGTCTGGTGCAAGTGGGTGGGTTTCCATGTGGGCTGGCCAAGAGGGCTGGCAGGCTACCCCATAGGGACATGCAGCCCTAAGGGGGGTGGAATGTGACGCCCCGGAGTCCCACATCGACTATAGAGAGGAAAGTGGTTGGGATTATATGTAGAGCTTACACCCTTACCTTGCATGAGGCCTTTTGATGGGTTGAGGCCCATCAGAAACAAAATCGTGAGGCCAGTGGGCTAAAGCGGACAATATCATGCATGCATGTAGGGTAGGGCGTTACAACATGCACTTCATTTAAGGTATATATATTTTCTAACTTTGGGGCCTGAAATTGAGGACTATCATGACTGGATGCCCCATTTTTAGCAGAACCTTAGGGCCTAGATAGACCATTCTATCCCCTTGCCCCCTTGCTCGGCATGCATATAAGCGCCCCCCACAGGCCAGGCCGTTAATTAGATGCAAAACACCCCCACACCCACGCTCCCAACCCTTTGATTGATCAGCTTGTCATTTGCAAATGTAGACATCCAAAGTACAATGCTCTTTAAGAAACTGTAGAAGTCTTGAGGCTGGAAATATGATATTTCATCCTAGCTATCAGGTCATTCATGTGCAGTAGTACTAGTTGTCTTATATTGCAATATATATTTATACTATCCATTATCATTTGTTATGGTAACTAGTTTTTATTGAGAGGAGCTTAAATGAGAACCTAACAAGCAAACAGCTGAAAGACAAAACAAGTATTCATTTTCAAGTTTTATGCTTCAATAGCAAATGTTTAACTAACTCCTCTAAGATTTGATTCTCTTGCAGGTAAATGAAGGAAAGTATGATCAAGCTGTCTCTATTTTTGATCAGGTATGTTTTCTAGCTAATGCAGTCCATTTTCTTGATGGTGCATGAACTGCTGGCATGACCTAAGTTTTGTTTTTTTTTCTTTTTTTTTCTGTGGAAACACAGATATTGAGAGAAAATCCTAGTTACCCTGAGGCATTGATTGGAAGGGGAACAGCGTATGCCTTTCAAAGAGAACTAGATGCTGCTATTGCTGACTTTACCAAGGTATACATGTAGTTTTCAATTCTACACTAATGCAGACTTTCCTGCCTTTTCCTGTTGTTGGATTTTCTGTAAATTAAATGGAGCATGCTTTGAATTTTTCTTGCAGGCCATACAATCAAATCCATTAGCTGGAGAGGCATGGAAGCGGCGGGGGCAGGCCCGTGCTGCCTTAGGAGAATCTGTCGAGGCAATACTCTCAGTCTCCCACCTTGAGTCCAATATTTACCAGTTATGCCGCAGCAATAATCTTATGTGCATGTAATGATATTATTAACCAAACATGTTTTCGCACATGCATGACAAGAGCCTGGAGCAGAGTTGGAGATGCTCATTGTCACAGGCAAAAGGCTTCGGGTTTGAGTCATGTTATCTCTATATATATATATATAAAAAAAAAAAACTTAATGCATATGCATGCTAATATCTTTCTGTATGCATGAAAGTGAGATTTGGTATTTGTTATTAAAAAAGAAAGTGAGATTTGGTATCTAACTTTGTAACTGTGTCTGTTCATATCTGTGCATGGTTAGTTTTCTTTACCTAGGCCGCCTAGCCACCCATGCACATCTTTTGTGCTGTTGGTATATAACTCAGATCTATAGGATTAGTGTCTTTGATTACTTTTTAGTCATTATTCAGACAAGAAAATGAGTAAATGGTGGGGCACTTTTTAGTAAACAACAAGCTTGATCTTTGCAGAAAAGGACCAATTGCCTCGGTTCGAGCACAAGCTTGGTTTTTTATCTCATGAATAAAGCTCAAGATAGGTTCAACATAGCGTTGAACCCGCTTGGTTTGTGCTTAACTTGTTAAGAGGCTTGACTATTGATCAAACTCGGCTTGTGAAGGGGTTTGGTCTGGCTGCTTGTTTGTATATCATAAGTAAATTTTTAATGAAAATATACACTTGGTGGACATCATGTAATATTAGTCATTGTTTTTTTCTAAATTAATTCAATTGGGATATACCACTAAATAAAATTGTTCTTGAATTAACTTTCCCAAAAATTCTTCCTGGAGGGATGGCCAAAGAAGTTTGTCTGCCTCTGATAGAACCACATTCTCTTGGTTATCAAAGTCTCAAAACATCCACTGCTCGACTAAATTATTTTCTTCCACTCCATAAACTTTCCTTTAAGGATCCTTAATTTTTTGGCGTTACTGTATCTCTGCCAGCTGTTAACATCAAAGAACTTCTACCAAATGTTGGTTAACTCTTCCAACCACAGTTGCGTCCACTCCTTGTGAGTCCAACCTTTATATGAAGTCCTTGTGACTTTAAGATTGAAGAACAACTCAAGGGTGTGAGGAGATCCAACATTTGACATAAAGAAAGGTTGGTCTGACAATGTAGATTTCAAAGGGCTACATTGAACTTTTTGATGTAGTTATAAGTATTACTCTTCCAATATTCCTTAGCTGTAGACATGAGGTTCATCTTACTTATTGGTGTGAGTGTATTGCCACCCATGTCATTAAAAGAGAAGTGTGCGCCTGTTTTTTCTTTTTCCTAAATTTAAAGACAAACAGCTGTCTCCCAAATAGCATGTAAGCATGCTCACGTGCATTCACTTTCAAACTTACCATGTGGGGCTGATTTGTATCTCAATTCATTGTTATCTAGGCCATTGAAGATTTGAGCAAGGCATTAGAGTTCGAGCCAAATTCATCAGACATTTTACATGAAAGAGGTAAGATCACTATATACTCAATTTGCCTTTTGTGGTATCCTCATGAAGTGTTGTGTGTGATGTGTGTTTGTGCATATTTCCCCGAAAAATCTATACTTCAGTTTATACGGAAAAAAATTTGTGCTAACAAACACAAAAGAAAGGGAAAAATAGGTGACATGATTCTAAAAATTGCAGGAATTGTTAATTTCAAGTTCAAGGATTATAATGCTGCTGTAGAAGACTTGTCCTCATGTGTGAGACTTGACAAGGATAACAAATCTGCATACACATATTTAGTAAGTACTTAAAAAAAAAACTTCCATATGACTGTAATATCATGCTTTTGTTTCTCAACGGAATGCTCACTGTTGCAAAAATCAGCCTAGGCGCTAGTCGGCGGTCACCGCCTAGGCGGTGCCTAGGCGCTAGGCGGGGATTAATCCGACTAAGAGGGGATTAATCGGGCTAGGCGGGGATTAATCAGAAATTAATCCCTAGTCCATGCCCACCGCCTAGCGTCCGCCTAGCGATTTTTACAACATTGGGAATGCTATTATTTGTATAGAGAGATAAAATACTTTTGGTTTCGATTGTAGGGTTTGGCACTATCATCAATTGGTGAGTATGGAAGAGCTGAAGAAGCACTAGAGAAATCAATACAACTTGATCCAAATTTCCTTGAGGGGTGGACCCATCTAGTGCAGGTAGCCATGTGAACTGTTCAGTTACTATACATGTAGTTTCATATTCTTTTCCTCCCTATGTGCATCTTGTGGCAAACTGAGTACTTGTTGCTGAATCATTTTGACTGTCTCTAAGTTGCGAACTTGAGGTGACACATTTTAACCTCCTTATTTTGATGAGCCATTTTTTGAAGGATGCCCATAGCTTTCGTTATATGAAGCCATTGCATAAATAGAATTTAAGTTCAGTTTTTATTCCCCTAGTTTGGTTAATGCAAATGCAACAATAAATTCAGGAAAAAGCATGTACAGTAAATTGGTGGAGGTGAAGGTGATAACTGTCGAACATCTGTGGGAGTGTGATAGAGGATATTGCGAGATTTCTAATCGACTACTATTTACAACTATACTAGAAATGTTAATAGCTTTTTTATTCCAAAGAAAGAGTTCAAGCTTCACAGGATTGTTTCATTGTTTTAAAATGATCAACCTTGTTAGTTATTCCAAAGTTGGGAAGTTCTCGAAAGTATAGCTTGATGTTGCTATCTTTCCTCCATGTGTGTGCATTGAGTTGGAAGTTGATTGTGTTAGGTGGGAGCAGATTCTCGAAAGTGACATTTCTGATAATACACAAGCTGGGAGCACCAAGAAAGTGCTTGCATTAATTTTTTTATATAACATTCTATATGGATCTAAAATAGTTTGAACAAAAAATACATGGGTACAAGCAATCTTACGGCTTGGAGCCTGGTGTTTGAAAGAAACCTCCCAGAGACAGGAATCCAATCCCAGAATCTCCTAATAGCGGTCTATTTGCTCTATGTCTTGGAAGGTCATAATGAAAGGATGGTGTAGGCTTGCAGTGTGGAGGGTAGTTTTTCTGGGCACTTTTCTTTCTCGTCTTATAGGAGATTAAAAGGTGAGGTCCCTCTTGCTAACTCGTGGCTTATATGGGCAATCGTGGCGGATCATTCTTCCATGTGTAAATTTTCCGCATGCAACATTCACATTATCACATATGCAAATGGCATTTTCACATCTGTTCCATAGATAAATGACCCCCAGAAATAATTATTTGAACATGGTTTACTTTATTTTAGAGTTAGGCATTATATCTCTCATTGAGCTGAGTGCTTAAGGGTGTCCCAATGGGTTTTATTTAGTGATCCTGGGGGGAGGGGATTGGTTGTCGGGGGTTTGTGGGGTTTTAACTGTGTGGGTGGAGGTTAGGGTTGGGGGTTGGGTGTTGTCGGGGGTTTGAACTCCAATGGCATTGTGGAAACCCCTGGCAGGTGATCTTAGAGAGGTTGATTAGAGACAATGAGTTGCCACTTGCCAATTATCTGAAGCTCGGTCCAGTTGTTGGATGAACAGTTAACGATGCAGATTTAAAGACATTGTGGTTTGGTCTTGTTGCACCACTTACTGGGCTAGTGGAAACATTGCTGCCCCTTGGAGGCTTTTGGATGTTGTGGTGGTGGTCCTCGATATGCCCACCAGGTTCAAGCCTGCCTTATTGACGCAGTACGCAGAAGAACAATCTGATTGATTGTGAGCCCCAATAAACCAAACACTCAATAGTCCAGCAAACAGTAGATTATGCAGAAAACTATCAAAATTCCAAAGAAATAAACAAGCAAGGAACAACTAAAATCAACCCAAGTACTGACCTTAAAGACTTCTCAATCACCTTAGTATCCACATGACACAAGGGAGAGGGATAAAACAAAGAGCAACTGCTGCTTTTGCAAAATACTATTCACGGCACGGGTACTATAGCAGAATGTGATATTAGGAGCAAGAGCTTTGGATTTGGTTGCTTGTAATGGAGGATTATTGGGGATTTATGCATGTCGACTGTGTCATCCCTATGCACTGTCAACGGTAGCAGTCAGCAGTTTCCTTTTTTAACTCTTTTCCTTTAAGCAATTTGATTTAGGGTTTAGCCTTAGTTAATAATATATCAGTCGATCGATGAAGTTTTAGTAGTTGACATGACATATTCAAGACAGAATAACATTGTGTTATTTTCTGAATTTTCTGCATCTCTTCATTGCCTTACATCTGCCCTTTACATTCTTGGTGTTCTTGGTGTTATAATGAAGATCCAAATAGTGTGATTCGATGTCCTTCCCAAGAAGTTGAATTATAGACGTAATGTACCAGTCCTGTTACATGGTTACTCTAGTCCTTAGGAACACCAGTATACTGTTCTTGGATCCTTTTGATATCCGTGACTGCATCACCATATCATGGCATATATAATGCATAAACTCTCATGAAAACCCTAGAAACCATAAATAGCAACTTCCTACTACCATTAGGAATCTATATTAATGCTTCCTAATCAAAAGAAATCCAAAAATTACAGAAGATTTGAAGAAATATAGAATTTCCAGAACTGAAGTTGTCACTGCCTCTTGTTTCAAATCTGGTGTGGGGCCCATGTGGCCCACTTGATCATAAAGAGACTCCAAAAATTTGAAAAGAGACCTTCGGGCGACCCTTGTAGTGTAGAGTCCATGTGGGTTTGGCTGGTTTTGACCCACGAAACTGTTGCTCACAGCTATAACACATGAGACTTTTTTAATTGGCAAGATTTTCAGGAAATTTCAAATAAGACGTTGCTCTTCTTTATTTCTCCAAAGAGTTTGACGCGAGCCCTAGGGTTAGGGTTTGCGTGGGTGTTGAAGCACATGTCCGCAGATACAATAAGAAGTCTCCCTAGAGACAATAACACAAGGACGCACCTCAAGGTATAAAACCCAATCCTATTAGTCAACTCTCTGAATTATAATCTGTATAATGTGCATATAAATAGGAAAAACATTTAGGTGCTAAGTCAACAAATTAAACTAGGAAACTAACTAATAATTAACTTATTAAATTAAATAAGAATACTAATGAAATTGGAAACCACATCCTAATTAGAATTCTTTAATTAAATTAGAGTGTAATAAAAATTTGAAATAATATCTAAATAATCTTGCACGTGAGATCATGGGTTTATTCTGCATTAAAATCCCTGAAATTCAGGCATAAAAAATGGACTGTTTGGCCCCTAATTCCACTCTAATTTTTAATTAGATGCTTGCGGACCTTCTTGCGATGCTCAATCCACTCCAAGTAGGATTCTGCAACTTCAAAATCATACTCTAAAATTAATTATGCATCACTCGGTCATAATCCTACGGTGCTGATGAGGAAGTGGATTCCTTGTCTAGAAATAGTGTTTGGCAAGGGTGCCTCTGCCTTTCAAGCCTCCCTTGTTTGTATTTTTCAACCTAGTGATTTTGTTTCTAGGTTGCCTTTTTGATGGCCCTTTGTGCATTGGGTGGGGACAGCTTTAGATCCTCATTTCTGGTTTGCTTCCCACGTTTTGCTTGCATTGCATAAATATTTTTTGCTCACATACTGTATAACTGTACTTTCCCTTTTATATCGAAGTCTCTACCACCACCACCTACTCATCTGAAAGTAGAGGCAATTAACAGTCGATGATGATGCTTTTCTTTTGCTTTAGCATGGAGAAGTGGGAAGGAAATCAGACCTTGGATACTACAATTTAAAGCAATGTTAAAAACTTGGGACAAGAACTTGGCCCATCTTGATTGGGGTTTGGTCCAACGTGATCAACCCACGACTTGCCTATGAGTTTTTATTATTTTATTTTTAAATAAGTTAAACTAGTGCCTTTTGCCCATTGTTTAAAAAATCGGGCCAAGTCGACTCGGACTTGGCACATACCGAGTCAGGTCCAGTGGGATTCAAACTCGAATCATGTGACTTGGTTGAGTCGCATCAGACTCGGCCCTCCAACCGTTTTATTTGAAATTGGGACTCGGCCCGACTCAGCTGAGTCGACTCGGATCGGCCATGGCCGAGTCGGGTCCCGAGTCCGATTTTTTTAACCTTGCTTTTGCCTCCATCTTGAAGAAAACAGTAGATCTATGTGAGTCCCAATTTTTGAGAAGTTCAATCCATGGAATTTGGAGAAGGTACCTTTCCTTGGTAGTAGCATTATTTCATCAAGTCTAGTCGTTCTACTTCTAACCTTCGTATTTACTCCTTATTCCAAATCACAGGAGTCGTGGCTAGTAGATACAATAGGATTTTATTTAGGGCGAGAAAAGGAAATAAGAAAAAATTCCATCTGATCAAATGAGATTGGTGGAAATGTCAATTTCTTTAAATTCTGAAAGTGCAGGCCAACTCAGCCCTTGCGATCTTGGCTTGGGTCTGGTCCAGGCTGGCCTACTTCACCAACATCCCTTAATATACAATGACCTTTTATTTGTGACTCCCCTAATCACCATGGGTATTTTATTTGTTATGGATCTTTATATTTTAGTTGGGAGCTTCTTGGTTATCTAACGCATGTATTGTCAATTCTGCGGCAGTTTTACCATGAGTTGGCAAACTCAGAGAAAGCTTTTGAGTGTCTTAAGAAGCTTCATTTTGTTGATTCAAGGTATTTTGGCAGATCTATTTGCATTTCCACTATATTCTAGCTCAGGCAAATCATTTGGGAGCTTGAATCTGATTATCTGATTGCGATGCTCATATTTATCTGGTCTGTAATTTGGCAACTCAAATTATTTTATGCTTGTTATGGAATATTCTCTAGGTTTTCCAAAGCATATCACCTACGTGGGCTACTTCACCATGGGATGGGAGAGCATCGGTAACCTAACACTTTTATTTTCCCCTCTTGTTATTATGTTAGTTTTGGCTACTTCATTATATCAATTAATCATGTCATTTTAGACTTGATGCAAATGCTTCTCCATTTCATTTTGGGGGCAAATATTGATGTCTACCACATTTTGCTGAATCAATATCTATCCAAAATATTTGTGTTTGTTAGTTATTGTCTTTTTGTGTCAATATAGTCTAGCTTGCAAACCATCTTTCCATCTCATATTATTGATGATATGTTTCTTTTTGCAAATAATTGTGTTCTGCTATTGTTGTGGAAGTTAAAGATGTGGTTTTAAAACTCAACCGAGTCTCAGATTTCTAGGTTGAGTCGACTCAGACTTGTTCGCCCGTTGTCCGGTCATCCTTGATTCAAGTCTGGCTGAGTCCCATTGAGGAAAGGCTGAAAATGGTATTTTCCTCCTATTTACTTATTGTGTGTGGTTTTAGAACTCAACCGCAGATTTCTAGGTCGAGTCGACTCAGACTTGGTCACCCGTTATCCAGTCACCCTTGAGTCAAGTCTGGCTGAGTCCCGTTGAGGAAAGGCTGAAAATGCCTGTTTTCTTATTTTGAGATGATGCTGGCTGCTTTTGGCATTCTAAGAAAGGAGGTAATGTTCATTTGACTGAATGAAAGCCAAATGGAACCACCTATAGGGACATCATTTTTCTGTTTTAAAACTTTTTACTCATTTTTTCACTTTTTTTTAAAATAGTTTTGAGGTCTCCAGGGTGCGACTCTCAACTCAACTTGACTCGAAGAGGGGCGAGTTGCCCCCTGAATCTGAGTTTTTAAACCCTAAGGCAATGTTTGTTTTTCAAGTGGTTAAGTAACCCCTGCTGCCAAAAATTTTACTTTACCATATTTTGTTGGTTGGTCATGACAAGTGGGAAAGTATTTACCAAAAAAAAAGGTGGGAAAGTAAAGTTTAAGCTGCAAAAAAATTATGCTTTTACTTTACCAGACCCTAAAAGTCTTTACCTTATAAAACACAGGTAAAGTGGTTACTTTACCAGTTGTTGACTTCTCATCTCACTTAAGATCACTTTACCTCATGTTAACAAATTCTAGTTTACCAGAAAGTACTATTCACCTTTACCTAACCATTACCTTTCCTACTATTTGACATTTACTTTCCCTTACTTTACTAATAAATAAAACAACATTTCTCTAGAAAATTTAAGCATTCTAAGATGGGAGGTAATGTTCATTCCACTGTGAGGTCTGTTTGTTGTATGCTTCACTGCTGCTATTTGAGTATGATCTACTCTTAAAGTTGTCTGTTTAGTGTTTGCTGTGCTTTCTGAATCTTGTTGAAGAGCAATGGGAATGCCATAAGTATTATAGTTCGATTTTTAGAGAAAACACTTGTCGTGGTTGCTGAGTAATTGAATCATCAAGTACATCATGATTACCGAATTATTTTGACAGCCTCGCCGATCAAGGTGATGTAAGCAAATGTATGATTTGTTCCTATCTACTATTTTATTTTGATATGATACTGCTTGACTCAGTTGCTTATTGATGTTATTTCAAACTTCATTACATTTTGTAAGGTTTGAGGAGCAATGGTTGCATGTGTAACAGTTAAATCTTGAAAGATGAAAATAGTTAATCTGTAATGTGCTAATTGTGTACTATTTTTTATACTAAGCACCATTATTATGGTGCATGTATAACAGTTAAATTAACTTTATAGCAAAAACGGCCTGCAATTCTTTTAATCTACTTTTATTCATCAAGTAGGCCTTGCTTTTCATTCATGAAATTCTGAAATGACTAGTTATTCAAAGCATCAATTTTCCAGGAAAGCTATCAAGGACTTTTCTGTCGGATTGAGTATTGAGAGCTCAAATATTGAATATTTGTACTTCCGTGCTTCTTGCTACCATGCAATTGGAGACTATGGAGAAGCGGTATAGTTTTTCTGCCACTGATCCAATGCTCCTGAGTGGACAAGTTTCCTATTGACCCCGGTTTCTGTACCGTACATGTGGTGGTGGTGTGTCCAGAGTCCACACCTTCCATCCTTTGAATCGCACCAATATTGGGCTATCCTAAATCCCAAATCATTTAATTAATACACCTTTTCTCATTGAGTGTGAGCCTTTGCTAATTTTATACCTTTCATTAAAATTGTTATACACCAATATGTCACTAGGATTCTTTGATCATTATAAGTATTTATTCATATCTAATTCATGATTGGACCTGATGACTGAATGGGATGAATCTCGCCAACATGAGCCATGTGTACGGTGCAGACAGTGGGTGGAGAGAAATTCAGTTTGTAAGATGCATTGGATCAGGACCTCTCTCTCTCTCTACAATTGACATTGTTTTATTTGGTGCCACTATTAGTTACAGATTTCTTCTCTGTGGTCACAGGTCAAGGACTATGATGCTGTTTTGGATTTGGAACTAGATACTATGGAAAAATTTGTGCTCCAGTGCATGGCATTTTATCAGGTTTAGCAACTAGTGCGAAATTTATATATATTCAAACTGCAGTTTGAGTTGTAGAGGGAATTCTACAGTGTGCGCACACCAGGATGTCTACCCATTGATGAGTGTAAGAGACTGGATTGCCCCAAACATCTGCACATATAAACTTATATGGTCTGCAGCTAAGCTTGTAGGGCCCACCTGGAAGCATGACAATCATGTGGGGTAGGATACGGGTTTGGAGGGTCTGACCTACTTGTGAGGTAAGAAAAGGGAACTATCCGACCTAGTGAGGTACAGTTTTGAGGGCCTCGAAGTTTAATCCTTAGCTGATAGATAAAACTGCATGAGTGCCAACCTTTTCCTGATGAATTTGGAGGCCTATGAAATTTGGATGTGTGTGAAAGGGCTTAGATTGATTATAAGGGGTGGTCAGGTGGGGCCCTGCATGTTGGGTTTTCCTTTGCAAGGTCCAGGTTGTCCCTTAATATACCTACACACGCTGGAACATGCATAAACAACAACAGTACTGTATAGTGGGCTTGCTTATGATTAATACAAACCCTTTTACAAATGCCGACGTGGTGGATTTTGCACTGATTCAAATTTGATACCGATCCATCAGTTATTGACGCACCAAATTGAAGCCCTAAATCATGGGTTAGAATGATCCAACTCAAACCTTAAAACTCGGTTTAGTTCGAGTCGACTCAGACTTGGTGGTGACTAAGTCAAGTTGGGGTTGGATTTTAAAGCGGATTAGCGGAGTTCCACAAGTCCAAGTTCGAGTCGATCGAGTCCCCCTTCAAGACTCAGCTGAGCTCCATTGCGACTCAGCGGCGTCCCACTATAAAGGGCTTCTTTGCAAGGTTTATGGAGCCCGACAGTGACTTGGCCTACTTGACTTGACTCTAGGGGACCAAGTTGCCCTGAGTCCAAGTTCTCAAACCTTGGATTCAACTATTTGCCCATCCTAATCCACACCGTGCGCTTCTTATTTTCCCCTACTCTTCTGGTTGAAATGCATCCAGGGATGCCCATAGATACAGTGGTGTGTGTCCTTTTAAAGTGTGAAAATGGGTTTCGTTTGACATTTCCCTTTAGTTAATCGTCCATCTCATGGCCTAAGACACCTGGCAATAACGACCTAATTTTTTTGGATGGTTTGACCCAAAAGTCAATCTTGTTTAGCTATTTTAAAATGATGTAGAAAAATTCTTTGTGTGGAAGTTGTGGAGGATCTTGATCCATCACATTACAACCATCAGTATGCTGACATGGAACTATAAGAAAATAGCAAAATTAAAAACAAATATACAAGAATGGAGAGGTTGATCCTTCTAAAGAAGAGAATATACATATGTATATAGTCTAAGAAATTAGCAAAATTAAAAAGTAAATATAGAAAAATAGAGATGTCGAACTGCGGATTTGTTTAAAGAAGAAAATGTGTATATATCCATTTCAAAAAAATAGAAAAAGAAAAGAAAATGTGTATATAGTCTACACAGTGCCTGCTATTTCTTTAACATATACCTCCTGTGGCCCCACCTGGATCTATGACAATCAACGAATAAGGGGTGGATGGATTTGGATTGTGGATCAGGGGTGTGCCCACTGATTGACAGGTCTGTGCGATATGCAAAAATTATACAGATGCATATAACAGTTATATGCATTTTATTCTAGGCAGACTCATTTTGCCTTACAATATTTTTTTTCCATTTGTTTCTATTACTAATCAGTCTCAAAATATGTGGTAGTACTACTTAGATAATTTTGCTTATGACAATTTTTATATCCATCCATATCTTTTTTTAGTCACTCATTATTGGTGGAAAAACTCTTTACACTTGCGAATTTTTCTCACTGGCTTTGATACTAAACTTTCTTTGCAGAAAGAACTTGCTCTATATACCGCTTCAAAGATTCATAGTGAGTTCTGCTGGTTTGACATTGATGGAGATATTGATCCCCTATTTAAAGTAATTTAAATGAACCCAGATTATTTCTTTTTATAATGAGTTTCTAGGATTAGTATGGATGCTGTCCTGAACTTTATCATCGGTTCAATCTTGACTATTACTTTTATGCTTTTCTATTTTATCATATGCTATAATTCCAAACAATTCTCTTATTGCTTCTTGGTCGTTTCCTAAACAAAATATCTTTAGATGGTGCATGTTGGTTTGGCGTACAGATAGTATAAGACGTAGCTCAAAACGTGTTTTCATGGTTTCATTTGTTTCCAGTTTAATGAACGGGTAATAAGTAAACGTACACAAATGTTGCTGTCAAGGGCTTGGATTGGAACTGCCAGATGTGTGCTGTGCTTGTTGGACCTCATGGACTGTGGCTGGGCACAAATTCAGGCCTATTTGTTAAAGGAGCATGGCAATCTATGTTTTTAGAGTTAGCTATTGGGACCTCGACTGACTGGACCGAATCTTGGCATTATAGTGAAGCCTGGAAATTTTGGGGGCCGGATTTTAGGCCAGCATGATAAACATTTAAAGAGAAAAAAGGAAGAAAAGATGAAGAGTGCAAGATAGAGGCACTTACTCTTCTAAATATAGTTTGAACAAGTAATTATATTTGGATTTTATGTCAGCATGCTGGGTGCAGGATTGGATTTTATGTCAGCATGCTGGGCGTAGGCTTGATTTCTGGCAACACACACACGCGCACGCACGCACGCACGCGCGCACTGGCAAAAATCTAAGCCCCTTGTCAGAACGACCTGGATGCATGGTAATCGTGGGAAGATAGTGTGATGGAAAGGTATCATAATGGATATATGATCTTGGGCAAAAACTATCTCAGGAAGATAATCACAACATTGATTTATGGGCCTTAAAGTTTGATGGTTTTTTAAGTTACATTTTTTTATGAAATTTAATCCAACGATGGGTATAATTCAGATAATTATCAAGTTAGATTGAGTGGCAATTCATGGGGGATTAGTGTGTGAGGAGGTTGGATTTATCATAATGGGTCCCATGTGGTGGTAAACATGTTTCCTCATGCAATCTATGGGAGGTACTCATATGAACAAATAATATTCTTCCTCACAAATTGGAGCTTAGATATCAACCATGTCTTTGCCGAACGTGTGACAACTCAAAAGTTTAGTTCTACTAGTAGCTCTGCTGTGGAGTTTGGCCGACTTATGATCAGATCTCATATAGATAGAGCATTAGGATTAGAATAAATCTTTCTTGAATGAAAAAAAAAAAAAAAAGTGACAATCCACATTGATGTGCTTTTGTCCTCATGAAATATTGGGTTTTATTTAATTTCGAGGCATTCATGATTATCACCATGTTGCTTCTATGGAAGGTTTACATCATGGCCAAGATTCATCAATAATGTCCTGATATGCAGAAATCTACTTGCCACACGAACCATTTCCTAATATTCAATGCACTTGGACAAGAAATATATTTCATTATTATTATATTTTGTCATATATATCGCATGTTTTTAGGGATGACTAGACTATTCCTAGCTTATGAACATTCTGCCTATGGGTCCCAACCAAGGATTAAAAACTCAGAATCAGGACCCGACTCAGTCCCCTTTGAGTCAGGTCAACTGTTCATGTATATATTATCATGACTAGACTATTGCTAGCTTATCAGCAGTTTGGCCTATCGGTCCCCTTGCTCTTGATTAATTTAGAAGACAGCAAAGTTCTTTCCTGGGTTTAGGAGTTCTATGCATGGTAGTAGTGTAGAATTTCTATTTATCTTTGGAAAGACATGTCCGACAAGGAGCTACTCATTGCTCATGTTGTAGGAAGAATCTAATCTGTGAAGGTATCATATTGTGAGTCAAGAACTGTTGTATAAATTTGGAATTGGTATCCAAGTTAGAGTAGTTTGCTTGAATTGTAGACTTTTGTACAGAATCACTGCATATAAGGTCTTAATGAATGTGGTCACATTGAACTCAATCTAATATTGCTACCTGTAGTGGAAGGTGTGGAATTAAAGTTGTCTTTAATTAATGCATGTCATCGTTTCTTAAAAATCAAGCTTTGTTCTCTTTTGTTTAGGAATACTGGTGTAAACGATTGCACCCAAAAAATGTCTGTGAGAAGGTCTATCGCCAACCTCCTCTACGAGATTCTTTGAAGAAGGGCCGGCTTAGAAAGCAAGATTTTGCTGCTACAAAACAAAAGACTGTTCTTCTTCAGGCTGCAGACGCCATCGGCAAGAAGATTCAATATAATTGCTCAGGCTTTTTACATAACAGGCGTCAGGTGATTTTCTTTCAAGAAGCTGTCATTGAAGTTACCAACTTACCATGCTTTTAATTATTTCAGCGCCGGCTTTATTTTCATGTTTAGATGTGATTATTAGTTTTGATTTGTTGTTTTGTGTGTTATGTTGCTTATAGTTTTCAAGTGCATGAATATTTTTAATTACAATCGTCCAGAGGTAAGTTGTGGTTTTTCGCCACCATTGTGTTTTTTCTTTTAGTTAATGGTTCTTTGTTTGAGGCTAAACCCCAAATGACTCTGAGATATTAATTTTAAGATCCTTTACATTCATAGAAGCAGCCTCTGCCCAGGGTTTTAAAAATGGGCCAAGTCTGAGTTGAAAAAAGTATTAGCAGGGCCTTCTTCAAGATCTGTGTAATAATGTACAAAAATATACCAAACAGTTCAAAAGCTCCCCATATTAAAATTAACTCTAGAAATTCTACCACAAGCAAAATAAATTTAAAATTCAGCAACCCAACTGAGTCCCTTCAGGATGCTATAGATTTCAAAAACAACTCATGAGAATCCAAATCCAATAACATTGAAAAATCAGAACAACCAAGACATACCTAGTAAGCTAACATCGGATCTTGAATATCAAGAAGGCCCTGCTTTCCATTCCATCAAGGATTTCCAGCTATATTGCGCAAGACCTAACATGAATAAATAGATAAATCTCATCAAAGGGCTTGCATTTTGGAGAAAGCCCAATATTTTGATTGATGGTTGTGTATAAAGTTGGAACATAAAAAAACAGCAGGTAGAGTACAAAAATAAACATATCTGTCATGGCATTACTCACATAAAATTGTGTAAATGGCAGGTAGAGGTCAAAAGCATATATACAGGGAACAGAAAAATCAATGAGGAACCTTACTACAAATCAGAAAAGGCAAACATTAACATATGTCTAGTGTGCTCTTAAAGATTATTTCAAACTCCACAAAATTGGGAGACGTCCCAAATTTTTTTGAGTAAATACTTCAATTCTATCAATTTGAATGATCATCTCCAATGAGCTATTGAGCTCACATTTTGTCTGCCTTTGCAACTTTCAGAAACTAAAAGAAGACTACCTTTGTGTTGTACACTTCTAACATTTGATGGATTGTTGTGTTCATCCTACATCACTTTTTCTGGATGGGGAAAATAAATAAAAAAGGAAACACATGAGTGATGACATCATCTTCTTATTTGAATGATCATCTCCATTTTCATCAGCTTAAAAGTCCCTAACTTCTTTTACTAACCTTGATATATGTATCAATCAGATAATGTACATTTTATAGATGCCCAGTAACATATCTTCATCCAAGACCATACTCAATTGCATAAATTGTTTTTATCATTGAACAATTAGTTAATTATCAGGGCTTTCATAAGATGTGGGTGACAATTTTCATACTAGAGATACTATACAAAGATTACAAGTGACAATTAACTAGTTCAAACATACAAAAAACTTCATCAAGTGCCCATAAAGAAACTTAAATACGTTTTATTGAGGATAGTTGTCAATTCCATTCCTGTCCCCGTTCTGGGTTGACTTTGTATTGTAACATTTCAGCATTTCGGTCAATTCCAGTATTCCATTCCGGAAAAGATGGCGATAAAAAATGAAAGAAATATAAAAGAATATCTAAAATTGAAAAGAAATAATTTGAATGCTAAAATAATCCAAAAATGTATAGTTACATCACTTAAATTAAACTACACTTTAGAATTGACCATTTTCTCGTTTTCACTATATATGAATGAAAGTATGAAACATGGGCTGGAATTGGGTGAACTTGGGCCGTAATTTTTACTGGAATGACCGGAATGGACCGTAATTGGGCCCAAAAACTTTTATGGGTCATTTTGTTTTGCTCCAACCCAATTCCGGAACACTCCAGCTGGAATTGACTGGAATGGAGCAAAATTGACTAGGCTATCATTCCTAACAATGCCCAGATGCATGTAGCAAAATAAATAATAAAGGTCATTACCCAGTTCGGGTCCCACTGAAACAAGGTCCTGGGAGGGTCTAGACTGGAGACAGACCTAACCTTCGGAAATTTTGCACAAAGTGGCTGAACCTGTGTTATCATGCATGGCACCCAAGACTTTTACCATTGCACCAAAGGAATGACCCTATTTAGCAAAATAAATAAATAAATAAAACATTGTCCAGATGTAAACATGGATCTGAAAACATTCAGGTAGCATATTGCCTATGGCAAGTCTTTATACAACTCCATATCCGAAATTTAGGATACTAATGTAGATGTTATCCAACCAATACATTTGTTTTGACTTAATATAATAATTTTGTTGGTCTCAATCCAACCCTTAAAAGTCCGATCTCAATCCCACACTGAAGTTGGCAAACAAGACCACATTAATTGAAATACAAATAAATAGAAAATTCTCACCTCCACTCACACCATCATCATCGTCATCAAGAGGAAAAAATAGCAAAATCAAAGAATCAAAGAACTCAAAAGCACTACTCTCATTCCCCTCCCTTTCTCTCCCTCTCCACCCTCTTGTCTTCTATGTACACACTAATCACATTTCAAAAGAATCCAATCAATCATGCACAAATCAAGAAAGGATCTCAAAAGAAAATGAAAAATCAAGTATCAATCCCTCTATCATGAAATGACTCATCTAAATCCATCTGGTCTAGGGTTTTTGGCATCCTGCTTAACTTCCCACTCCAGTGCAGGAGGTTGATAGCCTCAATGTTGCCAGCCAAGACGAGCAGGAACGGCAGCAGCGAGCCAAGCTTGTAGATCCTGCTCTGTCCTTTGCACCTCCATCCACCATTTTATCCACTTTTGGAACTACCAGTGGAAGAGAATGGAAGAGAGGGTAGGGAAAGGGGCATAGCCGATGATTCAATCTGCTGAGACGAGGAAGAGGAGAAATGGACTTTTTTTTTATCATGGAACGGTAGGTTTTCCTATGAAGGAAGCTGCCCTTTATAGCACGGACAAGATTTCTGTGGAACTGATTTCCTATGGGGCATAGGAAGTTGAAATCTACTCTGTCGAAGAAAAATAAGGTAGAAGAGATTAGGGTTCTCTGGGGAAGACTCTGCACCAAACAACCATTTTCAAAACCTGTGAGGAGATGGATTTTATTTTCTGTGGAGAACAGCTGCACAAATGTGAAAATGAGGCCTTAGGCAACCTTTGCTGCCAGTTCCTATATTTAATTTTCATCCCATTTCTATTTCCAATGCACAACTATGACTTTCTTTTGTTTTTTTTGTTTTTTTATTAGTTGAAAGGACTATGACTTTCTTTTGTTCTGAATGCTATTACATCTGTAAACCACATAACTTACTTCTGACTTGAAAATACCAAATAAGCGTTCCAACATTTTTTTTTGGGTTCATATTGGCATCATAATGGTTGTTCGTGTTATTGTATTGTACTGTGTTTGTTTCTATCCATTATTCCAGATTTTTATTTGAGTATGTTATCCAGTATCGTATGGCTGGACTTGCTGTGATTGAGATTGCGCAAAAAGTTTCAAAAGCTTGGCGTTTTTTGCAACTGGAGTGGAAATTTTCAAGTAAAAATGCACCGAAGAGTGGAAAGAAAGCGAGGAAGAAGGAAAAAGTAGCTGTGGCAAGCCAGAATAGAGGAGGTGCAGGTTGTAGCACTAGCAGTTCCTCGGAACCATCAACTTCATATGGCTTCAGTGATGATAGATCAGCTTATGGCCGATCCATGATGTCTTGGCAAGAGGTTTATAATTTGGGTGTGAAGTGGAGACAAATCTCTGAACCCTGTGACCCCGTCGTCTGGATTAACAAGCTAAGGTGAGTCATCCTTATTTCATAGTTATCCATGCTCTATGTTCTACTGGTGATCAACATAGAAAGTACTGTAGGCCGCTTTTACAATTTACATGGGCTGCCATTTCAGTTTCATTCTCAGCAATAAAATATGGCTAAGCATTAAAAAAAAGAGAGTAAAATATGGCTAAGAACGGGGATTACAACTGACGAACTATAAATGTAGGTTGTTGTGGTTCTAGATATTCAGTATATTGCATTCAACCACAATCTATTCAGTTGCATCTGGAGTCCTTTTTATCTGGCCTATTGTATTTACGGTGGTTAGCACCTTCTATTTGCATGCATAACCTATAAAAAAAATTATGAGAAAAAAGTGATGTCTGTGGATATTTTTGTTACTTGAGAGACCTCAAAATGGGCCCAGTGTTTTTGACACCTCCAAGTATGAGTGCCATATCTAGCATGTCCACACAACGGAGGTCCTGGGTAATAAAGGTGGAAAGGCTTTCTTCATTTTTCAGACCAATTACACGCACACGCGTTTTTTTTTTCTTTTATTCTTTTGCTTCTCTTTCCTGGGTATAGTGCCCACTTTACATTCTTTTGAACTCATTTCATTTTCAGATCCTCATCAAAATATTTAGACGACCTTTAAAGTAATTGTTCTAGATTGAAATTGGTTATATAACATTCACCATTTAGTCAGAAACTATATAATAAAAACTGGAACGTAATTGTTCTAGATTGAAATTGGTTATATAACATTCACCATTTAGTCAGAAACTATATAATAAAAACTGGAACGTTCTTAGAAGAAAGAGATGCTTAAACAAAATGTTGCATTGGAGAGTTCATTAAAGTGACTATACACAGTTAAACATTTAACTAATGGCTCTAGAGTTGGACTTTGTCGTAACATTTTTTTTTCTTTTCTTTTCTTTTGATCACGGTAAAATTAGTGCATCCAATGTTACCTAGATATGCAATGATGTGATATGGCAAGGGCATAATATGGATACATTTTGGGGCATGGATTTACATATAAAATTGAAAGATACAACACGATATGAAATTTGATATGGATTTTCCCTTTTGAAGCATCTGGGTATCAAAAGGTTGAATTAAGAATTATTCTTAAGAAGCTAGATATATTACCCTTATGATCATGTGCTTTTGCTTTTTTTCTGAGATGCTTACCATGTTAAAACCACTGCTTAACAGTCTAAAACTTCTCTTTCCCATGTAATGATTTTTCCCTATCTTTTCCTCCCGTAAAAGAAAGAAGAATTGTAGAATGTGTATTGCTGGAAAGTTAGTCAAATAGCCACCAGAACTGCACCATTTTTGTGATTCAGATATCAGTTGATATTTGAAAGAATGAAAAGATATTCCAATAGTTCCACTTTTGATGCAGGAGCAGAAGACCCAAATTTCATGGATCCTGTGTTGAATCAAGCCCTGATTTATTTGGATAAATTTGATCGGTCCAATGGGTTTTTATCCCACTTAAATTGATCAATCGGCACTAGATCAAAGAGATTTGGATTACTAAACCTTGGTTTGCAGAACATGGAATGGGCAGATTAGTACAGTACACACCTGGATGCATCAGAATTCAAGATCCAGTATTTTGTCTGTATTTATCCTATTTTCGGTCATAGAACAAAATATCTAGAATCTTTATATGCAAATTGTCAAGCGAGTTCATTGTTTCCTGGGTGAAACAACAAAGCATTGATCAAGATTTCTCTCCCCACTTGAACAATATAAAAACTGTGCAAAAGATCTAGATGATTGTGTTACTGAATGGATCACCTGTAAGGTTGTAACTAGATTCCGCAGTAATGCCTTTAAGTTCAATACACACACATATATACATAAACATATACATACATTTATATATGAGCAAGGCTCCCCTAAGCTCGAGCTTAGGGAGAAAATTTCGTAAGCTCGTGCTTGTGGAGCCCACCTTTAGTCCATCCAAATGGACCAAACACATGACCCCCTTAAATTGCATATGCCCACCAACTTTCGGTAATTTCCGAATTTACTGGACCGTTGGATTGACTATATATCAATCCGAATGGATTGTTGACCATTAAACTCTTGGGCTCATATGGAGATGATAGAAATTACGGTTGTGGCTGATTTTTTGCAAGGAGGAAGATCTTAGGGAGTCCTTGAAATCCCCCCCACCCCCATACCCAAGTGGGCCCCACCACACACTTGAGCTTATATATATATATATATTTATATATATACCCACATATAGATACATACACATATATATCTACACACACATATATGTTGTTATTCTTGTGCTTAGCTTTAGACTGGTTTCATAAAAAGCCATCTCTTGACTTATTTTATGCAATTTAAATTTCGTGAACCATGTACATGTAGTTATAACATATTCTTCTATAGTTTCTTCGGATCAATGCTAGCAAAGATGTAACTGGGACAGTTTTGGTTTTACCGTTAGGGAACTCTAAAATTAATGGATTTGTTATTAAACCTTGGTCAATGGTGTGGTACGATTAGAACTTTTTGTACTTTAAATGATTCTGTAGAATAATCGAGACATTTTTTTTTTATTCTTTTTCCTTTTTTTGGAATGGTGACTAAAATTTCGTTAGAAACACTGAGAAGAGAGATACTAGATGGTTTACACCAAAACCCATACATGGGAAAACCCAACACAAGTTATTGTTTCCATCTGTTTCTGTTATATGCAAGGCATCTTGTCTTTTTGTCAGATGATCTGAATGTGTTCCTCTTCTAAAATCTAGTGAAGAATTCAATTCTGGATTTGGGTCTCACACTCCAATGATTCTTGGACAAGCGAAAGTTGTCCGCTACTTCCCAAACTGTCAAAGGTAAGATCATCCTCTCTTTCATCCAATAAAAAATATGCTTAATGGAATGCTTAATCATTTCTTGATTGCTGCAGGGTGATAAATGTTGCGAAGGCTATCATTGAAGAAACCATGCATGTCAATAATTCAAAAGATGAAAATATTGATCTATCTGAAGCTGGGAAGTTGCAAAAAGTGGGTACAAAATATTCCTTCTGAATCAACTTTATGATTGATATGCTTTAAAATATTTCATGCTTTGCTTCTTGCAGTTTATGTGATAATGAGTCCTGTCCCACTAAATAATTAATGAACTTCATGTTATCATAATGGTAGCATAATTATGAGGACATCTGTCTTTCAGCTAGCAAATTGTTGTGGGATGAGCATTTGCTAACTATTCTTTCATGATATGCGCTGCCATTACCCTTCTCTGTTTCTTCTTTTTTTCAGCTTGTGTTTTTATTATTATTATTTGGGATATAATTGGAAATCTTTAGTGTAGCCCATGGATTATTATCTTTGCACTCGAAAATTTTGGAGTGGCATCTTCGTTGTGTGTTTCTCCTGCCTTCAGATCGTGGCATTTTAATCTGCTAACTATTTGTCGATTAAAAAAATGAAGTGGATATGCAGTGCAATAATTCAATTTCTGCAAACTACTAGTCGATTAAAAAATGAAAAATAAAATGCTTGCATTGATTTTAAATGGATTAATATCTATGATACCCAAAAACTTAAAAGTAGGCAACTTATCTTTGTTGGATCTTATCTGCTGCTTCATTTTCTATGTACAAGATCTGTGTCACTTGAATATCCATGGTGTGTTGCTGCTGTATGCCTGTATCTATGCTATATATGGATATCACATTTCAATATATTTCTACTTTGTTAAGGTTCCATCATTCCAATTGTCAAGTCAAGTTATAACTTCAGGACATTACGTTGGAATGACTTGACTGTGTAAGTGTGTTTTACCTTGGAAGCAGTCTTGCTGCTGGTCTAATCCACTTACAACGTATTGAACCTAGCCCGAGATGCTTAATGGGGAAGTGGTTGTGTTAGACAAATACATCTATCCCCAGTAAGTGCACTACAGGATTATAAGAAAAATAATGCTAAATAAAAGGATGTGTCTGATCAGAGTCGAAGCCCGTTGGTCTTTAAAGAGGGAGACTTGGTGTGGGAATATGTAAAGGAGCAGCTTACTTGAAAATGAATGCACTCTTCATGTTATATGTCTGTACTCTAGCCAGAGTTCCAAGTCATTTTGCAAGATGATAATTCATATGAGGAATATCTCCAATTCTCCATCAATTGGTTGAAAGAAGGATTTTAGAAGCCAAGACAGTTGGAAGATTTTATATGCCGCATTATTACCATTTAGAATCTGATATTCTGAGAGAGGTCACGTGTTCTACAGTTCTTCATGTATTAAGGATTTACTTGTCAAAATCGTGTCAGCAAGACCACAAAAGTGGACTGACAACAGAGTAAAAAAGATGGAAAACATTGAGTTTTTAATTTAATATATGGCTATTTTTTAATGTATCAAAATATCATCTGACTACTCGAGATTGGGTCTGTTGAATGGGTGGTTCAATTTATTGTGCTGAAGGCCCAAGTTTTTGCATTTCTAACTAGAACTAATGAAGTCATGGCCCATCTCCCACAAAGATGTAGAGTGCTGACAAGTCTTGGTTGTATTTGCTGTTTTATTATGTTCAAAGGGTCAACATTAAATTATCCAATGTTAGTTTAGATGGGAGGTTGTCTTTAGGCTTCTTTTATGTAAGTGCATGTATATAAGCTATCAAAAGGGCTTAAAATCTGTAGCTTTTGGTTGTGTTCATTCATATTTCAAGAAAAGTCCCAGTAAGACAGACATGGATTCATTTATTTTGAGCTTAAGATGCAACCTTGATTTTGGGTGTGTTGCCATGTGTTTTTTTTGGTTTGTTATTTTTATTTTATAGTCTATTATTGTTTGTATTCTGGATTGCTGACCCCAACATAGTTGGGACAAGGCTTTGACGACGATGACGATTGTTTGTATTCTGGATTCAATGGACTTATTCAGGGCAGCAGAAACCTGGATTTCATCTTGTATAGGAATCAAAAGCAAGCTTTAAATTCTACAAGGCAATCAGGTCATCTGTTGTATAATAATACCTCGTATAGTAATTGGATAATGGAAGTGTTAATAAGAAATTCATGTTGTACTTAATGGTCTATTAGAGTTGGTTAGGGTTGGATAATAATAAATGACTGCCATGTCTTGCATGATTGCTTATGATAATCATCCTGCATAATTCCTCCAGAAAACATTTAGATTTTATCTTTAAATTTCTTCTGCTATACTGCAACATGGATGAATTATGAATTTATGATCGATTATTATTATTATTATGGTCTGATTCTTTCAAATTTTTTTATTTTTGACTTCTGTATTTATTGGTTGGAGCTCATTTTCTTGTTAGTTTTATTTAGTGCTTAATATGAAATGGATAACATAAAACCACTTTCAGGTGAAGTGTGCAGAATCCTGCTCTGATCTTTACAGTGTCGTTGGTGAGGACTTCTGGTTAGCTACTAAATGCAACAGTACAGCATTTGAGGGGTAATTATGTCTTTGAGGGTTAGAATTTGCTTATTTGTTTCTTTGAAATCAAATCATGTGTCAAGGATCTTAGGGACATTGTAGCATGTGTGAAAAAGTAATCATAATGTGTTTTATGCCACTTTTTTTAATTCTCTTTTGCCTTTTCTGATTGGTTGCAACTCAGGAAGCATTTAGAGGGGACAAGAATCACCATCCAAAAAACGTACTGTCTAAACTGCATCTGATAGGAGTTAATGGAATTATTATCTTTTGCAATAAAATCATTTCACACTAGGAATTTTCTACAGGGCTGAAAGGGGTTTTGACTTTGCAATTAGAACACCTTGTTTGCCTGCCAGATGGGATGAATATGATACAGAAATGGCAACGGTTTGGGAGGTATGATGAACTCAACCTTAAATCTGATGTGTGTGGCATTTCACATGACCCCCCTTTACTTTGAGTGTTTCAAATTGATAAATATAGCCAGGGAAGTTGATCCATTTCACTCGTAATATGTTCTCTGCATTGTGTTGGAAGTGTCTCAGGATGATAAATTAGGTATGGGAGCCTGGTTCTGTTTGTTGTCTTTTTACAATGCTGTTGATATTAAGCAGTCTCTGAGGGCGCGTGGTTTTGAAATGCTTTGAACTATGACCCAATGTTTATTCTGTATTCTTCCATGGGAATTGGCTGTCCTTTTTTCCCTTTACATTATTAAAAGCCTCATTCGACATGAAGGATCTTAGCCACATGCAATCTCTCCTTTTAGTCTTGGGATGCAGACATCTGAGAAGAGTATTAGCACCAATGTACTCACGGCCTAATTGAACCTGCTTAATGGCAGATGCCAGACCCCAGTCGATGCAGACTATCGAAGTTGAATTAAATATCGGCATTTGAAAGGGAATTTTCAATTTTATACTGCAAACCTGTTGGCAGTCTAATTTACTTTACCATGACACAACCTGAGAATTTTCAAGTGTTTCATTGACCCAAAGCATTTACATATGGCAATTGGCAGCCATATTGTCCATAATTTTATTTTTTTTATTCTTTGCAAATTCTTCCCTTGCGCATCTGCTTATGCTGAGATATTGATTGGCCTAGCCCCATGAAACTTATTGCTCCGCCGTAGTTTATGCATGTTTCTGGACAAATCTTTGACTTCTCATAAATGTGAACAAAATGTGCATCTAAATTGCATCAGAAATAAAACGCCATGTTACGTTATTGGCTTGTTTTTAAATATCATGGTTACGAGGCCATTGACTGAACTAAATTGCACAAAGAGGTATCTATTTTACTTCATGCATAAAATACTAGCACAAGGAGGTCCTCTTTACTAAAGTCATAACCTGTGAATGCCATTAGTTTCTTGTTTGCAAGTTGATAGTCAATTTGAAGGGAAGCGCGGAAAGGGAAGCCTTCAGATTACAGTATACCACGAGACAACTTATTTAACATACACGATGAGTACCACATACTTGTGCCATTTCTTGCAATTTGGAGAATCGCTACAGATAACAAAATAATTAGGAGATCCAATTGTAACTAGGATCTGGTAGTTATCTTTAAGTGGGGGTTCTATGTACACGCACGAGCAGAGCCTCATTCCATTCAACCATTTTTCTCATCATCTTCATTTATCCCTTCTTATTTATGTTGCAAATATACAAAAGAAACCATGGCACTTCTCCATATGGCCCTGTCTAATATGAAAGTATACACTCTAATTCACTACTTATTCTCAAGTAGTCAATCGTGGGACTTTTCAATGAACGCATGCTTAACAATTCCCTCTAGTTATATCTGATAATATTTGACCATTAATGTCCCTGTCATGAATTTATATTATTTTTGTCATGTTTTATTGATGGAGAAAGATGTTCTGATGTTTAAGCTATAATATGCAGGTTCTATGCAATGCTTATTGTGGCGAATTATATGGGTCCACTGATATAAATGCGCTAGAAAATGTTAAGGACTCAATTCTGAGACTGGCATATTACTGGTGAGTTCTGATGCTAGCATAAGCAAATTAATATAGTTAAATTTCAGTAAAGTTTAAGAAGTTGATGCCAACGGAAATGCAAAATTTTGCAGGTACAATTTTATGCCACTGTCAAGAGGCTCTGCAGTCGTTGGGTATGTGGTTTTGCTTGGGTTGTTTCTTGCAGCCAATATGGAAGTCACAGAAAGCATCCCACAAGGTATTCAGGTGGACTGGGAGGCCATTCTTTCCCGAGATCCTGGTATGTTTGTGGACTCCATAAAGTCTTGGCTGTATCCATCTCTCAAAATAAAGTCATCTTGGAAAGATTATCCTGATGTTTCATCGACATTCGCCACAACGGGTTCAGTTGTTGCTGCTTTAAGCACCTACAATGATTGATTTGTGCACTACTCTTTTCTCTCTATTGGAGGTAAGCAACACCCTGCCAGCTTTTGTTTTCTAGGCCCTATTTAATCACCCAATTCACAGCACCACCTCGTATACATTTACCACCATGTGAGGACCTAAGCTCTTAAAGGCTCTTTAAGGCAGGACCTCAATATGGGTTTCTGGACTAAAAGAAAGCACAGCCGTCTGATCTGGTCTGCTCTAACTGTACAAAGCCAGCCCTAAAATCCAAATTCAACCTGAACCTCTAGCCCATTTGATGTTGACTTTCCTACTTGGGGCCATGGAATCAACCAGATTGGGCCCATTATTGGGCTGCCTCGGCCATGCAAATGTGATCAGTTTTGCTGAGTAGGGTTAACTATGCAGGCTTATCTGCACACACGTACAATGTTATAACCTGTATGCTTTATTGCTTTTGGTTTATGACAGTTCTGAAGGCCGGTCTTTGGGAAAATAAGAGAACCATGTCGAAGGAATGGATCAGATAAAAGGTTATGTATTCATCAAGTTTAGAGGGCCATACTTATTTTTTAGGTGGCATACTTTCTTATTAGGTACAAGGAAAGTTCGTTCTTGTTCTTCCTGTTATTTCTTTTTAATTACCGTCGATACTGTATTATGTAGCCCTCTCTGATGTAATATTCCATAGTCTTTTCAGTCTTGCAAAAGGGTGGCTGCATTAGACCCACCTGTTGCATGTTTCATAGATTTGCATCTCTGGTATGGTATTCCTTTATTATGATGAGTGGACTGAGGCAATGTGTTGGCCCTGAAGAAAGCTACAAATGTGAAACAATGACTTTGAGTAATTGATTATAAAAGTGTTTCTTGTGGTAGCTGGTGACAGACTGTAGCCTTTGTGTTGTAAAGGTGATTGTGTGGGTGTGTATATATATATATATATATATATTGCATTAATGACCCAAATCAGAACAATCGCCAAGGACTAGCCAAAGGACTAGGGATCATTGAGTGATTATTTGTTTTAAAGTAAAGTACCAAATAATTGATATATGGGCTGTCTTTTCTAAATCATAAATGCTTTATAGTTAAAATTACTGATGTACATTGGGAACAATTAGTAATATTCCATTTGGAATGAGACCCACTGTAAACAGTGTGTTTTGCACATGGTTAATTCATTGTCGTCGTGGAAACTACATAGTAGTCACCAGTTAAGATCAAGATCTATGCCTGATGATGATTGCAGAAATGGGTATTCAAGAAGGGACCGATTTAGGAAGAATTGCAAGATCGATCGTGCCAGGTAAGTGCTTAAGGTTAAACTTAATTGGTAGGGGCTCAAGATGATGACAACGGGCGGGCAAGATGACCTGGTTGGGTGTGGATGGAGGTTCTTAATAAGATTGAAGATGTAAGTATCTGACGGATGGTTGTGATAAAACAAATGCGCTGTAAGAAAGGCAACCGATGGAAAGCTACAAAGGTTCAGGTGGGTTGCAGTCTGGCAGAGATGAGTCTATAATGGCAGCAATAATGAAAGTAGAGGCAAAAAAGGAGATGACTTTATTTTCCCATTAGGATACTTTTTTTTCTTAAAAAAAATTACTCATAACGACTTAGTTGAAGAACGGAAATGCTTTCTTCATAGAGTCCTGCTACATGGACTAACTCATGGACAGAAACATGGACTAACTCCATGGTTCCCATCTAAATAATGGATGGTCTCATTCAATATTTGGATGAGAATCATGGGGTTAGTCCATGGACTAACTCCATGAGTTAGTCCATGTAGACTTTTTGTTCTTCATACTTCATAGGTAGTAAAACTAAATTGATATTAATGGCAAGTTTTAGCTACTTCATTAATGTTTTTCCTGCATGCTCATCCCACTAAAATTCAAATAATGGAGAATTACTATTAAAGAAAAGTGATGAATACCCAATTGATATTAATGGCAAGTTTTAGCTACTTCATTAATGTTTTTCCTGCATGCTCATCCCACTAAAATTCAAATAATGGAGAATTACTATTAAAGAAAAGTGATGAATACCCATCTACAAGAAATATTCAGTATTGTGAGTGGGAAATCCATGCATCCATCCATCCATCCATCCATAGTGATAATGATATAGGAAGATGTTCTCCAAAATTTCACAACAGACAAATCAAATTTCTCGACATATAAGACCTTTTCCATTCCCACAATTTTACCCTTAATGAACCAGAATCCAGTGGAAACCAAACAAAAAGTAAGTTTCCAACGAGAGATATTTTTAACTCCCCAAACTTTCTCCTCTTCCGAAACGGCTCTAAATGTGGGGAAATTTGAACAGCGAATTGTGCTCTCCACCCTTTCTCCTCATCCAACTGACCCAGTTTGGATGAGGAGAAAACTAACAATGAAATAATTAGACCATACTTAAGACTTTCTATGAAAAAGTCGTAAAACATTGCACTTTTAATAACCCCCTCTAAAAGAAAAGATGTGCTCTCCGTCCTCCTGCAGAAAATCATTTCTTGTGTCTAGCAAATAAATAAATAAATCAAGGAGAGGGTTGTAAGTTTTTCGTGCATGATGGGATACGAAAATAGGATTTACATATGTGAAACACTTTACTATAAACCTTTTTTACGCGAGCAAACGATAATGGGATTTAGCTGGGTATTCTCAAAATCACTGAGAATCTAAGATATGAAACTTCACATCCAGAGGTTTATTATTTATATAAGAATATATTGAACAATTCAGATCATGAATCAGGAGCTCGCAAAAGTGCATATCTGGAAGCACATTGCCTTAAGCCATCAAAGCATGTACTTATGCATGTACAAACTCAAGAATCAAAGTTATTGCAGTATGTCCCATAGCTGATAAGTAAATAAATGATAATGGTGGTAATGGTAACCGAGGAAGGTGCAAATCTGGGAGCACATTGCCTTACATGATGTCAAGCCATATCAGTTCTCCATGTCTACTAACTGCATGTGAGGTCAACATAGGTGACACAAAAAGTGATGGACCCTATAAAAAAAAGGGAAAAAAAGAAAGAAAGAAGATGATAAATACCATTGGCAAAGCTGTGATACCCGGTGAACACTACAATATTTTGTTGCCAAATCAAAAACAAATAAAAATAGTTGAAAGTCCTCCAAGCTAAGCAAGGTAGGTAAGTCCAAGCCCCAGTTGGAATGAGAAGGTATTGTCAAGTAGCAGCTTAGAAACATTTGTTGAATAATGAAACTTAGGAGGATAGATTGGGAAGAAACAAATATGTTGGAAAATGGAAACTCAAAACCTGTTTGACGACGAGAAAAGTTGGGAGCTTTACAAAATCCTAACCTTTGTTGTGTAGATTCTTAGAGACAAGAAGTTTCTCCTATACTTATTTGCAAAAACAGAAAACTAAAAATCAATGAAGTACATAAAAATAGATTAAAATAGGGGAATTATCAAATACGAAATTAAACATCTACACTGACTTTTAGGCTACATGGAGAAGAAAATAATAAGCAATCAAGTAAAGTTTTTTGGTAGACCAGCTGATTGTGGTTCCCTACTCTTTCAAGGCTTCTCAATTCAGGGTTTTTGTTCAATAACTCAGTGGAGTGGATGGCATATTAGAGTAATCTAGACAGAAGACAATTCCATTTCATAAAAGATCGAATCTCAAACCTTCAGTTTGCTATTGTGAAGCGAGAATCTCCTTGCCAGGCGCTGATGGATCTGCTACTGTTTTCTCGCCGCTTTGTCCCTTATTTTCAAAATCAATGCCCTGAAACTTGACCTTAGCAGTCCGATAATGACTGCCAAAGGCGGTACCAAAGCCCCACCCAAGGCCTAATCCCACTCCACAACCTCCCCCTACAGATTAAAAATAAATAAATCAATTAACATAATATTTTTCTAATACATACAGAGTAAAGGCATGACAATAAATACATTTCTTAGCGTACCTATACCGAGACCCAAGGTGTGCAGAGGCATGCCTGATAAGCACATAATCAGTAATTAGTCAGCATGCATTAGTGTTGTTATGGATGAGAGATGACAGAAACAGAGAATGTAGAGATAAAAAAAAGAGAAGGAATAAGCACATAATCAGTAATTAGTTAACGTTAATTGGTGCTATTATGAATGAAAGATAACAGGAAAAAGAATTTAGAGATAACAAGAGAAGGAAAAAATAAGATTAAGAGTAGTCATTCACCCTACTCTGGTTTTGGAGAACAAACCTGATCTCAGAAATCTGATATCCTAGAAAAAACATTGTTTTCTCGTCTTTTCTTCTGCACGCACGCACACCTTCACCAACCATTTCTGAATGGTTCCATTATTCTCCCTTAATACTTTTACAAGCAAAACCCTACAGAAGAAAACTAAACTAACTTTTAGTTAGATCGCGATCTTCCCCATGTAGTCCACAAAGGAAAAAGATCTTGTACCTTTTATCCTATTACTGCTGCACTTCATATTATGGCTTTTCAATGTCCCATAAGTAACTGGTTGCTACCCTATCTGACACGGCAATACCTAAAAATTTCTGGGAGGGACTCCCTCAATCAAAGTGGAAACTCATAGTGGAAGAAGAAAGCCAACCCTAAAAAAAAGGACATAGGAAATCGTGAAGTTACCCAGAGGAAAAAAAATGTTAGTTGCACTTGCAAGTGGCTTTACACCTCAAAATTTAAACCGCATGGGACCATCAATTGATATAATTCACGGTTTATGGCTAGAGGTCTCACCCAGTCTTATGACTACTCAGAAGCATTGCATCGGTTGCCAATGAACTCTATTGGCTTCTTCATGCAGCTTCTATCAATCAAAGATGGAAATTACATAGCCTAGATGGAAGACGTATGTTTCAAAATGGTGAATTACAAAATAAGTATCTTTTCATTTATAAAGTCATCTTTCAACAAAAGAAGTCTATATGATGCCGCCTCCTAGTTTCCTGCCCAAGGTAGGTAGGAATCAACAGAGCATGGTCTACTCTAAACAACTGAGCAAGGTCATGATTAGACCGCGATCAAAAGGTGCTATTCAGATAATTGTCCATGTACTTCATAAGGAAAACAAGATCACCGTTGTTTCTTTCAGTTTACATGAATAATATCAGAACTGCAAAGGCATTAGTGAATTTAAAATTAAAAAGGAGTTTGACACCAAGGACCTAGGGTTACCTATCCGAGAAGAAATATGAATTGGATCCTCTTAAAAATAGGAGCAATTGGACCTAAATCTGTTGACTATCCATTAGGTGGGTAAAAAAATTATCATTTGAATCCCAAAATGGTGTTTCTTGTCACATCCATGACAATATCAGTGCCTAGTTGAGAGGCTAATTAATGTAACAATCACACGAATAGAACTATTTGTGCAGTAAGGTTGGTCAGTTAGGCTATGCAATTTCCATGAAAAACTCACATGGAAGCAGCTCCTCTTATTCTGACATATTTTAAGTCTATCGTAACAGTCCTGGAGACCTACCTTCTAACCTCCAGGCTAGGATCAACTTCTAACAGATTTACGCCTCCAAAAACTATACTTAGGTTGAAGAAAACCTAGTGACCTGGGAAAACAAGAATTAATATGTTATAGCCATGTCAAATATGTGAAATTATATGGCTTAGAACCTTCTTGGGAGAATTAGCGAATGCAATATGTGAAATTGTCTGGTTTATAACCTTCTCGGGGAATTGGGTTTCCCATATCAAAAACCAGTGCCCTTATATTGTGACAATCAAGATGTCATTCCTATTGTGACAAATCCAACATTCCATGAAAGAACTAAGCATATTGAAATCGACTGACGCTGGAAGAATTAGAATTCCCAAGGTGATTACTAGAGGACAATAGGCAGATGCATTTACTAAAGCTCTTGGATATTCTCATCTTTCAACCATCATAATTCTCATACTGAAATCGATTGACACTGGAAGAATTACAATTCCCAAGGTGATTACTAGAGGCCAATAGGCAGATGCATTTACTAGAGCCTTGGATATTCTATCTTTCAACCATCATAACCCAACCAGTAATGGCAGACTTTTTACTCAGCACCAGCTTGCAGGATGTGTTAACATATGCATGCACACATGTGGGGTACATGCATCTCATGTAAAAATGACATAATTTATTTACAATAAACACTAAGGAGTAACGTTTCCAGAAGTTACTTTCTAACTAAACTAGATGGAGAAGAATAAATTGGAAGATGTACATAGTCGTCACTCAACAGTGATCATTGTAATTTATTTTTTAAGTGTTTCACCTCCCACGGTGAAAAGAAAGTCTATGTAAGGAAACTATCTCACACTGGTAGAGATCCCTGCTAAGAACAAACTGGATGAATGAGTTCCCACACCACTTTAACTAGTTCTAGCAGCCAGGGTATAGAAAGAAGAAAAGAAAATATGGTTCTAATTTCTAAAACATGGATGTAAAGCACAGTTGCTGACCTTGAGTCAGCCAATGCCAAAACCTATACCGGCTGGGCAATATCAGTCCTAGACTGATATCTCATTTTGCTTCAACCCTTTCTCACTGGAGAGAGAAAAATTGGGAAAATATAGAGCTGCAATTCTTCATTCTTTAATTGCTTTTAGGTCTTTAGATGTGAATAAAATAATAAATATAATACAATAGTGGTCAGAATGGAGTCTCAATACATTTGAGGACTGGCGAAAGCTGATAAAAAAATGGGTATCGGTCATGGTTGAGCCCTGTACATATCGGGCAATACATCTAAGTTATGACCGAACTTTAAAACCATGGAAGGAAAAAACAATGTTATTCACCTAAACCCTAATCCTCGGTTGAATAGTCAGGATTAGCAGTTGCCAAAGCACCACTGAATTAAGGATTTCTTCCATTTTACAAAAGACTTGTTTATCACAACTTCCCATTGACTTGTTTATCATACCGGCAAAATGGCCCGAGTTGAAGAGAACTTATTCAAACACTTTTAAGTCAAGCATGTCGAGACTGAAAGATGAAGATGTTAAGTGCTTTAATGTAATGTGATGTCATGGACTAAAAAAATATATATGTTTTAAGTAGCACTGACTTCATTACTTGATCCCTCAGGTATGTTAACTTCATCAGAGAAGAAAATCACCTAGGTGAGACCTGAGACCCATGAAAAGGATGTAAGCTAGGAAGCACGGACACTTCTCCGGGGCCAGAGTGTCGGACACGGACACGCTCCAGACACGCTCCGACACGTGTCGGACACGCCCAAAAGAGTGTCCTGATTATTTTTTTTTTTTTTAATATTTCGGACACGCTGGGGACACGCTGGGACACGCTGGAGACACGCTGGCCTCTTTTAATTGGAAAAAAAATAATAAAATTAGAATAAAAAATGAAAAGAAAAGGGGGCTGTTTGTAAAAGGTTATAACTTATTTATTTGCTAAATTGATTACAAAGTTAAAATAATAAAATTAGAGTAAAAAATGAAAAGAAAAGGGGGCTGATTGCAAAAGGTCATAACTTATTTGATTGCTAAATTGATTACAAAGTTAAAATAATAAAATTAGAGTAAAAAATGAAAAGAAAAGGGGGTTGTTTCTAAAAGGTCATAACTTATTTGTTTGCTAAATTGATTACAAAGTTAAAATAATAAAATTAGAGTAAAAAATGAAAAGAAAAGGGGGCTGTTTGTAAAAGGTTATAACTTATATGATTGCTAAATTGAATACAAAGTTAAAATAATAAAATTAGAGTAAAAAATGAAAAGAAAAGGGGGCTGTTTGTAAAAGGTCATAACTTATTTGATTGCTATATTGGTTACAAAGTTAAAATGATAGTATCTTTTAGTATATGATTAGATATATTATTATTATTAATTATTAACGTGTCCCGAACGTATCCGTGTCCTACTTTTTTGAGAAATGACGTGTCGGCGTGTCCGTGTCGTGTCGTGTCCGTGTCCCGTGTCCGTGTCCGTGTCCGTGCTTCTTAGGATGTAAGTGTTCATGCTTGAACCCTAATTAAATTTTACCGTAATTGAAGTGGGTTTTCCAATAAGTGATTGTCAATTAGAAGTCAACCTGACCTGAATCTGGAGGACCTTCTCCAAGAAAGACACCATGGGATTGTCGGTTGATTCCAAAGAATTATACCACAATTTATTCATTGTTTCGAACGATGCTCTCAAAGCAGAGAATGTGCCACTCGCTGATGAATAGCTGCTCTTGCTGAATCCCTGGTATTATGTCTACTCACTATGAATGCAGTGCACATGTTGTAATGATTAGTATTATGTCTACTCACTATGAATGCGGTGCACATGTTGTAATGAACTAGCACATCTCTTATGGTTCCAATCTCTAAATCCCCACTAGCCTATCTGATGTTTATTAAGTTCTGGTTATGCTACACTCAACTAGCCATTTCTCCGCCAATGGATCATCAAGGTAGCGGCTGGTAGCCTTGTCCCACAAAACTACAGGTGATATCATTAAATCTCTTTCAGAAAGCCTAACATTGCCATCATTCTAAATGCACAGATAATGATGTTTATTTATTTATTTTTCCCAATGGTATAGGTAATTATGATTACATTCAAGGAGATGCAACAAATCATTGGTTGCTCTAACTTTATGCCATGATATACCTAGATAAGTATGAATTTGTAGTCATCTCTTATTCACCTTCTTATCAACTTTTTAGATACCTCAAGCTTGTCACAAAAAAGTTCTCTTGTTTTTTCTATTTTTCTCTTTAATTAATTGTATGTGTCACAGAGAGAGAGAGAGAGAGAGAGAGAGAGAGAGAGAGAGAGAGAGAGAGAGAGAGAGAGACATATTTCTAAGAGCTAAAACAGTAAGATGTAGAGCTACTATAAATTCAAAAAATATATATATACTGGAACAAAAGGCTTGAAAGTAGAATATTGGGTTTATTTTTAACTAAACAGCAAATATAAAACATTGTATTGAAAACTTAATAATTTCATATGCAATTTGCACATCTAGGTTAGAAACTGCATAGGACTAAGAAAATTACAAACCTCCAAAACCCCATCCAATTCCAAAACCACATCCAACACCAAAACCTGAAGGAAGAAAGAACATATCATGAATTTGTCATCAAGTAAAACACCAAGTCCAAAAGGTCACACGCAACAAATTTCACTACATAATACATACCAAATCCCACACCGGTGCCACTGAAGTTGGTGAGCATGACTACAATTCCTGAAAAAATAAAGTTTTATATATATAAAATAAAATATATTAGCTGATTTATAAAAAAAATTTCTTTTAAAAAAGGAACACTATACTGCATCAGTAAGCATGATTTTCTGGGCACAAGTGTACAGGCTTGAAGGTTAAGCCATCAATTACAGATATTTCCTCTTTGTTGTGAAAAAAAATAGACAATTTTGAATTTCAAAAGCTTGTCCTCAACCTATAAGATCACGGCACCAATAATTAAAATAAGAGAAAAGAAGTTTTAACCCGACTGATGGCATCAACTTTAACACATAACATGTACATCTATCGACAAGGATTAGATGAAAATGTTCAAATCATCTTTTAGATGCAATTCTTTCTAAGAAACAATTTTCCTTTCTGACAGGCAGTTTGACTTGAACTCGCAACCTTTAGGTTGTAATAGTCAGCACATTCCACCATGCCATGTGCTACTTGTCCATTCTAAGCCAAATAGAGCTCATCATCACTACCGCCACCACCACAAAATACAATCCTAGCAAATAATAGATATAAGTTGCAAAACCAGCATGATGTATACCCCACATTTACCACCAATGCATACACAGTCCACACATCATTTTCTAAGAAAAAAAGCGTGCATGGTGCACATATAATGGTCATAACTTGATTCAGATTAGCATCACAGTTATGATATTGAACACCACACCCAATACACAGAAAATCATTCAAGCATGAAAGGTAGTCCCTTCATTCATTAATAATCAATCATTCATCTGTACACATTCATTCCCCAAAGCATAGGTAGCATCCTGATCTTACCTATCCATATTTACTGTCTAAGCCTCAAAACAGTGATTAAATTTTAGAACTAAGAATATGATGATCATGATAAACCAACTTTGCTTTAAACCCACCTCATTCAGAAACCGTAAAATAAAAATCCCCCAAAATATCAGAGAATATGATCAAAACAACATCAAACTATATCAATTGAACCAGAATCTCACCAAATCAAAAATGTATCCTAAACCCCAAAATCCCCGAAATCACAACAACTTGCAGAAGCTCTAACCCCCCTAAATATAGAAAACCCTGAATCCCTAAAAAGAAGTTCCTTCAAATGCCACAAGTTTAAAAGAAACCCTAAGTTTCCGAAAAATTCCCAAAATTGAAAAAACCATGACTCTCCCTCTCGATTTATTTGTTTCAGAACCCTAACACTCAAAAACATGAAAACAGTTAAGATGCCGAATCAAATTAGTCCTGAATTGAAATAATAGAAGTTGATTGTGAGAGAGAAAGAGAGAGCAGAGCCATAGTTTTGATTTTTGAAAGAGAGAGGCAAAAGAAAAAAGAAAGAGAGAGAGAGAGAAGATATTCTTTCTCGTACCTTATGACTAGAAGAAAGCTTTTTAGTCTTCTCCTTCTCCTTCTGCTTTGAGTAGTGAAAGTGAGAGAGGAATAAACAAACTCTTCTTGATCACTAGCAATTTCAAGACAAACAAACTCAGCTTAATCTTAAAAGTACAAGACTCATCATGCATTTTGTGTTTTTACTGCAAAAATAAATTTTCAGCTTGAAGTAGGGCCCATCTGATAGTCCCATTTGAGTGGCCCACCACCTGATAATCCATCCGAGCGGATCACAGATACAGAGGGAATTCCCAAAAGTTTTACCAAATTTCTGAATTTTGCACCAGTGGGATAAACTCGACGGTTGGATTTGTTTAATTTGAGTCATTAATCAATGGGTTATGATGATGAGGTGGGTAGGCACCAAATTTAGTACGACGTAGGGTCCACCAGATCTTTGCAGGTTGCAGCCCCATCTCAGGGTGATTCTCCAGGTGGGCCCCATAGGGCATGGGTCCCGGACTCTTTACGGAAAAAATCATACCTGTCTTCCGAGATGCAGCGCAGCCACAGAGGCAGCGTCGGATATCAATCCTTGAACCAGCTGAGCACGATCTTGTGGCCATATTTTTAGTGGGTTCACTTTATTATTCATCGTAACCATCCACACACAGCACTTCAGAAATTACACCAGATCTATCGAGAGTTTTTATGTATATAGATGGACAAAGACCGTTGGATTGAAAGTCAATTAACATCTATGCCCATCTCACTCCACTCAAGTGTATCAAGTTAGGTGGACCCAATTAGAGTAAAGGTGGCAAGTAATATGGTACTGATGGTGGAAAGACTTAAATGTATAATATCAAGCCCATGATCATGATCATGATCCTAGCAGATAATTTTATATCTTCCAAGTTAATAACCATACATTCCGTAAACCTCTTCTCATGGAATCCAATGGTGAACAATGTTTGGAATACTGTGAAATAGGATCAACTCCAACCAAGAGTCCTAATGTGTGTTAATATGTAAGATTGATCATAGTTAGGTTCCAAATCGTCTTTTGAATTTCAGGGTAAATCGGATTAAAAAAAAAAAAAGAGTACAATTACTTTATGTACAATTTCACTCTTAATTGAAAGATTTTAATAACATAAAAAGTGAGTCGGGGTGGGTATGAAATTGGTATAACTCGACCCCGACCCGCCCCATTGCCATCCCTATGGTAAAGTCCAACTTGACGGGTCAGCTAAGTATGGGCCCAACCCAAACCTAACATGCATAAAATGAGTTAACCTAAATGCAAATTAAAATAGTTTTCATTATTTTTATTTCTATTTTATTTGCGTGTATTCAAACATCTAATCGGAGGTGATTTGGGTTTCAATGGGAAAAGATTGATGTTTCCACTTGGAAATACCTTGTGAGTCATGAAGCATCGGAGAGCTTCCAGAATAGCTTGGGTGAAAAGCGACTCTTTTAATGCAATCGCTTGGGTGTCAAATTGAAAGTTCAATCCAAGGAAGTTTCAATTTATTTTTAATGAAATCCGGATGTTGATTGATTGCCTCTATCACCGTTATTTTCCGTCATGAGTTAAGATCAGCCAACTGTATGGCTGATGCTTTGGCTAAACAAGAGATTGCCAGGATTTCTCCATAAAAGAATTTTATTATGTAAGCTTGGTTGGTAGGGTACATTACTCTTGTACGTCCATTTCAATTTCTCCTTTTGTATTCTCTTTTTTCTTTAATGCAAGTATTTATTATGTTTTCCACTGTAAAGCACCATGGTTCAAGAAGAGAAACTCATCCGAATGTCTTAACTGAGCCGAGTCAGGGTGAGTCAAATAAGGGAAAAAGAGGTTTCCCTGGAGAAAGTTTTTTCTCCAGTTCACTCTTCTCCACATCCAAACGGTCTCTGAGGCATTGTCCACGTCCATGCTTCTCTTCAGTTTCGCTTTCACCACATCCAAACGACCCCAAGAGTTGGAAATGGAATTTTCAAGAACCCAATTCACTCAAAACTGGGGTGCAATAACCTTTTACAGTGAACTTTCACACACAACAACAGTTTATAAACAAATAAATGTGACCTTTTCAATGGGACATGATTGGGCCACACTGTATGGTTCGCTAATAACTGACCAAAAACAGGAGTCCTTGGGCATAACAATGCTTTTGAGTCAGATCCTCAGTACACAGGGGTATTGGTGAGACTTGGGCTGAATTGTTAACCTGTTAAGTATCTTTTTTTTTTCCAGTCTAGGTCAACCTTCGATCCAGTTCACACCAGACCAACTACACCCCTCGTATAACTCAAACTTCTACAATTACATGAGCAATAAAACACCCCTCGTATAACTCAAACTTCTAGAATTACATGAGCAATAAAACAAAATTGAACACCTGGTTCTTCTGTTCAATGTCACAAAAGGCAAATACAACTATTTACCACAAGTCTGGCCTAAGCCTGATATCTTCTTTAACTAGTCTAATAAATAATGGCTTGTGTTGGACATACTGAACCAAATCGCGGTGTGACCTGTAGTGGTCACATGCATGCAACTCATAATATGTGCAAAAAAATGAGAACCATCTTCCGGCAGGAAGAGATCATCTTATCAGTGTGGCCACTGTTTATAAGGCCTTAAAGCTGTACAATTCTTAGCATGTAGATAAAAGTGATTGCATAGATATATTTTGCATGATTCATTCGATCATTCAAGGGTAAGCGGAAATTGGATGATTGCCAAATTTGTGAGGGCTAAGTAATATATCAAATAACAAACCATGGCTAATGGATTATTGATCCACAAACTCCACTCTGTCCAGGGGGCCAACAACCAATATGTGACAGTACTCGCTTTGACAGATTTGAATAATCATCCAACATGTACCATCATCAGACAAGCAAGAAATTGGTTTGAGGGCCCCAAAGATGTACAATATGGACATGGACAGGGTGATCTAAATCAACTGTAAATTGACCAATACAAAGGGGAAGGATTATTGATCCACAAACTCCACTCTGTCCAGGGGCCAACAACCAATATGTGACAGTAGCTTTGACAGATTTGAATAATCATCCAACATGTACCATCATCAGACAAGCAAGAAATTGGTTTGAGGGCCCCAAAGAAATGCAATATAGACATGGACAGGGTGATCCTAATCAACTGTGAATAGACCAACACAAAGGGGTAGGTGAGATGAGGGGTTTTGATTAACCAATGACCCCTGCATGCACCCTCTCAATGAAGATCACATATGCAGTTGGCTTTCTACTATCATTTTTTTAGAAAGAAAATGAATGGCAAACATCTATAATATTTTATAAGAAAAAAAGAGAACAATAAGAATAAAAACGTAATATTCAGCAAAAAGAAACATAACAAAGCAAAGATATCGAATGCAACCCAGGAGAAGCATAAGAATCAATTGCACAAAACAATTGCACAGGTTTGAACTTGATTAATACCTCTTCTCCAGAAGCTTGAGTTCAGAAAAGCATAGAATCAAAAAAGGCACCACATAGAGCACAAGGAACCCAAATGGCATAACTTAAGAAATATTAAGTTGCTGTAACCATTAAAGCAAGGAGTTCTAGATCTCTACTTAATAGTGATGTAAAGCAGCAATTTTTGCATCATTCTACTAATCAAATCAACCCGAACACTAACCGATGTAAGCTTCTACGAAAATTTTCAACTTTTTAATCATGATCTTAAAGGATGCGACTTCACAAAAAGTGAGGATTAATCAACCCTGAAACCTCAAGAAACCCGACACGGTCTTTCCCTGCAAAAATCTTCTTCAGTTTCTCGTCACATACAATGATTTTCTTGTTTTCAGGGTCCTGCAAATTTGAGCCAAAAGAAAAAAGTATCACTGCTTGGGGTACTTAATTTTCAGGAATATCAAACAACCTAACTAACTAGTAATCTGATTATATATATATATATATATATATATATATATGGGAGATGCTCTCACTTACTATGAGAGATAAGGTGGGACCCTCACATTTAAGTTGTTGGCATTGGATATGGATGTGAGGGCCCCACACTGTATCTCTCATAACAAGGTGAGCGATAAATGTGGGGGCCCTCACATTTAAGTTATTGGCATTGGATATAAATGTGAGGGCCCCCACCTTATCTCATAGTAAGGTGATAGAGCATCTCCCTATGTATATATATATATATGGAAATATTCCCCATATATATACAGGAATATCCCCCATATATATATATATATATATATATATAAAGAAAGAGAGAGAGAGGCAAAAACCCAACCTAATCATTACATGCATACTTCAAAGAATAATATTAAGAACCACTACAAATAAAGGAGTCCGTCCAAACATACGTAGAATGACCAAAAAAAAGAAACTCTATTTTGAATCTATAGATACACAACGGCCAAAATGAAGTTGCATTGTATGAATTCAAACATTAAATATAGCTCGCATGGACAAATCTGAAAAAACAATGCCAAACATGCATAACAAGGGGAGCATAAGGCATGGTTTTGCTCCCCACGTCTTGAGTTCAAAACCCACACCAGATTTGCCCTTGTGGGTTTACTAGCGTCCACCCGGGGGATTAGTCCAGTTGGGTCAAAGACCTCAGAGGGGGACCTGGCACAAAACCATTATAACATTACATGTTTCTTCCGCCAATCTCAATATCTCTCCAAAACAACTAACTCCTCAAAAAGAGTTCCTTCCTGAACCTCTCTAGCTCTTGTTCTCATTAGTAAGGCTACCAAGTGACTTCATAGGAAAACAAAGGTCTTGAAATCACAAGGGAATTTTTTTTCCCTTTTGAGAGCTAGATGGAATTTCCAAGGTCAGATAAAGCACAAAGTCATCTAAACCACGATGAAGGTAGCAGAAAACAACCCCTAAGCCATTATATTTCCAAAATAGCCAAAAACATTCCTATGAACCTGGACTTCACTGGTGAATCTGCCTCTGCATTTGCTGCCTTTACCGAATGCTTGAAGGTCTGCACTCAAATGGGAAGCAAGGCCTTTGAAACTGCATTCTTTCTAGCTACTAACCTCTCTTTTATAACCATAATTTCCCTGCACAATTTGAACCAGCGATACCTACTGGCCCCCCAAAAGCCCATAAAATGCAACTTGTTGCACCAATACTGGAAAGTCCAGGTTGCTCTCCAACAAACATCAAATTCTTTTTCAAAATTGCAGGGAAGGTGTCCACTTTTAAGTTGTGCCAAATGAAAGGATATCAGCTTAGATTGCAGACATCTCCTTCCATGGTTCAAAAGAACAGCAAACCATGTACTAAAATAACTGTATGATCATTATCAGTACCAGACCCACCTCAACCCTGAGAGCAGAGAGGGATGCCTTGGCCACTAGGTGTCCCCCTTCGCCACTAGGACAAGCAAGCCAAAAAAAAGAGCCTCAACCTTCAACCTCTCTCTTGTTCTCATTAGTGATGGAACAAGCCTAAGGGAACGTTTGTTAGCAGGAAGTTCTAGCGGCAATGTCAGTTGCTATCTAAGGAGAGATCCAAAACTGAGCAAATGATTGAGCTATCAAACTTATGAGCCATAAAGTTAAGGGCATGAATAGAGTAATAAACAGTAGACCTATATATAATGTGGGCTTTCTTTTTCATGGTTTTAAAACATGACCGAGTTTGGGTCAACTTGGCAGACTCAACTTTGACTTGGTCCAACAGAGTCAAGTGGGGGTCTGAACTCTGATCCCCCTTTCTAAAATCAAATCAGCTGAGTCCCATTGGACTCAACCAAGATCCATTGTGAACCGGCCAAGTCACTTCTTTGCAAGGTTGATTGGGGCCTAAGATAACTTATTCCAACTCAGCTGAGTCGCATACAACTCGGCCGACTTGACTCAACTCGAGCGAAGCTGAGTACAACAAAAAATGCCCGAATAATGGACCTAAAACATAATGCCTGAAGAATGATGAAAATATTGCAGTTTGTTCATTAACAATATCGTTTAACACAATTACAAAGTAAACACAATTACAAAGTACAAGAAAAGTGTTCAATGAATATCAAGGTTCGGGGCTCCTTTCTATAAGAATAAATGAGATATTCAGGATAGCTATCAAAAAAAAAGTTCTTATTAGCCATATGCTTATAGCTTGAAAGAGAGTAATAGAACAAGCCAAGGGGAATATTTGTTTGGAGGATTTCTGGCAACAACATCAATTGTTGTCTATCGAGCATTTGGAATTTTCTATCTGGTCATTGGAATTTAAAAAATCCAGCCTTTTGAAATGTCACTTTTGGCCTTTGAGATTCTCCAAATCCCAACTTCCTGACTGATACATTGTACTTGAGCATTTGGGAGACAGCATTTGGGGAATTTGTAAGTCTCTCCAATAGGAATTCTTAGAATACTTGCAGACAAATAGGCCTTAGGAAAAGAACTTAATTTCACATAACCAACATATGTCAGATAATATCTTTAACAGAAGCCATATTCTATTGGACCAACCCATGAAAAGTTCAATGACAAAAACAAAATTTTATTTATTTTGTTGATTTAAACCTAAGATAGAGTGAAAAGGTATTTAATTTGGTAAATACTAAAGAGAAAATGCATCCACAGTGGACATGTAGGGACTATAAGATAGGTATGAATGGCTAGTAAAAAGTTCAGGAATTGTGTGTGGAGAGAAGTTTGAGTTCCAGCTGGCATCGGGGCTTCAACTGGGAACTGCTTTGAGCCCTTATTTATTTGCTTGATTATGAAAACTTAATGGTAAAAAATCCAAGATAAAATCTTCTGTTGTATGTTGTTTGAAAGTCAAGACTTGTTAATGGCCTGGAAATCTCCCGTCGGATCACATAAGGGGAAGGAGATGTGGAAGCTCACCTTTCTTGCAGTTATTTGGCATATATGGAAGGAAAGGAATGCTAGATGCTTCTAAGGAACCGCAACAAATGGAGAGTCGATTTGTGGAAAGATCAAATTTTCTGTGGCTTAATGGGTGTTAATCATGGATGAAAATAGCGGCCGCCACGCTACCGGCCGTGGCGGGGGATACCGCCACGCCACGGCCGAAATATCGGCCATACCCCCGGACCCCCTCTGCGAAGCGCATGTTTTTGAGAAAGTGGCAATCAAGAAAATAAAAGGATCATACTTGACCATGATAACTAAGACTCTTTTGCTGGTTGTCTTTCCATTTTTGTGCTTGAATGTCTATTATTATCATAACTTGCTAGATAAGATACAAACCTGTTTAATTATGTTTGAAATTGTATAGTAGTAAAGATATAGTTACCTATTACTACTAGATTTCAAATTGGTCTTAATTAAATTATTTTATAAAGAACCCTCATTGTGCTGGTGACTAAGGTATTCCTATTTCCTTCACTAACTCTCTACTCTGTTATTTTTAAATTGGTGTTGAATGTTGATTATTGATCACTTCATAACTTCATAGTTCATTCACTTGATTGAGTTTGAACCTAGAATGTTGAAGTATTGATATTTAATTGTTCAATGTTCATTAATGAGTAATGACCTAACTCTTAAGTCTTATGCCTTTATTTCATGTTCTAGTTTTTTTTTTTTTATGAGCTTTCCATTACTTTCTAAGTTAGTATGACTAAGAAACATGAATACATGTGAAAAAACTAATAATTACTACTATTTTCTATTTATTCAGCGATACAGGACTTCATATATTGAGGGCACCGCTACACCCACTTTTCTTACTTACTTTTGCAAAAGAACCACATATTCTTTCATTTTACAATTTTCTGGATTTTCTGGAATTTTTTTAGATTTTTTGGGCGATTATTTCAAATCGCACCGCTACGCCGCTACATATCCCCGCTACGCTACGTATCCCCCGCTTCGTAGCGTTTTGGCGGCGGGCCGCTACGCCCGCCGCAACCGCTATTTTCATCCTTGGTGTTAATATATCCTATCTTCGGAGATATTTCTGTAGACCAAATCTTGTACAATTGGAAGGAAGTGGCTATGATGTAGCTCTGTTTAGGGGTACCTGTACCCATGTGTCTAGGGCTTGTCCCTTCGGTCCCTGTTTTTAGGGGATCCTTGTTCTCTTTTCAGTACAAGTCTTTTGTACTGTTTGCTTTAATGAAATTAACCATTCAAAAAAAAAAAAACACACACTAATACTGACCTTAAGCTCTGGAGAAAAGATATTTTATGTTAATTGGATTGAACATTACTACATTGGCAATAACAAAGAGACAATATGAAACACAAGTTTTGTGGATTTAAGAGTAAGGAAGTCTGAGTTGGAGAAAATTGAAATGAACTTGTGGAGTGCCACTTTGATTCATGGGGCATTTTTACAAGACAAAAATCAGACCAACGTTTTTACTTGGAGATGAACGTTGGGCAACAAAGAAAAGAAGCTATCTATATTTTTTTTCTAAGATAGCCAAGTCCAACAATGAAAGTTAAAATGGATATGGAATAACAAGGGATTATAATTAGCATTTAGGAATGAGTATATATAAGAAAAAATGGAAGAGAAAAATCAAGGAATATCATTTGAGATAGTCTGGGCATGTACATAAAAGATAAGAAATAGGTCAGTATAAAGATTTTAAGTATTTTAAGTTCAATGAACTGGGAGATGGGGAGAAAAAAAAAGACTTAGAAGGAGTGTAGTCAGAGATACATGACAGGTTGTGCAGAGGCAAAGGACATGGCTTGAAATGGGGTTGAGTCTAAAACTAGAACTTACAAAGCCATCCCCAAACAGATGGGAAAAGGCTTTAATGATGTGATGGTGATGATAAAAATGGCAACAATGACATACATATTGTCAGCTACATGCATTCACTGGCATGCAGCAGTTGAAAATATGACTCTGTTATATGAAATGAACAATTACATGCAACTGATATAGGACAAACATCAGAGCAACATGTCAAATGCGCATGAACTAATTTCTATAGATGAAACTATAGACATTGGTACAACAAAAACATCTCTCTTTCATCATCTTACAGATTTGAACTGAGGATTGACTTTCAAATTTATCTTCAGAGTCACACTTCACAACAGTGCCCTTCAACAGGCTCTATTTTATTATCAACAAATTTCAACGGTTGGGTAAAATAGAGACGTTGTACATCACAACTCAGAAAGATCATCAAAGAATGCTTACACCCACAAAACATCTCTGTTCTTCAAGTGATCTATGACTTTAAAGATGGCCACCACTCAATTGACCCTCTTCCTAGAAATTAAAGAATTGAGATACCATCATATCTAACTGTTTTCACTTATGCAGCTCTTAACCATCAAGATCCCTAGACATGGTAGGACATGCAATTTGTGGTACATCCAAATAGGACTGTGTGGGGAAATACCCAAGAGAATCCTGGGCAAGGTGCTCCATCCCGGGCCCCCGCATCAGCAAGTCCATCCCGGCAAGTCCATCCTGGCAACTCCCCCACCTCGGCAATGCACGCCTTAGCAAGACCAGACACTCCACCTCGGCAGATCCACTTCGGCAAAGCATCCCACTTCGGCTGCCCAGCTCGGCGACAGTGCCAGCCCCTTCCACTTCGGCAACAGTGCCCTGACACTACATCTCCGCCAGGTCTCGCCCGGCACGACACTCCATCCCGGCCAAGTGCCTCATATCGATGAAAGTACTGAGCACTGACAGCTATCCTCCCATGGACGCTCAAGCACGCTATGGCCCGTGCGACAAGACAAGGGGATAGCCCGTATCTCCTGACAGATCACCGTCCACAGCTCCCAAGGCGCCAGGATATGGCCTAACGGGACAAGACAGGCTACGACGGGACCGCGCCTCCCTAGTACCTGACAAAATGGGCTATGACAAGACAGCCAACTACCCCTTTGCCTCCTCTTCCTCTACATAAACACAGCTACAGCTCCAGAGGAAGGGAGGAACGCCATTACCACTCTGGTATGCCATATTCTTCCCCAAAAATCTCCTCCCTCTGCTTAGTTCATACACTAACTTAGGCATCGGAGAGCCTTGCGCCGCCCAGGCCAGGGTCCTCTGACCTACGTTTCTTCTTCCTTTTCTCAGGCTCCAGGCGCAGGCATCGGTGTCCCTAATCTCACTTGGGTAAGTCCTCTAAGGCACCCCCATTATTGTGGGTCATTATTTTTTGCACCTACAATTGGCGCCGTCTGTGGGAAAGCAATATCCCAGCCTTCCCAACCTTCTCAATCTTTCCAAACACCATGCCTCGAAGAACCAGAAAGGGAAAGGAACCTATCGCACTGTCGACCCAGCTGCCGACGGTCCCCCGCCGAGAGAGGTCAGGAGCAAAATCTGGTCCAGCAGGCGACCAGCTTCAGGATACTCGGTCGGGTTCATCCTCTTAAGGATTCGACCTCGACTCTACCCTCCGAAAGACGCACCCTGAAGAACAGGAGCAACCGGGCCCATGGCGAAGGCTCGGGTAACGACCGCGACTCCAGAGAGCGGCTCGATCAACGCATAGAGCGAGCAGTACGACAGCACATGGAAATGGCCGAATACGCTCAAGTTCGGATGAACTCTAATGATTTCGGCGCATCTCCTCTCTCCAGAGATCAGAAGATTCCCCCTTCCCGAAGATTTCAAAGTCCCGAGGTTCGTCATTTACGATGGAACCTCGGACCCAGCAGCACACCTCCGGCACTTCAGTCAGAGGATGTCGATATGGGGCAATGCAGGCCGCCTCAACTGCAGAGTCAATGCAGGCCACCTCAACTGCAAAATCTTCTCCTCCAGTTTGGGCGACCTCCCCCTGAAGTGGTTCTGTTCTCTCCCAGAGAAGTCCATTTCGAGTTGGAAGGAGCTCCAGCTCTCCTTCTTGACGAAGTTCCAAGTTTACGAGGTCATCCCCAGGTCAGCCGCCGACCTGACGGCCCTCAGAATGAAGCAGACCGAGAGCATCGCGCAGTTCACCAAAAGGTTCTGGGCTGTCTACAGCCAGATCGAGAATGCCTCAGAGGCAATAGCAGTCCTGTCTTTCCAACAAGCCCTCGTACCAGGCAACGAGCTCCGAAGCAACTTGGTCATGTATCCCGTGGTCACTATGGCTGCACTCATGACTAGGGTAGATCAATTCGTCAGGCAAGAGGAGGACGAAGCCCGACCCCGGGAGCAGTTCAACCTCCGCGACAGCGACCAGATCGCTTCCAGCTCGGCCGAACCTGCCAGCTCGACCGACGCTTCCAGCTCGGCCGACTCTGCCAGTTCGGCGGACGCTTCCAGCTCGGCCGACTCTGCCAGTTCGGCGGACGCCTCCAGCCCGGCGGGCGTCTCCAGCTCGCTAGCAGCCCCCCGCTCTGCAGAAATCTCTTCCAACACGGGGAGCAGTTAGGCGAACCTTTTTCTGTCACTTAGCTTCGACCGCCCGTCAGCTTGATCGCACGGTATTCTACCGCCATCAGTCGTCCAGAGCCACCGAGCTCACCCTGGGGCCGTTTTATACACTCAGGCGTGACTCGTGTTCGGCGCCAGAGCAACCAAGTCCTCGGGTAGGCGCGCCCAGGCTCCTTGGCCTCCAAACGACCTCATGCTGGTCCGTCCACGTGCTGGTCTCCACCTCACGCTGGTTTCGGCCTCATGCTGGTCTCGACAGCATTTAACGACCTCATGCTGGTCCGTCCACGTGCTGGTTTCCACCTCACGCTGGTTTCGGCCTCATGCTGGTCTCGACAACATTTAACGACCTCATGCTGGTCCGTCCACGTGCTGGTCTCCACCTCACGCTGGTTTCGGCCTCATGCTGGTCTCGACAGCATTTAACGACCTCATGCTGGTCCGTCCACGTGCTGGTTTCCACCTCACGCTGGTTTCGGCCTCATGCTGGTCTCGACACCATTTAACGACCTCATGCTGGTCCGTCCACGTGCTGGTCTCCACCTCACGCTGGTTTCGGCCTCATGCTGGTCTCGACAGCATTTAACGACCTCATGCTGGTCCGTCCACGTGCTGGTTTCCACCTCACGCTGGTTTCGGCCTCATGCTGGTCTCGACAACATTTAACGACCTCATGCTGGTCCGTCCACGTGCTGGTCTCCACCTCACGCTGGTTTCGGCCTCATGCTGGTCTCGACAGCATTTAACGACCTCATGCTGGTCCGTCCACGTGCTGGTCTCCACCTCACGCTGGTTTCGGCCTCATGCTGGTCTCGACAGCATTTAACGACCTCATGCTGGTCCGTCCACGTGCTGGTCTCCACCTCACGCTGGTTTCGGCCTCATGCTGGTCTCGACAGCATTTAACGACCTCATGCTGGTCCGTCCACGTGCTGGTTTCCACCTCACGCTGGTTTCGGCCTCATGCTGGTCTCGACCGCATCTGACGACCTCATGTTGGTATCGCCCTCGTGCTAGCTACGCGCTTCACAGGTTCGGCCTCATGTTGGCCTCGGCCAGTGCCATCGAGACTGCCCTCGAGTTCGTACACCCGGGCTTCTCCATCTCGGCGAATGCCAGAAAAGCAAGTCGCAAGGGTTAACAGCCCTGGAAAAGGCCTCGAGTTCGGACACTCGGCCAATTCCTAAACTCAGGGTCTTCACCCATCTCCAAGGGTTAACAGCCCTGGAAAAGGCCTCGAGTTCGGACACTCGGCCAATTCCTAAACTCAGGGTCTTCACCCATCTCCAAGGGTTAACAGCCCTGGAAAAGGCCTCGAGTTCGGACACTCGGCCAATTCCTAAACTCAGGGTCTTCACCCATCTCCAAGGGTTAACAGCCCTGGAAAAGGCCTCGAGTTCGGACACTCGGCCAATTCCTAAACTCAGGGTCTTCACCCATCCACATGGGTCTACGCCCTGGATACAGCCTTGAGTTCTTGCACTCGGCCGAATTCCTAAAGTCCTCGGGTTTTGAACCCACGGGTCTAACGCCCTGGAAAAGGCCTCGAGTCCAAACTCGGTCGTTTCCTAAAGCTCCGGGTCTACCGCCCTGGAAAAGGCCTCGAGTCCAAACTCGGTCGTTTCCTAAAGCTCCGGGTCCTGGACCCTGGAGAAGGCCTCGAGTTCGGACACTCGGCCGGATTCCTAAAATCAGGGTTTTTACACCCCTCAAAGACCGTTGCCGAACTCATGCTCACATCTCCGATCCACTGTCGCAAGGCAAGGCAGTTCGTCTCGGCCAAAAGCTGGCCACTTCGGCTAAGGGCAGCTCGACAAGATTGCAGTAGAGACTGTTCCATATCACCTCCTCGGCCTCATGACAGCCCTCAGCTCGGCATCAGTGCCGGATTCTAAGTTGGCAGTTACACTGGTCACCTCGGCAGCATCGCCAGAACACTTCCAGCGGGGCTGCGCCTCCGGCGACGGGCCAGCTGGTCATGCCTCGATCTCTTAGTTGGTGGTGAATCAGTTGGCTGGACCATCAACCTCAAAGCGACAAACTGCTCCAAGGCACAAGTGTTGTCCTCCATGGTACTTAGCTTCCGACCTCAATGAGGAGTCTAATGAGCTCAGAAGCTGGGGGGCTTTGTGTGGGGAAATACCCAAGAGAATCCTGGGCAAGGTGCTCCATCCCGGGCCCCCGCATCAGCAAGTCCATCCCGGCAAGTCCATCCCGGCAACTCCCCCACCTCGGCAATGCACGCCTTAGCAAGACCAGACACTCCACCTCGGCAGATCCACTTCGGCAAAGCATCCCACTTCGGCTGCCCAGCTCGGCGACAGTGCCAGCCCCTTCCACTTCGGCAACAGTGCCCTGACACTACATCTCCTCCAGGTCTCGCCCGGCACGACACTCCATCCCGGCCAAGTGCCTCATATCGATGAAAGTACTGAGCACTGACAGCTGTCCTCCCATGGACGCTCAAGCACGCTATGGCCCGTGCGACAAGACAAGGGGATAGCCCGTATCTCCTGACAGATCACCGTCCACAGCTCCCAAGGCGCCAGGATATGGCCTAACGGGACAAGACAGGCTACGACGGGACCGCGCCTCCCTAGTACCTGACAAAATGGGCTATGACAAGACAGCCAACTACCCCTTTGCCTCCTCTTCCTCTACATAAACACAGCTACAGCTCCAGAGGAAGGGAGGAACGCCATTACCACTCTGGTATGCCATATTCTTCCCCAAAAATCTCCTCCCTCTACTTAGTTCATATACTAACTTAGGCATCGGAGAGCCTTGCGCCGCCCAGGCCAGGGTCCTCTGACCTACGTTTCTTCTTCCTTTTCTCAGGCTCCAGGCGCAGGCATCGGTGTCCCTAATCTCACTTGGGTAAGTCCTCTAAGGCACCCCCCATTATTGTGGGTCATTATTTTTTGCACCTACAAGGACCATCATCAAAGCCTTGTCCTAACTATGTTGGGTCGGCGACATGAATTATGTTTCTCCATTCTTATTGATCCTAAGCCGCCAAAGATAACCAACAGATTAAAAAGGAAACCAAGGCCCATTAACTCGATACAGAAGATCATTTCTTTCAAACCCAAAGCCACATTTTGTATCCTTCTTAAATATCATACTCTCATAAGCATATAATAAATATCAGTATTTATTATACCGCGAGCATATTCTCATGGTACTTGACCCAATAGGACTAATCCCCGGGCGCACGCACAACCCCGCACCACACGTGCACCAGGTAAATCTAGATGGTGTCTAACACAGGACGTGGATGGCAAAGCACTCTTTAAAAAATATCCATATTTAAAAAAAAGCAGTGAAACAGATAACACAAATCTCAAAATCTAATAATTAACCCAACTCCTCTGAAAAAGACTTATAACACAAATCAAAACCTAATCTTTTCTATCCAATCAAGTCAACTTGGACACTGGGAAACAACATTTACTGCCACTAAAATCATTACTAGAACAGTTAAGGTCGGCCAAAATCCACATGACACAATTCCTATCTCCCGCCCTGCTCCAAATACAGTGTTCTGGAAATAAACATACTTACAAGTCTAGCTTTCCTTCTTTCCCTAATTCCTAGGAGGAAAAACAAAAAACACCTCCAAACAAGAAAACCCAGAAGAAAATACAGCCCTTTTCACCTATTCTTCTTATTAAAGAAAGAAGTAAGATCACAGTGGGGAAAAAAAAAAAAACATCTTTAGAAATAGAAAGAGAGACCTGAAGATTGTGCTGCTTGATGTAAGCCCAAATCTGCTTGAGGGCTTGGGTTCGAGGGATCTCTGCGACGCCAAGAAGCTCTTGCATTTCAATCGAGATGGGCCTCGGCTTCGTGATGCCTCGTGGCTCTCTCTTCGCTGCCGCGCACGATATTCTCGTCCTGCGTAAGTTAGCATGACCAGGGCCTAGGGTCGGGGACTTGGTGAAGACCGCCTGCTGCTGCTGCTGCAGCTGGTGGTTCTTGAACACGGAAGAAGAAAACCCTAGAGAGACGGTCGCCATGAAAAAAATACAAATCCTCTTCCCTCTTCTCTCTCTTCGTGTTGCCTTTTGAAGAACGGATAGGATAAATAGAGCCGCGTCTCAGAATATCAAATCCTTTTTGAAGTTGTAAGATTCATATCTACTGGGGGTACTCATGGTTCGGGTCAGTCTGGCTTGAGGCACATCCACGCCCGGCCCAAAACGAAGCTGATTGGGCTCGGGTTGGCTGGCCCATGAGCACATTATAGACCACTTGTTCATGAAGAACCCAGGACTTCATTGGAGGCTCTCGGTGCCAATAGAGGAGTCCAAATCCTCTGAGTGAGTTCATGGTCTGGCCTACCACTTGCTTATTGGAAATTCGAGCCTCGAGCCGCTCAAAATGTATAGGACTTTTAAATTTTGCTCTAATGAGAATTTGGCTCACTATAAACTAGCAAAAATAAAAATATATTTAATTTGGGATGCTTTTTGAAAACTGATTAATGAGAATAAAAATATATAAAACAAAAAATACCATTATTGATTTTAAATATTTTAAAATTTGAGTTACTTTTGGATGTTAGTTAAGATGAGGTTTAAGTAAGAGAATAAAAGAAGGATCTTTGTTTGAGAAATGGAAAGGGAAAAGATGTGATGAATAAAAAATAGGGGGCTTTGGCCAGGGCCCCTCAAAGCAAGACTTTGTTACAAACAGTCCAAAAAAAAAAAATTCATGCAGTTCCCTCTCACACTTATTCATACCTGAAATGTCTAATTTACCCTTTCTTTAAATCATATCCCATGATTGGTGGGATATCCCATTAATAATGACTAACTACCATTTAATCTCCCACGATTAATGGAATCTTATTAATGAGATTTTGAAATAAATTCTAAAGACACACAGTTAGATTTCAAAATAACGTAAATAAATTTCAAAAGAAAATTTTAAAAAGATGCAAATAAATTTCAAAAGATCAAAATAAATTTCACAAAATATAAATAAATTTCAAAAGACTCAAATAAATCTCAAAAGATCTAAATAAAATTCAAAAGATGCAAATAAATTTCAAAAGACGCAAATAAAATCTAAAAACACAAACACATTTGCCAAAACTAATATAAATCATTTTTTCAAATTTCTGAAAAGTTTGCCAAAAACTCAAGTATTTTTGCCAAAACTCAGTTAAATTTATTTAAAAAATACAAATAAATTTGAAAAGACACAAATAAATGTCAAAAGACGCAAATAAAGCTAAAAAACACAAATCGATTTACTAAGATAAATTTACCAAAAAGACAGAGAAATATATCAGAAGACGGATAAATTTGAAAAAAAAAAAACTTAGATAAATTTCACAAAAATTCAGATAAATCTGACAAAAACTCAAATAAATTTGACAAAAACTGAGCAAAGAAGCGAGCGAAGCCCTTCTTCCCAGGCGATCAGAACCAGCGGCTGTAACAAGAAGTCCAGATATCAAAATCAGGCCCTTTCTTCTTCGATTTGTTTGCTGCTTCAGTTCCGGTCTGCAAACCAGAACCGGACCGAAAAACCTGGATCTCTTCTTCCTGTTTTGTTTTGGTTTCTGTAACCAAAAATTGAGGACCAGTAACTCTATTGCTTTCTCTTTCCTCGAGTCCGGCGATGGTATGGCGCGGCATCCGGTGGCGATCCTCCTTCTCCGGTGACACGCAAGAAGTCTGGCGATGTGGGTTAGGTTGCAATCATGTAAGTCAAGAACCCAGGCGGTCAGCCAACGTCCACACGATCCCTTGTTTGTCTCATTTCCTTTCTTTCTCCACAAGCTTCTCTGCTATCTTACACCTCCCCAAATCCTACTAAACTACGCATGAATCCATGGAAACCCTATCTCCTTCCAATCCATGGTGGCATTTCGTCCTCATCTGCTGCAACAATGTCGCATGATTCCCGCCAAAAACCCAATCACAGATGTTCGGAATCTCGAGTCAGGATCTGGATTTGATCCCTATGCTTCTTTCTACCCCGAATCTGATATGATGAAGAAGTTGTTGAGGGAGAGGATGGTGTTCATGTTGGGCAAGATTGATGGTTCTATTGCAGATATGAACATAAAGAGGGATTTAAGAAGGAGGGAGGAGGGAATATTTAAAAATTTAAATTTTAAAATTTTATGCCTAAAACAGTTGAAAGGGCAATTTAGTCCTGAAAAATGAGATCGTGTAAAGTTGACAAGAGGCATTAACAAGTTTTTGCTTGGGCTGGAGGTTGGATACAATCCACTATAGGGACCTTTCGCTAATCTTGCCTAAAAAATATTGGGCATTGATGATTTGAGTTAATTAGAGAAAATCTTAGGAGGGGCGTTTATCTTCCCTAATTTATAAGCATTTTATGATTTAATTGGAAATAACCTCCACACGTGGAAACAATATGTTTGCTATTAATAGCTGATATTAGTAGGGCTAATATTAATAGGAGATATTAGCAGAGGATTAATGACTGATATTAGTGGGACGTCAATGTTAGAAAATGGTCCAAATCAAAATTGAAATTAAAAAGTGAAATTGGGAATCAAAATAAAAAAAAAATGCATAAATTCACAAAATAATAATAATAAAGACTTCCAAATCCTATCACAGGGGGTTGGGATCTAATAATTATGTAAAATAAGGACGGTCAATGACTTGAATGCCAGGGGAATAATAAATGTGAGTTTTCAATGACTTTCTGAAAAATCAATGAACAATTTCAAAAGATTTTATTGCCACCTGATAGATCTTCTTTTCGCATTTAAAGAAAGGACTCGTATGAATGCTTCCACGTACCAGAGAAATGTCAATTGTCATATTTCTTCCCCTCTTCAGAATTCTGACGAGTTAAAAGTCATTGATTTTCATAATTCCACTGAACCTACGGACATCCGCTCCTTGATGAAAGAGTATGCCACGTCTAAGAACCAGAACCGTTGAGTAAGTAGATTTCATAGTGGATCCGCGGCATGTTCCAAAACTGTGTGGGACTTGTTGCAGTTGAAGTATGAAGGGGTACAGTTTAGAGCCAAAAACTAGAAAATAGTGGTGAGAAGAAAAAAAAAACCGAAGAAATTGTTTAACCGAATCGAACCGAACCGCGGTTGAAAATCGTGTTTCACGGTTCGATTACGATTATAGTTAATGAAATCAAAAAACCGCACGGTTCGGTTCGGTTACGATTTTCTATTATAACTTACTGCGGTTAACCGAACCGAACCGTATAGGATTAACCGTACCTTTATACAAATAAAGAAAAAAAAACTAAGGACCGAATGAAATATTTCTTTAAGTGTTACGTTAACAAAAGAAACTTAATCCTTTCTCTCATTCGTTTTTCGCCTAAACCCAAACCCCCTAATCTGAAACTCATATTCTAATCCTCAATCCATGTCACCAATTAATTGATCCATCTAGATTAGATTTTTTTTTTTTTTGAATTCTTAACTATTTTTTTGCTTGGTTAAAATCAGTGGGTTCTTTCTTTGTTTTTCTATTTTGTTCCCTCTTGTCCTATGCATGATAAAAGTTTGAGAATATGAATATTTCCTAATTGAAAGTTTAAGATGTTCTTTGTGGTCTTTGGTTTTTTTTTTTTTTTTCCATGTTCTCCTAATTTCTTTGATACACATCCATTCACAGTTTCAATAGAGTGTGCAACATGCTCTGTTGTAATTTGAAATTTAAAAGTTGGCGTTATATTCTAGCCGTTTGTCTATTAATTAATATATAAAAGGATTAATCTACTGGTTAAGCATGATTAGATTTTTCCACGGTTAATAACCGTAACCGAACCGTCTAATACGGTAAACCGCGGTTCGGTTTTCTACGGTTTTGTCTTCATGGTTACGGTTACGGTTAATGAAATCCAAAAACAGCGGTTACAGTTCGGTTAACGGTTTTTCCAAAATAACCGGTTAACCGAACCGTTACACCCCTACTAGAAAGTTGAAAAAGGAAGATTATGCAAATGGGATTTTCATTTGGGTGGTGTGGTATATGGTAAGTGAAAGAGTTAAATAGATAATATTCAAGTGAGAACTAAGTATTACTTATTATATGAGATTTTTTTTTTGCGGAGTCCAATTAGCAATCCATCATAACGAATAGTCACTAATCCCAATGATTGACACACATCCGAATGAACTGATCCATTTGATCGGGAGTTGAATCTTTTTTTGAATATGAAGTCATTAAACTTGTGGGTCACGGATGAAAGGATCAGGGGCATGAGTTTGGAGTCAAATTTGATACTTGGGGTGGTCTCACATAAATCTTTTCATCCCCCATGGTCCCATCCCCAAATGGAGCCCACAATTGGACTCCACAAAAAAAGTTTTCATATAATATGTGATAACTAATTCTCACATGAATATTACCCATAAAATAAAATATTTTAATATCTTATCTATGGGGATTCTAGAATTAGCACCCACGTGATAATACTTATGTCCGCCACTGGTGGCATGACACCCACTTGTATCCGAACTGGGCCTCGTACAATATCTATCTTGGATACTTGATCGAGAGGCAATGACTTCACTATAAAGGGTCAAACTCATCCTTTTTCTTTCTTTTTTTTATAATGCAGGGTTTCCAGCCCTTTGCGCCAGAATAATCCCTATGGGCCCAGGAGAGAAAGCGGGGTAAAATCCCCATATGACTCCAGTGTGGTAGTGCAGTTTAGAACCCACAACCTTCGAATCCCTGAATTACCAGATTCATCTCAGATGGAGATAGGTATATTAGAGTGCTATGATTGGATAAGGTTAGAGGGAGTCTAGTTGACATGTTAAAAAGCAAACATGGCTTCAATTGGTATTAGCTATTTATAACTTAAGAAAAAATGTTAATCTGAACCCAATCAAAGAATAAAGCGAGGTCAACATGAAATCTCAGGTAATGTATCTTTATTAAAATACTAAGAATTCATATGGTGAGTTCTCCAAATTTGAAATGGACATGAAGGACTTGCCCCTCGCATTTCCAAATGGCAAGCATCTGTGTCACAACTCCAAAATTCAGCTATCTAAAAAGTCTTAAAAGATATGTAGAATTTTTTAAATTGGAGTTTTTGAATTGTCCCCAAGTCCCAAGAGGAGAATTTAGTAATTCCACATAAGGGGCGGCTTTTATAGAATTTGAATTGCCTAAGAAAGATGGCATTCAGAGTGGATGAATTAATCTCACACAAATGAGCCTATTTACACTTAATCTGAACTATTCATATCATAGATCTTCATCTGAGCATTCACTCATCTAGGATTCACTTCATCGAAGCTTTATACCGTTGGATTGATATATAATATATAACTTAGATCAATATCTAATCTTATTTTTCACGCATTATTCAATCTAACGACTCAGTATTGCCATGATTGAAGTAAAGGATAGGTCAATGAGCAATTGAGCCCCATATAAACCTACACACTTCTTACGGCATCTAAACTTTCATGTGGATGTCCGTATGATGTGGCTTGTTCTCCATTTTGTGCCAGCTACAAGGAGCTGTATAATAGTATGAACAATCAGTTTGAAATGGAACAGTATAGTTGAATTCTTGTTTGAAATGGAACATTCAAAGCAAAAAATTCACCCTCAATTGAAATTGCCAATGTTTTACAGCTGTGTGACTGTGTCCAAGACAAGCCCATAAATTGCGGCAAAAACTCAGGAAGAAAAAATATGGGTCCCGCCTTTTTTAGTTTGTAAGATGTAATTGCCTATGATTAACAAAACCCTACAAGGCTCACGCGCCCTGCCAACTCACTTACCCTTTTTTCTCCTTATTACCAGTCTACATGCCTGGACCTTGGCGATGATTGTTTAGTAGCCACAGCAATAAAGTCAAGTTCAGCCCGTATGTGACATGTTCAACCTCCACCACATTTGGATAAAAAAGAAATGGTGTGATGGAGTCAAAACTACGTTTTCTTAAAAAAAAACACATGACAAAGTGCAGTAAAGTCAATATAAAACGTCATTTGTTTACTCCCTCTCTCTATTTATCTCTCTCACTTTACTTTATTTTACTTTATCATACATGTAAACAAACGTTCCTAAAAACCTAATTGATAAGAGACCACTTGCACACAGTAGAGAGAAAGACTGCCTATCCAACTAACACCTACCTTAATTGATATTCATCTAAATGTTTACAAAAATGTAGTCCTGGGATCTCTTTGACAGAAAGAATGGCATCTGTCAAAAGAGATCCCAGTAGGCCTAAACCATCTAAAAACTCTATTATTTAAAGGGCAAGGTTCTTCTAAACTTAAGCTTATAATAAAATTCCGTAAGCTAATGCTTTTGTGGCCCATCCTGGGTCCATCTAAATGGACCAAATGCACGACCCCCCTAAATTGCACATGTCCACCAACTTTTGGTCAGATCCAAATTTACTAGACCATTGGATCGACTGTATTCGGACTATTGACCATTAAACTTTTGGTGCCCAAATTTTGCAGGAAGGAGGGCCTTGAAATCCCCTCACCCCATCCCCATGTGGGTCCCTAGGTGGGCCCCACCACACAATTGAGCTTACTTAGCTTAGGAGAGCTGGCCCCTTATTTAATATACCATCTAAATCCCTTAAAACTCTCTCAAATCTCTTACCAAATCTTTCCCTGAAATTGATAGGAATCTTCAAATCTTGTTCTTCCTATGGACTCCTATTGTTGTTATTGTATCCACAAGAGAAAAGAATCCCAATGGATGGGTGGCGATCTTTCCAAATTGCAAGATGGAATAGAAAATATAGATCAGGTTGGATCAAGATCTAACTTTCATAACTTGGGATACAAAAATTCCACAATCTTTTAGTGACCTGGAGTTTGGAGCTTCATATTCTACTAATGCAGTTCATTGTCCTACAATTGGAAAGGATGGTCCGTTAGAGGGACTTCCACAATTATTCATCAACCATCCATACCAACGATAAGGCAAATAATTAGATTTCTAATATCTATCTTATAATCCTTATTTTTAAGATGGCCAAGGTTCCCCTAAGCTCGAGCTTAGTCAGAAAATTTCTTAAGCTCGTGCTTGTGGGGCCCACCTTTGGTCTATCCAAATGGACCAAACACATGACCCCCTTAAATTGCACATGTCCACCAATTTTTGGTAAGATCCGAATTTAGTGGACCGTTGGATTGACTATATATCAATCCGAATGGATTGTTGACCATTAAACTCTTAGGCCCATATGGAGATGATAGAAATTATCCCCCATCCCCACGTGCGTCCCCAAGTGGGCCCCACCACACACTTGAGCTTACCTTATCCTAAGCTTGAGCTTAGGGGAGCTGGCCTCTTTTAAGATTGATTGGAATTGGACTTATCTATCATCTCTTTCTTTCTTTGAGATTCACCAAAATCGTTGAGTTTATTTGATGTGAGCATAGAAAAGCATAGATTTTATGCGAGATGTCTTTCCATAAAAGTTGGATTTTGAAACTGTTTGGATATTTCTACATATATAAAGGGCGGAACCAGGATTCTTATTTAGGGGGCTAAAGAAAAAAAAAAGACTTTAAACAAAATTGCAATGTAAAAAAAAAAATTATAAAAGAGAAAGTGGTTTGTCACTCTTCTTCTTTATTCGTATTTTGGGTTTGTTTGGTAAACAAAGAGAAAACTGTCTGTTTCCTCTTCTGCTGAATCGATTTCCTACCACTCTAGGTGGGAAGAAGAATGACAAACCACTTGAGGGCATTTTGATTCTTTAGTTCTTCAGTAAAAAAAAATTATCAAAATCTTTCCAAAGCCTCAAAATCATTATAATTGTGGTCATAAAATAAGATTCAAAAGGGAACTTTGGCCAAATCCAAGCCCCTTCCAAGAGGTGCTCAAGGGCCGGGTTCCAACCTTGTGTTTTAGTACTTGAAAGGGGCCGCGGGGCATGGATCTAGTTTTTTTTTTTTGCTAGTTTAATAGATGGGCTGAATTATAATTAAGTAATAAGAAAGTCCAAAGTCTGACCCACTCCGCCTAATAAGTAATGTATGTAATTTAATGATTGACTAATCCAAACAAGTGCCTAAAAAGCCAAGTGATAGAAAGAGCAGCTTTGACTCACTAGAAATTCATGCTTGTGTACACACCTTTTTTATAGAAAGGGAAAATTGTCACGTCAACAAATTTCATATAAATAGAAACATCCAGGGGCGGAACTAGAGGGGGGCTGGCAGGGGCCATCGCCCCCCCCAGGAGGAACTAGAGGGGGGCTGGCAGGGGCCATGGCCCCCCCTAAATTACAAAAAACCCATTGAGATAAAATCAAACTTAAACCCATTTTTTAGCAATGCCCCCCCCCCCCCCCCCCCCCCCCCAAGAAATTTTTTTTTTTCAAACTGGCCCCCCCATTGCCTTGATTCTAGTTCCGCCCCTGGAAACATCGAAAAGGAATTTCAGTAGAATTTAGAAATTTATGTTTGGTACAAATTTTTTTCCCCGCTGAATTGGTGTTAATGTTGTTTGGTGGGGCTGTGGATTATTTTTTTTTGAAAATAAGATGAAGAAATCATACCCATCACAAAAATAACCATCACACACACACACACCCAATTAATCAAAGAAAACAAAATCACAATGCAATGGTTGGTGAAAATAGGGTTTTTGGTTGAGTTGAAGAAGTGTGAGAAAATGAGAATACATAGGAAGGAGAAGTATTCTGAGGAATTAGAATTCTCATAATCCCCACGAAAAATTTATTTTCAGCATAAATAAGGAAAATGCTCACAAGACAAGAAAGTCATGAAAAATAAATTTTTTGAAAAAACCATCAACCTTTTTGAAAAAAAAGAGGAAAATGTATTACACATTACGCTTTGGGACTTTACGTGGGTAAGTGTAGGGCTGGCAAACGGGTCGTGTTAACGAATTCGAGTTGCGGGTCAAACGAATTCGGGTTAGAATCACCTCAACCCGAACACGACCCATTAAGAAAATGGGTCAAAAAATCAAACACGAACCCAATTCGTTTATTTAACGGGTCACCCGAATACGACTCGTTAACCCATTAATTTTGAAAAAAATATTCATTAAACTTAAAAATTATATTTTTTCTAAATAATGGAGCCATACTTTATATTTTAAGGTTAGGTCCATTTTCTAAGTAAATGTTGTATCTCTTCTGATTAAGTAAATCTTTTACTGAACAAAAGTTATGTCACCCACACTTTAATTTTTTGCATGGTAATGTGATGCACACTTGACAGTACGGTCTTTTGGCGGGTTGTATCGGGTCGTAATGGGTTACCGGGTTTATTCGTTAACGATCCATTAATTTAACGGGTTAACGAATTCGACCCATTAACAATCTAAACTAATTAAGGGGTCACCCAAATCCACTAATATTATATGAATTAGTGCCGTGTTAACGGATATTATGACATTTTTAACATCCAAATTTTGACAGCCCTACGTAAGTGAGTCACGCACACACTCAAAGCACATTCAAACATGGTCCAGATATAATAAGCAAGCCTGTGTTTCAAAAATCGGCTAATATCTTATAGAATTGCTTCAGCCCGGCCCGGGCAACGAGAACCCCAACATGCCCAGTACCGCTCTTACTTTTTTCTGAACGGTCATCCATCAAGTAAGTCCATACAAACTAAGGAGCGCATTGGGAAAGCAAACTAGGTTTCAACATTCCTTTCCCTTGAACTAAGCCACCACAAGATCACTTTGGGTTAGCCCATCTAGACCCCACACCGAGTCCAATCACTCTCCAACGGCCATCTCAACGGCAGGATGCTCAAACCTCCGATATCCATCCCAGATCCCCATGTGAAAATATGACCGTTTAAACCCAACTTGCAAGTTGCTGGGCATTTTCTTCCCTCATCTCAATCCCCGTGAATGTACAATACCCCACCCTACAGGCTACACCTTAGCTGTCTCCGATCCTCTTCCAGGTACAACAGCTACTGCTGCTGCAAAATGTGGGGCCACTCCAGACCAACTCCTGTCTCCCATCTTCATTTCCTTCCCCACAACAAAACACTAAAATACAGCCTAGCTCCACGACCGAACAATCCAGAAACTATATTTTATTTATGACACGCATCCCACCGTAACAAAGAGGGGCCCACTATTTGACGGTGATGCAGATCGTCGAGCAACAAAAGCCATAACCGGGCCCACCTAACCTAAATAAATACACCTATGGCTAGTCCGACTGGGCCACGTGTCCTAATGGCTAGTTAGTATGTGATGAATGCACATGGATTGAGGGCCCACTGACAGAGTGTGGTCTTATGGAACCATACGATATTGTCGCTTTGCGTACGAACGAACCTTCACCTTCTCTGTGCGACCCTCCAAAATCATCTATTTATTACCTTCTCTATACCCGTTTACGGACCGCTCTCATCTCTCTCTCTCTCATATCTAGCTCTTCAGAGTAGCGGCGCATTTTAGATAGAAAGGAGTGCGCACGATAGAGGGATCTACAACGTATACGATAGAGGGATTGTTTACCATGGAGCGTTCGGTAGCATTTGCCATTTGCTTCATCTGCATTGCGGTGGCTGGCGTCGGCGGACAGGCGCCGGCAGCTGCACCGACGATAGCACCACCAACCACTGCGTCTCCGCCCAAAACCTCTGCTGCGCCGACTGCCTCTAAAACTCCAGCACCTGTCACGGCTCCGACCGCGGCCGCTACTCCACCGACCGCAGCCGCTACTCCTCCGACCGCGGCCGCACCAAAATCTTCTCCGCCGAAGACTTCCGCTCCAGCTCCCGTGAAAGCCCCGGCTTCAGCACCGCCGGCTAAGGCGCCTGCAGCTACTCCAGCTTCGGTGCCCGTCAGCTCGCCTCCGTCTCCTACGCCGGCTGCGTCTCCACCAGTTCCCACTCCTACCATCGCTCCTCCTGTTGCTTCACCTCCCGCGCCCGTGGCAGCTCCGCCATTGGCGACGCCTCCGGCTGCGGAGGTGCCGGCACCAGCTCCAAGCAAGAAGGGGAAGAAGAAGAAGCACGTCGCTTCCTCACCTGCACCGGCTGTCGCTGGACCCCCCGCGCCGACGACCGAGTCGCCGGGGCCGGCTCAGGACGTCAACTCGCCTTCCCCGTCGACTTCCGCCGATGAGGTACGCCATCCCTCCCCCCTTTCCTTGAAATGCATGTGCTAATATGCGACCGTAACATTCGGAGCACTTCGGAGTGTGATCCGATAAAATTATTCCCGATCCGATCTGCCTTGTTTGTTACGAGTCGGATCGATCCGTTCGGAGGAGTGGCATTGTGTAGTTTGCACATTGCAGTTGATCTTGTGTGTGGCCCACTTGATAAACCATCCGATCCTTACTTATTAAAGATCAGATCATGAATTTGGGGGTTTTTAGGAAACTCGTGAATCTTGTGGTTTATGAGTGTTTTTAGTACTGGAGGACGATTAGCCGTTGGATATGGCGCAGATCTCCAAGTGTAACGTGTGCGGCTGGATTTTATTTGCCAGCTGTATGCATGATTCATGAAATTCGCGCCACGTGAGTCTAGTCTTTCGAATAAGACACTTCATTAGAGGAGCCTAGGGACAGTTTGGACCGACATGGGTGGAATCGTAGCTATTTTATTTATGACCCATCTACTTGCTTTTCGGTTCTTTCGAGGACGGGTATCAAAATTCAAAAGTGTCCGTCAGCCGTTGGATGATGCATCAGCTGCAGGTGCCCAACAACACCACCTATTGTGATACTAATGAAATGTGTGTGATCTTTTTGCAGAATGGAGCAGCCAAGGCATTGTCAATGAGGAACGTTTTTGGAAGCTTGATCTCTGGATTGGTTATCTTCTTCTTTCTAGGTGTCATTGTCTAGAGCTTTTCTTTCTTCATCTTACTTTTGTTTCTATTCCACTTACAGGCCCATAGATGATGTTGTGTTTGTATTTTTTTTTTTTTAATAAATATTTTATGGCATGAGCCTCTTCCGTCGTCTGCTGGGACGGGGCTTATTATTATTATTGACGTTGGATTCTTTTGAGGAGGGCTTGTACTGAGAATTATTTGATTTTCGATGATATGGATCTTCTTTTACTTTTTGGTAACTTCACAAATGAGTTTCTGAAGTAGTTATTGTGGGCTGTAACTTTCTCCTGCGTTGTGTCGGTCGTGGTCCATACATAGAGTGTGATTAAAATACGTGATGTGAGTTGTCTTGCTCTCAAACAAGCCGAAGACTTAATTTTTCTTGTTATATTATGTTAGTTAGGATGTCAAAAGGGATTTTAAATTAATATCGAAAGGGCTTCACTCTTGGGTGAAAATGACCATTGAAAAGCCCTTTGGCGTTGGTAACTAATGACAATTCACCTTGGTTGTTTCAGGTGCATTTCTTTAAACTTACTGCTCTGAATATGGCTTCTTTTGGTTCTTATTTACTAATGATAGGTTTGAATGTGTTTTGCGTTAATGAATTTATCGTGAATAAAAAAGATTTATTCAATGAGGCTCGACCTTGATATGCATAAAATTCTAAAAGGGGAGGGGAGGGGAGGGGGAGGGGCACTTTAATTTTTGATGTATACACGGAACAGAATATCATAGCCCTTGGGGCCCATAATATTCAATTTGATTAATTAGCTTCTAGATTCTTTTCAATTTTTGGACCACTGCCATTTAGAGATGGGCAAGTGGCTGTGAAGCCCGTATCTTTTATAAAGAAGATAGTATTGTTCGATGAAATAAATCTGACTCCTTATTGGGGCAGCGGGTTTTTGTATCTTTCTAAATTCTAAATGTTGGGACCTGTTACTTTTTTTACATTTAAATATAAGTGTGGTGGCTGACTGGAATATTAATTAGTTTTTGGATGTAGAAATCGAAGTCAGTTATTGGGGCAGAGGGTTTGTCAGATCTTTCTAAATGGTGGATCTCAATAGGTCTTTCTGTTTTATGCTCCTGTCAAAATTCAATCCTCCCCCGAACATGCACATGGGAAATGTGTGCTCGGGTGAAGAACCAGAACCAGTATATCTAGATTTTGATAAGGTATGAAAGTTAATAGATAACAAGTTTGAATCTCTTGAGGAATGATTCGGATTTAAAAAATGCCTGGCATGTGTTCTAGATGTATATTGATTGGGTTCCACCAAATTCAAATGATTAGTGTTGAAAAGTATTTACGTTGTCTCTAGTGACAAGTGTAATTGGGACATTGCTTGTATGTAAAAATGAATGAAAATCTCATGATGTTGGTAAATAGTCTGGTGACTCTAATCATCACATCCGTTGATTAGGAGAGCTGTACGTGGCCCATTTATAATTTTGGGCTTCATTCTCCTACAATCTGGTGATCGATCAAACAACGCTAGGATCGTCCAATCAGTATGACTAATTTATAAACCAACCTGATGTAAATTGATTCCGCTGCTGACCCATTACCTCCGTCACTTGTGCAACTACATCTTTAAAAACCCAACATGAAATTCACCCCTCCATTGTTGTTGGTTGTGTATTATTTATTTTTATTCTAAAAAAAAAAAAAAACCAAATCTACTTCACCAGCAGTAGGCATTGGACTCCTGAAATTCACCCCTACTGTTTGGTATTTCTGCTAAAAAAAAATAAATTAAGCTCTTACTTTCATAAGCCCATAAATATGGTCTTTCATTTTAGAAGGGAGGATCATGCGCCAATACTCTTCGCTTTAAACATTAGACAAATAAGAATTGAAAATAGAGATGCCAACATGGCTAAAATAGAGGTGCCAAACATGGCTAAAATATGTTAGTCTTTTACTGAATGTGTGCTCATTTGGTGTTTTATAATTTTTTTTGACAGTCTTGAAATTTGAAGATTTTTTAAGTTTTAACGTTTTGAGATTTGATGTTTTAAAGTTTTGACAATCGAATTGAATGAGGTCCAATCCAATCTGGAACACGGTTTTTAGCGTTGGATTCCTTTGGCTCAAGGACAGCTGTAGTGTGAATAGTTGAGGGATTTTTTTTTCTTCTTTAATAGACAGTAGGCATCTTATGTCTATCAGTCTATGCCTTGTTTCTACTTTATTATTAGGACTGTCTTGGCCTCTTCTTCTTTGAAAAAAAAAAAAAAGAAAAGCTCTAATGACAAGATAAAGGGACCCCTGGCCATGTGATCATTTATCTATTGTTGCTTTGCGGAAATTAAATACATCTGATTCTTTCTGGTTGGGTTGTATTGAAGATAAATGTGGTGAACATATGCTTTAAATGTTGATTAATGGACTTCATTGTACACCTGATATAGTGTTTTACCATAGCATTCGCTTCCGTGCTCAGCCGAGTTTGGTACCCACAATCTAGGAGTCTGGGACCCACAAGAGCTTATGTAAGCACAACGAGGAAGTCCACAAAGTGGTAAAAAAAGCCCACGCAATGAGAAAGTGGCATATCCTGAAATTAATCATTGGGTGGCCGGATGATACGTGGGGTTGCCAACCAGCTAAGTTGTGCACTTTAGAGTTGATCAAAGACACTTGGATTATAATGATTTGAATGGACACAGACGTACTCTGGGCCCCACTTCAAGCAAAAGTGTAGCTCAACAATCAAACCTGACCCTTTAATCAAAATCAGCTCTCCCTACATTCACTGTTAAAAATCAATTCCGAGGGCTCCTACGAGAGAATTTCACATATAATATATATATAGGCAGTGCACAAGCCTAAAATTGATTATTATTCTTCTGTTACACTTCGTTATATTGAAATCCTTAAAAATAATAATATTTTTAAAACTATAAAAAACGAGGGTCATAGATCAATGAGTTAGAATGACTATCAAAGTTTAAAGTTTGCACATGTAGGTCTCTTTTAGACTTTTAGATCCCTCACATCTCCAGTGATTGGTATGGCTCCAAGTAGCTCCACAAAGGAATTTGGACGGGCTGTTCGCACCCGATCACAGCCTTTAATTCTGTCATATAATTAAATTTACTTTCTTCAATATATTTTGGTCTCAAGAGCAGATAAACGAGGAGATTGATGTCAACAGCTAGCCATGAAAAAATTGACCAACTTCTGTGATTTCAAATTGCAAGATTCTTTTATTTAGAAGTAACACTTTACATAATCTACAGATTCAATGGGATAAGGCTCTGATATTGATGATGATGCACTTGGGTATTCATGTTTGAATAGAATAGAAACTGGACCTGAGTATTAGCTGGAGTAGAATGGTGGACCTGGACTCGATTAAAAATGTATGAATAAAAAAAGAATGGGTAGTGACAAAATTGAAAAGGAAAGAACAGCTCCTTACCTGATGTTCCAACTCCGGGTAGTCACCTATTGTCACTTGTGTAGACTCTTTTCCCACATGTGGACTTTCTTTTTCTGTGCGTGCGGACTTCCTTCTCACTTGAGCGGGCTGCTTTCCCATAGGGCTTTAAAGCTACAATCCTAAATGAGGCATTTTATATGTTTTAATGTTACGATAAATATTTTATTTAAAATTTATTTTTCTTGATTTTTGTGATGCTAAATTACTAATTAAGTTTTATATACAAGTTTTGCCAACCTATCTTAAGTCTACCTCGAAAACCCACATGAAAATTCCGGGCCCATCCCCAAAACTCACATGGAAATCTTGGATCACAAAATCCAACTACCTATTTGGCTCCCCCTCAAATAAAAAGTCAGCCACCGGTGGGGCTCGGAATATTTTCACATGCACAGGGTGCGCATATACATCATGAGTCGGGACCATTGAAGATGGACTTCAGAGGTGTGCCCTACATATTGTATGTTCCAAAAGCACGATGCTCATATGCACTGTGTGCAATTGAATAAATTTCAGCGGGGGGCCGTTGTTTATTTTAAATTTTAATATATATTATTATAGCTAAAATCCCAAGCTATGGATCTATTACAACCACATCATGGATCAAATCTGAATGAGCCTCAATTGAAATATGATACACAAAATATAATGAGAAATGCTTGTGAAGCAAGTTAATGACACCGAATGTATGGTTGAGATTTGATACACATGGGTTGTTAGAAATATAATAGTGTACTAAAATCAATTAGACTCCTAGCAATAGAAATATAAGGGGCAGATTTGGAAATATAAAAGGTCATAAATGACACTTTAAGGGTCCATTTGGGAAGGGGGTAAAATGGGGGGAAGGAAAAAAAATGGGGGGAAAATGGAGGGAAAATAAAAAATGAGGGTGTTTGGGAAGGGGGAGAGGGAAAGTGGGGGGAAAATGGGTGTGGAGCCCACTCTAGAATTTTCCTTTCAAAAATGGGGGGAAAATGAGGGGCAAAGAGGGGAAAATGTTTGAAATTACTAAATTGCCCTTTTGTCTAATGAAAACTTTTGCAAAAGTAAGGATAAAATGGTCTTTGTCCCTCTACCTCATAAACAAATAAAACCCTACTTTTTCACTTTTCTTCCCCTTATTTTAACTTCCCAAATAAGAGGAGGGAAAATTCCCCTCCCCTCCCCGCTTCCCAAACACAGTGTAAGACAAACACAGTGTAAGACCCCATGAAAATCTTGAGTCTCAAGAGAAAAGTTATTATGGGCCTTATATTCTGGGTAGAAAAAAAAGGGATGGCAGTTGAGAAGTTTGCATTTTTTGAAATTTCTAAAGATGTCAGCTGCTATTATGAGGCCTATTTTTGAGGCATTCTTTTGTGGGGCCTAGAGCAATGGATTTATTGGCTTTATGGTAAAGCTGTCCTTACTTTTTGGTGTGTATGCGGGCTCTTTCTTAGGACGCACCCTCCTTAGGTTGGGTTGAAAAAAAAAAAGAAAACAGATAGGGTAGTGTTGGGGCAGCCAAATCCAAACCAGCAAGAAACCTGGGAAACCAACACGGTAATTATATAAACCTTAACTACCCTGAAACTATCAAAATCACTACCCTGCTCTCCTAAACAGGGGCGGGTAGGGGTAGGTCAACTGTTTAAGCCGACTCATTGCCTTCGATGGTTGAAGGATATACTTGCACTTTTTTAAGCCATTCACCCATCAATATTTTGCCATTAACCAATGGCCAAGAATTCCCAATCAATGCCTTGGGGCTCATGAACAATTTATCTTTGAATTGGTTTATGGATCTAGAGACTAACCTGGTTGATTGCCCAAGCCCAGTCCACGTTTTACGGATTTGCAGCAGTTTGCCGCCCGTAATCTCTGATTGAGGCCTGAGATTTGTCGTGATCATGGACCAGGCCAGCCTGGGCCAGATCAGGCTCAATCTACTTTGGGCCGGGCTTAGATTAAGTGATAGAAAGCCCCAAAGCCTGCCCTGGCCAGAATAAGGAGCGCTTGTTAATAATTTATTCAAACGATGGTGGTTAGAAAAGCACGTACAACTGATAAGAAGCCCGGTTTGGCCCAGCCTGATTGGCTACATGGGTGGGCTTGGAACTGGCCTTTATGGCCCATGTCAGGCTTGGTCTGGCTACTGGCCAATGTTTCTAACGTCGAACCTGGACTGGGTCTCGCTCAGCCCGGCCTGACCCGGGTCATGAACACCCCCACCTGACATTCTATCTAACAGTTACACAAGATGAGACCAGGCATATGTATGTATGCTTGGCCAATTATCGGCGTGGCTTGTCCCAGCATATTTTGCAAACTGGCTGGGCTCACCCATGTCATATGCCATGGTTCCAGGGCTTATTATCCGGCATTAACATCTTTCAACAGAACTAGAAGGCTTCTAATTTCTTTAAGGAAGTTCTAGGTGGATAGAAGATCAATTATTTTGCACTCCCATCAATATCTTCAACAATCTTTTGCATCATTCACAGCATTATTCAAGGTTTTGATATTCTCTTTGTTAGGTTGAAAAAAAAAAAAATAGTGTGTTCTGAGTGAAAAGAGGTTTTTAAAGGCCTGAGATGTTAAATCTCAATTAAGAAAGGATTTTATAGAGTTAGATCCGCTGGTAACTTACCACTTGGGTTTAGGGGTCGGATGCAACTTTTCATCCTCTCTCAGCGGAGGAAAACCTGCAAGTGCAGCTTTACCTCCAATACAATCATGGTAAGCCTACTACTCCAGTTTATTACATGATGGGGTCGGGTCTTTAGGGTCCACCCTAATACATTAGGCGATACAACTCAATTCTGACCAAGATCACAACACTATGATACAATTATATTCTACACTCTAACTAAGCTAGGTATGATAGGATTACTTCGTGGAATTTATGTGATCAGGGACTAACCTTACAGACAGTTATCACACCCACTAAACATGTGAGAAGATATTACTTTCGTTTCTAGTTACATGGGTAGAAAACCGTCAACCTGACTTAACTGTCCAAGCTTTGGGCCCCAATAAAATGTAGATTGTTGGATCCTGATTGGAGCATTCCTCTTGTAATTTTGGACATAGGAATGCATTTGAAGTGGTCAATTTGGAGGCTTAGGATAGTCTGCGACTTTTCTCTAGTCATGGTCTATATATCATTTTTTTTTTCTGCTTAAGGGTATTGATCGTATTGAAACAAGGAGAAACCATGGGCTGAGAGTCTCCAAAAGAACAAACTTGAAACCAAAAGATTACATGGGCTAGGAGACCCCCAAAAAGGAGAAACCTACAATTTGAATGGTCATGATCATGTGTGCCTATCAAGCACCTATCATTATGCAAGATCCAAGCTGCTCGCTGATGGGGTTCTCCCCAATATCACTCTACTCATCATGTGGGACACCTTTCTGGATTTGATATTTAAGTGCAAAAAACTGATCAACTTTTTTAAATTTGATGGGGCTGGATGTAGGTTTTCCTCCTCTCTCAGTGGAGGAAAACCTGCAATTTAGGAATTACGGGGCAATTTTTCTTCCTCTAAGGAGAGAAGAACTTGCGATTTATGCATTGCGAGGTTAGATGCATCTTTTCCTCATCTCTCAGGAGAGGAAACCTACAAATTGGGCATTATAGAGTAGGATGCTTTGTGTAGGGTTGTGTGTTCCCGCTGAGAAGAGTTTTTAAAGGCCTGGGATGTTAAATCCCAATTAGGCACTATTTTGATGCTGCCGTAGAAAAGGAATTCATGGTGTACTAGATTTTTAGTATCGTACAAGCTAAAGCATGTGTTTGTTCAAAGAGAGGACTATGTGATATTCAAGAGAATTGCTTTCATTGTCCATACAACCCACTCTTTCATCATTTAGTGGCACACTTCTCTTATAAAAATAAATAAATAAATTGATTTTCCTCAATAGAGAGGATTTTAATTTTCTACGGTAGAGGTTTGAAGGCAAGATTCCTCTCTATTGCAGAAATGACAATCCATAAAACACGAAATGCTCTCATTGTACAAACACACTTCAGAGAAATGTTTTTCTCCTCACTTTCCACGACGTAGGAATGGGAGGAAAAAAATATTCTCTTAATTCTTCTAAAGAATAATTACAAGGAGAATTAGTCCCTCCAACGATAAGGAACATAGGTGTGTGAGCAGGAGTGTGATATTTCTAATGTAGCAAAAAATGAAAGGAGAATTGCTTTATATTTGAGAGGAAGATCTAGATTCACTCAAACACTCAATATTCTTAAACTTTTATGTTCTTAGCACTTGTTAATGCATTATAAGTTTTGTAATAATCTCTATTTATTCTTTCCACCGAAGACCCTTAAAAACCAAAATCTTGAAAACATCTCATTATCATTCAGATGCCAACGATAATGAGAATGAATGAAACATCATCATCATCGTTATCATTACGTCTTTGTTTGCTGCTGAAGAAAACATCATTCTCTGGAAACTTCCATGATTCCATCTGATGGACTGGAAAATGATACAAAAGAAAGGGAATCCAATATGATTTTCTCCACTGGCCAGAACAAGAATAGGAGTAAAATGTAATGCGAACGTTTAAATCATGGATAGAGTGCGCTGGAAAAAATAACCTCGATTTTTTTTTTGTTTTTTTAGTTGTTAACGGAGGGTTTTCAACCCTTTGAGCTGGACTAATTCCTCAGGAAAAAAAAAAAACCCGGGTAAAACTTCTGTGGCCTCTAGGTGGTAGCACTACTGACTCAACCTTCGGTTCTTGAAGATGGGAGAATCGGAAATCGATATTAAGACCTCTAGCTCCGGAAGAGCGGAAGAGAGAGGAACCGTGGTCCTGACCACTAGGCCAACCCCTTGGAAAACCGTCTACGCTCACGTTTTTTATCCGGCAACCGGATCTTTTGGGGTTGGTTTATTACAAATGGGCCCCACATGATCATTGGCAGTGGCCCATATCATAAATTGACAGCCCATATCATAAATTGACAGGGCCCAACTTGTATAATAGGGAAACAACAGTCCAGGCACAGGTTTGAGTCAATGTTGCACCTGGATGGCTGGACCCGACCCCATTCTTTCTTTCCTTTTCTTTTCATAGGCACACCCATGGGCTCCCCATTAGATTTGGTCTTATGACTTGCACTTGATTAACTCTGTTCGCTTCACCCCAAAAAAAAAAAAAAAAAATCATCTCTCTCTCTCTAGAAATATGAATATATGAAATTTAGCAAGTGGAAAAACAAGTTATCCATCAAAAAGGTGGTCCCTACTATAGTTGACTTGAAAGTGTAGTGAGCCAAGATCAACACAAAAGGAATCAAGAGGGTGGAGTTTCAGATTTCAGGAAGGTGGGCACCATTGGAGTAGTACTTTATCAAAGTGCAGGACCACTGGACTTTTGTTCACTCTCTTTTATCAACAACCATCAATCTCAATGCAGTATTACACTTTCTAAGAAGAAAGAAAGAATCCCTTCAACGTTGAAGACCAATCTTCACCAAACAATGAGCCCCACATGTATGGGCATTTGATAAAAGGCACACCACGAAATTAAAAAAAAGGGGGAAAGGAAGCCATATGGTTCTCACTTTACCTCGCATGCTGTTGTTGCAATGATGCCTCACCACTTTCCCAATAGTCTAGTGATTACTACCAGTACCAGCAATATGGTTGATTTCTTAGTCAAAAAGAGGACAATTTCTAAGGGAAGAATGTGACATTGAACTGCCTTCTGGTAAGTAATGACTCCTGCTTTCATGCTACTGTCGTAGGAAGGGGCACCACCACACCAAAAAAGAGATGATAAACATCGAAATGTACATTTCACAACCACCCAAAAAAGCAAGAGTTCATATAATAAGCATTCACTAATCGAAGGAAAATGAGATGGTTTACATCTAATAAAGTGAAGCACTGGCAACAACTCATTACCAGACACCCAGATAAGATATACAGTAGGTAAAAGCAAAATTGGGCTCTATGTCATCTATCCCCGGACACGGAGAAATATCTTTTATCCTCACACCCAAACAGCTTCTTCTTCATCAATGAATGAAGTAAGAGGGAGAAAACATTTCAGAATTGGCTGTTGGATTCTGCTTTAAGCACTGCATGTCCTTAAAGACTTGAACAATAAAGCGAAGGACCCCATTTGCGTGATAACTGAAGGATCCGACCTCAAGAATCTGGAAACAAGCTCCCTTGAATCTCCAACTGAAACCAGACACATTTATATTCCCCTATATTAAACAAGAATATTAATAGAGTCCAAGGTAACCAAACAGTCTCTCTGGAAAATAGAAGAACCTGTGCGCCATCCTGAGGGTAAGCAAGGCAGACTAAAAATACAAAACCTCCCTTCTGTTCCATTTCTGCTGCACTTGGTTGATCCAAAAGACGCTAAGTTCAAACCTGAGCACAATCATGCTCGATTCATGGATAAAGTTGCAGGCCAAATTCAAAATTTTTCAATCTGATTCCACCTGAACTCTGATTGTCAGTTGATTGAGACCATCAGTATTAACAGTCAACTTCAAAACTACCCATTTAGACCTCCACCCTCCATACAATGTTATCATGTTTGCGAGATTTCTCCAGGGCAGCCACCCTAGAACGATTAGCTCCAGCCACAGTCCTCGCTCTCTCTCCTTGCCGCAGCTCAGAGACTTCGTTGAAAGACCCACATCTAACGTCATTAGGAGGGATAAAACAGTCCATAGACAGGCCGGGAACGTTGAAGGCCACCTCTTCAATTGTCCAAACTTCTTCCATCCTAGTCTTTGTGTGGCTCATGGCCATCTCACCAAACCTAAAGAGGGTTACAATTGAACGACCTGAATGGGCAATCATTATACCTTCAACAGGCCTGTAATCATCGAGGAAGGAATTGATGGTGGTCTCCCAGTAGACTGCATCACCACCATTTGATTGGATTCGAGTAAGGTGAGAGTCTTCCATGTGGACAAGAAGACCGGACCGCTGGCTGAAGTAGCCGAACAGCACGTGCCTTATGATCTCTGCAGGGCCGTCGCTCCTTGCTTTCAGCGTCTGTGCATCAGCGCATAGCTTGAGTATGAAACAATCCTCTCCATCAATATTCTTCTCACCAATGCATTTTGCATCCGCGAACATGCTAGCAGTTGTTCGTGGGTCAAGTCCCTGAAGAAACAGATGCCACAACTGATTTAAGCAAACAGCAAACAAGTTCAATTTGATTTGCAGAAGAGCGTGGATTAGGTGATTCCGCACAATCTCTCCAATGTTAACCAAGTCCAATTGAAGGGTGTGTGGATCAATGAGATAGACCAACTCATGGCCAGAGGCCAATGAAGGCATTTGCAGAAATTGGTTCCTTGATCATTTTGCCCATCAGCCTACTTAACCATTATTCTTAACTTTTCTTGACTACCCAAAAGTTGGCGATAAATATTATGGTTATGATCTTCTAAATTGTGAACTTTAGAATATGGATCATCCAATATATGGTTCATTTGTTGGACACTTCGGATTCATCACCAAGCCGACCCAAGATTCACTAGATAAGGCTCTGATGAAGATGATGTGGAGGTGTGTGTACCATATCCTAAATGACAAATAATTCAATGGCTGTTAAATTGAAAACTTGGACTACTAACAAAGCCATTAAAGTGATAGGAATCCACCTGAAGGGCACGACGTAAGGGCCTCACAGGCCCTTTGGCGGCATGAGCGCCAAGCCAGGGAGTGTGCCTCCAGACAATCTTGCCATTGCAACCAGCATGAACTTTGCTGCCTCCTACTGCAAGCTCCACATACCACATGTCTGGGGTCATCTGCCACAAGACAAACCCACCTGATTCGGTCGCTCTGGTCCCATTCCGGTTCTTCACAACCTTTGTAGCTGTCTCAAATTCAGAAGTTACCATCTTCACCTTTCCCATTGCATATGCATTGCGGATTGAGTTCTGCAGCTTTTGCCCTCCAGTGGCAGCAGTGTATTGCTGTAATATATACTGAGCGGATGATGCTTCCTGCAGCAATATCCATCCATCAATGCTGAACCTCAAATGGAGTTTATTAAATCAGAGGCACAAGAAAACCACAACAAGATTATCTAGTTCGAACATCTCAAGCTATATAAAATGGACCAGCTGCTTGGTAATCATTCCATTTGCTGCTAACTAAAATCCTTCAGAAAATCTTCCTCGCAAATCCTCATCTACAAAAATAAGGCTAAAAATCATATTGATTATACCTAAACAGAGGCAAGCATCAACACCCATACACCTATTTGAACACTTGGTGAGGAGTCCAGACCACAGGCACAGTACACATTGAGGTGGATTTGAAAATGCAATTGAATTTGAGGACTGACTCCACCTTCATGGAGAAGGATAGGTATTGTTAGGGAGTTGAGGGTGCTACTTTCCAGAAACAGGTTGATTTGCACATTTCACATATTCCTAGGGACTTGCTGCTAAGTCGGGTGTTCATATCAAATATTACAATAGTAAGTTCGTCATCCTTGTAATTTGTTAGGATATTTGATTTAATCGTCCACGCTTCAGTACCTTATTGGACTGCCTGATCTTGATTTTTCTAATGATAGTTTCTGTCTTTAACATCTATAAGTCTAATACACAAAAAACAGAAATGGTTCCAAGAACAGGGTAACTAATGCATATTTCCATGAAAACATCTTATCCACTAAAACCCAACACTCAAAACACCCATTCAAGTGTCCCTTTATTAGAAACCAAAACAGAGACTGAACCACCTAGTCTCTCCATAATGCAGATTTCCTGAAACCCAAACCGAATCAAACAAAATCAACACCTACCAAACCATTTTGCTGTTTCATTAAAAAAACAGAGACCATGCCCAAAAAAAAAAAAAACAACACACACACACACAATAACAAAGTCCTGCAAATCAAAGCAAACCCATCAAAGCATCCATGACCAATTCAAATGAAAAGCTCAAATAACTAAACTAGTAGAATTCTTATCATTGAGAAAGAAAAGAAAAACACACACAAACCCAAATGAAATAAATAAATCAAAACTAAGAAAAACAGTCCAAACCCATTCAAAAGAAGCAGTAAGAGAAGCCAAACAAACATACAATGGGGGTGTCTTTGATGCTGAGGTGAGGCAAAGGGTCGGCCATGCTAACATGCACCGGCGCGAGCGGAGCACCCATAACTCCTAGGAGCAGCCTTAAATCAGACCGACCACAATCATCCCCCGACGACGACGAAGAAACAGACGGAGCTCTGCCGATCTGACCCTTCATCCAATGGCCCCACCCATCCTTCTTTCCATCGCCGGGAGCCCGGCTGTCGGGATCAGGACCTTCCATGAGCGGCGACAGCGTCTCCCCGACGATCCTCATGCTCCCTGATCTGGCAATGAAGGGTCCTCCCGCTTGTTGTGGCCCCTGGTGGCTCCGCCTGAGAAGGCGAGACATTGGGGAGGCGCTTCTCCCTCTCGACTTGGCAGGCGAGAGTCCTCTCACCACTTCTTCTTTCAGCGCAGAGAAGAATCCTTGCTTCTTCTCCATCTCTCTCTCTCTCACTACTACTCTTCAGTTCTGACTTCTGAAGCAGAAAAGACTTTTGAAGAAGAAGAAGAAGAAGAAGAAGAAGAGGTGATGGAAAATGGGGTGTTTGGATGATGGTGGAGAAATGGAAATGGAAATGGAAATAGAATTAGAACTTGTAAGAGGAGAAGGAAGAAGGGAAGTAGTTGGCAGAGTCGGCGGTCTAAAAGAAATGTTGGGAAGTGAGAGCTGACTATTCTTATCGGACTAGGAAAATTTAGTTCCGTCTTTTTCGCGTGGTTCTAAATTCCATTGGGGATCTTTGAGATCTTCTTCTGCAACTTTCGTAGGTGGAAAATCAGTGTTTTGCCTTTTTTGTAAATAAGCATGCATGGTGTAGTTTGGTAATGCTGTTGTTAATTAAGGAGAAGGGCTTTAGGATCTGGTTGTCTTTGTGAAATGAATGAGAGTTTAACGGGATCTTTTATTAGATATCTTTTTTTACAACACAGCTTGTAGAGTATTTTATTGGATATATTTTTTCTATAACAAATATTTTAGAGGATTTTATGGAAAAAATTTTCATAGGTGATCTTTGCACGAAAAAGTCCTCTTAAATTGTGCGGCACAAACAAGTCCATTTTAGTTCACTCCTCATATCTTCTTTGTCTAAGTCCTCCATTGCTTTCCACAACTCTAGATCTGGAAAGATAGCACTATAACATTTACAGTGCTTTATTCTCAAAGAAATGGCTTTGTTTTATTACTGCCATGTTATGTGTTTTCTTAGGCTGTGTTTTCCAAATTTACTAGCATGTTAACCCTTTAAATAAAGGGAGGTGGTCCATACACTACACCCTACCATCGTCTCGCATTGACAAAGATCCGATCTCTTTACATGAGATTGGTCAGGAATCCAATGAGAAGGACTAAATCCCTAATGGATTTGAGTCGGACTCCAACAGTTATGTCGTCTGCAATCTGATGATTTCTAAGAACGAAGGTGGAGATGTTGAAACAAAGATGGGAGTTTTGGAGGTGGATTTTCAAGTATTTGCATGTGAGCCCTATTTCGGTGGTGGAATTGAGACAGAGGACTGTGAATGGGGCTCTATCGGAGGAGTCGGTGTAGTAGATTGTGGAACCTGCAAATGACCATAAAGGAATGGAGATGAGTTTGTGATCTGATCCTCTTCTCCGCTTATTTAGCATGAAGATGAAGTTGGTGATGGTAGTCTTAAACGCGGAAGAGATGGGGAGTGACACTAACGTCACCTCCATTAGAGACGAGCGACGCTCTTAAGATTATAAAATAAATGAAAATGGGCTGATAAATTCTTTTTCGTGCCTCCATACTTAGGATGAACTTTTTCTTGCAATGGCTATCTATGAGGAACTTTCTCCTAAAATCTTCAATTTTTTATTAGATATCAAGGGAGACTGGCATTATCAGTGGAGAAATTATTTTTGCCAATAGACACTCATGGTGGGGTGTTGTTGGCACTATAGCTTCACACACATGTGAAGGGATCGGGTGAAATTACATAAATGCTGAAAAATGAAATTTTTTTTTTTTCTAATTCCTCATATAGAGCCATTAATTGACTAAGTCATTGTTGATGGCTAATCTAAAAAAACCTCTAAGAACACGTTTGTGCAAAACACTTCTATAGAAATAGTAATGCCATTCCGTATATTTCCACCATAATTGGTGCGACATGTTTGTTCACAAAAAAACTTACAAAAGTTATCCGTATTTCTTTTTTGAAAAAGAAAATAAGGTCCCACTCATTCCTCTTGGAGTTTCACTTACGCCTCTTCTATGGGATGTACACAATTAAGCCGTAAATCTTGACTCATCATTCTTTTTGACTCCAATCAAATATAAAAATATTTATAAATTAATCATAGGAAAAGAAAAAACATCAATAGAATAATCATATTTTATACAATGATTTATTTATCCTTTGAATTGGGTAATGTTTCCTCATGGCTTGTTTGTTTAAAGGCATTTCTTACTAAAATTTTTTACTAAAGAGATTTGTTGATAGCAATGACAACTACTGTCTCTAGAGAATTCTAAATTCCTTATTTGAGTAATGATAATTCATAAATTCAGCTCCGTAAAATATCATTTTTGGTAGATAAGATTCTTTCAATTTTCGTTTTCATATAGAATTCTCACAAACAAACGAGGCTTATGATAAAATTAAGTCAGATAAGGAAAGGATCGTATCATCCTACTGTATAATGATCCGAATTCCGAACCCTAATTACTATCAGCAGATTCATATCGGATGTAGTAAATAGGGACACGGAAATATAGAGTCGTGGCATGGCCAATTTCATTGTGACAGCCCGTGGACTCGGAAAATGTTCCGAGTATATGTTTTGGGGCCAAATCAAATTTCAACCCAACCTTGATGAATTTTAGATGAACCTTTTCTTTTCATCAACTTACATCAAAACAGTTCTTTTGTAAAGTAGCCATATATTGATATATAATATACATTTCATTTGCATGTGTGTAGAATCCATATACAATATGATTTCATTGAAAACTTTGAATATTATTTTCATCTTTGAAAATAAATGAGATAAAGACTAAATGAGTCCGGATAGTTTTTTTTTTTTTAATTTGTTGAAAGAGTCCGGATAGTTAGTTGCAGCCATACATGCTTTCCATGTAATACGTATCCAAAATTCCACTGTGGGCTCATATAATGAGAACTGTCCAACATGAATTTAATCCTTACCTTTGAAATATCCTCAAGCTTTAGCTCAGAGTGAGTCCCACTGTTCGATTGAGCATATGACTGAAACATGAAAAATGCGATGTCCGCAGCAATGTCATGCCATGTCATGACCAGTTAAATTTTCATTCATACGTTCAATCTTATGGGGCCTACTCCTATTGAATTAAGATATGCGGATACATCACACAGGAGGAGATGACATTTAACTGGGATAGTCTGGCTTATCATTACCCGGGCCTGTGGTGGAGTTTGAGAGAATTTAAGGGTCTTAGTAAAAAAAAATTTATCTATTGGTTTGAAGGGGACTGCGGCGTAACATGCGGGGGATTGAGAAAGCCATTTCAAAGGTAGGTATGGAGTGATGTCCTCTGCAATGGATGCATTCTCCATTTCCTCTCACTATACTCATGCCTTCTTGTAATTATTCTGTGTGTTTACATGATAAAATATCATTATCTATTTGAATACTTGAGGCTGGATAGACTGTCAACACCTACCATCTGCTGGTCCCCACCATCGACTCTTTCTGCCGAACGAGAATTTCATTGCATGTGACTTTAGGTCAAACAAGATCATGTTTTTGTGTGTATCAACTATCAACGACCCAGTGTCTCTTACCAAAACCCAAGAAGAAGAAGAAGAAAAAAAAGACCTTCTGTCGCATCACTGTGGAAGATCCAGCTTCCTTATAATTCAACTTTCACTTAAAAGATTGGCCTAGGATAAATTTCCAGAAAGCTAGAAATACCAATCCACTGGAACCTCCATCCCTTCCACACAAACAATTAATGATTAATTTCTAGCTGTAGCACTATATATACCTCATTTCCACAAAAAAATAATCAAGGATTAATCTCTATTTGTAACACTTGACTGTGTGTGGGTGTGCGAGTATTTATCTTATAAATTTTTTTTTTCAAAACTGAAAATAGGTTTGAAAGACCGAAAAGGACCTCCAAAAAGCCCCCAGTACCAATATGAATCCAATTATTCGGCAAGATTGAAGTTGGGTCTTCTACTGGATGGACCCAAATAAAATTGTGGCTCAAGTTTAAGTCTTTTGGGTTTTATTTCCAAGGACCTGAATACTCAATGTGACAATATCACAACTGTTTATGTATATTCATATAGACACATTATGTATATTAAATAGTTTAAACAGCTACATATGTCTTTGGCTTGATGTCCAGGGCCTTTACCTGTGTCCAGTTCTAATGGGTTAGGGTCTTCAGTTGAGATTTGGGTAATGGGTACGGGTCCTATAACCTAGTTTTCGATTTGGGCTCAGGTTCAGGTAATCTCTTTCAGTAATTTGGGGTTGGATGGATCTGAGTATACTATGGACCCAACCTGAACCTCAGCTGTTATCTTCATGATTAAATTGCAACAATTGAGAGTCTAAACAAATTCATATTTATATGATTAATATCGATGGTTGGATTTGGCATACATATTTTTCTCTGAACTTAATTTAAAATTTAAATCTTCTGAACAGAACCAATCATTTATAATTTGATTCAGACCTTGGAAGGATAATTAGTGTTGAACCATTAGTGTAACAATTGATAAATGTGTTGGGTTAGGGCCAACCCGAGTATCTAAACACCCTTTGAGTTTACATTTTGGTTCTTAGAATAGTCTACTTTATATAAAGATGAGCCAAGCTCTTGTTGGGCCTTTTGTTTTTCCTACCTACAACTTAAATTACATATGGCCTTAGTATTTGAAGTGACTGGGTTTGGGACAAATTCTACTGTTGGGCTGCGCTATATGAGTTGATGCGGTTTGAATGCAGGTTATGCAAGTTGGGTCGGGTTGATTGTATCGGGTGTGATTCAAGCTCGTTGAGCTTTTTAAAAACTGGGTCAGGTTGGGGTCGAACCCCAATCGATAGACACGCTTGTCAACCCGACTCATTTGCCACCCCTAGTTCACACCATTCACCTTTCTTAAGCTGTTTCTAAAACATGGACGATTGAAGAGTCTGTCGTCCATCTATCATATGCATTTGTCAGCCACTTGTGAATGGACCTGGGCTGATCATCTACAAGACTACAACCGCAGAATCCGAAAGCCTTCTAGTGGTGGTTTTGCATAAAGGAATGAAAATCCCCCTCAACCTACCAGTACCACCAACTACATGCTTCTGTGAAAGATGATTTCTGAACTGCTAGGTGCCTTATAGATGATTTGGACACTCACTTTTGTCCTTGTTTCCACCTACAAGGGGCAGGTCGGGCTGGGCTCATGCCAAAGTTTGTCCAAACCATTTCTTTTAGTTTACCAGTACCATTAATATTTAGGCCCCCAATCCAGACCACAGGCCTGAAAGTGGTAAGTTAGGCAAAGGGTTTCTAGTCCGTTTATATGCTTTAATATTTCCTAATGCATAAGGACTGCTTCGATCCCAAGATACAAATGAGAAGGAATGCATAAATTGATACCAATCACTTGGATTTCAAGGAATTTTCCAAACCAGGAAAACTTGTATTGGCTTGCATGAATATGTGGTCATACATTATCCACCAATGGCTAGGCCCATTGTGTACATTGCCATAACAACAAGGTTCCCAATTTTGTATTTTTTCAACTAATAATAGCAGAGGCCGTCAATAAGCCAAGTTGGCTCATAAGCTTTCCCGGCTCAACTCATGCTTAGGCTCTTTGGCTCCCCAAGTTTATATAAATCTTACTTTATATAAGCTCACCTAAAAAAATGTTTCATGCTTGAGCAGGACCTTAATCAATTAATCAACTCTGCTTCAGCTCATATGTGTAAAGATTTTATTTTACTTTGTTTAGTTGTAATCATCAATTCATCTTCATCATCCTTGCGCATAATTATATACTTCTGAGGCAAGTCAGAATGCAAGTGGTCAAGATACTAACGAGCTCAACCCAACCTTAATGAATTATATATATAAGAAGCCTGCTCAAATCTAAGGAAAGCTAGCCCAACTCAGCTCATTGATTCTTGAAGGCCAAATTAAACGCAGCCTTTCTATATAAAAAGAAGACAACTTTGTGGAGAGCCACGAAAGGGTGCCTCCATACCGAACAAATCTAAAGAGTCTTCAGTCACAGACCATGACCACCTCTTCTCACCCATTCATGGGATTATTCACAACTTTCTTCCTGCTATCCCTTTCAGCAATGGCTAGCACATTTTACGGCACATTTGTAACAATGAAGGAGACCCACATGGTGTTCTACCTCCATGACCTCTTCATCGGTAAGAACGCGACTACGGTCCCCGTGGCCAAGCGAAGCAAAGAAGCAACTGAAACTGACTTTGGCACCCTTATGGTCATCGATGATGCAGTGACTGAAGGCCCCAAGAAGACCTCTGCTCAGGTCGGGCGATCACAAGGAATCTATGTGAACTCGGTGCTGGATGGATCCAGTACACATCTAACATTTTCAATTATCTTCACCAATTCAAAATACAATGGTACCACTCTAGAGATCCAAGGCGCCGATAGGTACTTGTTGAATCGGAGAGAGGTGTCCATAGTGTCAGGAACAGGCGCATTTCGGTTAGCCAAGGGCTATGCTGTTTTAGAGACAGTCTACTTCAGTAGTTCTTCCAATGGAGTGATCAAGATCAACGTAACCGTTTACCACGACTGATTTTTCATAACAGTGCCATGTATCTTTTGTCACACAGACATTGTTCTTCTACGTACATTATGGCCATCTTCAAATATGATTTCTTGTGTTAATTATGTAATATTGGTCTTCTTAATTAGTGTTTGCTTTTGATTTATGCGGTCAATTTTCAGGAGATCTTCCTTCTACTTTTGCATGAAAAGTTATTCAATCGGATTTCAGTGGCATTTGTAAATGGGCTGAGTGCGGTCAACCCAGTTGTCAAGCCAAATAGTACTTGAAGGGCTAAGCCCACTCGGCTGGGTGTGTTGCCTAGACCCAGTCCGTTGTTCTTGATGAGGTCTATCCAGCTCGTGGGGCCCTCTCAGATGCATGTTTATCAATGGAACGAGGCGGATGGAACAGATTCCTTATGGAAAATCAGTCCTAACGGATTATCCTAGCCCTTGATTTAACAGCCTTAAAATTTAATGACTTCCTATCAATAAATTTATCTCGAGATGAACGGCTAGTGAAGGTTCAATAAGTATAAAATTGGGCATGAGAGTAGAGTATGGGATGACAAAAATATCAAAGGGGCTGCACTGATCAAAGGTGGGCCCAAGCGTGCCCCATAAAGCTGGACTACTCAAGTAGTCCCCTCTTTGGAGAACATTTTCCATTGTACAAGTCAGGCTGGATCATGCTAATAAACGGGCCTTTAGGGAGATATTGGGCCAGTCCCTGCCAATTTAGTTATCGGACCAAACTTCAGGCTAGATGTAGCCAACAAGCCGAAAGGTGGATATGAGAACTAGTTCAAAGGCAGGGCGCACTGTCAGCCCCATATTTCAGGCTCACTTAATTGGAAGACCGGGCCCACTTCCAAACCAAGATTCCAGGTTCAGCGAATGCAAGAACATTATTGTATTGGAGCTATGGTTCCAATTTCCAAGGGCAGAATCTCCTCAGTGAGTCGAGTAAGAAGAGGGCTTTGAGTCGAGTAGGAAGGGTGAGTTTGTGCAAGTTTTTGGCAAACACGGTCGAACTCGGGTAGTGTGCTTCAAGTTGTCAACTCAGCTCAGTTAGGGCGAGTCACAATGAGTTTTTAGACTATATATAATTGGAATTTCTTTGGACATATATAGTATACCTCTAATCCAAGGATCCTTTAATTGAAACTGGAATTATCTGTTTGGTTTGGTGGGTCATGAATGATGACACTGGCATTGGACATTCCAAATCAAATCCCAACTTTAATCTATTATTAAATCATGGAACTACATAGCAGCGACATCTATCTATATTACTAAAGGGATGTATACACTTCCTGGAGGAGGACACCTGGCATGTCTTGGAGATGGACACGTGGCAGCAGCCAACCTAAAATGGTATTCTGCTAATCTCTCATTCTCCATCTAAAATTTCTCCATCTCTTCCTCCCTAAAATCTCTCATTCTCCATGCTAATGCAATCCCTAAAATCTCTCATTCTCCATCTAAAATTTCACTTCCAAGACAACCACACAAAATGGGGAAGAGGAAAATCCCAAATTGTAAAGGATTGAAATATAATCCTTAATTCCATAGAAGAAATCTGTGCTCTCTGTGGGGCCCACTTGGAGCCTACATCACTGTCAAGGTTGGGACCCACTGATCATCCTAACCAATTCAACAGGAACCCACAAATTTTAATGGCTTAAAAAAAAGAAACAAATAGAGTGGTCGATTGTGGGCTCAATTGGTCAGAATGGGTGCAAACCTACATGGACCCATTGTGATTCAGGGGAGATCTCTGTTTTTTTATCCATTTGGATATCATCTACACATCTAGCAAGACATTTCTGTCACACCCTCGTGATTTGATTAAAATTATTTTATCGATCAATTCATGGGTCCCGGCCCGCATTATTTGATTTTATGGACGGTTAGAATAAAGATGGTGGACCCCATTCATCTGGGTCCCACTTAAAAATATTTGGTCAATTTTTTAAGTCTACGACATTTGATCCTTTGATCTTTTTAAATCAATTCATGGGTCCCATCCCGCATAATATGGTTTTTTGGACGGTTAGAATAGAGATGGTGGACCCCATTCATCTGGGGGTTCCACTTAAATAGGTTATGTTTGGTCAATTTGTGAGGTCTATAATTATTTGATCCTTTGATCTTTATCAAGCAATTCATGGGTCCATCCCGCATCATATTGTTTCATGGATGGTTAGAATATAGATGGTGGACCCCATTCATCTTAGGGGTCCCACTTAAATAGGTTAGGTTTGGTCAATTTGAGAGGTCTATGATCATTTGATCTTTATCAATCAATTCATGGGTCCCGGCCCGCATCATTTGATTTTATGGATGGTTAGAATAAAGATGGTGGACCCCATTCATCTGGGTCCCACTTAAAAATATTTGGTTAATTTGTGAGGTCTATGATCATTTGATCATTTGATCTTTCTTAATCAATTCATGGGTCTCATCCCACATAATATGATTTTATGGACGGTTAGAATAGAGATGGTGGACCCCATTCATTTGGGGGGTTCCACTTAAATATGTTAGGTTTGGTCAATTTGTGAGGTCTATGATCATTTGATCCTTTGACCTTTATCAAGCAATTCATGGGTCCCAGCCCGCATTATATGGTTTCATGAATGGTTAGAATATAGATGGTGGACTCCATTCATCTTTGGGGTCCCACTTAAATAAATTAGGTTTGGTCAATTTATGAGGTCTATGATCATTTGATCTTTTTCAATCAATTCATGGGTCCCGGCCCACATCATATGATTTTATGGACGGTTAGAATAGAGATGGTGGACCCCATTCATCTGGGTCTCACTTAAACATATTTGATCAATTTGTTAGGTCTTCAATTATTTGATCCTTTAATCTTTTTAAATAAATTCATGGGTCATATCCTGCATAATATGGTTTTATGGACAGTTATAATAAAGATGGTGGACCCCATTCATCTTGGAGGTCCCACTTAAATAGGTTATGTTGGGTTAATTTGTGAGGTCCATGATCATTTAATCCTTTGATCTTTATCAAGCAATTCATGGGTCAATTCATGGGTCCCAGCCCGCATCAGATTATTTCATGGACAGTTAGAATATAGATGGTGGACCCCATTCATCTTGGGGTTCCCACTTAAAAAGGTTAGGTTTGGTCAATTTGAGAGGTCTATGATCATTTGATCTTTATCAATCAATTCATGGGTCCCGGCCCGCATCATTTGATTTTATGGACGGTTAGAATAAAGATGGCGGACCCCATTCATCTAGGTCCCACTTAAAAATATTTGGTCAATTTGTTAGGTCTACGATCATTTGATCATTTGATCTTTTTAAATCAATTCATGGGTCCCATCCCGCATAATATGATTTTATGGATGGTTAGAATATAGATGGTGGACCCCATTCATCTAGGGTCCCACTTAATTAGGTCAGGTTTGGTCAATTTGAGAGGTCTATGATCATTTGATCTTTATCAATCAATTCATAGGTCCAGGCCCGCATCATTTGATTTTATGGACGGTTAGAATAAAGATGGTGGACCCCATTCATCTGGGTCCCACTTAAAATATATGGTCAATTTGTTAGGTCTACGATCATTTGATTTTTCTTAATCAATTCATGGGTTCCATCCCGCATATTATGGTTTTATGGACGGTTAGAATAGAGATGGTGGACTCCATTCATCTGGGGGGTTCCACTTAAATAGGTTAGGTTTGGTCAATTTGTAAAGTTTATGATCATTTGATCTTTATCAAGCAATTCATGGGCCCCAGCCCGCATCATATGTTTTTATGGACGGTTAGAATATAGATGGCGGACCCCATTCATCTTGGAGGTCCCACTTAAATAGGCTAGGTTTGGTCAATTTGATAGGTCTATGATCATTTGATCTTAATCAATCAATTAATGGGTCCCGACCCGCTTCATTTTATTCTATGGACGATTAGAATAAAGATGGTGGACCTCATTCATCTGGGTCCCACTTAAATATATTAGGTCAATTTGTTAGGTCTACGATCATTTGATCATTTGATCTTTTCAAATCAATTCATGGGTCCCATCCCGCATAATATGGTTTTATGGATGGTTAGAATATAGATGGTGGACCCCATTCATCTTGGGGGTCCTACTTAAATAGGTTAGGTTTGGTCAATTTGAGAGGTCTGTGATCATTTGATCTTTATCAATCAATTAATGGGTCCCAGCCCGCATCATATGATTTTATGGACGGTTAGAATAGAGATGATGGACCCCATTCATCTTGGTCCCACTTAAATATATTATGTCAATTTGTTAGGTCTATGATCATTTGATCTTTCTTAATCAATTCATGCCTCACCTAAAGAATAAAACATTTGGAAAAAATCATAAAGATTAAATTAGCAACAAAAAAAGGACTCACAAGTTTACTAATTAATAAATTTATTAAAAATAATTCATATCAGTCTGTGCATTTGGTGGTTTCGTGGTTATCCACGGAGTTTTGCTAGTTCTACCTTAGAAGGATGTAGTGCCCCAAAGCAGAGAACCTAATGAAGTTCACCTCGTGTAGATTATGCAGGGGTGGCCAGGGCAAAATATACATAAATATATATAAGGAATAATGTATTTTCTAACATATGTTGACATAATTTTTTATATGGGGCCCCTCCAGGAAAGTTTTCTAGGTCTGCCCTTTAGATTCTGTGAACAAATCTAACAGTACTGCGCACGGGGGAAATTGACTTGAAAATTGATTTGAAGTGAATCTAACAAGGTTTAGAACTTCATAGGGTTGAATTTCGGGAAAATGGGTGGCTCCTATTAAGGTTCAATGGGGGCTGTACATAATTAAACTATTGCATCTCTGCAATGTCCACCTAAATCAGGATATAATCTGAGAGAAAATACAGTAATTTTATCATTAAAAAAATATAGTAACTTTGAGGAGTTTGGACCACAAGCTCACACTGGTGATTTTCTAGGAGCGAGGCTTACAAGTCCCAGATTTCACAAACATCTTCTTCTTCTGATTTTGGTTTTTTTTTTAGGCCAAGATTCAGCTCAGCTGCAGCCCATTGCACTCAGTCATGAAATGCACTCTTCGGACAGCATGACCCTGCACTTTTTGACCCTTCAACATGTGTCAAGGGCAGGGCCAAGTCCAACCTCAGCATTATTAGTTAATTCTTACTATTTATGACAAAATAAATTATTTTTAAAACCATTGGTTTAAGGCCTCTAATTAAGCGGTCTGGTTCATCCATGGTATTAATGTTTTTGTCCAATGTTATGCTAATATGAATAAGAAAGTGATTACTTGGCTTAAACATAGAGCTGGGCAGGGAATGGCCCATGCCCTTTCCAGGTATGAGCCTATTATTCAGGCCAGATATGGCACGTACACAAACCAATGTTAGACTCAGGCCTAGAACATTCCCAAAATTTCATGCCCCCTTGTATTAATTAAAACTGTGAGGCCTTTAATTATAGTTACCCAATTTCCAAGGTTTTTTTTTTTTTTTTTTAATAATGGACGTGTCCCGGTCCTTGGGGCAGACTAATCCCCACAGGCTCAGGGAAACTCGGATAAATCCCCTATGGCTCCAGTATGGTAGCAGTTTTCTACTCTCAACCTTCGAAAACAAACCGTAGACCTAGGCCAACTGAGCTCTCCCTCAGTATAATTTCTAAATGCTTAAAACCAGCATGACGTAATCCCAAAGTCCTTAAAAGCACTATAGAAATCCAGCCCGATCTAGTCCATACTCTGGTTTACTTAAATGGTCCAAAACGAAGAAGAAGAAGTGGGCTGTGAAGTAGAACCCCAACAATTTATCAAATGGTCTGAAAAAAAACCATGAACCAAAAGACTTTCCCAAAATGGTCTCAGTCTAGCACAGACCTTGTGCAGCCTTATATATAGAGAGGAAAAAACAAGTGCAATTCAATGTTTTTTAGAGATATTAAAACAAACTGTAGATTTTTTCAGGTTGTCCTTAGTTATTAATGATTTCGAGAATATTAGATGAAGAGGGCCCACTAAGGATTTTGCATGACATGCGTCCAAAATGGGGGTTAGGAAGAAGCAGGTAAGATAAAGGCATGTGCATGCATGAGGATGAGGGTGTGGTCCACGCGATGCTTTTAAGAGGGTTAGTTCAAGTCATACGAGACGGTAGTCACGTGAATGAGACCTACCCATTTGCATTTGTGGGGGTCAAGGAGCCGAGTCAGATTGTGAGATTCTTAGGCTAAACGAGATTAGGCTTAAGCTTGAGCTAAGTCTAGATTCAGACATGATTAAGAATGAGGTCAAGCAAGGTTTTATTTTAGCTCGGCTCATGAGATGATTTTCAAAGTGGACAGTTTTATGCTTCCGTGCTTTGCATTCCATTTGAATCGGTGATTATTAATGTGGAACCCCCTGAATTTAAGGGGAATTCCACTTTTTTTCCTGGATGGTTTGGATGGTTGCTCCTGTGTCTTGCACTCCATTCAGAGTGGTGCATTATCACGGTGGAACTTGCAAGGTGAAATTCAGGGGCTCATGCTTTTTTGGATGGTCTTGATATGAAAATTTTCTTTCTAATAGTTTGCATTATAGACGGTCATAGGAAAACCATTCTACCCCACCCTCCACTACTTCCCTGAAAATGGAAGGTCTTTTCAGCTGGAACCCACAGGCACCGCCTTTCCATATTTAGGAAAGGCCAACCCTTTTCCTAAAAAACACCCAAACTACATAAAAGGCAAAAGATTCCTTATCTTAATTTTTTGTCATTTAGGAAATATGTGGAACATTTTGTGTGTACGTACATTAATAGCTCATGATCAAGTTTAACCATGATCTGTGTTCCAAATAAAAATAATTAATATTTAAAATGACTAGAATTGGAGCTAAACTGCTTCTAAGTAGTGCTTAAGCTGAAGTATTAAACCTCAAGATGAACTCAAGCAAGTTAAGCCAAGTTTGGCTCATAGACTTAATTTCCATCTCACTTTTGCATTGGGAATTATGAATACAGCCGTCCTGGACGAGTCCTGCCAAGTAGTGGTAACTTCAATTAACGTAGTGCGACCGACAACACTCAGTACATCATCCTAAAACAAAATGGTGGAATTTACTGTTAGAAACAAGAATATAGAAAACCTTATTGTTAACCAAGATCCTCCATATCAAATCATCGGGAGATGTAAAGTGGAAACATACTTCGATCCATTATAGAAATTATTCGCAGATTATTGATCTCCCAATCCAATATGGCTACCCACAGAAACCTTCTTTCTGATGATGGGATGTCAGAGAGAATATGAACTTACCATATGAATTGAGGACCATAACCCTAATATATAATAATGAGATTATCATAGGTTTTGCTAATTCCAATTTGTCCCCTCATCAAATTAGAATTAGTATTCTGGTATCTATACATTAATCTCATGACAATTATACCCTTAAGCCTTAAAACTTTAAGTCTTAATTAGATCACTTTAATTTAGACTTAACCCAAAAATAGTATAACACATTTAATGGTTACATATGTGGCCCCACATGATGGAATTTTCCAACATTTACATGCTCTAACACCATGGTTTTTGTTTACCAAAAAAAAAAAACCATGGTTTTGTATCTATGTATTCAGGTTTTCCCTGTTAATGGGATTATCACTTTACTCGATATGTATCACTGCAAGGGTGGAAGTAATAACCCCATTAAACCTTGATTTTTGTAGGAAGAACCCGATCTACATACAAATGAAAACTACATTATGCCACAGGCCTACTTTTGATTCAAAAGGTTTACTTAAATATATTTTTTGGCATGAATCTTGGATAAATTCCTATGTTAAGGGGTAACATACGAATTTATCCAAAATTCATTCAAAAAATATGTTCAAATAACATTACTCCTTTTAATTTGATCATTCCATCTCATCTTATGCTACTGGCTTATGTTTGTAGAGTAATACTAAATGGGTTTCATTTACTAACCAGAATCAGATGCAGAAGTGGACTGGACATTTGGATCCATGGTCATTGTAACAACATTATTAAGCCAACTATAGTGAAAAGTTCTCACTCCTTCCAAAAGAATCAACAACAAAATCATAGTGGGCCATCCAATTACTTAAAGACAGATGTCCTATCAAAATATCTGTATATGTCAGTAGCTACTTGCCATCAGTACGGAGGCAACATTAGTCGGATTTTAACAAAAGACCACCCAGTACAGTGACATAGTTTTTTTCTGACGAGGTTAGGAGCCAGGGAAAAAAACAAAAATCTAGCCGGCAATGGTGGCTTGAAAACCTGACCTGTTTGGAAATTTAAACAGCATAGTGAAGTGAACGAAGGATTAATCTAAGAGATAGGAAAAAACAGAGGGGTTAAATTAGAAAGTATTAATCATATACAAATTATCCATAGTCCAAAATCACTTACCTCATTTTACTAAATGATAAATTTTTTTTTATTTTTTATTAAAAAAAGTAAAAAAAAAAAAGATATCTTCAATTTAGCACTTTTTAATTTAACTTTCCTTCTTTTATTCTCTTTTAATTTGACCATTCTCTTCATTTTGATCTCCAAGTCAATTTCAGAAATAGGTAAAAATCCTAAAAACCATCCAACAGTAGATGGAATAGAATCACGACACTATAATTTATAGAAGGTTTGAGTAAGAGGGGTTGCTCTCAATTGATTAGCAGTCTTTTCGACAACTGTCCTGGTTGGATCCATAGGCATGTTATTACCTTATCATGTGTTTGAGTGATTTTTTTGTATGTGTGGACTCTTTTTTCATGTGTTTGAGCTATTTCATGGATATAAAATATTTAGCGTGCTAAAAAAATTAGATTAAAAAAAAATATATGGACGGTGATTTGAGTGGAGATGAATACATAATATTACCACGACCTCATACTCTAGTGAATAATATATGGACGGTGATTTGAGTGGAGATGAATACATAATATTACCACGACCTCATACTCTAGTGAATGTTGTCCGCGCAAGTAATGCTATTTAATGCTGTGGCAGAGTACCCAAGAACTCTCTCAAGAGATCTGTACATGCACCAAGTAAACCTGTCAGAAACCGCGTACGAAGGAGGAGGTGGAAGCAGTGCGGCAGTGCCTGCCGTGAGAGCAGACACGACCACATGAACCCTACCTGCTCTCCATATGACAGCGCACCTTCATTTGTCTCATCCACCGCACCATCAAGTCCGGATACCGGACCATTAAATTGCTGCTGCACCTGGTGCAGGTGAGACCCTCCCCTCACCATTGAAATCACCAACTCCTTAAACTTGGCGAACTTCGAACAAAAAAAAAAAATCCAAAGAAACTTTATTCAATATTAATTATATCCAGTAAACACAAGAACCTTAGGGCCAGTTTAAGATTTTATTTTTAAAATCAAGGGAAGTAAAGTGAAATAAAAAATATATTGGATCACACACAAATTTTTTTTTAATTATTATTTATAATAAGATTCATTCACTTACTAGAAATGGAATCAAAATAAAATCATATTATTATTTCTTATATATAATCGAGGGTATCTTCCACCCAATTTAAACTCAGACCTTTGAACTTGATCTCGATGGACACTTGATTCTTGACATCAGAGAATTAATCCTTACAAGCACATGCAAACCCTATATCTACCTGCATCGAATAAAATACGGGAGGTGGCTGACGAAGATACGTGTTGAACTCAAGACCTCTCAGCTTCCGACGATGTATGGGACAACAGCTATGGGGAGCTCTTGCCGGATCATATTTGATGCTCGTATTTTAGATATTCACCTTTAATTTTTAATTTTAATTATTCTGTGCATTTAATTTATATGTATTATAATGCAAACAACTTGGACCCGGCCGGTACTAAGCTTAATTATTGACAACGATTTAAGGTAAGAGCAGTTGTATCATTTAGAAAAGTTAAAATGATGATAATACGTTTCTCATTAGACTTTAAATGGTTACAACTGATCCAACCATTCATTTTTATACGTTCATATGATTCAATGATCTGATCATCCGACAACATAAGACTTTGAGCCAAATTACCAGAATTTACTGTTTCTACGTTTCTGTTTACCATGCACATGGCAGTGTGCCCCGCATATGAGTTGTTCACAACTACAACTCAACTGGTCTTTTTTCTGAAAAAAAAAAAAAAAAACACACCTCGACAGGACGAATTTGTTCATTTATCAAATGTTTTTAGAATGCCCAACATCAAACGGCAAGGATACTCTAATCTAAAATGGCCAACATTATCAACTCATATCCCTTACTTTTACAGCCTAAAAAAAACCAAGGACAGATTCCATGTCATCATATTGTCATTGGGTTGATGAGTAAACGATTCCTAGGTCGATGAGTAAAACGATTCCTTCCGGTTGCCAGTCACTTGCCAGCTTATACCCACCACCGTCTCTCCCTTTATAAAATCCCATCTCACTCGCTCCTTTCTGAAGCGCCACATTTCCTCGACATTCACCAGCACAACACTCTCTCCTTCTTTACTGACTCTCTCTCTGTCACTCTACAGAAGGGAGATGGCAAAGCTGTCTGGCACTGTGCTTTTCGTAGTGCTGCTAGTGAGCTTCACATATCTTCAAGCAACAGTCTCTGCTTCTGGTAAGAACAGCTGTATGCCTGTATTGTATGCATTAACACATGCCCATCCATTTCTTTTATATTTCCTTGTCTTGGTTTCTGTTGTTAACTTGGTGGGTTTTGGCTCTGTGGGTTTTGTGTTGAACAGAATTTTGTGACGGCAAGTGCAAGGCAAGGTGCTCTCAAGCTGGACTGAAGGACCGATGCCTCAAGTACTGTGGGATCTGCTGCAAGGAATGCAACTGCGTCCCTTCGGGGACTTATGGTAACAAACATGAGTGCCCATGTTACAGGGACAAGCTCAACAAGAAGCTCAAGCCCAAGTGCCCTTGAAAGTTGAAGTGTGGAACAACTGATCTCCAGCTCATTTATTTCATAGTACTTCCTACAAGTAATTGTGTGTGTGTTTGTGGTTGCCTTGGGTTCAATAATATTGATGTGTACTGTAACATATATATGTTTACAAGAGGAGGTGTTTTGGAAAGATGGGTTGGATGATTTCTTTTGGGGGTAAGAGATTTTGGTATTGCTGTGGAGTTTTCTTAATGATGTTTTGTGAAATCTCTTTTTCATAAGTTCCCATTATTTATTTTACAGGCCCAGTTTCTTACCTTCTGGCCCTCTAACATATAGATTTAGACCGGATCTCAAACCGTCTATGATATTGCTAGAAGTTCTTGTTGACCATATAAAACATAGTTAAAACTTATATATAATAAGATGAAAATGCTATTCCTAAAGCCCTTTGTTTAAAAATATAATATTTCCATTTTTCCAAAATAAGAAAGTACCCTCCCTCCAGGTTCGTTTGTGCAACCCTAATACCCTATTGCTAGAGGGGAAATTGCTTTGATTTTTCGTGCCCTTTTCCGCCATGGTGCGACGACGCATTTTTTTTTTTACGAAAAATAGAAAAAATCAACTAATTACTAATTAGGATGGATTTAATTTCTTATGCGATTGGTAGGAATGCATCATTCCTCTTTGATCATCTCGCTTAATAGCAACCCTATTGTTGAAGGGTTGCTCATCCGTTGCTATTTCGACCAGTTTGAGCAGTACCAGTCCACACTGGAAAAATGCTTGTCAACTCTCCGAGTCAGACTCAGTGACTTGGGTGGTCAAAAATTTTAGGAGTCCAAGTCAGTTGACTCCTAGTCCAAGATATCCAAGAACTGGCCGAGGCATCTTTTGACTAAAACAAATTCGAATATCCCAGCTGAGTGGATAAGTGAAGAGTTTAGCAAAGAGTGAAGCACTTTTGATTCTCCTAATAACTCTGCTACATTCATCAAAGTCACTGCTGAGAGTTACACATTTTGGTTATGCTGTGTTGAAGCGATTTCATTAATTACAGAATCACATAGGCAGTCATATGGACGACTGATTTTAAGAAGATAGGGAGAATAAAAAATCATTTCCTTTTATGGTGGAACCTACTGGTATGTCATTAGAACCTAGTCATTTTATATTTAGAAAAAGAAGCATATTGAGTGTTACCAAATACCAATATCTAGTCAGAGATCAAGAATGGTGGGAAGAAAAACTTTGCTTAGGATGGGGCATGATGAGACTGATTTGGCCCATGCTCAGTCCTACTAAGTCCCAACTCCAATCTGCCTCTAAGACAAGACAGCCCAGCCATAATGGAAAATCTTCAAGAAAAATTAAAATAAACTCATCACAGATCAAATTTACAGAGGCTGAATTAGCAATTTTTCTATTCAGAAAGAAAAATCTTTCGACATTGAAAGTACTTGAGTAAGGCCGAACATGGGAGTTGATGGCCCTGGTCTTTAGCCCAGGCCTGACCCAGTACGATATTGAGTGGAAGTTGGTTTGGACGTAGCTTGTTGGGGGCCCATTGACACCCTAAATACCATCAGTAGACTTGGGATTATGTAGATTCATGCCGGACCTTGATCCTAGGGTTGTACATGGATCGGATTGGTGTGGATTGGGCCAAATCCGTCACCAGACTTTGATCCTAGGGTTGTACATGGATCGGATTGGTGTGGATTGGGCCAAATCCGTCACCAATCCGTTACCTACAGATTGACGGATTTGGAATCCGTCACCAATCATTGGCTCTTAAAATCCGATCCGATCTGATTTGTGGAGGACCGGATCGGATCGGATTAATCCATTCAATCAAATTTTAAAAGAAAAATATCAAACATATTATAAAAGAATTACATTTTGACCCCTTAAATTTTTTTTCTTATTTTAAATTTAGACATCTTAATTTATATTTAAACCCCTTATATTTTTATTTATATTTAATGTCAACGGATTGAATCCGCGGATTGAGGGTGAAATCCACCACCGATCCATTGTTAATGGATTACAAAATTTTCAATCCGTCACCAGTCCGTTTACCTTCGGATCGGATCGGATTTCCGGATCGACGGATTTTTTGTATACCTCTACTTGATCCCTTACCACCACTATTGTGTAAAGCATGAGGGTGCAAATGTGTGTCCTGTAGTTTTCACCCATCAGCTAGCAGTTCCATGGTTAAAAAAAAAAAGACATACACTGTCAGGAAAACAACCCTTTGGCTACTCATCCTTTCTAACTTAGGATAGATCAGAATTGAAAACTAAAATTCACACAGCTAATTCCAATATAAATTGGGACAAGGCTCTGATGACGTTACATATCAGTAGCTTTCTACAGATAAATAAGCTTTGTTTTAATAAAATTAAGTCCTCAATCAGTTTATCAGGATTAGGTGCGAGGAAGGTGGCTCGATATTAAAGCAGGCTCACAACAGACCTTCCCAAGATGAGCCAGTGCAGTCTGTGTTTCAAATTCAATGATGTAACACACATGGCCTTGCTGGTGAATAAGTAAATGACCAATATGGATTTCTATAAAACGTATGCTTCTAGCAGCAATCAGGTGAGGCTCATAACAATTCTTTTTGTGGGGTCTTAAGCATTCTCTACATAATTGTATAACCCATGTCTTTAAGTAATCTGCATTCTCCATTTAAAATTCGAGAAAGGAAGGACATCCATTAGAGGGCTGATGTAGTAAGAACTCTGCTTTGGACCTCTGGGCCTGCACCATGGAGGTCTGTTGGATGACGACACAACTATACAATTATAAGGTCAAAGTTTTAATGGTGTAAGCTTACATTGATCCGGTGGACCCATCAAATGGCAAACATTAGAAATTAGAACCAGAGGTGGACGGATCGATGTTGGGTTAATTAATCAAAGTGATACGCATCGGGTTAGATTAACCGTGAATGCAAGATAAATTACATTGGACATGCACACATAAGGTGAAGATGTAGTTGGGTTAATTAATCAAAGTGATACGTGTCAGGTTAGATTATATCTGATTTAGTAGGGTGATAGGAAAGTTACATTCCTGAAGGGGATATTATTTGATGGCTATTTGTGGATTTTTTTGGGCAAATCCTGCGAGTGAAACAATGAGCCCACTTTTGATATCCATTGCTAAAACATGTAATATTTCTTAATTGACAGGCTGAAGCCCGGCCCAAGAAATCTGATCCCGGGTCGATATCGGCCCGGCACGGCCCGGTTCCTGAACACCCCTACATGTAGGTGGGAACAGAACACAGTCTGTAGTTTGTAAATTGAATCTCTTGTTCTGGATTTTCTGCTTGTGCATCCAAACGACAGCTTCAGAAGCAGTGACCCTTTGGAAGAAAAGGAATATCAAATGGAGATTCCAAAAGTCCAAGAGGTGGTGAAATTGAAAAAACCAATCTCTCTTCTTTCTCTCTCTTGTTTTCTAGGATTCAATTGAGAGATTTTGTTTTCCCAAATTTTTTTGTTTTGTTTTTGTTTTTGTTTTGGGGATTTGTAGATCTTGGAGAAACATGTGCTGACAGTGGTCAAGGCAGTGGAGGACAAGATTGATGATGAGATCTCAGCCCTAGATCGCCTTGATCTCGATGATCTGGAGGTGTTGAGGGAGAGGAGGCTCCAGCAGATGAAGAAAATGGCAGAGAAGAGGAGCCGTTGGATCGCCCTCGGCCATGGAGATTACTCCGAGCTCCTTTCCGAGAAGGATTTCTTCCCAGCTGTCAAGGCCAGCGACCGCGTCGTCTGCCATTTCTACCGTGAGAATTGGCCTTGCAAGGTGCTTTCCCTCCATTGGATTCGATTAGATTGCTTCAATTAGACTTACTTCTATCTGTCTCTCTCTTGTTACTTTTCAGGTTTAGGGTTAGGGTTTATGATTTGGGGAAACAATGTCTTTAAAATTAGTTTAAAAGTAATGTAGTATGCGGTCCCCAATTTTCTCAAAGTCAACTGATCAGATGGTCTTAAGCCCTGTCAGTAATTAAGACTTAAGAGCAAGAAGGTAAATGATCACATTGCTCTAATGTAGTGTCTATAGATCTATATGTTTTTGTGTTATGATGAATAGGATAAGGCTAAGGTGATGATGATGGTAAATGCAAGGTTAGGGATGTAAGTAAGTGTGTAATGAATTATTGCATTATGTTATGCTTAAGCATGGAACTAACTCAATTATCCATCAGGTAACTGCATAATGAGGGTCCTTGTTACTGGATTAGTAAGACAGATGTATATGTGTGCATGCATCTATTAAGAATTATATTCTACACGCATTTGTGTGTTCACAAGCTCGTGAGTGCGCGCGTGTTAATTTTTACATTTTAGTACTACGTAAATTTGTGCATTCATATTTCAGATTTTTCTTGGGACATAATATGTGGATGTGACTTGTGAGTGCATATACGCCAGGACGGCAAGAAACATTCAACAGTCAGTTGGTAACAGTGATTGCAGCAGTGGAGGAGTAGAACATGAAGAGGAAGAGAAGAGAAAGAAGAATGGGAAGAAGATGAAGCAGAATAGGACAATGATGATAGTGGTGATGGATGGAGGGAGAGGGAACTGATTAAGAGGAAAAAAGAATCCAGACCGACCCTGTTACATTCGAGTGTAACATGTTAAGTAGTTAGTTTGCCGCACCTATAATGCCTAGGCATTTTTTGGTGTGTTGGTTAGCGACTTGAGATGGTATCGGAGCCAACACGTCCCGGTTCAAATCTGTGCTAGACAAAAAAAAAGGCCTCATGCTGCATTTTGTGTGTGGGCAGTGCCCGCGCGGGGGGTGGGGGGTGATAAGTAGTTGTTTGTGCAGTTTTCCATCACCAATTGGTTTGGGATTCCTGGCTAGCAACCTTGAGATAACAGTCACTTCTCTTTGATCTTCTCTTATTTTTTAAGGTTTCTTTGAGCTTTCTCAAAAGCCTTTCCCAGAAAAAATTAGCAAGAAAAGAGAGAATTACCTATATATGGCCTCAGGCTTTTAAAATGTTTAAAAAAAGAGAACCAGCTAGAAACCCTAGGTGCATCAGGGCAGTCTAAAAAGTGGGACTTCACTTAGGGCTCAAGCTATCTGCATGACCCTTCTAATGAGCCTTGGCATGCCTAGGTGCCATTGACTACCCTGCTGTACACATGTTTTTGTTATATCCATTCCTATGTTTATTTATTATTACTCTTCTGTCATTTTATTAGTATGTTTCCCTGAGTCATCTGTGAGGTCACATTATTTCATGCAAAGACAATAATTCAGCATTTGTCATTCTATTGAGTTTTTTTATTATTTTAAACGTAAGCATAAAACTCCATTAAAAAGATTTACAATAGGTTGGTATATGTAAGGTTTGTATTCCACCCTCTCTTTGTCCAAGGAATCCACTAGCTCATTTTCACTTCTAAGAATATGATGGAAAACCACATTCCTTGATTTGTATGTTTCTTTTCTCTTTCAATCACCCAGTCAATTGCCTCTGTGGAATCGCTGTCCATGATTAAATGAACCTCCCTGTAGATTCCTAATGCTTCTTAGATTGCCAGAGTTTCTGCTTCACAAGAATTTCTAATCCCTCTCGGAACGGAGTGCCACCAAGATGGATCCATCCTTGTCATGCAACATACCCACTATGCTTCCTGACCCCATGTTCCCCCCTTGATTAATAATACTCCCTATGCCTGCTGAGTGCTGACCCCAGGTTTCCCCTCTGACTACCCCCATGCTTGCTGACCCCAGGTTTCCCCCTTGACACCATCCAATTGAACTTTCAGACATCCAGCTAAGGGACACCATACTTCTTCTTCCTGTTCTTTACACCCTCTGACATACAAGCCTTCTTGCTGCACAAAAGGTTGTCAAGTCTATTGTTACCAGCCTTGGATCCAACACTCACCTTCATAAAATCACAAGCAAACCTCATTCATAGCCTTCTCCTTGCCATTGAATGTCAGTTGTTCCTTTTAACCTACAAAGACTATAATATTGCTGCAAAGGACCAAGGTAAGCTTCCACATTGTTTGTTCCCTCTATTTCTGAATAATAAGGCCTGTTTAGCATGGACAAGTCTGGAAAGGTTATTTTGGCCTCTCATGGGAATTTTTCATTGAGAAAAATCAGCAGAACCCTGTGAATTCATATGGAAGTCAGAGAATCGGTTGAAACCTTGAAGAGTCTGAAACAGAAGTCAAATGCCTTTTACCAGCAATACATGTCTCATTTATCTCAAAATTGGAGGTCTCAGGTTTCCCATCTTGGTTATGTATTTAATGATGAGGCTGTCAATGTAATTGTAATTCTTGCAGCAGTAAACCCATGCATGCAAAGTTTTTGAAGGATTTGAATTAAACCATTGTAGAATCATTGGAGTGGTAGATTACTGTTGTTACTAGAAAAAAAGTAATTCAGTAACCAAGTATTTGTAAAATTGAACCTGTCTCTGAAGTCTGAATTGAGAAATAAGCTAGTTCTGTTCCTTTTTGCAGGTGATGGACAAGCATATGAGTCTCCTGGCAAAGCGGCATATAGAGACGCGTTTTGTGAAAATTCATGCTGAGAAAAGTCCCTTTCTGACCGAGAAGCTTAAGATAGTCGTTCTTCCAACACTTGCACTTATAAAGAATGCTAAAGTTGACGATTATGTGGTACGAATGGAGGGAGTGTGAATGCTATTATTTAGTTTTTACTTGGCATGGTATTTGGATGCATCTCAACCTGTAAACAGTTGGGAGTCTTTACGAAACTGATGGTTATCCGTTCAGTTGGGGTGATTGGTATGAAGCAATATTTATTTTAGATCTATTTTTCTACTTCATATATGTGTGCAGCTGGAATAAACATTATTGCAACCTAAATTTCAAATTTCCTCCACTCCAGCCGAACAGTAGCCATCACTTTGCCAAATACTTTAGAAACATTAGTTTGAACATGTGGAAAATAGCCCTTGGGTTTCTTTTCTTTTATTACTATATCGACAGTTACCTGTTTGACACATTCCAGGTCGGATTTGATCAACTTGGTGGGACGGATGAGTTCAGCACAGAAGAGTTGGAAGAGAGGCTGGCCAAATCTCAAGTTATTATTTTCGAGGGTGAATCATCAATAAATCAATCAAGGTCCAATGCATCAACCAGAAGAAGTGTCCGGCAAAGTGCTGATACAAACTCATCAGATTCAGAGTAAAAAATCAATCTCATTGAGAGGGTGTGGGTTGGGTGGGGAAGTTTCTTCATATCTAATATTGAGAGTGCAACTCCTGCGGTTAGTAACATGGCTTTTGATTGAGATGTATTATCTTTTATACTATCACCTTTGTCTGTGTGCTTATAATTTCCTGTAATACTGTGACTTTGCTATGAAGATCATCATACTGCTATCGTTGTTAATTCACGCATGTGCATTTTGTCATGATGAATGGCGGGAAAATTAAACACAAGAAGGTGCTGGATTATCAATGGCTCTGACCATTGATTATGTCTGTCTTGTATAAACCACCAGCTGCAAATTTATGTGTCAGGTGACCCTTGTAGTCCGATGGATGATCCTTTTCTTCTTCAATTGTTTGCAGTCATTTGTCAAAACATACGTTTATTCGGTTACACTGATCAATTGGATTACAATAGGCCAATTCAATGCATCAGCTGGACATAGCCGTTTGTAAACCAGATCGGATCAGCTAACTGAACTGAGTCACTCAAAATTTGGCAACTCGTTCAAATTTATAGGTTCTTAGATTGAGAAGGCTAAATTTGGTGCCTGTCAGACTGAATCTAACAGCTAGGATTTGAGCATCATTATTGGATAGGCCCACATAGGTTGCCTCCAAGACTGATTGCATAATTTGGATATGCAGCCCCTCGTGGTTCTATCATTAAGCAGGTCAGTCCACTGTGGTTTAATTAGTATTGCAAATCCTTCAAGAGGATGAATCAAATGGTATTGTAAATAGTATCACAAATTGTAGGACGTTTTTTCTCATAAAAATTAAAAATAATGATTAAAGAGTTAAAAAAGAAAAGGTAGTTATTCATAATCCATTAGTTTTTCCATCCATAGTAGATAAATACAGTGACAAATGACAAATAAGACGGCTACAATTTTATGAAGAACATCATTTACATATATTAATAGAAGAAACCTCCACCGAGGATTGGTGCTTGCTTGTTCCAATTGGGCTCACCTTATAATATAAACTATCCAAGTTGACCATAAAATGGGGAACCCCCCTTGATAGTTATTGATTTCAGGTTTGATGTCCATCCGAATGGACTAGACCGTTTGTATTTATTTTGGACGATGAAAACTTGTTAGACATTGATCAATTGGTTATGATGGTGATTCAAGCCTCCATCACCATATGATGATTTAAAAAAGTTAATATCAATGTTAGTAAGAAAATAAATAAGTTGCAATGTTTTTTTACTTATATAAAAAAATGAAAATAAAATATAGAAGGAAAAATCACGAAAAATAAAAGATGGTACAGGATAAAAACCCATTCATAAATTTGAATGCTTTACTCACATGTTCTCTCACTCCTCCTGTCCTATCGCTTAAGCTGTCAAAAAATTATAACAGTCCTTTAAGGGGTTTTGTTAGGCAATAAGTTGCATTTTAAGAATAGAAATCCTAACCAAGAGAAAAAAAAAGAAGGGGTGGAAAAAAAAAAGCTAAAGATTTCTAACATTAACCCCTTGCCTATTTTTACTTAGCAGAATCACTTTAATCATAAGTGCATCAATTTAGAGAGAGAGGGGTGGACTTGGTCTATCATGACTGAGCCACATGATAACATCATTACATCACGGGACCTACCATGATGTAGTGCTGAACCACAAGATAGGTCGGCTTCACCTTTGTTACACAGCTTCTAATACTCTCTCTCTCTCATATGTAAACAAAACTTCTAATACTAATATGCCTTTCCTAGCACCAAGTTGAAATCTCTCTGTTTCAAAATCTGGACCGCAGATGATGAGACAGTGGAATAGACAATTTGGTTCAACTCAAATCAATAGACTGGTTAAACCATACTCACCCATGAAAAAAAAATAATAATAAAGAATTCCAAAAAATAAAATAGCCGTACAAATACCGATCCCCCGCATGTGCGTGGTGGCCAACACCACTTCTCAACCACGAGTGTGTACTGTGTTGGCCAATACTGTATTCTTTGTAGACAAGGTACTGGTACTAGTTCTCGTCAAACCTAGCTTAAGTCATTTTTGGTCAAAACCATTCGACTTGAGTTCAGAAACCTAATAAACTTAGTGTCAACTGCGAATGTTAGAGATATCAATTAATTACGATAAATGTAACCTTGTCATCAAGAAAAAACTTTATAGGTCAAAAAATTGAGTTCCATGGAAGGCCCAAATCCAAGCCTTCAGGACATGTTTGTGTAGAGGCAACTTTCATGGAAAGCTGAAATTGCCACATCAACAAATTCTATGATTTTTAAATACCTCGAAAAAGATTTTATGAGGAAGTTAGATATTCATGTTTGGTGCAAAAAGTTTTTCCTCGATGAATTGGTGCTAATGTTGTTTGGTGCGGCTGTGGATTTCTTTAGTGAAAATTACTGGGTGTGTGAGTCCGTATGTGTGTGGGGTGGGGTTGTGAGGGGAGGAGGAAGAAAGAGGGTGGCTTGGTGGAGTGGGGGTGGGAGTGAGGAAATGGGGAGTCGGTTTTCCGTGGAAATGGACTTCCTATACCCCCCATAGGAAGTCTATTTCCATGAGTAGGAAGGAACTGATGTGGCGAAAAAGCAGTTTCGCAGAAAACTGCTGCGACAAACACATGAAAAAGGAGTTTTACGCAGAAAACTACCTCATTTTATGCGGAAATGAGTTACACAAAAGTGCCCTTAGAGAAATTCCAATGTGGGTTTTAGCATCCTGACCTGAGCCCCAAACCATGTGAGCCTAATATAAGGTTTCCAGATTTCATGGATGGGGCAGGAGGGTCTTGTGAGTAATGAGACTGAATCAGATTTCTGATGGTTCGCTCGCATAAGGTGTGGATTTGTTGCTCCCCACATATTGTGTTCGACACCTACCGCAGACTTACCTGGCCGGTGCATGTACCGAATAGACCTGTCGCATAAAATAGCACAGGGATACCCTCATTAGCATCCAATAATTATAATAATAAGAGGTTTTTACTGAAAAATACCCAGTATTCGTCCATTGCACCTGGTAGTGCCTCGAAAAATTTTCACTACGGGAGCATTCCTCCCGCCATTTTTCCTTTTTTTTTTCTTAGTATTTTGGAGAGTGGCGATAGCATCGTTTGAAGATGAAATTAAGTGACGCTATCGTCACTCGTCACTTACAGGTTTTCGCAGAACAGAAGGAAGAGGAAAGAAAGGAAGATGATACTGAGCTTGATTGATGTGAGAGCTTCAATCTCTGCTTGGGTTTCTGGGGTGCGCTGGGATGAGCAGAAAAAGAGTGGGAGGAGGAGGAAGAAGATGAAGAAGAATCAAGACATGACCATTGAGGGATTAGCTTGAATGTATGCTCTCTAATCTCTCTCTCTCTTCTCTTCTGTTGGAGATGGAGATGTAGATGGATATGGGGTTTTTCTGATGTTGTTATTGTTGTTCTTTTTCCCTCTCTCAAGAGGCCTTTGAAAAAAGAAGTGTACTTTTGTTGTTGGAAGCTTGATTTTTCAAAGTAAAAAGTGATGCCTATTCTACGGGAAAGATGATGATAGTCCATAGGGTGGGTCATTGTTGTGGACTTACATATCAGTTTTGTTTACCTGCCCACACAACTCCATCACCGTCTTCTTCCCATCATCATCTCCACCAAACCAAACAGCCCCTTCTCTCTCCCATCTATCTATCATCGGTTTTGATTCACTGTTCTCCATCATCAGATCCATCTCTCTTTGGGCAACCCATCTTCTAACCCACCTCATCATCTTCAATCCAACATCTTCCCATCTTACCCGAGCCTCAATAGCCCTCTTGTACTTCTCCCTTTTTTATTAATGAAAAGTTATCATTCAAGAAAATAAACAAATAAATATTATCTTATTAAGATGTTTTTACTGGAAAAATTCCTGGGTAGAGGAAGGAAGAGGAGAGAAAGGAAGGGGAAAGGAAGAATGGGAAAAGGAAAGGGATTGGGGGTGTAAAAAAAGATGGCGTCATTAATTTTCAACACTGAGCGACGCTAGCGTCACTCGTTTCATATTGAAAAAAAAAAAAAAAAAAACAAACGGGGTCTAACAAACCCTGTTTGTGTAGTGCTATTTCCGAGACACTATCAAGTGCAACATCCCTATACCGGAAATTTTTCGGTAAAGTCATCTAATAATAATAATAATCACATTTTAGCCAAACATGTGTACAACCATCATTCTCCGAGGGGTATAGCTCAATTGACCTAGGACCATTGTTTTAGCCAAACATGTGTACAACCATCATTCTCCGAGGGGCAGCTCAGTTAACCTATGACCACTGTTTGCTCTTGGAGCTTAGGGTTCAAAACTGCACTGCCACATTGGAGCCACTAGAGATTTACCCGGCTTTCTCTAGGCCCGTAGGGATTAGTTTGGCCCACTGGGCTCGGAAACCTTCCGTTGTGTAAAAAAAAAGAAGAAGTTATACAACCATCATTGCATTCAAGGAATTTCAAAGGCCTTGATTGACTCATCCATAATTCATGTGCCAACAGAGGTAAAAATTTCACATCTATTGTGCCCCTTCACATATTCCGCTACATACTGCAAGAATTAGCATGCAACCATTTGTGACCCGCAAGAAAAAAGATTCACAATAAGTGGATCTTGCTGCATTCCTCTTGCTAGGTGTTGCAACACATTCATAGTAGTACAATTAATATTCAATTAGCAATCACCATTAATTTATATTAAGACAATGAGTCAAGATCGGTGTGGATTTGCCTACCCCAATTTAAGAGCCCATGAAAACTTTTTCCTATGAACATTAAAATATGAACTCCGCTCTTATGGCATAATTAAACAAATCCATGCAACTTAAAGTTGTGCTACTTGTTTTACATGAGAAGTAGAAACAACCAGATATTGAACAATAAAAAAACATAATTTTTATCCTCATGCAATGCACAAGTTTATGGAATTTAATAAACTACAAGTATACAAAATCTACATCTCCATTAAATGCAACCTAAATGACAAACTTAAACAAAGAAAAAGAAAAAAGTTAACACTTTTATTAACATGAAATTAAACAATCATGAATAGGCAAAGATGCTACTAATGATGTGGGTCTCGATGAGATGTGAGATGCTCTCTTCAGTGACTTATCTCCTAGCAGTGTATGCACCACACCTCTTATGACTCCAGTAGATAACTTGGGAAAAATCATCAAGCAAGAATAACTTAAAATTACCAATTTTAACTAGACTCAAATTTTTCTCCCATCTGAAAACACAAATTCCATTTGAGAAATCCTCACAACCAAACCATCATCAATAGTTATCTAACAATGCTAACCCTCCATCAAAGAGATCCATCATAAGCAAAAACCGAAGCATATACTTTAAAATTGCCAAGTGTTGTATATGAAAAATCAGATGCACTCCTTTCTAAAATTCAGTCATCCACATTGATATCATAAAATGAAATAGTTATGTGAGATTTCATGAATTTCTCAAGAACAAATGTGTCGTTAGACACTGTATATGGTTTCTGGTGGACATTAAATATACCATAAACAAACAAGTAGCAATGCTCCTAGGATAAGAATTCAGCATTATTTGGTGAAAGCAATGAAACACACATAAAATCCCACTCGAGAAAAACATTTGAGATGTAGTTCTCCAACTGCAGTTGGAGAAATTCACATTACTCCCTCTCAATTAAAGAGAGGAGAAAAAAAGACCACAAAAGAGCATGATCCATTTATTGAAGAATGAGATCATGTGAAGAACAACTCACCCAAGGGCGGGACCCAGGAAATTCAACTTGGGGGGGCTATATGTAAAAAAATATTGGAAGATGGGGCAAATGTAAAATAAAATCACAATAATAATTCTCAAAATCTGCATTTTTTTTTTAATATTTTAAACATTTTCAGGGGTATGGAGGGGTCTTCAGCCCCCTCAACCCTGTACCTGGGTTCGCTCCTGAACTCACCTAATGGTAATCATTTCCTTTCAAAGGGGTGATTATTCAATACCCCATTGTGGATCTTCACCTTTAATCTTCCTTTTTACCACCCATGATACAAAAGCATTGTCTAGAAATCCAAGAAATTACCCCCAAAAACTTGCTAACTTCTATTCTTATACAACCAAAACCTATAAACCTTACTTCAGGTTTCACAGTATTATAAACTCCATACTCTATAGTCTATACTCCATAATCCATACAAGTGTTGGATCCTCAGCTTCACACTTGAAATACATGCTACACAGCTTAGGCCAACCATAGCAGTCAGTAATCATTGAAAAATGCTCAATGACATTCCAACAGAGATTGCTAACATACATGTGAATCATCCCATGACATGAAAAACAAAGCATAAAACAGCATATAGACCATAATCAATGAAGCTACCTGAATAAGAACACTAGAATTAAGCTAGGTATTAAAAGCCCATTGAGAATATGTCATGCATTACATGCTTTCACAGTTTCAGTTCATCACCAGAAGCCCAAGCAAAGTACCTGTCTTTCCCACATAAATTTTCCTCAATTTGATTTTTTTGTTCATTTATGGCATGTTTGTGTACACTAATTCAAGCACTTTTTCATGAGGATAAAAATGATAAATAGCAACTAATTTTTTGCCCGCAGTGGAGGTTACACAAATGTGCCCTTAAAATCATAAGGGCACTTGGGCTGAAGTATACATGGTGGTAACAAAACAAATAAGCAATCTTGATTAATCTGACAAAATGATTAACAAAACAACATTAAAATGACTAAAAATAAATTAGTACCTGTGGCGTGAAGGAACGAATGTATCAGAAAAAACAGTGAATAAATATCTGCAGCGAAAACAAAATATCACCTCTTTACAACCCCACCTCAAAAGTCTCTTGTGAGGGGTTCAACAAGCATTAGATTTGTACTGCTAATATAGTCACAACACCTTGCTATCAACAACAATAAAAAAGGGTCTAATCTAACAACATAGTTAACCCATATGGGCTATTCTCTACATCCTAACAACATGATCTGTCTACCTGCTTTCATGGCTATTCTCTACATTCTAACAACATAATCGGTCTACCTGTTTTAACTGCCCTCATAAGAAAAGCGTGGCCTTCTTAGAAATTGGATGTGAGTTTCTTTTTACATGTTTACACTTGCCACTTCTTCCGCTGGATCCAACCTACAACCTTTTTCCCATATGGATGGCTGCTACAACCCTTTTCCCAAATGGATGGTTGATCAAGGCTGCCGACTCCCTCTCCACAAGATTAACTATAGCTGAACGAATAGGACCCTGCACTTGCAGTAAAAAGGAGACCATCGTCAAGGGACTAATAAAACAAGAAACCAATGTAAAAAAAGCATATCACAACAACATGTGTATTGTAGACTAAAAACTTGGGGCCTTTAGGCAGACAAGAGCCATTCCACTTTATCTATCAGAAACACCGAGTGGGTCATAAGAGCCAACTAGATAACATAATTATAGCAAAAATTTATCAGATGATCTAACCTTGGAAAACTTCAAAGCCTTTTGCATAACATAGTTTCCATATGGATCTTGCATAATGTCCAAAGCTTTTGGGTCATTAATCAGCTCTCTGACAATCCTTGCGCGTTGCTCTTCTTCTGATTCCTTCAAGCATTTCTCCACCACATTGCTGCTACACTTCTGAATGGAAAGACTTGCATAGCTCCCTTCAAGCTGCCTCAGTATACTAGCTGTGACATGTGGTATCTTCAAATCCAGCACAAACTGCATGACGTAGTTGCTGAAACCATGGTGCATGTGTCAAGTGTTGGGAGTGTAGAGTTCATCCATTGACAAAAATATAACTAAAACAACAAATGAGAGACCAGAAGCATATTGTGGTATGGTTAAGAAGATTAACTTACCCATATGTATCTTCTGATAGAGTCATAGCATTTGCTATTATTTCATCCAGTAGGTGTTCTTTCTGCTCCCCCTCAGAGAAATCTAAACATTTCTGCACTATGCACTATGCACTATGCAGCATCCAGTCTGATGCCTTGCAGCAGCAACACAGTGATTTGCTATTTCATCTGCAAGACACTGCAAATAATATTCAATTGTCAGTGGTGGTGGTGGTGACGACGATGGAAATAGGCCAAAAAAAGGAAAAAAAACATGATGAGGACGATGGAAATAGGCCAAAAAGGAAAAAAAATTCTATTGTCAGCAAACTAAAGGTGGTGTCACTTCCGTCAAAGAAACAATACTTCTATTGCACTACTGTTGTCACCATCAGTCCCATCGTACTGGTTCAATCTTCTTAATATGGTCTATTATTTGGCAGTGGTGAAGGTTGGGCTTTTATTGGGTACGTTTGTAATACTAGAGATGGAGTTTGCAAAAGTACTAGTTATATGATCATAATTGGATTTTTCACATTGCAAGGAGTGGAAGATCTAGGTGAATTTATTGGCTTCTTTTGCCATCTCTTGAGGAATCTCTTCCCTTTCTACCATGTCATGTTTGATTCGAATCTTATTGTGGTACAGGTTATAAACTGAGGTTTGACAATTGATGATCCGTTACCCTGATCATTTAACTGTGATAGGCTTTAACCTACAACTAAACAATTTTCAGAACTGTTTATTGCTTGGATCGGAATACTATATCAAGCTAGCTAATTTGGTCTTGGTAGGCCAAGTTGCTGAGAGAGCTATCAAAACAGGTTCAGAGACTTGGAGGCTATAGAGAAAAGATCTAAAACTAATTCGAAACTCATGACTGATGGTAGATAACAGTTGGATCAATGTTAAATTGGAAAATTACCAAGAACCAATTCATCCAAGTGATCATAAGTGGGTCATCTTGCACATAAGAAAAATGGGGTATTTTTCAGAAGTAAAAATCTGGAAAATGGGTAATCGTATGTCTAATAATAGGATTCTATGCAGTCTTGCATTAGAAACATTCAAATCCAAATATTTGTAAACAAGTAACACTTTGAATATGAATATTATGATTATTTCCATGCAATTTTGCATGTTTTGGATTTTGGTTAACACTCCAACCCACTAGTATCAAAAGAATTTTTGATCAATGAGGTGCATTTACAAAGGTTGATGCTGTCAAAGGAGCCAAATCAGATCATTTGTGAACTCAAATTTAAAATCCTCAATCAAAAGGAAAAAATACTGCATAATTACAAGGACAAACACCAGATTGGTTACCCAAAGGACGATCAATCAATCCAAAGAGTAGAAATCTTCAGGCCTTTGGGAAGTAACTCAAAACCAATTGGAGAAGAGATTTTAAAAAAATGAATAGAAAGCAATTTTATTGGAGAAAAATATCATAAACAAGCCTAGGGTAGGGCGTCCAACCATAATCCATAAATATGATTTTTTACAACTTCAAATCAAATCCTAAATCTAAAACAATCTCAGCCACTCATAAAAGTTCTAAATAACACAAAGCAATTTTATTGAAGAAAAACATCATAAACAAACCTAGGGTTGCGTGGTGTTGGCACTTTGTTTCACATGCATGCCAGGAATCGATCCCTGGGTCTTCAAGTTAAAAGTGTCCCTCCTGCCCAGTCGCCCAATATAGCCAAAAGAAAAAAAGAAAAAAAACCCAATGTGTTGGGTGTCCATCCATAATCCATATATATATATATATATATATATATGATTTTCTACAGCTTCAAATCAAACCCTAAATCTATAACAATCTCAGCCACTCATAAAAGTTCTAAATAAATAAGAAAAAAGCCCAAAATGAAAAACCTCATACAAGTCCAACTATTAAAGAAGAAAGACATAAATAATTAATTAAGAAACATCTTGAACTTGGATGTCTTTTTTTATAAGCTTTATATATGGCTCAACTTGCTTTCTTATTTGAAGCATGCCACTTATAGTGGTAGATCTTTCCTATTTTAAACCCTTCTACATTGGTCCTTATCCGATCATAATAATCAAGATCGAATAGAAAAGAGTTTATACTAGAACTACTTATTTCTTAACACAATTGTTGTCTACAATAACATTGTGGGCCCCTAATGGACCTAATGGACTGGCCACATAATTAAACTGGTGGAGACCAGCTTGAGCCTGGTTTGGCACAGATTCAAGAGGATTTGGGCCTGCTTCAAGTGGGCCTAATATGGGCTGCTTAGCACCATTGGATCCTTGTGGGTTTGATTGTCCAATCAGACCCAATTAGGGACTCATTTGGATTCCTATAAAATTCAGCATATTTTAGCTTTAAATTTATGGCTCGTCTTAAGTCCAACTTAACCATCCATTTAAGACAGTTTTCTTAGATCGGCTATGATTAAGATGGATGGCCATTTGAACCAAGGGCCTGATCAATTATATGATCCATTAAATTCAAGCCGTTGTTTAGATCCATGGTCATGATTCACAAGTTGTTTTGTATTTTGACCACCCAAAGTCTCCTACTTGTTTTCTTGGTCAAAGTCATGCCTCATATATCATGGGAAGTTCACCTAAATATTCTAAATGCAATTCTCACATGACAATGACTAGAGGGAAGAGGTGAAAGACAAAACATGATTATTGATTTTAGAAGTTATAGGGGAACCAAAAGAACATGTTTATCAAATGCAGTGATTTTGTAAAGTTGGAAAAGAACTTTGTTGAAAACCTTGCGAAAAGTGACCAAGAATAAACCTCTAGTGCATTTACAATTCTAATAACATAGTATTGAATCGATGACGTTTCAGGAAAAAAAAAACTGTTTAATAACAATTAATCAAAACTCAGTTTAGTTAGTATGAAATTATGAAAGAATATATGGTTATCCACTAGCACCGATAACAAATCTATATTCAAGCCAGAAATCTTTCAGAAACAATAACCAAACTAAAGAATTATGTTTCTTAGATGCAGACAATGCAAGTGGAATGACTAATCAACTTACATGCAAAATTTACATCCTAAGTCATATGCAACCATGACGAATGTGTAGTCTTGCATCAAAGATAAGAGTTTCAATAGGAAAATTATGAGAAGAGAAACCTCAGAAGTGCAGTATTCTTACCTTAGTATATTCATTAGAGAAAGACACCAAGCAATGTTCCACAACATGATGGCCTTGAGTGTCGTTTACTAAAGTGATGGTTCCAGGCCTCAGAGCCGATATCACTAAGGCAACTTGTTGTGGGGTGGTAAGATGTTCTAACAACTTCTGCACTGTGCGGCTTCTGCAAAGTAAGAAGGGAGATACATAAATATATATATATATATATATATATATTCCTCTCATTATCAAATCACAACTGGTACAGTTGGCTAACCAATGAGCCAGGACGTAATTTTAGAGCAAATTGTTTTAAAAAAATACCAAACAAACAAAAAAGGTCATCACTCGGTGTGGTCCCGCCGAAGCAGTGTCAAACAGACCTAACCTTTGGCAATTTTGCACAAAGTGGCTACTCAGGTCACCAACCTGCGTTATCACGCATGACACCCGAGGCTTTTACCATTGCACCAAAGCAATTACCCTTCTCTTTTGCCATAATATGGTACCTAATAATAATTTAAGATTTTTTTTATCAAGGAAATAAATGGAGTCAGTAAAATAAAAGATGGTTATAATCCTGGAACATGGATGTTGGAAGTGACAACCATTTCACAAGAAGAGATTATGGGTGTTAAGTTTGTCTATATATACAAGAATTCAAATCTTTATCAGTAAGTCTCCATACACAGAATTTGATGCATATTTTTTCCTTTTTCCTTTTACTTTAGAGCTGTTTATTTACAAATGTAGTCCTTAATGATTTATGATCTTGTTGTAGGAGAAACAAAGCCCTGATTTAAGAACTAAGTTCACCTCCTCCTGGGTCGAAAGATTCTTTACTTTCCAACTCAGTTCTTGCAGTCGTTCCTCACACAATGTGTGGCTTGCCTATGGAAACAACACATATCATACTGGCGCAATCCACAATATAATGACGTGCGATTTTTCTTCACAGCCTTCGTAGCTTTGATGATTGGAACAATATTTTGGAATCTTGGCTCCAAAACGTAGGCTATATCATGGTCAGTTTGCAGCTATATTTCTCACGTCTTTATTTAATAGTGGGTCTAAACCTAGTTCATCAGAAAAATAAAATTTTCATGGGTCAGTGATCACAGGATCTGTTCAATGCAATGGGCTCCATGTATGCTGCAATACTTTTTCATCGGAATACGAAATGCCTTATTTGTGCAACCAGTTGTAGCCGTTGAGCGAAAAGTCTTCTACAAGGAAAGGGCTGCTGGGATGTATTCAGCTTTACGATATGCTTTTGCACAGGTAAACTCATTCTTAAGATCCCATAAATGTCTTTACTTGACTCCTATATATATCTTTCTTTATCACTCATGAAACTAACCACGTTATTGAATTTTCTCTCTCCATCACGCCTCTCCTTAATTCATTCAGGTTGCAATCGAGATTCCATATGGTTTTGTTCAAACTGTAATATATGGTGTCCTAGTTTATGCCATGCTCGCCATCGAATGGACAGCTCCAAAGTTCTTATGGTACCTGTTTTTAATGTTGTTCACATTGTTGTACTTCACATACTATGAGTTGATGGCTGTTGGCTTGACCCCCAATCAAAAACATCAGCACGATAGTCTCATCTGCATTTTATCCTATTTCATGGACCTTGTATGGACTGGTTGGTTCACAGTTTGGAGACATATAGGCTATGATGCCCGGATTCGGACACGGGTACGGATATGGGACACGGGAACAAGCGTCCAATACGTCAACTTCAAAATTTTAGGATACGGATACGGGTACGGCATTTTTAGAAATATATAATTGGGAGTTTATTTTGCTTCTATTTTTTTTTATTATAGTTGGGCTGAGCTTCGCTCGATCTGAAGCCCACAAGATGGGCCCTGCCTCACTTGAAATTGGAGTGGGGAATACATGGGCCTTGGCTCACTTTTAAATAAGAGTGGGAGACACGGTTTTAAACGGTAGTGGACGACACACTTGAACAGACCCACGTGACAAAGAGAGATGAGGGGAAAAATGAAAAAAAGCATTCGTCTTCTTTCTCTCTGCCCTAATGATAAGAGAGATGAGGGGAGAGAGAAGACAGCAGGCGACGATGATGGTGGAGGCAACGATGATGTTGTGGCGACGTCGGTGCAGGTACTCCCTTTTTTTTCCTCCCCTGTTCCTCTTCTCTTCTCTCTCTTTTTTTTTCTCTTCTTTGTGTCTGGGTGATGGAGGCGAAGGGGAAGGGGTTCGGCAGAGACGGGGGTGGGGGGGGTGGGGTCAGGAAGATGGATTTCCGCTATTTTCGATTTTTTTTATATAAAATACAACATAGTCGTATCCCTATTTTTTTGCACCGTATTCCCACCGTATCTTGCGGTATCACGTACCTGTATCCGTATCGTACCGTGTCTGCACGGGTACCATGGGTGAGTTGCCGTATCTGGGTATCATAGCATACAGGAGCCAATGGAGAGTGGTGAAAAAGTTGCAGACTTTGTGAGGAGATATTTTGGTTTCCAGCATGACTTCTTAGGAGTGGTATCTGTGGCAATCGTTGGGTTCGCTGTGCTCTTTGCATTTGTTTTCACATTTTCAATTAAAAAATGCTAAGCTTCCAAAGAAGATGAGAACATGTTTTCATGAGCCAAAGCAAAGCTTATTGTTGTTAAAATTAGAGAATCTGCTACAAATCAACATTTCTTGGTGCAAAGTCTAGTTGTGTTCAATTGCCTTTCAGTGGAAGAGCATGGGGCTGTAGTAGAAAATGTAGATTAATAGTCGATATTTAAATTTTCATTTAAGATAATAAGAATACATGTAGGAAAAATTTCCAAATCGGTGGGTCCATGTGTAGCCGTATCCAAAATAACAAAAATGCATCTAATGTTTCATATAGGTGGCTCCCATGTATAATTCCAATCAAAACATCAAAAATAATACAATGACCCAAATGGGAAGGGGAAGGTCTGATGTATAGGCCCATCCAAAACATAGAAAATGAATACAATGACCCAAATGGGTCGGTCCCATTATATGTAATCTCGTCCAAAATACATCTAATTGTCAAAGTCTAAATAAAATAGTGGTTCCCATATGTACATTTATTTTAAACAAATTTCTAATCAGTCTTTATCATCATAGGCAGAATAGATGAGTATCCAACCATTAATTTCTAAGGTTTATGCTTTCAAGGGCCCCACAATGGAAGCACATTTGTGCTCGATTTAAGAGAAGATTCTAGAGGGAGATTTTAGAAGAAAAAAAATTAGAAAAAGCTTAGGAAACCCTGTGAGAATGAGCTGTACTCAAGATTGAAAGTAGGATATGTTGATGAGGAATCTAAATTGTGAAGGAGACTTATATATTGTGCATGACTCTTCTTATTTGAAAAGATAAGATTATAATAAAGTCAGGATTGGAAGATAAATTGAGCAATCTAATGCAAAATTGAACCTCAAACTTCAAATCAATTGCACTATATATGTTCATATATTATAATGGGGTCTCATCATTTTGTTTAAAATCAGGTTTTCAAAATTTTGATGGCCTTGATCTCACCATTGATGTTCATCATCATTGAATCTTACCATGAGTTTAATGTATGGAGTCCGAATATAAGAATCATGAAAATTCAATTTGTTCAATGTAGGTGACGTTAAGTTACATAGGGTCAATTGAATGATAGTAGAGATCGATTTATGCAAAAATCTAACCAATAAAGCTATAACCTTTTTAATTTGAGTAGAGATTAGGGCATGAGATCGGTTTGATTGGGGATGATGATCGAAGGTGGGTTCCACTATCCGAAGGCTATTTGTTAGGGGTGCATAAAAAATCCGTCGATCTGGAAATCCGATCCGATTCGAAGGTAATCGGATTGGTGATGGAATGAAGATTTTGTAATCCATTAGCAATGGATCGGTGGAGGATTTCACCCTCAATCCGCGGATTTAATCCGATCTGATCCGTTGACATTAAATATAAATAAAAAACTATAAGGGGTCTAAATTTAAAATAAGAAAAAAAAATAAGGGGTTAAAATGTAATTTTTTTACAACATGTGGCTACCAATCAACTGGGCTACTACTCGTAGTTGAAAAAATGGTCGGACTTTTGATAACAAATATCCTACTTTCAATGAGTTCTAAATTTTGCATGAGGACTTTAATTGAAAATAGTTGATCCGACGTTTGAAATCTTTTACATAGAACTTAATGACCTTTTAATATAATCAATTTGATGAAGTTCTTTTTTTTTTTTTTAATATAATTAGCCCATGGATTGGACTGGGCTTAGTCATCCTTTGTTAATGCATCCAAATTTTTTCTTTAATTGCTATATTTTCATGAACAAATTATATTTCATTAATAAAAGTATCCCTAATTACAGGGGAGTGAATAAGGTAAAACGAAATAACTGATCTTATATGTATTAGTTTCTAATTCTAATTTAAAATTGATTTTTTTAGAAGCCAAACTCATTTCCCATCTCTTTAACAGCATTTCCTCTAATCTTGACAAGACCTTTGCAACCCCCTTCACTAGGTAATTTGCATGCATCCAAATGGACTTTCTTTTTTCTGCAAATGGGGCATGGGCCTTCAATATTAGTTGATTCATCGACGATTTCAGTCAAACATAAAAACATAACCACAAAAGATAGTTATCATTCATATATGATTTTAAGCGGTTTTTTTTAACCTCTTATCTTTCTCATAGTTCTTGAGAAGGAAGTGTAAGGTGAATAGAAACTTCAAACCAAACCATCATGTTACTACAGACATATGGGTAAGACACTAAGACCTCATGAACTAGAAATTCAGCCAACCAGGAATCAGCAGGAAGAAGAAAAAGGTTTTCATTTATGAAGTACGTAGTTATAATTCAAATGCATGGTCACCAGTATATTATTACAATCATACTCAAAATAAAACATATTCCACTATTACACATCACATCATACAATCACCAAACATTTAACCACCCAAAATATTAGGTATAACTACGGAGAAAAGGATTAGGGAGGGAGGGAGAGAAAAGAGTGGTGTTTGGAAGGAAGTTGAACTAGAAAAGGTATCCGAATCCACTCTATATATGAATATATGGAAGGCAGAGAAGCAACACTCCTGTATTGTTGTATGTCTTTGTTAAGTGAGGAGAGAGATGCCCTGGGTCAGAAGGCTGTCAGACAAGAGCTTGTTTGCAGACTCAGTGGGATGGACGCTATCCCAAAACACATAGCCAGTGGCGTTCGCACATGTCCCTGGCGACTCCTTATTGCACAGGAACGAGGTCTCTATGGTCCCAGTTCCACAGCATGCTTTTCTCGACTCGAAGAACCCTGCAGCAATATTTCCACATCTCCAACACATGGTTAGCTAGTTTCTAGTTGTTATGCATCTGGGTCTCACCCCACAGGTTTGCCATCGCACAACCTAACTCAGACTCAATATATTCAACTGGGTTGGGCTGACTCAGCCAACTCAGATGGGGTCAACATGGATACTTGAATTGGAACTTAAAATAAGTTGTAATTGATGGATCTGCAGTGTATGCCGGGTCAAGGGTCCACACAAACTTATTTCAAGCTCCAATTGTAGCCATGATATCACGGGTCAAGACTAAGACCCTCAAAAAACTTTAGTCAAGGTGCTTTGGTAACATTTTTCTCTCTTTTGTCATTAGCCCGTAAAATCAAATTTAAGAGGTATTAATTTGTAGAAATCCCTCATATTTAATTGGGTCTGGGTCTGTGTTCCAATCTTAGGGTCTTACATGAACCCAGATCCGATTTGAGCCCGATTCATCATAATAGAGTCTGGGTCGATATGGTTTTGTTTTAAAATATTGGGTGTGTCATGTAATAGTTTTGCCTTAAACGGTTCAAGGCTTCTCAGCTTTAGTAGCAACTAGCAAGAGTTTCAAAAAACTCAAACCCAGCCCAGGTTTCTGTGGGTCGGGTTCAGTTGGGTCCTCGATCAGATCCAGACACACACACACACACAGAGAGAGAGAGAGAGAGAGAGAGAGAGAGAGAGAGTACCGCTGTCGGATGGCTTTTTGATGAGGTCAAACAGAGGAGTATAGATGTCGAAGACGACGATATTAAGGCCAGAGAGCTTCTTCTGCAGGGCTATTGCAGAGGCATTGAGCTTCTTGTTAAAATGAATAGCGTCTACATTCAATCTCTTCACGCACTCGTTGGTGTCCTTTCCAAACAGAGTGATTGAAGCAGGCAAGCACCCAAGGGGTGGCAACGACGACACTCCCACCTTCCTTCCCCCCAACTTGTACAATTTCTGCAACACCATTCAACGTTACCGATCAATAGTGGGCCACTTATTAGACGGCTGATATTGTTTCTGTAAGAGAAGAGGGGTAGAAACTAGAGAGTCATCAAGACCTGGACGAAGGTGGCGAAGTTGTGGACGAGTATGTCTGAGAACTGGTCTGGGGTGTAATACTTGTAAAGAAAAGGGTTGATGTAGTAGTTTTGAATGAAATCACTGCTTCCGGCACTCAAGATGTAGACGGCACCGGAGAAGATGGACGATGCATTCTTCTTTCCTACTATACTGACCACCTTCCATTGATACTCCTTGTAGTACTCTAGCTGCTTGGTCAACGAAATCACATGCTACAAACATAACAAACACATAAGCAAAATCCCATTATTAGATTAGAGTGTAATTGCATCTCATTCTTTTCTTTTTTTCTCTTTGGGCCTGTTTGTTTGTTAGTAGGAATTGAATAGGCTAAAAATGAAGATTAAAGGTGAATTTTTAAAAATAAACATCAAATCACATTTTCTTTTAGAAAAATAGAAATGTAATTATTGCTCATTTTTCTAGATTCACCTATGATCTTCATTTTTAACCAGTACTCTATGTATTCAATTTTTATATGTTTTAATGCGAACAAATTAATAGGGCCTTTCTGTTATTATGATAGCCTTGTTTCTGTATATACATAGATCGCGGCTGTTTTGTCATAATAGCCTGAAGACGCGGAAGCGAAGTTAGCTCCAGTCAAGAGTCTCTTCCCATTGGCTTCTGGGCTCAGGTAGGCTGGTGGGTATGAAGTGAATCCAATGTTCTCAGCTGTTTCAACAACATCCCACAAACAAACCCATCATTCATATGAGTGAGATATATATATATATATATATAGAGAGAGAGAGAGAAGAGAGAAACTCATATATGATTAGAGAGATCAAGGTTGATTACAGGTGAAATCCGCGGCTAGTTTCCCATTGCAGAACCTTCCTGTAGCTGTATGATTAAAGTCCCTGCCGTAGGGAGGGAAGTTTGACTTCACAATAGTGTAGAGTTTGTTGTTGTTGCCCACATCATTAGTAGAGTCTCCAAAGATAATGAGTGCAGGGGACAAGGGGCTGTGCATTGGCTACTAAGGCTAGGGAAAGAAGAATAAAGCCACCGACAAGAGCTGTGGAAAAATCCATCTCTTGTTCTAATAGTGCAGTTACTCAGGTTGGTTGTGATGTGTGATTGTAAGACTAGAGGGAAGATGAGTGTGGAATTTGAAGAGGAGAGGCTTGGAATTTAAAGAGGAGAGGCTTGGAATTTAAAGAGGAGAGGCTTGTATGTGTTATGTGGTTGGAGTGCTGTATCAGGGGGAGACCTAAAGTTGTAAGAAACCTTCTCATTTCCAGCTATTACTGCATGTTTGACACTCCATTAAAAGGCTCTTGATGTTTCTCGTTTAAGTTGTGTGAGAAAAAAATTAAAGGTTTTTTTTTTTTTAATCTTATCACTGCTTGTTTGAAAGAGGAGATCAGGAAGAGATTTAGTCTCGTCTAAAGAAGTTTTATCTCAAAAAGCAGAGAAATATGTGCATTTTTATCTTAGACCATGTCACAAGCAGTGGATGAAGTTTTATCAAAAGAGGAGGAAATATGTGCGTTATTATCTTCAATCACGTCACATGCAGCCTTGCATGTGGCGTGCATCTATCGAAATTCTTGGTATAACCCACTGGAAGTGTATTTACCAAGATGAATAGCAGGTAGGGATGCCAATGGGTCAGTCTTAAAACGAAGAACTGCCCATACCATCATCACATGCTGGATTTCGGATATAAAACCATAAAAACCCGCCAAGGGTCTAGTTGGGCTTGGGTATGGGGTAGAGTACGTGTGAATCATGTCAAATTAGGTTCAGCCAATACTTGGACCCGCCCAAGGCATTTGCCATTTTTACTGTCGAACAGGATCAAACCAACCCGACCCGTACCGTCATGGGGCATGAGTTTTGGTATATATAGCCATAAACTCATCAATGGGTCGAGTTCCTATGACATGGCCTAGCTAGGTGTCACTCAGCCTCAGGTCATTTATATCAGTCAATACCCAGACCCGACTTTACCAATGAGGTGCAACATGGATTGACCATAACCGAACTCACATGACCCAACCACACCCATCCAAAGGTGAAATTCAGGTTGGGCATGTATGATTTTATGGGTCATTAAATTTTAGGGTCTTTGAGGTGTGACTTGCCAGAACTTAATGCTTGTAGTTAAGTGGAGTCATTAAGATTTTTTTTTTTTTAAATTGTTGTAAAAAACTCAAATTCCTATATCTTGCTGTAACCTGTGGTCATAATACATTTTCGTTTTGTTTTAGTGTTTTCTAAATAGCTTAATTTAAATCTAATGTCTCTCTGTCATTAATTATTTATTGTTAGTATTAAGCGGGCTTTAACCGAGCTTGGGCCAATTAACAAAATGGCGGGCTTGGGCCTAAATGCTTAAGGCGGGCTGGGCTAAGGCTTAGCACTAATGGTCAATATAGGCTTCTAGGATGTGGGCCTATATTAATAAAGTAATTTTCCATATACCATACCTGGGTCCAACCCAATCCATGAAGACCCCTACCCAAGGATAAAATAGCGGTTGTGGCAGGGGTAGCGGCTAGTGGCCGAAACGCTACGTAGCGGTGTGGATTTTCTAAATGTTAAAAAAATTGAGTCTTCCGTAGCTACCGATCTTAAGTTTTTTTAGTGATTTGGAATCATAAAAGGTATAAACAACCATAAAAAAAGATATTTAAGAGAAGAAATAAGAAAAAATGATATTATAAAATAAAACTGCTTGGCTCCATTAAATTTTATATCACAACGCTGCTATTTTCAAAATAGCGTATCAGCCTCAGCTGTCATGACTGATATTGTAGCCGTTACAACTAATAGCGTAGTGTCTGCTGTTTTAAACCATACCCCTATCTGGTCCAACCAAGACTTGGTTTAACTCACTCATGCGCATTGATACCTTTAAGCCATCTTCCCGGTGATACAAATGGTCATTGGCTATTTATTCTCAATTCGTTGTCCATGTATGCCATACGGATTTGCCATCTTTCAGAGGTCCAAATAGCTCCTCGGGTGTGAGAGTGACTCACCACTATAGGCCATAACAATTTCGGCCAGGCCCTTATTGGGCCGTGCTTACTCGAACACTAGCCCGGTAGAGCCAGTTCATTTATTTCTGCCAGAAATTCGGCAATGCCAACTCAATGTCAGGCAAGAACCAAGCCCCTTGCAAAGGGAGGTTGTTTTTTTTTTTTTTTCCCAGGTAACCCAGCTAAGGGGATTGGGACTCAAAAGAGAGTCCGCATAGGTAGGAAGAAGGCCCACATAAGTGGAAAAGAAGCCCGCACCACAGGTGGGAAGAAGGCCTACACAAATGGAAAAGAAGCCCGCACTAGCGAAAAAAGAGCCCATACTAGTGGAAAAATGTGATATACCCAAAGCAGCCAGGTGAGAACTGCCGCTACTTACCAATGAGAACTGTAGCACCTTCAGACAAAATTTTAATCTTTCTAATTGAATGTTGATTGTTATCTGTTTCTTTTTCATTTCTCATTTTGTAAGGCCACTGATTAGTCAACCAGGATAAATGGATACTTAATTAATTGAAGGTCTTTTTTCGGGTCTTAACTCTTACTCTGTATACAAGCCGGGTCAGATTGGATCAGAGGTGTTCATGGGCCATCCTGGGGTGGAACAAAGCTAGTCGAATGCCCTATGTAGTTACCAGCATTTATTCAGTCCACATACAGTCAATAGTCCTAAAAATCTAGCCCAGTCTCATCCTATTAGCAAAATACATAAACCACTTCATTAAATATGTCAGGCCAGTCATTTCAAATATTAGGCCCAATCCCATGCATTTGAACCAGGCCAGGAGTTTAGGCACCTCTACAGACCAGTATGGGCCTTAAGATAGTCCCCAAATCTAGCCCAGTGTTGCCTGGCTTGGGTCGTTCTCGGCTGGTCCAGCACATGAACCCGCCTAGATGGGATTTCACTAAACCAGAGATAGTTAATCGATGTTGCCCAAATGAGCGTTGCCAGGCTTCCTTACTGCAAGGCATACTTGTTTTCCACCACTAGGGAGGGATGTAAATGGTTTGGGTCTGGGTTGGGTCAATGGTCGATCTGAATTTGAACTTGATTAGTTGTAGAACGTTCAAAACAAAGGTGGCGTCGATGTATTTTGCTAATAGGTCCGGCTGATATTGGAGGGGTGCTTCACAGTTTCAAAGATGATCAAGTTTTGATTTCTTTCTCCAAGCCCATTGGAAACGAGGCAGGGGTGTTTGCCATTCTAGAGGTTTAGAGTATATATATTCCGGATGGTTTGGTAATAGCTTGATTGTAGAAAGTTATTCATCTAATGCAGTTTCTTGGGTATCACATTAAGGTAAGGGTTTTTGGAAATTATTTACATCTTTAATGAGATTAGAGCTTTGTCTTCTTCGATGCGGGTGGTTTTCAAGCATGTTGTCCGGTCAGCTAATGCTACTGCGGATTTGCTAGCCAAACAAGGAGTGGACAAGGATGGTCCCTTTGTTGGTATTTGATTCTTTTAGAATATGTTTGGTAATAGGCGATGAATCCATAGATATAATGATTCCTTACTACCACTGGAATAAGATTTCCTCGCTGTGAATTTGTATAGTTGATGATTTCACATTAATATTGGTGTCTATTAATTAATACATATAGCTGTGAGAAAAATAGGATTCGGTGTGTAAATCCACTTAAGTGAGGATTTTCAAATCTTATGGAGGGTGGTCGAATATGAAAATCCTAACAAATGAAGATTTTCATTCGTCCAAATCCTCATAAATTTAAAATTACCAAATATAGATTTATAACAACTTTAGGAAAATTGAAAATATTTTTCTTAGATTTGGTTGTCAAACGTGAATTTAGTGTTGCTCCTTTGTATGCTTTTCTCTTCTTGCATGAGGTTTGGTATAAGGCTTTTATACCTTTCCTTGCTCTTTTGGTTTCCTTTGTATTGATCTTCTCTTTATTTTAATATGAGTTTAGTTACCGATAAAAAAAAAAACACCCAAGATCCATAAGTGTAACCAAATTAGTATCTTATAAATAAAAAAGGCCCTAAATCAGGGCCCATATTCAAACAGGCCAAGTCCCTTGTGTAGTATCGTGGTAAAAGGGCCTTTGTCATTACCCCAGTTTATCTGAACCCAATTATGCATGTGACTGATACGCCCAATCGAGTATTCGGGTTCTTGCGTAGTCAAATGCACACCCAACTGAGCCATACCCGATCCAATTACCCGATGGGCCTTCAATCTTGGGTCGAATCCTGACACTATTGCTAATCGGAGGATTCCCAATTACAAATGAAGAAAGTCCCAGCCTCCCAAGCAAAGCTAGGACACAAAACACAGATTCCAGACCCCACAAAGAGAATTATTTGAGAAGAAGAAGTAGAAAAAGTAACGTATTGTGTGGGTCGTAGATCAAAAGCAAGAGTATTCATCAAAGAGCAAGCAAGCCAAAGAATCTGTGTCTGTCAAAAACAATATCACAAACACACTTCTTTCCATTGGTAGAACATGAAAGACAAACCAAATCATATGAACCCTGTCCTCCTCAAATCTGGTATTCCTTTAGTTCTTTCTTTTGCTGGGTGGTTTTTCTTCTCAATGATTAGAAGACCACCAAGAAATAGAGTGCCTACAAGAACTACAATGCTAGAAAACCAAACAAATACTTCCCAAATTGTTATTCATCATGAGGAGCACTGTTCTGAGAGCAATGATTCAACCCCTCTAGTAGAAGAAGAAGAATACACCCTCACACACACCCAAGTCTCAGACTTCTTGGAGACACTGCAGTTCAAGCAAATCGTTTACCAACCCGAGTTTGAACAGGAGGTTGTAAGCCTGAAGAACCAGGTTAGCGCGCTCCAACATAGGGAAGGAGAGCTTGAGGAGCTTTTTCTTCGCTATTGCATGTCCCAAGAGCATGAATCTGCTCTTAAAGAAATTAGAAGTTCTTTAGAATTTGAGATTACCCATGTCGATTTTTTGGGACTGAAGGTTGAGATCATGGAAGCCGAAAACAGGAGGCTAGAATTGAACCTATCTGAATATTCGAAAGTTATTGAGGAACTTGGATCGGCGAGAATGCAAATTCAGTCGATGGAGAGGAAGGTGAAGAAACTTGTGAGGATGAAGAGAGAAGGCCTGAGCGCTTTTCGCAGGCAGGCCTCTGTTTTGCAAGAAAGAGAAGCAGAGATTTCAAGCAAGAACGAAGAGCTCAAACAGAGAAAGAGAGAGATTGAGGAGTTAGAGGCTGCAGTTGTGGAACTGCGAAGAATTGTGGATAAATTGCAAATGGAGAAAAGTGAATTGATGGAGAGATTAGAGCTGGCAGAAAACCTGGATTCATCATCTCCAAAGGTTACTGTCTTGTATTTGCTCCTTTTAATTTATATTACATTGTTTGAATTTTAAAAGATGGCGTAGTACCTTATCATGATCCATGATCATTAATGTTATATATAAGAAAGAGTAATCGATTTCAATTGACATAATGTGGAAACTTAAAAGTACTACATTTTTCTCCTAAAATTCATTGTGTCATTATTGCATGAAAACATCCCAATTTATATGAGAGAGCAGAAAAAAAATGGAATTCAAGCTCAAGCTTATTTAAAATTCAAAATGGTGAAACAAGAAATTTGAAATAAAAATGTTGATTCAAGACGGCCTAAACTAGGGACATTAGGTGATGTGGGAGTAGTTTACTAATGATCCTAATTGAGATAGTAGCATCTTCATCTTCAACTGCCAAATTTACTCAAAAAATAAAAATAAGATTATACTGATAACCAATTACCAAATGCAGATGATTGCAGAGGACCCCAACCAACAGGGATTTGATTGTGAAGAATTGTTAACTCAAATAGAACAGCTCCAAAATGAAAGAGCCACCGACATGGATGAATTGATATACTTACGCTGGACAAACGCGTGCTTAAGATATGAGCTTATGAGGAACCAAGAACAACAATGCTGCGAGGAGAATGACAAGGGAAATGAACTGGTTCTGGACTTATCAAGAACTAGTGAAGTCGAGAATTGTGAAGTGGGATATGGTTGGGAAAATCAAGAACAGCAATGCGAGAATGATGAGAAAGGAAAACAATCAGTTTCGGAAATTGCAGGAAATGAACAAGCGAAGAACTGTGAAATGGGATATGGTTCAGACAATCTTTTGATGGGTGCAGAGCATGGAGAGCCTTCTTCCATGGATGTTGAAGCTGCTAGGCCAGCTGCTCAAACAAAGCCAATGCTGTTTGGGAAGCTGAAAAGATGGGCTAAAGGGAAGGAAAGGCGCAGGAGGTCATGTGATGAGAAGGAGAATCAACACAGGTGCTCAGGAAGGTGCTCTGTTTCAGATATGGCTATTGAAGATTTCACTGCAAGGAACTCATGCTCTTCTGTAAAACCATGCTTTTGGGTCGAGAATGCCCCTTAACATTGACATCCTGAAATTATCTAAACTTCTACTATACATTTTTATTTTTATTTTTACAGCTATACAGAAAGAACAGGGAGATGATTCACAAAAAGATGACATGCTATATATCTATATATATATATATATGGTTATTTACTGAGTTCAATAGCTGTAAAATAGGAAAATAGAATTAGGAAGTCACTGAAGGCATGTCCTAAATGTCCTAAAGGCGATTTCTTTGGATGTGGTGAAATCACAGTTTGACAGGAAAGTCCAATGTTTTCAAAACCCTTATTTTTTTTTTCAATAGTACTACATGGACAAATTTTTTTGCAAGAATTTTGGACTAAAAGTTTTCTTTATTCAACCATCCTTTATCCTCGTCCTAAAATCAATGTTAAGTCTTCTCATTTTCTTTCTATTGAACCTAGAATCAAACCTAAAATTTTAAATAATCAATTACATTAAATATATTTTTATTTTTGTGGCACGAGCTAAGTACTAGCCGTTGTTGCTAGTTTTATGTGAAAATAAAAAAACAACGCCATTAACTCTCCCAAAGAAAAGAATGCCACCTAATTAACTCACATGCCATAACTCCTCTTTTTAGGGGTAAATGCTTCGTGATGCGGATCCGGATCCGGATCCCCTGTTTCGTCCAAAAACAAGGGAATCATGTTTGGACGAATCAGAGGTTGACATGCACGGGGCGGAGGAAAGAGAATCTGCTCCGCCCCCCCTCTGCTCCCATAGGTGGTGACCTCTGATTATTCGAAACAGGGCTCCCGTCCGTCCCGGTTGGACGAAATAGGGATCCATTTCCTCCCATTCTCCACGGTCCCATAGGAATCCCGATTAATTTCTGGGTGATGAAGTAGTGCTTTTTAAATGAAGAAGGGATGACAATGCTTGTAAAAAGCCGTGCTACAGAGCCCGGATTTTTGTGCCTGGGCTCTGGCACGGCTCCCCTGGGAGCACAAAAGCCGGGCTCTGGAGACTTTTTCTTGTTTTTTTAAGGAAATTTCGTAAGTGCCATTTACTTCTTAGCAAATCTATATAATATGGCAGCTCAGGTTTTGAATCCTGGGACATTTTGAGCCCTTAGATCTATGTACATAAATTCAAGGGATATTTTGGACCCTTGGATTTAAGAGGGGAATTCAAAAGGGGGCAATAAGTTTGAGTTATTCACAGGTATTGCCATCCCTTTTTCATTTAAAAGAAAAGGGGCTAAAAGTTGGAGAAATTTATAAGTTTTTGCCATCCCCATCAAAAGCAAAAAGGGTTAGCAATTTTGAGTTATTTACAAGCCAATAAGTAGCGGTGGCAAAATATGACTCGAGCCGACCAGCGTATTACCCACTTAACCCGACCCGTTTAATAGGCGGGTCGTTCACGGGTCAAGTATTCATGACCCGCCATAAAGCGGGTCGGGTTAGGGTCGACCCGCTTAACCCGCATAACCCCTTATTTAAACTAAAATTGAATTTGATTATTTTAATGCATAGGCTAAAAAAAAATAAATGGACCTTAACCAATTCAACCCTACGCTTTTTATTAATGGAAAACAAGGTAATGCGCATCAAATGATTATTGAAATGAGATTAGACCAAATTTGATCTTAAAAGTCAGTTTTGGTCAAGCATGGAACCATAGTTGAGTCGATTCATTTACTAGATGGATGTGGGTTATGCGGGTCGACCTGACCCGTATAACCCGCAATGGTTATGCGGGTTAAGCGGGTCGGATCGGATTGACCCGTGGTGGGTGCGAGTTAGGGGTTTCTGACCCATTTAATAAACGGGCTGGATGCGGGTTAGACTTATTAACCCGTTTAATAAACGGATCCTACCCATTTAGTACAATCCGACCCCGCCCGGTCTCTTTTCGAATCTTCTTTTTAGGTTTACTCTCGCCCCTTTTCCTCTCACCAATCTCCGTCTCTCTTATTTCTCTCCCCTAATCTTCTTCGGCGTCTCTCTATTCTGCTTCTTCTATCTTCTCCTTCTCTCCAACCCTTCAAATCTCTAAGCGCCACCATCCAGAAAACCTTGCCCCGTTATCGATCGACCTCTCCTCTCTTATCTTCGTCCACATCTCCACCTGCGGTGGCTGGTTCCAACGACCATAGACATGAAAAGAAAAAGAAGTCCTCGTCGTCGTAGTTGGTCACATCTTTCCCAATGTCTTCTCAAACTGATTTTGAAGCCTTTAACCCTACCCGATCGTGTTCGATTCGGCTCTGTTTGCCGCTCTTGGCGCAGAGCGCAATTAGACTGTCTTGATGTTCCTGCTCCACCACTCCCTTTCCTCATTCTTGCCAATATCATAGAAGATGAAGAAGTTATCATCGAATTATTCTCTTTCTCCGATAAGAGACTATACAAGTTGCCACTACTGCCGGATCACTTGCTCGAAAGATGTGCTTCATCTTCCCATAGTTGGCTGCTGTCACACTCCTTTCCAGGACTCATCTTCTTTAATCCCTTCTCCAAGACATGCATTCAAATTCATCTAAAGAACTACGGTTTCAGAGATTGGCTTTTCTTCACAACTCGATCATATCCGAATGGCATTCTCTTCTACAGCGAATCAGGCACCAATAGATTTATGGTTTGTTCTTTCTGTTATCTCATGACTATTCATAGACGTTATATGAAATTGTGGGAGAAGGATGTTGTTTCTAATGTCATCTTATGCGGAAAAAAGTTGTATGCATTATACGAGGATGGGAGTCTTGCGGTCGTTGATGTTTCCAAATTACCTCCTCGCGTTACTAAAGAGAACATGATGGAACTGAAACGAGAATATTCTCCCCTATATCAGTTGCGTTTCATAGTCAGAGGGATATATGTGTTAGTGGAATCTTGTGGTGAGATATTAATGGTGCTGTTCAAACCCTTCAAGAATGTAGAGCAATGTTACGTTCTTAGAGCGGACTTGACGAAGAAGGAGTGGGTGGAGGTGAAAGATTTAGGTGATCGGATGTTGTTCATTACTGATGGGAGTTCAGTTTCGGTTAGTGCGAGGGAAACCGGTGGCAAAGGGAATATCATCTACTATATACCATGTACAGACAAATTTTTTGAAGGTCGGTATATGGAATTCGATTTGAAAACGAATCGGTGCACAAATCACCGGATTCCTGCAGAGAGTGCTCCTTGTCTCGCGAGTCTCTCACCAGGTTTTTTTTAATATTATTTATCTTTTCCAATTGTAGTTAATTTTTGGGTTCCATTTGCTTGCTTAAGGTAGTCTATTGCTGGGATTTACCTTTTCCAATTGTAGTTAACTTAGAATGTTCATATAGTATATAGTTCGTAGAGTAATTAATTCAATCCTTGTCATGATTTTATCAAGCAAATTCTCGGATGGAAAGATGTTCTTTCTTTTGGATCTCAGTTGCTTATGTAGTCTTCTATCTCAGTTTTTCTTTTAATTATGTCTTTTGGTGTATGATATATGATGATCAGGGTATGCATTGATTGAGATTAAGATGGGGTTTTTGTTCTAATTTTTTTAATTTATTTTTTGAATGATAACTTTCATTAAAGCTAAACAATAGATCAGTACAAAAGGCTTATACTGACCACAAACACACAGAAACTAACTCGGAAACATAGCATAAAATCGACATATAATATAAACTACCCAAGGGCTAAGCGGGCAAAAATAAAAGTTGAAGCTCTTTGTGACACTGCCATCCCTAGCTTAAGAGAAAGCTATTTCCTTCCAATTATACATAATTTGGTCCCTAGGGTAGGCTTTGAATATAGGATTGATCTTCACCCATTGAACGACATGAAATATTATCTTGTCACATAAGACCTCTTCATTAGTTTTTATTCCTTCAAAGCACATAGCATTCCTCTCAAACTCGCTAGTTTATTTTGGACATCATGAATAGTTAATGTATTTTTTTAAAATTTATGTTCTAAAGCGAGAATCATGGAGGAAAATATCCTCAACTTTGTAACTAATCCTCCATAGACTAATACAGCAAACGTACCGGAGGGGTTGGGGGGGTGACTCTATCTAGGGTAGGATTATATTTAGCATAGGGTGCTTCTTTTATAAGGATTTGGTTTCCTATTGTGGGTAGATTTCTTGCACAGCAAGATAGGTTTGTTTTTCTATATATTGAATGACAATTTGGATATATAAATAAGGGATTTTTATGAAAAGAAGCCTCATATATCCATATACCTCGAAAAGCATCCTCAAATACCTTATACCATAGACTTCATTTATCTTCGGACCAAATTGTCATTCACTTTATCTCTTGCGACATCGAGACTTGACCGTATTCGTGCATTGAAGCATTTCGCTACTCGTTATTTTTGTTTCAACTCTCAAACTCGCTAGTTTATTCTGGACACCATGAGTAATTAATGTTTATTTTAAATTTATCTTCTAAAGCGAGAAACATGGAGGAAAATATCCTCAACTTACTAATCCTCCATAGACTGTAGTAACATTAGGGTTACGAATATTAGAAGAGCATTTTTTGTATTGTTTTTCTAAAAAATAAAATGGTATATTATTATTATTAATGATGATGATGATGATGAGTTCTCAAGTCCTTCCAAGAGAAGGGTCACAGTCTCTCCACAGGTCCTTCCAAGAGAAGGGTCGCAGTCTCCACAGGTCCTTCCAAGAGAAGGGTGGTAGTCACAGCTGAATCACCACAGGTCCTTCCAAGAGAAGGGTCGCAGTGAGTAAATTCACTATTGAATAAATTCACAATAAAATAGTTCAACTCATACATTCACAAAAATTGTTGCTTCAACATAAGACTTACTAGTCAAACCCAATACACATGTATGTATCCTATTTGTGAAAACTTAACTATTGAACTCGCGAGTGTCTTCGCGACATCGCGAGTTGGTACTAAACATCGTGAGTTGATTCTTGATATCGTGAGCTAATTAAGTTAATTTTCAATTCATACTCGAAAGTGAGGAACGCGAGGAAGAGCATTTTAGAGGAGCAAATTCTCCACAGACTGCACTAAAAGTTGGGTCAAAATGAGTACATTAACGGTTAAATAAAAGTTACAATTGAATTATTCAACCCTGACTTCACAGATTCTTGAGCTCGACATGATAGTCATGTCCATTGGAAAGTTTCAGGTGAGGCTATGCTAGATTCCTATAAGTTTGAGCTAAATTTCTGCTAATTGTAGTGAGAGTACAATCAGAATGATGACAATATTGGAGTTCATAGAAAATATAAATCAATCTAATATGATAAGCTTAATAAATGCGCGGGGGATGTTAGTGAATGGAATTAAACAGAAAACCTGAGCTCGCAAATAATGTTGGGCACATATATGGATACTAAATCCTGAGCTTGCGAGTGTTATGACTCGAACTCGTGAGTCATGTCTCGAGCTCGCAAGTGTCATCTCGAATTGGCGAGAGATAAAGTGAAGGGCAGTTTGGTCCAGAAAAAAATGAAGTCCGCGATATAAGATGCTTTTGGGCATTGCATGCATTTAATGATGCTTTTGGAGGTATGGGGATATTTGAGGCTTTTTTTTCGTAAAAACCCTATCAATAAATAAATAAATAAAAGCCTCTTGATCTTTGACAGGCTCCGATGCTTAAGAAAATCCTGAGAAGCTCCTATAAATTTAGTTCTATACTCTTCTCAAATAATGCGAAAGGTTAGGTCTGTCTCTAGTCCGGACCCTGCTTCGGCGGGGCCGCACTAGGTGATGACCTTTTTAACTCTTCTCAAATAATGCAAATGTCAAATGTCTTATATACTTACCATGTCTAAAAATAGATCAAAACCACTAATCTCATATTGATGCCTAGCTTGCAAAAATATATAATTCCACTTTTCTAACAATTTAGGTTTGATGTTTATATTATGTACTTACTCAAGGTTTAGTAAACATCGGTTACAATCCAAGTTCACATATATTTCATGAAAAATTTAAATTGAATATTAAAATATTTGGCGAAGACTTATGATTTTAATCTCATTGACATGAGCATGACCAACACATGCTTAGTAAATAAAGAAGATGAATTCGATCATTATTTATCACATAAATATAAACATTAAATTATAGCAAAATAGTGATTTACATTTACGATATAAAGTAATTACTTGACAATGAGAAACATAACAGACTTTTTTGAGGTTTACTGAAAAAGCAGGGGGCATTATGACAAAAGCCCCTACATACAAGTCATTGCAGAGGAAAAATATCAGGTTCCCATTTCCTCTCTTTTGGGTTCTGTTCACTTCTCATTTGCAGAGCAACAAAAGTACTCTCTGAATCTGCACACCTTTCCCACTTCTCTTAACAGCAGCAAAAAATCCTACTCCAAATCCATCAATGGACTCTCCCTTCATCTCAATCAAAACGTGCTCATCACTTTCCTCCAATCCTACACAGATTTTCCACACCTTACCCTCATTTTGATCCACCTCTGATGAAATCTCATCTTTCCAACAGACCTAAATCCCAGATTCTCATATCAGGCTCTGGAATACCCAACAACAGCATACATGATCACCCATCTGCATTTTCCAACAAACCCAGATCCCATACTTCCAGAGCAGCTGCAGACAGTGCTCCCCAAAACGCCAGTCCAGATAAAGAGACAGGTTCCAAGCCCAAGACCCTTCGACTAGCTGTTATTTTTGGTCTATGGTACTTCCAAAACATCATCATCAACATTTATGACAAGAAGACCTTAAACAGCCTCCCCTTTCCATGTCATCTTGCCTCATTTAAGCTGCTTGCAGGGTATATCTTGATGTATTTCCTGTGGTCTTTCAATCTCCAACCCTATCCAAAGATCTCCAAGGACTTCATCTTAGCTCTCCTTGGCCTTGCTCTCTTCCACACCATAGGCCACATCTCTGCCTGTGTTTCATTCTCCAAGGTTGCAGTCTCCTTCACCCATGTCATCAAATCCTCAGAACCTGTCTTTAATGTGGTCTTGTCATCCTTCCTTGGTGACTCCTACCCAATAACTGTCTGGCTCTCTATCCTCCCTATTGTTCTAGGGTGCTCTCTTGCCACAGTTACTGTAGTTTCCTTCAATCCACGGGATGTGGGGTGCTCTCATTAGCAATGTGGGTTTTGTTCCGAGGAACATTTACTCCAAGAAGAGCTTGCAGAATTTCAAGTTAAAGGGGGCCGAATTTGTATGGATTTATTAGTGTAGTGTCATTGTTTTATATATCTCCTGTCGTCATTTTTGTTGAGGGATCTCAGTGGGTAGAAGGGGATCGGTGGGCGATCGCAGTGGTCGGCAAACCGTCGACTTTCTACCTTTGGGTTATTCTATCTGGGATATTTTATCATCTCTATAAACAGTCATCTTACCAGGTTCTTGATGAGATTAGCCCGCCAACATTCTCGGTTGGGAATACAATGAAGAGGGTGGTTGTCATTGTGGCCACAATTATTGTTTTCAGGAACCCTGTCCTTCTGCAATTGCTATCTTTGGGACTTTCTTGTATTCAAAGGCTGCAACTGCGAGGAAAGGTAAGAAGGATGGAAGTGGAAAAAAGAACTGATCATGTGGGGTTTCTCTGTGGTAGAACAGAACCAACATGTCTTTCTAGAAGAAAATTCAATAAAATTGAAATCCATTGAAGGCAAATGAGTTGTTGAAGGAAATGAGTGTGGAAGCTTTTGGTTGTTTTGTCTTCTTCTTTGGTTATATCAATCTTCTGAGATTTTCATCTGTTATCAATTTTATTTCTATTCATGTTAGGACGTCGTGCTAGAGCGATGGTACATTTATCAAAACATACATTGACAACCTCAAAAATGCGAATTTAATTTTAAAGGATGTTCGTGTTTTATCTAGAAATGATGATTTGATCTTGTTGGAGGAAAGGTTGATCTTTAGAAGTAATGATTTTATGTTTTAGTATTAGTGACTGCACGATTTTTCTCTCATGTTGTATGACATGCAAGTTAGGGCCATGTGTTTTTGACATTGAGAGGCAACCAATCCATAGGCCCAATTCATTCAATTGTAAGTTCTCCTTTGATCTCATTTGCCTGTTTGTTTGCGTGGGTGGGAATTGAACATAGGAATTTGTGGTCAAATAGGCTCCAACAATGGATTTTTAAAGGGTGAGGGGGAAAGGATATGAGGTAGAGATGTAGATGGGATCTTACTTTCTTAGGATTTGAACTGTAAGGTTGATAGTTGAGAATTGGTTTCTCATCTCCCCTTCGCTGATGGTAATTTTTCTTTATTTATTTTTTTATTATTCACCTTTGTTTCTTAGGGTCATTGATTTGGTGCAGTGGTATACGTCTCGAGTGCCATACGTGATAACCCATATCTCGAACCTGCGAGCAGCCACTTTGTGCAAAATTACCAAAGGTTAGGTATGTCTCCAGGCATAACCCTCCGAAGACCTTACTTCAGCGCGATCTGTACTGAGTAATAACCTTTTTCACTTTGTGCAATATTACCAAACATTTGGTCCGTCTCCAGTTGGACCCTGATTTGGCGGGACCACACTAGATAATGATCCTTTTTTTTTATTCACCTTTGTTTCTTCATTTTTAATGACTTGTAGAAATAAATCTTATTATTCATAGGGATTGAATTATATGAAAACGGGCCCTTAATGTTTGTCCAACCTCTTTAAGGGCTTGTAGTGAGCATTCACGGGCCCTAAAATGCAGTACACAACAATGGCCGAAGGTACATTCATTTAACTATAAAAGAAAATGGCTTTGCCTGTTCCTCAAATTCGCTCCTTCTTTTTTAAAAAAAAAAAAGGAAAAGACAACCTCCTTTCTCCACTTATTGATAAAAACATCTCTTTTTTATCCAAAAAATAAAAAAAGATTATCTATCAAACAACTAAAAATAAAATACCATCAGACCACTTGATTTCCTACAAGAGGATCACCTACTCAAATTCCTACCACTTGCAACTGTGTAAGGATACCAGGATAGGATCACCTACTCAAATTCCTACCACTTGCAACTGTGTAAGGATACCAGGATATATATCTTTGAGATTTTCTTAGCTTTTGTCATCTGTAAGTGCTACCTACAATCAACACTGAAAGGTGTATTACTCGATCAAAGTCCAAGTAGAAAAAGTAGCCTCTTATGGCAGTCGAGTCTATGACTATAGAAAAAGGACATCATTCGTTGCACAATATTGGAAACCAAAATGCAGCAACTGGATTGCGTTATCAACTTTTCTCCGTTGAACAAGAGACTGCTTTTGGGTCCCAAAGGTAACATTAACACTCTGACACCGTCCCGACCAATATATCTCTTGAAATGTAATAAGAGAGAAGTAGGTAAGTGACAGGGACGGAGAATGATACGACAAAATGGAAGACCACAGGCCAGGGTCCCCAACTCAGCTGTAACTCAGTGGGTCTGGAGATTGCAATTTGCATGAATTGGAGTCCCCTTTGTAGCCCTTTGTAGCCGAAAAGGGTAAAAATAGACTCATGAATCGGCATCCCATCCATGGATGGGCCACAACTACTGACGCTGAAAGTTTATGATGATAGACCCGGCCGGCATGAATGGGACAAAACTGATTAGCGATGAAAGTAGGACCTAGAATACTAAGGTAGCGTTTGATTTGCTGTAATGAAGGTCAGAATGGAATGATCATTACCGCTTTTGGTTCGCAAAAAGTGATGGAATGACCATTACTTCCGGAATCATCATTCCATTGAAGAGGGGAAGGAATGGCCATTCCATTCATTTCTAACTTTTCATTGAGACCAAAATACCCTTATTTCACATCTACCAATAATATAAAAGAGAAGAACTTGTGTGGGCCTCGCCTATAGAATAATAATATAATCTATACATTATTATTATTATTATTATAAGATTATAAAAGAGAAGAACTTGTGTGGGCCCACTATAGAATAATAATATAATCTATACATTATTATTATTATTATTATAAGATTATAAAAGAGAAGAACTTGTGTGGGCTCCACCTATATAATAATATAATCTATACATTATTATTGCTATTATAAGATTATTAAAGAGAAGAACTTGCGTGGGCCCCATTTATATTATAATAATATAATCTATACATTATTATTATTATTATTGTAATAAGATTATAAAAGAGAAGAACTTGCGTGGGCCCCACCTATATAATAATATAATTTATACATTATTATTATTATTATAAAAGAGAAGAACTTATGTGGGCCCCACCTATATAATAATAATATATTTTATACATTATTATTATTATTATTAAGAACAAAATGACATAACTTGTGTGGGTCCCACTTAGATAGTAATAATATAATCTATATATTATTATTATCATTCTAAAAGAGAAGAACTTGGGCCCCACTTATATAATAATAATAAGATTATAAAAGCGAAGAATTTGTGTGGGCCTCACCTATAGAATAATAACATAATCCATACATTAAGAGTCTTGGGTGTAGTATTGCAACTTTGACTGAGCTTAAGATAAAAATTTAACAAGGGTATTTTGGTCAATCTTATGTAAATTTTATTTGATTCCGAGACTCATTCCAGTGTACCAAACGCAGGAACAGGAATCAAAATTTTATTATTGAGTTGATTCCTCAGCGTACCAAATATTGTAATGAAAATGACTATTCATGTCTCATTCCATTGCAAACTTATTCCGATCTGCATTTCATTCCCGCTTACAACCATTCCAGCGAACCAAACGCTACTTAAAACACCTAGAGGACTCGAATTGAAAAATGGAGTGCGAGTCCAACATACAGACTCGTTTCTAATTTGGGTCCAGATCATAGGTCCAAGTTCAGGTTCAATTGTTCAAATACATGGATCGATCTTATAATTGAATATCCTCACAGGTGCGCCCTTATCACTCGTTCCATGTGATGGGGCCAATGTTGGCCCCAGCAATCAAGCGGAAGGTCAGGGATTGAAAGTTCTTGATGGGCCCCACCTTTATGTAAAATCTTAAATTCATTAGATCATTGTAACCCCTTGATCGTGACTCTAAATTATATTTTAACGATTTTAAAAAGGTGCCGGAAATTTATTCCGTTGGTCAATTTTATTTGGATCGGTGTAAAACTCGTGGATCAATGATATTAGGGTGGGTGATGGGATGGGCTGGTTCATCATGGTCACCACTGGCACAAAAATGGACCGTGCTTATGAGGGGTACTTATATGTTGCTGGCTAAAGAAAATCATATATTTTCATTTATGGAGGCATTTGCTGAACCATTTTCCCATATTTTAAGAGTTTAGATCTCCTGAAATAGGGAGAGACTTGTTTCATCCAATCAAAATTCGCGACTGCGTAAAACCGCATGCCAACTTATCCACCCTCTTTTGGAATGAAAAAAAAATCAAGGAAGAGATTTTACACAATTAGCGAATTTGAATTGGATGAAATAGTATCTCCTTCTTTCTACGTAGTTGTGGATTTTTTCTTGAGTTTTTTTTTTATATATACCACCCTAAGGTTTTTAGGATTTGTAAATGAGCCCTTGTGGTTTCAATATTCGTATATACCCCCTGCCCTTTTATTTTAATACCTTCTATGTCCCAAGATTAGTAGCCTTACTGCCACTATAAATCTTTAAAGTAAAATGACACTTTTGCCAGTTACTTTATCCAAATATGCATAATTTCAAAAGATTGGATTTTTTAAAGCTTGTAATATTAACAATTACTGTAAGGCATGGCAATGGGGTGGGTTGGGTAAATCCAGACTCGCTCCGTCTTAAGTTTGTTTCATCCAAATCCAGCACGCACCGTAACGGGTCACTGGCTTAAGGATTTTAAAATATACAAATGCATGAAAAATGGTGTGGTAGAACTCAAACACACAATCTTATCTTAAAAATGCTTTAAGTTAATGGCCCAATACTATTTGCACCATATGAAGTTTATTTATACTATTAGTAATAAATAAATCTATAATATATATAGGGGGGCGGGTTACATCAACAAAACCCAAACCCACCCGTTTCCAAGAAAACCAACACCAAGCCCGCCCCTAATAGGGTCGGGGTGAGTCCCTTTTTAAACCCGACCCATTGCCATCCCTAATTACTATAGTATATTTAGTAGGAGAGAGTGATCCTACATAAATCCATTTTTATTAATACGGGGTCATTTCACTAAATCTAAATTGCTCACAATAAAAATCAACAATTGTACTTATAAGTGACTGTAATTGACTCAGTCCGTGCACAACCCCCTATTAGATTGATGAGAATTTCGAATGCATAATTAGTGGGATAAAATAATGGTATTTTAATAATTAATGATATGAATTTAAGGGCAAAGGTGTCATTTTTTATATAAAAAATCAACACAAATCTTTTGGTGCCTCCCTGTTCTTGTTATGGCTAGTGATTTTGGAGAGATGAAAGGAATTAAAATAAAAAGGCATGGGGTATGTGCAAATACCGAAACCGCATGGGCCTATTTACAAATTCTATAAACACTAGGGGAGTAAATACAACTTTCTTTCTTTCTTTGAAAAAAAACCTCTTTCCGCAAGTGCTCACACAACAATACAATTAACTTTACCGTAGTCCATGTCCAATAGACTTGGGCATTAATCCCCTAATTTAATACAGTGGGTTCCAGTTTTTGGTATGTTATAATGGACCAGCAGGTGGGCCCCACTAGATGTCCGCACAATGCGCACATGTGTCCTTGTAAATTCCTAATACTGCATAACCTTCATAAATTCCCAACCCAGGTTTTTTTAGGCTTTGCAGCTATTAGAATATATTAAAGCCAAAGGATTATGCTTTAATGTTGAATGTCAATTGTAATTTTGTCCAAAGTTATCCTTTTTTCTTCAAACAGTCTACATTTTGTCCCCACTAGTTTTTTTTATTGTAATTACCTATTCTTTATCTCGTAAAACTACTCACGCACAACTCTCAACTTTTCAAGATTTCACTATTTCTTTTCTAAAAAATTCTCTTCTTGCCCCGCCTCTTCTGTTCCCATTCTATACCACTTAGCTCTTGTAGTAGGCAACTATTCACCTTTGACCTTTTCTTTTCTCTTATTTTCTTTCTAAAATTTAGGAACAAGATTAACATGTGATGATTGTTTGGAGGGTTTTTTTATAAGGTAATAAATTTATGAGTTATTTTTCCTTTATTTTTATGTCAATTTGATTTTCTTTGCAATTATTCGGTCTTCTTATATTGCAATGTTTGGACCTATTTTTGCTCGGCACGAGTTATTATGCTAGTCCATAATTACATGTGGGTTCCAATTTTCAAATCGATTTTAATTTGAAAATTGGAATACATCAAGACATCACAAATTTTTCATTTTTTTTTGAATTACGAATATATATAAATTTTGAGGGGTCCACATGAGTGCACGAGAATCAATATTCAAAGAAGAAGATGGAGGTCCTGCTTGGAATATGAAAGGAAAATGAAGCGTTTAAGCCCCTGTAATATACCAAAATGGCCATTTGAGTCCATGTATTATTTTTTTCCGAAAAGAAATCCTCGTACATTTGTTTCTGGGCTAAATAAGCCGCTCACGTCAGTATCCGTCAGTTATCTGCTTACGTGGACGTCGACAGGCGTAGATGGGTCTGCTCCCTATCCGGCCAAGGCACAGCGGCGACGGCGATGTAGTAAAAACCTGACTTCTGTCTCTTTTCCGGTTTGCAATCTGCAATGGCCCACCAGATATCAGAACCGATCTCTTCTCTGCAACACAAGATCCAGTCTCTTCTGGTCGCCTTCTCCAGTCTTTTGCTCAGATATCAAAAAACAGATCTTGGTGGTCTTCTCTTCCTCCGGTGAACCAGACTTTCGTTCAGTCTCCGTCCACATAAGCATATAACTGACGGAGACTGATGTGAGGGGCTTATTTGGCCCAAAAACAAACTTATGAGGGCTTCTTTTCGAAAAAAAATAGTACAAGGGCTGTTTGAGCCCTTTTGGTATAATACAGGACTTAAATGCTTCATTTCCCAATATGAAACGAAACGATGATCGTATCATATGAATTATGTATAGACGTGTCAAGAATGAAGTGGGAAAATAGCTCATGGCTTAAATGGCTGAATTTATCTTTAATTATCTACATTTAAAATTATCTCCATGAATTTCTAAACTTTTCTTTATTCAACCATTCTTTATCCTCGTCCTAAAATCAATTTTAAGTCTTCTCATTTTCTTTCTATTGAACCTAGAATCAATCCTAAAATTTTAAATAATCAATTACATTAAATATATTTTTATTTTTGTTGCACCAGCTAAGTATGAGCCCTTGTTGCTAGTTTTATGTAAAAACAAAATTAAAAAAAAACGACCATTAACTCCCACAAAGAAAAGAATGTCACCTAATTAACTCACATGCCATAACTCCTCTTTTTTTAGGGGTATATGCTTCCCAATCTCCACCCAAAGGTACGGTCCCATAGGAATCCCGATTAATTTCTGGATCCGGTTATAGTTATCCTACCTTTTCCTCTCACCAATCTCCGTCTCTCTTATTTCTCTCCCCTAATCTTCTTCGGTTCGGCGTCTCTATATTCTGCCTCTTCTATCTTCTCCTTCTCTCCAACCCTCCAAATCTCTAAGCGCCACCATCCAGAAAACCTTACCCCGTTATCGATCGACCTTTCCTCTGTTATCTTCGTCCACATCTCCACCAGCGGTGGCTGGTTCCAACGACCATAGCAAGGCAGCATCTTCTGTCTATTGATTGGCAGTGGCAGTTAAGTTTAACTTGTTCTCCAACGACTTTCGATAATTTCAAAGAGGACATTGTTCACTAAACTGATTTCTTCTGATTTCACATCTACGAAACAGTCAACAGGTATGATTTTCTTTTAATTTTCTTTTAACAACATAGAAGTGGGAACCGGATCCCATCCCAGTAATCTGACGGGATCCGTTTCTCTCTCAGGAACCGTCGTTGCTTTTCTGTTCATGTGCACTAATCCCCTTGTCTAATCATGCAGACAATTTTTTTTTTTTTTTTTTTTTGTCTTTCTAAAGACTAATATATCCTTGTCTACTCATAGGCATGAAAAGAAGAAGAACTCCTCCTCCTCCTCGTCATAGTTGGTCACATCTTTCCCAATGCCTTATCGAACTGATTTTGAAGCCATTAACCCTACCCGATCGTGTTCGATTCGGGTCTGTTTGCCGCTCTTGGCGCAGAGCGCAATTAGAGTGTCTTGATGCTCCTGCTCCACCACTCCCTTTCCTCATTATTGCCGATATCATCAGAAAAGATAAAAACATCCAATTATTCAGTTTCTCGGACAAGAGAACATACAAGTTGTCACGAGTGCGGGTTCACTTGGCCGAAAGATACGCTTCATCTTCCCAAGGTTGGCTGCTGACAAACTCCCCTCGTGGACTGGTCTTGTTTAACCCCTTCTCGAAAACAGCCATTAGAATTCATCAAAAGAACTTCGATTTTAGAGATTGGCGTTTCTTCTCCACTCAATTATATCCGGATGGCCTTCTCTTCTTCAGAGAATCAAACATTAATAGATTCATAGTATATACTTTCGAAAATTGGGATTCTGAAATGGAGGTTAATGCAATACATCTGAATAAGTGGGAGAAAGTTGTTGTGTCTAATGTCATCTTACGCGGAGAAAAGCTGTATGCATTGTATGAGGACGGGAGTCTTGCAGTGGTAGATGTTTCAAATTTACCTCCTCGTGATATTCCTCTTACTAACGAGAAGATGGAATTGAAACGAGAATATTCTCCACTAGAACAATGGCGGCGTCAGCTAGTCAGGCGGATATATGTGTTGGTGGAATCTTGTGGTGAGATATTGATGGTGATGATCAAACCCTTTAAGGAATGTCATGTTTTTAGAGCGGACTTGACCAATAAGGAGTGGGTAGAGGTGAAAGATTTAGGTGATCGGATGTTGTTCATTACTGATGCGAGTTCAGTTTCGGTTAGTGCCAGGGAAACTGGTGGCAAAGGAAATATCATCTACTATATTCCCTATACAGACAAGTTTTTTGAAGGTCAGTATATGGAATTCGATTTGAATATGAATTCGAGCATCATTCACCAGATTCCTGCACGTACTGGTCTTTGTATTCTGAGTCTCATACCGGGTTTTTTTTAATATATGGGTTCCATTTGCTATGGTGGTTTAAGGTAGTCTTTTGGTGGGAGAATAATGCACTTTTAAAAATCCATGTTCCTTTTCCAATTGTAGTTAACTTAGAGCCTTGTCATGATTTTATCAAGCGAATTCTCGGATGGAAATATGTTATTTCTTTTGTATCTCAGTTGCTTATGTAGTATTTTGGTGGATTAATGCTATCTGAGTTTTTGTTTTTAATTATGTCTTCTGGTGTATGATATATGATGATCAGGGATTTGCTTATTTATTTTGGGACGGGCTGGCGGTATGCATTGATTGAGATTAAGATGGGGTTTTTGTTCTAATTTTTTTAATGATGACTTTCATTAAAGCTAGACAATAGATCAGTACAAAAGGCTTATACGGACCACAAACACACAGAAACTAACTCGGAAACAGAGCATAAATCGACATACCGTACAAACTACCCGAAGGCTAAGGGGACAAAAGTTAAAGTTGAAGCTCTCTGTGACACTGCCATCCCTAGCTTAAGAGAGAGCTATTTCCTTCCAATTATACATAATTTGGTCACTAGGGTAGTCTTTGAATATAGGATTGATCTTCACTCATTGAACGACAAAATTTTATCTTGTCACCGAAGACCTCTTCATTAGTTTTTGTTCCTTCAAAGCACACAGCGTTCCTCTCAAACTCGCTAGTTTATTTTGGACATCATGAATAGTTAATGTATAATTTAAATTTATATTCTAAAGCGAGAAACATGGAGGAAAATATCCTCAACTCTGTAACTAATCCTCCATAGACGGATACAGCACATGTTCTGGAGGGGTTGGGCCGGCGATGCTATCTAGGATAGGATTATATTTAGCATAGGGTTGCTTCTTTTATAAGGATTTGGTTTCCTATTGTGGGTAGATTTCTTGCATAGCAAGATAGGTTTGGTTTTCTATATATTGGTAATTGTAGTTCACAATATAGTAGAACACGAGAACACAATAATACGAGTTTTGGTTGTGGTTCTCAATCTCTCTCTCCCTTCTCCCTCGACACCATGTTACTTTGTTAAATGAACGTACCTTTGACCATTGTTGTGTAACTGCATTCACCTCCCGTGATTCCGTGAATGCTCACTACAAGCCCCTCAGGAGGTTGGACAAACATTAAGGGCCTATTCGTTTTCATAAAATTGAATTCCTAAGAATAATAAGATTTATTTCTAGAAGTGGTTGAAAATGAAGAAACAAAGGTGAATAAAAAAGGTCATTACCTAGTGTGGGTCCCGCCAAGCAATTCTCAGATAGAAAGATGTTCTTTCTTTTGGATCTCAGTTGCTTATGTAGTCTTTGGGTGGATTAATGCTATCTCAGTTTTTTTTTAATTATATCTTTCGGTGCATGATATATGATGATTAGGGATTTCTTTATTTATTTTTGGACAGGGCTGGGGTATGCTTGGATTGAAATTAAGATGGGGTTTTTGTTCTAATTTATTTTTTAGTCAGAGGTCTGAGGAAGTTGAATTCTAGGACTCATGTATTATTGTTTCTTGTCATGAATCTCTGTTGTGTTCTTCAGTGCAAACAGATTGTGAAGATGGATCATTTGCTTGCTTGCAGATTGTTTTTTTTATAACAGTAAATTTTATTGATAAAAGAGAGAAAACAACATGATAAGAAAAACAAATATTGGATGTACAAACAAGAAAACTTACAACTCAAGAAATTAAGCATTAAAAGAAATGTGTAAACGAAAGACTCCTTCCCTACCAAGAGCATCCGCCATATCATTCGTTTCTCTCAAAACGTGACGAAAAGTAAACTTCATTTGAGAAGAAATATCTTGCACCTCCTCCACCCAATCTGCCAATCTCCAAGAAAAAGAGGTTTTTCATTATCCCCGCTGAATAACATAAAAAAAACCTCCTTAAATAATTGCATCATAACCTCCCAAATTCTGCAACCCACCAGCAAAGCAAACACTTCAACACCATTTGCATCTAACGAATTAATTGGACCTGAGATATTCTTCACAACTTTCCTTTCTCAATCACGAATAACACTATCAATTCCTCCTATACAAATTTGATGAACAAAACTACCATAAAATCTTAGATTGAAAATACCTTTTGGAGGAGAATGCCAACTAACTTTATGAACCAGTCTACAATGTCTTCCGCCATTAAAACAAGCTGCCCATGATTTGTTAAGATCTTCCATAGGAATACCTCTGATGCCCTACTCGCACATATTCTGAAACCGTCCAGAAAATGGGTCGAACAATTTCGTCAATTGATCTACTTTTACTTCTGAAAATTCTATTATTTATTTCTAGCCAAATCTTCCACATAGCAGCGTAAAGAGATAACCACCACAATTTTAGCACGGGACATATTACCCCTTACTTCCATTGTGCAAAAAGAACCTGAATAGTTCTAGGCATAACTGAACTCATACCAAAGTTACTGATAACAGCAGTCCAAACTTTATACGCAAATGTACAATGAATCAACAAATGATTGGGCATTTCTTCGGCCTTCAAGCACATCGGACAACCATCAACAATGATAACATGTCTCCGTCTTAACTGATCCATAGTGAGGATTTTATTCAATCTCACCACCCAAAAAAAAATCAAAACTCAAGGAGAAACAAGAGAATTCCAAAACTTGTGCACCCCTTCCACCCTGCCATCAGAATCAGTCAAAACCTTATAAAAAGATTTTACTGAAAAATTGCCCTTGGAAATAGGTTTCCATATTCTTTTATCCATTCTATCAACACAAAGATAGTTCATCTCCAGGAGAGTAAGCATATTACCCAGCTTAGCAACTTCAATATCTTGCAAATTACAGCGAAACTGCAAATTCCAAACAACAGAACCTCCTAAAAGTTTATAATTATCAGCTATGAATATAAGGACACTTGTCCGAATTGTAAAGAGAAGGATATTAATTCTTTAAACCGGACTAACCACACCATTCATAATGCTAGAATTGGATCCTTCTCCCATCATGAACCTTATAAGTTATATCTAATCCAACAATCAAATTCACCTTTAACAGAAAGCACAGACTTCCAAATACCTGAAACCTTATAATGAAGATTCAGAATATACCACCCCTCCACAATATTCTGTCTCCATAACCCTTGGACTGAATTACCCAACCTCCACAACCATTTACCAATCAGCGATTGGTTCATATTCTCAATATATCGAATACCTAACCTACCATGGGCAGTAGGTTTACAAACAACCTCCCATTTGACCAAATGAAACTTTCTCTTATCAATATGATCATTCCAAAGAAAATCCCGTTGAAGCTTCTATATTCATAAAACCACACTTTTAGGACATCTGAAGCAAGACAAAAAAATATTTAGGAATGCTAGAAAGAACTGACTCGACAAGAGCAACCCGTCCTCCCAAAGTACCTCCCTTTCCTTGTAGATAGACTTTTCTCAAGCCTTTCCACAATCAGATCCCATAAATGTTTCTTTGGTAGTCCCAAACATAAAGGCAAGCCCAGATATTTCGTTGGAAGCCGCCCTACTCTGCAGCCAAAACCAATAACCATCAATTGAACATGACTAACAAGAGTGTCCTCCATGCAAATTCCAATAAGTTCACATTTTTCATAATTAATCTTAAGACCTGATAACATCTGGAACCATCGTAAAATATTTTTGACAGCATCAACCTACTCCATTGAAGCATCACAAAATATAACTGTACCATATGCAAATTGAAAATGTGTGATCTCATGGATAGAACTACTTGTAGAAAAGCATGTTATCATCCTGTGTAATTTTGCTCTCTCCATTAAAACATTAAAAGCTTCGGCCACTAAAACAAAAGGTATAGGAGAAAGAGGATCTCCTTGTCTTAATCCACGAGAACTTTTAAAATAGCCCTTAGGAGAACCAGTAATCAACATAGAAAAATAGGCAGATGAAACAAAGTTATCAATCTAACCACTCCACTTCTTCCCAAGGCCCATCCCACCCATCACATACTGTAAAAAATCCCAGTCTACCATATCGTAAGCCTTCTAAAAATCCAATTTGCAAATCAAACCTGGACGATGCTGTTTGAAACAAGAATCAGTACATTCATGGGCAATAAGCACAGTATTTAATATCTGATGACCATCAACGAAAACCCCTTGGAAAATCTGAAATAACCTCTGGAAGAACTTTTCTAAGCCGATTAGCCAAAACCTTTGCCAAGATCTTATAGAGGTACCAATCAAATTGATCGGTCTGAAATCCCTAAGCGAGATGGCACCGTTTTAATTAGGGATTAACACTATGAATGAACCACCCAGCTCCTTTGCTATTGCACCATTAGAATGAAATTCATTGAAGAATACAAGCAAATCACCCTCTAACAAATTCCAAAAGGGTTGAAAAAACACTATAGGAAAAAACACATGATCCCAGCGTATGATCACCGTCCATCCCAAACACAACTGATTTTATCTCTTCTTTAGAGAAAGAAGCTTTCTAGAGAAGACACACTATGAGAAGAGAGACATTTGAAAGTAGCACCATCCAACCAAGGTTGAACTCTACTTTCATTTGTATAAAGTTGTTTAAAAAAAAATGAATAATCTCGATCCCTTTCTATATCTGATTTAATTTCCTAAATCCTTCCTCTAGAATCAATAGTAGTGATCTGATTAACACATCGCCAAGCACTAGTTGTAGCATGAAAAAAATCTAGTCTTATGATCCCCTTCTTTTAACCAATATTTATGCCTTGAACGCTGCTTCCATTTAATTTCCTCTTGAAAAATCAACCTACAATGTTGCTCCTGAAGCTTAGTTCTATTCTCCCTTTCATTAAAATTTAAATGCCCCCCATCTTCTTTCATATCGAAGCTCTGAATCTCATTAAGGAAGAGATTTTTCTTCTCATTCATGTTGCCAACAACCTCCTTATTCCAACTTTTCATCTTACCTTTCAAATATTTTAACTTTTGGGTCAATTGAAAACCCATCCATCCACCCACTTTTATTTCCCCCATCCAATGTTTGACACATTGGGAAAAATTCTTCTCATATAACCACATAATTTCAAATTGAAATGGAGGACCCCAATCTTCCATACCCGACTCCAATAGAATTGGGCAATGATAAAAAATCGGATGAGCTAAAATTCTTGGAGTACTATCCAGAAAAACATCCAACCAGTCTGGAGACACTAAGAATCGATCCAACTGACTCATCATAGCCCCACTCAAAGGTAAATCAATGAGGTTATGTTGGCGAATCCAATCTGAAAAGTCCCTCATAGCTGAATTCATAGAACACCCACCTTTCTTCTCATGAGGAAATCGAATAACATTGAAATCTTCTCCCAGCACCCAAGGTTTTATCCAGCATTGTTTGGCCCATAAACTGAAGTAGCTACCCACGCAACATTTCTTCGAACATCTTTTATAATAACAGAAATTGAAAATTTCCCTACTCATCAATCTTCTCCAGAAGGCAGCATTCCAAAGTAACAAAATTCCACCTGTCGAACCAATAGAACCCAACACAAATTGACCATTAGACCACAGGCAGAGTGAATTAATTACATGATTCTTTATAAGCTCCATCTTAGTCTCCTAAATAAACACAAATTCACCCTTGTAAGACTGAATCACCCATTTCATAACAGCTCTCTTCGAAACAGAATTCATTCCACGAACATTCCCAGTAACTAGGTTCATAATCCAACTAACTGAACTCCTAAGTCTTTCTGATCTGCCATTCAATCATAATTTATAAAAGAAGCCAGCTTATCTAATTCCATTGGGGTCTTCAAAAAATTTTTTTTTGCTATTTTTATTGAACCCTTGTTGCTTAAAATTCCCCACCTATCAAAACATCGTCTCACAAATGAAGCTCCTAACTTCTTCTATTCAACCATCCATAGTAATACCCAAAATCTGGGCTATGAGTAGTAATGTTTATTTTAAGTTTATATTTTAAAGCGAGAAACATGGAGAAAAATATCCTCAAATTTGTAGCTAATCCTCCATAGACTGTAGTAAAATTAGGGTTACGAATAGGGAATGGAAAGGAGTACTTTTTTGTGTTTTTTTTTCTAAAAAAAATGGTTTATTATTATTATTATTATTAAAAAAAATTTTGGAGCAGAATCCCCACAGCCATAGGTTGTTCTAAGAGAAGGGTCGCAGTGAGTACATTCACTATTGAATAAACTCATAATAAAATGGTTCAACTCATACATTCACAAAAATCGTTGCCTTTAACTTAAGAACTATTAGTTAAACCCAGTGCACATGTATGTATCCTATTTGGGAAAACTTAACTATTGAACTCGCGAGTTGATACTCAACATCATGAGTTGATTCTTGATATCGTGACCTAATTATGATAATTTTCAATCATACTCGAAAGTGAGGAAAGTGAGGAAGAGCATTTTAGACTCTGGAGCAAATTCTCCACATACTGTACTAAAAGTAGGGTCAGAATGAGTACATTAACGGTTAAACAAAAGTTACAATGGAATTATTCAACCATGACTTCAGAGATTCTTGAGCTCCACGTGATGATAGTCATGTCCATTGGAAAGTTTTAGGTGAGGCTATGTTGGATTCCTATAAGTTTGAGCTAAATTTCTACTAATTGTAGTAAGAGTACATTCAAAATGATGACATTATTGGAGTTTATTGAAAATATAAATCAATCTAATATGATAGATAAGCTTGATAAATGCGTGGGGGATGTTGGTGAATGGAATTAAATAGAAAACCCGAGCTCGTGAATAATGTTGGGCACATATATGGACACTAAATCCTGAGCTCGCGAGTGTTATGACTCGAACTCGCGAGTCATGTCTCGAGTTCGCAAGTGTCATCTCAAAATGGCAAGAGATAAAGTGAAGGGCAGTTTGGTCCAGAAAAAATGAAGTCTACGTGATAAGATGCTTTTGGGCATTACATGCATTTGAGGATACTTTTGGCGGTATAGGGATATTTGCGGCTTTTTTGTTCCGTAAAAACCCCTATGAATAAATAAATAAATAAAAGCCTAGCTCTTGATCTTTGACCGGCTCCGATGCTTAAGAAAATCCCTAGAAGCCCCTATAAATTTAGTTCCTTACTCTTCTCAAGTAATGAAAATGTCAAATGTCTTATATACTCACCATGTCTAAAAAGATATCAAAACCACTAATCTCATATTGATGCCTAGCTTGAAAAAAATATATAATTCCACTTTTCTAACAATTTAGGTTCGATGTTCATAAGATCTAAACTTTTTATTTACTTACTCAAGGTTAGGTAAACATCTGTTAAAAGCCAAGTTCACATATATTGCATGAAAAATCCAAATTGAATCTTAAGATATTTGATGAAGACTTGTGATATAAATCTCATTGACATGATCATAACCAACACATGCTTAGTAAAGAAAGAAGATGAATTCACTATTTATCACATAAATATAAACATTACATTATAGCAGAATAGTGATTTACATTTACGATATACAGTAATAACTTGAAAATGAGAAACACAAGGGACTTTTTTGAGGTTTACTGAAAAAGCAGGGGGCATTATGACAAAAGCCCCTACATTCCAGTTACAACTCATTGCAGAGGAAAAATATCATGTTCCCATTTCCTCTCTTTTGGGTTCTGTTCACTTCTCATTTGCAGAGCAACAAAAATACTCTCTGAATCTGCACACCTTTCCAACTTCTCTTAACAGCAGCAAAAAATCCTACTCCAAATCCATCAATGGACTCTCCCTTCATCTCAATCAAAACGTGCTCATCACTTTCCTCCAATCCTACGCAGATTTTCCACACCTTACCCTCATTTTAATCCACTTCTGATGAAATCTCTTCTTTCCAACAGACCTAAATCCCAGATTCTCATATCAGGCTCTGGAATACCCAACAACAGCATACATGACCATCCATCTGCATTTTCCAACAAACCCAGATCCCATACTCCCAGAGCAGCTGCAGAACATCATCATCAACATTTATGACAAGAAGGCCTTAAACAGCTTCCCCTTTCCATTTCTTCTTGCCTCATTTCAGCGGCTTGCAGGGTATATCTGGATCTTTTTCCTGTGGTCTTTCAATCTCCAATCCTATCCAAATATCTCCAAGGACTTCATCTTAGCTCTCCTTGGCCCTGCTCTCTTCCACACCACTGGCCACATCTATGCCTGTGTTTCATTCTCCAAGGTTGCAGTCTCTTTTCACTCACCCGTGTTCTTAATTCAAGAAAGAAGACACTTTGGTACGAACCATCTTACATCTATCTAAATTTAATGCTCTAAGGGAATGTTTTCTCCCTTCGTTTAACCACAGGCCTCCAAAGTTTCATCCCTCAATTCATAGCATACATGAAGACAACTGTGATGATCTGCTCTCTCTTCACTCTCCCCTAAATTAACTACCGTATAACTTCCTTTAAAAAAAAAAAGGTGGCATTGCTACGTAACTGATCAACTGATCTGATACTGGAAATACAGATAACATTGGAAAAAAAAGGGACGGTTAGAAGAGGAAGAGAAGAAGAAATAGAGGAGCATAAAAAAGAAAGAGAATCAAGCGAGAAAATCAAAACCAGCGAGAAAATCAAGCCCTCACTGAATCCTCCCAACCAAACACCCTTGAATAATCAAAATTAAACACCCAAATAAATTCAAATCCTCCTAAACAAACAACTTGGGTCCTCATATCCAAACAAGCTTAACAGGGCTGGATGACCCAATATCCTGCCACCCAGATGTAACTCGGGATGACGGGGCTGGATTTGTCAGGCGTGGAGGCGTGGGCCATCCGGCACCTTGATCAAGGAGAGGGCATGTTTGAAGAATAAATAATTATTTGGGTGTCTTGAACTGTGGGACCCAATGAGCAATCTAATCAGGGGATTGTGTTTTTTATTGTTTTTAATCAAACATTCACATTTCATTAAAAGGCCTACGCCATCCAGCGCCTTGATCAGGAAGAGGACATGTCAGGAAGGGAACAATAAACATTCACGTTTTTTGCACCTCCATCTAAATTTGATGGGTTGGAAAAATAAAAGAGTGAGACTCCATGTCAGCAATGTTTTTGACATGTTCTTAACAAGGCATTGAATTTTTTTTTTTTTTTTTTGTTTTTTTCCAGATCTATAGCTGTTAACTATATCATCAGACTATCAAGGCTCTAAGAAAAAACACGTCATACTAGAAGTTGGAAAAATGGTGGATCTGTATTTCTGTTTGCAAACTGTCCGAGCAATAAATATGGCGTTTTCATAGAATAAGGTACTCTTTTCTACTACTCCATACAATAATATCAAAATAAATGGAATACAATATGAGGCTTTGATTTTTTTTTAAATTACAATATCTACTAAAAATGATATAAGGGTTATGTTTAAATTTTTGTATCTTTCTTAGTGTGTATTTTTAAAATTTTCAATCCATGCTTATGTTTACGAATAATAAAATTTATTTTTATGGACTCCAAATAAATAACTCTCGATCTAATCCCAACTCGAAGTTTAGGTTGCTAAATGTTTACTGTTGATAAACCAAAAATGACATAAGATTTAGTGCATTTCCAAATAAAACAACTGAAGGGATTGGGTACTGGGTCTAACTGCAAGCCTGTGATTAATTAGAGACCCCAGGCATGATATTAGGCCCACTCATTTAATTATGGGTTTTAGTAAAAAATTATGACGATTACAATGTAGTAATAGGGTTTAGTTATGAATATTAGAATATCACATATGAGTGATATAAGTCATAAAAAATGGCTCAACTGTTTACTAATTAAATTATTTAATAAAAATAATACGTATGAGTCTGTGCATTTGGTGGTTCTGTGGTCCGTGCATATCACGGATGGACAGTATTATTTGTAGAAATTGATATTTTCCCGCAGTCATATCATAAAATGAAGTCGTGGGCCCTATGGCATTGAAGCGACATTTCTTGTCCCGGACTGAAAAAAAATGCAGTTGTCATAGACAACCCGACCATAATAGTCAAGGTCCCGGAATAAACGGATGGACAGTATTATCCGTAGAAACTGACATTTTCCCTTGGTCACATCATAAAATGAAGCTGTGGGCCCTATGACGTTAAAGTGACATTTCTGGTCTCGAACTAAAAAAAATTACAGTTGTCATGGTCCACCCACAATAGACAAGGGTACTCATTGTAGTTGCAGTTGGCAACATTCTTTCTTCACATCTATTTGCATACAAACGGATGGCTATTAAGATCATCAACACAGTTAACATTTGTTGTCCTTAACAGATCTACAGAAATGTGCATACTGTGATTCGTCCAAACCATTTACCATCTTTTGTTTACATAAGCTGGAGTGTGTAGCACCTACCACATTAACTGAAGCAATTCAACAAGAGATGTCCTTGAGTATTGATAAACCAATTCTGTAAATACACTGTGTTCTTAATTCAAGAAAGAAGACACTTTGGTATGAACCATCTTACATCTATCTAAGTTTAATGCGATGAACCTCAATGCTAAAAAAAAAAAAAAAACAGCAATCTGTTACATCGTTACATCGTTACATCGTTTCTTTTGAAGTGATATAGATTAATGCCTGTACTGAATGGACATCTTCCTTATTATTTTCTACATTCAATGTTTAATTGGATTGATTTTGTTATATCATCTAGGTTGAATTTAGTATATGTTTCCTTTGTTATATCATCTAGATTGGATTTAGTATATTTTTTTTAGATCATCTAGATTGGGTTTTGATATATATATATATATATATTGGTTTCAAGAAAGGAGGGATTGATGATATTGGAGCTGTTGGATGGGGCCCACATGTGATCAGATGTGGATAGGTCCCGCCCCCAAACTATCTTTATAATATATGATTATTAACATAATCATCTAAATGCGTAGATGTTGTTGATATGTATCGAATTGATGTGAATAGCAAAACACCGTGCTATGCTACTCATGAAAAATATAAATATAGATTGATAATTACTACTAGGGGTGTGCATAGTTTGGTTTAAAATCGATTAATCGAACCGAACCGACCGACCGTTAACCGAATTCACCGGTTATTCTTAACCGATCGGGCGGTTCGGTTTAAAGATGTTTGAATATTTAGGTTTTCGGTTAACGGTTCGGTTAACAGAGAAAATTAACTAAATTAACCGAACCGAACCGAAATTATAGCATACTATATAAATATATAATATATATAATAAAATGTGTACATATATATAATATGAAAATCTATTAATACTTATATAAAAATTCAAAATAAATATAACATACATCAATTAATAAGTATTAATTCATGTTACCAACTACCAACTTAGTAACTTACCAAGTTACCATGTAATGTAGCACCTTCAATATATTATATATTTATATTTATCAAGATTGCAGAACTAATGGTTGCACCATTGTAGAACAAATTAATGTTTTCAATTCCTTTACAATTAATGGTTGTATGGTTGCGGCAGGTTGCATGTGTATAGAGTGGCTTTTGGGCTTTGGCCCAAAATAATGAAAATATAAGGCTTTTGTGAACTTAGCTTTTGGGCTTTGACTTTGGCCCAAAATAATTGGAATTAACCGAACCGACCGAAATCCAAACCGATATTTTAGGTTAACCGAACCGATGGTTAATCCGCTAAAAAATTTTAGTTTGGTTAAATGGTTGAAATTAACCGAAAAATTTTGGTTAGGTTAAAAATATGTCAATAACCGAACCGACCGACCGATGCACACCCCTAATTACTACTCATGTTAATTTACCATATAACTTTGAATCCATCATTTTTGATATGAAACATCTTACATAAGGTGTAAGATGGTTGTTCTATAGATCATTTAACAGATCTGCAGTGAAAATGGCAGATTATAGTTTTGGATTTTATAACAATATAATTGGAATCAAATTAATAAAAGTTAATAATATTATACAAAAGTTCTAATTTAACTTGGTAAACATTAATTATCAATATCATTAATGTAAACCTAAATATTAACTACGTTCATATGAGATTGATCTGAAAATTCTCACAACAATCATAATCGTAATCCAGGCCCCCTTTTATTGTAATTATTTAAAGAGACAATCCTAATCCTTATCCTATAAATAAAAATATAATAATAATGACCATATAAAAAAAGAAATAAAATAAAATTATAAAATCAAGACTTGGGTCAAACAAAAAATCTATCTTTATTGGAATGTGGTTTGCCTTTGGTCAACCACAGGCCTCCAAACTACGAATTCTGATTTTAAAAAATACCTCAAAACACTTGTCAAAATCTCCTTCCATGCCAACTCTCCCCTCTCTCCAATATCCTCTCTCTAAAGTAACTCAACCCATAACTTCCTCCAAAAAAATAAAAAATAAAAAAATTTGCCACTATCAACTCTTCACACATGCATAGTAATCCACATCAACAGATACAGTGTATCTCACAGCTAATAATATGTGCCGACCTTTTGTGATTGTGACAATGCGACCCATCTTTACGATTTATAAAGTGGGGTCACCTTCTTTGAGATTATGAACATGGGGCCTACCTTTGGGATAAATGAGAAGATTTGAAGTCTTCAAATATTATTATTTAAAAGATAAGAGATAAGTATGAAACAACTATGCCTGTAATTTAATTTTTAAAAAATAATTTTTTAAAGCTTTCTTATTCGAGCTAGTTAGGATTTTGGGATTCACGAGAATAAAATTCGGACACTTACCAAACATGTTTTTTTTTAGCCTCATCTTGTGAAAACATAGAAATGATGCGATGCCAAACTCACACAATAATTTTTAAAGGCGAAGAGCTTTAACCTTATTTATAAATTTTCACAGCTCGAAAAAGAAACTCAGAATTCTTGTGGGCTGCAATCAGCTGGGAGGAGAATTGTCGTCATAAATACATCTAACAAATCGCCTTCGAATCTCTTCTAATCCAACCAATAAGCATGGTCCTGGTGTGGTGTGGAACTACAAGTCAAATTTTTGCTCATCATCCATTCAAAACTAGGACTAGGTTGACTTTAGTAGCCACTGGATTTCGTTCATTTTATCCTTTTTAAAGAGCTAGTTAGTTACCGGTAAGGAATAAAAAAAATAGATATAAGCTCTAATGGCCTAATTAGATAATTGACCATAAAGGGTTAGAAGATTGTGGAGTTGGTTGGAGAGTAAGAAGATTGTGGGCTGGGGTGGGTGGGTTTGGGAATCTAGGCAAGATAATTCGTCCAAGGTTCCTTACCTACTCGATGATGAAAGTCTCAATCATCCACCTAATTAACTGTGCTTATCATTGAATGCCATGGCCCACCCGGAAAACTTTGGACAACCTCCTACGAATTTATGGTTTTTTCACCATTAGTTTAATCTCAGGTCAATTGTATTCATTTTTATAATGAGAGAGTTATCTTGAATCTAGGGTCCGTTAAGCAGCAAAACAAACTGAGAATTGAAACTTTTCTTCTAATTACAGGCGAGACAAATTTAGAGGTTGAAGTTCACAATGAAACCTCATTTGTCAGTTGACTCCTGATTCACATCTACCTAAGAATTAAAAGATACTGCCTCTTTTTTTTTTTTTAATTTCCAAGTCAAATTGCATGTTAGCAATTCTATTGCTAGAAAGCGTGACTCAAAAGTCTCAACAAGCATCAACACTTCACAAACAACTAATTAATGGTGACAAAATAAAAGGCTCCACCTTCAATCTATACTATATAAATCCTGCAAGCAGCAAGAGAGAGAGAGAGAGAGAGAGAGAGAGAGAGAGAGAGAGAGATTTTCTCTATAACGTGCCCCAACGATGGCTTAGTACGTAATTGAGAGTCAACTATTAAGTTAGTTTTAAAATCCAGTTATGATATTAAGAGGCCATATCTAGCCTAGGTAGTATATATTACCTAGCTACGTACATAAATTTATGGCAGTGAGTAGGTGTTTGGATGTGAAAAAGTCAGGTATATTCTCCTAGTTATAATTTTTTTTTTCTAAAAGAGGACGTGCAATTCCTAATTCACGAATATGTCAATGAGTATAAAATATGCGAATCTGGATCTGACTCTCAACTAAACCCTTTGTTGTATGAGGAAAACGTTATTGAATCAAAGAAAAAACAAAGCACAAACGGCCAGGACCAAGAACCTTACCTGAATGTTCCCTTACCTGAATGTTCCCTATATCCAGAAATAATCTCTATTCAAAGAGTATCTAAATAACAATGTTTAAAAAATCGGATCAGCCATCAAACAGGTCAGCAAGGGCAGGGTCGGTTCATTTGGGTTGAACCATGACACCAACTTAAATACACAATTTACTGAATACATCCTGAAAATGAAAAATTCCGAACAAGTACTGTGTCTACATTAGTTCTCACACTTCTATAAAATGTTGCCTTACAGCCAGCCAACTATAGATTATGTGTAGATTCACAACAATAAAGAAAAAAGTATTTAGTTGTTTTTTATCACAATCAGCTGCAAATTTTACTTTATTTATAGTTAGGTGCATTCTATTGTAATTAGCTAGGTCTAATCTCATTACCATCCACCAACATTTTTATCTGTACGTCCTCCTGAGGATGAAATTAGTAGACTAGTAGGATTTTAAATAAATCTAGTTTTGCTTAGAAGTAATTCTATCAACCATGCTACTCATGAAATTAGTAATGAAGATGCATATCACGTGTACAACTCTAACCAATTTAGTGCATGCCTTTGAGATTTTTCGAATGACCCATATGAATCCATGACAGGCATGACAATTAAGAGAAACAAAAGCATGGACAACACAAAGCATAGATTAGGAAAGACCTCAAAATTAGTCCTATCATATGATCTAATTAGCCCTTGGTTTTAGATCCATAAATAAAGTTTAATGGTGTACTTGCATCAAGAAAATTATTGTGATATATAAAACCCAACAGTAACTTACGTCGAGTTTGTCAAACTAGGGCTGGAACCAATTCAAAGGGGATGGATAGGTTGACTATATGTATAAACGAAAGAACCACATGTACTAACTCAATTTATTGTTATTTGTAACATAAATAACTCAAGATAAATAGATGATCTTACCAAAAAAACCACCTCAGATGCGAACTACCCCAAAATAATCCTTTTAGTTTCTTTAGTACTAAAGTGTCCCCTTGGACGACTTTCACATTCCCAGAAAACTTGAAATGGATTTTTATAGCCTAATCTTTTGCAGTTCATCACATTCTTAATACAGTTTCTTTTTGTTCATTTTTTTTTCAATAAAGAGCAAAATAATCACGAGAAAGAAAATGCCATATCGATTTGGAGATTAGGATTCTTTTTTGATAATATGAGGATTCAAATGTACTCTTCACTTCTTCATCGCACCGCAACCCCTCTAAATCTCCCCAAGCCACATCATTTCTTATAGTTTCAGAAGACAAGCCGTTTCAAGAAAAAAAAAAAAAAAAACTCACCAGATTTGATGAAGCCTAGCTAGTTTGACTTACGAACCCCATTGAGAGTTTGGGAAAGATTGGAGACCTAAGGTTTTTCGCGGTGCAAAGGACCGTGGACGATCGATATCGATGCAGGTCTAATTGCACACACAAAAAAGAAAAAAAAAAAAGAAGTACGAGGAAAACTAAGAGAGAATTTGTTGTCTAGTCCGTATCTAATGTGATTTTTTTGGTAGAATCTTCAAATAAATAAATACAGTTTTCCTTTGTTACTGCGTGCGCTCACCTTGGCTTGTAGCATCAGCGCATGTTAATTTGGTTTTCTTAAAACAAAGTGCATGTGTTTTAACTTTTAACTCACATATGTGCGCCTTTAAACCTATTAAAATCCATAATCATTGCATCAGCTGATATCAGTTAATGCATACATTAATACATCTATTGCATTTGGTTCAACATATTGGCAAGGAGAAAGAGAAATTCATCATCAAAGTCTTCCTACAATCTTGGAGTAAACTAGGAGAAAAAGCAATATATATATATTAACCAATTTTTACACCATAATCTATATACCCAAATTATTCAGGTCCGCACTTTCAAGTGATCAGGTGAGCAACTACCTACTTCCTCACCTAATTCATATTAGGGCCTGTATCGATCGATCAATATATATTGTATAATAAAAAGCTACTATTGTCATTTTAAGATTTTCGGAACTTTCTTCTTGAAAAACATTGCAAATTATTTGAAGGTTAGAGCTATGAGATTTTTTTTAAGCAACTATCTTGAGGAAAATTTCCTGGGTCCCTAACTGTGTGTTGGTCTTGTCAGTAGCCAACTAAAGGATTAAATTCAAAATTTGCATTTTTAAAGTCAACTTGAGTTAGACTACTACCAAACCCAAGCACATGAGGTGTTTGAAGTGGATGCACCAGCCAGTGCATGAGGGGCATTTATTTTTTACATCAGTCCTTTTATCATCTTCTTTCCCTTGAATGGAGTTAAACGCCAGCCCAGCACATACCAATTTCTGATTGCATCAAAGTATGAAACCAGTTCCTGAACTCTAATTGTAAGCCTGCAACCCATTTCTCTCCTCTAGAATCAATTCATTAATTCTTTACCTTACACTAGCATGAACCCATGTGCGATGCATAGGCTAAGTCTCGTGCGACTTGAATAATATATTAAAACTAATATTTCTTTTATAAAAATCTATTTATAACAAAATAATGAAAAAAATTAAATCAATCAAAAATTATGAAAATCAAACTTCTTTCTTCCTTTAATCAATATCAACATACACGTTTAATCTTAAAAACAAATTATTCGTATGCATTTCTGCTCATTTTGAATACTATATAAAAACTTTAGAAATCACCTTAATTTATAGAGTTGGAAGGCATCCATTTGAATTGGGTCACATCCACACAAATGGGCCTAAGAGACACATTTTATTGAAAGGGCACATATATATTTTTAAAAAAACACATTCACAAATGTGCTCCAAGAATGGACACATTCTATTAAAAAGATATATATGTGTAGTATTATTGAAAAGGCAAATGTATTTTTGAAAAGACACATTCATAAATGAGCCTTAAAAAGCTTACGTGGCTTTTCCTAAAGTCAGAATTGAATATTTTTTTCCCAACCACTATCAGAAAAAATTAAATCTGTGGATATACTTGAAACATAGTGGAGACATTTTAGCCCACGGGCACCAACTTAATTGTTTGACAAGTGATGGGACCTCTAAGCTAACCTTTCATATGTCTGTAGAGCCAGCTTACAGCTTTTATGATTTTTCTCGTGCTGCTGACCCTTGAGTAATCCGTTGTCCACATGACAATCCCAGTGTACCATTTGGCACTAGACATGCCACAATTCACGGCACTTGGTATTTTGGTCAATATGCAAAAAAAAAAGAAACCGGACCGTAGTAGTATCAGAAATACGTAAATAATGCTATGTTTCATGGGCATGATCATGGCCCCCAACAAACAGATTTTAGGGATTGGCTGTGCACTAAAAAATCTAAATTCATCTAATGGATGATGATAACCAATTGGTCTAATGCCATAAAATAGAAACTTTTCTTTGTTTATCCATATACTGTCCATTGCACAGCTGTGATCTCTTGATCAGATGGCTAAGATGTCCAATATTGAATCAGACTCTAGGGTAGTTGGCGAATCCCAGATAACGAAAACTTGCAATTATAGGTATTTCAGACTGTCTGTTTCTGCAAAGCATTTTTTAGCATGGAAAGTATTTCTATAAGGAAATTATGCTTTCACTTTACAAATTCTGTTTTCACTGTTTTTTCGTGTAAACATTTCCTATTATTTTTTATTTCCAAGATTAATGTACTTAATATTATTATTTTTAATTTTTTTGGCAGGAAATGGAATCAAACCCAAACCTAAAAAAAAAAAATTCATTTTCAGCAGTTTTAACAAAAAGTGACCACAATTCACCCCAGAAAGCATTTTATAGCACAAAAAACAAAATCTGGAATCCTTAATTTCCATTTTCTAAAAAAATAAAAAAATAAAAAAAAATCCATGAAAAGCTCCATACACAAACTTGCATTAAGTCTTTTGAAGTTTTATTTTAGCCATCTTCGCATCATATTGTTTTAAATTGAATTTTATCTTCATCTAAAACACCCAAAAATCACAATGAATAACCATTTTAACTTCCCTTTCTAGCACAATCAAAATGAACACAATATTGTTTTAGAGAATCCAAAGAAAATGGTATAATCTGAAATGTTACTGAGTTGAGTCAGGTATATGGAAACTCTGTCTAGAGATTTGATTGAGTGAAGCCAGTTAACTCAGCCAAAGTCAATTAAAGCCTTTTAGTTTTAGAGCTTTGAGCCTAGCCATGGGCCAGAGTCCAAACTCCAAACGCAACTAAATCCAGACCTGCCGACGAAAAATATAAAAAGGACACAGAAACATGTCAAAGTCCAAACTCCCAACAACCCAGATTTCGTAATCTTCCTGGCCTTTCTCTTTCAAAATTGACAGCCATATATATAGAGAGCTGTGGTAGCCGCGCACAACAAAGACACGTTCCGCTACATTTTTTTTATATCTCCTTATCTGTTATGTCTTATATTTATTTTTATATTTTTCTCCTAAATGCTCACTTGTTCTCGTGACCTGGTCATCCATGATCATGATGACATACAAAATTTGACACGAAACTGCAAAGTCTAATTTACTGTGATTAATATTAAAGGTCATTAGAACAAGTTAATTTTCTATAAAGAACAGCTAGCTGTTGGACTCGGAATACGATGAGACCATAAAGTTTCATCATGTGCATGATAACTATTCTGAAACGATTCGATTCAAAGTATTATTACTATTTTAAAATAAAAAGTAAAACAGTTAAAATAAAGAGATTCTGACATGATATTAGTAAACAATTCGATTAAAAGTATTATTATTATTTTAAATTAAAAAAGTAATACTAAATAAAGAGATTTTGACATATTAGTCCTCCTGAAATCCAACTTTTTCAATTTCATGACCAAAATTCAAATAATATCACCAGAGTTGCTTGATGGTGGTCAATATTTTTTTTAAACTTTTTTGCGTCATATTCAATATTATGATAGGATAATCCCATGATAGTATTAGTTTTATCAGTTTTCATATCATACATTTTTTGCAACTAGCAAGCAAATTCGTTTTATACATAATATTAAGAGTTTTATTTTGTCAGAAGTAAATACACGTCTAACTACCATTTCTAAGATGTTGCATGAAAGTAATGCCATAATGGGATTGGATCTAGGAAAAAAAAAAGTCATAAAAAAATAGTGATTAAAGTGAAACGACTCCGATGACATTATCTAATTGACTAATATGACAAAATCCCATGAATAAACCTGAAATTACAATATATAAAAAAAACATAGAATGAGAGGAAATTAGCTATGGATCCTATGGATTCAAAAGTTTACCCTCTAATCAGTAGATGGATGTAACCTAAAAAAAATAAGACATGGACCACCTTTCATTAGATCCTAAGTTTTACGTCACTGTAAAGATTTACTCAAAATTATCAGTTTTCTCAGGAAACCCACTGCACAATACAGGCCGAGTGTTCAACCCCAATCAAGAAAATGCACACTTCTTTTGGAACCAAGATGGAACTTGCCTCCATCCGGTTGGTGATCACTTCCCTGCCCTATATATATATTCAACTCCAAGCTACCCAAGCATAAAAACCTCCCAGAACCCTCTCTCTCTCTCTCTCTCTCTCTCCATAACCCACAAAAGCCATGAAGGTTAGAAAGGAAAGCTCCAGAATCGTGAAGCCCTCTTACGAAGGCCAACCTCCCTCGACTACTCAATCCATACCTCTCAGCGTCTTTGATAAGGTCACCTACGACACCCACATTGCCGTGGTCTACGCCTTCAAGCCACCAGCACCCCCCAACACCACCATCCAAACGGGGCTGCAAAAGGTGCTTGCTGTCTACAGACAATGGGCAGGTAGGCTGGGCACTGATAACAACGGCCGCCCTGCCATCCTCCTTAACGATGAGGGCGTGCGATTTGTCGCCGCCTCGGCGGACTGCACTCTGGACCAGGCCATGCCCCTCAAACCCTCCATGACTCTACTCAGCTTCCACCCAACCCTCAAGGGAGTGGACGAGCTTGTCCAGGTCCAGCTCACCCGCTTCGCCTGCGGATCCATGGTGCTCGGCTTCACAGCCCACCACCTCATCGCTGACGGCCACTCCACTAGCAACTTCCTCATCGCCTGGGGCAAGGCCTCCAGAGGACTCGACATGAGCCCACTCCCTATCCATGACCGCACCATCTTCATTCCTCACGACCCACCTCACGTCAAGTTCGAACACGAAAGAATAGAGTTCATGAGCAAGAAGCTCATCAAGGAGCACCCATATCCATACCCCAACACGGACTACTCATCAGATGGGGTGATCGTCCACAAGGTCCACTTCACGTTGGAGTTCCTGACCAAGCTCAAGGCCAAGGCTTCTGCAGGTCGAAACAGGCCATACAGCACGTTCGAGAGCCTTATCGCCCATCTGTGGAGAGCCATCACGCAGGCTCGAGGCCTAAATGGGTTCGAGACGACCCATGTCAGGATTTCGGTGAATGGGCGCGCGAGGTTGAACCCTCGCGTGCCAAACGAGTACTTTGGAAATCTGGTGTTGTGGGCGTTCCCTCGCGCCAAGGTGAAGGAGTTGTTACAGGAGTCTCTGCGGTATGCGGCAAACCTTATCCATGATGCAGTCTCCAAGGTTAATGACGACTACTTCAAGTCGTTTATTGACTTTGCTAGCAATGAAGAGGAGGTGAAGGATTTGGTGCCAACTGCTGATATGGGCAAGTCGATGCTGTGTCCGAACTTGGAGGTTGATAGCTGGTTAAGGTTTCCATTCTATGATTTGGATTTTGGAGGTGGGAGTCCTTACATCTTTATGCCATCTTATTTCCCTGTGGAGGGAATGTTGTTTCTACTGCCATCGTTCATTGGAGATGGGAGTATAGATGCCATCGTACCTTTATTTGAACAGAACCTTGTCACCTTCAAGAAGATATGCTACTCTCTAGATTAACCACAGCAATCTCTCTCTCCTTCCCTCCCTACATGGTGCAAATTAATGGAGGAAGGCTATAGTCAAGTCATCAGACAGCCGATAAGGGTTAAAATCAAATGCTTATGAGGCCATAGCATCAGGGTTAGGCCATAGCATCAGGGTTATCATGGATGATCTGTTCACATGTAGCTTTGTGTTTTGGTGCATCGTTGATAATGCATGGATTAGATTTGTTGGTGGGTGTCAAGGGTGAGATCGATGTTGTTTTCAATATATTGTTGTATTAAATTTTGATGAATAAGAAATAAGTCCACTGGGGCATCATAAAGAGAGACTTTTAGGGAAGATACAAGATGTTCCTCGTTTGTGAATTTTGATTCCTTCTATATGGCTTCAAGCTGATGTGGTGAACAGAAAATAATCGGTAACTATATGAAAAAAAATAGGTTACAGGATAATCATCCTAATCAGCAATGATAATAGAATATACTCAAGATAATCCCCTTTCCGTGGACTGTATGTCTATCAGCAGTAAAAAAAAAGAAGAATCAAGGGTTTTCCAACAATGACCATCACCCTAGTAATTGAATAAAGGGAAGATAGGGAAATGTATGCGCAGTCATCACCCTAGTAATTTCAAAATCAATGTTACATCTCCTTCTCTATCTTATATCCTTCATCCCTCACCTTTACAATAATCCTACAAAGAGCTAATATGATGATAAATTTCTCAGTATTCTACGCAAATAAATAGACCCTAATGATGATGTCTCTCAATGTTTTCCTATGCAACTCCTGACCACATATTCTTTTTTGCTAATACTGTCCCAACCTCAGATAGATTTTTATCATTGAGTATGACATTGATGAAAAGGTATATTTAGAATTAAAGGTCATGCAAAGAATGGGCCCCATCAGGTTATTCTAATTTCTAATGCAGTAGGAGTGGTTTTGATGTAAGAAATAATGCTACTACGTGGTTGCATGCTTCGTATTTTAGTCAATCAGGTCATGTATATATTCATCCATATATGAGGACTAGAGAGGTTAGGTGAATGAATGTGGTCTTGGGATTCTCTACGTTTCATTGTTTCAATTTCCCTTCAAAATACTGCAAATTGCAACCCTGTCTCCGCGTCTGCTAGCTAAATGAAGTCAAAGCTCTCAAGTTTTCTGATTGGTCATGTGGAACCTCGTAGCCACATGAGAAGAAAGGAACCGGATCTTCTCTTTCTTCCGCCCGCGTTCGCCCCCGCCCATGGCACTCCTTGATTGGTCCAAACAGGGTCTTCCTGTTTCGACCAAACAGGGGATCTGTTTCTGAGACGAAATTAAAAGAAAAGGTTGGTGTGTGTGTTGACGTTCATTCCACTCTTCGTGTATCAAAAGAAAAGTTAGTCATCATCTTCTTGTTTGTAGGCACCACCAACCACCTATAAACAAATGCGCAGGGATTTGTATATGGGGCATTGCCTGCTTCACATCAGCATCAACTTTGTTTCAACTCAGACCTGAAATGAAGCTGAAATGAGGCTGGAAATATTGAAACTTAAATCTGACTCAGCATCGATCATCTACAACAAATCGGGGTCCTCCAAAGTCTAAACCCTTGAGAGATTCTAAGTTAAAATTAAGGAGTGTTTTACCAAAAACAAAAAGAAAAAGAGTTAAAAGAGCCTAAATCTATAGTGGGGGCCATCTATTGAAATGGAACCATTTTGGTATATGGGGTATCTTCGAATTTTACATTAATCATAGTTTTTTTTTTCCACCTTTGGATTTACTCTTTGATAAAAAAAAAAAAAAAAAAAAAAAACATGATTAACACCATCTACTATGCTAATTTGTGGTAAGTGATATGGCTTATGTTGAATCATGTTGACTCATGTGATAATCACATTCTTATTCATGTCTATTATCATATCAAACAGCCTATTCAATTGTGGAACAAACTCTTGTTGAAATAAAATTTAAGCATATCACATATATTTAGAGGATATTTATTTTAAATAATTTGGGTTTTAACTAGTAGCCCTGGCGCTTAGATCCAATCCTTTCTCAAAGGATCTCGAGTCATCTACAAGAAGAAATATGGGATTTTCCTAAAAACATTCTACTGTTCTCTTTGAGGCCGGTTTGACAGGGCCCATAAAGCCAAGGGCCGGCACAACTCTTGTCCACATTGGGGCAAGTATGATCTGTTTTTTTTTAAGCCCTCCAGGGGAGGGGGTATTCGGTCTCGAGTATTTTATTCAAAGCCATCACCCAAACAGACGGACCAGACTTACCTATGTGTAGGCCCGATACCAACTACAAAGCACGTCTGGGTTTAGGTCCAAAACGGAAGTTCACGTCATAAGTAGCACGTCTGGGTTTAGGTCCAAAACGGAAGTTCACGTCATAAGCTGACCCGTTTGGAAATGGCTAGGCTTACGTTTGCCTGTTCGCCTGCTGAAAGCCTACGCGTTTGTCATCTTGTACCCTTTACTTTCAACTCCCTCCTTTTATTCTCTCTTTTGATTTGACCCTTAACCTTATTCCATTTAGAGGTGGCAAAATATGACCCGACCTACTAACCCGACCCGACCCGCGTATGATCCGCTTAACCCGACCCGTTTAATAGGCGAGTCGGTCATGGGTCAAGTATTCATGACCCGCCATTAAGCGGATCGGGTTAGGGTTGACCCACTTGACCCGCATAACCCACTTATTTAAGTTAAAATTGAATTTGAATGTTTTAATGTGTAGGCTAAAAAAGAAGAAATGGACCTTAATCAATTCAACTCCACGCTTTTTATTAATGGAAAGCAAGGTAATGCGCATCAAATGATTGTTGAAATGAAATTAGACCAAATTTGATCTTAAAAGTTAGTTTTGGTCAAGCATGGAACCATAGTTGAGTCGATTTATTTACTAGATGGATGTGAGTTATGCGGATCGACTTGACCCGTATAACCCGCAATGGCTATACGGGTTAAGCCTGTCGGGTCGGGTTGACCCGTGGGGGTGCGGATTAGGGGTTTCTGACCCGTTTAATAAATGGGGCGGATGCGGGTTAGACTTGTATAACCCGTTTAATAAATGGGTCCGACCCGTTTAGTACAACCCGACCCGATTAGAGGTGTACAAAATTAACCACGACCCGACCCGACCCGACCCGGTAACCCGACCCAACCCGTGGGTCAATGGGTGGGTCACTTCACCCCGAATTTCTGTGCTCGACCCGACCCGTGACCGTTGGTACGGGTAAAAATCCAAGTAGGATGCCTACTTGTCAGGATGTGGTTTTGATTTCTCTTAGATGTAGTTCACCGACCAATTTCTAAATATTTGAGTTATTATATTGGTCTCATGTCTATGAACTCAAGGTCCATGTATACTATAATATATTTAGTGCGAGGAATATTTATTTTATTCCTATCAACAGATTAAGGTGATCTCACATGGAAAACACGGTACCTTTTGAAGCCTTATTGCATCTATTTGACATCAGTTTGTTTAGATTTGTTGAATCTTGAATATCTTGTTGATTGTATTTATTCATTTAATTATGACCGCTGAATTAATGGTCAAGATGAGAGTGATTAGTAGTTGGAATTGGATGTGGGTTTCGGGTCAAACCGCAACTACTTTTTTTTGTACACCTCTACCCATCGTACAAAAGAAGGCCAGACAACCGCAACCACTTTTTACTTTTACATCTAATCACTTTTAGTTCTCTAACAATTATCTGAAAGTTGTTTTCATAAACAATTTGGTCTTCTACATGAAAAAAAAAAAAAAAACGACCCGGACCCGATCCGTGACCCGTTGAACCCGTGACGCAAACAGGTCGGGTTCGGGTGGGTTTTCACCCACAAAAAACTAGTCGGGTAGGGTCGGGTTTGACCCAAAACCTGCGGGGTTTCGACTCGTGAACACCCCTAGACCCGATTGCCACCTCTAATTCCATTCCACCCTTGGATGCAAACAAACATGCCCAAAATTCATATTCAAATAAGTGCTTTTAGGACCAGCTATAAATTTTACCCAAACAGAAGGTCCACCTATGAATTTATTAAAAACATAGTAAAAAAAATCATAAATATCCCTTTCTATGTGACATATTTTTATGATAAGATTGTTTATTTGGTATGCTCTTCTTTTTCTAGGTCTTTGGAGGATTCAAACTCATGCACTCTCCAAATTGATAGCAAAAATCCCCTAATTTCTGTTTAAATTTTCTTTTGTTTATGTAAGTCAGCTTTAATTTTCATATCACTACATAATGACATACCAACATGAGAAATTTTTTGGATTAGATCTCCATAAGTATAGTTGGCATAATTTAATCTTCCATTTTTTTGTTCTCTTAAGACATTTTTTACTTTTTCTGCAAAATGAGTTGGAAAGCATGAAATAAATTTTTCTTTCCAAAATCTTCATTAGAATTGAATAATTGAAAGACAAGAGAGAAAAAAACATCTTTATACCATCTAAAATCAGATAAAGTTTTACAACGTAGATTGATTAATTGTTCTCTGTATTTTTCTACTTGATCGCTAATATTACCAGAAAAATTGATTAGAATGTTATGAATTAAGTTTCATCTGCATTAGAAATAGGTTGACCATTGGCATTAAGAAGAGGTTTGCCTTCTTCATTTATTTTTACTAAAGTTAATATACTATTTCGTTGAATTGGTGTCAGGTAATATTCCCACCAGCCATAAAGTTGACAGGAGAATCCTATTATAATTGAATTTATAATTTCACGCTGTGTATTACCATAAATCATTCCTGCATTTGTATAAAGAGCCATGTTTCTTAATGTATTAAGAATTCCATATTCTGTAAGTCCATCTATATTCCATTCGACTATTGAACTACCAGCAAATTTGTAATTAGTAATATCAAGGATTTCTTCAAATTGTAAATTCATTGGAGAAGGTCTACTATAATAATTTTTTTGTTTTGAAGTATGAGTTTTGGGAGAGAATAGTTTATTGATTTGAGGAATAGAAAAGATTGATTATTGTCAGTTTCGTTATAAGTATTAGAGTCAGAGGAATTGGGAATTGTTGGATCTTCGGTGACCATATTAATGGATTTTCCTTTATCTAGAGGGTCTGTTCTGATGGATATTTCATTTTTAAAATCAGGAGGTAATTTTATAGGTTTTTTTATCTAGTGTTAATTTTGTGACGAAGTCAGAGCATAGTGCTGGAACTTCTCTTGATATTTCAAATTGAGATGAAGAACTTGATTCTTGTTGAGATATTATATTTTCAATTCTTTGTGTTTGTGATCCAATAGTTTGCAAGTAAAGATTAGTAAAATTATTTTGTTCTATGACATGAGAGAGATGTTCAACAGTTAGTATTTTTAGGTGAAATTTAGAATTTGTGCAACATTTTTAAATGGAATAGCATTCATTTATTTATATTTTATCGTAGATGAAGGAGGGTGTACAGATTCGACTTTACCCTTGTCTGTTTCCCATGTTTGTGTCAATTTATTAATTTTCATAATAGTTTTTTTTTATTTATTTTTGACGAAAGCCAATCAAAGAAAGGAATAATTCTTTTTTCTTAATGCATTTGTTCATACCATAATTCTTTTACTTGAGATCTTTCAAATTTAGAGAATTTTGTAAAAAATCATTTTGTTTTTGGATGCTTTAATAGATCCTGTTGGAGTTATTGTTTATCTATAACGAAATCATTTGTTTCTTCGTTAGTTTGATGAATTAAAGAGATTGTTTTTATTGAGGTATCAAAATCAGACTCAGATAATCTGACTGATTGTATAACTTCATCTTTGTTTTCTGAATAAGCAAGAAAGGCTATTCCCGACGGATGATGCATAGAGGGTGATTTTGGAATTGATTTCTTATGAAAGGTGGAAGAAGTTGATCTATAAGATCCAACTTCCGAAGGGATTGATCTTTTCGTGGATGAAGAGTATGATCTTGGTATATTGGCAAAATTTATTGTAACTTTTCCATTTGGATGTTCAGTAATTGATTCAACATCATCTTGAATCTGAGGGATTTTTGGTTGAGCTTCTTCGAGCTCCCATTTGCCAGAAAGACTCACAACTTCCCAAGCTATGGCTTTAGGTGCAGTGACTTTATTTTTGAAATTTGTAAGGAATAAAGTAGTTACTCCTTTAATTTGTGCTGAATAAGCAATTTCAAGGACAATTGTATTCATGACTTTAAAATAAATTCTGTATACTATTACAATATTTTGTGATTGAGGCTTCATATTGAATCCTTGTGTGTGTATGCCTAGAGTGTATAACACCTCGACCCGCCTTAATCTCATTTTAGAGTTAATTAATTTAGATTAACTGCTTAATGATTGTTTTGTATGTATTTGGGCTTAATTAGTAGAATTAGTTGGATTTGACCATTGACTAAGTAGATTATGACTTTTGGAGAGTTTTGAATTTTGTGTGCATTTAGAAAAATTTTGGGTTTTTGGTGCATTGCATAGAACATTTCATGGTCATTAACTTTCATGTTTTGACCTATTAAATTCGGATCCATTTGGACCCATTTCCAGCGCAAGCCACTTTTTGAGAATTCCAGTCTTTTAGTGGACTTGCAAGCAACTGTAGGATAAAGTTGGGTTAAAAACCCATTTCAGCTACTTTTCTCCTTCTTCCTTCATTTCCAGCAGCTGAGAGTTCCTCTTCTCTACTCCTCTTCTACTTCATTTGTTCCTTCCTCACTTCAAGCAACCAGCCAAGGGATTTCCTGCATGTGAGTGGACATCATTTCCACTTCATCTTCTCCATCTTCCTTGCTAAGTACTACATTTTCTAAGCTCAAACCCTGATCCATTCTTCATCTTCTTGCTTCTTGGAAAGCTTCTTCTTCTCTAATCACTTCCTCTTGATTTCTCTAGTCATAAAATGTTAGTGCATGCATCTTCTTCATTTCATTCCATTTCGTTTTCACCATTTTAAGGCATTTGAGCTTGCATTTTGGGGATTTTTTTATTAAAAAGGATTTGGAGTGTGAGATAGCTTCCAAGCACCCAAAGCAAGTTAAATCTATACATTTGTATGCATGCTTCCTTGTTTGTCTCTTGAATATATGTAATCTTGTGTAGATACCCTTTTCTTGCTCAAAAATTGATTTTTAATACATGATTTTTCTTGTTTTTGTTAATGGGATTGATTGATGTTTTATGAACATTTTGGAAGCTCAAAGATACCCATTTGTAGTGGTTTAAAACCAGGAAGAATGCCTTTAATGGCTAGGAAGGAATCAGAGAAGATACAGATTTTCGGACCCATGATTTGACAGTCTGCTCAAGCGAGCGTGAGTGCACGCTCGAGCGAAGGGCACTCTGGGAGGGTCCGCTCGAGTGAACTTTGGTCCGACCGAGCGGACAACTCTCTGTTTGGGGTCCGCTAGAGCGACCTTCTGGGCGCTCGAGCGAACCTGATGCTTGCAATATGCAGATTTCCATGGACCATAACTTTTTAACCGTATGTCTGTTTTTGGAGATCTACATACCGTCAGAAAAGGAATAAATGTTGGGTTTTACATAATTGTGACAAATGGACGTTTCCATGACATAGATATTAAACCGTAGCTTGTTCTAGTTGATTGGCCTGATAGATGGACCTGTAGGTGTGCACCCTGAACTTTTATCTTGACCAATGGATATGTTAAGTTGTGGATACGAATTGCGCAATTGTACACCACAAGGAACTTTGCTTTCTTCGAATTGTACCGAACCAAATGTGTCATATTAAGGGATTTGGCATCCAAATTATGTAACACCAAGGGGTCTTTTGTTGCCCAATAATGCAGAAATCCTTAATACTACCATGAGTTGGACGGTGAAGAACACAAGTGTTCCAAAGACTGTAGGCCTGGCTTGATTTCCATATTGACTCTGAATATAATTCCTCTGTCATGCATTGCATTCCGTTTCCTGTATCCTAGTATGACTTGATCATGCTTCTGTTCAGTTATGTATTTTCTATTACACATCTGTTATATTATATTTATTTCTAGCTTTGTTCAGTATATTTCAGTAAGTTCCGATTTTTGTTATTTATATGACATGTCCTGCGTATGTCCTACATCTGTCATGTATTTGATTAACATTGTTCTGTACCTGATCTGTTGATTGTACATTGCACTCCATGAGTCGGCACCACTTAGCTTCGACCCTATCTAAGTCGGACCCGGCTAAGTGTGGGTTTACTTTTGGCCCTCTGTAGTTGGAAAATTATTCTGAGGGTTGACCAGCACCCTAGGTCTATGTCACGTCCCCCGAATCCGATTAAAGAAATAACCGGATCCGGAGAGTGAATTTTAGGACTATTTAAAAATTTTATCCTTTGGGCTACGGATCGTAGTCCGCGGTGATGATTTAATATTTCCAACCTCATGTGTCACAATAAATGTAGAGTTAATACAACTCTGGCATATAGGATTTCAAGCAATGATCAATAAAGTCTCATTTAAATTAAAGTTTCAAAAATAGTAAACAGAACTTCAAAGTTAAGTAATTTATTACAATGGCCAACCCACTAAACATCGCTAATAAAAGAACTGAAGTTAAAGTGAGAAAAGGTCCAACGAGAGAAATAATGAATGAAAGATAAATCTAATGAAACCCAGTGTATCTCTCTCATGCCAGGATATGATGACGCTACTCTACGTCATCGGCACGCCACTCTCGTGCCTCCTCAGCTGGTTGGAGATCCTCTATGATCTCCTCACCTACCTGCTCCTCGTAGTAGCAGTCACCTGATGTGTCTGGACACCAAGGAACAAAGTCAACGGCATGTTAAGCAATAGATATACAAAACATAATAAACACGACATGCATCAAGTATAGAGTAATGACCGGTATAAAATCATATGAATACAAGAATGCAAAGCTAGGGATAAAGCAAGATTAATATATATATAAACAATAACAAGAATCCTAGTAATCATCTAACAATAACCACTATTCATGCAAATGCAAGCAAGACAAGCAAGAGGGAGACTCCGAGGATGTCCAAAGCCAACTCCCGGGGTACTAGTAACAATCCCCTTGGACTACTGATACCAAAGTTCGGCTCCAGTGGGATCCTAGCTCCCTGTCCTGGGAATAACAGTACGGTCCTAGCCCACTCCCAGCTATTCAATGCCATGGACGTCGTCCTACGCCGACTGCCCACCCCAACAACCGGAGTAACCGATTCGTCATTAAATCCCAAACTGCAGATGGCCATGATATGTAAATAATAATAAAGTGGTTTTGACTCAATGACAGACAAGACAAACAAGTCTGGCTAGTTCCAAGTACAAGACAAGTTCATAGGGATTATCTCTTCCAGATCAATACAAGACAAGCCACGTGATAATCCCCTTCATACTAGCCAATCATGTTCATCAAAACAAGATACGGGTTCCTATATATGGTACACTCTAAGTCAAGTCCAAGTCTTATATTCTACAAGAGTTTATGTTTCATAATTGATTACGTGTTTTATATCAAGAGCGTGTACAAGGAATGTTATCAACGGATAAAATCACAAGTGAAGGTTGAATTACAATCCAATCCTAAGTAAGTGGTGTCGTTCCTGTATTCAACATATTCTAACGGAGTTCATGAGGAAATTGGATCAATGATGCTCTTAAGATAATTCTTTGGTGTACAATCATGTTGAGCATCATTAAATTCAACCTCTTGTGCATTCGGTTACACTACGTGTAATACACGAATACCTATACAACCCATCGAATTCACACCAAGCAAGTGATTCGATTTCAAACCCATGTATGGTCAAGTGATAGTAAGTTAATGGTTTCCGGCGTCTAAGTCCCACACCTAGGTTAAACAGTCTCTTTCTTCAATTACAAGGGTTAAATCATTACTTCCCATAGTTACATCACTTTCTGACCTCCGATCGTGATGAAACTAAAACCATTGGATTCTCTATCTCAAGGGCTTTCCAACGGTATATTATATATGAAAATCAAACGGGCGGATTGAAAGTTACAAGCGTTTGAAGTTTTAGTGACCATGCACCCTCCGATCGATCGGCACTGAACACCTCACAGTTAGTGCACAGTCCGATCGATCAGACTCAGTGACCGATAGATCGGCACTGGGCACCTCCCAGTTAACTGAGAGTTTTCACAGACCGATCGATCGGACTGTGTGACCGATCGATCGGACTGTGATCGCCCACAGTTAATTAGGAGACTGTTCACTGTCCGATCGATCGCACTGTGTGACCGATCGATCGGACAGCGAACCTGAAGCCCGAATTTGGGTTTCTGCTCCTTTTTCCTCCGATCATTCCAAGACCAAACCTGCAGAAAACGAGCCTCCGTGCTCCCCCATTCAATCCATTCAATTCCTACATCACATTCTCATCATCTTTACAATTTACAACATACTCGATTTATCAATTTATCAATCTATCCATTTCATTCCACAATTCTAACCTAACATGTAATTTCCATATCAATAACAACAAGGCTTGGAATTAACGGGATGTCTACCAGAATCATAACGAGTTCAATGAAAACAATACAAGCATATAAATTATGAAATGCATATCCACTTGCCTCAACCAAGACGAAGATTGGAAATGGGTGGAATCTGAGGAGAAGCTTTTCTACTCTCAAAGTCACAATTTAACCCGTACAATTACCACCTAGAACGCAAAGGAGAAGAAAGAAAGAAAAAGAATCAAGATCGGGCCTAAATCTAACCAAAAGGCATAAGATTGAAAAAGATGAAGGTGAGAGAATGCTTATCAAACTTAACCGGAAGCAAGAGGAGATCGCAAGGATGAATCCTAGCGGATCGGATCTCCGAACGGGGTCTTCTAGGCTAGGGTTCCGGGCTTGAGAAAGGAAGAAAAAAAAGGTGGCTACGGTTGTTCTTCGTTGGTTGCAGAGAATGAAATGAAAATTAGGGTTAGGCTTTCGTTTAAGAAGAAGAGAAAGGGAAAAGACCAATTTACCCCTTTAAGTGGGTCCGGATAAAGAATGGACCACTTGAAAGGTTTCTGATCGCTGGATCGCGATGAGTCAAGAGACAAAAGTCATCAGAACGACGAGACCTTTCCAACGAACCCAAAAATCACGGCATTTGGAATATTTCGGAAAAACACTCAATTTTCCTAAATTGCAAACTACCCCCCTGCTATGATCAAACGAACTCGGAATCAATGAAACTTCGTAGAAACTATTCTAATGCTAAAAGAAACTCGCTCACACTACAATAAAATGCACTATTGGTGACACCCTTTGGTGACAAAAAATCAATGTTGTCACGGAATGCACACAACGGTGACAAAAAAAATTTTTCCTTGTCACGAAAAGTCTTTAGCTTAGGTGCCAAATAGAGAGGAGATTTGGTGACAAAAAAATTTGTCACCAAAAGATCCAATAGATTTGGTGGCAAAAATTTTTTGTCACCAATGCAATGGCCTAATTTTTACCCTCTCCCGCCTCCACAGCCACGTTTTCCCTCTCCAAGCCTTTTTTCCCCTTTCCATCCTTAATTCCTAAAAGGCTAAAACTGTCTCTCTAAAAATATTAAAATAAAAGAAATTTTAAAACCTAGGGCATCTCTTCTTTTAAGAGTCTTGACCTTCCTCTCGATTCCTCTCTGTTCTTTCAATCTCCCAGTCGCATCTCGCCGTCTCCACTCTCCACGCCCTCGCCGACTCGCCGTCTCCACTCTCCACGCCGGCCACTGCCAGAGCCCAGAGGATATTTCAAGGCGTCCAGCCGTCCGGGAGCAGGAGGAGGCACACCGACTTGCCGCCCTCCTCCCTCGCGCACGCCGTTTCCACGGCTCCACGCAGCACCCTCTTCCCTCGCAACACCCATCTCTCTTCCCTCGCAGCACCCGTTTCCACGGCTCCACGCCGTTTCCCTCGCAACACGTCAGGTTCTCTACTTCTCTTCCCCTCTCTCTGACTCTCTCTCTCTCTGACTCTCTCTCTGTTTTCCACTCTCTCTCGATCCGATACATCATCTCTCTTTCATCATCTCATGCCACTATCAATCTATCATCATCGTCGTCGTGCTGTTTTCTTTCATTAATCATTTCATTTTTTTTTAAGGGAAAGCTGGAGATGTGGTGTTAAGAATTTTATTTAAAAGAAGGTTTCTTGACACCTCCCATACCCAGGCCAGCTATATCCTTTTCAGCCAGACCCCTTATTGGGTGATTTTGTAGATTCCATTATCACGGCTGTACATTCATAAAGATTATAGTCTACCCAATGCTTTTGATTCAGTCTGATTAATCAATCTGTCCACATTTAGGACACTTTATATATCATTCTTTCATACTAGTTATTCTCTAATCTTGCTACTTTAAGTAAAAATCATACAATTTTTCCTCTCAAATATAATTAATTGTGTATGGCCAAAAAATTCTTGATGATGATGAAGCACAAATCAAAATGGATGGTCAACACAAACACTGGACTAATCAGTAAGTTTTTTATCATCTAAGCTTGGAAATTGGACTATCTGAAGATGAAGATGAAGATGATTAACATGTACATATCTGCCTAAGATGGTATCATGACTTTACCTTCATTAATGATCAGAACTACATGATTGAGCTTCATGAATACAATCTAATCCATTTGTGATATGTAATAAAAAAACTCTTAGATATATGCATCCCATATCCCAAATCATAAAATTGTTCATATCAGAACCTCAGGTAGAAATCAGTTGGAGCTGTAATTAACATGTATATTCAAAAATCTGAAGAGAGAGGTGAGCTGATGGCTGCCAGAGGGATTAAGCTAAAGAGCAGGAGAAGATGAGGTGGCTGGTTGAAATGCAAATAACAGGTTTGGATTATTTTTTCTAGGTAACCCATGTTAGAAGCAACTAAAAAGCCTAGAAAAGTAGGCTACTAGACCACAAAAACCAATTTACTAAAACTCCAAAGGATTGTGCCACTTCTGAGCAAGATGTGATTATTTTATCAGACCAAAACATCAAGTTGAAGCGATAAATACTCTTGTGATCTTATGAAACTAGGTTCTTAAGTCTTGATTATCAATAGATAGGATGAGAGGTTTGCATAGCTGTATCACGGGTTTAGTCCCTATATGAAGAAACATAAAACTCAAGGTTGTTTGCTAGTATCTGTGGAACTTTTCATTTCTCAGAGAATTGAGGTTAACACAAAATTTATTTTTAAGGAAAAAAGAACGTGCATCCGTGATCCCAGATAGATGGTAGAAAGCTTCAGTGATTGCATCAAAAGACCCATAAGAGCAATTAGTGTAAGGATTGTCATTAGCACTAACACAACATTCGGATTTATCCATAATTAGTGTAAAATTGTCATCAAGCCTGTCATGTTATTGACTAGCTTATGAATCCCATACCCATTTGCACATTTTTCTTTCTTTTCTACCTTTGTTTTTTTTTTTTTTCTCAAAGCCCAGTAAATGTTTCCAATGGACCAAGATTTTCAACATGAGCAAAGTTTGTCCATTGAAACTCCTTTGTCGAGATGACTAACATGACTCACCAGAAAGATAAATAACTTGTAGTACCAAAACAAATGATAATAATACTAGTATCCTCACTATCTAATATCTCAGGCACACGAGATATGAGGGCTTGGAGGTCGTGTCCCCATATATTTGAGAAGAAATTTAATTTCCAGTTTTCCATATGACCATCGATCACTCATTGAACCCAAAGAAAACTCATACAGAAACCCATTTATCCATACCACATAAAACAATAAATTCAAAGAAAATAAATTCAGAGAATTATAATAAACCCATTTTCATTTCAACTGCAGAAATGCTGAAATCCAAAGAAAAAATCATAAACATCCAATTCCATGTAACTGAAAAACAGAGCAAAAAAAAACCCAAATGAAAGTACAAGAACCAGTTCCCATTTTAAATTAAAGATATCAACACCTTCAACTAGTACACAAAATTACCATGGATTTTTCTATATACTAAATAGGAATGTCATCTTGAAAAAAACATAAAAAAGAATCAGATTTTTTCCTTTTTCTTTTATTTTTGTTAACCTCAAGCCTCAAAGATCTTTCTTCAACAAAAGATTTTCTATTCATAATTGAATGTTTCTATTCATAATAGAATGGCTGTATCTAAATGACTCACTATTTATTTATTTGCATTGAAGGCATCTGTTTTAGTAAAAATTCTCTTTACTTTTAAAAAATCCATTGGTTGTTATGTATTCATTATAAGATTGTACCATCTGAACAAATTTTTTTTTTGAATGATTTCATTGCTTTGAAAATCCAAGTTTGGTCTAAATATTTTTATCCAACGGAAGCTGTACTATTCTTGACTTTGTAGGTGAACAAATATGGATAAGAGTTGGATGACAATTAAGAATAGAATGAGCAAAGAGTACCGAGATGGGGTACATAATTTTGTTGACTTTGCAGTCACAAGTTCCGGTTCTGATGATAAGATTCGTTGCCCGTGTTTAAAATGCATGAATGAGGAACGCCATGTTAGTGTTGCCGTTGTGTTTCACTTGATACAAAATGGGATAGCACCTTCTTACAAGACTTGGGTGCACCATGGGGAACCTATACCTGCAAATCATCAATTTGTATCAAATGAAAGCTGTCAGCCTAGTGGAGAAAGTGTTGGGGATGGAGTGGCAGCAGATGAACATGAGAATCCAGATGATATTGAACGCTTAGTTAATGATTACTATGCGGCAGCAATCATGAATGATGAGGAACTAGATGAGTTGCCTGACAATGTTGAGACAGAGAGTGTGCGGAACTTTGATAAATTGATGAAGGATGCTCATCAAGAGTTATACCCCGGATGCAAGTTTACTTTACTATCGTTTGTCATTAAGTTACTTCACGTGAAGGTGTTGAATAAGTGGAGCAACAAATCCTTTGATACGCTATTGGGGTTATTAAAGGAACTTCTACCTATAAGTGAGCAAGATATTCCGGGCAACATTTATGAAGCAAAGAAATTCTTACGCGACCTAGGCTTGGGCTATGTGCCCATTCATGCATGTAAGTATGATTGTGCACTTTTTTGGAAGAAGAATGCAGATCTTGAGAAGTGTCCGGTTTGTGAGGAATCTAGATACAAGACAAATGATGGCAAGGGAAAAAAGATTCCTCATAGGATTTTGCGATATTTTCCGCTGACCCCTAGGTTGCAGAGGTTGTTTATGTCGAGCATAACTTGTACAGATATGAGATGGCATAAAGAGAAACGAGTTGATGATGTGGTACTAAGGCATCCGGCTGATGGTGAGGCATGGAAGGATTTCGATCGACAATATCCTGAGTTTGCTCGAGATGCCCGAAATGTGAGGCTAGGACTAGCTACTGATGGATTCAATCCCTTTGGTAACATGAGCAACTCCTACAGCCTGTGGCCTGTGATCCTTATGCCTTATAACCTTCCTCCATGGAAATGTATGAAACAGCCTTACTCTATGATGCCGTTGCTTATTCCTGGACCAATATCACCGGGGAGAGATATTGATGTTTACTTAAGGCCATTAATTGACGAATTGAAGGAGTTATGGGAACATGGTACAACCACCTATGATGCCTCAGCAGAGCAAACTTTTCGAATGCATGCAGCTGTTATGTGGACAATCAACGATTTCCCCGCATATGGTAATTTGTCAGGGTGGACTACTAAGGGTTACTTGGCTTGCCCAGTTTGTAACGAGCATGCATCATCACAAAGATTGAGAAGTAAGTTAGGTTATGTGGGAGCTCACCGATGGTTACCTAAAGATCATCCTTGGCGAAGGAGTCGCCTCTTTGATGGTAAGGTGGACCATCGGTCGGCGCCCATGGACTTAACGGGCGAACAAATATTGGAACAACTATGTAAGGGGACATATAAGCCATTTGGCAAGCATCCAAGCAACAGAAGAAAAAGAGGAGATCCAGTATTAAATTGGACAAAGCAAAGCATTTTTTTTGAGCTTCCTTATTGGAAGAAACTCAAGCTTCGACACAACCTTGATGTGATGCATATAGAGAAAAATATATGTGAGGCTTTGCTTGGAATACTATTGAGCATAGATGGGAAGAACAAGGACACAGAAAAAGCACGTCAAGATTTGGAGGATCTGAAAATAAGGCCAGCACTGCATTTGAAGAGGCGTGCAGATGGGTCCTACGAAAAGCCCCCAGCATCATACACTTTATCGTTGGAGGAGAGACATGGATTTTATGAGTTCTTAAAGTCAATCAAGTATCCTGATGGATATGCTGCAAACATATCAAGATGTGTGAGTACAAAGGGAGATAAGTTGACGGGCTTGAAAAGTCACGACTGTCATGTACTCTTGCAACGACTTCTTCCCATTGGGATGCGTGGCTACCTCCCGAAGGACATATGTATCACATTATCTGAGTTGGGGAATTTTTTCCAAGAGATATGCTCAAAAACACTACGAGTTAAGGATTTGGAGAAACTACCAGATCGGATAGTGCTCATATTATGCAAGATGGAAAAGATTTTTCCTCCGGCATTCTTTGATGTCATGGTTCATCTTGCTATTCACTTGCCTCATGAGGCCATGCTTGGAGGGCCAGTGCAATATCGATGGATGTATCCAATTGGAAGGTAATTTTCTCCACAAATTTAAATAGTCCATATTACATGATGTAGGTTTAATCATTTAATATTATTCATTAACAGGCTACTTGGTACCTTAAAGGGATTTGTCACCAATCGAGCCTATCCGGAAGGTTCCATTTCTGAGGCTTACATTGTCAAAGAGTGTCTTACTTTTTGTTCAATGTATCTCGGTGGTATGGAAACAGCTTTCAATCGCCCAGAACGAAATGCTGATAGTGGTGTCTGTGGAACGGGGTTAGCGGTGTTCACTCAAAATGTTCGTCCTTTTGGCTTAATGAGGAGGGCAAGTAATTTTACACAGGAGGAAATAGACAAGGCTCATTGGTTTGTCTTAAATAACAGTTTTGAGCTGGAACAATATCTAGAGTACGTTATTACTTAATTTGGATATTACCTATACTTATATTTAGTATGCGACCTTTTTAACCATCATTATTGTATGTTTGTAAATAGAGAACACAAAAGACTATTGGCAAATGAAAGTGCATGTGACATCCCGAAGAGACAAGAAGAGAAATTTCCAAAGTGGTTCAAAGAACACGTAAGATACAAACTATCTTCTGATAATTTAAGTTGTGGGCATATAGAATATTAACATGCTTGCCATGCATTGTTCTGTAGATGAATCAACTGCGAGACGAAGGCTCACAAGAAGCAACTGATGACTTGTGGTCTGTAGCCAATGGTCCACTTGTGACTATCAAACTATATTCAGGTTGCATATCCAACGGTGTTCGATTTCACACTAAAGACCGGGATAGTCATCATAAAAGCCAAAATAGTGGTGTCGCCGTGGAAGGGAACAACCATGAAGGGAAAACAGTTACCTTTTATGGGAACTTATGCAGAGTATGGGAGCTGAGTTATATGTTTGGACGCCGTGTAGTTCTTTTCCAATGCGAATGGTTCAATACCAGTAGAAGTAGATTCATTAAAGCAGATGCACATTTCACAAGCATTGATGTAAGAAGACATTGGTATAAAAATGATCCATTTGTCCTACCAATTCAAGTGAAGCAAGTCTTCTATGTCAATGATACTAAATTTGGTGACCATTGGAAAGTTGTAGAACGGCTCCAACATCGAGGGATATGGGATATACCTGTGAAGGAAGATGATTTAGAAGATGCGCCACCTGATGTATTCCAACAGGATGAAACCACTAATGTTGTCCCTAATATTGATATTGATGATTCAGTTGAGGTTCGGCTCGCTAGAGATGACGTTGATCCTGAGATTTTTCAATGTAATGTGGTTCTAGAGACAGAGAACCGACAACTTAGCAGCAGTTTCCCTGAAGATGAAGACGAAGATGAAGATGAAGAGCCTAGCGATAATGAGTTTGCTAGTGAATCTGATTCGGATATTGATCCGGACATAGAACCTTGATTTAGTTTTCTGTATTATCGTCCCTTCACCTTTATTTGGATAGTACCTAGTGAACTGTATTTTGATACTTTGTATTTTGATACTTATCATCTATGGATGTGGCTTATGTACCTTTGTCTTGCATGTTTGAATATTTCTTGATGTTTTAGAGCTTTCGTTACATTTTATATAATGGGGCATCTATCATTTCATATTAAATTTTACTTGTTCATATATCATACTAAAATATAAATGTCTTTTCTTACAGGAGAGATATGGCAAAAAACAAGGTCAGGTTTATCAAACCCGGAATCATGGGCCAGCCACTGTTTGATTATGAGAAGCAAAGGCGGGAGAAAATCGAATTGAATAACCTTAGATTGGTTGAAAGGGGGTTTCAAAGGATGGCGCATTCACTGGTTCATCTGAATAAGAAGGGAAAGATTAAGGCCATTAAGGAGGTGAAAAATATGAGGGCCATGGATGGTGATGACGAGGAGTATCAACCACTTGAGGATGAAAACAATTTGAGTTCTGATGACCATTTAATTTCTTATAGCGATGAGGAAGAACTGGTAATATATAATTGTATTGTGTATTCAAGGCTTACAAATATATCATTAGACATTAATTTTGTGTCACATGGTGACAGATTGATGCTATGAGGAATGAAAGAAGAAAGAAGAACGTTGTTGCAGAACATACATCCACTCTCCCTACTGAGATGCCTCCTATGCAGTCTACCGTGCCTCCTTCCTCTACCCAAGGTTCAATGCCAAACCCAACGTCGATGGTATGTGGACCAGGTTCTTTAACAACAGAGTCTACAGTGGCTCCCACTCCCGCCCAAGACTTACTAGTTGAACAACGTACTCTATCTACTCCACCAACTTCTTTACCGCAGGATATGGTGAGAGGTACGTTATTTCTAAGGGAGGAAAAAATGGAGAATGAGTTATCTATACATTACTAGCAATATGTGAAATTCTATTATATTTTAATTATAATATTCATACACTCTACTTTTTTTAAAACTTTTCAGCTTCTACCTCAAAGCGTTTCCGGGGTGCTACCCGTGGAATTAACACCGAACGCTTAATTGCTGCTAGTAATGGCACCAAACTTGTTGTAGAGGTTCCTCTGGAGGTAGGAGTACCTGTTGGGGAAAATGCCACTAGGTTGGCCAATTGGCTTGGTGTACAAATTAGGATGGCGGCACCATTGAAGGATATGGAAAAGTGGGATGATATTCCCTCTGCTATTAAAGCACCCATCATACAGGCTACACGAGTAAAGTTTTCTCTCTTTTTTTATTTTATTTGAGGTTCACTATTTTTCCTCTTTAAGATTAAGATGCAATTCAGATGCAATTTTAACACCTTTTTGCTTATACTAGAATTCTATATTATATGAATGAGTGCAGGATAAATTTGACATAAGGGAATATGATGAGAAAGAGCATGTGAGGCGTGGAATTGACCGCAAGTGTAACAAATTGTATAGAACCTGGCGTCATAATATGAAAGAACACTATGAAGCATTAGTGGAAGCTGGTGCGGACCCGTATATCAAGCCATATAGAGGAGTTAGTGGTGAAGACTGGGCATGGATGATTGGTAACATCTGGACTAATAAAGATAAAGAGGTAAAATTCAATTTGGAGTAAGGAATTCCTTTGATTGATATCTTTACAAGTACATTTATATCATTTTATAGGAATTGGTAAAAAAAAGGAAGAAAGCTCGAGCAAATTTACCGTTCAATCATACTATGGGATCACAATCATTTGCAGCTGCTATGTCGAGTCAACAAAAAGAGCACGGTCAACGTCCTGACATTGCAGATTTCTACAAGTTAACCCATTATAGTACAAAGAAGAAGAAGTGGGTAACCCCGATATGTGAGCAAGTACATGTGAGCATTAAACATAGAAGTCGCATCACCAACGTTATTTTTGTATTTCATGCAATATATTGATTCTATATTTTCTTTGCTGTTAGGTACAACTTGAGGTACGCCACCGAGAGGATGAGTCACGTCGCAAAGAGGATGAGGAACTTGGGCTACCAGTCACAATGCCACAAGAGGAGATGCCAATGGAAGTTATTGGTAAGAAGTTTTATGTGAAGGAATATGGTGTTGGTTTGAAGCGACCATCATCTAAGCGGTCTAGTGCTAAATCACATGACGAGGTGCGAGTCCTGAAGAATCAGGTTGAGACACTTAAGGATATGTGCCAAGAGCAAAAGAATCAGTTTGAGTCCTTGAAGGACTTGTGCCAAACGCAACAGGAGACAATACGACTGTATGATGAAAAGTTGGCGCGATTCGACGCTGTTATGTCCGCTTTTATGCAAGGAGGTCCTGTTGGGGAAGGCTCTATTTCTCGGTAAGTAACTTTCCAAGCATACAATGGGACGTCCCATGCATAGGTGCTCCTATTAACTAGTTGTAGTTTGACTTTGGTTGCACGGAATTTCATATTAGGAAGTTTCTTGCTTAGGATCTAAGCTATGATGAGTTGTGTGGTTCAAAACATGTTAAATAATTATATTTTTTTTTGTTGCGATTTTATACAGGTAGGTAACTATCGAGATGGAGTTATTTTTGGCAATTAACTAAGATGACCAAGATGTATTTGAAGTCTTTTTGTAGTTAACTGCAAAACACTTTCTAGAACAAGGTTTTTTGGAAGCAATGTTTTCTCCATGGCTTCATGGACAATTCTACTTCAACTTCATCCTCATTGTGGCAGTCAAACTTAGGATGTCAAGCTTAGGAAGGTAACAGTTAGTGGCTGGCCTGTGATGACATTCTTTATTTGTTTTTGTTTTCTTCAGGAAGGTGACCATTTGTTGCATTATTGTGCTGTTTCATGGATGAAACAGACATATTCTCATATAGTCACAAAAAGAAAAACAAACATGAATGTTTCACATTTTTATGTGTTCTTAATTCTCATATAGTGACTTTGTGATTTTCAGACAATATGATCTAACACAAATCACCATGACAACAACAGATGATGATGAATGAATATTCATTCATTAAGATTTTTCTCTATTTTCCTTTGAAAGTGCATTTGGATATCGTACTGGTTTTGCGAGGGATCTGAATAATAAGCTTGTATGGAAAATTATCCATTCCATGTGCAGTTCATGAAGTGCAGCAATTGGAGATTGTGTTAGGTGGGATTATGTTTCTGCTTTTCTAACCTGAATCATTGTTTATATGATACTGATCTGGGGTAGCAAGGGTTGGTAGAACAGAATATGGGTTACTTCATGAGGCATGATATGGATCTGGGGTACTAAACATGGAATATGGTGTTACATTATAAGAAAATATCTCAACAGCATAGCCCATATTAAGTTTTGATCTCATGGAGTATAAACTAGCTTGCAATTGCTTCATGTGCACATCTGCTCATGTTAAACTGAATGTTGATACTCAAACTCAACTGGATGTATCATGAGTTGTCGGGTCAAAATCCATACAATAGGCCTACCTTTCATGAAGGTAGACAGCTGGATTAAATACTACACAATGGGATGCTCTTTTCAAAGATTTTGGCCCAAATAGTATCATTTCAATCATAGCATTGATGCAGCAGTCCTGGAAAATATGCAATGTTTCACTAATTGTGATTCTGATTCCTGCCCTGCATAGTAGAAGGGATGATATTTACTATTGAATTGACGCTCTCACAATGCACTTACATAATGCTATGGTCAAATGGTGTATATGACTGATGACGAGTGGTGAATGGCTTTGTAGTGTGTTGGGGCATTGGGTTGTTTATATGAAGTGTTTTTTTTTTGTCATGTACAGGTACTAGCAGGTTGTAAAAAAAAATTACATGTCACACGTACAGGGGAGACTATGCCGAAATTTCGAGAAAATCTTTCCAGGTACATTCCATGTTTTTTGGGTCTACAAAGTTGTGGACCTTTTCTATGAACCACTGTATTTCGTTTAAGCTGTGTTTGATTGCATATGGTGGCTGTTTTTACCAGGAAATCTCATTTTACTGTATAGTTCTTCATGCATGAGATAGGAAGCATATATATATATATATATATTAGCTAGGCTTCTCTTGCAAAGTATTGATCGATGAAGTGATTTATGCCTTGTAGCTCTATTTTTCATTGGAGAACTAATCGGGGAAGCAACGGTACACGGAGGCATCATATGCCACATGGTACATATATACATACTTTTGATTTTTTTGTTTATATATAGTTCAACTTTTTGTACATCCCATGGAAGACAGTGTAGATACTATATATATACACAATATTTCCATAGAGATTTGTCTAATCAAGCTTTATGTTAATTATTAGTTATGAACGAGGACTTTATGCTAATTCTAGTGTTAAATAATTATATTTTTTTGTTGCGATTTTATACAGGTAGGTAACTATCAAGATGGAGTTACTTTTTGGCAGTTAACCAATTAAGATGACGAAGATGGAGTTGAAGACTTTTTGGCAGTTAACCAAGATGATCACCAAGATGCATGGAGTTACTTGTTTTGAATTATTTTTGTAATTAATTTGAACCGACACACCTTGTGTGGTTGTTTTGTAGTTATGTTAAAGCTATTAGCTTTGAAGTGTTTATTGTTGAATGATGAATATTTTGAAGGGTTGTGAACTTGGATATTAGAATGTTGACTTGTTGGATATTTGATTTGAATGATAGTTTGCATCTTTTGTGGTATAAGTTTTGTTAATGGGTGTATCTGGATATAAATATTTGAAACTTTGTAAGCAGGTGTGAAATGATAATTTGGGTGGCACAAATATTTTGATTGTATTTTTTTGTGACAAAAAGAGTATGTCACCATTGAGTGTCAACCTGGTAATACTATTGGTGACACTCATTTGGTTGTCAAGAAAAATACTTTTAGTGACAATTTTTGTCACAAAAGATATCTTTTCTATGACACATGTACTTTTGTCACCATTGCTTTTAGTGACACCCTACTATGTCACGGAAAATCTTTCTTCCGTGACACCATGTTTTTGTCACCGTTGACATCATTTCGTGACAAGTGCACAAATTTTGTCACCATTGACTTTTAGTGTCATGGATACAATGACACCCCATCCCGTGTCACCAAAGATAATCGGTGACAAAAAATGGGCCTTTGGTGACATTTTTTCATGTCACCAAAGGTGTTTTTTGTTGTAGTGTCATGATCTAAACCCACTTAAATATCTAAAAATACAATTAAATAAAATAATAACAAATTAAACGGGTCAACGGGTCGGGTTTTGGGCCCAACTGACTTAGTAAGGTCACGGACCTTACAGTCTACGATGGAGAATTCTGGGTACCTCTGTCTCCTAGTAGCACCGCCCTGTTCTGTCCAGTTCTGCTCTCATTTTATTTTCATGTTACATGATTAATTTGAGAAAATATAGCTTATGTGGGTGTGCCAACTAGTCCTGTGACTGTGTATATCTGTCATTATGATTCATATGTTTCATGCTAATCCATGCACTGATATGCCTAGTGATCACTCCTTTAACTCATATGATTTATTCCTATCTAACTATTCATTTGATACATGTTATATGGACTGTATATGTTTATATTGCTTAGCTTAGTCTAATGCAAAAAAATTATCAACAGGCACCCATATCTGTCACGTCCCCCGAACCCGATTAAAGAAATAACCGGATTCGGAGAGTAAATTTTAGGACTAATTAAAATTTTTGTCCTTTGGGCCCACGGATCGTAGTCTGCGGTGAGGATTTAATATTTCAAACCTCTTTTAATACAATGGACATTGAGTTCATAGAACTCTAGGCATATGGAATCTCAAGCAGTGATTAATAATCTCTCATTAATTAAAGTTGCAAGAAAGAATAGACAAAACTAAGAATTTAAGTTATTTATTACATTGGCCATCCCAGATACAGGGCCAATAAAAGTACGGAAGTCAATAATAAAAGAAAGGTCCAACGAGAGAAATCAAATGAATAAAAGCATAATATAAATGAATCTCCATGTATCTCTCTCATGCCCGGAAGTGATGACGCTACTCTACGTCATCGGTATGCCACTCTCGTGCATCCTCAGCTGGTTAGAGATCCTCTGGGATCTCCTCACATGCCTGCTCCTCGTAGTAGAAGTCACCTGAAGTATCTGCACACCAAGGAACAAAGTCAACGACATGTTGAACAATAGATATACAAAACATAATAAACACGATATGCATCAAGTGTAGAATAATGACAGGTAAGATCATATGAATACAAAAATGCAAGGCTAGGCATAAAGCAAGATTAATAACCAAGGAACAATAAAAGGAATCCTAACAATCATCTAACAATAACCACTATCCATGCAAATGCAAAACAAGAACAAGTAAGAGGGAGACTCTGAGGATGTCCAAAGCCACCTCCCGGGGTACCAGTAACAATCCCCTTGGACTACTGATACCAAAGTCCGGCTCCAGTGGGATCCTAGCTTTCTGTCCTGGGAATAGTAACATGGTCCTAGCTCGCTTCCAGCTATTCAACGCAATGAACGCCGTCCTACGCCGACTGCCCACCTCGACAACCGAGTAACCGGTTCGTCATTAAATCCCAAACTGCAGATGGCCATGATATACAAACAACAATAAAGAGGTTCTGACACAAGAACAACAGGACAAGCAAGTCTGGCTAGTTCCAAGTACAAGACTAGATCATAGGGATTATCTTATTCAAGATATCACAAGACAAGCAACACGAGATAATCCCTTCCATCACTAGCCAGTCTTGTTCATCAAAACAAGACACGGGTTCCTATGCTACACTCTAAGTCAAGTCCAAGTCCTATATTCTATAAAAATTTATGTTTCATAATTGATTACATGTTTTATGCCAAGAGAGTGCACAAGGAACATAAACAACGGTACAAGTCAACGTCAAGGGGAAATTACAATCCCATCCTAGGCAAGTGGTGTCATCCCTATATCCCACATGTCCTAACAGAGTATATATGGAAATTGGATCAACGATACTTCTAGAAAATTCCTTGGTGTACAATCATGTTAAGCATCGTTCAACCCAACTCCATATGCATTCGGTTACATCACGCATAATACACGAATACCTAGACAACCCATCGAATTCACACCAAGCCACGTGATTCGATTTCAATCCCATTTATGGTCATGTGATAGTAATTTAAAGGTTTCCATCATTTAAGTCTCAATCCTAGGTTTCAATCTTAGTCCGGAACAACAAGGCAAAATGGCCAATCTCGGCTGACCCTCATGATGGTATCGGTTGTCAGACGTGATGGTCTCGGTTGACCGACACGAACTGAGGGCTAACCGACGGAATGAAAACCAAATTCTGCTCTCTGGTTTTGGAACCGACACGAGCCTCGGCTAACCGAATCAGTCGGCTAACCGACATTCGGACCGAGAGCTGGCCGACTGTACAAAATCAGGTTAAAATAGGCTCTCGGGTTTTCTGATCGAAATGGTGTTCGGCTGACCGACACCATACTCTCGGTCGACCGACACTGAACCGATGAGTGAACCGACAGTACGGAACTCGTACAGGTTCAGGCCATTTCTGAACTCTTCCTTCCCTATTTCATTTTCCTCCATTCCCAAACCTTTCCAGAGGCTACAACCTGCTTAAACAGAGCATCCTGCTCTCCCAACCATTCATTCCATTCCACTCCATTGAATCAATAAATAATTCTAAACAACCTATGATCATATATATATTTATCCATTTCATTCCAATTACCCAAATATCTAACCTATCATATAAATCTCAAATCAACAAGAAACATGCTTGGAATTAAAGGGAAATCTACAAGAAGCATAGCCAATCAATTGAAAACAAACATACATGCATATATGAATTGCAGATCTACTTGCCTCAACCAAAAAGAAGATTGGAATTTGGTGAAATTCGAGGAGAAGCTTTTCTACTCCGAAATCCACGATCTAACCTGATACAAACGCAAACTAGGAAGCCAAGAAAAAGATATGAAGGAAAAGAATTAAGATCCAACCTAAATCTAACCAAAAGGAAGATAATAGAAAAAGTTGAAGTTACCGAAAACCTTACCAGATTGATACCGGAAGCAAGAAGAGATCGAAATGATGAATTGTAGCGGATCGGATCTCCGAATGGGGTCTTCTAGAGTTGAGATCTGGCTTTAAAAAGGAAGAAGAAGAAAATGGGCTGCGGTTCTCTCTTTCATTGCAGAGAATAAAAATTGGAATTAGGGTTAAACTTTCGTTTAAGAAGACGATAGGAAGAAAAGACTGAATCGCCCTTTAAGTGGGTCCGGTGACAGAATGGACCACTTGAAAGGTTTCTGATCGCCGGATCGCGATGAGTCAAGAGACAAAAGTCATCAGAACGACGAGACCTTTCCAACGAATCAAAAATCACGGCGTTTGGAATATTTCGGAAAAACACTCAATTTTCCCTAAATTGCAAACTACACCCCTGCTATGATCAAACGAACTCGGAATCGAACGAAACTTTGGGGACACTAATCTAATACTAAAAGAAACTCGCTCATGCTCTAAACCCACTTAAATATCTAAAATACAATTAAATAAGTTAAACGGGTCAAGGCCCGATATTGGGCCCAATTGACCCACTAAGGTCACAGACCTTACAATATCCGTACCCCAACTCGGATTACTCATCAGATGGGGTGATCGTCCACAAGGCCCACTTCACATTGGAGTTCCTGAACAGGCTCAAGGCCAAAGCTTCTGAAGGTCGAAACAGGCCGTATAGCACTTTCGAGAGCCTGGTGGCCCATCTGTGGAGAGCCATCACCAAGGCTCGCGGCCTAAACGGTTTCGAGACGACCCATGTGAGGATTTCTTTTAATGGGCGTCAGAGGATGAACTCTCGCGTGCCAAATGAATACTTTGGTAATGTGGTGTTGTGCGCTTTTGCTGGAGCCAAACTGAAGTAACTTTTGCAGGAGCCAGTGCAATACGCAGCGAAGCGCATACACGATGCGGTCTCAAAGGTCAATGACTATTACTTCAAGTCGTTTATTGACTTTTCCAGCGATGAGGAGATGAAGGATCTGGCTAATGCAAACGAGGAGGAGTACGTGGTGTTGTATCCAAATGTGGACGTTGAGTGCTGGTTGAGGTTTCCTTTTTATGATCTCAATTTTGGAGGTGGGGCATCTTAAATCTTTTTGCCATCTTATCTTCCTGTGCAGGGGGTGTTAATTATCCTCCCTTCCTTCATTGGAGATGGGAGTGTAGATGCCATCGCATCAAAGAACGTCATCACCTTCAAAAGCATCTGCTACTCTCTCGACTAGCTCGAGTAGACAATATTGTCCCTCTCTCTCTCACTCATATGGTACTTACCCAAATGGAGAAGGGTATCAAACCGCAGATATGGGCTAACCCGCTAAGATAAAATGCACAGGGGGGCAGAGGATCAGGGCATGATGTTGTAGATCTAGGGCATGATGTTGTTGTTAATATATTGTTGTATTGTATTTTGATGAATAAGAAATCTATTAAGTTTATTGTGGCATCATAAAGAGATAAGATGAAAGGAAATAAGAACTGGATGAAGATGGACTAACAAAGAAAAGAATAGCAAGAATCTTACCTTCGAGCATCGTTCCTAGGTTAGGGGAGATGGAGAGATGAGAAAGGAACTGGTTATTCGCTTCCCATTTTGTCTGGATTTTGGATGAGTAATTAGGTCCCGTCCACATGTCTCTTACCGGATGAGCCACAGGCCACAAAATGCATGCAAGTAGGACCTACTAAGGTGTGTAGAGAATGTAAACAAGCAGGACACTTTTTTCCATTTTACAAGGGTGTATATATATATACTAGTGGAGCACGTGCACCAAACACATAATTTTATTTAAAAAATAAAGCTCTTGAAAAATTTAGTAGAACCTAAAATAGATTTTAAAATTAAATTTCAACAGAAAATGAGTGATTGTAAATTACAAGGTCCGTGCAATGTCCAAATATAGCTGACACTACTTTTTTCCTATACATTTGAAAACATAAAACGATGATATAGTGAGAAAAATGAGATCTTAAAATACAATCGATATGGAATTTATATAACTTTTTGAGGATATAAATCACATATGTTTAGATATTTTATCATGAATGTGAACAAAAAAAATTTAAATTTACTTTATTTAACATATCAGGTCGACTTATCAGTTTCCTTAGTAGACTTGACCTGCTAAAGTTGGAGTCCAGTCGAAAGCATAGTCAAATTGATAACCTACAGTTTTATAAAAAAATAAAAATAAAAACTAAGAACCAGATGAGCTTACTATTTTAACCAATTACCATGAACATTATATGTTCACTACAAAATCAGATTCTATTAACGAAAAAGAATTAATTATATCCTACTTAAGGACATCGGAATAAAAAAACTGAGATGGCGGTTTTAGTCTTAACTTACAAAGAATAATAACATCTCACATCGATCGTCAAGAATAATGAAGTAATATGTCTTGTCCTCAAGCGATAGGGATCAACAATGGTGGAACTATGATATAAACTCTAACGGGTAAGATTTGCAGAGCACCTGTTAATCAATATTAATTAGTATTTAAAATATGCTTTGTTTTATTTTATAAGACGGACCACTATCAGGTAAAAAGATGCAATACCTCTCCAAGCGTCAACATCTTCTTTTGTTTGATATAAAGAAAGAATAATACAAAGTAATCATCGAAGTTCAGTTAAATGAAAGCTCACAAATAGAGATATCCATAGGGGAAAAATACCAAAAAAATAAAAAACTACAAATACAAACCTGGCAAAAGAATTGGATCTTCCTCTTAAGAAATACATAAGAATGTAACCTAGGTATTCTAGATCAACTCTTCTGCTCTGTTCTGTATAGAGGATGGGAGTGCTAATCAAAGTAAGAAAAATTCGAAACGAACAAAGGCAAACTGAATTTGTTGCAGCTCAGCATCAAGCACTTATTTTAGTTGTTTACACTTTATAACAATCACTTCATTTACTGACTCTGAAGTTAGTAGCAACGCTAGCATAACAAGCAGTTTATATGAGATTCTCGTTTTCCTTTAAGGAAATGCATGATGCTTCATTGAAATATAAGAAATGAAGAAGAAGAACAAGAAGAAGAAGAAGCTTGCAATGATGAAATAAATAAATGTGTTAGAAAATTATCAAAGTTTTTTAATTTAAATCTCATGAGCAAGAGCAATAATAAATAAATATATTCATGCCCTTGAAATGCCCTTTTATAATAAAAAAATTTACAAAAGTTTTATATTAAGAAACTAAAAATTATACAGAACAACAATAATTTTACGATAGCAATGTATAAGCCTACCACTGAACTGCATTTATGAAATTATCTTTAGCAATCACTAATATTAGAAAAAAAAGCAATATTTAGTAGTAGTTATCACATTATCCAACTTGTGATTATTCTTCCAAAAGGGGTATCAATCAAGATCAATACAACTAAGTGAAAAATAATAATACTAAGTGGGGCTTACATCTTGCAGTTTATTAGGCATATCAATAATACTAAGTGAGGCCCACATCTTGCATTTTATTGGGCATGTGTGTAGAGAAAAATAATAATACTAAGTGGGGCCCACACCTTTTTTTGGGCAGGTATGTAGTGAAAAAGTACTACACTTTAGACTCTTTTATATAAGGGTATAGATACAAAATTATAAGTGGGTCATGGTGTGTAGTGAAAAGTATTATCATTTTATTCTCTTTTATAAGAATATATATATATATATAGATAGATAAAGATAGAGATAGGGAATACTAAGTGGGGCCCACGTCTTGCATTTTATTGGGCATGCAGGTGTGTAGTGAAAAAGTAGTATACTTTATTCTCTTTTATAGAAGGGTATAGATATAGGTATAGAGATAGAGATAGAGAAATAATGATAATAATAATGTATAGATTATATTATTATTGTATAGGTGGGGCCCACACAAGTTCTTCTCTCTTATAATCATATTATTCTATAAGTGGGGCCCAAGTTCTTCTCTTTTAAAAGGGAAATAACAATATATAGATTATATTATTATTATCTAAGTAGGCCAACACAAGTTATGTCATTTTCTTAATAATAATAATAATAATAATAATAATAATGTATAGATTATTTTATTATTATATAGTGGGGCCCACACAAGTTCTTCTCTTTTAGAAAGGTAATAATAATATATAGATTATATTATTATAATCTTAAGTGGGTCCACAGCTTGCATTTGAGTAATAAACTATAAATTATATTATTGTTATCTTAAGTGGGGCCCACATCTTGCAAGTGATTGGGCAAGTTTGTAGTGAAAAAAAGTTACATATTGCCCTCTTTTATAATAGTAGATTATAATATTTGGTGGTGGGCCCCACAATGGTGCAGTGAAAAAGTTTGCATTATAATATTTGGGGGTGGGCCCCACTAAGGAGTAATGAAAAAGTTTACAGTTTTTATTTTATTATATGATAATATTTGGGGGTGGGCCCTACAACGGTGCAGTGAAAAAGCTTGCATTATAATATTTCGGTTGGGCCGGGGTGGGCACCACAATGGTGTAGTGAAAAAGTTTGCATTATAATATTTGGGATCGGGCCCCAAAATGTTGTAGTGAAAAAGTTTGCATTATAATATTTGGGAGTGGGCCAAGTTTAAATTATAATATTTGAGAGTGGGCCCACTAAGGTATAATGAAAAAGTTTGCAATCTTTATTATATTATATTATAATATTTGGGGGTGGGCACTACAATGGTGTAGTGAAAAAGTTTGCATTATAATATTTTGGAGTGGGACCCACAATGGTGAAGTGAAAAAGTTTGCATTATAATATTTGGAAGTGGGCCCACCAAGGTGTAATGAAAAGTTTGTAATTTTCATTATATTATATTATAATATTTGGGGGTGGGCCCTACAATGGTGTGGTGAAAAAATTGCAATACAATATTTGGGAGTGGGCCTCCCAATGGTGTAATGAAAAAGTTTGCATAGTAGAGATAGAAAAGTATAATATATTATAACTAGTGATTGCCCGTAACTGAAGGTATGGCGCACCACGTTTTGAGCACAACTAAATCTAATTATTATTCTTTTGACCATCAAACAACTAACCGGAATTTTAGCACCCCATGACGGGTAATTTGGACGTCCACCCTATTTAATGATGTCCTGATTAGGTCCCGAGTCAAAGATCACATATTATTCCTATACCTCTTATTGCCCTAGGAATTGGCTCATTCCAATCTATTCGTCGAGAGCTTTCCGTCCATATATAGAACTTCGAGATCCGGCAGGCGGATCAAAAATCATAATAGCAGGTCCCGCACCCTCGAGGTGTCCACCTGAAAAATCACATATCACTTCTAGACCCCTGATCGCCCCGAAAGTTGGCTCATCGCTATCTACCCATCGAGGGGAAGCAGTGTCCCAGATCTCTGGACTCTTAAACCCCTCAATCTCTTTTCTCTTAATCTCAGCCCTAAGATTTATGTACATAAATCCAAGGGTCCAAAATATTTGGAATTCAAAAACTGAGCTCCCTTTTAAAGAAATTTTTTTTGACACCTTTTTTACCAATGGCAGAACAATAGGGGCCGTTTGAATGTATACAGAATAAAATATTTACAGATTTAAATATTACAAGAATAAAATAGTATAAAATACAATAATGTAATATTATAATAGTATAACATTTTTACCGTTTAGCAATTTTTGAAGAATATTATAGATTTCAAATTGAGCTGTTTGGAATGTGTTATGTTTAAAGTAAATTACATTATAAGAGTATTTTTTTAATTAAATATTTAAATTTATATGTAATTTACCACGCCTAGATAAAAAGTAACATGGTAAGAGTTTAACTTTCATATTTCTACAATAAGTTACTTTTCTTTTATCACATAAAATCATGGTAAAGTATAGCAAAGTAAAGTAAATAAAAAAATTACTTTTTAACTCTCTCTCCTAATTTGCTTTACGACATACTTCATCTGACCTTACTTTACCTCACATTTTACCATGATATTACATCAATCTTTATTTTACTTTACCACACCGTAAACAAGTAAATTTTTTTTTACAATATAAAACTACGATAAAATATGATAAAGTAAAGTAAAAAAAAAGAAGCAACTTCATTGCCACTTTACTTCACCATGTACTTTATCTCACCTTTACTTTACCACACCTTTATCGTCCTGTGAGATTTACTTTTACTTTACTTTACCATATATGTAAACATACACATTATGATGGATTTGATAAACTAAAGTCTTTACTTTACTCTACCGCTTTTTAATTGTCATTTTAAAAGATTTTTATCTTGTCGAAAGTTTTCTACATGGGGGAGCTGTAAGTGCGAATATCGAGCTTTTTGAAAAAAAAGAATCTTTTTTTCAAGTTTTTTTTGAGTTACCAAATGCACAAGATTTTTTTCTTTAAAAAACGAAAGATTATATTTTATAAAATATTATTTTCTTCTGTTTTCTTATACATCCAAACAGGCCCTAAGAAAGTAAACACTCTTGGTTTTCTTTAAAATGAAGAAGGAATGGCAATACCTGTAAATAACTCAAAGTTGTTACCCATTTTGCGTCGTACAGACCAAGATGTGAACGTGATTTTGATGGGGATCGCAAAAACTTGTAAATTTCTTCTAACTTTTAGCCCATTTTTTCTTTCAAAATATGGGGAATTCAAATATTGAGCTCCCTTAATATATAGATAGTAGATATATAATATATTATATATTATGATAATATTCATAATATATATAATAGTAAATATATTATATATTATATATTATTATAATATATATAATGAAGTGGGCCCCACAATAATGTAGTCACAAAAAAATTGAAAAAATGGCAACTTCTTCTCTTTTATAAGATTAGAAGATATATATATATATATATATATATGGATAATATTCACACACTTAGATATTGGCAAAATTTGAGCCCGACCCTAGCCTGACCCGTATTTGACCTATCAAATATGACCCTGCTGAAAATGCTGGTTTGGCCTCCTGACCCGCAATAAGTCGGTTAGGATTAACCCCACCCGACCTTCCAGAATTTAATATTCCATTCAGGGGAACCCATATTCCAGAATTTCATCCATTGGACCCCAATGTTGATACTTGATATCTTATGGCACAGTTGTCCATAATATCTGAGACACAAATTAGATATAGTCGATGAAAGTTGAAACACAAACTGTAAAGACCACTCTACAGAATAGTTTGTCATCAAACCTGGGTTGATATATGGTATTGGAATTGAAAATCTCTGATTTTTCCCATTTTTCCCCCTCGGGATTCATTCCAGTCAGCAGCCAATGTTATTGACATGGCTTATCAACTGTGGGACCTGGCTGTCAAGATGTAGTACAGAGCATGGGTCATGTTTGGTATTGGGCCTGGGCATGACATCTAGGCCAAAGTCTGATGACCTTGGTTCAATAGATTCTTAACGCAAGCTCAAAGCCCATATGTAAAGTTTGGGCCTACATTCGAGGGTTGCCAATTAATATGGACAATTCCAAGAATTCAAGCAGTCACTATTAAACCAACACGCCCCCTATGTATTTATTCAAGCAAACTCTACAACCTCGGCTGCCCAGGGCTCGAACTCCGGCCAGGCCACCTTCCCTTCTCCGAGGGTCGTTCCTACATTTTAGCGCCCCTTATCTCATCCAAGAACTCCTACTCTTACCGGAGGACTCTCCCATTGGCGTGGGTTCGATGCATCTGCCGCTTAATTGGGGTTAAAAAAAAAAAAAAATTCTAAGTCAATGCTGATAGGGTCGGCTCGACCCACCTCGCGGTGGGTTACGTTATGGAAATCTGACCCGTTATAAACATGGACCGGATACAGGTGGGGCTCCAAACTGTACACCCCACCTGGTAACCCTGCCTATATTGCCAACCCTAACTTCATTGGGTTGGGGCATCCACTTCAAACTTTTAACACCTGTGCTTGGCTTTGGTGGTAATCCAAGTTAAATTGACTACGGACCAGTTTGGCTTGAAAATTCAAGTTTTGAGTTTGAGCCTTTAGTTGTCTAGAGCATGCACCGACATATATAATTGAGTTACAACAGAAGTCGATCGATTGCTAAAGCAGGGAAAAATTCTGATAGCTCTAATCTCCAAATATTTTTCAATATATGAAGAACCAGGAAAGCTAGGGCCGGTTTCTCCTACCGTGAGTTAAGGATGTAACGGTTTGGTTAACCGTGGTTTTTGAAAAAAAAATTAACCGGACCGTGTTTCACAATTTTTTATTTTTAAAATCCGTAATCATAACCGAATCGTGAAAAAACCGTGAAAAACCGAACCGCGGTTAACCGCGATTAACGGTAAATTATCACTTAAAGAAATTTATGAAAATTTTGCCATTTACCAATCAAACTTACTATGGAAAAAAAAAAAAAAACATAGTTGGAGAACGACATAATATGTTACTGTAAAAAAAAGTAATTTTCATTATGGCCCTTAGGTTTTTTTCTTATTAATGAAATGGTTCGGTGAACCGTGTGTTTTGGGAACACAGTTAACCGAACTGCGGTTAATGATTCGGTTCGGTTAAAAATTGTGAGTCGAGACAAAAACCGTAACCGAATCGTAAAGCACGGTTTACCAATTTCAATAACTGTAACCGTAACCGAACCATTAAACATGATTATTAACTGCGGTTCAGTTCGGTCAGATAGTATTTCAATTTTTTTTTACTCCCCTATCGTGAGCGATAACAATTGGGGCCTACCTAGGGCCATGCCAATCATAAGGAGCTGGTGGATGTAAAGGTCTAAATGAGACTTAATGCAAAATATCAACCTCAATAAATCCTCGTACCTCCTTCATCTTGGCCCTCAAGTTTAATGATTTTGGAATGAATCATTTTTTCTAGGTATCAATCCTAAGGTCGGAAACAATTGGATGCGTGTCAAACTTGGGCTGTTGCAATTAGGGCCGGGGGTGGGCCTACATATTCCTTTTCCGGGGTGACCCTCGGACTTTGTTATTTTTTGAGCGGGTTGGTTTCATTATGATGAGGTTGTTATTTTTAATTGTCCTTGGAAGGTTTTGAGATATTCTATCTTTTCTTATATCTCGGAACATGTCGTGTTTTTTTTTATATGTATTTAGAAATTTTCATTACATGTTATTAAAAATACATAAAAAATAATATTTCAAATAACTAATAATAAATCTCTAAATATACAATATTGTAGGTTGGTTGTCGCCGGGGGCAGACCCAAGTAGAAGCATGTGGGTGCGGCTGCACCCGTCAAACATTGTTATGCTTCTAAAATCTGTATGAGATTCCTGGGTTCACTTCCAAAAGTCCTATAAAAATCGCATTCCACTCTCAAATCTACATAAAAAACTTCTTTATTTGCCTCCAAAACTAAACTATCTTAAATACGCACTCTTCAAATAAAAATTATGGGTCGGCCAATAAAAATAATGAGTCCACTACTGGTGGTCTCTTTCCCCCTCTTCCCCCTGCCAAAAGAAAACCCTGACTACGCTGGTGGGTGGTGGTGCCTTTAATCAACAAAATGACTCATTTGACTTTTAAAACGTGTACTTAAAAGTCCAGGCACAATAACATATGGCCAATTAAAAAAAATGTTAAAGAGCGTGACTTTCTCTAGTGTAGTTACTCTAGTATACGCGGAGACAGTACGGCCTGTGCACCATTATTAATCCTTACGCCCCGTTTGGTAATTCTATTTATACAGTCAAGTCAAATTAAATATCACATCAAAATTTTTTTTTAAGAAAGCTCCTTCAATATTTTTTAATAAAAAGTCAAAAAACAACTACATTTACTTATTAAAAGATAAAAAACTACATTTTCTCGTACAAAAAGTCAAAAATATTCCATCTCAAACAACCAAAAATAAGATATCATTATAACCCACTTATATTTTATTCTCTCTTGATTTGATGCTTCAGATCACCATATTTCAATTCATCATACATCCAAACAGGCCCTACATGAATGAACGGAAAGAGATGACGGCTAGGATCGAAGAAGGAATGATAGACAGCGAAGGGTTACCTGTTACTTTTTCCCCAGCCTTCGACACGGAAAGATATTCATTCCTGAATGAGGGTGGACCTGGCGTGCCAATCCAGAAAGAGAAAACCTCTGATTCGTCTCACTTTGAGCGATGATATCATAAACAGACGTGGTGTGGATAGGGTGGAGGACGGAATGAATCGGAATTCTCCTCCCAAGATCCTCCTTCTCGTACCTTACCATCCTTGCCTTGTAGAAAAGGGGTGCTCCAAGATCTCAAGTTTCTTGCAACAGAAAAGAAAAGGAGTTATTTCGCAGTCTCATAGTCCAACCACTTGACTTGAAAAGCTCTCTCAATGCGCTTTAAACGCTCCTTTATCACGCTTCTATTATATTCTCTTGTCCTCACATGTGCATTAATATATATTTTTTTTTTTCCATCAGAGGGTTTCTAACTTTTTGGGCTGGACGAATCACTCCGGGCTTAAAGAAAAGTCGGGTAAACTCTCATGTAACCCCAGTGTAGTAGTGCAGTTTCGAACCAACAACCTCCGAGTGCAAACCGTAGTCGTAGGCCAAACTGTGGTTTTAGGCCAACTGAGCTACCCCTTGGAATTACATGTGCATTAATATCAAATGTGCGTATTAATAGTATTTGATCGTATCGACTGAAATCGAATGCATGCAACGCACGTATGTACATTTATTTATTTATTTATTTCGTAGGGAGTGCGTTATCGTTTTTCTTTTACCCTTTTTTTTTTTTGGCTATATTGACCTACTTAATTTAAGAGTGATACTTTCACTTGAGGACTTAGGAATTAATTATCGAGCATGCCTACGAGACTCAAGTGTCAAAACCACTCGACTATGAGAGTGTGTGTTGTCGAGTGCGTTATTGTTTTTGTTACATGGGTAGAATGGCATACCTAAATACTGAAGTTTAAGCAGCCACATGACATGTGGGGTGGCCAACCAACAACGGGCCCTTTGCTAGTGATAATTGAATTGGGAAAAAAGACAATTAAATCCCATTTAACGCTCTAATTCATGCTTTGGTCCAATCCTTTTGACCCACTTGCAACCTACCAAAGCCCGTTCCAGAAATAACTACCTTCCCCTAATTTTCCATAAATTCTACCTTCTTCCTCCCATTCTTAATAAAGTACAAACTACCAAGTCCACTCCAAGTCTAAATTGCTTTTAATTCAAGAGGCTTTCACGCACTCCCTCTCACTTCAGAACTGCGTCCCTAGCCTCCGATGTTCCCAGAGTTTTTTCCCAGAATAGCACCCTCAAGTAAACTAATTTCCATAATAGCATCCATTTGAGAATAATACCCACAATAGCATCCCGAGCCTATTTGGCATATCCAATCCTAATACATGACTTGGCTTCCGTCAAGACTTAAGCCCGTATTGGGCCGAAAATGGGTTCGGTATTGGGCTGAAAATGGGCTCCCTAAAGCCCAAGTATCTGAAGAACACACACTCGAACCCATTTTCTAGTCAGGTGATGTGTGGAGGGCTCAAGTATCAGCCAAATACCACCACCGGATGCTATCGATGTATATAGAATTACAATTAGCATGTCGGTATTTAGATCACTAATCGAGTTGGGTCTTGACCCCTCCCATTTAGTCCAGGTCTGGTTCTATAATTTGAGTTTGGGTGCATAAACAGATTCGATACCACAGCTGACTCGTGTCACATTTTTATCTGGGTCCAAGTCCGGGCCCTGGATCTGGGTAACTTATGGAACAGACCTTTAAAAGGTTTTTTATGAAGCTACTTTTTTTTTTCCCTACCTCAACTAAAATTTTAATGCACTTTTATGAAATTAGTCTTCCTTTAATTAAATATGGAGATATAGAGTTTCTTAAAAGGATATATATAAAGCAATGAAATCAAATTTACACAATATTGGAAAAATATTCCATTAACATATTGTTTAGTCTCTATATTAGATCATCTTAGGTAAAAATTAATATGCGTAGAGACTTTACTTGAAGGTTGCTATTAGCCATGTATCCTTAGGTAAAATTTTAGTTGAGGCAGGGTAACAGGCTCTAGGGGAAAAAAAAGTAGCTTCATAAAAAACCTTTTAAAGATCTGTTCCATAGGTTACCCAGATCCAGGGCCCGGACTTGGGCCCAGATAAAAATGTGACACGGGTCAGTGATATCGAATATGTTTATGCACCCAAACTCAAATTATAGAACAGACCTGGACCAAATGGGAGGGGTAAAGACCCAACTCGATTACTAATCTAAATACCGACATGCTAATTGTAATTCTATAAACATCGATAGCATCCGGTGGTGGTATTTGGATAATACTTGGGCCCTCCACACATCTCCTAACTAGAAAATAGGTTCGAGTGTGTGTTCTTCAGATACTTGGGCTTCAAGGAACCCATTTTCAGCCCAATACCAAATCCATTTTCGGCCCAATACCGACTTAAGTCTTGACTGAATCCAAGTCATATATTAGGATTGGATATGCCACATAGGCTCGGGGTGCTATTCTGGGTATTATTTTCAAATGGGTGCTATTATGGGAATTAGTTTACTTGAGGGTGCTATTTTGGGAAAAAACTCATGTTCCCAAGCCATCTTCAAGAAGTGCCCAAGAAGGAAGCCAAGGTCTCAACCTCTCCAACCGGCGACATCAAACTCAAAGGTAACAAAAACTCCGAATTGAATGTTATTTTATGTGATTTCCAATTCCCCCTCCATTTTTTTTAATTTTATTTTTGACAAAAATCCAATGTATCCGACACTTGTAGTTAGACCATTGAAGGAACCATTGGGGAATTGTGGCTAAAAAATAGGCCCGATTTTTATCCATCAATCTGAATAGTGTGTGAACTCTACTATAAATTTTTTTTAAAAAAATGAGAATGAGAGTTTATGAAACACCAATGCAAGGGCGGACCCAGGAATTTTGATTTGGGGAGGGGGCGTTCTATATAAAAGAAATATTGGTGGAAGGGGTAAATGTTAAATATATATATATATATACAATTTTGAGAATTTGCATGGGGTTTTAAAAAATTTTAAACTCTTTTCAAGTATGGCCCCAGCCCCTCATGCGGTCTCAAATTTTGATTTCTTTTATTTCTTTCCTATTTCCTTCGTCAATAGATAGTGCATATTAGTTTGAGTCCTCTAAAGGGAAAAAAAAGAGAAACAGAAAACATACCAAATAAAAGTATCTTGAAATAAAATGTATATATATGCCACATATAAAGGGCTATTTATGATTTTTTATATCTTTCTAATAGATTTACAGCAGGCCCTTTTTTGGGTGAAATTTATAGCAAGTCCTCAAACCACTTATTTAAATCTAAATTTTCAAAAAGGCTTTCGATGGGCAAACTCTTAAGCCTGGCCATTTTTACTTGGTAGAAGATAATGTTTAGTAGATCGAGTCCTCCTTATTTATAGAGAAGAGTAACCTATAAGCATTTTTTTCAAGTTAGTTCTGATTGTATTCACTCTATTTTGGAGCTACATAAAGGGAATGAAACTTCACAAGGAGAAGCGCACAAAAAAAAAAAAAAAACCCAAACAAATTGTCTCTTGATGATGCCATAATGTACTTATTAGATTTCTTATTCATCAAAATTAAAAACACCAATATATTCATAGCAACATCACACACCGGAGACACACCAACTATCATCATAGACATGACATATCACACAGCTATACATGAACAGATCACCCAATTATAACCCTGATCCTACGGCCCCTGTGCATTTGATTTTAGCCCATGTCTGCTGTTTGATAATGAAAATCTAACCGTCCATATTCGCATATGAACCAACGTCCATGTTCGGATACAACACCATGTTCTTCTCATCCTCGTTACTGGAGACCACATCGTGTTTGAGCTCGACCGCGTTTTGCAGAAGGCTTCTGTAAATTTCCTTCACCCTGGCTTATTGCATGTGCTCTCTCTAACCAATAGAAAAAAAAAAAAAAAAAAAAAACCTTTTTAAACCTCTCAACTTGTGCTAATTGAAAAACAAAAGCTCCCAGCCCAACACATTTCACTCAGGGGCGGCTCTGAGTTTTTGGGTCCTAAGCGAGTTCTTAAAGTGTGGCCCTACCCGTATACCCACCAATAAATGATAAAAAAATAAAAGATAATTTTCTTTTTTTTTCTTTTTTTTTTAAACTGCTATTGGGCTGGGTTCAAGTTGGTCCCGCACTAAAATCAGGTTGGATCGAAACTGCAGGCTGGGTCCAAGCCTCCAAGGAGATAAGCAGACACGTGTGACGTGTGGGAGAGAGGCCCTTGTGATGCGTGCAGAAAGAAAGCAAAAGAAAGAAGAGGTTTTACCTGATGCAGTGATGCTACTTGGAAAGCAAGAAGAGAAAATGGAGAGGAGATCGGGAGATGGGGGTGGAAGGCCGAAGGCACTAGCGTCTGGCGATTGGGCTGACGGCAGGGGCGGAACCAGGAATTTTTTTTAGGGGGGGCCAAAGTAAAAAAAAAAATCCATTAAAAAGTTACAAAATTTAATAATTAAATGCATAATAGATAGCACTCAAAAGTGAAATTACATTACTATTATTTAGAAAAATTAGTATCTTAGAAGCACTCAAAAGTGAAATTATTGACTATTATTTTGGAACAAACAAATATGCCCACTATTATATATTTATGAGCAAGACCCATATTTAAAATCTAGACCATTCAAAATGGTGGTCCTACTAGTTTTATCTCTTCAAAAGGATTTACTTCAATTGAATTAATCCTGACATAGATAATCACAATTAAAATATAACTTTTTTAGAATTATTTTTCCTCTTTGCTTTCTTCATTGACTTTCCTTTCTTTTCTTCCATCATTCTAATCTTTCTCCACCTGCTTTGATTTTGTTCCTTTTTTAGAATAATATTTTTTCTCCTTCCTTTCTTTTCTTCCATCATTCTAATATTTCTTCCAAAAATCTGCTATGATTTTGTTACTTTTTTTAGAATAAAAAACTATATTGATTAATTAATATTATAAGGAGGGGCCATTCCTCGGAGAAGATCACATGGCTAGAAGGACCTTGATAGATTTTCAGAATTTTGGGGGGGCCATGGCCCCTGCCGGCCCCCCCTAATTCAGCCCCTGGCTGACGGTGCAGTTGAGCGGGATGCCCGCTGCTGGACGGCGTCACGGCGACGACAGCGCCTTAGTGCAATGGAGCCGAAGGCGTTGATCGTGGTTGGAATCCAGAACGATTGGTGCGGATTTGGCTTCCAGTTCCAGAATGGCAGAACTCAGTCACTCAGACCTTCTCCAGTTCTCCTTCTTCTGTCGTCTTCTATTTCTTCTTTCTGTTTCTCTTTTCTTCTTTTTTTATCTTCTACTGGGTGGGATTTGGAGGAGGCTAGAGGGATGAAGGGGTTTTGACAAAGGTTGGATAGGGGCGGCTGCAGTTTGAGTGTGGCAGTGATTTTAGGAGGAAAAAAAATATATTCAGACCGGATTTTCCGGCCTGACTGCCCGATTCAGCGTCATTCAGGATTTTGACGAACTTTTCAGTGATTTTGGATAGGATTTCGACGAGGCAAAGGTGGGTTTCGGTGATTTTTTTGTTGATTTGGGGACGTCCGATTGGATGCCAAATTTTGGGGGCCCAGCCGACCGACTGTGTTGGCCGCCCCCCGGATGAAACTTGAGGAGGAAGAGCAAATTTCTTTCTTTCTTTCTTTCTTTGTTTTATTTTTTTTTTGGCAAAATTATCTCTTTATATATGATGCCACAATAAACTTAATAGATTTCTTATTCATCAAAATACACAACAACATCATGCCCTGATCCTCTGCCCCCCTGTGCATTTTATCTTAGCGGGTTAGCCCATATCTGCGGTTTGATACCCTTCTCCATTTGGGTAAGTACCATATGAGTGAGAGAGAGGGGCAATATTGTCTACTCTAGCTAGTCGATAGAGTGGCAGATGCTTTTGAAGGTGATGAGGTTCTTTGCAAACAAGGATACGATGGCATCTACACTCCCATCTCCAATGAAGGAAGGGAGGAGAATCAACACCCCCAGAACAGGAAGATAAGATGGCAAAAAGATGTAAGGTGCCCCACCTCCAAAATTCAGATCATAAAAAGGAAACCTCAACCAGCTCTCAACGTCCAGATTTGGAGACAACACCACGTCCTCGTCGTCTGCATTAGCCAGATCCTTCATCTCCTCCTCGTTACTGGCGGAGTCGATAAACGACTTGAAGTAATCGTCATTGACCTTTGAGACCGCATCGTGTATGCGCTTCGCTGCGTATTGCACTGGCTCCTGCACAAGTTCCTTCACTTCGGCTCCAGCAAAAGCCCACAACACCACATTACCGAAGTATTCATTTGGCACGCGAGGGTTCATCCTCTGACGCCCATTAACAGAAATCCTCAAATGGGTTGTCTCGAAACCGTTTAGGCCGCGAGCCTTGGTGATGGCTCTCCACAGATGGGCCACCAGGCTCTCGAACGTGCTGTATGGCCTGGTTTGACCTGCAGAAGCCTTGGCCTTGAGCTTGGTCAGGAACTCCAACGTGAAGTGGGCCTTGTGGACGATCACCCCATCTGATGAGTAGTCCGAGTTGGGGTACGGATATGGGTGCCCGTTGATAATTTTTTTGCTCTTGAACTCTATTCTTTGGTGTAGTTCGAACTCGACACAGGGCGGGTCGCGCGGGGTGAAGATGGTCCGGTCGAGAAGAGGGAGTGGGCCTATGTCGAGGCCTCTACAGGCTCGACCCCAAGCGACGAGGTAGTTGCTGGTTGCATGCCCATCTGCAACAATGTGGCTGGTTGAGAAGCCTAACACCATGGAGCCGCATGCGAAGCGGGTGAGCTGGACCTGGAGAAGCTCTTCCACTCCCTTGAGGGAGGGGCGGAAGTTGAGCACATCTTTGGAGGGTTTGAGGGGCATGGCCTGGTCGAGTGCGCAGTCGGCCGATGCCTCGACGAAGCGCACGCCCTCGTCATTGAGGAGAATGGCCGGGCGCCCTCTGTCATCGATCCCCAGCCTCCCTGCCCATTCTCTGTAGACGGCCAACACCTTTTGCAGCCCCGTTTGTAAGGTGGTATTGCGGGGTGTTGGTGACTTGAAGGCATAGATGACGGCAATGTGGGTGTCATAGCTGGCCTTATCGAACACACTAAGAGGAACGTTGGCAGTAGTTGAGGGAGGGTTGCCTTCGTAAATGGGCTTCAGGATCATAGAGCTTTCCCTTTGCACGTTCATGGTTTTGTCAGGAGTAGGAGCTGCTGGAGAGGTAGAGGCTTGAGAAAGTTTGGGGTTTGGATGCTTTTTAGAGAGAGAGAGAGAGAGAGAGAGAGAGAGAGATGGATGGGTTTTATGAGGCTTGGTTGCTTCTTATACATAAAAGAATGCATCAACACCAGCCGGATGGATGGAGAGGCAAGAGGCTTGAGAAAGATTGGGTTTTGGGAGGCTTTTTAGAAAGAGAGGAGAGAAGGGTTTTGGGAGGCTGGGTTGCTTCTTATATGTAGAGTAAATAAAGCATCAACACCAGTCGGATGGATCGCCGAACACCAAGTACGCGTCCTTCTTAGTTTTAAATATAAAATGATTTTGTTGGCTTGGGATGATTCCAATTCCCACAGCACCATTATCATGGATAATTAGAAAATGGCAAGTTATATGAAATACACAAGAGGCCTATGAAATCTTTTAAATACTATTTTTGAAAAAGATAAAATGCCATGAAAGTAACCCTTGCAAACATGCTCCTTTTTCGATAATTCACTTGTAAAATGTTTTTGTTTTTACGCTTCTCCTTGTGAAGTTTCATCCCCTTTATGTAGCTCCAAAATAAAGTGAATACAATCAGGACTGATCTGAAAAAGATGCTTATAAGATACTCTTCTCTGTAAATAATGAAGACTTAATCTAGTAAACATTATCTTCTACCAAGTAAACATGGCCAGGCTTAAGTTTGCCCATCCAAAGCCTTTTTGTGAATTTAGATTCAAATAAGTGCTTGGAGGACTTGCTATAAATTTCACCCAAAAAATGAACTGCTGTAAATTTTTTAAAAGATACAAAAAATCATAAATGTCCCTTTATATGTGACAAAGATACATTTTATGTGAAGATGGTTTCATTTGGTATGCTTTTTCTTTCCCTAATTTTTCTTTGGAGGACTCATACTAATGCACTCTCTATTAACACAGAAAATAGGATAAAATTAAAAAACAAATCAAAATTTGAGACCAAAAGGTGTTAGGGGTAGACCTAGGTATAAGGGGCTAGGGCAGCCCCCACCCATACCCGGAACGAGCTTAAAATTTTTAAAAACACCCCTAAAAATCCTAGCTTTTTTTTTTTACATTTGTCCCTTCCCCCAATATTTCTTTTACCTAGAAACCCCCGAGATCAATTTCTATGTCCGTCCCTGCATGGTGTTTCATAAACTCTCTTTCTCATTTTTTTTTTTTTAGATTTATAGTAAAGTTTACACACTATTCAGATCGATGAATGCAAATCGAGCTTATTTTTGGGCCACAATTCCGCCATTTTTCCTTCAATGGTCTAACTGCAAGAGTTGGATAGATAGGATTTTTGTGAAAAAAAAATGGAGGTGGAATTGGAAACTATATAAAATAACATTCAATTCGGACTTTGTGTTCACTTCGAGTTCACCAGACTTTATGTCACCGGTCCGAGAGGATGAGACCTTCGCTTCCTTCTTTGGCACTTGTTGAAGATGGCTTGGGAAAATGGAAGCTAGGGATGGAGTTCTGAAGTGAGAGAGTTCGTAAAAGCCTCTTGAATTTAGAGTTGGAGTAGGCTTGGTTGAATTGGTAGTTTGTTCTTTATTCAAAATGAGAGGAAGAAGGCAGAATTTACTTAAAAATTATGCATAGGTAGGTCTTTTCCGGAATGGGCCTTGTGGGCTTTCAAGTGGGTCAGAAGGTTTGGACCGAAGCACGGGCTAGATTGTTACATGGGGTTTAAAAGTTTTTAACTAATTTAATTAGGTAATTAATATTGGCACTCCCTTTTTCTTTCCTTTTTTTACGGAGGCATTCTAAAATTTTATACAGAAAAAAAAAAAAAAAAAAGAAGGCTACTATCACTTCTCTTCAATTATTACTAGTAGTTCACATAAGAAGAAGTTAAAAGAAAGGGCGCTCGTTTTGACACCCCGGTCAATAGGTGCACCACTTTGTAAAGCTGCTCCTTAATTGTGTCACAACTTTAGTAACTTGTCAGGTAAATACTTTGCAGTAAATGTTTGAAGTTGGAAAAAGGTCCGACTCACATTATGTGGAGTGTGCATAGTCCAAGTCACATTATGGTGGAGTGTGCAAAGTCCAAGGCACATCACATCCAAGGGCTGGGTCTGCAGGGCAGCCCTGAGATGAGATAGTCCTGAAAATCCATCACTGGGTCCCACTTTGGAGTTAGGACTGCTGACAGTCACAGGCTCCGGACCCACATTCACCAAAGAAATGAAATTTTGAGAATAATATACCATTTTCTATTTTACCAAGTCCGAGTAACATTTGGCTCAAATCCAGCGGGGTAATCAGGATATTTGGCTTTCGGGGAGCCAGGGCACTATATAAATAAGTGGGAGGGGAAAATATAGAAAAAAGAGATTTTTACCAAAAAAAAAAAAAAAAAACACCCTTCCATACTTAATAGACCCAAAGAGACCTGAGATCTTTTTCGCTGAGCGCATCGTCTTGCTTATTTCACTACTAGATGCATATCCACTCGAATTCTCTTCAACGTTTTCATCCAGAACCCTTTTTTGGCTTCTATGGATTTATTTTTGCAAACAATTTCTTTTTTTAACTAAAACTTAAAATGTGGACTCTATTATAGTGGTTTCCGTATATATTTTTTTTAACTCCATTAAAGAGCTTTGTATACATACTATAGAGGTTGTGGAGTCATTTCCTTTTTCTAATGTCATAGATGTGCATTCGCATATGCCTTGTCCAAAATGTACAATAGCTTATATTCATCCATATGTTAAAAGCTTATACATGAATGTGTAATATTTTTTGATTTCTTTTCTGGTAGCGGCTTGATCCTGTCTTTTGAAAAGAAGAAGTGGCTTGGAAAGAAAGGATGAAGATCCAACTCGAATTTTAGAGAGTGCTAATCCACTCCAAATGTTGTAGTGGATATTGTCACCAATAGAGATTTGGCGTTGATGAGGTCGTGTGCCCAAGTGTTTTCCGAGACGATGAAATTGCTGTGTACATGGCACATCGACAGAGCTGTTATAACCAACTGCAAAAATTATTTCAAGAAAAGCAATCCTGGGATGCATTCTAATCCATGTGGCACACATTACTGGAATCAGAAATCGAGAATACGTATCTGTAACGCCCCAATTCCGAATACCGAGAAATCCGTCAAAGTATCGAAGTTGGCGCGCTACTTTCCAAAAAAATCAGAGAACTTCCAAGATCGTAGGTCCGCAGTGAGGTCTAAATTAAAATTTTTAGAACAACATTATATTAATGGTTAGAATGCGGAAGCATAAAGAGTAAAGCGGAAGCAATAACAGAGATAGCATAAGCATAATGTATCATCAAATATATCAAGTATGAACGAGGCTAATGTCCAGCCTAAAATATCAAATTATAGAAACAAGGTTTTTTACATCTTAAATCACTGCCCAACTCACTACAAAAGATCACTCGAAAAAGCCAAACGAAATAGACACACAAACCCCAAATGCCGGCTCTCCAACCCCCAACTCAACCTCTTGGTCGGCCAGTCCTCATCCGTAGTCCCTAGCTACGGGCACTGCAACAAGCGCGAGCTCCCCGTCCTTGTACTCGGGGTCAATTCCTAAGCACTAACAATGAATCAGATCTAAAGATCTGGAAAGTCACATATGTAAGTAATATAGGATGCATGTATCAAAACGAGTAGGGACAGTAATAAAGTTAAGAGAATAGTAATGGTACAGATCCTAAGCAGTTGAGCAAGATAAACAATGTAGAATTAGGATAAACATAATATTAAACGTAGACAATATGGCACAATCACACGAGCTGGTATACCGCGGAATATTATGCCGCGGCCCTCCCATACTGAACACAATCGCGGCGGGAAAACCTCACAGTGCGGGGGATTATCTAACCCCGCAAATAACATCCACACCACATCCATTATCCAGAGACCGGACCGGTATCACACCGTCCGTGTCCAACAATGCTCATCATGATAGCCACACAACACTCTCAATAGCTCCTACCAGTGATTATCAGTCCAACTGGCTGATCTTAGATCAACTGAGTGAATGTCTATGCCGACTTAGGAAACAAAGAAGGTCTGTATCTGTCTAGGCTTTACCATGCGTGAACAAGGTCCTAACAAAATCCATAAGAGATTCAAGTATCCAATACAACACATAAATCATAGTCCAGGTTCGAGTTCAATCGTTGGATCCATACCAAGGCCCACCAATATATAGCCTGGTTTATAACAGTCCAAATGAGATATCGATTCCATTTCCAATAATATATGATCTATTTTCATCCATAATGAGCCACAAGTCCAAACAATCCAACCTCTCCAATCTAGGGTAATCAACGTCCACACTTAGGCCATAAAAGAGCCCGCCTAGCCATAGACACGAGTTAATGTTCACCCAATACCACCGGGTCACCTCTAAGTGGTCCTAAGTCCAGGTCATCCATTTTTCATTTAATTAACGGGTATAAGCAATAATGAGGACAATAAAGTGACAGTAATAATATGAGGGAGATAAAACTCTAAGCACAAGAATCAATGAGAAATATCAACAGTCCAACCTAAGTAATTGGTCCACTTTCAGGAGTAGGTTTATCTCAGGTAATCTAATCTTTAAATGAAACCTTAGGTGCTAATAGATACTGTGTTTGGTGCTCCAGAAGTTGCGAATATCATTGGTAACATATAAAGGTAGAATCATCTTAGATTATATAACCCAGACTCTAGTTAGTGGACCCCACGAGTTAAGGTTGAGCCACACCATTGACTCGGGCTTAGCACCGTGATGGAAGTCCATTTGGATGGTCAATGGGTCCCACAATGATCATAACGTAAGCAGCCAAAATCTGCGAAACTCACTGCACACAGTGTTCTCGGTCGACCTCCTGGCCTAGTCGGTCGACCGCGCACACTGCAAATTCTGGTAAGAGGGTGACCCAGGTTTCTACTTCTTTCTTTGGAATCACTTGAGCTCGGTCACTGATCTCAGTCTACTGGCTCTAAGCTCGGTCAAGCACTGAGGTCAGTCAAGCACTGAGCTCGGTCAAGCACTGGGCTCGGTTAGGCACTGAGTTCAGTCAACCACTGAGCTCGGTTGAGTACTGAGCTCGGCTAAAACACTGATCTCGGCCAAACACTAGCTCGGCTTGGACATTAAGCTCAGTCAATAACTGAGCTCGGCCAAAGGAGAAATACTGCTTTCAGCCATTTCTTCCAGCTCGGTAAAACACTTGAGCTCAGCCCACACCTGAGCTTGGCCAACACTGAGCTCGGCCACCGAAGTCACAGAGAATAAGCCTGTGGAAGAAATAACTGGGAGTTTCATATCAATAAAGGGTGGCTTGGAAAAAAGTAAAAATATTGTCCAACATCGATTCCAAATAGAGCAATTTCGAGAATTACGGAGTTTTGTTTCAATTGACGCATTGAATCCAATTTGGTTGGAATTTGAGCGGTTTTAAAGTTGTCGGAGAAGACGCTTATTCTTGCAAATGTAAACTCCGTACGAGTCGTGGACTGCCATGTGCCCACGAGCTTGCAATATACACAAATGAAGGTCGTCCTATACCACTTGGTTGCATTGATAAATTTTGGAAGAAACTTGACGTATTGCCATGTGTTTCTCCTGGAAATGATGATATCGATTGTAGTGTCGATCTACAAATGTTCGCAGAACAGTTTCAGCATCAGTCAATGCCTAGTAAAGTCAGTTGGTTAAGGAAGTTAAGGGAGATAATTAATCCATCAATAACTGCACTTCTTCAACCGGTTGTTAAGATAAATACTCGTGGACGCCCCTCATCAAAAAGAAAGTAAATAGATGTACTCATAGCAATCTGTCTGCATTTGAGTTCGTTCATTCTCAAGAACCATGTAGACACAGTTGTTCATCTCTGTACAATACTCCACCACTCCCAACACAAAGGATTTCAAGATCGAGATCAGTTAACCATGAGCATGTATATCTTAGTCAGTTCCCATCTACATTGCATCCCTATATTATGTTCGTAAAAGATGTAATAGCTGATGAAAATTATGGCTTTCGGGCTATTGCTGGGTTACTTGGTTTTGGTGAGGATGTGTAACGCCCCAATTCCGGATACCGAGAAAATCGTCAAAGTACCGAAATTGGCGCGCTACTTCCCGGAAAATCCGAGAACTTCCAAGATCGTAGGTCCGCAGTGAGGTCCAATTTAAAACTTTTTCATCAACATAATAACAATGGTTAATTGCGGAAGCATGATAGTATAGCGGAAGCATAAGGTATCATCGTATATATGTCAAATGTAGAAGGGCTGAAGTCCAGCCTAAATGTATAGTGATAACAAAATCAAAGTTTAATTACATATTTTTCATTACTACCCAACTCACAACAAATGTCTCTCAAAACCCAGAAAAAAGAACACTCAAACCCCTGCAGCTAGTGTCGGCTCTCCACCTTCCGGCTCGACCTCATGGTCGGCCGGCCCCCATCCGTAGTCGCCTGCTACGGGCACCTCAACGAGTGCGAACGCATCGCCCTCGAACTCGGGGTCAAGACCTAAGCACCAAGAGTGGGTCAGATCTAAAGATCTGGCAAGTCACAATATGCAGATAATATAGAATGTATGCATCAAATGAGTAGAGACATGTATAAAGCTAAGAGAGTAACAAAGGTACATATGCTATGCAGTCGTGCAAGATAACAATGTAGAATCATAATAAGTATAACAGTAATAAACCTACACAATATGGCACATCCACATAAGCTGGTCACCGCGGGATATTATGCCGCGGCCCTCCCATACTGAACACAGTCGCGGTAGGGATCCTAAGCTAATGCTAGGGATTACTAACCCTGCAAATATCATCAACATCATCCACAACGACCGGAACCGGCATCACACCGTCCGTCCCAACAGTGCTCATCATGATAGCCACACAACAAATCTCAATAGCTCCTACCAGTGATGATCAGTCCAACTGGCTGAGCTTAAATCAACTCAGTGAATGTCTATGCCGACTCGGAAACAATAAAGGTCTGTGTCTGTCTAGGCTTTACCTTGCGTGAACAAGGTCCTAACAAAAGTCCCTAAGAGGTCCAAGTACTCAACATAAACTGTGGATCATAGTCCAAGTCCAATTCCATCATTGGATCCATACCAAGGCCCACCAAATACATGGCCTGATCTATAACAGTCCATATGAGATACAAGTCCATATTCACTGACATATGATCCATTTACAACCTTAATGGGTCACAAGCCCATACAATCTAACCTCTCCATTTTAGGGTAATTCACATCCAACTTAGGCCATAAAAAGGGGCCCGCCTAGTCACAGACACGGGTCAATGATCCCTCCAATCAGATTACCGGGTCACCTCTAAGTATTCCTAGGTTTAGGTCCTCCATTTTCCATTTAATTAACAGGTATGAGCAATAATAAGGACAATAGAGTAGGGGTGTTCACGGGTCGAAACCCGCGGGTTTCGGGTCAAACCCGACCCGACCCGTCTAAAATTTTGTGGGTGAAAACCCACCCGAACCCGACCCGTTTGTGTCACGGGTCAAACGGGTCACGGGTCAAACGGGTCACGGGTCGCGGGTCACGGGTCGCGGGTCAGTTTTTTTTTTTTTTTTTTTTTTTTTTTTCTCTTTCATGTAGAAGACCAAATTGTTTATGCAAACAACTTTCAGATAATTGTTAGAAAACTAAAAGTGATTAGATGTAATTATGTAAAATAAAAAGTGGTTGCGGTTGTTTGCTGGCCTTCTTTTGTACCATGGGTAGGGGTATACAAAAAAAATAGTTGCGGTTTGACTCGAAAATCACGTCCAATTTCAACTACGTAATCACTCTCATCTTGACCATTAATTCAATGGTCACCAATTAAATGATTAAATACAATCAACAAGACATTCAAGATTAACAAATCTAAACAAACTGATGTCTAATAGATGTAATAACTAATAAGGCTTCAAAACATACCGTGTTTTTCATGTGAGATCACCTTAATCTGTTGATAGGAATAAAATAAATGTTCCTCGCACTAAATATATTATAGTATACATGGGCTTTGAGTTCATAGACATGAGACCCAATATAATAACTCAAATATTTAGAAATTGGTCGGTGAGCTACATCTAAGAGAAATTAAAACCACATCTTGATAAATATCTCTTGGATTTTTATCCTTGGTCTTCTACCAAAAAAAAAAAAAAAAAAAACGGGTTCACGGGTCACCCGCCAACCCGACCCGTGAGACCCGTTACCCGTACCAATTGTCACGGGTCGGGTCGGGTCGGGTCGAGCACAAAAAATGTGTGTGGAGTGACCCACCCATTGACCCACGGGTCGGGTCGGGTTGACGGGTCGGGTCGGGTTACGGGTCATTTTGTACACCTCTACAATAGAGTGATAATCGTAGTATGAGGGAGATGAATCTCCAAGTACACGAATCATGGGGAGATAGCAACAGTCCAACCTAGGTAAATGGTCCACTTTCGGATACATGTCCATCTCAGGTAATTCGATCTTTAAGTGAAACCACAGATGCTAAGGAATATTGTGTTTGGTGCTTAGAAGTTATATGCATCATTTTGGTAACCTATAAAGGTTGAATCATCTTAGATTACATAACCTGGACTTTAGTTAGTGGACCCCACGAGTCAAGGTTGAGCCGTACCATTGACTCGTGGCTGGCACAGTGATGGAAGTCTATTTGAATGGTCAATGGGCCCTACATATGATTGCAACAATAGAAATTAGAATCTGGGAAGTGTCACTGTACACAGTGTGCTCAGCCGACCTCCTGGCCTGGGTGGTCAGCTCGGCACACTGGGACCAGAGAAGGGAAAACACCCTACAGGCAAAGCCTGTTTGTCCAGGACTTCCTGTGAGTTCGGCTAACTCCCTGGGCTGGGTAGTTGGCCGTGCACACTAAGAATTCTGGCTGAGGGGAATGTCCCAGGTTCTAGTCTCCTTTGTTGAAATCCCACCTTTTTGGAAATCCATCTCGAAGTTCGGCTAAGCAATGGAGCCCAATTGAACACTCAGTTCGGCTACCCAACTCAGTTCGGCAAAGGGCCTAGCTCAGTTCGGCAACCCAGCTGAGTTCGGGAAAATGCATTGGGTTCGGCTAGGCATTGAGATTGGTTTAGCTCTCGGCTCGGTTAAGCACTGAGTTCGGCTAAGCTCGAAGTCCGGTCTGGCACAGAACCCGGTTTGGCGCTCAGCTCAGTAACACTGAGTTCGGCCATAACACTGAGTTCGGCCGTAACACTGAACTCGGCTGAGCACTGATCTCGGCCTAGACACTTAGCTCGTCTAAATGCGAATTTATCCTAACCATGCTCGGCAGAACTCTGAGTTCGGCTAGTGTTGAATCCAGCCATCGCTGAGTTCGGCCAACACTGAGCTCGGCAGTTACTGAGCTGCGCTAACGCTGAGCTCGGCAACCGCTGGGCTCTGCAAGTGCTGAGCTCGGCCATCGCTGGACACTGCCCATCTCTCCTATCAGTGTTGTGTTCTGTTACAGAACCCAGTTCTGCGACAGGACACAACTTCTCTTCATTAAGCACAGGAATGGTGGTCCACCTCTGATCAAAAATCCAGATCAAGTAGCCACCCATGGTCGCACAAGCCCCCTCACATAAACGTAGGGTCCTGATCCACCAAGGGTGGTCCTACTTCGCTTCCGATCACAACACAACGAGGTGGGTTCTCGTCGTTCCATCTCCGGAAAACCCATCACTGCAACCCAATTCTCCTGGGTTTCTCCACAGACCATTACAGAAGCAAAATAAATCATTCCTACATCATCCACCCATCATCAACCGGCCATTGATCATCCAAATGAGGTAATCCCATCCATCAATGGCCAAAGGAACCGAACAAACATGCTCAAGGATCGATCTAAACATATATATTACAAATTGGAATTCTACTGCAAATCGAAGGAAGGAAACATGCAATCTAGACTACCAGCACAGTGCACTTGCCTTGATCAATTGAAGGTAGAAGGAAAAGAGAGAAAACCACAGGAAAAAGAGAAAAGGTCTCGACAGTAGCTCTTATGGTGCAGGTTGGTCTCGGCTGGCCTTCCGTCAGGGATTTCTGGGGCGAGGAAGAGAAAAGAGAGATTGGAGGGGGAGATGTGGGTTCGTTGGAGGGAATTGGGGAAGAAGAAGAGAGAAGAGATTGGAGTTTGAGAGAAAAGGAGATGAACAGTAGTTGTTAGGGCAGGGGGAGGGTTTTGTTTATATAGGTTGGGTTTTTGGGTTAGGGACAAAATTGCCCTTGGGGTTAGAATAGGATTAGGGTTAGGGTAGAGGGTATTTAGGTCTTTAGGTGATCTTCTAGAAGATTCTTTGGTGCAAACCCCCTATAGTAAATACAAGACTCTAGTTAGGACCTCTAACAAACTAACTAACTCTAAGAATAACAAAAGACACCCTAATGACTCTGCTAATTACACTACTAGACTAACCCTAGGAAAATACATAACTACCCTCACTAAGTCCCATAATTAATATAATTAAAATACTTAGGCTAATATATAGTATTCAAATTCACATTGAGGTCTCACAGGATGCATGGATACAGGTCAGTCGGAACTTTATTGATGAGTTGAGAACATTCTGGGCAGAGTATGTTGATCTATTTGGTGGTCATGATCGAGCATGTTCCATTTACAACTCACTGAATTTTTGGGAATCAGATAGACCAACACCGATTCAGAACTGGATGACAATGCCTGACATAAGTCACTTGATTTCTTCAAGTTACAATGTCATATTACATATTCTTAGTTCTGAAAAGTGCTTGACATTTTTGCTACTGCGATCAGTGCCTCCATCGTCGCATGAACTTGTTACTATCACTTTCGGGTTCATTAATAATAATCACTTTGTCCAGGTTGCCTGACAGAGGGTTACCCGATGCCTTCCATTATGTTTCAGTGGTTTAATTATAGGTATGATTGCGCGGCTACATGGGTTACACCATATACAGAACAACTTGCATCATACATTCAGTGTACTCGTTCTGTATTTCCTTCTGAAATCATTGAATTAGATGAATCATAATTTATCTTAGTAGTGAAAGATTTGCAATAAGTATTAAGCAAAACCTCATTTTCTTATTGTGGACTCTATTATAGTGGTTCCCGTATTATAGTGGTTCATTGTGGACTCTATTATAGTGGTTCCCGTATTTATTTATTTTTTTACTCCATTAAAGAGCTTGGTATACATACTATAGAGGTTGGTGGAGTCATTTATTTTTTCTAATGTCATAGATATGCATCCGCATATGCATTGTCCAAAATCTGTATATTAAGTTTTTATCATAATAATATCATGATGGTATGTAAAAACCCAATTAGAATATTTGCAAAAAATTAAAAAAGCAAATATGGTGCATGGATGGGCCCATTGTGGAGTGGATATACTCGTCATAAAAAGCTTGACCGAGGATTTAGATTCACGTAGGATACCAATAAATATATAATTAAATAACCTTAACCTTTTTATTGCAGGTGTACTGTCACTAGTACACCAACACCGTACCACATGGCCTACATGCCCAAAGAAAACAAATTATGTATTTTCATCTTATCAGCACCGTGGCCCACTTGAACAGGAGTGTGTCACCTACCTATAGAACGGAGTTGAAAGGACGTGGTCCTCGAGGCTCTCCAGAGAAAGGGTTGTTTTTGGTACGCTGGGTAGCCATGTGCAGAGTAATGAACCAATCATCTGGTGGTCCAATGTGGATGTGACCTGGTTCAAAATATATTTTGGTCAAATTCAGACGGCTGGATTTTACTCTACAGAGTGGATTTCTTGAGTCTAATCAAATGTCATGCATCCGAACGTGGTGCACCTATGAATTTGTGTGGTGCGAATAGTACAACCCATCTTGGATGGACATAAAATTTAATTTAATATACAAGTCAATATGAAAAAGCTTAACTAAGACGTAACTACATATCTCAAACAATTCACTATCACAAAAAAATCTCACTCATCTATTAAAAATATTATTATTATTATTATTATTCTTTTCAAAATAAATATTAAAACCAGATGAACTGAAACTAGAAGAAATCCAAAATATCTAATCGGAGAAATTTGGTAATGGATTTTATGGATGGAAATTAAAGTTTACCAACTAACAAGCTGAAGGATCTAACCCACAAAAAGCTAATGATGACCACCTTTGATCTTATCATAAATCTTAGTATCTTACACCATTATAGCATTTACTCAAAAAAACAAAAAAAAAAAAATACTCATGAGGATGGATGTGGGTTTGGGGGAGACGCAAAATCTTAATGAGATCATGGATCTTGGATCTAAATGGCCAATGGGCCTTACTAACGTTTTCGGGTATGCGAATCAAATGCTGCAACTAAATCTAAATGTGGATAATGGTGGGATGAATCTTTAATTAGAGGGAAGTACGGTTAAGAACTGATGTTATGTGTGTACTAATTGGAATGATAGTTATGTATGTCTCTAAAATAATATTTTATTACACTCCTAAATTAATTTACTATTTTAAATTTTCTTTATAGTTTTCTGTGGGATTAGTCTAATCATCACAAGTCAACAAAATCCTTACAATCATCATTTTATTTAAAATTAGAGACATTACCGTACGGGCAGTGTTAAAGCTGACAATAGCCTCAAAATAGATAAAAAATCTATATTTACCGCAAAACTTTTCAATCTATAGGATATCGCATAGTAGGGATGTAGGATATCCCACAATCACTTGAACAATCCACTTTTTTTTCTTTCTTTCTTTTTTCCTTGACTGTGGGACCACAAAACCACCATCCAAACCATTGAATAATTATTTGAGAAAAAAGTTTAATTTCTCGATAATCGTGATATATATCAACGGTTCAAATTTAGTGCGATATTACTTCTTACACTCATACAGCTATCCAACGGTTTGGATGGTGGTTTCGCGGAACCATAGTCAAGAAAAAAAAAATGAACTGTTCAAGTCTTTCCGCTTCTTATCGTGGGATATCATATATATTTTTGGCTGTTTTGAAGCTATTGTTAGCTTTAACACCTTCCGTACTATAATTGTCCTTTAAAATTAAGAAGAGCGTGGGATGTCCAGTGAAATCCCATTCATCCAAATCCCATCCAAAATTAAGAAGAACGTGGTATATCCCGCCACCCCCCATCCAAAATTAAAAAGAACGTACATCCAACCCCCATCCAAAAGTAAGACGAACGTGGGATGTCCCGCCTACCCCCATCCTATATTAAGAAGAATGTACATCCAATCCCCATCCAAAATGGAGGTGGGACACCCTACATCTTTTTGCAATCTTATCTCCCTGTGGTGGGATTGATTTTTCTCCTCCCTTCCTTCATTAGAGATGGAAGTATAGATGCCATCGTACCTTTATTTGAAGACAACTTGGTCGCCTTTAAAAAGATATGCTATTCTCTCAATTAGCCAGAGTAGCCACTACCTCTCTCTCATGTACAACTGTTATCATTCTGAATTAAGCTTGAATGTCTTTATCTGTAAGCATTGATGGTTTTGTATCTCCTATTCCTTCTAAATAAAATCTCCTTCTTCCTTTTCCTTCTAAATAAAATCTTCCTGATAAGTTATAACGGTATTGTATGATAGTGACGTGGTCTTTTCCTAATGACTATCTTCTCATTTTTTTTTTAGCGGTGGGTTTTTAATTTTTTAGACTGGATCAATCGCTTCGGCCTAGAGATAACACAAGGAAAGAATCCTCGTGGCTTCAAGTGGTAGGACTAGTGGACTCAACTTTCGATTTTCGAAAAAAAAAAAAAACAGGAATCGATACAAGGACCTCTAGCTCTGAAAGAAAGGAAAAGGGGAACCTTGCAACTTCCTAATGACCATCTCAACATACAGCTACGTGTACGTCTAAACAGGAACTATATATGAATGTAAGTTGTCTGCTTTTAATTGAGTTTACTGCATCAATTACTTACTGGAAAGATTGAAATAGGTAGTTTTGATCATTGTTCCTGGGTCAATGTTTGGACCTGTCGTTGCCAACTTGCCATTGATGGCTCCCTCATTTGATAAAAGAAGAAATAGGTAGTTGAATATGGATAGTCTGGGGGCCTGGGCTCAGAGATCTGTCACTGTGACCAATTTAGTAAGGGTGGTGGGTTATGCACCCACTCTATAAAGAGTGGGTGTACAGCCTATGAAAAGCTCAGTCCTTACTATTTACGTCAACAATGAGATTGCTGGCGGCTTTGGTGCTTGACCGGAGGCAAGGGTGGGATATCAAAAGTCTTATCATGTCTTGTCTTACCTAGGCATGAGATGTGATGGCTGATGGCTCCACTTATGTATTGTGCAATTTACTATTTTTTTTATTGGGGTACAGCTCAACAAGAGACTCCTTGTTTATAACTTAGGTGGTGTTCGGCGTCTCTACTGTGCACCTCTTATTCTTTTAAAACTGATTCAATCAGTTTTTAGTTAGTTTGAAAAGTGTTTTTCCCATGTCCATTTCAAACCACTATAAGAGGAATTGCCTCTGATTTAAAAAAACTCCAGAAGTAGGCACATTTGAAACAGAAAATAATGTCTGATGCGGGCAGACAGTGTTTCGCTACAGTGACTGACGGTCTTTAGAGGTAGATCGATTTTTTCATTTTTTTTTAAAGTTTATGGACCCACAATCATGATCCAGACCGTTAAGAATAATCAGAAGGTCAAAAAAGGCCACGTGTTCAAATTCCATCCGTTGGATCTTCATATATTTTGAGATATTTACAAAATACTCCAGGACTTTTGATTTATATTTTTTTACTTTTGTGGACCCCAAACGTAAGATCTGAACCGTTAGTTTCCTTTGTAAGGTCAATCACGACTATGCTATCAAATCTTCATATTTGATTCCCCTCAGATATCAAGGAATTTAAGAAACATCATGGACCGTTGGTTTAAAAAACTAATTGGTGGCTGATTTTTTGAAGGGCCCACAAGCAATCCGTTTTTTTTGTATTTTTTATTAGTTGTGGGACCATAAATCATGATCCAAACCATCTGATATATTAAGAAGACCCAGGCACGACTATGGGTCCAAGTTCTAGCCGTTCGATCATCATAGAATGTGAGATATTGGCAGAAAAACCCAGATGTTTTTATCTATTTTTAAAAAATTCATGGCCCCCAATTACAAGATCCAAACCGGTAATTCTCTTTGTAAGACTAAACATGGCTATGGCATCAAATCTCAACGCTTGATTCCTTATGGATCTCGAGATATTTATGAATAACTTTCAACCATTGCTTTAAAAAGATCTATTTCCATTAATTTTTTTGTGTTACCAAACACACTATTTTTAAAACATCTATCTCAAATGGAGCCATTTGAAACAGATCTATTTCACATAGATAAGATTTGCCAAACAGGGCCTTAGACGTTGTCAATTGAGTGTGACAACTTAAAGTAATAGACTTAAGAATTAGACACAAACTTGTAGCTTTTTAACGTGGAGACTCTCGTCAATAGAGTATGACAATTGAAAAATTAGTCTCAATTTTAGTAGATTGTAAATTAATACTTTTCATTTTTCACTAATTGCTCTTATTTATCTAAAATTAGAGCTTTGTTTGGTATCTCTCTTTTTATTCCCATCTAGTTAAAATAAAAATGTCAAACATGAACTAACTAACCCTCGTGTTTACAACTCACCAAAATTTTTTGCATTAGATAGAGGAGCACCGATTGAGTATTGGATGACCATGCCAGACATGACTTTCTTAATTGCTTTGAAGTTCAATGTGATATTACACGTTTTAAGTGCTGCACAGAGCTTTACTTATTTGCCACTTCGATATACTCCACCACCGTGATATCAACATGTTGCTATCGCTATCGGGTACATAAATAATAATCACTACGTCCAAATTGCATTGACAGATGGTTACTCGATGCCTCTCATTATGCCTCAATGAGTTCACTTCAGGCATGATTATACAGCTGCATGGGCTACCCCGTATGCAGAGCGAATTAATGCATTCATGTAATATATGCGTCATAGGTTTTCTTCTGAAACCATTATGTTGGAAGATTACACGTTTTAAGTGCTGCACAGAGCTTTATGCATTTGCCACTTCGATCTATTCCACCACCGTCGTATCAACATGTTGCTATCGCTATCGAGTACGTAAACAATAATCATTACGTTCAGGTTGCATTGACAGATGGTTACCCGATGCCTCTCATTATGCCTCAATGGATTCACTTTTGACATGATTGTGCAACTACATGGGCTACCCCGTATGGGGAGCAAATTAATGTGTTCAGTCTGTATATACGTTTTAGGTTTCCTTTTGAAACCATTGTGTTAGAAGATTAGGATTGTAACATGTGTTAATATGTTTGAATAAATTTGTTTTAAATATTCAAAATTTTTGAGATTAGGAAGGTTTTTATATTACCAGTATTTAGTAGTTATAATCCAGTGTTTTAAGATATAATAGCACTAAAATACAAACAAATGCTCATCTTTTAAGATTTAGTAGCACTGAAGTGGTAACACCTACTTTATCTGCCATGATGGGTCCCACATTTAGTAGATAAACACCCACACCAAATGAATTAAAATATATATACATATATCGTACGGTCATCATTCGCCGTGAAAATTTAGGTTAATTCCAATTAAATCTAAATTTGAGTTCTAACACAAAGACCCTCCTCTGATTGCATTTTTGAGTTGTCTTCCAATTCCAAAATGTTGAAATACAGTATAGCTCGAGGCGGACTTAGGAAATGCAGGGGCCACTATGAAAAAAAAACAGAAGAAAGAAAACTCTTGGAGGAACATTAGTAAAAAAGTTCCATACAGTTTTTATAATAAGGGGTGTTTGGAGAAGTTGCCCACCCCTTAACCCCCTTATGGGTCCCACCTCTTTGCTGGATCAAAAAAGAACAAAAACACGCTGAGATGTGTGCAGAGGTAAAATCACAATAAAAAAGAACAATGGGTCCCACCTCTTTGACCGTACAATGTGACAGTCGGAAACTTTTTTTTGGTAGAATGTGACAGTATGAATGATCATGTCCTTCTTCTCTCTTAGTAGCTGCCGAGTACAATCCCTATGGATATAGGGTGGGTTTGTTTATGAATTAGAGTGGGTGCAGTTATAATGGCCCATTTAGTAATTCTGTCGTGGGGATGGGGTCTTATCACTCACGGATACACAAATGGTTTTCATGTGCGTCAAATAGAAATTGTCTTTTTAACTGATGACGATGGAGCAGCCGACAGTAACGAAAGCCACGAAAAGTCCTTATAGTGATACGAAATATTCAAATGTTGATGCGAAATATTCAAATGTTAAAAGGGATGTTACTATTTGCATCCGCTTTATGCAAATCCTTATCCTATATGGCTGACGTGACAACCCTTTATGACTGACGTGACAGGATGCGGAAACTAGCTAGTGTCCGCCTGCCGACCCTATGTCAGATAGGGCAGCGGTCAGTTCGGAGATGTGGCCGACTTGCCTGGCGTGAAAGTAACTCGAGCGAGTATATGCTATATGCAGATACTCGAGGGCTCAATTTTCGTTATCTAAAAAGATTTATGAATATGACCGTTCCAAAAAATGAATAGAGGTGTTAAGACTCCCACGTATCCCCATCTAGTCCATGACCGTTGAACATCCGACCATTGCTCGCATTTAATATAAGCATCATCGAGTCCTTATCTCTACCAATTGGTTTAAGAATTGGGTTGCCAATTTAACTCAATTGTACCATCATTAATCAGTGTTAGAGAAAGACAAACGATTCGTGGAGGACCCAATTTATTCTGCAGATCCAAGTGCTTTGTGCAGAGATGCCATACATGTCATTTGATTAACATAGAATGTATAAAGTCATTTTAGATCCGGCGCCTATGGCCTATATTAAGAAAGGCCTATTACTTTAGTGGTAAGAAACGCTAGTTCTTACCTCATTTTCTCACTTGAGGCTGTGAAATCTCACCAGAGGTCTATTTTTTTCACCAGAGGACCCATAGTTTACTCCCCTCACACAAGGGATACAAAAAAAAAAAAAGACTTTGGACTTTGGACTTTGGCCCATATCGTAGGCGTGGAGGTGGATCAAATGATTAGGGCCAATCTGGATGTTTGCAGGGAGTTGAATTGCCAATAGTTAGTTATAGAAATTGTATTCCTAGATGTGGCTAAAACTATATAAAGAACGGTGAATATATATAAATGACCATTTAATAATATTCTTTAATACAAAATTTATTTCAATGAAGATAGAAAATGAATACCCAACATCACCTTCGGCAAATCAAACCTAAGAAAGTCAATCGCATCTACATCATTACATCATATCATAATATAGCTTATAATTAGCGGATTTATGGGCTTTTTCATGGATTGTTGTGCGCCAGGTATTGGGGCGTCTATCTCGTCATAACATAATTGTTTGATACGTCTAGTAAACCCCAGTTTGGGGTCAAAAGTTTTGAATCTGTTCTCAATTATTACAAGGCTTGACCCTAAATTTTCTGGACACCACAGGTAAGAATGTAGGAGAAGGCACGTATGAACCTAGCCCGTTGGGCTAGGTGCTGTGACTTTTTTGGGACCATGCAAAAACATGAATGGCCAGGATCTGGTGAAGTTGGGCACTAGTTGGACCCATTGAATAATGTAAGAAATGTGAACCTAGTGATTAGCCACTGGATCATAACCAGGAGTACCCTCCTGATCAGGAAACGGACTTGTCCTGATGGCTCATGCCTCAATGTCTTGGGATAAGTGTGACTGCGCATATCATTTGCATAGGGATATAGGGTGCGTTTTTTTAGTAAGTACGGTGGTGTATTTAGCATCACCGTATTAAAACTACAAAGAACAAACGGCCCCTTGCTAACATGAAATATTCAAATGTTAAACTACAAAAAGGGATGGGGTCAAATTTTGAGCCGTTGATTCATCTTGCATTTGGAGAAAATTGCAGAAAATCAAACCATAAGATGATAAGATGACTGTCGACTCAAGACTTGGATGGCCCCAGCCATTCATCTGCTTTAGAAGGGTGAAAATGGCCAGCGGAGTTAAACTTGACGTCTTGAACAATGCCACAACAGCAGCCTGCGATGTCACGTCACACCAATGCATAGTCACGTTTTTTTTTATCACTCACTCAATTAGACAATAGGCCCCACTCTTATTAAATTGAGGATTCAGCATATATTTCTCGAGGGTACGGGGATTTGACCGTACGGGGTATAAAATATCTTGTATTCCTTGAAATGGTGTTAACCAAAAGTATATCCCAAATATGGGTATCGTACAGAGAGCCTCTTTTTTTTTTTTCCAGTTTTACCCTTCTTGTGCGATATCGCAAATATTTGCGATATCGCATAAACTGAAGAGTCATTATATATACTGCTCATTTGCCCTCCCTTTTTTCCTCCGTTCCAGAATGCTTCAGTTATTTTTCTGACTATAGTAGGGACTTTAATGTATTTTTTAAGTGGCCCAGATCTTCTCCTATGAAGTAGGAAACCATGTAGTAAGACCTGATATGGAGCAATTAAAATCCATAGCAAACAGGATACTATAATTCAGTGCATTTTGTGCAATATTGCACAGACATTTGGCCACCTACAGAAACTGTGAAGCTCCAGAATGCTTCAGTTATTTTGTGACTACAGTGGGGATTTTAACGTATTTTTAAGCACCTCAGATCTTCTCTTACGAAGTAGGAAGCTATGCAGTTAGACCTGATATGGAGCAAGTAAAATCCACAGCAAATATGGGACTGTAATTCATTGCATTTTGTGCAATATCGCACAGACACTTGGCCACCAACAAAAACTGTGAAGCTCCAGAATGCTTCAGTTATTTTTGTGACTACAGTGAGGACTTTAATGTATTTTTTAAGCAGCACAGATCTTCTCTTACGAAGTATGAAGCCATGCAGTTAGACCTGATATGGAGCAAGTAAAACCCACAGCAAATATGGGACTGTAATTCATTACATTTTATGCGATATCGCACAGTCACTTGGCGACTTATACAAACAATGGAGTTCCAGAATGCTTCACTGTTTTTTTTTGTGAAGTACCACACATCCATCTACAATGACAAAATGTATACAATGAGTTTTTACATCGATGTTAACATGTCAAACCATACAGTTCTTCACCCAATCCCACAAAACATGAGACACGGGATGGCCGGGTCCACACGGGCAGCGTCGCCAACGAAGCTCAATGTGGCGGAGTTGGCTGAGGGGTGGGCGGTGAGGAGGTGTTCGTCCTTGCCGCAGAGGCCGACGGCGGTGGCGACGGCATGGTTGATAAGGGGGACGAGGTTCTTGTTGATCTTCCCGGTGAGGACCATCTCGCCGATTTCCATGGTGGCGGCATCGGTAACTCGGAGGCCGTCGATGAACTGTGGGCGGATGGAGAGGCGGCTGAGCATGTTGTTGATTGGGTGGGTACAGATGATGATGATGAAGAAAAGATGGCGGTGTTGGTGGGGTTGTTGTGAGAGGGTTGGAGAGGAGGAAGAGAGGGTTTAGGGTTTTGGAGAGATGGAAGGAAATGTGGGTGTGGGTTTTTACGATTTTAGAGAAGGTGAGATGGGGAAGAGAGGTTGTTGTTGGGGCCTGGGGGTCTAGCTGTAAACATCCTCTCTTCTCTCTCTTGTTAGGGGCTTAAAAGGATGGTATTTGCTCTCTCTCTCTCATCTCTCCTCTCTCTTGTCAAAAAGGTTAAAACTGGAAAAAAAAAAGAGTTTTTCTATATGATACCCATATTTGGGATATGCTTTTGGTTAACACCATTTCAAGGAATACAGGGTATTTTATACCCTGTATGGCCAAAACCCCTAGAATTTATCTTGAATGGACCACATTATTTCTATACTCGGGCCACAAAAGAATTTATGGGCGACACGGGCGGTGTAATAACTACTACTACTGCTCCTAGAACACACGGGAAGCTCGTGGGAGACACTCTCAGGGCTTATTAACTCAACAAATACGTTGTCGCATCGCTGGAACGAGCACACAGGCTTTCTGCAGGGCTTGTTTTCTCTTCAGAGCACAAGCCCTAACTACTCGTCAATCAATAAGCACAAGCCCCAAAGGCTTTCAGGTCTTCAAGACAAATACCAGTTGGGATTAGGCAAACCTCAATTGAAGAGGAGCCAATGGTTGATGACTATGGCTCTCTTTCTCTAAACAAAACAATTAAAACACATCACTGATTTATAAATTAGCAACAGATACCCCAATTGAAGAGGAGCCAATGGTTGAACTGATAACGAATTCAATTACCGCCCGATATAAAATGATTGTAAGACGACTGTAATGTCAGTTGAACAAGAATGACTAAATGCCAATTCGTTATATAATTTCAGTGTCATGGTTCAATTTGAAGCTGTTGTTTAACATATGAATTGAAATATAAAATCATCGCATTCCGAAAAGATAAAACGTAAAAAAGAGGTCAATGAATATAGTAAAGAGTACATTCATGTACATCCATCCTTCATATTGTAGGGTCCAACTTATCATTAGACTTGAGGGGGATGGAAAGAGACATCCTAGATGGGGCCAGTGGAGCCAATCTGAGCATGCCTCTAACCCTTTCATCATAGCCCACTAATTAAATGACTTTATATTAAAGTAAGAACTTGACTCCCCACCCAACGGTCCAATCCATTCAATTTAGTAAAAACTCGATGGACTTTGTGTAATTTAGGGGTCCCATGTGTGTGGATAGTTTGGATGGACCATAAATTCGGCCCCACTACGTTGCCCTCACCGTAATATGGTAAGAGATCGATGTACATGAATATTTTCATATAATAAAATACTAGATAAAGATTAGAAAGATTGAAATAACAAGAAAAAAAAAGAGCTATGTACTTGAATCTAAAATAGCTAGGACAAGACTTTGATGATGATTATAAATAAGAATTAAAGATATTGAATGATATCCAATTAAAAATTTCAGAGAAAATGGATCTTTCAATAAGGGTGCATTATAGGGTCGCCAAACATGTGACAGCTAAACCAAATGAAATCAATTTATCTAAGGTTAGAGTTTTAAGTTGTTTCTAAATTAAAAGCTAAAATTGGGATAAACACTTGCTCTTTGAAACTAACAGCTTAATGGGCCGAATTTACTCACCTATGTCTTGGGCCAATTCCGTTTACAATAAATGAATACAAGTTTGGGATTGTGCCCAAAAGGAAATTAGTTCATATCCAAACCTGCCGTTTGGAGATGGCCAGGCTCAAGTTTACCCACTTTTCGGACTCAGCAATGGGCTTATAAACCAGGTTTTAATTTATTAGGAAATGTGAGAAAATTATAAATTAAAATCCCTTTCTATGTGACATACTTATGCTTTTAAGTTAATATTGTTTCATTTGGAATACTATGCCTTTTTCTTTTTTTTAGAGGACTAAAACTCACGCACTCTCATCCCTGGAGGGGCATTTGATATCCATGACCAGCTGAATTGCGACACAGACTTTGCTACGTATGTGTTAAATATCGATTACATAGATATAAATATGAGGGTTTAGGATTTGAGATCTCTAGATTGGTCCACTCAATAAATCAACCCACTAGTGTGCAAAAAATAATAATCTACGCAGCGAAAATAAAATCAAAAGCACACACCACAAGGGCACCAAATTTAAGGTGGACAACCCAAACCGGGTAAAAAATCACCGATCCGTACTGCATCTAATCAAACACTATTAATCTCGCAATTACAAGAAACTCAGATTTCTTCCCTAAATATCCCCTATCTAAAGATAGATGTTACCTTGTGTCACATCACGCTTCAACGACATCACACCGTTGATTGCAACAGATCCAACGCTTAACTCCTCAAATTTTCTACGCAAGAAGATGATCCTCTACAAGGGGTTCAGAAGAACCTGACTCTCTAAAGTACTTGGCAGTACAACTCTTCAAAAATTTCTATAGAAAATTTCACTCAATTAAATCACTAATTCAGAACTTAAGAGATGATTTCTTATCTCTTTGGGTTGTGAGAAACACCCAATATATAGCCCAAAATTCGTGTATAAGACTCCTAATTATAATCCTCTTAGAAAAGAAGTCCATCTCAAATTTTATCACAGAGTCCGGATCCAACTGGGCTCCTGCGTGTACGCCACCCTCGTTATAGCGAGGTGTACTCTCGCTATAGCGAGAGTGCATTCTGCCTCTTCAACGATTTTGAGTCCTGACAGCATTTTTTTTTTACTTTTTGTGCTGCCGTTTTTGTTGACTTTATATTGTAACAATCTCCCCCTTTTGGCAATTGTGGGACAAATCTCCCTAATACAATAGAATCTACCCAAAATAAAAATCCAAAATACAATGAGTTTTTAAATAAAAAAAATCAGTACTGTAGATCTTGAATTGCCTTAGCTTGTAGAACTCCTCTAGGCTTCATTCTTCTCCCCCTGAATTTGTCCATAATTGACAGACAAAAATAATCATGTAGCTTCCGTCAATCTGGATGCAGTAGCTCCCCCTCAATTTTGACTCCCCCTCACTATGATGTTCGTATCAGCACTGGGGGTGGGGACTTGATCTCCTTGATCAGGGCTTTTTATGATTAGCCACCCACACTTTTGTAGTTGGAACTTTTAGCAGAGTGTGAGCAAACTCCTTAGGTAAATCAGATTTTTAACCCAAATTAGAGTCGTCTTGGGTGAAGAAAAATTCTTCCGCCATTGCTTGGTCTTGGGTAAACTTTGCAGCTTTTTGCAATGAGGACGAATGTGTCCTTTCATTCCACAATTGTGACAAGTGGATGTGCGTGACACATTCTTTTTCTTGATACTACTCGACACATTATTTGAAAGTGCAGTATGTAGAGTAGCATGTGCAACACTTGAAACAAAAATCGTTTTACCTTTAGCATTTGAAGTGGATGCACCATGATTATAACTGAGACCGCTTTTGTCAAAAGGAGACTTCTGGCTACACAAGATATTTGTAAGAGTCTTCGAACCAGTGTTCATCTTGTTTATTGAATCTTTTTTCACTTCTAGTTCAGACAAAGTGATCTTCAGTCTTCCTTGCAAATCTTCCTTTTCAGATTTAACAGTCTGCAACTCCGTCTTCATATTCTCAATATCTTGTTCAGGCTTTTCAAGTTTTTGACTCTCAGTGGTCAAAGTTTCAGCCGTGCAGATCTTCTGACTTTCCAAGAGATGAACATTTTCAAGTGCTTGCTCTAATTCAATTTTCAATGCAGAATTTTTTTTTTGAGCAGCTTTAAACTTGATGGAGATCTTGTAGCCATACTTGGACATCTTAACACAATCAGGATATGTTTTATGATACAACGCTTTATAATACAACGCTTTATAATCTTTCTCTTGATCTAATAAATCATTAGCATGATCTTCATCAGTATCATTGTCAGATAGAGAATTAGCCATAAAAGCCACAAATTTGCTATTCACAGTTTCAGAAGTTTCAATTGAAGGATCTTTTTCTTCTTCTGATGACTGTTCCTCCCAAGTTGTGTTGAGAGCCTTTTTCATTTCACCATTTTTCTTGTAGGCACACTCACTAGCATAGTGACCATAGCCATGGCACTCAAAACACTTAGTTCCTTTTGTAGAATCCTTTTTCGCAAATTTAGAACTCTTCCACCTGACTTATTTTGACTTCATGTACTCCTTAAAGCAATTGAACACTTCAGCCAAATCATCTTCAGCCTCAGATTCGAATCAGACATAATTTTCTTTTCAGGCTTCTTTCTTGATTTTGAGATGGATTTCAAAGTAATACCTTTCTCTTTTGATTTACCTTTATCCAAACGATTTGCTTCAAAGGTTTGAAAATTTTCAACCCGCTGGTTTACCTTGAGGGTATCAAGATTCTTATTTTCTTTAATAGCATCAACTTTAGAATTGAACCTCGAAGGTAGAGACCGCAAAATTTTCTTGACAATCTTGTTTTCTTGAATTTCCTTACTCAGATTGAAAACAGAATTGACAATATCATTCAGTTTTGCATAAAATTGATCGAATGTCTCATCTTCTTCCTTCACGATGGTTTCAAATTCTTTAGTCAGCCTTTGCAATTTAGATTACTTTACCGTGTCAGTACCCTCATATACCGTATGTAAACCGTATGTAAACCTTCCCACGCTTCTTTTGCAGTTTTGCAAGTGAAAAACTTCACACCGTTGATTGCAACAGATCCAACGCTTGACTCCTCAAATCTTCTACGCAAGAAGATGATCTTCTACAAGGGATGCAGAAGTACCTGACACTCTAGAGTACTTGGCAGCACAACTCTTCAAAAATCTCTAGAGAAAATTTCTCTCAATTAAATCACTAATTCAGAACTTGAGAGATGATTTCTTATCTCTTTGGGTTGTGAGAAACACCCAATATATAGGCCAAAATTCGTGCATAAGACTCCTAATTATAATCATCTTAAAAAAGAAGTCCATCTCAAACTTTATCGCAGAGTTCGGATCCAACTGGGCTCCTGCGCGTTCGCCACCCTCGCTATAGCGAGTGTACTCTCGTTATAGCGAGAGTGCATTCTGCCTCCTCAACGATTTTGAGTCCTGACAGCATTTTTTTTTTACTTTTTGTGCTGCCGTTTTTGTTGACTTTATATTCTAACAAAATATTTCCTTTCAAAATCAATAAATTTGAAGGCAATGGATGAAGGAGTTAGTATGTTCTATTGAAATTGGTATTTTGCACATCATTAATTAGGTCTCTCTCATTGAGATCTTTACATTCCTCATCTCCCCACATTGGCATGGCCCCAGTAAGGTGATCTTGCAATAATCATAGGCGCGAAACTGCTTGTTTGTCATTGGGCCACAAAATGATTGTTAGGGGGGCTTAAAATAATTAAGTAAACCTTTCGCATGTGTTTAGAGCCAAATCAGATTTTATCGACTCTAATCCGTTGTTCCCATGCCACCAGCTTTTATCATTGGTACCGGCTGCCGCATGCCAGCATTTATTTATTCATAAGATTAAAGTATTTGATTTAGTTGTTTGTCATTTTCTCGAGAAATGAAATCAAACCCAAATTATAAAAAAAAAAAATGATATTCTCAGCAGTTTTTAACAACAAGTGAAATCACATTTCACTACAGAAATCATTTTATATCCCCAAACAACAGAGATTGAATATAAAAAACGAAATCTTTAATTTCGATCATCCCGAAAAAGATAAACTGCCATTAAAATTACCCACGCGAACATCCCCACAAATCTTTTGAAAATCTCCTATATGATCTATCCATCCCTTTGTTGTATTATTTAAAACCATTAACTTGTGAGCTGCGAATCAGGAAGTTAGAATGATGGAATTGACTTAAAATTTAATATGCAAGTCAATATTAAAAAGCTTAACTAAATATCTTTTTCAGGAAAAAAAGACGTAACTATATATCTCAAACAATTCACTATCACAAAGAATCTTACTCATCTATCAAAAATATTGTAATTATTTTCAAAATAAATAATAAAACTAGATAAACTGAAATTAGAAGAAATCCGAAGTATCTAATCGGCCGGAGAAATTTGGTAAGGGATCCTACTGATGGAAATTAACGTTTACCTTCTAACAAGTGGTTGGATCTAACCCACAAAAAGCTTACGATGACCACCTTTGATTTGATCATAAATCTTACACTATTATAGCATTTACTCAAATTATTGGTTTTCTTAGGAAACCGAATAATATAAATTACTGGAGAAGTGTTCTCTTTGATAAAAAAAAAAAAAAGGGCAATTGTGAACTTCATGATATGAGGTCATGAGGATGGACGTGGATTAGGGGCAGACCTAAAATCTCAATAAGATCGTGGACCGTGCATTGAAATCGCCAATGGGCCTTACTAATTAACATTATCGGGTACGTGATTCATCTTTTGGGATACTGCAACTAAATCTAAATGTGGATAATGGTGGGATGCATCTTTAATTAGAGGGAAGTATGGTTAAGAACTGATGTTATGTGTGTACTAATTGGAATGATAGTTATATAAGCCTCCAAAATAATATTTTATTACACTCCTAAATTAATTTACTATTTTAAATTTTCTTTATAGTTTTCTGTCGGATTAGTCTAATCATCACAAAGCCTGTTTGGTACTTTACTTTTAAAGTGAAGTTGAGTGAAGTGAAAAAAAAAAAAAGAATGAATAAAATATATAGTGGGCTATGATGGTATTTTATTTGTAGTTGTTTGGAATGAATTATTTTTAACTTTTTGTATGGGAAAATGAGTTTCTTTGTCTTTTAGTTAATATTTGTAGTTGCTTTTTAACTTATTTTTTTTTTATAATGATGGAGGGAGTTTTGGTAAAAGGTGATTTTGATGTGAAGTTTAAATTGACTTAACTTTACTGGATTTTACTAGTAAAATTACCAAAGGGGCCCACTATTTTAAATTTTCTTTATAGTTTTCTGTGGGATTAGTTGTGGGGTGTCCAGCCAACCCCAATCCAGCGGAACCGGATCCATTGTTTGGACCAAATTGGAGATCCGTTTTGGGACCTTTCTACTCTATAAAAGCATCAATATAATAACCTCAAGAGCATCTCCAAACCCATCTTGATTGGTATTAAGCTACAATAGACATGAAGGTGCAAACGAAAAGTTCAATTATCCTGAAGCCCATTTACGATGGCGAACCTCCCTCTATTGTTGACTCCATTCCTCTCAGCATATTCGATAAGGTCAACTACAACACCCACGTTGCCGTCGTCTATGTCTTTAAGCCCCCAACACCACCATACAAACGGGGCTGCAGAAGGTGCTAGCCATTTATAGAGGATTGGCTGGGAGGCTTGGGACGGACAACAATGGTTGCCCGGCCATTCTCCTAAACGATGAGGGCATGAGGTTCGTCGAGGCCTCGGCCGACTGCACACTCAACCAGGCCATGCCCTTCAAACCCTCCATGGATCTGCTCAACTTCCACCCCACACTCAAGGGCATGGAAGAGCTTGTCACGGTCCAGCTTACCCGATTCGCTTGCGACTCCATGGTCTTAGGCTTCTCAACCAACCACATTGTTGCAGACGGATTTGCAACCAGTAACTTTCTCGTCGCTTGGGGACGAGCCTGCAGAGGACTCGACATAGGCCCACTACCACTTTTCGACCGCACCATTTTCACCCCTCGCGAGCCAACTATCGTCGAGTTCGAACACGAAAGAATAGAGTACGTGAGCAAGAAACTGATCAAGGAGCACCCACATTCATATGCCAACTCGGACGACTCATCAGACGGACTGATCATCCACAAGGCCCACTTCACATTGGAGTTCCTGGCCAAGCTCAAGGCCAAGGCTTCTGAAGGTCGAAACAGACCATACAGCACGTTCGAGAGCCTGGTGGCTCACCTGTGGAGAGCCATCACTCAGGCTCGTGGCCTAAATGGGTTCGAGACGACCCATGTGAGGATTTCTGTGAATGGGCGTCAGAGGATGAACCCTCCCGTGCCAAATGAGTACTTTGGGAACCTGGTGTTGTGGGCGTTCCCACGAGCCAAGGTGAAGGAGCTTTTGCAGGAGCCAGTGAAATACGCGGCCAATCTCATACACGATGCGGTCGCCAAGGTCAATGACGACTACTTTAAGTCGTTTATCGACTTTGCGAGCAATGAAGAGGTGGTGAAGGATATGGTGACTACTGCTGATGCGGAGAAGATGGTGTTGTGTCCGAACATTGACGTTGATAGCTGGTTGAGGTTTCCTTTCTATGATTTGGATTTTGGAGGTGGGACACCCTACATCTTTTTGCCATCTTATCTCCCTGTGGAGGGATTGTTGTTTCTCCTCCCTTCCTTCATTGGAGATGGAAGTATAGATGCCATCGTACCCTTATTTGAAGACAACTTGGTCACCTTTAAAAAGATATGCTACTCTCTGGATTAGCCAGAGGAGCCACTACCTCTCTCTCATGTGCAACTATCACCATTCTGAATTGGGCTTGTAATGTCTTTATCTGTAAGCTTTGATGGTTTTGTTTCTCCTATTCCGTCTAAATAAAATCTCCTTCTTCCTTTTCCATCTAAATATTTTTTTTTTTTCTCTTTAAAGCTGTATAGCGTTTGCGAAAAAATCAATTCTGGCCTTAGGAGAAGCCACATCAGATACTTGGAGCCCATTTGTGAATATATCTTTCAAAAAATAAATATGTGTCTTTTCAATAAAATGTGCCCCTTCTTGGGACTCATTTGTGAATGTGTCTTTTAAAAAAATACATATGTGCCTCTTCAATAAAAATGTGTCTCTTGGGCCCATTTTTGTGGATGTGACCCAATTCAAAAGGATGCCTTCCAACTCTATAAATTAAGGTTATTTTTAAAGTTTTTGTATAGTGTTCAAAATGAGGAGAAATGCATACGATCCCATTATTTTTTAGATGAAACGTGTATGCTGACGTGGATTAAGGGAAGAAATGTTTGATTTTCACAATTTCAAGGTTGATTACAATTTTTTAATTATTTTTATAAATGGTATTATATGAAAGGGATATTAGTTTTATGAAAATCAAATAAATAGATCTGATTTTTCATATCGCACTAGACTTAACCTGTGCCTCGCACAGGGGGATTCATGCTAGTCTTCCTGATATGCTATAACGTTGTTGTATGATAGTGATGTGGTCTTTTCCTAATGACTATCTTTTTCTTTTTCTTTTTTCCTTTTGCTAACGGTGGGTTTTCAACCCTTTGAGCTGGACTAATCTCTCCGGCCTAGAGAGAAGCCAGGTAAAACTCTTGTTGCCCCTAGATAGTAGGACTAGTGAACTCAACCTTCTGTTCTTAAAGAGGGGGGAAACAGAGATCAATACCAGGACCTCTAGATCTGGAAGAAAGAGAAACCGTGGTCCTGACTACTCAGCCAACCCCTTGGGGTTTCCTAATGACCATCTCAACATATAGCTAGACGTACTTGGCAGGTGCATATTTTGAGAATTTCTCCTAATATAGTCTAACAGAAGTTTACTTCTTAAGAATCACTTATCAAGTTTTTTAATTGTACAAAATAGATTTATGATCAATGGATATTATCACACCCCGGACCCGATCGAGAATCCCCTTATTAGGGTGGTTCTTAAGGCGTGACACGCGTACTCCCGTAAACTCGCACCTGTTCCGGACGAAGTCCGAATTCACGAAGGAGAAAATCCCACATTTCACGTGTGATGATTACTCACCGACACCTGTCAATGAACATTTAATTGCGAAAGCATATACAATATCAATTATCAAAGCTTGAGTAGTCAATTAAAGTTCCAATTATTCATCTAATAAAATCATTAATCAAGACTAATAATATAAAGCCCTTAATACATAGTACAAAAGTACTCTAATGATAAAAATACTAGATGCTTTACCGCAAATGGAATATGATCCTAATACAAATGCAATCATAAATAAACCTTGATCTAGTGCAAGATGCAACATCTAATCCCAACCATGATTACCACAATTTTACGTTCTCCGGCAGATAAGCTAATCAATATGCTTACCGATCAAATCTTTAATCTGAATGGTTATTAGTCATTCTCTTTGGTGTCCTGGATCCCTGTGACACCAAGTGTAGCACCATGAATACGAAGATTCAACAGATATTATTCACATTTCGAATTTAAATACGAATAGATTAAAGAGACCAAATAAACGTCAATTAGGCACATTGTGCATTATGAATAAATTATGCTTTTATCGAATCAATAATCGAATACTCACTTTTAGTTGGCTACTACATTTGCTCATTCTCTCCGATAGAGAGCAAATCTAGTTGGGATGTCACCAGCGTCCTGGCCAAGGCTGACTGGCTACCTGGTTATAGAGTTTCGGTACTCCAAATGACATACTGCAGTAGTTTCGAATAACTGAACTAAGTTGTAACCCCGTCGGGTATCACAAGGTCGATGCTTAGTAGTGTCAAACCATTCGAATCGAATAATAATTAGACTGGAGTAAGACTTTTTTAACCGAATCATTTCTAATCAAATCCATTTATTTCCAAACCATAATTTCGACTCATATGCTCACCCCGTTCTAATATCACATCAATGTACGATAGCATTTGTAAGGCAATTGTTGTACAATTTGTGGAATACTACAAATAATGAATATAACAAGTAACTGAATATTTGAGGATAATAAATAATTTAATCTCAATATGCAAATGTAAATAGATTAATAGAATCAAGGATATTTACTAGCCAACCCTAATCTAATTACCCGTCATTTCAAACCGTCCATTTCGATATAGTTTTAGATAATTCGATGCACGTGCTACATTTTCTAGATGCCACATTGTGTATATATGAGGTACATCGAATCCCTCATAATCAACACCCATGGTGAAGTTCTAGATGAGACGGATAAGCACGTGAGATAATCTCAGTCCAAGATTCTCATGTGTTATACTTTCCATCGGACTATGTTAATTGGTTAGGATTCCATATCTAAGGACCAACAAAGTCAATTTTAAACACCCTAAGAACCTTATGGGTTTAGTTTTTATGTCATAATCATCCTCATGGATTGATTATGGAAGGTTTTAGGCCCTTTTGAAGTGGAGTTAACTTCCTAGTTAGTTAATGGATTCTAATAGGGTCTAAGCCAGATTCAAAGTTCCATTGATCAAATTATTCACTCAGTCTCCCAACCTTTGATCATGAAGAGGAGTAGACCACTGAATTCTACACTTTGAGAGCTTTCTAACAGTATAAAGAACTCAAAAATCGGGCATATGGATCAAAAGTTATGGCCATTTCAAAGTTAGTGTTGTTGGGCCCAACGGGCCGACCTGCGGCCCAATGCGGACAGCATTTTGTGACCCATTTTCTGGGCATAAACTGAGCTGCCATAAGAAATTAAAAACATAGATGGCCGGCCCCGGCCATGTCACTTTTATCCAACTTAGCATTGACAAGGCAACACATCAACCCCTACCAGGTCCATTCCACTGCAGATCCATGACCATGCACCCCACCACTTGCCCATTAGACTCTTGGGGTCTTTAATTCTTTTAGTGCATTTGTTTTCATATTTGATTTCAGCAGTAATTATTGGAGATCAATCATTTAAAAGTTGAGAACAATGCTGATTTTATGGGATTAGATGACTGTCAATGGTTTGGGTTTCTCAAAGGTAGATAGCTTACTCCATTGTAAAATAATCATCAGGGGCATAAAAAAGAACTTTATTAATAAAACAAAAACACTTGTGTTTGTGTATCCACCAACTAAAGCCATCATGATATGGAAGTTTCTTAAAATCTTAAAAGCTGAGTTTCTACTGCATGTCATCTGCTCCCTCTGCGGCTCTGCCTTTTCACATGCCAGTTAGTTGTTCGGACACGGTTTCCCTTGAGGTGCATGAGGGCCCACCAACGAAAACAGAAACAAGCAAAGTCCAATATCAGCTTGGTGTTTTTTTTTTAAAACCCAGCCAAGGGGCACCCAAGAGAAAGCCCGCACATACACGTAGGAAGAAGGTCCACACACATAAGTGGGAAAAGAGCCCACTAGGGGTGAGCAAAAACCGAACCGACCGATTTACCAAACCAAACTATAACCGAAATTTAATTTCAGTTCGATTATTTCGGGTAATTCGGTTCGGTTCGGGTAAACTATTTATGCAAATTCGGTTATATATTTGACCGATTTACCGAATTATATGCAATTTTGTTTTGAATATTTTTATATTTACATACCCATACATAATTCGGTTCAGTTCGGTCGGTTAAAAGTTTTACAAAACGGTAATTCGGTTCGGTTCGGTTCGGTTAATATTTTATAATGTAAAAAAAATCGGTCTAAGAAATCGGGCGGTGTAGCACGGCTCTTTGTTGAGTGCAGGACAAAAGCCACAGCAGTGGACTTTCTCGATTGGAAATAGGTGGCACTTAGTCTATACAGACCGATCGACTCCATAGCCCGATTCCATGACCGATCCCACGTGGAAGATGATGTGGCGCTGAGGTTGACCAAGTGAATGAAAAATTCTCAAAGCCCGCGAGAATGAAAAAAAGAAGAAGAAATCGCTATAGAGAGATAAATGCCCCAAACACTCTGGTTCTTCTCCCTCTCAAACACTCCTCCATAACGATCCTCGCCTCCTTGGATCTCATATCTCTCCGCTGCGCGCATCTCTTTCTCGCTTCAGCAATCTAGCGAATCTGAGATGTAGCAAAGAGGTTTAATGTGTGAGGCCGCTGAGGAGAGATTGACCATCTTCGGCCACAACAAGCTCGAGGAGAAGGTCTGTTTCAGTTACGTGTTTTTTGCGCATATGGGTCTTTGTAACGGTTTTTTTTTTTTAGGTTTTGTATCAGGAGAGCAAGGTGTTAAAGTTCTTGGGGTTTATGTGGAATCCACTTTCGTGGGTTATGGAAGCTGCTGCAATCATGGCTATTGCTTTTGCTAAAGGAGGGGTGAGTTGTGTCTGATTTTGATGATGTACTACTCGTTTTTTTTTCTCTGGTTTTGAGTGATTTTGAGAACTGGGTTTGATTTGTTTTAGCTTAATTCTTTTTGGGTGTTTGGATTTGTAGGGAAAGCCGCCGGATTGGCAGGATTTTGTGGGTATTATAATGCTTTTGGTCATCAACTCCACCATTAGTTTTATGGAAGAGAATAACGTCGGTAATGTGGCAGCTGCTCTCATGGCTCGTCTCGCCCCTAAGGCGAAGGTATTTAGATGATGAAGGAACTGGATTTTTGTAAATATTGAGAATTCTTCAATTGGAATGGATTTTATGTTGATAGATGGATATATGAACTGTTATCTCTTTATGTTTTAAACTTTGATTTAGTGATTTGGATGATAAAATGCATAGCTTTCACTGCCTGGTTTTTATTTGAAGGAAAATTGTTCACGTATGCACTTCATGTTTGTGAGTTTCATCTAAACTGGAGTAATTTTTCTCAGTTGGGCTAATTCTTGTTCTTTGTTTTTTGGGATTTCTTACTAGTCTTTGATTTAATGGATTTTCATAAACTATCATTCTCATCTTTTTTAAAAAAAAAATTAGAGTTTACACACTATTCAGATTGATAGATACGAATCGGGCCTATTTTTTAGCCACAATTCCTCCATCGTTCCTTCATTGGTCTAACTACAAGTGTTGGATACATAGAATTTTTGTTAAAAATAAAATTTTTGTTAAAAAATGGAGGGGGAATTGGAAATCACATAAAATAACATTCAATTCGGACTTTCTGTTCACTTTGAGTTCGCCAGACTTTATGTCGGCGGTTGGAGAGGGGAGGGTGAGACCTTTGCTTCCTTCTTGGGCACTTCTTGAAGATGGCTTGGTAACATGGGAGGCTAGGGCCGGAGTTATGAAGTGAGAGAGAGTATGTGAAAGCCTCTTGAATTAAAAGAAATTGTAGGGTTGGTTGGAATTGGTAGTTTGTACTTTATTGAGAACTAGCATGAAGCTTCTGTGCAATTCACAGGTTAAGTCTTGTGTGACCTGAATAATATATTAAAATTAATATCCCTTTCATATAAATCCATTTATAACAAAATAATCAAAAATTCAAATGAACTAAAAATTTATGAAAATTAAACTTTCTTCCCTTAATCCACGTCAACATACATGTTTCATCTTTAAAACAAATGATTCGTATGCAAATATGCCCATTTTGTGTGACCTGAATAATATATTTAAACTAATATCCTTTTCATATAGATCCATTTATAACAAAATAATTAAAAATTCAAATCAACTAAAAAATTATGAAAATCAAACATTTCTTCCCTTAAATCCACGTCAGCATACATGTTTCATCTTTAAAACAAATGATTCGTATGCATTTATGCTCATTTTGAAAACTATATAAAAACTTTAGAAAATAATTTTAATTTATAGAGTTGGAAGGCATCCCTTTGAATTGGGTCACATCCACACAAATGGGTCCAAGAGACGCATTTTATTGAAAAGACACATGTATTTTTAAAAAGACAAATTCATAAACAGGCCCAAATAAGGGGCACATTTTATTGAAAATGCACATATGTATTTTTGAAAAGACACATTCACATATGGCTTCTCCTAAGGCCACAGTTGAGTTTTTTTTTTTTTTTCCAACCACTATACAGCTTTTAAAGAGAGAAAATGGGAAGAAGAAAATAAAATTTATGGAAATTTAGGGTAAGGTAGTTATTTTCGGAACGGGCCTTGGTGGGTTGCAAGTGAGTCAACAGGTTTGGACCAAAGCACGAGTTAGTGGGTTACATGGGATTTAATTGTTTTTTACCAATTCAATTATCACTAGCAAAGGGCTCGCTAACTTAGTTGGCCACCTCCACATATCATCTGGCTGCTTAGACTTCCATCTCTGAACATGCCATTCTTCCCACTTAATAAATACAATAACACTCTAAACAACACTCTCATAATAAGTGGTATTCGCACTTGAGTTTCATACACATGCTCTCATGCATCAATCAATTCCTAAGTCCTCCGGTGAAAGTATCACTCCCAAATTAGGTAGGTGAATATAGCAAAAGAAAAACGATAACGCGCGTTATCCCAACAAAATAAATGAATAAATGTATGTACATGCTTGCCGTACTAGACCGCGTATACTAGACAAAGTCACGCCCTATAACGTTTTTTTTTAATTGGCCATATGTTATTGTGCCTGGACTTTTAAGTCCACGAGATGCACGTTTTAAAAGCCTAATGAGCCATTTTGTTGATCGTAGGCACCACGACCCAGCAGCGGGCGGAGTCAGGGTTTTCTTTTGGAAGATTGGACAACCGACTGCCAATCTATAATATTTTATATTTAGAGATTTATTATTAGTTATTTTAAATATTATTTTTTATGTATTTTTACTAACATGTAGTGAAAAATTCTAAATATAAAAAAAATCACAATTTGTTTCGAGATAAAAGGAAAGATAGAAGTTATCAAAACCTTTTGAGGACAATTAAAAATAACAAGCTCATTATAATGAAACCAAACCGCTCAAAATAATAATTTTCTCTCAGTTTCAACATTGAGAGTAGGCTTGTCAAAGAGCCACGACTAGGTCGGGCCGAGGTAAGGCCTTACCCTCCCTCACATATGTGGGCCGGGCCTAGGTCAAGCCAAAACCCTCGGTAAACCTGCAATGCTAAGGCCCTTATCCTACCATCAAGAGGTAGGGCTGCAAAAAAAAAATCTCTACTTTTAATATTATATATAATTTTTTCTATATCACTATCGACTTTCAACCCGATGTTAACCCTCCTCCTTTGTCCATGCGAGTAGTAGCAATGCAATGCAAAAGGTAGCATGTCAAAGTTAGAAAAAATTAATTAATTAATTGGCGCTAATTTCTCTTTTTTATAAAGTGGAACGCAGATTGAATAAAGAATAATTTTGTAAATCCGGCTAAAACCGTGATGTATCATCTAATACCCATATATTCAAGCAATGACCAATCCATTTTCTATAATGACTTTAGTCCAAATGTGAAGTGTATTGAAACTAATTTCAAAACCTTTATAATTCCAAAACTCTCAATGTGTAAATGATATGATCATACAAAGTTAAAGGGTTAGGGTTCTTTGATTGTCTCACTCAAGCTTCTCACACGGGGTGTGAAACTTAAAAGTGGGGCTCACCTATTGAATATCTGAACTGTTCAAAATAATCTCGATGCCCTTTGGTGGAGTCTTTCTTACTTTTACTCCAATAAGAACGGACCCCATCATAAAATTGAGCATATATGATTAATTAAGAATGTAATATGATCAATCATAAAGTAGCACCAACTCCTATTGGTATAAAATGTGGGGTCTACCCACTGAAGGGCAGGACTCTTGATTCTAGTGGTTTGGATTTTTGAAGGGTAGGACCCATATCCCTACCCCAACTCGGACTACTCATAAGAAGGGGTGATAGTCCACAAGGCCCACTTCACATTGGAGTTCCTGAACAAGCTCAAGGCCAAAGCTTCTGAAGGTCGAAACAAGCCGTACAGCACGTTCGAGAGCCTGGTGGCCCATCTGTGGAGAGCCATCACCAAGGCTCGCGGCCTAAACAGTTTCGAAACGACCCATGTGAGGATTTCTGTTAATGGGCGTTAGAGGATGAACCCTTGCGTGCCAAATGAATACTTTGGTAATTTGGTGTTGTGGGCTTTTGCTGGAGCCAAAGTGAAGGAACTTTTGCAGGAGCCAGTGAAATGCGCAGCGAAACGCATACACGATGCGGTCTCCAAGGTCAATGACGATTACTTGAAGTTGAAGTCGTTTATCGACTTGCCACTAACGAGGAGAAAATGAAGGATCTCACTAATATGCAGATGAGGAGAGCGACGTTGAGAGCTGGTTGAGGTTTCCTTTTTATGACTTGAATTTTGGAGGTGGGGCACCTTATATCTTTTTGCCATCTTATCTTCCAGTGTAGGGGATGTTGATTCTCCTCCCTTCCTTCATTGGAGATGGGAGTATAGATGCCATCGTACCCTTAATTATTTGAAAAGAACCTGATCACCTTCAAAAGTATATGTTACTCTCGACTAGCTAGAGTAGACATCCCCCTCCTACTCTCTCTCTCATATGGTACTTACCCAAATGGAGGAGGGTTAGAATCTAATCATCAAACGGCAGATGATAATTAGAGGGCTAACCCGCTAAGATAAAATGCACAAGGGGCCAGAGGATCAGGGCATGATGTTGTTGTTAATATATTGTTGTATTGTATGTTGATGAATAAGAAAGCTATTAAGTTTATTGTGGTATCATAAAGATAATTTTGCAAAAAGAAAAGGTAAAAAAACAAAGAAAGAAGGAAATTTGCTCTTCTTCTTCAAGTTTCATCCCCGTTAGCTAGCTCCAAAATAGGGTCAATACAATTGAAAAAAAAGAAGGTTCTAGGATAAACATCTTAATTATTATCAGTAATGAGGACATAATGTACTAAACTTTTTCTTCTTAATATGATACTCGTGTATGATAATGACCGTGTCAAATATGCGGTGATATGGAAAAAATTATTAATCTTTAAATCGTGTACGGTTGACCCCGCATCTTGAAATCATGGAAAAAATATTTCCTTTCAAAATCATTAAACTTGAGGGCCATAGATGAAAGGGTTAGGATGCATGTTCTATTGAAATTGGTATTTTACACATCATTAATTAGGTTTCATTGAGATCTTTAATTACATCCCTCATCTCCCCACATTGGCATGGCCCCAGTAAGGTGATCTTGCAATAATCATAGGCGCGAAATTCCTTGTTTGTCATTGGGCCACAAATTGATTGTTAGGCAGGAGATGGGGGCTTAAAATAATTAAGTAAACCTTTCGCATGTGTTTAGAGCCAAATCAGATTTTATCGACTCTAATCGGTTTGCTTGCTTCCAGTCACTTAATGGAACTAAATATATAACATCTAATCTTAAGTGTGTTTGGATCTGTGTTAATAAGGCGCTCGTAATTCCGTGTTCAAGTGTTTGGATGCCTATAGGTAAGTTTGGTTGCTGTGAAATCCTCATACTTTAATAACTTCTCAATTGCTAGGGATGGGGGTTGAAGCCTGTAATTCTAGAAAATCATATATACAATGCAGCCTTGGAGACCAATTGTTTGGTAACAATATTAGAGATGATATAGGAACTCATGCTGGGTCCAATGTAAATGGGATGCAGCTAATGTGGTAAGCAGATAGTTTAATTGTTTTCTAGTCTTTGATGTGCATAGTAAACTTATTTGTTCAAAACATCAGAAACTCCTATAAAGTACATACTGCAATATCTGTATGTTGTGCCATTTGCATCACAGTGATGAACTGCTTTTAGGAGAGTTGGTTCATTATCATGCACTATATAACTGATGTTTCAGACATGCAGATGGAAGAAAAAAGACCTCAAGGAGACGTGACCTACATATATGGTTTGCTGATGGAAGGTGAACCAGTCGTTGGATGGACTCACCCAAGCGAGAAGGTCGTGAGTTTATGTGAAGATCTCCTTAAAATGTCACCCCATCCAGAGGTGGACACACAAGGGCTGTGCATAAGATTAAAGTGGATAGAGGATAAGTTCTTGCCTTCGGAGAAGAAGGCAAAATGTATATTCAGTTGACACAGTATGACATGCTTTTGGAAAATTAAATGTGTATAAGGTTTCTAGTCAGAGACAAATATTATGTGTATAGACCGTTGTTAATTTGATTTACCTATACTATTTTGATAGAATATGAATGTAATTGGCAGGGAACTTGCTGTTAAATGCTAATTGATGGATGTGAATGTGAATGTACATGTCTACCATTGATGGAGTTTTGTGTGATTGTCAAGGAACTTGTTGATTGATGTAAATGTGAAGGTGCATGTCTACTTTGATACATGTTTTCTTTATGTCTTCATATGCTGTAGAGATGCATTTCTCTTATTGACTAGACAGGGATATACACGCAAGGGATGTCTTGTAGGCGGAGATATCCCCACCAATGACAGTGCTTTGGAAGGGGATATCCCTCACCGTGTTAGTGCTGTGAGCGGGGATATCCCCACCCACCAGAGTACTGTCTCTCAAGGTGGTTTCAGGTGAGACGGGGATATCCCCGCCCAAATTAGTGCTGTGAACAAGGTTATCCCTGCCTCTGTTAGTGCTGTGAGTGGGGATATCCCCTCCCACCAGAGTACTGTGGGTGCTGTCTCTCAATGTGGTCTCAATTGGGACGGGGATATCCCCGCCCAAATTAGTGCTGTGAACAAGGATATCCCTGCCTCTGTTAGTACTGTGAGCGGGGATATCCCCGCCCACCAGAGTACTGTGTGTGCTGTCTCTCAAAGTGGTCTCAGTTGAGATGGGGATATCCCCGTCCAAATTATTGTTGTGAGGGGTTGTAGAGAGATTCGTCCGGATCCCAGAAAAGGCAAAGGGAAAAAGGGAGTTCGACAATCTTTTAAGTTGTAATGAACGATGAACGGGGATATCCCCCCTCATTTACTTAGCATGAACTGTGATATCCCCGCTCAGCGCTAAAAGTTAAAAAAAAAATACCAACAAGACCTTTGAGACTACTGTGGTCTTTATTAGATGTTGATGGTGCTTTTGGCTTTTGACAAGTCTTAAACGCTTTTTCGGATAAAATCCTCAAGGAAATAATTTGTTCCAAGTTTCTCAATAGCCAATATTCTACCAAGTTACATCATCTTCTACCAAGTAAAAATGGCCAGGCTTAAGTTTGCCCATCCAAAGCCTTTTTGAAGGTCTAGATTCAAATTAGTGCTTTAAGACTTGCTATAAGTTTTACCCAAAAAAGGACCTGCTGTGAATTTATTAAAAAGATATAAAAAATCATAAATATCCCCCCTTTATATGTGACAAATATACATTTGATTTGAAGATTCTTTTATTTGATATGCTTTTCTTTTTCCCTTTTTTATCTTTAGAGGACTCATACCCATGCGTGCGCTCTCTGTTAACGCAGAAAATAAGAAATAATTAAAAAAAATCAAAATTTGAGACCACAAGGTGTTAGGGCACTACAAGAATCTGCACTTTTGGCGACGAAGATTTTCGTCGCCAAAAGTTACGTTTTCGTCGATAAAAGTATTTACCGATGAAAAAATTTTCGCCGCCTAGACGTCGGTAAAAATCCGTCAGCAAAACATTTTCTCGACTTTTTTTCCGTTGGCAAAAGAATTTAATTTTTTTTTATTTTTCTTTTTAATTTTTGCCGACATTTCTATTTCGTCGCCAAAAGTATTTTAAATTTTTTTATTTTTCTTTTTAATTTTTGCCGACGTTTTTTTTCGTCGCCAAAAGTATTTTAAATTTTTTTATTTTCTTTTTAATTTTTGCCGACGTTTTTTTTTTCGTCGCCAAAAGTATTTTAAATTTTTTTATTTTTTTAATTTTTGCCGACGTTTTTTTTCGTCGGCAAAAATAATTTTTTTACATTTTTATTTTTTATTTCGTCGGCAAAAGTATTTTCTATATATTTTTTTATTATTGAATTTATTTTTTCATTATTATTTTCCTGTAAACCTGTTTATACACCTGTATCAACAACTGTATCAACATGTTCATCTACCTATATTCAACATAACATATGCAATGAAACAGAAGTTACTAAATGAACAAACAACCATCTCCATTTTTCATTAAATCATTCATCTCATTAAACAAATATAACAATCAATAATTATACAGTCTTATATCAATGTCTAATATACATTGATATATATATAAATATATATATACAAATAAACCGAAAAGAAGTCTAACATCCCAACAATTCTGCAACCGGCCCCAATGCGTTCATCAATCTGCAATGAGAAAAACAACATTAAAATCTTTATAATGAATTAAATTATAAATTAAAAATAAACATGTATATATATAACTTTTCCTAAGTTATTCTCCGAACTTTTTTTCAGCCAAAATGTTGACAATCAGAGGGCTTTTGCGTCTCACTTGTTTACCAGAAGTCCGATTCACCAACCGTCAATTCCAACAAGTTACTTAGGCATTGAACAAGGTATACGTGCTTTCCCGAGGCCGTTTCCCGTTCCGGACCCCCGGCGGGCCGTTTTCGAGCCTAAGTGTTGGAAAATCATATGTTTCGGTCGTAATTCTCTAACCGGGAGTCCTATTTGCAAACTGTCAATTCCTACAAGTCACTCTACCCTCGAGCGAAGTGCTCGTGCCGATTTCGGAATTTTTCCGCGGCCGTTTCCCGTTCCGGACCCCCGGCAGGCCGTTTTCGAGCTTAAGTGTTGGAAAATCGTGTGTTTCACACGTAATTCCCTAACCGGGAGTCTTATTTACGAAGTATCAGTTCCTACAAGTCACTCTACCCTCGAGCGAGGTGCTCGTGCCGGTTTCGGAATTTTCCCGCTGCTGTTTCCCGTTCCGGACCCCCGGCGGGCCGTTTTCGAGCCTAGGTGTTGGAAAATCGTGTGTTTCGCATGTAATTCTCTAACTGAGAGTCTTATTTGCGAACCATCAGTTCGTACAAGTTACTCTACCCTCGAGCGAAGTGCTCGTGCCGGTTTCGGAATTTTTCCACAGCCGTTTCCTGTTCCAGACCCCCGGCGGGCCGTTTTCGAGCCTAAGGGTTGGAAAATCGTGTGTTTCGGTCATAATTCTCTAACCGGGAGTCCTATTTACGAACCGTCTGTTCCTACAAGTTACTCTACCCTCGAGCGAAGTGCTCATGCCGGTTTTGAAATTTTCCCGCGGCCGTTTTCCCGTTCCGGACCCCCGGCGGGCCGTTTTCGAGCTTTAAGTGTTGGAAAATCGTGTGTTTCGCACGTAATTCTCTAACCAGGAGTCCTATTTGCGAACCGCCAGTTCCTACAAGTTACTCTACCCTCGAGCGAAGTGCTCATGCCGGTTTCAGATTTTTTCCACCGCCGTTTCCCCTTCCGGACCTCCGGCAGGCCGTTTTTGAGCCTAAGTGTTGGAAAATCCTATGTTTCGGTCGTAATTCTCTAACCAGGAGTCCTATTTACGAACCGTCAGTTCCTACAAGTCACTCTACCCTCGAGCGAAGTGCTCGTGTCAGTTTCGGAATTTTCCCGCTACCGTTTCCCGTTCCGGACCCCCGGCGGGCCGTTTTCGAGTTTAAGTGTTGGAAAATCATATAATTCGCACGTAATTCTCTAACCGGGAGTCCTATTTGCGAACCGTCAGTTCCTACAAGTCACTTTACCCTCGAGCGAAGTGCTCGTGCTGGTTTTCGAAATTTTCCCACTGCCGTTTCCCGTTCAGGACCCCCGGCGAGCCGTTTTCGAGCCTAAGGGTTGGAAAATCGTGTGTTTCGGTCATAATTCTCTAACCGGGAGTCCTATTTGCGAACCGTCTGTTCCTACAAGTCACTCTACCCTCGAGCGAAGTGCTCGTGCTGGATTTGAAATTTTTCCGCGGCCGTTTCCCGTTCCGGACCCCCGGCAGGCCGTTTTCAAGCCCAAGGGTTGGAAAATCGTGTATTTCGGTCGTAATTCTCTAACCGGGAGTCCTATTTGCGAACCGTCAGTTCCTACAAGTCACTCTACCCTCGAGCGAAGTGCTCGTGCCGGTTTCAGAATTTTCCCGCGGCCGTTTCCCATTCCGGACCCCCGACGGGCCGTTTTCGATCTTAAGTGTTGGAAAATCGTGTGTTTCGCACGTAATTCTCTAACCGGGAGTCCTATTTGCGAACCGTCAGTTCCTACAGGTGACTCTACCCTCCAGCGAAGTGCTCCTGGTGGTTTCAGAATTTTCCCATGGCCGTTTCCCGTTCCGGACCCCCGGCGGGCCGTTTTCGAGCCTAAGTGTTGGAAAATCGTGTGTTTCGGTCGTAATTCTCTAACCGGGAGTCCTATTTGCGAACCGTCAGTTCCTACAAGTTACCCTCGAGCAAAGTGCTCGTGCCGGTTTCTAAATTTTCCCGCGGCCCTTTCCCGTTCCGGACCCCCGGCGGGCAGTTTTCGAGCCTAAGTGTTGGAAAATCATATGTTTCGGTCGTAATTCTCTAACCGGGAGTTCTATTTACGAACAGTCAGTTCCTACAAATCACTCGACCCTCGAGCGAAGTGTTCATGCCGGTTTCAGAATTTTCCCGTGGCCGTTTCCCGTTCCGGACCCCTGACGGGCCGTTTTCGAGCCTAAGTGTTGGAAAATCGTGTGTTTCGGTCGTAATTCTCTAACCGGGAGTCCTATTTGCGAACCGTCAGTTCTTGCAAGTCACTCTACCTCCAGCAGAACTGACTTACAATAAGAAATCAAAACTTCTTTCTGTTTTATCGAGTAGAGCAAATAAAGTGCATGACTATCACTAAATAGAAATCACAAATAGTGTGAAGAATGCTTACCTGTCGGGAAGTTTGGCAGAATCAATAGAAGGTAAAAGTTTTATCAAAAGCTATTGTTCTTTTGGAGACAAATTTCTGGCGAACTTCTCAAAGCAAGCAACCATCCTGCACAATTTATATTGGAACCATCTGAGCTAGATAATAACAAAGCAAGGGGAAAAAATACAAATGCACATTCAACCTTCACAATTAACTCAACAGATAACCTCATGAAAGCATGCATTATATGTACAGATATCAAACAAAAGTCCAAAACCATTGTTATAAAAAAGAAACTGAAATCAAATTTCGACAGAATAACTTATGAAATGGTATTAATTTTACAGTGTGCTCTGAGCAACTGAAAAATCACAATCAAGCACAAATTCTTAGTAACATTTAAATGGAAATAAAATGACTGCCGGAACAGAATCATATTCATAAAATATAATGCTAGAAATATCCAGGTTGTTACTAATTAAAGCCTGGTCTTCTCAACATATATAAATATGATTCACAACAATCTGAGAGAGGACATACAGAGTAGCAAATATTTGGTGTGTGCATGTGTAAACATGTTTTTAAGTTGAAATGTATACTGGGTTGAAGATACTAATGGTAACTATTTGATTCATGAAATCTTCCTACAGTAATCAATTGCACTCATGACCAAATCTTGATTCAGATGCTAGTAAATCATTTGGTGTATATGTTTTTTTTACAAGTGGAGTTAGTCTATGGAGTTAACCATGAGGGAAGATCAAATGATGTCTACCACTCTAGTCTGAGTGATTGCAATTACTTTGGAGTTCTAAATCTGTTAGTAGCAATTCTCTGGAAAATAGATTAAACCCGATCCGCACAGTGAACTGGCCTGATAATGTTATTTCTCCCTTTCAAAAAGCCAGAAAAAGCTAAGAAACTTTATCTAGGATGAAATTTAAGGGGCAGCGGTCCACAAACCAGGACGAAATGACAAGCATGCTAGTTATAAATGGAATGGACAGGAAGGTTTTTAATTAAATTTCAGTATAACGCCATTGCCTGAACCAAGCAGAACCAGAAGCTGGATCAGATTAGACAAACCATATATAGTGATTAGTTGTATCTTTCACTTAATGAGCATTCATGAAACCAACTATTAGAATATGGACGTACACTCCTCAAACAATTTGCTTTAGGATTTAAAAATGTATAATGCGTCGTTTAAAAATCTCCACTAGAAATTAAAGAAAAAAACCAAATAAATATTAGTACCTAAAAGCAATCACTTCAACAAATTCTGTAGTGCTCTCCCCACCATAAGCTTTTGGAACTTGAGGTCCGGGCCAACGTGGTCACCCTTGAGTGGAGTCAATTACCCAAAAAAAAAAAAACCAAGTATAATAAAACAGAAAATTATGTTCTATGAAACTACAATTATAAGAACTATAAGACTTGTTATGTTTTTACTTTGTTAATAATGAATCTTAAGTAGTAGCACTAGGCAGTAGACACCCACATTTATATTTCACTTGGTTGGAGGAATAGCACCTCCACTTTTTGAATGCTTAGTTCTAAAAAAATGTGATTTTGATCTTCTCCGGTCAATGCAAAATGACTAAAGAGACACCCAAAGCTTCTCTCAACAAGAAAAATTGAGAAATAAATTAAGAGCGAAAAATTGGTTTGCAGGAATTCAGAATAGTCACCCAAACAGGAAATTATGACAAGCAATCCTGTAAGACCCCGACCCCACTTTGGTGGGTTTAGTGCCTAATTAATTTTGATTAAGTGCCTAATACTTGTTTTGGTTGATTTTTATGATGGATTAGGTAGATTAGTGAGGGTTTTGATCAAGTTAAATAGAACTATGACCTTTTGAATAGTTTTGGATAGTGCTTGTGTGTATAAATTTTATAGGTTTTCACGTGCATTGCATAGAGCATCTCATCATGAGTCATCTTCATGTTTGGACCTAGATCTTTTGAGCCCACTTGATCCATACCAAGCCCATTTCCATCACAAGGCCCTTTCTCCAAATTTCCCTTATGTCCTTGGACTTGCATGCAAAAAGAAGACAAACTTACCTCATAAACCCAACTCAACAAAGTTTCATTCGTTCCCTCCTCCATTCCAACTGAGAAACAGAGAGGGTCTCTTCTTCTTCTACATTTCCTCTTCAATCATCCAAAGAAGGGCTGTGGATGTGATTTTGGAGAAAAGATCCTTCACCCTTATCCCCTCCTCCATCTTCTCCAAGCTTTCATTCTCTTAAGTCACCACCATCTTCTTCATAGGTAAGAGAACTCCATTCTCTTAAGCTTCTGTATGGAAATCATAGACTAGAAGCTAGATTGCTTGCATGCATCTCTCTACAACTAGTTTCTTGCATATAACCATTTTGGGATCATCTTCTATTTCATCTTCTTCAACCATTATCTCTTTCCACACATCTCCATTGACAAGATTATCACCCAATCTAGGAGCTGTGCATGTTGGATTGAGGATTTAGGATGCAAACAACCCATCTTCAAATTCGTCATCTTCCCCAACCTCAAGCATCATTCATCTTTATTTTCTCTATGCCCATTTCTTTGGTAAGCTTTCTTTCTCCTAAAGTGTTCTATGTCATAGTAATGCTAGTTAGAAGTCATTTACAGTGCATGCATAGTGATTTCATCTCATTTCAGTCATTCATCATTGTAGGGATTACAATATATGAGCTAGTATTTTGGGGATTTCCATAAATTGAAACAAGAAGAGGGTATTGAGTTGTAAAGCACCAAATAAGGCAAGTATGAGCAAATTGGATTTATGCATGTTACTTGATTCATTGATTGAGTTATGTTATTTATTCTATGGAATGTTAATTTCAGCCTTGTTCCTTTAAATTAGCTTGATAATGTTAAGTGGGTTCTTTTGAATGGAAAAGTAAAGAATGAATTGGATGGGTGGAAAAGATATGGACCATATGAGCAAATGGTGGCTCAAATTAGTCATTTCATGTTCTTAGGAATATTGTAGAAGTTGGATAGATGAAGGGGGGTTGATAAATAATGTAAAACAGAAATTTTACAAGTTCTGTGCTGAAAATTCTGCCCATAATTGGGCCAGCCGGATTGGGCCCGCTCGAGTGGGTCGGCCCATTTGGGCCCAACAGTGCCAACTTTGGAATGGCCATAACTTTTTACCCGTATGTCGGATTTTGGAGTTCCACGTACCGTTGGAAAGCTCTCAAAGTGTGGAATCCAATGGTATACACCACATAATGATCATAGATTGGGAGAGAAAGTAAATATTTTGATAATTGAATCGGTCCCTATATCTTTTAGAAAAAGGGACTTTAAATCTAGTGGACTCTTAGGTTGGAATCATTGGCCATTAAGGGAGCTAATCCCACTTCAGAAGGCCTAAACTCTTCATAATCAATCCCTGAGGATGATTGTGATGTAAACACTAAACCAATCAATAAGGTTTTTAGGTTGTAAATGTTTGACCTTGTAGGTCCATAGAATGGTACCCATTACCGATTATCATTGTCCAAGGGAAATTGTAACACATGAGAAATCTTGGGCTGAGTTTATCTCATGTGCCTATCCGTTTGTCTAGCACTTTACCATGGGTGTTGGTTTAGGAATTTCGGTGCATCACGCACACACACAAAGTGACACCAATAAAATGTAGCACGTGCATCAAATTACCTAAAACTACATCGAAATGGATGGTTAGAGACGACGGGTAATTAGATTAGGTTTGGCTAGTAAATATCCTTGATTCTATTAATCTATTTGCATTTGCATATTGAGATTGATTTATTTATTGCCCTCAAATATTCAGTTACTTGTTATATGCATTATTCGTACTTTTCACAAATTGTACTACAATTGCCTTACAAATGTTATCGTACAATATTGATGTGATATTAGAACGGGGTAAGCATATGATTCGAAATAAATGGATTTGATTAGAAATGATTCAATTAGAAAAGTCTTACTCCAGTCTAATTATTATTCGATTCGAATGGTTCGGCACTACTTAGCTTCGACCTTGTGATACCCGACGGGGTTACAACTTGGTTCAGTTATTCGAGACTACTGCAGTATGTCATATGGAGTACCGGAACTCCAGAACCGGGTAGCCAGTCAGCCTTTGGCCGGGACGCTGGTGACATCCCAACTAGATTCGCTCTCTATCGGAGAGGATGAGCAAATGTAGTAGCCAACTAGAAAGTGATTATTCGATTATTGATTCGATAAAGCATGAATTATTCATAATGCACAATGTGCCTAGTTGACATTTATTTGTTCTCTTTAATCTATTCGTCTTTAAATTCGAAATTTGAATAACATGTGTTGAATCTTAATTGCTCATATATTGTTGAATCGTCGTATTCATGGTGCTACACTTGGTGTCACAGGGATCCAGATCACCGAACATGATAGCTAATAGCCTTCAGATTAGAGAGTTGATTGGTAAGGTTAATGGTTAGCTTTGACCGCCAGAGTACGTACAAGTGTGGTAATTATGACTTAAAACTAGATAGTTAATCTTGCACTTAGTTTAAGTATGCATTTAAGAGATTTAAATTAATAGTTTTGTTATTGATAAATTGTAATATAATGGATTGGATAATGGACTGCTCATGGCTTTGTTTCCGCAAATAAATGTTCTTGACAGGTGTCAGTGAGTAATCCTCACAGCATGAAAAGTGGAATTTTCTCCTTCGTGAATTCGGATCTGGTCCGGAACAGGTGCGAGTTCATGGGAGTACGCATGTCACACCTCAGGAACCACCCCAGTCAGGGAATTCTTGGGTCCGGGATGTGACAAATCCACAATGTAAAACATACCATCCATGATTTCAAATCTAGAGATTCTGTGGCACCTTCCTTTGAAACAATCTACTTACATGAAGCAATGACTATGAACCAATGACAATCCAATTCTTGTAGGTTAGTTCCCTTGGCTGGCTGTGGTCCTATTCTAGGGCAGTTAGTTCCCTTTGCAATGTTGTGGCCAGTTTGGAAATAAATAAATGATAGCATTTTCAAAGGGGAATTGACTATAGTTGAGGATCTTCATAGCAAAGTGGGCATTACTGAGAAGAGAATTTCAAAATATAAGATTAGAGGATGTTAAGAATAAATGGGAGGCCAGCTATTGTTGTGGTCCATCTAGTTCGAGGAGGATGATGTCTTGATTCCTCTTCTTGAAGGGGTTTTGAAATTTATTGCAGGCAGTGTGGTAAGAGGAAAACCAGGCTTAGCTGGTATTCCATTCTGCACAGACATACGGACCAATCCGCAGATGGACATAAAGTCCAGCATCTGCCACTGTCTTCACAAACTTCACCAAATCATTCCTCCCTTCAAAATCATACTGCAAAATAACTCTTCAAATTACTTCACAATAAACCAACCATTACCAATCAATCTATATTAAAAAAAATACTTTGAATTGAAACATCAAACAGTAAGAAATAAAATAAATGTCCAAACAGAGAAGATTACCTGATTCCGAACAGGTTCATGAAGGTTCCAGAAAATATATGTTTCAATGACATCAAGACCTCCGTCCTTAGATTTCTGGACAAGATCCGGCCACATCTGCAACACCAAAAACCACACACACATTTAACTAATAGTCCTGAGTGCAGAAAGCTTGAGACCAGTAGCTTCTTCATTTTGGGTTTTGAGAGATGAGGTTTTGAGAGATATGGAGTTTTGAGGGGCGGGGTTTGAGAGAGATGGAGTTTTAGGAGAGAGATGGGTTTTGAGATAGAGGGTTTTTTTAGAGAGATGGATTGGAGAGCGAAATCCCCAGGGCAAACCGAGAGCGAGGCGGAGAAGATAGATGACTGGAGATGGAGATTGGCATAGCAAAATCGAGAGAGATGATTGGAGATGGAGGTCGCCAGAGCAAATTGAGAGAGAAGGGTTTTTTTTTTCAACTGATAACGAGGAAGACGTTTGGAGGGCAGAGCGCGGGAGGGGACGAAGCAGGCGGCAGAGTCGTCGGAGTGGATGGGGATGGAGAGGAAGGGGAGGGTGAGGAAGATGCCAGAGATGCTGCGCGGGGACTAGGAGTTGACGGAGGCAGCGACGAGAGACGAGAGGAGATGAGATGAGACGAGATTCACGGGAGAGGGAAAGAAAGAAATGAGTGACGGATAAGAGGGATAAGGGAAAAAGGGGAGGCGGGAGGGGAAATGAAAAGGGAGGCGGGAGAGGGAAAATAATTTTACTTTTTTTTTCCTTTTACTTTTGCCGACGTTTCTTTTCGTCGGCAAAAGAATTTTTTTTTTACTTTTGCCGACGTTTGTTTTCGTCGGCAAAAGAATTTTATTTTTTTTATTTTTCTTTTTACTTTTGCTGACTTTTACAGAAAAACATCACTAAAAGTTTACTTTACTGACTATGAAAAAAATTCGTTGATAATAGAATTTGTCAATAATAGTCTTTGATATTTATTTTTCTTAAAAATGATGTTAATAATAAAAAGAGGGGTTTCGGTGGCGGGAGAGGAAAAAAATTTGGTCAATTTACCGACGATTATTTTCGTCGCAAAAAATAGATTTTTCGTCAATAAAAACTATTTTAATTTTTTTTAATTGAAAACAAGTAAAAAAGACTACCAACCTTTACTGATGTTTTATATTAAACATCGGTGATAAATTTTCCGAATCTAATTTTCGTCTCCTTCTCCATTCTTTCTTTTACTCTCCCTCACAACCACCCACTGCACTGCCATCACCACCCGGCTTGCATAGCCACTGCACTCACCTTGCACCACCTTCGGAGATAGAATTATAATGGTAGAATTTAAGTTCATCATACGACTTCAACTTCGGAGATAGAAATATAATGGTAGAATTTAAGTTCATCATACAACTTCAAATTCGATGTTTATTTAAAATAAAAGAAGTAGGGCAAATGTACAAGCTTGACAGTCACGTGTGGACCAAAAGTCTGTCCTATGACCAAATTCAGATTGAATTGTTTGAGAGTCAGTTTCTTTCCTTTCATATATTTCATTTAGAATTTAAAAACAGATGACATGGGAGGTACACCTAAAAACTGAGGAGATGATGCATCTTCTGGAGTTACCTGCTTATAATTCTTATAGATTCGCTTGGTTACTATGTTCTTGGATTCATCATTAATCGACATGGCATTGCACATCTCAGCCCGGTACTCATCATAATGAGGCTCCCATTTCTTCAAACAAGCGGCTGAAACTATTGGGCCAAAATTCATATTCCAACAACTACTAGCACCGGTTTTTTCTTTTTCTTTCTAAGAGGAGAAAGCCATAAACCTAGATCTAGATCTCAATCACATTCACACCACATCCTTCAAGGCCTCACTCTATCATCCATGTCGGCAATAGTTTTACCGAAGTAAAATAAAAATGAAAAAGGATTTTCCAACACTTACGATCGAAAAACGGCCCGCCGGAGGGCACGAGCAGGAAACGGCCATCGAAAAATTTGGAAACCGGCGCGAGCACTTCGCTCGAGGATAAAGTAAATTGACGAAACTGACAATTCGCAAATAGGACTCCGGGTTAGAGAATTAGAAGCAAAACATAGGATTTTCCAACACTTAGGTTCGAAAACGGCCCGCAGGGCGTACGGAACGGGAAAAGGCTCCGAAAAAATTGGAAACCGACACGAGCACCTCGCTCGAGGCGAAATTAACTTGCAGGAACTGACGGCTCGTAAATTGGACTCCCGGATAATGAATTAACCCTTAAAACGTTGGATTTTTAACACTTAGGTTCAGTTTGGCATCTCTACTTTTCTCTTCTTATTGGCTTAAAACTGATGGAATCCGGTTTTAGCATGTTTGGATGAAGTTTCTACTGTGTCCATTTCAAATGGCACTAAGACAAGCATTTGTGATCCAAACCGTTGATCATGTTAGGGGGGCTAAAAACGGCTATGATACCAAAAGTTAACCAATGGATCATTATAGATTGTAATGTATTGATGAAAACGTACAGACCATTAGATCATCATTTATGGAATTTTGTACGCCCTATTTTCGCAATCCAAATTTTTAGTCCTCTTCAAAAGGTCATTTATAGTTATAGGTCCCAACCCCAAAATGTTGATTCAATATGGATCATGAAATATATTTGAAATAAATATCAATCGTTGGATTAATGCATGGTTACTACAGTGCATTCACGAGTTAAGACATGCAGTCCGTTTTTTCTACATTTCCGAACAATCTAGATCTCTAATGCAAGATATGGACCATAGACCCCCTTTATATGGCAAGTAACGTTTACTGGATCAAATTCCAACGATTGATCCTTCATGTATTGTGAGATATTAACAAAAAGGACCAAAGGGTTAATGGTTCAATTTTAATTTTTGTGGGCCACTTTTTCCCGATCTAAACCTAAAACCCTCTTTAGGAGGTCAACAATGATTATCTGGTCAAATCTTATCGCTTGATTCATCATGGATATAATTATTTTATTTTCGTTGGAAAAATGAATATAAAAATAAATAAAAATTAATAAACAGATTTACCGACGTTTAATTTCGTCAGTAAAAGTAAAAAATAAAAATTTAAAAAGATATTTACCAATGTGTTTATTTTTGTTGGTAACATGATCGTAAAAATAAATGAAAATTAATAAACATATTTACCGACGATTAATTTCGTTGGTAAAGGTAAAAAATAAAATTTTAAAAAGATATTTACCGACGTTTTTATTTTCGTCGGTACAATTAATATAAAAATTAATAAATATATTTACCGACATTTGTATTTTCGCATGTAAAATTAATATAAAAATAAATAAATATTCATAAACATATTTACCGACGTTTAATTTCGTCGGTAAAATTAAAAGCATATTTATTAACATTTTATTTCGTCGGTAAAATTTAAAAAATAAATTATTTTTTTTTTAAATTTAAGGATGGCCTTTGCCGATGTTTTATTAAAAAACGTTGGTAAAGGGTCAACTTTTGGCCAAGTTTTTTAGAAATGTCGATAAAGTCTATACTTTTGCCGACGTTGTTAAAAACGTAGGATACACTTTTGGCCACGCTTTTTACGAAACGTCGGTAAAAGTCATTACTTTTGCCGACGTTTTAAAAAACGTCGATAAAAGTTATACCTTTTGCCGACGTTTTTTATTGGCAAAAGTCTACCCTTTGCCGACGTTTTTACAAAACGTCGGTAAAGGTCTACCATTTACCGACGAAAGTAAAAACGTCGGCAAAAGTATACCCTTTACCGACGAATTTTAAAAAACGTGGCTAAAAAACGTGGCTAAAAGTGCAACTTGTTGTAGTGGGGGCGGATCCATGTAAAAAGGACTGACTGGGGCAGCCCCCACCCATGCCCGGAAAGAGCTTAAAATTTTTTAAAAACACCCCTGAAAATCCTAGCATTTTTTTTTTTTTACATTTGCCCCTTCTCCCGATATTTCTTTTATATAGAAACCCCCCAAGATCAATTTCTATGTCCGCCCCGTGCATGGTGTTTTATAAACTCTCTTTCTCCGTTTTTTTTTTTTTTTTTTAGATTTATAGTAGAGTTCACACACTATTCAGATCGATGAATGCAAATCGAGCTTATTTTTAGGCCACAATTCCACCATTGTTCCTTCAATTGTCTAACTGGTAACTGCAAGTGTTGGATAGATAGGATTTTTGTAAAACTAAAAATGGAGGTGGAATTGGAAACCATATAAAATAACATTCAATTCGGACTTCGTGTTCACTTCGAGTCCACCAGATTTTATGTCACATGCCTGAGAGGATGAGACCTTCGCTTCCTTCTTTGGCACTTCTTGAAGATGGCTTGGGAAAATGGAGGCTATGGATGGAGTGTGAGAGAGTGTGCGTGAAAGCCTCTTGAATTTAGAGTTCGAGTAGGCTTGGTTGAATTGGTATAGTTTTTACTTTATTGAAAATGGGACGAACAAGGCAGAATTTATACTGAAAATTAGGCGGAGGTAGTTATTTCCGGAATGGGCCTTAGTGGGCTTTCAAGTGGGTCAAAAGGTTTGGACCGAAGTATGGGCTAGTGGGTTACATGGGGTTTAATAGTTTTTGACCAATCCAATTATCACTAGCAAGCCTCCATCTCATCTCTCATCTGACTGCTTAGACTTCAATCTCTAGATACGCCACGCCACTCCACTCATACAACAAATGAGATAAGGCGCTCACCAACATACTCTCATGTCAAAGTAGTGTTGGCACTTTAGTCCAGGTTGAGATCCACCGGCCATATATCTGTCGTAAGAAATAAGATCAAAATGTTTCGGACTTCAGTCGATAAGATCAAAATATTCAACATGCATATGCACATGGAAGGACGAGAGATCATATATTAATGCACATGTGAGGACATGTGAGGACCAGAGAATAAAATGGTTTCATTATCCAAAGCCTAATAGTTGATTCTACGTATCTCATTATGCAAAGGATTAAAAATGGTGCACATTGCAGTACTGTCTCCGCGTATAATAGACTGTCACACTCTTTATTAACTTTTTTTTTAATTGGCCATGTGATAGTCATTAGTCACATAAGAACAAGTTAAAAGAAAATGTAACTGTGCCTGGACTTGTAAGTCCACGTGCTGCACGTTTTATAAGACAAATGAGCCATTTCCACTCGATTCAGCTTCTATTATGTTTCTAGTACAAAAATAAGATGAAGGGATTATCATCCAAAGAGTTAATTACATTCTTATGTGGCCCTATAATGATTAATGACCTAATTTGAATCATGGAATGTGGAGAAGTTCCATATTGTAGGGCTATATATAAAGCCATTAAGATTGAATATTTTGAAGCTTTTGATAAGAAAGTTGAGGACATAAAATTGGATGGCCTCAAACTATAACGGCGTGTTTATTTTATCATCTTCGTAAAATACATAAAATTCCATGATAAAATGTACTCCACCAAAAATTATTAAAATGCTAAGAACTGAACTGAAGGATATGAGTGTTAGCTTTTGGTGAAGCATAAGCTTTTATCAATTCAACCCCTTGACACTCACTACCCCCATGAGTGTTAGCTTTTGGTGAAGCGGCTATTGCATACATTTGGATTGAAATCATAGAAAAAATATTTCCTTTCAAAATCATTAAATTTGAAGGCAATAGATGAAGGAGTTAGGATATTCTATTGGAATTGGTATTTTTCACATCATTAATTAGGTCCCATTGAGATCTTTACATCCCTCATCTCCCCACGTTGGCATGGCCCCAGTAAGGTGATCTTGCAATAATCATAGGCGCGAAATTGCTTGTTTGTCATTGGGCCACAAATTGATTGTTAGGCAAGAGACGGGGGCTTAAAATAATTAAGTAAACCTTTCGCATGTGTTTAGAGCCAATTCAGATTTTATCGACTCTAATCCGTTGTTCCCATGGCGCGCACCAGCTTTTATCATTGGCACCGGCTGGCGCATGCCAGCATTTATTTATTCATAAGATTAAAGTATTTGATTTAGTTGTTTGTCATTTTCTCGAGAAATGAAATCAAACCCAAATTATTAAAAAAAAATGATATTCTCAGCAGTTTTTAATAAAAAGTGAAATCACATTTCACTGCAGAAAACATTTTACATCACCAAACAACAGAGATTAATTGAAGATAAAAATGAAATCTTTAATTTCTATCATCCCAAAAAAGATAAACTGCCATGAAAATTACCCACGCGAACATCCCCACAAGTCTTTTGAAAATCTCTTATATGATCTATCCATATTCCATCTGTTGTATTCTTTAAAACCATTAACTTGTGGGCCGCGAATCAGGAAGTTAGGATGATGGGATTGACTTAAAATTTAATATACAAGTCAATATTAAAAAGCTAAACTAATCATCTTTCTCAGGAACAAATACGTAACTACTATCACAAAGAATCTTACTCATCTATCAAAAATATTATTATTATAAGTGCATAAAAGTGACTCACAAGAATAGGGGGTGGAGCTGAAAGCTCTTGGAGAAGAACCGCTGCATCCCTGAAACCTGAAAAGGGAGGAAAAAGAACAGTAGGAGGTCAGACGACCCTGGCTGCGGGCAGCACAAGACCCTCTGATGCCTAAGTCAGTGCTGAAACTGGACTAAGGATGGAAGATGGGGAAGAAGATGATACCAGCAGTGTGGCGTTGTGTATTCTCTATTGGATCTGGGGTTGGATCCTTGCTCTCTGCGCCTGTTGCCCCCTTATATGGACAGGAGGAGGGAGAGAGAGTTGATTTGGAGAGAGAGAGAGAGAGAGAGAGAGAGAGAGAGAGCTCTATGCTCTGACAGGAGGTCTTATCGCGGTCCATCTGTCCCATCGGGACATACCCTGACGCCTTGAGAACTGCGGACGTCGTTCTGTCAGGGGATATGGGCGGTGCCCTTGTCTTGTCGCACGTCCTGCAACGTGCTTGAATGTCCATAGGAGGACAGCTATCAGCCCCTGTCTTAGCTAGCTCTGGCGTTGTGACCGAGATCAGGGTGTGTTACTGAGGTCGTGGGACCGAGGTTGGGAGCGACATTGACTTGGCTGGAGACCTGGCAAGGGTGCCAAGGTGGAGTCTGCCAAGATGGTGGCATGGGCCGAGGTGGGAAGCTGGGAGCACTTGGCCGAGATGGATCTGGCTGAGATGAAGGAGTCCGGGACCAAGTCCTACCGAGGTGGAGAGACTGGCTGAAGTGGTGCAGCCTGGCGCTGCTGGGGCATCTAGCTGAGGTGAGTTGCTGTCGAGATAAAGGAACTGACGAAACCAAGGTGAGCTCGGAAATATCCCACACAATTATTATTATTATTATTTTCAAAATAAATAGTAAATCTAGATAAATTGAAATTAGAAGAAATCCAAAATATCTAATCGGCCGGAGAAATTTGGTAATGGATCCTACTGATGGAAATTAACGTTTACCTTCTAACCAGAGGATGGATCAAACCCACAAAAAGCTTACGATGACCACCTTTGATTTTATCATAAATCTAATAATTACACCATTATAGCATTTACTCAAATTATTGGTTTTCTTAGGAAACCGAATAATATAAATTACTGGAGAAGTGTTCTCTTTGAGAAAAAAAAAAAAAAAAGGCAATTGTGAACTTCATGATATGAGGTCATGAGGATGGACGTGGATTAGTGGCAGACCTAAAATCTTAATAAGATCGTGGACAGTGCATCGAAATCGCCAATGGGCCTTACTAACATTTATAGGGTATGTGATTCATCTTTTGGATACTGCAACTAAATCTAAATGTGGATAATGCATCTTTAAGAACTGATGTTATGTGTGTACTAATTGAAATGATAGTTATGTAAGTCTCCAAAATAATATTTTATTTTACTCCCAAATTAATTTACTATTTTAAATTTTCTTTATAGTTTTCTGTGGAATTAGTCTAATCATCACTAGTCAACAAAATCCTACAATCTTTATTCAAAATTAAGAAGAACGTGGGGTGTCCAGCCACCCCCATCCAGCTGGTGACCCCTTCCTGCTCTATATAAGCATTCAATATAACCTCAAAAGCATCTCAAAACCCATCTCGATTGGTAATAAGCTACAATAGACATGAAGGTGCAAACGAAAAGTTCAATAATCCTGAAGCCCATTTACGATGGCGAACCCCCCTCAATTGTTGAGTCCATTCCTCTCAGCATATTCGATAAGGTCAACTACAACACCCACGTTGCCGTCGTCTATGTCTTTAAGCCACCAACACCCCCCAACACCACTATACAAACGGGGCTGCAGAAGGTGCTAGCCATTTATAGAGAATGGGCTGGGAGGCTTGGGACGGACAACAATGGTTGCCCGGCCATTCTCCTAAACGATGAGGGCATGAGGTTCGTCGAGGCCTCGGCCGACTCCACACTCAACCAGGCCATGCCCTTCAAACCCTCCACGGATCTGCTCAACTTCCACCCCACCCTCAAGAGCATGGAAGAGCTTGTCACGGTCCAGCTTACCCGATTCGCGTGCGACTCCATGGTCTTAGGCTTTTCAACCAACCACATTATTGCAGACGGACTTGCAACTAGTAACTTTCTCGTCGCTTGGGGACGAGCCTGCAGAGGCCTCGACATAGGCCCACTACCTCTTTTCGACCGCACCATTTTCACCCCTCGCGAGCCACCTATCGTCGAGTTCGAACACGAAAGAATAGAGTACGTGAGCAAGAAACTGATCAAGGAGCACCCATATTCATATGCCAACTCGGACGACTCATCAGACGGACTGATCATCCACAAGGCCCACTTCACATTGGAGTTCCTGACCAAGCTCAAGGCCAAGGCTTCTGAAGGTCGAAACAGACCATACAGCACGTTCGAGAGCCTGGTGGCTCACCTGTGGAGAGCCATCACTCAGGCTCGTGGCCTAAATGGGTTCGAGACGACCCATGTGAGGATTTCTGTGAATGGGCGTCAGAGGATGAACCCTCGCGTGCCAAATGAGTACTTTGGGAACCTGGTGTTGTGGGCGTTCCCACGAGCCAAGGTGAAGGAGCTTTTGCAGGAGCCAGTGCAATACGCGGCCAAGCTCATACACGATGCGGTCGCCAAGGTCAATGACGACTACTTTAAGTCGTTTATCGACTTTGCGAGCAATGAAGAGGTGGTGAAGGATATGGTGCCTACTGCTGATGCGGAGAAGATGGTGTTGTGTCCGAACATTGACGTTGATAGTTGGTTGAGGTTTCCTTTCTATGATTTGGATTTTGGAGGTGGGACACCCTACATCTTTTTGCCATCTTATCTCCCTGTGGAGGGATTGATGTTTCTCCTCCCTTCCTTCATTGGAGATGGAAGTATAGATGCCATCGTACCTTTATTTGAAGACAACTTGGTCACCTTTAAAAAGATATGCTACTCTCTCGATTAGCCAGAGGAGCCAGTACCTCTCCCTCACGTGCAACTGTCATCATTCTGAATTGGGCTTGTAATGTCTTTATCTGTAAGCTTTGATGGTTTTGAATCTCCTATTCCTTCTTAATAAAATCTCCTTCTTCCTTTTCCTTCTAAATAAAATTTTCTTTCTCTTTAAAGCTGTATAGCGGTTGGAAAAAAAAATCAATTCTAGCGCTAGAAGAAGCCACATCAACTACTTAGGGCTCATTTGTGAATGTGTCTTTCAAAAAACACATATATGAATTTTCAATAAAATGTGCATCTTCTTAAGACTCATTTGTGAATGTGTCTTTTAAAAAATACATATGTGCCTCTTCAATAAAATGTGTCTCTTGGACCCATTTTTGTGGATGTGATCCAATTCAAAATGATGTATTCCAACTCTATAAATTAAGGTTATTTTCAAAGTTTTTATATATTTATAGTGTTTAAAATGAGGAGAAATGCATACGAACCTTTGTTTTTAAGATGAAATTTGTATGCTGACGTGGATTAAGGGGAAGAAATGTTTGATTTTCATAATTTTTTGGTTGATTTGAGTTTTTTAATTATTTTTTATAAATGGATTTATATGAAAGGGATATTAGTTTTATGAAAATCAAATAAATGGATCTGATTTTTCAAATCTCACTAGACTTAACATGTGCCTCTCACGGGGGCTTCATGCTAGTCTTCCTGATACGCTGTCATGTTGTTGTATGATAGTGATATGGTCTTTTCCTAATGACTATCTTTTCTTCTTTTTTTCCTTTTGCTAACGGCGGGTTTCCAACCCTTCGGGCTGGACTAATCCCTCCGGCCCAGAGATAAGCCGGGTAAAACCCCTGTTGCTCCCCAGATGGTAGGACTAGTGGACTCAACATTCGGATCCTAAAGAGAGGGGAACCAGAGATCAATACCAGGACCTCTAGTTCTGGAAGAAAGAGGAACCGTGGTCCTGACCACTCAGCCAACTCCTTACGGTTTCATAATGACCATCTCAATATATAGCTACGAGTACTTGGCAGGTGCATATTTTGAGATTTTCTCCTAATACAGTCTAACAGAAGTTTACTTCTTAAGAATTACTTATCAAGTTTTTTAATTGTACAAAATAGATTTATGATCAATGGATATCCTCGATATATCACTTTTGAGAGATAAGCTCCTTACAAATTTATTTTGTTTTTCTTATGTTATTAGAGTGGGTTATCTCACTAAACATTAGTCTCATTTCCTCTTCCATCACTTGCAAGTTGCAAGGAAGAAAAAAGAAGTTAAAAACTCTCTCCTATCGTCACATCTTTGGATACCACCGCTAATGAGGAAAAAAGCCTTATTTTCCGTGCTTATGGGAAAATCCACGTTTGGTAATTCACGGGAGCAAGAAAAGAGAAAAACATAAAACTATAAAAATTGGTGATTTTGCATGTCTCAGCCCCCTACGTTGGATTGCTGAAAGTCGCACAAGCACAGGTTTTTGCTGCAACAGTACTTTGCATGGACTTTTTTAAAGGTCTGTTTTTTCAAAATTTTCACTCATGTGGGCCCCTAAATCACGATAAAAACCATTCAGACAATCTTCGCAAACCCAAAAAGGGATGGGGTCAAATTTGGAGCCTTTGATTCATCTTGCATTTTGAGGAAATTACAAAAAATCAAACCATTAGATGACTGTCGACTCAGGACTTCGATGGCCCCAGCCATTCATCTGCTTTAGACGTGTGAAAATGGCCAGTGGGGTTAAACTTGACGTCTTGATCAATGCCACATCAACAGCGATGCCACACCAATGCCAAGTCACGTTTTCCATCTATCACTCAATTAGACGATATGCCTCACTCTTATTGAACTGAGGATTCAGCATATATATATATATATATATTATTGGGGTTTTGACATATTGGTTCACCTTAGATTTTGTTATCTAAATTTCATGACACAAATTTACATAATGTCACCAGAGTCGTTTGACTCTGGTCTCTCCTTTTTTTTTTTTACTTTTTGCTTGGATCCCATGATGTTATGGGCTTTTGGGATCTACATGTTATTAAAAAGCTACTTGGATCCCATGATATTATGGGCTTTTGGAATCTACATGTTATTAAAAAGCTATTTAGATCCCATGATATTATGGGATCTAATGTCAAACGACTCTGGTGATATTTAATGTAATTTATTCATGAATTTAGGGATTAAGTGTCTAAAGGGCTTTGAATTGCCAAATCTCCTATATTCTTTGAGGGTATAAAATTCATCTTGAACGGTCTAAACTATCTCTATACAGGGCCACAAAAGAATTTCCGGGCGGCATAAGCGGTGTAATAGCTGCTACTCCAGCTCCGAGGCCACACGGGAAGCTCGTGGGAGACACTCGGGGCTTAATAACTTAACAAACACTTTTCTCATCGCTGGAACGAGCGCGCAGGCTTTCTGCAGGGCTTGTTTTCTTCTCTTCTTATTTAATGAGAGCACAAGCCCTAATTCCTCGTCAATCAATAAGCACAAGCTCCAAAGGCTTTCAGGGCTTCAAGACAAATACCAGTTGGGCTTGGGCAAACCTTCTGTGTTACATACTGCAGCATGAGCAAGTTTCGTCGTAAAAAACAATAGAACGTGGATTGCATGCTTTGGATGTCTGTAGATAACATAATATATCCATCCACATGTGAGGACTGAGAGAAGCTAGGTGACTGAATGTGAGGACTGAGAGAAGCTAGGTGACTGAATGTGGTCTTAGGCATTTTTTGGAATAAAATAGATCGAGTTCCACTTTTCTCTGAGTCTAATCCTTCAAACTGCCAGCAGGATGGTTTGTACTGTCCTCACCCCCTTTAAATTTGATGAATATGACCCTCTTTCTCAAAACAAAGCAATTAAAACACATCACTGATTTATAAATTAGCAATAGATACCCCAATTGAAGAGGAGCCAATGGTTGAACTGGTTATGAATTCAATTACCGCCCTATATAAAATGATTGTAAGACGACTGTAATGTCAGTTGAACAAGAATGACTTAATGTCAGTTCGTTATATAATTTCAGTGTCAAGGTTCAATTTGAAGCTGTTGTTTTAACTTATGAATTGAAATATAAAATCATGGCATTCGGAAGAAATAAAACTGAAAAAAGAGGTCAATGGATATAATAAATAAAGAAGGGACATTCAAGTCATCCATCCCCCATATCCTAGGGTCCTACTGATTATTAGACTTGAGGGGGATGGAAAGAGATATCTTAGATGGGCCCATATGTCAAGTCTAGGGCCAATCTGAGCATGCCTCTAACCCTTTCATCATGGCCGACAAATTAAATGACCTTATATTAAAGTAAGAACTTGACTCCCAATCCAACGGTCCAATCCATTTAGATTAGTGAAAACTCGATGGATTTAGTGTAATCTGGGAGTATCATGTGTGTGGATAGTTTGGATGGATCCTAAAGTCGACTCCATTATGTTGCCCTCATCATTATACACTGAGAGATAGATATACATGAATATTTTTATATAATAAAATACTATATAAAGATGAGAATGAATGAAATGACAAGAAAAAAGTTTATGTAGTTGACTCTAACATATAGTTAGAACAAGACATTGGTGATGATGATGATAGATAAGAAAAATATTGAATGATATACGAGTAAAAAATTCCAAAGAAAATGGATCCTTAAATAAGGGTGCATTATAGGGTCTCCAAACATGTGACAACTAACAAAATGGAATCAGTTTATCTAAGGTTAGAGTTTAAAGTTGTTTCTAAATTAAAAGCCAAAATTGGGATAAGCACTTGCTCTTTGAAACTAACAGTTTAGTGGGCCGAATTTACTCACCTATGTCTTGGGCCAATTCCGTTTACAATAAATGAATACAAGTTTGGGATTTTGCCCAAAAGGAAATTAATTAGTTCATATCCAAACCTTCCCGTTTGGAGATGGCTAGGCTCAAGTTTACCCATTTAAAGATTGCTAGCAAATTCGGACTCAGCTATGGGCTTCTAGACCAGGTATTAATTTATTAAGAAATGTGAGAAAATCATAAATTAAAATCCCTTTCTATGTGACATACGTACGTATGTTTTTAAGTTAATTAATATTATTTCATTTGGAATACTTTGCTTTTTTTTCTTTTTTTTAGAGGACTAAAACTCACGCACTCTCACCCCTAGAGGGGTATTTGATATCCATGACCAGCTGAACTGCTGCACAAACTTTGCTATGTATGTGTTAAATATCGATTACATAGATATAAATATTTAAAGGGCCTAAAAGAGTCCATTGCACACCATAGGGATTACGGACCATAATATGTATCCCAGTCCAATCCGTTGGGATGTTATCGAGACTCCAATGAATGGACTTGGATCTGGGCAGAACCTCGGTTGGATTTAGGCCAATTGACAGCTTTCTTGTTAACTACATAGTTGGTTATTCTCTTTGGGCTCAATCAAATGGTATCCATCTCACTCTCCATCAGCTTGCAGGCAGACTTGACTACACTGATCAAATGGTATCCATCCTAGTCTCCATCAGCTTGGGCTCAGTTTTCATTTTTTCTAACAGAGACTCACTCCAGCCACAGGACTAGAATGAATCTGTCATGGTTTTAAGCGTTCTCCAGTTGGCCTGTTTTGGGCCTGATATCTAAATATATGTGCATGGGTCGATGCTTTGCATAGGACCCAATTGATGGGGACGTCCACCATCATTATTACAAGAGGGCTGACCAGGGACCATAGAATTTATCTGGATCCCTACTTGTCTATTGTTATTAGACCCATGAGACCATGACTTTAATAATAATGACCTCTGCTAACTAAATGGGCCAGACTTAGACAGAACCCTATGTCAGTGATGGGATTGGGTAATTCCTATTAAACTTGATTTAGGGCCCTGACCAAGGGTCAGGAATATCTGCAAATTGCAGTATCTTTTGGCTAACCTTAATCCACAAGAAGACCTTTTCATCTCCATGCCAACTAAATTGGCAGGGGTGAGCCCTACAAATTTTCCAATGGTGAGGTGGGCCTAATTTGATTATTTGTGATGGTGATGCCGAACCGAGTTTTCGGACAACTGGTACCTATCTATTGGCAATGTTCAAAAACTTGTTACTTGGCAAATTCGAGCACATGAATCCATGAGCTGAATATTGTAAAAGGTTCACTAGAGTTTAGGCCCATCTAGGGTTCCATATGGATCATGCCACGCAAGAACCACCCAAGGTTCAACCCATCTGGTCTGTGCTTGGGCAGGACTTAAAGAGTTGTGGCAGACCCAAGGTCAACATTCTGGCCGCAACATTAGAGAGAACTAATTAATTAGCTCGGCTCGATAAAGTCCCAACATATCTAATATGATATGGGCCTGAGTTTTGGGAATTTGTCATGGTAACTAATGATGGCAAATTAGGATAATAAAAAAATGAAACAATCCTTCCAACCAGTAGCATAATTTTAATCGTTTGATTGAGTTCAGCTGGATGAATTGCCCACTCCATGTTCTATTACTAAGAATTCATTTTAAAACGGGTTTTATCTTGCAATAAGTCGGGTTGAACGGCTGATCCAACTAAGGAGTGGGTTTCATAGCGCGGCCCTAATTAAAGAGTTTGGACTTTGGAATGATAGATTTTGATCTGGGTCAAAATTCCAAGGATTGTTGAAGTTTTAGCTGTCCTAGCTCATCCACCCCATTTCAAGGGCGGTGCCATGTTGTTGACTCCACTGAGATTTGAAAACATATTCATAAAACTTTTGTGAATCACTGAGTGGGAAACTTTTGACCCACTGAGATTTAAGAGAAAACTTCTATGGAAAGTTTTGACCCCACTGAAATCTAAAAATAATCTTATGGGAAGATTTTGAACCAACTTAATTTAAGAATTGCACATGAAGGGGAGAAAATAGCTTATAAACTTTTGACACTTTCGTAACATCCATAAAAGTAAGATAAACCGTACGTGTACTTTTGTGTCATGGGCAGCCCAATAATTTTGAATGGCTTATAAATTTAAATGAATATGCCTTAACTCATAAGAAGCTCAAATAGTATTTTTATATCAAGTCCTTTTATTTTTATCATTTTTCTAATGCTAAATATTTGAAGGTAGGGTAAGGGCCTAAAAATTACATGCCCCCATGTGAAAGTCGAAGGTTTTTACTCGGTTAAGCTCGGTCTGCAAATGAGAGGGTAGGATAAGAGCTTAACCTCAGCCTGGCCTGGGTCCAATCCTTTGATTTCTCCAGTGGCAAGGTTGCGGAAGATAAGTATTTTTTGACCCCACTAACTTGAATTCTTGAAGCCTCCCCTACCCCATTTATAACAATTTTGACTTTTAAAGAAGTTACTCTAAGTCTCTCAGAAGAAAACAAAAACTTGACTTTCCATTTACCTTCACATGGATGTCTCTTTTTTTCCAATATATACATCTTCTTTCGAACATATCACATTGTGGCTTTTTTTTTTCTTTTTTTTTTTGGATTATTTGGAAGCCTCTTGATATCTTCCATTTACTTGAGTCTAATTTCAAATGTAGGAGAACCAGTGATTCTCAAGGTTCCAGTAGATCATTTCAACTTTTGAGGTGGATTTCAAGTGACATTTCAACCCATATAAGAAACTAGTCAGGTTTGAGTAAAACCTGTAAATTTTAGTCGCAGTTTTTAGCACAATTCAAATCGACCCATTGCCACAATTATATCAACTAATTCCAATGTTAGAAACTATAAATGGACATCAATACATTCATTGGTAACCTAGTGACAAATCACCTAGTGACAAATCACCTAGTGACAAATCAACATTGGTAATAAAGCCGGAACCAACTAATGTGGTAAACCATGGTGAGACCCCTAAATCTAGCTCTAGCCTTGAAAATCAAGCCAGCAGCCTTCTAAATTAGTATTCAATGAGGGACCTATGAAATGTACATATGACAATTGAGGTATACTTTATAAGGGTGGAAATCAAATTGGAGTCATCCATACTGTCAGAAATGACAGTGAGACCCATTGAGATTGTACCTACACAGTTGAAGCCATTATATTTAGGTAATTGACTTCTTCAGAGTTTTTAAAATCTTTCCATTTTAATGAGAACTGAATTGAAAGGAGATGAGAAATAAGTACCTAGTCACAACGAGAGACCAGATCCATGACAGTCATGGTCTACAGCCAAATTCCTGTGCCATATCACAGAAATTATTTGTGCCTGAGGGCTTGAATCGATCTTAGACAACCAATGAATACAATTAAATCAGGCACCAATTGATCGATCAAATGTGCCTTTTTGTATATTTAATTAAAAAAGAAAAAGAAAAGGAAAACGAAAACGAAAAGAAAAGGCCCCCTTTTCTCTTTATTCCTTTTTTTGTGTTTGACCGAAGAAAAAGATTCCTCGGAGACCTTTAAAGGGTCTTGATCAAAACCGAGGATTAGATGAAAGTATAAAGAGAAAGTTCGCACTTCCATTCCACTTTAACATACATAATATATAGCCTTTACCATAAGAAATCAAAAAACGTAGATGGCCGGCCGGCCCCGGACATGTTACTTTTATCCAACGTAGCATTGACAAGGCAACACATCAACCCCTACCAGTTCCATTCCACTGCAGATCCTTGACCATGCACCCCACCATTAGCCCATTAGACTCTTGGGGTCTCTATATCTTTTAGTGCATTTGTTTTCATACTTGATTTCAATAGTAATTATTGGTGATCAATCAGTTAAAAGTTGAGAACAATGCTGATTTTATGGGATTAGATGAGTGTCAATGGCTTGGGTTTCTCAAAGGTAGATAGATAACTCCATTGTAAAATAATCATCAGGGGCATAAAAAAGAACTTTATTAATAGAAAGTTCATATCAGAAAAAAAAAATTCCTCCACAGTCATCAACCAAAATTAAGGCTAGAATGAATCATTCACTTAATTAACAATAATACTTATTAAAGCCATCATGATATGGAAGTTTCTTAAAATTTTAAAAGCTGCGTTTGTACTGCATGTCATCTGCTTTCTCTGCCTTTTCACATGCCAGTTAGTTGTTCGGACAGGGTTTCCCTTGACGTGCATGTGAGGCCCACCAACCAAAACAGAATCAAGCAAAGTCCAATATCCGCTGTGTAGTTTTTTTCATTTTTTTTTTTTTTTTAACCCAACCGGGGCAGGAATCCAAGAGAAAGCCTACACACACGGAAAGAAGGCCCACACGTACAAGAGCGAAAAGAGCCCGCACAAGCAAGAGGAAAACTCACACAAATGAAAAAAAGTGGTGTACCCAGGGTTTGAACCGTGGGCAGCCAGGTGAGAACTATCACCGTTTACCATTGAAGTAAGTGGCCGTTCCTTCTTAGCGCATGAGTTTGGCCTCAATTTTTATAGACGGGTGTGTAAATGGAAATTTAAAATAAAAAAGAGCGGTAATAAAAGGAAAGCGTGTGCGCATGGCAATTCTATTTCAACTACTAGAGATCTTGGGCATTACACTAAGTTTCTGGTCTGTCCAGTATATGGACTGCCAGTACTCCTGTTTACAAAAAATTCACAGAGCATGTCTTTTTTTTTTTTCTGGAGGGGAAGAAGGTCGTTAAGAACGTCTTTTTCCCCTCTAAAAAGAGTTTCTCATACATGACATTCCCTTCTATTCTCTCTCCCCTTTTCTCTATCCACTCGGTATCAGTGCTTTGTTCCCTTTTATAACTTTATTCGCACGTGCCATTCTTCCTGCCTTCGTTATAGAAACGAAGGCAGGCCCAGGGTCAATCGCATCTTTCACCTTCCTCTCCTTGCCTTTGTCAGTCGGAGGGTATTTTCGCTTTTCGCTCCGTTTCTTTCATTAACAGATGAAGGCGGAATTAGAACCCTGCCTTTGCCAATCTTGACGAAGGTGGGACTTTCCCCTCTTCGTTCTTTTCGAACTACTAGATGCGGTGGGCCCTGTGACCGTTTCTTCAAGGATTTTTACTATGCCTACAGGGTCTGTGCGCCCTGTGTGTCCCTTTATAGGACCCCACTTGGAGTTGGAAAGTGGAGATAAATAGATTTCAATAAAACTTCGAGTCCATAAGATCTTACACCTTAATTCAAGGCTCCACAAATTAACAATTTATATCAAAAGAAAGAAAAATCGACCATCAATCCAATGGTCTAGCCCTAACGGATCTAATGACATATAGGTTGGTGAGGGTTGGGATTTGGATGATCTATTCGGATTGATCAAGTGATCCTTATTATGAGAAACAAGAGAAGAAAGATTTAGATAGAAGGCCTGAAATGATTATTGATCTTATAAAACAAATATATCGTCCGGAATGTTACTTTACACTTTAGGGCAATGAAATGCCACCTTGTCTCGTCTAAATCCTACTCTTCAATACCAAACCAACCAAACCAAGCCTTTTCCCACTAGGTGGGGTCGGCTATATGGATTTGACGACGCCAATCAAATCTGTTTAGGGCCATGTCCTCCGTTAGATCCATGTAGGCAAGATCATGTTTAATAATTTCTTTCCAACTTCTCTTGGGTCTCCCTCTCCCTCTCCTACTCTTGGCAAACTCCATGCTTTCACACCTTTTAACAGGTGCCTTTGTTGGACGCCTTCTAACATGGCCGAACCATCTCAGTCGATTTTCTCTCATTTTATCTCCAATCGGTGCTATTCCTACTATGCCCCTAATTTCCTCATTCCTAATCCTATCTCTCCTTGTGATCCCGCACATCCATCTTAGCATTCTCATCTCCGCAACTTCCATCTTCTTGACATGATTATGCTTTACTGCCCAACACTCTGATCCATATAACAACGCTGGCCGTACCGCCACCTTATAATACTTTCCTTTAACCTTAAGGGGGACTTTCCGATCACACAAGACCCCCGAAGCACTCCTCCATTTGGTCCACCCGGCTTGAATCCTGTGACTTACATCAGTATCAATCCCTCCATCCTGTTGCACCATAGATCCAAGGTACCTAAAGTTTTCTTTTTCTACTATCTTTTGTGTGCCCAAACTTACTTTTATGTTACCAGGTGTCCTACTTTGACTAAACTTGCATTCCATATATTCCGTTTTGCATCGACTTAGCCTAAACCCTTTTGTCTCTAATGTTTTCCGCCACAATTCAAGTTTAGCATTCACTCCTTCTCTCGTCTCATCCACTAAAACAATGTCATCTGCAAATAACATACACCACGGCACCTCATCCTGGATATGTCTTGTAATCTCATCCATAACTAGGGCAAACAAGTACGGGCTTAACGCTGAGCCTTGGTGTAGACCAATCGTGATAGGAAACTCCTTAGTTTCGCCGCCAGTCGTCCTTATAGATGTCACGACTCTATCATACATATCCTTTATCGCCTCAATATAAGCGACACAAACTCTTTTCTTTTCCAAAACTTTCCAAAGAATCTCCCTAGGAACCCGGTCATAAGCCTTCTCCAAGTCAATGAACACCATATGTAAATCTCTCTTACCTTCTCTATACTGTTCCATTAACCTCCTCAGGAGAAAGATAGCCTCCATGGTTGATCTCCCAGGCATGAAACCAAATTGATTCTCTGAAATATTTGTTGTTCTTCTTAGTCTTCTCTCAATAACTCTCTCCCATAATTTCATCGTATGGCTCATCAATTTAATCCCGCGGTAGTTCGCACAGTTCTGAATATCTCCTTTGTTCTTGTATATGGGTATAAGAATACTTTTCCTCCATGCATTAGGCATCTTCTTGCTCTTTAGCACTACATTAAAAAGCTTTGTCAACCAACTAATACCATCCTCCCCCAACACCTCCATACCTCAATAGGGATACCATCTGGCCCAACCGCTTTCCCATTCTTCATTCTTTTCAATACTTCTTTAACTTCTTCCCTAATGATTCTCCTATAGAACATATGATTCGATTCTTCTTTAGAAATGGTAAGCTGCCCCAATTGTATGTCACTACTACTGCTTTCGTTAAATAACTTGTAGAAGTAGCTCTTCCAACGCTCCTTTATCTCCTCTTCCTTTACTAATACCTTTTCATCCTCATCCTTAATGCATTTAACTTGGTTTAAGTCCTTGGTCCGCCGATCTCTAGTTTTAGCAAGCTTGAATATCTCTCTTTCGCCTTCCTTAGTGTCAAGTCGCCTATATAGCTCCTCAAATGCCTTTGCCTTGGCCTCACTAACTGCCTTTTTGGTTTCTCTTTTTGCTTCTTTATACCTCTCCAAGTTCGCTTCAATTCGATCCTTTTGCCACGTTTTAAAACACTCTCTTTTAACTCTTATCTTGTCTTGGACGGCTTCGCTCCACCACCATGCCTCTTTCTGTACCGGAGCACCCCCTTTAGATTCTCCTAAGACTTCTTTCCCTACCCTCCGAATACACTCTGCTACCTTATCCCACATATTATTTGCACTCTCATCTGTCGCCCAAACGTCTTCCTCTAGTACTCTTTCCCTTAAAGCTAGTTGCTTATCACCTTTCAAGTTCCACCATTTAGTCCTTGAGCATCTATACAACTTCTTTTTTCTAGTCCACCTTTGTAACTGCACATCTATGATCAACAACCTATGTTGGGAAGTCAAGCTCTCCCCCGGTATAACCTTACAATCTTTACAAGCTAAACAGTCTCTTTTTCTAGTTAAGAAGAAGTCAATTTGTGTCCTCGATGAGCCACTCTTATAAGTCACCAAATACTCCTCTCTCTTTCTAAAAAATGTGTTAGTTACCATGAGATCATAAGCCACTGAAAATTCCAAGATATCATTCCCTTCTTCATTTCTATTATCATACCCATGTCCCCCGTGTACTCCTATGTATCCATCTACGTCACGTCCTACATGACCATTCAAATCACCTCCTATGAAGACCATCTCTCCTTGGGGTATCTCTAGTAGCACTCCTTCCAAGTCTTCCCAAAACTTCTCCTTATGTCCATCTCCTAAGCCCACCTGGGGGGCATAAGCACTAATTACGTTCACTATCTATTCTCCTAATACTAACTTAATTGCAATAATCCTATCTCCATAGCGCTTTACATTCACTACATCTTCCTTTAAGTCCTTGTTTACCACTATGCCGACCCCATTCCTCGATCTATTAAGTCCCGTATACCATAACTTATACCCGGTCCTCTCAATCTCTTTTGCTTTGTGTCCCACCCATCTTGTCTCTTGCAAGCAAGCAATTGCGATTCGTCTCCTTTCCATTGTATCCACCACTTCCATAAGTTTTCCAGTTAGGCTCCCAATGTTCCAAGTGCCCAATCTCAGCCTTCTATTTTGGACTAGCTTCCTTACCCCCCACACTCGTCCAATAAAGTGTGAGGACCCTTGCCTATTTAGCACTGCACCCGGGCGCCGATGCAGCGGTCCTTGCTCATTTATCACTGTACCCGGACCATACAGCGCGTCGCTAAGTAGGGGACGCCCCAACGAAATTTCATTAGGTATCAAATCCATAAAAAAATCCGACTGAGTATTGTGCTGGCTGTCGGCTACCTAACGCACAACCCTCCTCCTTTGTCCGGGCTTGGGACCGGCTATGTCAAGGATACCCCAACATAGGCGGAGTTTAAATCCTACTCTTCAATATTTTAGAAAAATTAAGTTTGCTCGCGTTAAGGGGATGGAATTTGGATAAGTTGAGTCACTCAAAATAGCAATCTCATGAACCAAAAAAAAAAAAAAGGTCTTGACTGCCCAAAGAACTCTAACATTAAAAACGATATAATTAGAATATTTGGTATGGGCCAATGCTTGAACCGTCTTTTAGTTTAGGATCGTTGTTTTTATAAAATTTTCTTAGCTAATCATTCATACCAAAACCTCGATGTGTTAGTAGAGGCCGACCAAATTCTCCTGTACTCAAACTCATGACCTATTGACTCTGATACCTTATTAAAAGAGTTTATTTAACCATTCCTGTCAAAGCCTCTTAGTGGAGGCCATATAAATACTTTTCAATATGCACCCTCTCCTCAATGGTTTTCACATATATAATCAATCTACCATCTCCATTTTAGCATTGTCGATCTATCGAGAGTGGGCCCTGCAATTAGATTTAATAACATTATTAAAATGAAATAACAATGCAATTGACTATATATTAGAGGTTTGGATTTAATCCTCCAGTGAAAAGTGGATCCTAAGCTTTAAAGTGAGGATCCTGCTTATTCAGTACCTAGGGTTCGAACCCCTTATTTCCACTTGGGTAAGTAGAAAATTTTGATACTCTCCAAATTTTAGCTTCTCAAATACTAGGCTGTATTTGATTACGTGAGAAATTTCTGGAAAGCAGTAGAAGCATAAACCCCAATGTGAATTCTGGAATCCCCGTAAACAAACAGAAGGGAGTGTGACTGTGGCAAAAATATCGGTGGAATGATCATGGAAAGGCCGGGTGGCCCAATAAGTGGCTAAATATCAATGGCCCGACGCCTTGCATGTGTAGTTTTTTTAATTTTTTACCCGTAATCCCATCATGATGATTGTCCCATCAGCGTCAAATTGGAAACAGGTCCTAATTTAAGACTCCTGACACTTTTGTTGAGTGCAGGACAAAGGCCACAGGAGCGGATTGGATTGTAGGGGCACCTTATCGTCTATGTGATGCTTTTATGCTTTTAATGCATACTAATTACTAACAGGAGTGGATTTGACTTTTTTTTTTTTTTTTTAATAAAGAGGAAGGGAGTTTATAATTAAAGTGATTTTGATCTAATCCCTTCTCTAAAAAATTTGAAAATTTACTTAACTTTTATTATTCTAGTAAAGTACCAAATGAGATAGAGCTTAGTTAAATTTGAACTACAGCTTTTTTTTGAAGATTGTTGGTTATAAATAGGATTATAAATAGATATCCAATTCATTTTTCGATTATCTAAAATTTTAATATATAAAATGGGTATGGACCTTAAATTCAATTTAGGTTTCGATTGATAAACGGGATCGATTCTGGGTTTATATAAGTTCTAACCTGGGACCCAGGATCCGGCATAAGAGGCTTTGATATTGTAAATCACACTTTAGAATTAACTTATTTTTTTACATTTTTATATATAATAGCGGAGGTAATAGATTTAAAGCCACATTATAAGTTTGAATGATATGCTTATTTTAAGAAAAAATAAAAAATAAAGAGAAATTAGAATCGATTTTAAAACTAAATCTTAGTCTTTTAGGTGGACCCGGATGCGGAATTTTATGTCTGAACCATGTCTGGAACCGATAAAACAGATTCTAAATCAAAATCAGATCCAAAATTAAAATCATTATTTAAAAATGAATCCGGATCCTATTTTAATTTCGATCAAAAAACTATCTCTTTACTAGTCAAGTCACTAAAAAGACCCTTAGTTACTAACTTAACTACCACATGGGATTATAGGAAATTTACCTAACGTTTTCAAATTCAAATAATTAGCCCGACCGGAAGGATCGGTAGACCTTCCGTTGTGGGGCTAAGTGAAAGCTACTGGTCTAAGTCCCAGGACTATCTCTTCTGCTGACCGAATTGTAAGGGCGGCTCACCGCTGACTGACCTAGGGTGGGACCAGAAGTGGTGAAGGAATACACGTGGCACTCTATCCTTGCCCTATATGGGCCGAACCTGGAAAAGAGGGGAGGCAAAGGGAACGAAATATCATCATGACAGAGCAGCAGGAGAAAATATGAGAGAACTCGGACGTTGAAGCACGTAAAAATCGTATTCGTGATCGTCTCCATCAGCGTTTCTTTTCAAAATTCTTTTGTCGTTTTTTGTGGTAAGCGCATGGAAATTGGAATACGAGGCGCCCTTCATAGAAAGAGAGCCCTGCTATTTGGGCCCCATTCTGCTATCCATATCAAACTAATGAAGTTACTATTTTGCCCTACTCTTTATAGTATGTTTTGTTTCCCCAAAGTAAGGATTATTTTATTGCCTCTCTGGCATTTAGCCTTGATTATGGGAAAGTCCATATAATACTGAAACTTGTGTATTCTGTCCCTGATAACCCTTTATAATTTATTAAAGTAGCCTTTTTTCCCCAAAATCAAGTCATCAAATGATACAAAAAATTCCATGTAATGAAAAGTTTTAATTTTGTTTTTTTTAGAATTTAGATTTTTAAAGTCGTAATGTCAAAGAACATGGCATTATAAGTTGGTTCGGTTAGCATTAGCAAAACAAGAGTGATAGTTTTTTATTCTTTCAAACTTGGCTGGTAGGTTTATTTTTTATATTATCTATATTTCTAAAGGATGTACTCTTCCTCATATAACTCATATAAAGACACGTAGCGCAACCTCAAGCATTTTGCAATGTCATTTCCGGAGTTGCCGTTATCCCTAAAATCTCTATATCTATTACAAACACAAAAGACCTAAAATCTCTCCATGAAGAATCATCTTCCACTCAAAAGCCTAAAATCTCTTCATGAAATCCCTAAATAAGCCAACACACCAGATGTGCTAAATTTATATCCATCAATTCATGGGTCCCGGCCCGCATCATTTGATTTTATAGACGGTTAGAATAAAGATGGTGGACCCCATTCATCTGGGTCCCACTTAAAAATATTTGGTCAATTTGTTAGGTCTATGATCATTTGATCGTTTGATCTTTCTTAATCAATTCATGGGTCTCATCCCGCATAATATGATTTTATGGATGGTTAGAATAGAGATGGTGGACCCCATTCATTTGGGGGGTTTCACTTAAATATGTTAGGTTTGGTCAATTTGTGAGGTCTATGATCATTTGATCCTTTGACCTTTATCAAGCAATACATGGGTCTCAGCCTGCATCATATGGTTTTATGAACGGTTATAATATAGATGGTGGACTCCACTCATCTTTGGGGTCCCATTTAAATAAATTAGGTTTGGTCAATTTATGAGGTCTATGATCATTTGAACTTTATCAATCAATTCATGGGTCCCGGCCCGCATCATGTGATTTTACGGACAGTTAGAATAGAGGTGGTGGACCCCATTCATCTGGGTTTCACTTAAACATATTTGATCAATTTGTTAGGTCTACGATCATTTGATCCTTTATTTTAAATCAATTCATGGGTCCCATCCCGCATAATATGGTTTTATAGACGGTTAGAATATAGATGGTGGACCCCATTCATCAGGGGGGTTCCACTTAAATATGTTAGGTTTTGTCAATTTGTGAGGTCGATAATCATTTAATACTTTGATCATTATCAAGCAATTCATGGGTCCCAGCCCGTATCAGATTATTTCATGGACGGTTAGAATATAGATGGTGGACCCCATTCATCTTGGGGGTCCCACTTAAATAGGTTAGGTTTGGTCAATTTGAGAGGTCTATGATCATTTGATCATTTGATCTTTACCAATCAATTCATGTGTCCCGGCCCGCATCATTTGATTTTATGAACGGTTAGAATAAAGATGGTGGAGCCCATTCATCTGGGTCTCACTTAAAAATATTTGGTCAATTTGTTAGGTCTACGATCATTTGATCCTTTGATCTTTTAAAATCAATTCATGGGTCCCATCCCGCATAATATGGTTTTATAGACGGTTAGAATAGAGATGGTGGACCACATTCATCAGGGGGGTTCCACTTAAATATGTTAGGTTTGGTCAATTTGTGAGGTCTATGATCATTTGATCCTTTGATCTTTATCAAGCAATTCATGGGTCCATCCCGCATCATATTGTTTCATGGATGGTTAGAATATAGATGGTGGACCCCATTCATCTTGGGGGTCCCACTTAAATAGGTCAGGTTTAGTCAATTTGAGAGGTCTATGATCATTTGATCATTTGATCTTTATTAATCAATTTATGGGTCCCGACCTGCATCATTTGATTTTATGGATGGTTAGAATAAAGATGGTCGACCCCATTCATCTGGGTCCCACTTAAAAATATTTGGTCAATTTGTTAGGTCTACGATCATTTGATCCTTTGATCTTTCTTAATCAATTCATGGGTCCCATCTCGCATAATATGTTTTTATGGACGGTTAGAATAGAGATGGTGGACCCCATTCATCTTGGGGTCCCACTTAAATAGGTTAGGTTTTGTCAATTTGTGAGGTCTATGATCATTTGATCTTTATCAAGCAATTCATCGGTCCCAGCCCGCATCATATGGTTTTATGGACGGTTAGAATATAGATGGTGGACCCTATTCATATTGGGGGTTCCACTTAAATAGGCTAGGTTTGGTCAATTTGAGAGGTCTATGATCATTTGATCTTTATCAAGCAATTAATGGGTCCCGGCCCGCATCATTTGATTTTATGGACGGTTAGAATAAAGATGTTGGACCCCATTCATCTGGGTCCCACTTAAATATATTAGGTCAATTTGTTAGGTCTACGATCATTTTATCCTTTGATCTTTCTTAATCAATTCATGGGTCCCATCCCGCATAATATGGTTTTATGGGCGGTTAGAATATAGATGGTGGACCCCATTCATCTTAAGGTCCCACTTAAATAGGTTAGGTTTGGTCAATTTGAGAGGTCGATGATCATTTGATCATTTGATCTTTATCAATCAATTAATGGGTCCTAACCTGCATCATATTATTTTATGAACGGTTAGAATAGAGATGATGGACCCCATTCATCTCGGTCCCACTTAAATATATCATGTCAATTTGTTAGGTCTATCATCATTTGATCTTTCTTAATCAATTCATGCCTCACCTAAATAATAAAACATTTGGAAAAAAACCACAAAGATCAAATTAGCAACAAAAAAATGACTCACAAGTTTACTAATTAATAAATTTATTAAAAATAATTCATATCAGTCTGTGCATTTGGTGGTTTCATGGTTATCCACGGGGTTTTGCTAGTATATATTAAAGTAAATGGGGAGGTAGGCTATGAGGGGTGCCACGTCAGCACCTATTATTTTTCCTTTCAGAAAAGTACTTATAAAATCACACATAGCTTTAGATTTAATGTGGGCCACACACTCCTCCCAAACAAGTCCCCTCCCTTAAAACCTCAACCCAAATAAATCTCCTCAAATTCCCTCTCTTAATTCTAGGAATAATTATAATCTCAAATCCAATCCCTTAAATCTAGATCACACTACTATTTATAGCAACAAAACTCCTTGATTTGTTCTCCTAAAAATCTCGATCACTCCCATTTTAAAGTAAATCTTATCTTATTTTCCTTACAAGATTAAAATCAACTCCATTTAATAGAGGTATGTAGGGCCCACTTTCATGGTGTTGGCAGTCAGAGAGAATAGGCAGGACTAAATTATCTGATATGAGAATAGATCAATCATCTACATAAAATAGAAACAACAGATGGATTTGTGGGGACCATTTTGATCTCCCGATTGAAAGACACATTCAAAAGTCACAACTATCCAGCTTGGCCCATCAAACCAACGGCACAGATGATGCAGCACCCAACAAAAGGGACCAACCAATATGGAGCTGTATCAAGACTATTAGTTTCATGATCTATACCGTAAATTACAATGTGGAATCCAACGTTCCACGAATAGAAAATAATGGACTCTAATGATCAATTATATTTGTTATTAAAATGCATATTAAAAATACACTTCATTTCTAATTATATATACATGAAATAATATAAGGGTTGATATGAGACCTGCCTTTAATAATTGTTGTAGACGAGGTTACCTTTAAACACATCATGATGCACCTTAATAAATTAGGATAAGAGGCCCACTTTTAAATATTACATCATGTGACCCCACCAATGCTCCTTGGAACACCACATCAACAAGGGCCTGCTGACCAAATAATCAATTGGACAGACCTTTAGATATTTGGATATGGGCATATCTTTAGATGTTACATCACATGACCCCACTAAGGATCCTCGGAATGACACATCAGTAAGGTCCCACTGCCCAATTGGACACACCTTGAAGGAATTAGAAAATGAGGCACACCGTTAAATGTTACATCATGTGACCCCACCAAATTATTTTTTTCTTTTTTATTCAAATTATATATATAATAAATATAAACTACATATTTATTTCTATAAAATTTGTTCTTTTTCTATAATATCTCTTAAAAGAATCACATATGTCATTATATTTTTTGAGCTCGGGCACCATACCTCTCCATTTAATTATGTAAGCTTAAGCTTGTGGGGCCCACCCTTGGTCCATCCAAGTGAACCAAACATACGACCTCCCTAAATTGTACATGTCCACTAGCATTTGGTCAGATCCGGATTTACTAGACCGTTGGATCGACTGTGTACCGATCCAAACAGATTGTTGACCATTAAACTTTTGGGGTTAGATAGAGATGGTAGAAACCACGGTTGGGACCAATTTTTTGCAAAGAGAAGGGTCCCAGGGAGTCCTTGTGTAATGGTCTATGCCTTTAAATTCAAGAGGTCGTTATGTTATGTAAGTTTACTTCTCATTTGATATTTATTTTCACTACATGTTAAAAGATTATAGTATTCAAAGATGATAAATTTATTTCATTTAGACTTATTTTATCTTAATAATATTTTAAAATAATTCTTAAATTTTTAATATATTTGTATTTTTGGCCAGGGCTTAGCACGGGCGTTTGTTGCTAGTATTTTGACATGATCATCCAAAATAGAGTCATAAAAAGAAAAGGTCATACAAAAAAAAAAAGAGTTCGAAGCTCTTATTTGGTCGATTGATCAAAGATAAATATGATCTAATCTTAGAAAATAAAAGGGTCAACCTAAGAAAATGAATCATTGCCTTTTAATCATGTGAGTCCTTGTTGGTGTGGATGGCCGAGTGAAGAATCATCGCTTATCAGACTCTTATTTAGAAACTAAAATGAAAGCAAGATTAAAAAAAAGGACTTTACATTTGCACGGTTGAAGGCATTTATGTCATTCCAATACTTTAAACAAAACGTAGAATCTAAAGACTTCTAACTTTTCAATGCTATAAACATTTAAATAATTAAGTCAGAAAAAGAAAAAAGGGCCTAGAGAAGCCTAGTTCTCAAAACAAGAAAGTATTAAACGACAGAAGTATCCACCAGCTCAACTGAACCTAAAAACGGCCACATTTTGTGTAAGTAGGCCTGTTCGCTCTATTGGATCCAACCAGTTGCTCCTTTGTTAGAGTATGGACCTCCTGTTTCGTAAAAATATGGAGATACTGTTTTGTCCAATTAAAATTGGCTAGTTATGTAAAATTTCATGCCATATAATGCACCCCTCTCGATTGTTTCCTTGAAATGAGAAAATCAATGAAGATATTTTGCATAGTTAGCTAATTTTGATTGTGCAAAACAGTATCTCCATGTTTCTACAAAAACAGGGGATCTTGACTCTGACAACGGGTCAAGTTTAAACAAGTACCTGATCGACACTTATATGTGCAACGCTTAACCGCAAGACTACGGTGTCATCAAGTAGTAAATAACTAAAGAGTCCGAATTATCGATATTGCGGAAAAAGGATGTAACAAACAATAAATCCAGTGAAAGTATAATTGAATTAGGATATAGCTAATATCATGGTTCAAAATCGCGATCGCGGTCGTCATAGCGGTCATCGCGTCGTATCACGGTTTGCGGTCGTCGCGGTCCGGATTTTTATTTTACCCCGAAAAAAATATCCAAAAAGTCATGAATATTCTAAAATGCTATAAAATAATATTTTTTTCCATTAGTGAACACTTTAAAGAAAAATATCGGTTCCCCCAAGTCATTACATCCTGTGTCACTGTCTTATCTAAAACTCGTAAAGTCTAATTTAAATTAAATAACTTTACATGTTAATATTAAAACAAGTTCTAATATCACAAATTTTACAGTATGCATTGAAACCATATTTTTGAACTAGTCGTTACTGTAAACACTTAAAGTCAATAAATCAGTAACCGTACAATACTCAATTACTCAATCACCAAGTAAATCAAGAATGAATCTCAACTTTCAAGTAACATTTACTACTACAACAAGATTAACTAATTAATTAAAACAACGAAGTATGACCATAAGGGTATTGTAGTTGAGGAGGGAATAAACTATCATATGAGAGAATTTACCAAATTCTTGCAAATCACTTGAATTTTGGTGAAAAAAAAAAAAAAGAAACTTGGGAAGCTCTAGCATAGTCTTTAAGAGGCTGCACAAATGGATTGGGACATAAAGAAAAGAAAATGAAGGGAAAAGAAAGTTTTAAAAAAAAATTATCGTGAACCGATATTTTGAAAATAAATATTTTGACCGTTATTTTCAAAATATCGGCCGTTATGGTCCATTATAACCGTTACAACCGTTATATTGGACGTTATGATCGTTATGGACCGTTATTTTTTACTATTTTTTTATACCGTGGCCGTTATGACCGTTATATTGAAAATAACGTAACGGCATGGTCCGTTTGTTTCATAACGGCCGTTATTTAAAACCATGGCTAATATAGACACTTGAAGTGAACAATTAAACTATTAAACTATGCAATGTAAATAATTAATTAATAATTTAAAATATGAAGTTAATAAGAATTAAGCTAATCTAACAATCTATACTAAACTAGTGGATGAATGGTGGTGAAAATAAAAGATTTAAGGTGAAAATATGGTATAAAATGTCTAGGATTTTAAAATAAGTTATGTGAGATGTGTATCTAACAATCTAGAAGTGAAAATAACAAATCAAATAAAGATTTAAATTAACAACAATAAAAAGAAGATATTAGGCAATCCAAAATCCACTAAGTATGTAATTAATCCAATCAATGCATGTTCTAATTCAACTCCCAAATCTACAATCTAATTAACAATCTCTTGCCTAATTGGATTGGATGTTATAACAATGAAAATCAAATGCCAAGATTATAGATCATAACCTAATTACCCTAACAATTAATCATCAAAATCAAGCTACAAAATATCAAAGATAAGGGCTGTAGAGCATGCTATGTGAGATAACTTAATCCGACTATAAAGCATTGATTGAGATTATCCAAGCATCAAGTGTAAAGATAGAGCATGAGAAATGAGAGATATTAGCACAATTAGATCTGTAATCTACTAATCAATCAAGACACAAGTATGAAATTTAAACTAAAGCATGCATAGAATTGAACTAATCACATTACTTAACTTCAAAATGAGAGTCTGATCCAAGAGCTTTAGCCACTAAACATCAAGAAATAACTCCAAATCTTCATTAATGATGTTCAATTACACACACTTTTTCTAGATTAGCTACAAATAAGCTCCTAACTACAATCTAAAAGTATAGAGAAGGTAAAATAAAATTGCTAAGAAACTAATTTGCCAAAAGATATTTTTTTCTCTCTAAAAAAATATTCCAATTTATAGAAACATTGAAGACATTTGATTGACTCATTTCCTTTCAGAATGATTGCTTCCATTTGATTGGTTGCAACTTCAAAATTTTTTATTGGCTCATTTGCTTTCACATGGATTGCTTCAATTTGATTGGTTGCAATAAACTTTTCTTCAAAAAGTTAAAAGCATATGTTCCTTTGTATTATGGATTGCAATATTTGATTGTGGAGAGGCTAGAGTTGGATGAATTATTTTATATGTAAAAAAAAATGTAATTATTGAAGTTTGAACCATAACCCGTTTCATACCCACCCAAACTCTAACCAATACACCAACCACTCATTTGTATTAAAAAATGACTTCTTTTATCCTTAAAGTATTCTCCTCTTATTTTAGAATTCTTTAACTCGTCCTACGATTTATTCAGTGAGATTTCTTCATGTAACGTCTTTGTTGAAATCGCTTTTTGATGTCTTGGAACACTAGCCAGAAGGTTGGGGTAGTCGCAGGGTCCACCGACATAAGAGAAATTACATAAAAATACGCTATAAATAATCGGATTTATGCATGATAATTCGATAATCCGTTAATGTGATAGAATGATAAAATTTTCATGTAAAGCAAATGATATGCATATGAGATGTTGATAAAACTCAGACTAATGATGGGTAAAATATGCAATATTTAACACCCATCAGTACCTACCCCACCTCACTCCTACTAATGGCAGGTTTTGTAGCAGCTTGTTATCTATATGGGGTAGATTTGGGTATGCATGTTAAAACTTATCACAAGTGTAAGGGCACGTCTTGTCAACCCTATAATAGGTCAAATTCCTATTAATCTCACAACTTACAACCATAAGTAATTGAGTTAATTGGGTTGATTAAGTTGGAAATGGAAACTTGTATGTTGTTGATTGAGTTTGGGATTTCATAGATAATGTGATATCTTTGTGTTTTTTCAACTTGTATGTAGATTTGAGTTAATTGAAAAATATATTCAGTGGATAGAAGAATTGGATTTTAAATTGAGTTGAAAAACTTGTCACCATTGAGTTGGTATGCCATGAATTATAATCCTTGGATTTTCCAAATTCGTAGGTAGCATGTTGTTACTTATTTGAAAAAAATCAATAGTCATAAAATTAGCATTTCATATTATGGATATACCACCAAAACCCCGGCCCATTGCATATGGGGCGGGTCAAGACACGCTTGGAGTTCAATGGAAGGCTGCGTGGGTGAGCTTAAAATTGATGACATGAGACTCCTCGCGAGACTGAATGGGCTTGGGATGGAATCTGTATTTGAGGTGGGTGGAGGGTATGAAATTAGTATGACCCGACCCAACTCGGCCCATTGACATCCCTAAAATGTAGGTTCTATTTTTGGTAAAGATTTTAATCACAAAACGCGGTCAATACGAGATAACCACCAAATTCAATCGAATTAAATAACACTCAACACTTTTCACTTACAATAAAAGAAATCATTCAAACCTTTGCTTTCCAATGCGAGCAAATGAGGTTACTATAAGATTTACATATTTAATATAGGTGATTTCTCATGAACGTAGAAAAAATGGAAGTTGTTGTGTATAATTATGGAGAAAAATATTGTGCCTTTTCACTTCTCTCATCAATGAGACGGTTTTGTTAGGCTCAAGAAAAATCAATGGGGCTAAGATAATAGGCCATTAGAGCTTTTAATACCATACAATGTTTACTGCGCTTTAATGTGGATTTGTCCCCATAGAGACATTGTGACGGGCACTTATGGCACTCATAATCATCTAATTAGGGACTATTAGCAGAGGTTGGCATTCATTAATTCAGTCTAGCACAATCAAAATAACCGGCTGCTTTTATTTCTGATGGTGACAAATGATGCGTCAGGACTCGGGAGTTTCCCAAAATATACATATGTGCCGTATAGTTTTCTTTTTCCAATACGGAGGTAGTGGAATATATTTTGGGAACGTAGATGATGTACTATACTATAATATATCTAATGATAATTATCACAAATGGCCTTATTTATTTTTTTATGAAAAATTATTGTGGAACCCATTTGATGTTGGTAGTCATATCAACGGTACGAGAGCTATTAAATAGTGAGACCTATATAATGATGGCAAATTGATAATTACAATCACACAATTCGATCTTGGTAATCATTGGACTCGGCTAATTTCAATAATAGTATGGAACCCACATAATGTTGGTAATCACAATGAAAGCCCCGAGCATGACATTTGTAGGACCCACCTAATATTGATAATTAATGAGGGCTCTATAATCATGATATGGCTATAGGACCCTAAATTGAATTTGTAAGTACTATGGGGCCCGTCTAATAGTGAGACTCATAAATGTTAAAACTTATAATGGTCCATTATGATTAATGGTTGCTTATGAACTCCCCTGTAGTTTTTACTAAACTCTCCATTCGTAGTTGATAAATTTTTTTTTAAAATTTATTTTATACCGCATATCATTGAATAATGTAATATGAAGGTTTTTTTAAGAAAGTTGGATATTATAAGATACTTTCTAACTTATCTAAACACCTACTTTTTAGGTGAATAGATTATATTTTAAACTAGTAGATATTATAGCAAAATATCTTAAAATATTTCATTTCCAAACACCTCCTAAACATGTGGTCAGGTAATTAGTTTGGAGAAGCAATATTGTGAAGTAAATTTGAGAAACTAGGCTTTTTTTTTTTTTTACAACTTATTTTAGGTATATGTAGCTTTTGAATTTTAAAGGAATGTGGAAAAAGTATATATAATCATATTAAGGGTAGATTTAAGACTTTGTGCTTGTGGGGGATTCATGGAAAAAAGAAGTGCCCTCTTGGTTGGCCCACCATATCAAATGGCTAATAATGAGAATGGACTTCCAGATTTTAGATGGGCCATGGCCATGCTTGCTCCCTTGGCTCTTCATTCATAGAGATACAGAAGAAAGGGTGTCAATTATATTCTTTATTCTTAACTACAGTAATTGCATAGGTGTTATAGACATCTCTTGATACTGTAGTAATATAAACATCAAGTTTTGTAATGGTCATGGGCCATCCTAGCAAAATTAAAAAAAAAAAAAAAAACATGTCAGTTTTTATTTTTTTTAATGTTTTTGGAACTTCTCATAAGTTTTTCAAGTAGAATGTATTTTTTAAACAAATTCCAACAAAACAGTTCTCATCTAAATGCTTTTATACACTATTTTTTTTCGTATGATTGACACAATGAACAACTACTTATTTTTATAATGAGCATGGACGACTCCTGGAACCCAAACAAACACAGGTCATGACAGGAGTCCTTGAGTGGGTGAGATAAAAGGAGATTCTTTGTGTGAAATTCTAACAACCTGACCTTTGAATCTAGTTCCCATCAACCTGAAATGCATCTTTCAAGATATTTACAAAAGCAACCATATTGTCAAATATGGGAATGGAAAAATGCCTACCTCCAATGGGATCCACCCTCATGCTGAATAACCATGGAGATGACTATGAACATATATCTATGTGGGCCAAACATTAGTCAAAAATCAAATGAATTTACCCATTAGTTTTAGGATCTTGTGTTTAATGCACGGTTACTTGTTGTGCATATTTATTTAGATAATTTCAATGGTAGCCATTGTTCATATTAAAATTAACCAAGGAGGGTGATTGGTATGTAATAAGGAATTTGATTGATCATAAGCGCTTTGCATGAAAATAGAAGAGGCCATGAAATAAAAAGGTAATCACATTACATGATTTTTTTTTTATGAGAATCATTTTTTGGGCTGCTAAGTAAAATGACATTTCCCATAGCTAACTCTGCTTTAGAAGCAGAAATGCAAGCCCTTCTCAGGGGAGCTCAATTGTGTGTTTCTATAGGCATACCTGACGTCATAATTGAAGGGGATTCCTTCATCATATGGCATTCTCTATGTTCTAATGAAGGAGTCCCTTGGACTTTAATGTCTTCATGGAGACGAATTCTAAATACTCTGGCAACTCTAATAAAATGGAAGGGACAGCTAATCCGTAGATCTGCTAATTATGTGTCAGATAATCTTGCTAAACTTGGTCCTCCTGTTGAAATTCTGTTCAACACATCTCTTCCAATTCATATATGGACTATCTACTCACTTGAACAATGTATGTAGGCATCTCAGCAGGGGAATAGCATGCCAACTCAGCAAAGGCCCACCTTTTGAAGAAGAATGCAGAATGAAGATACATCCTAATCTCTTGGTCGTCTTTTTTTGTTACCTCTTTGATTTTATTTTCACTTAAGGATGCTTACTCATGTAGTAACACCGGCCTTTTCAAGGACTATTTTGTAACTGTTTCGATTTTATCTTAATATAATCCTACTTCAGAAAAAAAAAATCACTATTTATAACCAATTAAACTTGGTAAAGTAAAAAGCTATTCACGGATGCAATTACTTTAGTATACATTTTACTTTACAATTTGAAAAACAAACTTTATTTAAGATTTGTTTACTTTCTATTTGGAAATACTGAGAATATAAATAGGAATATTGAGGACCTTTGACCTGAGTCAAAAGTTCATTGACGGTCCACCGAGGAAAAAATAAATAATAATTTGTTTTTCCTAAACTCGTTTTTTGTAGCATTTAGATTTTTAGTATTCGCCATAAGTAGGCCCTCATAGAAGGTGGTCTAGGTGCTTTTAGTGATGTATATATAGATATATAAAATGAGATAGAGATTTCATTTACTGATAATTACGATGACGTTATCTTCATGAAACATCTTGAGAGCTTATGCTCAGAATGGGTGTGTACTCCAACTGGCCAATCGCATCAGCTCCTAAAGCCACCGTGCATGCACCTTTGATTAGATTGATCATACACAAACCCTAATTCAAATTCAATCATATTAGCCCCTTTAGCCCCCTTGATTGTCATGCATCCAAGCATATTTTAGCAATGCTTGTGGTCAAGCCAACTTTTAGTATGATGTATATAAATACATAAATTGAGATAGATATTTCATTTACTAATAATTATGAATACGCTATCTCTAGAAAATGTCACGAGGGCATTGCTCACAATGGGAATGTACTCCAATTGGCCGACTACATCACTCTTAAAAACCACGGTGCTGGCACCTTGGATTGGATCAATATTACACCAATTGTCATCCAAACCCAATCATGTTAGCCCTTTTCTTCCTTGACCGTCATGCATCCAAACATATTTTTAGGTGCCTTTGGTTGAGCCAACTTTTAGTGAGATATATATAGATACATAAAATAAAATGAGATAGAGTTTTCATTTACTGATAATTATATATACGCTATCTATAGAAGATATCATGAGGGCGTTGCTCAGAATTGGAGCGCACTCCAGCTGGCCGATTATGTCAGCTCCTAAAAACCACGGTGCATTCACCTTGGATTAGATCGATATTACACCAACCCTAATCCAAATTCAATCATGTTAGCCCTTTTGCTCCCTTGACCGTCATGCATCCAAGCATATATTTTAGCAGTGCCTGTGGTTGAGCCAACTTTTAGTGCGACCCATATAGATACATAAAATGAGATAGATATTTCATTTACTAATAATTATATATACGTTATCTCCAGAAAACATCCTGAGGGCATATGCTCAAAATGGGAGCGTACTCTAGCCGACCGATCACATCATCCCTTAAAAGCCACTGTGCATGTACATTGGATTAGATCGATATTACACCAACCCTAATCCCAATTCAATCATGATTGCCCTTTTGCTCCCTTGACCGTCATGCATCCAAGCATATTTTTAGTAGTAATTGTGGTTGAGCAAAATTTTAGTGCGACATGTATAGATACATAAAATGAGATAGAGATTTCATTTATTAATAATTATATATACGTTATCTCCAGAAAACATCCTGTGGGCATATGCTCAAAATGGGAGCGTATTCCAGTTGGCCGATCACGTCATCCCCTAAAAGCCACAGTGCATGCACACTGGATTAGATCGATATTACACCAATCCTAATCCAAATTCAATCATGTCAGCACCTCTGTTCCCTTGATCGTAATGCATCCAAGCATATTTTAGTGGTTCTTGTGGTTGAGCCAACTTTTAGTGCGATATATAGATACATAAAATGAGATAGAGATCTCATTTACTATAATTATGAATACGTTATGTCCAAAAAATATCACGAGAGCATGTGCTCAGAATGGGAGCGTGCTACAGCTGGCCGATTACGTCAGGTCTTAAAGCCACAATGCATGCACCCTAGATTAGATTGATATTACACAATCCCTAATGCTAGCCCCTTTGCTCCCTTGACTGTCATGAATCCGTGCATAATTTAGCGGTGCTTGGGGTTGAGCCAACTTTGATCTACCTATATTCCAATCCAATTTTTGCTAGAGTGAGTCTCTATTTTGTGATGTCATTGGCTCTAGGTGGGCATAATGCACTTGACCCATTATGAGATAGGATAGGCCCATGTCTCCCGCCTCAAAAAGAGCACCCCCACACACTTTCACACATATATATCTATATACACCTCTTTTTCTACTTGACATTTTCTAAAAGAGGTGGTGAGGGATGGATGCACTTAAATACTTCTCCATATATATATTTTTGTAAATAAATCGAGTTAGTACATGAATAACACGTTGAATAAACTAAATGGGGGCAGTCTAACTCATGCAATAGCACCCTTGTTGTGGGGACCAATGGAGGTGCTATAGGCAGATAATTTGAGAGTCGATTAATAGCTTAGTAGCATTTAAAAAAAAAACACAGAAATTTTTTTTTTCTAAGAAAGAATGAATTTTGAAATCCAAAAGAGAATTGATCGATCCGCGTCACATGAACATCCGTTATTAGAAAACCCCGCACAGGGTCATTAGCGTAATTTGATGGCACGACTGGCACGTTCCCACACATCACTCTTCACGCAAGGCTGTATTGTACGGTCGATTCTTTGCTTCCTTCCCTGCCTATATTAAGGAAGCCGTTTTCCTTCTCTAATCTCTACTATTCTGCTCCTTACCAAACCAGTCTCCTCCCATTCCTCCCTCTCTCACTACCTTTCCTACTCTTATTTCTTCCTTTTTTTTTTTTTTGAGTTTTTCTTTCGTCTTCTAGAAATGTCAGGACGCGGAGGTAGAGGAGGCGGCGGCGCTCAGAGAGCTCCTCCGCCTTCTCATCGCGGCGGCGGTCGAGGAGGACGAGGTGGAGGAGGAGGACGAGGAGGAGGCAGAAATGCCCCTGCGCCAGCACAGCAAGCAGTATATGCTCCTCCTCCTTCTTCTTCTTCTGTTGCTTCGTCATCTGCTGCTCCTCCTCCTCCTCCTTCGATGGAGTCTTTGTCGCTGAAAGATCCTCCTCTTCCGACGCCAGCAAATCTGCCTCCGTCTTCATCGAAGGCGATCGGATTTCCCGTGCGCCCGTCGTACGGAAAAGTTGGAAACAAGTGTGTAGTCCGCGCGAATCACTTTCTTGTGAATCTGTCAAAGAACGTTGTCCTCTGCCATTACGATGTGAGATTCCTCTCTTCTGTTCTGTTCTTACAACATGCATTCATTTCTTTTGCAGATTCTTATTATTGCGATTTCTTGTTATATTTGGTGGTTTCATGTTTGGAAATGGCGATTTAGTTCTCATATGAGATTTTTGAATGAAGAAACATCTTTATGCTTTTTAAAGTTTTCTTTATCTCCTTTTTATGCCTTCCTTTGGATCTACTACTGTAGTTGTTCTCTCCATCTCAGATTTCTGATATCTCTTGACGAAATGCTGCATTTCTAATTGCTCTTTCATCTGGTATATCGGACTATATCTTTTTGAAGTATGTCGGACGATATTTAGTTTCTGGATTTCTAGTGTTCAGTTGTTTTGATTTTCATTTTTGGGCCATTGAGTTTTTTTTCTTTCTATTGTTCATGTTGTTCCAGCAGCGGGCTGTTGCTATTCCATAAGCTGATGATGTTTCTAACCAATCTGTTTCTATTCATGCTTGCAGATTTTGTAAGAATAGTTTTTGCATCATTAGATTTTTTTCTTTTTTTTTGATCTTCTTCGCATGAGTTTTTATCATTGTGAATGGCATTTTTTTTTTATCTTTTTTTTTCGTTCTTCTTTGTGTGTTTTTTTCTTATGGTTCTTGCTATGTTATTTTAAACTAATAACATATTAGTATGTGCTCTCTGTTTTACAAGTTGAAGATTCCGTCTTCCTTTTGTGTAATGCTTATATTCATGTTTTTCTCAGTGATATGTTACTGTTAGAAGTTTAAGCTCCTGGTTTGTATGTAGTTTTTATAGTTCTGTTTGATTGCGGATGCTCTGTTTTAACTCTCTCGTTTTACTTAATTGATTTTTCTTGTTATTATGTTTGTGTTTGTAATGGTGGATTATGTATCATTGATAGTCATTTTGTTTATCTGGCAGACTTGAAAACTGCAGCTAAACATGTCGCATGGGGTATTGGGGTTAAACTTATGCTTTCAGTTTTCTGGATTTTATATATTGGGGACCCACTGTGGATGGCTGCTGTGCCTGATTGTCATTCATAGTTGGACCCTGAATGATTGTAACAAGGAAAATGTTGCCCCTAGGAATTGCTAGACCCATGTGACATTCACTAGCACGATGTTCTAATGGATAACAGCTTATATGTGTGTGTGTGTTTTTTTTTTTTTTTGATTACTTGTGTACTCCCTTTATTTGTATTTATTTGATACGTAAAATGTTCCCTGCTTCATATATTCTTGAACGACTGCGTTGTTTGTATGCTTAAAATCTTGATCACTTTCCAAAGAATGTCAAATTCTTGTATTTTGCTTTCTTTAATACAGACTGTCTTTTCTGTTCTTTTAGGTGGCGATATCCCCTGAGGTGACCTCACGGGGAGTTAACAGGGCGGTCATGGATCAACTAATTGAGTTGTACAAGGATTCAGTCTTGGGGAATAAAAGTCCTGCATACGATGGTAGGAAAAATCTGTACACTGCTGGTCCCTTGCCCTTTGAGTCCAAGGAGTTTGTAATCAGATTGGTTAACAGAGATGAGCAGACAAATTCTGTGAGGTTTGTTTTTAAGCTTCTGCAATGTCCATATTTTGTTATTTGCAGTTTCTTTATTTCTTTTTTCAAACTTATCTTGGTTTTAGCTTTTGTTTCGTTGCTGTATATATTATTTACTTGAGTTTGTATCATACCACAGGAGAGAGCGAGAATTTAAGGTCGCAATTAGGTTTGCTGGGCAAACCGATCTACAGCAATTACAACAATTTTTACTGGGCAGACAAAGAGATGCCCCACAAGAAACTTTGCAAGTACTAGATGTAGTATTGAGAGAATCTCCAACAAAGAAGTAATTATTTTGATTTGCTATTATTTCTTTGTTCCATACAAATGGGGTGATATTTTTGTGTTTTTACTTATTTTTACTATTTTCTTCTATAGTTATGTCCCAGTTGGAAGGTCGTTTTTCTCACCTACCTTGGGTCCGACAGCTAGTTTGGGTGATGGAGTGGAATGCTGGAAAGGATTTTATCAGAGCATTCGGCCAACACAAATGGGATTGTCCTTGAATATCGGTACTTCATATTGTGATTCGGTTTTGCTTCGTTTTGTTTTAGCTTTTTCAACCAGTAAAGTGGAAAAACCAATTAAGTGATGTATTTTGTTAATGTTAAAACTAGTATTCATTTATTTTCAAAGTAGGATCATGATTTAGAAATAAAGAGTCCTGAATATGTATTTTTGTTGCCTTATGCATGCACGAATGCTTTGTTTTTGAACACCACAGGTCTATGCTCTGATTGGTATAAATTGGTGATTGTGCTTTTATCACTTGGTTGTGAACATGAAGTTGAACTTTTTCCATTTCTTTATATTGCCATTTTAAGTAGACCATGGGCCAAAATTTCTCGTTGACTTTTTTAAATGATGATTGTTCCATCTATGACAGCTAGGACCATTAGCTTAATCAATTTTGGTGGGAGACCACTATGGTCACAATCCCACCGCTACATGCAATTTTTTGAGGGAGTTAACTATCGGTATAATCAATAGTTTGTGAAGCTAATTATAATTCATTACGGGCAATCATTTGCCATAATTGATTGGAGTTTCTGATTGACCTTATTATGTTTGATAACATTTTGTTGATAAATATCCTAATGGAATAATATAAATATAAAAAAAAAATGGTTGCAGTTTGGTTGTTTGTAGCTGTCGTAATGTTTTAACTACTGTGGCATTGCATTGAGTCAGGTCTTTTTAGTCTTAAATACTAACAATTTGCCTTTCCTTCTATTGAAATATAGGTGTGTTTATGGGTGGGGCCATTTGCGTCTCGGTATGGAGCACCACTAAAGCACAATAGGACTAAGTTATCCCAGGCCTTTATCTTGAGCTTGGCTCGAATTACATTTATCTAGGTCAAGCTGAATTATTGCAAAGCTGAGCTACGATTGAGCTTGGCTCGATTGTGACATGAGCTCAGATTGAGCATCAGCCCACTTGAGCCAACTTGAGCTGGCTTGGCTCATTGACATTTATGGTTCTAAGGGCCTTTATGTATGAAAGCAGTAACATTTTACTTAAGGATGATCTATGTATAGTCCATTACATTGGTAAACAGAGCCACCATTTTGTAGTGAGGGCCAACCTTTCCTGATGATCCTAGTAAACCACTATCTTGTGAACTGAAGTTTTCAGCAATTGGGCCCATCCCATATTTTGAAAGAGTTATAGGCAGCCTAGGACATCAGTGGCCATCGCAATTGGGCTCCTTTGAAAAGGCGTTTGCTCTCTGTTGCTTTATCTTTATCTTTCTCTAACCTATAGTTCTCATATTTGCAAATCACCTCTCAAAACATTTATCGTACATGAGCGCATTTATCTTTTATGTGCAATGCATGTACGTGACGCTGTAATGGTAATGTGTTCTTTGTGAAATTTATTTCCTAGTCACTATTAGGCTGCATTGCTGTTTTCCATCGCCATTGATTTTGTTTGCAAGTTTATTGATGGTTACTGGTCAAGGCCCACTTAGGCCATTGATTAATGCATGATTTTTCTGTTTTGCAGATGTCTCATGCACTTCTTTTTATGAGCCTATAGATGTCATTGAATTTGTTTGCAAGTTCATCAGAGTGCAAGGCCCATCAAGGCCTTTGACTGATACTGATCGCGTAAAGGTGTTACTTTTGTCTCTTATTCTTTTATTTTTATTTTTTCATCTAGATTTGTTGTAGTGTTGCTATTGCTCCTATCTCATAGTAATAGATTAGCTTTAATGCAGCTGGGCTGTGGTGTTTTTTTGTTCTTCCTAACAAGTTATGAATTGTTGATTAGTGATATTTGTTATCTTTAGCTTCATATTTTTCTGGGTGGATATGATTTGTTTCTTACTGCATTTTTTTGTGTGCTTTGCATGACATTGTTTTGGGATTTTGTGTTTTATCACCTTATTCTCCAGGTGAAGAAGGCTTTAAGGGGTGTTAAGGTTATTGCGACCCACGGGAATTTTCCTAGGCAGTACCGTATTTCGGGGATAACTCAAGTGCCAACAAACCAGCTGAGGTGAGTTCCATCCTGTGCAGTGGACTTGCTTTCTTTAAACCCATGTATATTCAATGTTGAATTTAGTGGTATTTTATATTTTACAAGATTGACGACCCATATGTTTGTTCTGTTTTAAAACCTTTGTTTTTTTTTTGGGGTATGAGTTCTGTTTTGAAACTTAGATGTCTTATTTGGTGTGAATTGTCTTGTATCTTGTGATTAATGATTGAATCATTTTACGCTTTTCATTAGGTTCCCTGTAGATGACCAAGGGAACACAATGACTGTTGTCCAGTACTTCAGAGAGAAATACAATGTGAACCTCCAATATTCTCAGTGGCCATCTCTTCAAGTTGGCAGTGATAGCAAGCCTACATACTTGCCAATGGAGGTTTGTCTCGCGATTGATCATTTGTGTCATCTCCTAGTGTTGTTTTCTTGTTTGTCATAGTTCAATTTTGTTTTTTCACATATTATGCTTCTGTCTTCAGGTCTGTAAGATTGTGAAAGGGCAACGTTATTCAAAGAAATTGAATGATCAGCAAGTCACTGCCATTTTAAGAGCAGCATGTCAACGCCCTGCTGACAGGGAACGTAATGTTGCTGAGGTATCGACTGATGCAATGATATCAATTAAAGTTATATTTAATTGCTAACCTTATGAAATTGGATGTAACTTTTGGCTGAAACAAGGCTGTTCTTTAGAGTATGCTCGCCTTCACTAATGCTTGTCATGATGCAGATGGTCAGGCGTAACAATTATAATAGAGACAAACTTGCAACTGAATTTGGAATTCAAGTACAAGAAAACCTAGCGATGGTTGAAGCTCGTGTGCTTCCTCCTCCTGAAGTAACTTATGACCTTTCAAACCTTCTGTACCTTTTGTGTATTATTTTTATTTTTAGTTTGTGTTCTATGTAGTTATCAAGGTAGTAGGCACCTTGCGAAGAGACCTGAAAGGGCAAATGCCTTGACCACTTTGCTCAAACCTCTATAATGTTTGAAAATAAATGATCATGCCTGTGTTTTAATGCTTTTTCAATGGTTTAACTACTGTTTCAGTTAAAATATCATGCTTCTGGGCGTGAGGCAACATGCCGTCCTCGTGTGGGGCAATGGAACATGATTAACAAGGTGATAGTAAACTTCAGACTTTTTTTTTCCTTCTTTTAATGTCCTCCTGTATTGCACCTTGCCTTAATCATATATTGTGTGATATTGAGTCGGGGTATGCAGTAATGACTCATCCATAAGTTAAAAGCTTGATACCAACTGATTGAAGCCTGCTCTAATAATGTGATTGCCATTAATTCTTTGTGTGTGTGTGTCTCTTTTTTACTTGAGCGGTACTTCTCATGCTTACGTTATGCTTACGTGAGAACGGTACTTCTCATGCTTACGTGAGAGGAAAGTTTTTACCGCCATGTGGAACCCCCATTGATTAATCTAACCCCCTCATGCTCATTAACTCCTCGTCAATTGACGCTCACCAACATGAATTATACTCGCTGCTGCTGGATTGAATTTCATAAAAAAAAATTAACTTAAGAGACCATTAAATTACCATTAAATTTAAAGGCCCCTAAATCAATTGTTGTAGTGGTTGGACTGAAATGATTTGTGCCCTGTATCATGTCCAAAATTACTCCTTTCCATCACACTGCCTCCCATTAATGGCATGCACCCAAGTGGGTCTCACAAGGGGCTTTTGTGTGTCTTGCATTTTTTTTTTTTCCTGTTAAATTCTTTGGGAATTAGGCTGATTGCCTAAGGTGGCTGAAATGGAAATCAAGGTGTTGTAGCTTTAACCATTAAAATTGTACGTTAAACTCTTACCTTTTAAAGGTTTTCTTTTTGTATGCAATATGCATGGTCATGACTCATGATCTACAAGCTGTTGTCTAAGTCTCCTGTCTTTTCAGACCCAAAGGCCTACTCTCCACCCCCCACGAGTCCAGCAGTGATCAGTTAACATGTTAATTTAAGTGAAACTTATTTGTTGGGTTTTATTTATTTTTTCTGTTAATCCTTGGGTATTAGGTCCATTGCTTGAAGTGCCTGAAATGGAAATCAAGTGCTTATGTAATATGCACTTCTTGATCTGTACACTGTTGTGTACCTTTCCGGTCATGTTGTACCCACTTCCACCCCTACCTTGGGGGCATATGCACTTCAATGCCTATTGAATTTGCCATGATTATTGTATTAGAATACCATTTCTTTGACTTCTTTCTAACTTTGGGTTTTCCAATGGAGTATGTTTTCAGAGAATGGTTAATGGTGGAACGGTTGATTACTGGACATGCATCAATTTTTCACGCATGAATCAAGACGGTGTTTATATGTTTTGCAAGGAATTAATCAAAATGTGCAAAGATATTGGAATGGTATGTAATCCCATTTCATTTTCATTTAGAGGGTAACTTTTCTTGTAAACTCTCATTCCTTTTTGTTCTTCTAGGGCTTTTGCGATAATCCCATTACTCAAATTCATTCCGCTCGGCCGAATCAGTTAGAGGCAGCTCTTATAGATGTTCATTCTCGAGCAACTAGTGCCATATCTAAGACGGCTGATCCTCGAAAACAACTTCAGTTATTGATTGTTATCTTACCTGATGCTCGTGGCCAATATGGTAAGCGCATTTAAAAATCCTCTTCAAGTAATTATGCTATGGAAAATTTAAACCTTTGATTTTTTTTCTTTTCAGGAACGATCAAACGGTTATGTGAAACAGAGCTGGGGATTGTGACACAATGCTGTCAACCAAGGAATGCATCTCGTGCGAATAATAAACAATATCTTGAAAATGTTTCTTTGAAGATAAATGTGAAGGTTCGTTCTTGTATGTTAAATTCTAAGAATGTCTGATTTGGGCCATTTGGCAACTGTATTTTAATTGGATTTGTGTTCTAATGCTGGTGTGCTGGTTAACTTGTCTAATGTGGTAGGTTGGAGGTCGTAATACGGTCCTTTCTGATGCCGTGTCTAAAAAAATCCCTTTACTAACTGATGTTCCTACAATAGTTTTTGGAGCTGATGTCACACATCCATCACCTGGGGAGGATTCTAGCCCATCGATAGCAGCGGTGTGATTTTTACTACTATGTTTGCTTATCAGTTATGGCTTCTTTTGATTTTATACCTTTATTTGATTTTTTTGGTAGGTTGTGGCCTCAATGGATTGGCCCGAGGTAACCAAATATAGATGTTTGATCTCCTCCCAGCCGCATAGGCAGGAGATGATTAAAGATCTATTTCAAGTTGTGCAGGATCCTCAAAGGGGTCCTTTGAACCGAGGAATGATCAGGTACTCTTTTCACTATATATATATATATATATATATATATATGATCTCTTTTAGTAGAGTATACAGTTTAGAATTTGATGGACTCACTGTTGTAGTATTATTCTCTAGGGACCATTTGATTGCTTTCAAGGCTGCAACTGGATTCAAGCCTCATCGGATCATATTCTATAGGTATTTTTTTAATCATCAAAATGTGGAAAAATGGAATTTGTTTGAATTTGTTCTTCCTAAATTGTTTAATTTTGCAGAGATGGTGTTTCTGAAGGTCAATTTAAAGAAGTACTGCTGTATGAGCTAGACGCTATTTGCAAGGTATGTTCCTTTCTGTATCAGATTTTGCAAGGAATGATTGATCTGGGTTAAATCTTAAGGCATAATTTTACCTAACAAAGATTTATGGCCAAGAGCTTTAGTCTGAAATGTGGGGAATGTTGCTTATGATGAAGGCCAACCTTGGATTACTTGGATACTTTATATTTTCTTTACTCATTGATTCTGATATCACAAAAATAGCTTCCAAATCCTCCAGTTAAAAGCCAACCTTGGTTTTATTGGATACTTCACATCCTCTTTACATGATTTGATGTCATTAAAATAGCTTCCAAATCCTAGTCCATCCATCCTGTTCTCAATGAGAACATTTATGGTGACAGTGGGCCCATCTCCTATAACTTCTCTAGTGTAGTTTCTGTGGTGTCCCCTACATTGGTCCAAACTGAAATGAATTAGCTGACTATAATTAAATTGTGCTGCTGATTTTGCAGTGCTATTCCTATTCTTCATACTGATGCAGTTATTAAATGTTCTCATGCATTCTGTTACCAGGCTTGTGCCTCTTTGGAGGAGGGCTACCTTCCTCCAGTCACATTTGTGGTAGTGCAAAAGAGGCATCACACCAGACTGTTTCCTGCTGATCATAGGAATCGTGATATGACTGATAGGAGCGGGAATATTCTCCCAGGTAGGGGTAGTTCTTAAGTATTGCTTCTCTTGTGGATGTAAGTCGTTTTCTTTGGTTTTAAACGAGTTTCCACATATGCTTTGGTGATCAGGGACGGTGGTTGACAGGACAATATGTCATCCGACTGAATTTGACTTCTACCTCTGTAGTCATGCTGGTATACAGGTAACATTTGGGGTGAATCTTGTTTGTAAAGTGAATTGGTTCTAGATTTTACATATATTATTGCATGGATGACAGGGAACTAGTCGGCCCACACATTATCATGTCCTGTGGGACGAAAACAAGTTTAACGCAGATGCATTGCAGATTTTGACAAATAATTTGTGCTACACGTAATTTCTTTGTCCTTTGTCATCTCTTTTTATAGTTTGTATATCAATCATGACATTTTTGTAGGTTTTAATTTATTTTTGTTTGTAATTTTCCTTGCTTTCAGATATGCCAGGTGCACTCGGTCTGTTTCTGTAGGTATGATGATTTGCTGCCGACTTTTCATTTGGAAATTTTATTCCATGTGGTTGTTTGTTGTGTTTGATTTGTTGCATTGGTGCTTATTTTCAGTTCCACCTGCGTATTACGCACACTTGGCAGCGTTTAGAGCTCGTTATTACATTGATGACATATCAGATTCAGGAACTTCAGCGGTTGGTGGTGGAAATAGGAATACGCGAGAGCTAGCATCAGCCTTGCGGCAACTTCCTCTTGTGAAGGACAACGTCAAGGATGTTATGTTCTACTGTTGACTTAAAGCTTTCCCTAGATTTTGAAGCACATTGGTGCGGTGATGAGGGTGTTCAAATCCTGGACTGGGTGAATAGAAATTGTAGATTTGGAGAATACTGTTTTTTTGGCAGAAAGGATTTGTAGAATTTTTTTTTGGGAAGGGCAGGAGTTCTTTTTTGTTGTGTAGGAACCAAAGCTTTGATATTAAAATTTTCAAGCTTATCAACATTGTTGAATAGGTCTCTTTGTTTCAGGTTTTTCATCAATCTTGAAATATTTGATTTCACCTGCTTTTATCTATGTGGCGTAGTATGTTAAAATGATCCAGGCCATGGGCAGCCAGGTATGTACTTGCAATTTGCAAAGAGTGCAGATGAAGAATGATTGTACAATAATACGAATTAAACTGTGAATCTAAATGTCTTTTTATTTATTGGGATTTGAAAATTTTAGCAAACAGTGCTGTTAAATCTTTCTGACAAGAGGAACTCACTCTCAAATAAAGCTATAGAGGCATAGGAAAGATGTTTACTGTGTATTTTTCATGTCCGGTCCGGCCAGAGCTGCCTGCATCTACCCTAGCCTGTGTGATTGGGGTGGGGATTTGAACAGTCATTCAATGGGATCAAACTCAAAAAGTGATTGGTCTTCTTTGGCTGGAGGATGGAGCCCTTGTGGTGTCCTTTATCAGACCACTGGACATCAAATAGTCGCCCCTTTTGATAGGAATTGATTTTTTAAATAGGCCTCAATTAAATCCTATGAAATTGGGCCTCCGATCTACTTTTCCACCTTAAAATTTTCACCTCTTTAATATTCTTTTATTTCATTCAACTCACATTACTATAAAATTGGTAGTGCCAGTGATTTCATGCAACTCACATTACTATAAATTCGTAGCGTATCAATAGGAAGGTAAATATTTACCTTCTGTCCTGTTTGTAAACAAGGCAATTGGGCAGTATGCCCTGTTGCTTCTATCCTTTAATAACTATTAATGTAACTTCCATTTTCCGGAACAAAACAAATAAAACAAATAAAAAAAAATATGAAGGTAAATATAAAAGATCTGCAGTGGTGAAATTTAGCATTTTTTTCTCTGAACGATAACAAAATCCAGACCCACAACAGTTGAGTTTTTATGTGGACCAACTTAAAGAAAAAGGCTCAAATGTTGTATTGAACCCTTCTCTCTGTCTCTCCAATTGAGTCCTCCGGGTATTTGTTGACCAAACACATAGAACCTATTTGTTTGTATAAAATACATAAGGATTGAATGCACAGTTATTTATTGTATAAGTTGTTAAAAATAAAGATTTAAGGTGAATGTAATTTATCACCCAAGATTTCAATACTAAGAAATTCAAGGTCCCATATATATTCCTATCCCCTTATATCCTTTGCCCCTTAGCTCATGTAATTCTTTTGTGGAGCTCATTTAGTTATGAATTCAACATGTATATTATTATTTTTTGGGTAAGAATTCACATGTATTTTAATACAAATAAAGCTTTGGTTGGCCCTCTATTTATAAGTAAGATTAAATTTGATTTGAGAAATAAGGGTACCGATACCCTAAGCTTTTCCTAACTCTATAATGGGGCCCTTTTATTGAGAATTTAAGCCATTCGAAATAAATGTTGCCTCTACATATTCTCAAAACTCACCAAAATAACAGTAGGTCCCACCATAAGATGACATATATATTTACAAAAAAATGTGATCTATATTATAAATAGTTAGCATTAATAGTATTTTTATGCACTCAATTTATGGTGGGACCAACTCTTATTTTGTAAAATTTAAGAATGTATTGCATGTAAGGAGAGCTTCATTTTAAGAAGCTGAGATTTTCAATAGGCAATCCCAGCTCCACTATTGGAGTTCCATATCACTCCTTTTTCAAGACAAGGAAATACTAATGAGCTGAACCCACTCCTTAATCCTTCCTGCACCTGAGGGCTCTTTCAATCCTTACATTAGGTAGAACTGATTTAAAGAAATCCAGCCGTTGAATCATCATTTTAGATCTAACGGTTGAAAACACACGTTAGGCATAGGGCGGTTTTTAGATACAAACCCTAATTCCACTTTCACTTACTTTACCACAATTCCACCTTGTCTTGGTCGCCTTCTTCTTCCTTGTGCGTTTTCCTTCCCATTCACTTGCAGAAATTCGATAGAGAGAGAGGAAGATGTCGGACGAAGAACACCACTTTGAATCGAAGGCGGACGCTGGTGCTTCCAAAACCTATCCTCAGCAAGCAGGAACCATCCGCAAGAACGGATACATTGTCATCAAAGCAAGGCCTTGCAAGGTTTATGTGCTTTCTTATTGTTGTTGTTATTAATCTTATCTGCTTGTGAATCGGTTTTACAGTATCAGATGTTCTACAATCCAATCTAGTGGTTGAGACTTGAGATCAGATTTATGGGATTATTTTCTGTAAGATGACAAATCTTTTGATTTGGTTTACATGTAATCATCTAGCCAACTAAAAGCCCTAAATCAAACCCATGGAAAGATTTCTCTGCAGAGAGGAATTGTTGATGCATGTTATCTTCATTCTCTTTGAGATGGCTAGGTATTGTTGGTGCTGGATCAATAGCCATAGAAATCCTTGTTCTTTAGAGGAAGATGATTAAGCTTGACTACTTGATGGGCAAGGTGGCAAAAATCTGAATCATAAATTGGGTTTCTGTTGGATCCCAAGTCCATGTTTGCTGCCAAAGTCCAATCCAGGTCATAAATCAAGGAATTACTCCATACCCACTGGGACAGTCCAGCTTAGTTTTGTCAACAAGGCTACACCCTTCTTTGAGTCTGTATTGTTTGGGAAGCTCTAATCAATCTAAATCCCCCTTTTGGTATATGGTGATGGCTGATGCCTGTCTCTTGTTTCCTTAGCTTAGCCCATGTTTCTTATCCACCCTGTTGTTCAAGATCTCAGAGGGCAAAGGGCAAAGATAGATTTTTATTTTATTTTATTATTTTTGTATCCAGGAGGTTGAAGGTAGAGATGATCTTGAAAATATGCTTTACATGATTATAACTATACTGCTAAATGAATGTGTCTTGGGTACTGGGTGGATAAAAGGCATAGCTTTGTATTTGTGGTTTGGGAAGAGGAGAGTTGGGTGGATGGTGATGATAACGATTTTCAAGATGAACACATGCCTTTTGGAAATAGGTGCTTATGGCGCAATTTTGATCCTATACAATGATGGCCGGCTTGCCACTATTTGTAAAGGTCCTTATTGGGAGGATTATGAGGCGTATGTGACTGACCTTGATGCGTCATGAGCCCAGCTTGTTGGAACCTCTACTCCTATGTCCTAATTCTTGTGCCAGTTTGTTTGTCTTATTACTTGACATCTCTGTTTTTTTTTTTTTTACTAAACTTTAATCTGTGACATGATAAGAGCTCATGCATATTTGGAAGGTGCCTGCTGTTGCAACAGTGTGGAGTGTGGACTCATGTTATATATTGAAAAAGAAAAAAAAAAAAGTCAACCTAATTTCTTTTGTAAAATTTTTCCCCAAATTGTAAGATGACTTGAACCTGTAACCTTGTGGTTGAGATACTGACCACCTTCCAACTATGCTATGGGCTTGTCATAAAATGGTATTCATATAATGCAGAGCTGAGAGCTCATCTAGGCCCGAATGTTTAGTATTTTACTTTTGTTGTCATTAATGGATGCCTAGTTTTGCTTTTGAGCCATACAAGACATTCTTTCTTTGCCATTTAAGGAAGGGCAATGTATCGTGTTGTAGGCTTCTGAAAGCATAATGCTTATGATTTCCTTTTTGAATGTTGTGTCATTGAGTATTGGTTTGTTATGTATGCTCTTTAAATGATTTTTCTCTTTGAAAATTTTCTTATTAACCTTTTGTGTATATCTGTTGAAATAGGTTGTTGAGGTTTCGACTTCTAAAACCGGAAAGCATGGACATGCAAAATGCCACTTTGTTGCCATTGATATTTTTAATGGAAAAAAGCTTGAGGATATTGTACCTTCATCTCATAACTGTGATGTAAGCACTTCCTTATTAGTCTTTCTTCTAATTGTGCCTTTAAATACTTTTTTAACATATTTCTGTATGCTTACTCGTTTTGATCTTTACATGGGCAATGTGGTCATTGTAGGTTCCCCATGTGACACGTACCGACTACCAGCTGATCGATATTTCCGAGGATGGATTTGTATGTTTACACATTTTAGCATGTGTCCTTATGTTATTTTTTTTTGTTTCTTTCTCTGAAATGGTATTGCATTTTGCAGGTGAGCTTGTTGACTGAAAACGGTAATACCAAAGATGATCTGAGGCTTCCAACAGATGACAGTCTGCTTACCCAGGTTTGTAAGCGAAACTTGTAATGCAAATTTCATGGTTATGGATCTCATTGGTGTGGATTGTCTTGTTTTGATCGACAATACAACATACGTAGTTACCTATGGATGGAGTTTTTATTTGAGTTTATAATGTTCTCAAATCGCTGAATAACCATTTAAGTATTCTTGATCTATGATATTTCTGTTCACCATGATTTAACGTTGTGGTTTCAGTTGATGCTTGTAAGATATGTGAGATTTGTATAGTGAAATTTCTCATTGGCGTTTTTATTTGGAGTTTTTATTTGGAGTTTTTATTTGGTTTCAGCTGATATTTCTGTATAGTTTTCTTTTATAAATACAGTCACTTCTTCTTCTTCTTCAAAAAAAAAAAAAAAAAACTTCTCATTGGTAAATGATAAATAAATTCTGTTGAGGTGCAAACTAAGGAATTGATTGAATTGAGTCTAAGGCTCAGGTTACAGTGGGTGATAATGCTAACAGATTCTCAAAATTGAATTGCTTGGTTCAGGAAATCCGGTTTTTAATCTGCAACTGTTAAGAGTGGATTTTAAAAAACTAGGTAGCAATAATTAGGTATGGACTGCAAAAACTGGTTGCTTCACCAAATTTTGTGCATAGGAAACAATATTGCTGAGGTTCTTTCTATTGTTTTTATTTATAAATTTTTTGAGTTTGGTGGGTTGTGGGGCTTGTTCTTGACTCTTACAGTAAAAGTAAAATATATTAGAAGCAATCTGTTCACTTCTTTCTCTTTTTGTTGATTTGTATTTATCCCTTTTTAATGACTGGTTATGTAGTGAGCCCTTAATCAGGGGCATGTTGATATGCATCAAGCCATCAACTAATGAATAACAAAAATAAAAAATCAAGAGGATAACCTTCCAGACGTTCATTTTTAATGGTCCTCAACATATAAAGTGAGGACCAATTGAAGAAATGTGACCCTGCAATTAACTTGAGTTATTAGTTATGAATTATGACTCATTCATGTAAGATGGATATCTGTGCTGATTAGTTTATATTTTGGATGTTGCTGCTACTGGATAGTTTATTTTTCAGATATGTCTGTTGAGGGATAGTTAAATAACTCATTCACGGTAGGACTCCTGGGATGAGTGGTTAGGAGCCCATTATCATTACCATTTATTGACCTTGAATGGTTGACCTATTTGATGGTCCATTGGATGTCTTGCACTGTCCAATCAGAGTATTATTATTAGTCATGTCTTGTATTCATAGAAATTCATGTTCATCAATCCAGAATAGGTAAACTGGTTCCCACAGTAATCATTAGCAACAAGTCATGTGATTTGATTCCAATGATATGGATCAACATAGATGCATGTCACAGGACAAGGTAAGCTTGTTTCTTAAGTTGTCCAATTCATGTCCATTAATGAGGAATCCCTTCACTGTGGCCCATGATAATCATTGACATTATGGAATATGATTGTGATGGTAATTGAAAAGGAAAATGGAGGAAATTGATAGACTTTATCTTTGCAACTGATATAATTCTCTAAACTCTCAAAAATGAAAAAGAGAACTCTGATACAGAGATTCATGTGGCAATTTGAATGTATTTGTTTAGAAGGGATGGTAATTTTCTCGAATTCCCTTTTTTTATCTGGGATTATTGGGGCTCACCTCACTGCTATTTCCCAAACCCTTCATCCTTCCATTCGTTCTTAGACCTTTCCGATTCTTTTCAGTCAAAGCCTTTCTGTCATATTTCCCCCCCAAGTGTCACATTCCCTATGAAATAAGTATTACTTATCTATTGATACAGTCCAAAACTCTACAATTGGATTCATGGATTATCTTGGAAAAGTGAAAGATGATCACAGAAACCCCTTTCGAACTTGATATGTATCTAATATAATAATCAATCCTTGCGTTTTACTTGTAGAATGTACCATTCTGACTAGTTATTTATTTGATTTTCTTTGGAACACAGATTAAAGATGGGTTCGGGGACGGCAAGGACCTGGTTGTTACTGTGATGTCTGCCATGGGAGAAGAGCAGATCTGTGCTCTGAAGGATATTGGCCCCAAGTAGTCTTTTATTTCTCTGGGTTGTCTTTTCTGGCATTTCTGTTAAGAACTTGAATCGTTCTCCATGGCTTTGCTGTTTCAATTTAAGAAGATATGTAGACAGTAGCTACTACTGTGCTTCTCTTTAGCTACTGATGGATATCTCTCTTCTTGGATTTTCCCTTAGTTTTAAATTTTATTGAAATATGGTTCAGCTTTTGAAAAGACTGTATTTTTTAGATGTATTGTTTTTGTGGATTATGTGATAAGTATATTGTTTAGATGTATTGTTTTTTATGGATTATGTGATGGGTATGTTGTTTCCTCTCTCTTCCTATATAATCAGCCATATCTGAGACTTAAATTTCTCTATTTTCCTTTTCTAAATTGTTTACTTATTTAGAGAGGAATCTGGTAATCATCATTCATGCAAGACTTGATGTGTTTGATTTTTTTTTTTTCCCAAAAAATTTAAGTTCTGCTGTCAAACTTTCTGTGTGAGAGTGCAAAAACAGCAGCATATTTTTGGTCTACCATATTGAGAATGAATACAAAATTGGTGATGTTTATCTTCAAATCATTTATAAGTTATTTTTTTGGTAAGTTTTTTAAATGTCTCCTTTAGAAGGAATGGCATTGTTGAATGGACCCATTATTCTGGAAAGCCTATTATTATGAATCATTTCTCTGTATGCTTATAACATGATTTACTCAACTGATGAGTCTTTGATTTTAAACCCATTGCCATCATAAAGATTCCATTTTTCGATACTCTCAGTTTTCGGATAACAATAGACTTGATTCGTGCCTATCCTGTCATATGTTTTTTTGGATAACAATGGCATATGGTTTCTGATACAATTAAGGCCTGGTTGCCCATTTCCTAGGGATATTATGAGGAATGGGCCGGCGATGATGCCTTTGGTATTATGTTTTTTGCCAGAGGGAATGCTTTTTAATGGCCATTTGTTTTTCACCTATTCTCCAACCTCTCGATTGCTATGCATGTAAGATTGATAGAAATTCAATGCCATTGTTTTTTATTCCTTTCAAAGCTTTGGTCCAACCTGTCTTGCATTGAGCAACTCGTTTTAAGCCAAAGAAACAGCTCTTTTTATGCTTGGCATCGGCCATTTCTTTGGTCACTTTTCAAGTACCCAAGAGAAAAAAAAAAAAAAAAATTCCTACATTCATTCATTCTCTTTTTATATGCTTGAAAGTTTTGAATGTGGAGTGTTTTTTTTTTTTTTTTTTTTCAAAATGGCATGTCTATTCTCGTTGTGTGGGTACTATGATAATAAAAATTGTTTTTTTTATGGAATTGATGAAAATTAGTTTAAATTTGCGGATGGGCCATTTTCAGCAGCATTATTCAAGGGTGAAGGGGCTGCAATTATTGTTCCTACCTACCAAACCACCCACACGACATTTCTGATCTTATAAATTATGGGGTTGGATTCTGGTTAAGACCTTTCTTACTGTTTAACCTGTTAACCAGACCCGAACCTGTCAAAATTTGGCTAATTTAACTGTGACTTGCCAACCTAATGTGAACCCAACTTGTTAGTTGAGAAATTCGGATGGCATCTTCAACCTAATCAATGAATGGTCTTGTTTTGGGCTGAGCTTATACATGGTATAGCCAGACATATAGCCATCCAATGCTTACCTTAGATTAGTGGGATAAGGTTTCGATTATGTTGGTTTTGTTGCTCCCCCTAAGCCTTCTATTCTCGTATGGACCTTTTGTCACGCTGTAAGATTTTTTTATGAGAAAATACCTAGAAACTTGTACAATATGTGATCAACGTAGAATCTGATAGTGGGCTCAACTCCAATTAGAATTAAATCAGACGAACGGCCATAAAAGAGCACGTTTATTTCGTTTGGTTAAAATTAGTAACAAATAGCTCCCGTTGAGGTGAGGAGACTTGTCATTAGTAGAATTCATCATCTGAGTACCCATGTAAGAACTCTCTCTTGGGGCGCTTTTGTGCAAAGATAAAAATCTCTGTCCTTAAGATATGGTTTTCCGTGAGAGTTATGGAAAGATAAATGCTAAATCAAACAGAAGGATAGAAAGTGCATGAAATTAGAGGCTTTTTTGTGCCATCTAAGAGGAAGCATGTTCGACAACAAGTGAGGAATCCACATATGTGAGGATTCCTTACTACCCTTGGAACAAGGATTCTCTACTGAGGATTTGTATCGCAGAAGATTTCACATCAATATCGGTGCATATCAATGCATATATCTTAGAAAACTTTATTTAAGCGTAAATTCGCAGAAGTGATGATTTCTAAATCCTATAGGAGGAGGTCATATTTGAAGATTCAAACAAATGAGGATTTTCAAATGTCCAATTCCTTAGGGATTTACAATTGCCAAATATGAATTTTTCATGAGTCGGTGAAAAGTGAAAATATTTTTCTTGAGGCTTTGGTTGTCAAACGTGACTTAAGTTTTGTTTATGGTCTGGCATTGAGTCGGCAGGAGAGTTAGGTAGGCTATCAAGTCGACAAATTTGATACGAGAAACCTGTCCAATTGAGTGGATCATCTTAGAGGAAAGTTTCCAAAAAGGGCCTTACCTCGTCATTTATTCCAAAAAAGGACATGACAATCAAAAGTCTCCAAATCAGCCTCAAGTTTGGCACAAAGTTTTCAATTTAAGTAGGGGTGATCTACCGGATATCCGGTCCGGTTTTCGGACCGGAATCCGGTCGGACCGGATTTCCGGTCCGGCCCAAAATGAAGGACCGGACCGGACCACTTATAAGCGGTCCGGTCCGGTCCGATCCGGACCACTTATAAGCGGTCCGGTCCGGTCCGATCCGGTCCAAACCGGTCCGGTTGGACCACTTAAAGTGGTCCGGACCGGTTTCCATTTTTTTTTTTTCTTTTCATTTTTTTTTTTCATTTTTTTTTTGTTTTTTTTTTTTTTTTTCATTTTCACCTCACATCTAAAAAGTAGGCAAATGTCAAATGAATGAATGATGGGTTTTACAAATGGGTGCTAGGCTCATGCCTCATGGGCTCAAAGATTATGAAAAAAAAATTAAAAAAAATTTATTTTAATAAATGCGGTCCGGACCGGACCTCAAAAGGCCCAGACCGGACCGGACCGGACCGGATTTGGACCACCAAGACCGCAAATCCGGTCCGGTCCGGTCCGGTTTTGTGGTCCGGTCCGGTCTGCGGTCCGGTTCTGTGCAGCCCTAATTTTAAGGACAACGGTGAAATTAGGTATTTTCTGGCTAGACTCCTCCCATATTTTTTTTTTGGAAAACATTTAACATTTAACTTGGCTTGTTGCCTATAGTTGAAAGCTTTTTGGAAACCTTAAATCCTCATTTTAAAACTTTATATTTTCTTTTCTTTTTTTTTTAAATGGGGATATTCCTGTGACAAATTTAATGGGGCCCACCTAGGGACTCACTGATCATGGGACTGGTGGGGGATGAGAAGAGACAACTTGAATGAGACCATATATCAAATTTGGGGTCAATTCCATGCCTCTGACCCCTTTATCTGTGGCCCACAAATTTAATGACTTTATATATCAAAAGAAAAAATTTGACAATCGTTCCAACGGTCAAATCCATTTGGTTATGTGAAAATTCAATGGGTCTAATGTACTTAAGGGGGTTCTGTGTGTGCAGATGATTTGGATATGTTATAAAGTCAATCCTTCTATGTTGTCCCTCACCATAACATAGTAAGGGATGGATACACATAAATATTTTTATTTTAAAATAATCCAAAAACTTCAGGCTCTTTTAAAAGTTTTCCAATTTCAAATTATGTTCATAGCATCTCCAAATTTTAGGTATTTGCAACATTGCCGCTGACATGGCCCTGTAGATAAAGGAAGAATATGTGAGATTATGAAAAGTAAGCATGATAGGACCTTTTTATAAAATGCACTATATGGTTATGATTGTGGCCCATTCATTGATTGATACATTGGTTGTCTGTGACCAATTCTAAAAGGCTTATCGTCCATCCGATGCTAATCTCTAATCCACACACTACCCCCTTTTTATTTTATATTTTATTTAACGTGTCGCCCTTCTATTTACATCTCTGACCGAGTCAACTCTAAAGAGGTTAAAGGACGCCTGTGATCCAACCAACTTCCCTGGTCCGAGTGGGACCCACCCACCCACTCTGGTAAAAAGGAGCACGAGTTAGGGTTTAGGTTTTGGGTTTGGGCTTTTTAGGAGTTGGACACGGCTAGGGTTTAGGCGTCCCTTTCGGTTAAGACCCGATTCGCATACAACGCAACGCAACGCAACGCGACAGGTGAGTGAGTTGGACACTTGGACCTGGTCACTGCTCACGCCTTCTCTCTCTCTATTAACCATATAATCAAAATCCCCATCCCCACATCATCACTCCCGCGTCCTCCCTCCCTCCCTCTTCACACAAAACAACTCTTTCTTCTTTCTTCTCTTTCTCTGAGGCATTTCATCAAACAGAAACTCTGCTTGTGTTTTTTTTGTTGTTTCTTTTGTCTTTCGCTCTGTTGTTTTGAATGGCGGTTCCTCCAACCGTCTCAGTGCCTGTGCCTGTACCGGCATCGCTGTATGTGGGTGACCTCCACCCGGACGTGGCGGATGGACAGCTGTTTGAGATCTTCTCCACCATCGGAGCCCTCACGTCCGTCCGCGTCTGCCGCGACTCCATCTCTGGTCGGTCTCTGGGATACGGATACGTCAACTACATTGCCCCCCACGAAGGTGATTGCTCGTATTCCTCTTTATCTCTTGCTGCATTGCTCTCTTTCTCTCTCTAAAATCTAAATCCGTCTTTTCGCTTTGTTTACTTTTGTTTTCTAGGGTTTTCGCTGGATTGTTTTTGGGCTCTTGTTATTGATTTTTAGTGCTGTGTTGTGGGGCCTGCGGTTTGATGGTTGGGATTGTTCATCTGGTGGACCCCACCTTCTGTTGGAGGGGGAGGGGTGTGTGTGTGTGGTGGGGTGGATTGATGTGGGAATCTTGAATGATTTACATGCTTGACCATGTTGATCCCTTGCCTTCTGACTTATTATGATTGTGTTGCTGTGTTTTTTTTTTTTTTTTTAATAGCTAAACTTGCCATAGAGAAATTGAATCACACTGCTTTGAATGGGAAACCGATTAGGGTCATGTGGTCGCATCGTGACCCAGATGCGAGAAAGAGTGGGTTAGGGAATTTGTTTGTAAAGGTATGTGTGATGACAAATATCTGTCTGTGTAATTGTATATGATTTCTTGTTCACATGTTCATATTCTTTTTTCCTACTTATGAGATTTTTGGATTTGGAGTGAGTGATATGGATTTTGAATATATATTTATGCAGAATTTGAGTGATTCAATTGATAATGTAAAGCTTCATGAAATGTTTCTGAAATTTGGGAACATTATGTCTTGCAAAGTCGTTACATCCCAGGATGGGAAGAGTAAAGGGTATGGATTTGTTCAGTTTGAGACACAGGAATCTGCAAATGCTGCCATCGACAATGTTAATGGCTCCATGGTTGGAGGCAAGCAAATGTATGTTCAGCTACTTGATTCTTTTCTAAATTTGCTTCCCTTGCGGGTTTTTTTTTTGTGTGTGTGTGTGTGTGTGCTGGATGTATTATACAATGCATGGTCTGAGAATTTGCAATTCACATGAGCCATGAATATCTGATAAGTTATCGATGAAAAAAAAAAAAAACCCCTTCTTGGTTGGGTTCAGCCTATCCTTTGTTTATCCAGATAGTTCGTTTGGATGGTCCAACCGTGATTAGACAATGAAATATAAATCACTGCCACTGAGCAATCCTCACCATTCGATTGGTGGATTTTTCTCATTTACAGTTAAATATGAACCATTGGTTATCATGTTTTTTACCGACTAGTTGCAAGTGTACTATCAGAGGGCTATGGTTTTTCATTTCCTGACTGTTCATCTAAGCAGGTCTCACGTTGGACGGGGCCTATGGAAAAAGTCCCATTGATCATAGATATTTATTGTCCTTACAAAGGATTTTTAGAAATATTGGTCAACAATTTAAATCCTTTTATTTCTCTCGGCAACTTGTTTTTCTGTTCCAGTCTATTTTCTTAATAGACTGTTGTATCTTTTGCACAGTGCTTTCACTGAATAAAATATTCCTCTCATTGCTTTTAAAAATAAAATAAAAAAAAGTAAAAAACCCCATGCCTCTCCAACCCTGGACAGGTAATTGCCAGGCCACATGTTGTGTGTTGTGAAGCGTTCATGCACAGAAAACTGGTGCCTTACCGTTTTAATGACCACTTCACCCTTCGACTCATGTGTTCATCAGAGTTCAAGCCTAAGTGCCTGGATGACTTGAAAGAAGAAGAAGAAAATGAGAAATAAATGAAATCATGAAAACCAATAATAATGAAAATGGGAAGAGGGTTTCTTTCATCATTGCCATCTTCTTCAAGTTCGTAATCATTGCCATCATTTTAATCTATATTGTTGCTTGGCACCATCGCTTTTAAAAGACAGGAAAGAATGTATGAACTTGGTAGATAGCCCACTAAAGAAGTTGTGCAGAATAAAGAATAAAGAGATGCCTCGGGCTGCATCATGACTGTCATTTGTGTCATTAGCAAGGCCTGAACCCTTGATTGGAGTTGGGGAGGGCAGAGGATGCTTTCCCATAAGATGATCAGGTTTCCTGTTTCAAATGCCAATACTCACAATCCATCTCTCATGCACGGCTAAATAGAATTGGGAGACACATGGGGGTTGTTGATTAATTTATTTTCTGCAAGAACTATGACTGCATTTTGGTTATCCGAACTGTCCATTAGGTGCACAGTTCCCTCCCCTATAACCATATGAATGCTCATTCTAATCCAATTTTGATAACTGTTGGATTGGACTAACACAAATTGGCTATTTCTTTCACATGTTCGATCCGAAAATCAATATTAGTATAATTAACTTGAAAGTTGGGCTGCGTTATAGAGGATTGAATTGACAGTTTGTATTTGTGTCATATGAAAAAACTTGATGAGTACTTATACATGATTTAACTTTTATTTTTTGAAAACTGATCAAACTAAATGGTTATTCTGTAGTGAATCATGGACCGATATGGGCGAACAGGGAATTGGATATCTTTTGAACAATTTAGATCTTCACAAAGTGGATGCGTGTATAGATTGACTTTGACCTTACTTGACCACATTCTGTGGTCAACCTTGTGTTACCATTCTCCTATTTTCAATAATTATCTCTGGCATTTGATAGCAGTTTACCCGTGCATCGCTCGGGCTTTGATGCTAGTACTATCTGAATAACCAGTGTGAACAAAAGGCAAACCTTACTAGCATTTCTTTTTCTTGGAAACATAGCTTTTAATTCTTTTTTTCTTTTCTTTTTCGTCCATTTTTTTTTGTACTTGCGTCTCCCATCTGTACATTTTCCTTCCTCTTTGATCAATCTATATATATATATATATATATATTTTATCTTCATTCTGGTTGATGCAGATATGTTGGTAATTTTGTTAAAAAGAGTGAAAGAATGCTACCGAGCCCTGATGCGAAATACACTAATTTGTACATTAAGAATCTTGATTTGGATATGACAGAAGAGCTTCTTCGGGAGAAGTTCTCTGAATTTGGGAGTATCACTAACTTGGCTATAGCAAGAGATGATAACGGAAGCTCAAGGGGATTTGGATTTGTAAATCTTGATAGCCCAGACGATGCCAAAAGGGCAATGGAGGCATTGAATGGGACGCAACTTGGTAAGCCCCATTGTGAATTATGCTCTTGTTTTACTCTCTGAAATGCACAATATGCCATTATAACCTCTCTCTCTCTCTCTCTCTCTCTCTCTCTCTCTCTCTCTCTCTCTCTCTCTCTCTCTCTCTCTCTCTCATGGTCGTGCCATTATAACCTTATTAATTTGCTTTTTCTGCTTGTGACCTGCACCAAGTAGGCTCTAAGGTCTTATATGTAGCAAGGGCTCAGAAGAAAGCTGAGCGTGAGCAAATTTTGCGTCGCCTGTTTGAGGAAAGGCGCAACGAAAAAATGCTAAAATATAAGGCATTTCCTATTACCTATGCCCTTTTCCGTTTTCTTTCTCCTCCACCCATCTTCTCTTGCGATTTTTACCCATTTTTCCTTTCTATATCATCAGGGTTCAAATATATATGTGAAGAACATTGACGATGATGTGACTGATGATGATTTGCGAGAACATTTTAGTCAGTGTGGGATGATCACTTCTGCCAAACTTATGCGCGATACTAAAGGAATAAGTAAGGGGTTTGGATTTGTGTGCTTTTCCACCCCCGAGGAAGCCAACAAAGCTGTGGCCATTCTGCATGGTGACAATAAATTCCTTTGTTTCTGACTGGGCTTTGTAATCAATTCCCTCTTCTACTGTAAAGCTAATTTGATCCTTCGGTTTACAGGGTACATGTTCCATGGAAAGCCTTTATATGTGGCAATTGCCCAAAAGAAGGAGGATAGGCGTGCTCAGTTGCAGCTGCAATATGCACAGCGAATGGCAACATTAGCAGGACCCTCGGCCACTGTCATCCCTGCTGGATATCCTCCTCTCTACTACAGCCCTCCTCTAGGGGTTGTTCCACAAATTCCTCCACAGCAGGGGATGATGTATCAACCCTTGGGCCTGAGGCCAGGGTGGAGGGCTGGTGGATATGCCCCTCCTACAAGACCTACTTTCCAACCTATGCAGCTGCCAGCGGTAAGGTTTCACCTTTATCTTTTCTTCTGTGATTGATTAATAATGATAATAAAGTCATTTACAAGAAACTCGAAGGCCTACCATTTAAGGTATAGCTTGTTTTATTGAATCTTAAGTTGATAAAACTGAATGGTTTTGTATCTCTTAAATTTAACAGATTCCAAATACAAGGCAGCACCGGCAAAATAGGGTCCGGATGGTTCCTCAGGCTGGCCAGTCTGTTCCATTTATTCCCCACATTGAACAAACAACTCATTCAATTAATTCATTGAAAGATGGAGGCAATCAGCAGGTATTTCTTTCTTGCTTAACTCAATTTGGATTGTCTTTCTTGGAAATTTGTTTTGTTTTTGTTTTTTGTTGTTTCTTTATTTCTATTTTGGTTCGATCTACCGGTCTGTGCTTTGTAACATCCGTTGTGAGCACGTCCTCTGTTCTCTTAAAAGCAATTATGATGGTGGTATTGCACAAAAATCTGTATTTTGATGATAATCTGCGTCTTTTCAGCATACGCATTCTACTCTGACTCACCACCTAGTGCTAATAACATTATTTCAGTGTAATGGAACCATAAAACTGTGAGAGTGGAGTGAGTTAGAAGATAAGGGAACTGTATCTTGATACAGTAGCAATGGAGGTCATGTATCTTGTTGGGCCTGCCTGAGAAGTTATTGTACATGGGGTGGGTGGTAGTGCAGGGGATCACATACCCATGGGCCCTACGGAAATCATTGTACCATCACAGGATCGGTACTCTTTATACTCACGATTGACAGTATTTAAAAATCTCCTTATTCTATTTACTGGTATTTGTAACTGTTTATATTCCAAGTCCTGATTAAACAGGCTTCTATAAGTTTTGGCACTGTTTATACAAACTGTCACATAATTAGAGGGAAAATTGTTTTTTGTTTGAGTTCGTATGCATCTTTTTCTTATTGTTTAATTTGATCTTTAACTTGTTTCAGCTGAGATCAAACTGGATATCATCCCACCATTATAAGCAACTTCATGACCTTCCCAGAAGCATCTTGCCATCTCTTTAACGTTCGTAGGATTTGGGATTCCTTTCAACTTGAGCTCTTTCTCCACCTTGCTGTGCCATTTTTTTTATTTCATTCTGACAGAATCTCCTTGGATTTTGGGATTCTCCTTTGGTCCTTGTATTTCTTTGTTGATTTCCTTCTAGCTAGCAACCCAAGGATCTGTTACTGACTCATCTCTTGCTGGAGGTTGCTCACTCCTGAAGTTGGGGTGTTGCACAGGTTTCTTTCCAAACTGATTTTCCGATGTACTGCAGCATCATTTTGTTGATTCTAGTGGTATCCCAGGTTTGGAACTTAAGGAAATTGATCCAACCTTTCTTGCACTACATCATCCTCTGAAAATGCTTCTCCTTAGTTTCAGATTTGAGAGACGACATTCAAAATGCTAGAGTTGATCCAACTTAACTTCTGTTATTGAAGTTCAAATAGCCTGAGGAACTGAGCTTGTTTTCAGTACCAATTGATGCAAACCACAGTGAACATATTCTAGACTTGTTCCTTTATTAAGCTTCGCATACCTATACTTAGGTTTAGCGCCCGTTAGATTTGTGCATCCAAGTTGTATGGACTTGTTCTTATCATACAGTTTGGGTTTTTGTTGTAGCTTGTTTGGAGTTTTATTTTTATTATAAAATTAGAAGTTTGGTTGTTGCTTGTTTGGAGTTTTGGAGTACTATCAGCTGAGCTCCTGTTGATGGGATAAGGCTCCGTTGGTGATGCTGCTGCTTTACCCTAGATGACAGAGAAAAACACTCCAAAGTAGATACTAAAATCCTACAACAAACTTTTCTAGAGGCACTCCTTAGTGAGCTACCCTCAAACTAGTCACTTCTTCATCAAGGGATCAACTTCACCATCATTCATCTATTTAGGATCACTTTTGTGAGTTCGACTTCTACTCAGCCCTATTTGAAGCTATGCTCTCCGTAAGTCTGCTTTAATTTGGGACAAGTTAGTGGTGTTATTAGACCATGTTGACAAGGAGCCCAAAGTGCAGTTGGAAGGTGCTGAGTGCTGCAGCCCATGTTGTGGATTCAAGTCATTTTACCATTCAAAAAAAGAAAGAAAGGAGAAGTTAGTGGAGTCATAATGTGATCATTGAGTGAGACTCTGATTTAAGGGACATTTTCATGAGATGGAAGTAGGACTTGCATTGTTGATGGCAGCCAAAAGCTCCCCTTATTGAGATTGAATGAACTGTAGGAATCATGGTGGCCATTGGATCTTACACACGAGATGCTTGTCCACTTTTTGGTGTTGCCTCCGTGCTTTTGATTCTTTTGTTCTAAAAGTTAATTATTTTTTAAGTTTCATCAGGAGTCTTTAATTTGTAAGCCAAGTTGTTAGGGAACCTTAGGGCTGTTGATTCCTATTCAGAACAGTCTCTTTAGCTCAAATGTTGGATGCTATGCATTGATTGATAGGATTCAAGATTGGGCCTTATTTATTTATGTTGTTTTGTTTTGTTACATTTATCATTTAAACAAGTTTAAGCCAAAATCTGTTAAATCAGTAGGGGATGCTGAGTTGGGATTAGATGGGGGTGGGTGTCACAAGAATCAAATCGACATGCAGTGATAAATCAGGTAGATGATTTGGTGGTGGAAGATTGGATAATTGTGATGATAGCCTAAGATCGGATCCATTAATGGTAGAAGTAGTCTCAACAACTATGGTTGTTACTTGTTAGAGATAATGCATTGGATTCTAGACAAACCAAGATGATGAGAATGGAGTTTTTTTTTTTTTTTTTTTTTTTAAATTTACAACAAAGCAAAACAAAACAAAACGATATGACTGTTTTGCTGTTTTGAAAACGATATGAATGGAAAAAAGAGCCAGATCAAAACGATATTGACCAAAACCTTCCTGTTTTGCTGTTTCGATTGATTTATTTGTTCTTTTCTATTCCTTTTGCTGCTGGCACAAGGTTTTAGCACTTTAGTATTCCATCCCAGCCATGACTTCCATCACTTTTGAGTTTGTTTCAAAGCCATTTTTACTCTGTTTCGATGATGCTGGTTTTTAGACCAGAAATCATCTTTTTTTTATGGTCAATTTTATTTATTTTTTGAATATTAACTTTCATTAAAAGAGGCTAAACAGTACAAGAGAAGTATACTGAAAAGCAAAACAACCACAAACATAGGGAGATTGTTTTTTTATTTTATTTTTTTTATGGTCAATTGTTGCCATTGCAAATCCTAATTGCAGCCATTCGTTACCTTCATTGTATTTAGAGTTGAATATAGTGCAATGAAGAAGGAAGAGGCTAAACTACATGTGGCCGAAATGGGGATGAATGGAGTAACAAATAATGATTGAGTTAGAAATGATTACATAGATGGAAACCTATTGGTGGTTTGGTACAAGAGTAAATAAAGGAATGGTGTTTGAGATGGTTGGGCATGTTCTTGTAAGACCAGGTACAATCCTTGTATGGAGAAACAAGAACAAAAAATGTTGCAAGCATTTTGGGAAGAGAGAGTCCAACAATTATTTGGAAAGGAGGTAGTTTGAAGCTTCAGTGATTGAGACAGTCCTCAGAAGGGATGTGTTTAAAAGTAAAACTCATGAAGCCAACATTGAATAGGTGGCACAAAGGCTTTGATGATGATGATGTTGGTGCTGTATTATGTTCGGCTCCACATACTGACTGAACTTGTATATCTTGGCTGTAGCTTGAACATATTCTCTACCAGTCATCTTTACTTGTACCCACAACTTGTGATAGCATTTAAATGTTCTAATTCTTTGTCTTGCTCAATTCTTCATTCATAGCATTGTCAATAAGGTCAATATTCATTTGCATCACACTTCCAAATCTCTTGATATATTGGGAAACTTACGAGTGTCTGATTTGTGTTCTTCTTTCATTATGATTTGGTTATGGACATACCCATAATTTACTATCATAAGACATGTATCTTCTGCTTCTAATTTCTATTAATGATCATAAAAGAACCAATCTGATAATGATGGAAGGAATAGTAAGTAGGAATCTAAGCTTACCCAGGGTATGTATGGTATTAAGTCCAAAAATCTTTTAAAAAACTCAAAGTTTCATAAGACATATTATGCTACTTATCCTCTCATTTGCAAACTAAAATAATAAAGATCTGTTTATGATCATAATTGTTAATTTAATAAAGCAGCTTATTCTAACCACTGACTTTCTTTTAAGCGATTGAAGTATCAATGAGCTTATTGGAGAAATGATTCAATTATTCATCCATTGAGATCAATTTCTCCTTTTTGGAAACTTGTTTGACACATGAAATATTGCCTTCTAATATAGCGAAGATGCGATTAACTGGTATACTTTTACTGTATTTGTGAGAACTGGCATGTCATCGTCTATGGCTAAATGTCATTATGTCATTGTCTATGTTGTAGTTAGCCATTCATCTATGCTACCCATTCACTATGATGATTGTTTCTATACAATGGATGGGAGTGTAATTTTTTATTATTATTATTGTTATTATGTTGATTGTTAGAGCGTAATTTTGTCGTGAGCTTGCATATTTTGCTATTTATCTAGTAGCACTCTGTGCCTTCATGTTACTCATTTACTACGGAATGTTTTTTTTTTTAAATAATATATATCTATATTATAAACGATGTTACTCATTCACTACAGAATGCTTGTATTTTTCTTTATGGATAATGAGTGCTGTTTATGCTTAACAGCATGCGGGGCAGACCAAATATGTGCCTAGTGGGCGAAGCGAAGTGAACAATGGAACTGCTGTTCCATCTGCGGCTTCAAACTCTCTTGGAGCAGCCTCACAGGGTTCGGAGATTTTGAGTAGCATGCTAGCAGCTGCTTCACCTCAACAACAGAAGCAAATACTTGGGGAGCGTCTCTTTCCCCTAGTCACGAAACACAAGGTATTGTAATTCCCGAGACCCTCTCCTTTCTTCTCATCTCTCTACATTTGTCATTTGTGTATGTCTTAAGGATTTTTTTATATTTGCAGTCTGAGCTTGCTGCGAAAATCACTGGAATGCTTTTGGAAATGGACAACTCGGAGCTTCTACTGCTGCTGGAGTCACCAGAGTCATTGGCCACCAAAGTGGAAGAAGCTGTACAAGTGCTCAAGCTCTCCAAGGCCAAAGTCGGTGGTGGTCAAGATGCCCTCCATCCTACCACCAATTACTTATCTTCTGAGGTTGCTGTCAACTGATACACAGATTGCTCCCTACACTACCTCTCCTCCTTATTATCATTATTACTTTTATAGTTTAATTGAGGTTATTATCTATAGGTATCTGATGGTTCTTGAGGTTTAGGAATTATTGAGTTTTTTTTTAGTGAGCATGAGACCTCTCTCTTTCATTTAAATTTTTATTTCATAACCATTTTATCATTCCCTAGTTCCATCTTGCTCCTTTTTTTCAAAGGTAAGACTATGCTTCACTCTCCAAAATCCCTCACCATTGATGAATGCTAGCTGCTCACATCACACACCAACTGATGTTTCACTCCTGGACCCAATGTTGGATCGGTCACATGTAAGACATGTAGTTAACATGTAAAATGCAGGCTTAGAGAGGCAGCTTGACAAGATGAGATGAATGATCGAAGTTGACCTACATCTTAGCATGATTTGATACCATTCACAAAAAAAAAAAAAAAATCTTATAGCATGATTCGATCCAAGAGTATATTTGCTCTGTGATTTTGGGCCCCAGAATCAAGTGCGGAGGGCATTATTCATAGCAAAAGGTGGCCCTGATTGCTTAAATTACAGAGACATGGTATAGCTGACCAATCATAAGACGGGCAACTTAGATCACATGAATACCAATCTTATTTATCTATACACCTATTTATGGACTACTTGCGATCAACCCAACACCTCCATACACCAACTAATATTTAGGCATCGTCTCCACTTTGAGTAGCATCCAAAGTAGGAGTTAATCACATGTGAAGCTAGTGATTTACATTACTTGTAAAGCATGGGCTAAGAGTCCCTGTCTTGAGATGATTAAAGACAGAATGAAAGTTAATCCATATTTGCATGATCTAATCTAATGGTGAATGGCCATGTTCAAGTCCCATGACCAATAAATGATGGAGGGGCATTTCTAACCATCGAATGTTTTTATCCATGACTTTTACTTGTGCTATTTATATATACCCCATGTATGGCCCACATATGATCAGTCACACGAAACCTAAATTATGGCAAAAACACACACAGAGACACTAGGTTGGTACTTTCACTCAAATTGATAATTATTTGATCTAGTACTATCAAATTATAATATATTAAACAAAGGATTTTGACTCTAATTTTGAGTGTCGGTTATGATTTTGACAATAAGTTATTTTTTTTTTTTAAATCTAGAGGAATTTACCTGGTAGAGCCCTATAGGATCCTATACCACTTCAGAGGTGTTGTATTTACCATGGACACGGATAAGGCTCTACATGTCCGTTTTTTTTTTTTTTTTTTTTTTTTTTTGTCGTTTAGCGAATGGTCGATATCGACCACTTTTATGGTCGATATCGACCATTCTGCGGGAATCCAAATAAAAATTGGGTTTTTCACCATTCAGGATGGAGAAGAGGGGAGGAGGAGGAGGAGGAAGATGGAGGAGAGGGGAAGGAAGAGTGCAGATCTCGACAACCAGCAATGAGTGCAGATACTTAGCAACAACAATGACCTGTTGGCTGGCAGTTGCAAACTGAATATCAGACTGACTCTGCAGATGCACAGAAAGTTCGGCCCTCTGTCTCCTCCCTCGGTTGAAGTCCTCAGCCGTGGCCCACCATGATCTTCTCTCTTCGCAGAAAACCGAGCACATACGATCTGAACCACGGCCCCTTCGAGATTTACAACTCAAGAGGACAAATCCTCGATGATCCGGACCATGATCCGAATCGTCTCACTCCTCTCTTCTTCCCATACGCAAGATGATGTCTGTCCATCCGGTCACATATGATTGTGTTTTGACGTCCCCAGTGATCTACACACAATCTCATTCTTGCGCTTTCTACGGGTTCGCCGCCTCCTCCCTCTTCCTCCCTCCTCCTCCTCCTCCTCCCCTCTTCTCCATCATGAAAAATCCAATTTTTATTTGGGTTCTCGCAAAATGGTCGATATCGACCACTTTTATTGTCGATATCGACAACATAACTGAAACAAAAAAAATACAGTCATTGTCAGTATCGACCACTTTTATTGTCGATATCGACCATTGTAAAACAAATGGAAAAAAAAAGGATAATGGCAGAGATCAATGCTTCGTTCGGGGATACAAAACCTGTTTTTGTCTTCTATTTAGTTTTGATTTGGAGAGTAAATTTGAATGGGGAACAGCAGCAGCAATCAAGAGAGAAAAATCCCATCTCCTCCCTCCTCCTCCTCCCCTCTTCTTCATCCTGAAAAATCCAGTTTTTTTTTTTTGGATTCCCGCAGAATGGTCGATATCGACCATAAAAGTGGTCGATATCGACCATTCGCTAAACGACAAAAAAAAAAAAGAACAGACCTTGGGGACCTTTTTCATACATACAATATTTTCAACTCCTCCAAAGTGGTATGAGGTCCTAGGGGGTCCTGTGGGGTAAATTCCTCTTAAATCTATTCAGTTTTCTCCGCTCCCCACTTATCTCATGAAAACTAATTATTTTATCTCTTTATTGAAGCCACTCATCTTTACTTCTCAGGTACTCACAAAATTTTTTCTTCATTTGCTTTCTTCCTTAGATTTATGAATATTGTTTTATGCATGAATATTTAAATTGTAATGTTGGAGACACTTGTGCGGAGGATCTAGAGAGTATTATGCCAGTTGGACCTTATAGGAAAAGAAAAATGTAAACTACAGAAATGTTAAACCTTAAGGCCCTTGGGCTAATTTTTTGGTGTAGACCTAAAATGACCATAGGGACTTCGCATCCTACTAAGGTGGGCCTCATAGTCGTGGGTGCATAGATGCTTCTCAATATATAATGGATCAGAATTTTGAAGATTGTTGTTCTCAAAGCCTTCTTAATATCAAATAAACTAGTGGATACTATAAAACTTTTGGTACATGTTCGATTTTAAAAAGCAGCACAGAACATCATACCAACGAGAGGATCAGGATTTAAGATTCTGGTGGTTGAGCGTGGGCTATTTATTGTCATTAAATGCCCAAGGCTAGCAAGCTGATGGTGATTTACAGGTCCTGTCCTGGACTCCTTGGCTGGACCCATGAGAGACCTGACGATGCGAACCCAGCCAAGGAGAGAAACCACCTGGAGTGTCCTTGTAAAGTAGAGGTTACAAGCCTTGGTGGGTACATAAAGTTATCAGTAAGTTTGTCTCTCTACTCTACGTTAGCGACCTAACGCCACTAAGGCTGAAGCAAATAAAAAGTTATCACACCCACAATTCCAGTATACCACCCCTGGTCCCCCACCTGCAACTACAATCAATCAAATCCCTTGAAACACTTCTAGCCCCCTGGAATTATAATTGGCATTGGTCCTAGTTTAAGATGCCACTAATTACTGCTGAATTTTACCACAATACATTTACAGAGATAAACCAGCCAACAAATCACTTTTTGGTAATTAAGGGTTGAGAGCATTTGATGTAATTGATATTGCATCTACCCTAATCCACACCCAAATCTGTACATCCCCTGCCACTCTTGATTACAAGTCACTCAGGTGAGCTCCAAAGGAGGTAGTTATTTATACATTTATTTAAGTGATACCACTAATCTCAAGATCCAGAGATCAATTCCTAGATTTCTATGTGATAAAAATGCGCCAACACCACTCAATAATGAGTGAGTTGATATGGAGGTGGTGGGTTTACATACTATATATTTACATTATGGCTATGGGGCAATTTTCTCCTATATAGTTGTTTCTGCATAGAAGTGTAACCATTGCCCCTAAATTCACGTGTTCCCTCTTTTTTGCCGTTCATGTAGGCATTGTGAACATTTCGCTTACATTAAAAACATCTAGCCTAAGTTGGGCCCAACATTACATTGTTTTGTCCCATAAAGAGTATTGCACCCCATCTGCAGCCTGCCACTTTGGATCTAAACTTGAACCAAGACTATTAAATATTCTTTTGGATTGATGGTTTGGGGGCATGAGTAAGACTAATGGCTGACATATATACTGAATGGATATGTATTTGTTCTCCCAAAGATTGTGTGACTCCTGACATACATATATAATATATGGTCCCCACATACATTTTCTTTCTTCTGTCGGGGTAACGAAAATGAGACGCAAACATCTTGGAATCATCTTCTGTAGTGTGACCCTATTCCTATTCTATTCTCAGATCATATGAAGAATATTCAAAAGGCATGCCTAGGACGGGGATTGCTCTGCTTGAGGAGACACATGCACTCCAGCTCGTGGTCGTGGGGTTGCCTATGTTGGAGATTATGATATTCTGTTAAACAAGATTGTTAGGATGTTAGTGTTGTTAGAGTTATTCTTATCCTTTAGACATTGTTAGCTAGTTCATATTTTCTTATAAATATAATATTTTCACTCAATGAAACCTACGGTGAAATTATGGGAACACAGTGATTCTTGAATTTCTTTATGGGTATCAAAGCTTGGGCCCGGTGATGATCTTGATTATCACCATCAATTTTTCTAACCTACTCATTAATGGAGGTGGGGTACATTAAAATATCTCCTCATGGATGAGGTTTAAAATAAAAAGAAAATAAACCACAGCCCTCTTAGATCATCCTATCTCTTGATTTAATAGCCATAAGATGTAGTGAGCTTTTAATCATATATATTATTTTACATTCAATCCCACTATTTATAAGGGTTTGATGAGAGTGAAAGTAGTTCCGGTGCTGAATAACAGGGGAATGAGAGCGTGAAAGAGAGCAAGTCCTATAGAGCTGTACCACTTATTCTTTTGCTTGTTGAAGAACATTTCCATGAGCTGTACCACCCTACTACATATACTACACCACAAGCTTCAGTAATCAGTACCCATTGCCTTTATCTCTAAGCTACCATCCAACAACCAACCACCTCTCTCTTTCCTGTAATAATGACCTTCCTTAGTCTCTAATCTTCCCACGTATAAAAGGAAAACGACGCTGCTCTCCATGACTCATTGACTCCCCAAGCAAAGGGAATGCATAAATGCAATTGAGGCAAAACCGAGCCCACCCCCTTTATCATTACAATTAGTGGCCCAATTAGTAGCCCCCAAGGTGTGGTCCATGCATGACCTGACCCACTTAGACCCCCAAGGGATCATTATCACAATTCTTATACATTCTGGGGATATTATCTGTAAGACATCAAAAGATTTTCTGACTTTTGTATTTTCTCTGGTTATAAAATCCAAATAAGGGCAAACCTCTAAGGTTAGAAGTTATAACATTTTACGTTAAAATATCGCAAAATTCTACTTATTTCTTAAAAATCTTAATGAAATATTCAAGTATATATAAGCCACTCAAAATTTCTTTTAATTATTGGCTCATCCAAGGAGACTCTTCTTCCTCCTCCGTCGTTGATTATTTGATTACCATCTGAGTTCACAATTTTTATGCAATATATTCTAAATTTTTTAAAATATCATAAAGATTAATGATTAATGATAAGAATCAAGTGATCAAAGATTAGGAAAGCAAACAAACACATCAAAAAGAAATATTTTTCTTATTAGAAGTGGAACAACGGGACTACATAAATATGAGAGGTTAGTTAAAAGACAAATATATTTTTTTCATGTAGCAAAAAAAAAAAAAGATTTTTTTTGTTCTTCTAGGCTAGGGTTGGGTATGTTGGGGGTTTAATTAAACCCCTTGACCACTCTTAAAAGGGAGATGAGACGCATACATCTTAACCAACCAGGAGGGATGAGGGCCCATAACTAAACAAAAGTTTGTTTGGCAGCAAACATCTTGTTTGATCGAATTATCTAGAACTTCATTTTCTTAGTCACTAACAATGGTTGAGTAAGGGAGAGATGGCACTTGGAGTCGTACCGGTACCACCAGCCTCACCAAATATGAGGGGGATCTATGACTGTGAGATGGGTACTTAAAAATCTGAAAAAAAAAAAAAAAGGGTTAAAGAAAAACTGTCCTACATATACATAACGTTTGATCAACTTATCTAATCATTGGTTATTGGGAGGAAAGGTGGGTGATGGGCATAGTTCTAGAGGGAAATTTTCTCTTGGGGTTCACTTGGCCCACCTTTGCACCAGCTCAACCCTTTTCACATTGTCATCCCATCATTTGGCACGACACGAGGCTCAATTTCTCTCATTGAACGTGCAATGGTGAATCGAAAAAAGGATTATGATTCAAATGCCATTAATCTTTAATTAGCATGTTTGGTAACAAGTGATGAATCTAAAGGTCTAAGAATTCCTCATTGCCCGTGTAACATGCATTCTTTATGATTTAATATCAATATCAATATATATATTTATGCATATAGCCGCCAAAAATTGATTTAAGTATGCATATCCGCAAAAAGTAAAGGATTTTCAAATCCTAGTGGGGATGAAGTTGGACTTGAATATCCCAAAAGAAAGAGGCTTTTTAAGGTCCAAATCATGGATAATTTATAATTGCCAAACGTGAGTTTTTCATGCCTTCGCACTAAGTGAAAATATTTCTTCAAGGATTTGGTTGTGATCTAAGACTATTAAATCAAGGCTAAAATAACTCGATGGGCTTACTTTTTGGCTAGGGGCGGACCGATGTTTAGGGATTTGGGGGCTGAAGCCCCCTCCCAACTTTAAGAAAGCCCTTTGGACAATAAAGTGGTTCTGGCCCAGCCCCCACTTAAAGAGTGGGTCAAGCCCCCTCCCAATTTAAAGAAAGCCCATAAAGGCAATAAGGGGCGTCTGTACCAACCCCCACTTAAAGAGCCTGTCAAGTCCCCTCCCCTTCTCCAAATCATTTTTCTTGGTCTCTCTCTCTCTCTCTCTCTCTTCATTTTTCAAAACGTCCTCAAATTGGTCTCCGTCACCAACATCAGCATGTATGCACAATTTCTCCTCTTTTATGTGACCCTTTGCTCCCTCAATGGATGTCTTTTGCCGAACCTCATTAGAGAAAAGATGCTCGTAATTGAAACCCATGTGAAATGAGAAGTAGGACAAAAAAGTGGATAGACTGCTCATATGGGCTAGTTGCAATGGCCAAGCGTGTGGGATTGCATGCAATGGATGATTCCAGTCGTTGCACAATCAACCACTGTCCAATTTCTAATTCTATTGAAGTTGTGACTAGATACCCTTTTTTCCTCCTGTGTCATGCTAATAACTAATTGTCAATTTTATGACCTTTGCTTATTGAATGCATTAAATGCCATTTTTAACCTCAATGGGATTAGTAAAAGCATGTTCATTGTAGTAGTTTTGTTTCTATTCTGCTCAACATATGCTTTTAATATTGATTCAGGTTCTCTATTGAGTTAGATGAGTGTTTATTCATGGTAATAGAAAATTAATTCGGGAACCATGTAGTGCTTCTCACGTTCAAAGGTGTTTAAACATGATAGAAGTTAAGGATTTGATGTGCTAATATGCTTTAGGTTTGTGGGTTTTTGTAGGTTAATATTTGACAATTTGAATTGACTATCATCCGCCCCCCCCCCCAACAAAAATCATGGGTCCGCCACTGTTTTTAGCTGATCCTTATGCATGAGATGAGGGGTAAATGATATAAGGTAGAACTGTATTGACTTTACTATACATTTGAGTTACTTGTCTAAAAAAGATGATCAAAGATGCAAGGTGACGAGTATATGGCGATGCTCAATGCACTGGACCTTTTTCAAGCAGCTAGAAGCATTCTTCTAATTCTCTAATCCTCCCATTAACTCTTTCTAAGTTTTGGAAAGAATGATAACTAGTATTTTGAGAGAGAGACAGGTCTTTAAAGGCCTGCCCTAAAAGTAGATCTTGCCCGGAAACAAAATGGGCAAATAGGGGGTCAACCTGCAAGATCACCACCGCGTGCATTTGTGGTAAATGAACAAATGTAGGATTACCGCCGTATGCATCAGCCGTAAATCTACAAATGCAGGCCGCAATCCGTCCTCCATAGTCGGGGATATTTATTAAAATAAATAGTAGCCTCACCCTCAATGATTTATGCCATTGCCTTTTAGCATCATCTCAATGTTGAAAATTGAAATCGCCCAAGCTAGGATCCAGGCAAATTAGTTCATATAAAAAATTTCACCCCTCTCAATGGACAGTGACATTAAAAATCCATTAAATGCTATAAGCTCTTTGATGTCAAGGATTAAAATATCAGTTGTGGTAAGCTATCAATTGCAATCAAAATGACGGTAGACACATATTGTTTGCAAGGACATGTATTGGTTATTGCTGTGTTTTTTTTTTTTTTTATCTAAATCCCTCATTTTGTGAGGTTTTTTTTAAGACCATGCCAGACCTCATATGAGTTTCCCATTGATAGCCCACCCTACCTAGATATACATGCTTTTCACTCTAATAACCCATATGTTATATAATCTTCGAAGGTAATTTATATTGACACTCCCTTTCCTCCCTTTTTTAATGGAAGCACTCCAAAATTTTGTGAAGGAAAAAGAGTACCTCCATATAAAAAAGGAGTGCCAATATCACTTGTCTATTAGAAAACCCTCACAATCCCTAGAAACCACCCTTTAACTCAATCTCACAATCTTGCCTGTTACGTTTTGACTTGTCCATCTGATGAAGCAGACCCCACCATGATCTTCTACACTTGTGGACGGCCAAGAGGGTAGTGATATTTCATGGATTTCCGCTGGGTTTGGCTATTTAAAGAAGGTCCAAAAAAACCCATGCAGTTTCTTCCCATGATATAGTTTGTTTCTAGTTTTTTCTGCTATTTGAGAACTGACTCAGTGAAATTTCGATCCATGACTAAAATCTCTCGATCCATGGATTGATCCGCATCATTTTGGGGTGCAAGATTTTTGATAGGATATGTCAAATTTTTATCTATCTAGTTGACAACTTCTTTTCACATGCTCCACCGATCGAGACCCTCATGGTATTAAGGGATGTCAATGGGTCCAGTGAAATAAGCAACCCAACTTGACTCAACCTAATCAAAACTAATCGGCTTGGGTTGGGCTCCATTCCAGTATATATGTACGCTGACCTGTATAGGCTTCAGGTCGGGTTTAGATTTTGGTTGCTTCAAGCCTTCAAGCAGCCGGTTCATAATCAACCGTTGATTACTACACTCATCAGACAGATTTATTTTAATTGATAGATTCTTGATAAATTGCAAACCAGTCTGTATTTTTAGTTAGAACTAAATTCCATCCATGTCGGTGCATGCGCTTTTGTGGAACTTCTTCTTTTGATACTTTGGAAATAGTAAAATCCCTTCCCCACCCACCCTTTTTTTTTTCTGGGTACTACCCAAGGTAGCTGAACTTTTTAGTAATCCCTGTTAATTAAGACCAATGGGTGCGTTTTGACCTTTCCAAAATGTGATTCCCTGTTTTATGCTTAGTAAATAGTAACCCTTGTTAATTACAGCTCTGGGTGGGTTTTGACTTTTCTAGTACTCTCTCTCATATCCATCAAATCATTTATTAAGTACTGAGTGTTTATGGTGGAGCTGAATACACCTTGACCGACTTTATTGGCTGCTAAATTGCTATTCAATCTCCTTCATGATAAAGGCTTAAAAGTTTGAAGCTTGATGAGAGCCCTCCTGCTCTCAATATGCATGCCTTGCTTTGCTTGCGGATGATTCAAGGGGGAGTCTTTGGAGGACTTAAGGAGGGTCACAGAGATGTCTTGTTAAGCATTTAGGTGATTTCATTCATTTGGCTATCCAAGGAAAGCATTTAAGAGAGTAAGAAACTCTAGTCCACTAGTATTCTTTCAAATTACATACTTCTTGTATAACATTTTTTCTGGTGGTTTTGCCTTTTTTCTATACTACTATCTTCAGGGTGTTTTTATACATAATTTCGAACTCCCAATTGCAAATGTTCATTTGAAGGAGGAATAAGGTTTGTTAAGGGATTTTTGCTCCCTCAACAACACTCCCAAGATTCTGTCATATAGGGCTATGATAATCTTGTGAGGCCCACCAACAACCCAAAACATCACAACTTAGGTAGAGATTACTTTTCCTTCCTTTCTTTCTTTTTGGGAAAGAAAAGCCCTGCATCATTAGTCAACCTAACAAATCACCTTTTTCTTATTGTTGTTTTACTAAAACCTCCTTTTGACTTATAAGTTAAAAACAAGGCCCTTATTCTCTACTTAAATTTGAAAAACTGGTTTTTTGACCAGTTTACCCTTAAGAAGAACCATATGACTGGTCCTCTTGTCCTAAGCGTCAATGTTTCTCCCTGTTATAGAAAAAGTTGAGTAGATAGGACCAATGGGGCTTCCTTCTCTCTACTGAAGATATTGCTTGGTCTTAATCTTCACCCTAGTATTCCAATTCCCAACTCTACTTGGTAGGCCCTTGAGTGCAATTGCCTGTATGTTTTGGATGGTTCTCATCATAAAAGATTATTAACCCACAAATGGCTTTTGTTTGTTGTAAATAATTGTTTCAAAAGGAACTTCACTTTTATCTCTACTAGTGCTAGGTTATTTGACTCTTAGGGTACGTTTGGCAAATGGCATGGCAGTGGAATCCTCTCAATTTTCTGTGTTTGTGAGGATTTTCCATGTTTGGTTGGGAGAAGATTTTGAGAGGAATGACATGAGTTTTCATCTCATATGATTATTTGCACAATCAGACCCCCCCTGTCGGACCGAATGAATCCATGCATGAGTGGAAAGGCGAAGCTACAGTGACTAAGACGTTAATGTGGTTTTGGCCGGTTTTTATATTTTAATGCATCTTGTAGGTCTCATAATCAAGATCCAAACCGTTAATAATGTTTAAACAATCCAAAACGGCCATATCACTAAATTTCAGCCGTTGGTTCATCTTAGATCTTGAGATATATGCAAAAATGTCCAAACCGTTAGATGACCAAATTCTGAGATTTGTTGGGCCAAAATCGGGATGGAGACAAGTCCATTCTTTTTAATTTTTTGGTTCCTGTGGGCCCCATGATCATGATCTGAACCAGTAGTTATTTTTGGAAGGTCAAACACGGCTACTTGATCAAATTTCAACCGTTGATCCTTATCATATCTTGAGATAATTATAAAAACGTTCATGTACTAAAATATTAATTTTTATTCATGTGGGCCCCCTTTGCATGATCTGAACCGTTTATATTTTCTAGATGACCACAAACAACTTCGAGGTGAAAGTTGAGGTCTTAATTTTTCATGGATTTTGAAAATTTTTATAAAAATATTTATTACCATTGGATCATATATTTTACAATTTGTATGAATCCTCCCACCATTAAAACATGGAACTCTCATTGGAAATCCTATTTGAGGATTGTGGCCTTCTTTGGAGATGGTGATAATCCTCTAAATAGAGGATTCTTCATCGTTTACCACACATGGCCTTAGATTCGCTATTGCGATGAATTAGATGTTAGTCTTGTGTGGTATATATAGATGGGGATATGTCATATGAGGTGGAGGTGGAGGTGGAGGTGGAGACAAGGCAGTATTTCGTGAGGAGGACATAAAAGACCTGATGGATCCTATCTGCTAATTTTGGAAGGCAGTAAGATGTAGGACCAAGGGGACCACTCGGAGGAGTTACATATTCTCAACTGTAAAATGGTAAAATAATATAAATAATGCAGCCTCTTTGAAGTTGCTTGATAACATATGTGTTGCGGTCAACGTCTACTCTCGCTCGTTCACCCTCGCTCCTGAGTAGTCATAATTATAGTCGAGCACTTGCCCTGACAATAAAACCATTGTTGTGCCGTTTCCCATCACCAATTGATTTTGGAATAAATAGTAACTTATTGGGGTGTAAGATCTACAAGTTGGGTCTTTCTTATAAAAAGAAAATGATAAAGTAACATTATTTTGGTGCTACTATACTAATTTCTTTTTTAGAAGTTTTGTCGTTTTTTAACACTCCCCAGCAAGAATTTTTCTTTTTCACATAGTGGCCCCCCAAGGTACAAGGTGGGTCTCATGTTGTAATTTCTATAGGTGGGCCTCACAATGTAATTTTTAAAGATGGAACCAGCATATGACATTACTCCTAAAAGAGCTTAATTAAATATGGAACCCATGTTGTAGTTTCTGAAAGGGGGGCCCGCACAACAATTCTAGCCAGGAATTCTTAATATGCATGAAACAAGAAATTTATGGAATACATACAGGATGCATGTAATTCTCAGACAAGGAAATTATGCTAAAGAGACGGGCCCTCAAGGGAAAGAGGGTGGGATAGATTAGCAGATGCATTTGGGATGACCTTACTAGCCCTTTATTTTAATTTATCAACGTTCAATGTCTATAGATCATGCAAGATTCGTTCCAATTGGATGCGGCCCAAGAACAATATTTGTGCAGGATAACATTCATGGGGCTCTAAAATCCAGTCCATAGTTGACCCAGAGGCCCAAAAACTCCAGGAGGGTGTACCTGAACAGGGGTGAATCCTTAAATATGGACTTCAACTTCTTCAACATTTTCATTAGTAATTAACTAAACCAGTTTTTAGACTGCTAGATTTACGGCTAAGATTGCATGCTAATTAATTAGAACTTTCTATACTTGTTAGTGTAATATTTAAGGAAAACACTTTAAAGGGATTATATGCTGTAGGAATAAGAGTGTTTTGGTGAGTTTGTTTCTGAAGAACTATTTTTGTAACTTGCTCTGAAAGTTCAGATTTGGGCGTGAAGATAGTATTCCTGCAAGTCTATTTGTTGTTTTACAATGGCAGCCCATCAAGAGTTGATAATCTTTTGCTGATAGCATTTGGTGTAGACAAGCTTCAAATTCTCAGACCAGATTTGAATCGGGTTGTTGGGCTAAGGTTGAGTCCTTTTTGTATATTATTTTCCACTAAGAATCCGACCTAATCACGTAAAATAAATCAAAGCTACCAGTATCAATCATACATGACAGTTTCGGCAGAGTCTATTCTGGGATTGCTAGACCTCATTTGTACCATAGTTTGGAGTTGGGGTCCTCTTACTTGTATTTAGCTTAATATTAGATCCTTTAAACCTATATGTACGTGTTTAATGGAACAGCCAAAGATGATGATGATGATGATGATGATGATGATGATACATCGGGGCCTGTCGTGTCTATCACTGATGGTCCACCTAAGATATTGGGACCCACCCGATCAGTTGATCATGCCCTCTCGTTAGAATATTGAGAGTGATTTGCGGAAAAACCATATTCCGTATGCTTTCACTAACATAATCCAACTAATAATCTCACTGCTGTATTTTTAACCTGAATTGACCCATTTGGAATGCTTCTATTCTACTCCCTCTCTCTTTCTTTAGAAGGTAGTTACAGATCAGATCATTGGTCTGCTTAGTTAGAGCGAATTCGAAAAGGAAAACCCAACAATCGATCTGGCTCTGTCTCACTCTCGCTCTCCTACACCAGCTTTGTAAATAATCAATCACCTCCCACCAAACTCAATGAATCCAACTCTTTTATTTTTCCTCTCCTCTCCATCCATCTCCCTAACTCTTCCCTTCTCTTACCATGCAGCCACCCCGCCGGAAGACCTCTCCCCCGGTCTTCGACACTGTTGCGATGAAGCACGGTGGTGGCATCACTGTAGGTGGAGGCCGCAAGGCGAACAACCTCTCTGTCTTTGTCGTCGTCTTCTCCATCTTCCTCTTTGCAGGTTTCATGTACAACGAAGATGTGAAATCCATCGCAGAATTCCCTTTTTCCTCCAAACAGCAGCTCTCTAGTGCAACATCCATGGAAGAAACCAATGCCGACAACCCGATACTCTCGACGAATTCAAAGACAAAGGAAGCCCACAACAGTAAAGAGGATGACCCCCAAGAAAGAAACAACCAAGAAGCACTGAATTTAGAAGGAGGAGAAGGAAAGAGCAGGATTCAATTGCCCATACCCAAAGAAGCAGTTGAAGAGGAGGAGGAGGAAGAGGAGGAAGAGATGGTTGAAATTCCCAACAAGGACTGTGATCTCTTCACAGGCGAGTGGGTCTTTGACAATGTAACTCATCCAATATATCAAGAAGACGAATGCGAGTTTCTCACTGCCCAAGTCACCTGCATGAGGAATGGAAGGAAAGACTCTCTATATCAGAACTGGAAATGGCAACCCAGAGATTGCTCGTTGCCCAAGTAATAACTCTCTTTCTCTTTCTCTCTCTCTCTCAATGTAATGTTACTGTTGGAAACTGTTACATATCGGTTTTATTGATGAGATGGGTTGTGTTTCTTGATTCTAAGGTTCAATGCAAAGTTACTATTGAAGAAGCTTCGTGGGAAGAGATTGATGTTTGTGGGGGACTCGTTGAATCGGAATCAATGGGAGTCAATGGTATGTCTTGTGCAATCAGTGATCCCACCAGGGAAGAAAAGCCTAGTCAAGAAAGGCTCTTTTGCTATTTTCACAGCAGAGGTAAAGCAAATCCGGTCTTTGAACCTGATTTACTCTTCTGTTTTTTACAATGTATTTCAGTTGATGAGAATTGATCCAGCATGTGGTGCCCACCCACATTGATCCAATCCTTTTTAACACACCTTTTGTTGTGGGAAGAGATTGAACACTTTAAACTGAAACACCAAAGTTCAGACTTTACACCCTTAAATTCCTAAGGCTGTGATCATCCTATTAGGGTGATTTTGAAACCAACCCTAACCCATGATTAGATGTTCCCATGCCATCCCTCATCATGATTTAACATGCATTCAGGTGGGTCCCACAAGGCCTCCACTACAGAATGATTAGATCATCGACCCCAGATCAAGTTTACATGTATGCTTACTCTTCTTTCCTTTTTGTACTTTTCATCTGTGCAGGAATATGATGCCACAGTGGAATTCTACTGGGCACCATTTTTGGTGGAATCCAACTCTGATGATCCGTTGATGCACAGTATATTGGATCGGATTATCAAGCCCAAATCCATCTCCAAACATGGCAAAAACTGGAAAGATGTCGATTTTCTGATATTCAATACATACATTTGGTGGATGAATACTCCTAAAATGAAAATCTTGTAAGTGATATGAGTGGATTAGTAGCTAGCTAATTGTGTGCTGTGATTCCAACAAAACCAGTTAGCTTTATTAATCTAATATTTCTTGTACTAGGAAGCGTGGATCATTCAAAGGTGGAGAGATCGAGTATGAAGAAATCGATCGGCCCATTGCCTACGAGCGGGTCCTTAGAACATGGTCCAAATGGGTTGATAAAAATATCAATCCGAATCGCACCATGGTGTTCTTCAGCAGCATGTCTCCACTCCATATAAAGTAAAGTATTCTAACACGTACCCATTTTACAATTTTAGCATCCAATTTAACAGTTTTATTTCTGTTCTATAAATTACCTTAAAAAGAACAATTGGAAATTAATGAGAAATGATCATTGTACATGGTACAACTAACACACCCACCATACAAATCAGAATGATTGATACCAATCAAGCAATCATTTTGAATTGCACCATGGATGCCTCACCTGTACGTATGATTCAGCTATTTTTTTTAAATGATCCTTCATCATAAATGCAGTTTTGAACTTTAAATTTTAGAAATGTAAACAGTTATGAAGAGGTATTCATATATACATTAAATAGATATCCTGATGAAAATTAAAATAGATGAATACTTAAAAGTCATGCAAAAGGTATTCAGGTAAAAATGTCACAAACTATTTTGAAACAAAATTGCAGCATTGTCATTTCTAATTACTGTATCTTAATAATAAGATGATAATCATGTTGAGATTAGCTCACAAAAAAAGAAATGTCACCGACGCTTGTGATAGAGCCAAATAACGTACACTTGGATATTGCTCATCAGTGTCGAGATTATTCCAATGCTTAAATACTAATATAAAAAGATACAAAGATGAAATGTAACATCAGCGTTTGGCTTTTCGATTGGTTTCTCAGTTTCTTCTCTAACTATACATGGTTTTTACTTGTGTTTCTTCTTTTTGTTTGGCGAATACCTGTGGATGACTTCATTCTTAAGCTTTTCGTTTTTTTTCTTTTTGACTTTTTCAATAAGCTTCAATCGTTATCGATCATATCCACGTTTGCCATTATATTTTTATGATTTGTTGGTTGAAACCAACAACTCCCTAATAAGTTGGTGAGAGTAGGAAGACAAAGTTCTTCTTCTTCTTTTTTTAAATGGAGATATATATGACAAGTGCATGACTGGAATATAGTTAGTGTACTGGTGGGTGAGAGGATGAAAGGTAGAGTTTAACTAATGCCAACTAGTCAGTGGAGAAAGGAGGGATTTGTTGGGGTTAGGAAAAAAATATCATCATGGAGAAACTTCTCTAGTTTTTTATTTTATTTTATTTTATTTTTGTTTTTCCAAGAAATTCGATTTAATTAACATGGCTTCTAATTTTTCCACACAAATTCCAATTCGAACAGAAGAAAAATGGATCCAGAAAAGGCAAATGCTTTCCCTATTCTCTTGTTTCCTACATCCAAAAAGGCCCACCAGAAAATGGACGGAGTCTGTTTCATACTTTCATGAAACTCCGACGTGCAACATGTAGGACTCACCATATGTAATGTACCTGCCATGAAAATAAGCAGTTTATCTTATCAGCGTGCCGCCACACGTGCCGATTTAGAGTGATTTAAATGGAATTTGCTTTGACCGAAGCTCTCAGATGGTCCAGATTCATCCTTCTTTGTAATAGAAATGACGCAATTCAAGCTTTTAGTTGGGCCCAAATCCGTGTATTAGGTTGGGTTGGATTCTGAGATTCCTCCTAACAAATTCAAGCAAATTTGTCCTAATCTACTGAGCTTGACCCAACTTGGATTGAGAAAATAACAATTTGGGTCAGCTTGAAGCTGAGTTGGGTTCATGTTGGCACCTCTAAAAATTTGGATTGGGCTTGAGTTGGCCCAAAAGCTCATCTGACTTGTTTGAATGACATACCAAGGAAAGCCCATCAAGTAAAAGACATTTCCTAGAAAATAGTTTTATACAGCTTAACATACCTTCAAAGGATTATTCTTTTTTCATGAGGGAGAGGATAAGCAGAGGTCCTCCAACGGAGGTCTCCTTTAATAAAGTTTGGGTTTGCTTGTATCTTACATGAAAAATTTATATTCTATTCACCCATCATTTGTTCTATAATCATATCATATCCTGGTCCTGAAGATCATCATCATCATCCCTAACCCTTTTTTAATCTCGTGAGCACTTTGTTCGTTCTGTTCCAACCACCCTTTAAGGCCCTAACCCCATACAATGAGATCTTGTCCCTTCATCTACAAGTAATGTGACCCCTTCCTTTGGAATCTCATGACTATTAATGAGCCCACCTCACCACCAAAATTTCACTACTTCTGTAAAATGATTACATTCGTGGTGGGACCGTTTGTAAAATGATGGTCTTCCTCTTTTCATCTTCTTTTCTCACACCGCCGGCCCACCCATAAAATAAAAGGAGACGACATCATTCTTTCAAAAGATCCAATCAAACCAAAAGAAACCCCCTAAAAACAGTAATTCGATGGTACATGTAAATTCTTTTTGGTCGTTGGGCTCGACGTGGTCAACCCAACTCAACACCTAGTTGTGTTGGTTCTCCTTTCAAGAGGTTTTAACATGAGGATTGTTGTTGTAATTGTTGTAACTGTAGGAGCATGGATTGGAACAACCCCAATGGGATAAAGTGTGCATTGGAGACAACCCCAGTGCTGAACATGTCGAAGCCCTTGGAGGTGGGCACGGACCGAAGAGTATTTGTGGTTGCTAACAACATTTTAAAATCGATGAAGATCCCAGTCTACTTTCTCAACATAACCATTCTATCAGAGTACAGGAAGGATGCCCACACATCTGTACACACAATCAGGCAGGGGAAGATGCTGACCCCAGAGCAGCAGGCAGACCCACTCAACTTTGCAGACTGCATCCATTGGTGCCTCCCTGGCCTACCTGATACCTGGAACGAGTTCCTCTATACCCGCATCATTTCAAACTTGTAGCATCCCCATCCCCTCCACTCACCTGCTGTATTTTGAGTTATCTTTGTTCTTATTTTTTACTTAATCAGGAGCTGGGATTTTGATCTTTCTACATGGATGGATGAGGATGAGATGATGACAAGGGCTCATTTATGTAATCTGTTTCTTTCAAATTGTATAATGATTTTTAATGGAGAAAAGAATAAAAGTGAAAATCCTAAAGAAAGGTTTCATAGGTGCATAGCATCACCATGTACTATGGGCACTTGCAATTTTTAACTTTAGTCAGGCTTCATTTGGTTAGGGTGTCGTCTTAATGATGATTCTTGTGATTCTATCCTATTATTGGATTTGTCACCACAAAAAAGAAAAAAAGAAAAAAAGGTTGCCTAGGTGTGTTACCTTAATTACACAACCATCCAAGGGTAGATTTAAACAAGTATACTAGCCTTCTCCCCCATACTTTAATATGATACAATATAGTATGAGCACCTTCCTTAGCTACCCATACCATTTTAGATACATGGGGCTGTAGAGGGTCAGTTATCGTAGAACTACATGCAGCAATTCTAACCCATGCAAAAGTACAAAGTTTGAGTCCAAACTTTAGACCCCATGGTTTGGGACAGGGTCAGGGTTTGAAGACCTATGATAATGAGCTTTGCATAAACAACAACAGGAATGATAATATGTTATTACAGAACATGTCTATCAATTTGTATGACATTTCATGTTTACAACAACCCATAGACTCAAGCTAGAACCAAGCCATCAGATCTGCCAGTGGATTCTAATCTAGAATCTTACTTGGACCAGAACCAGCTCCAGTCTAAATGTAGACAGCCTGCTAAAAAAGCACAGTACACTTGAAAGGCCACTTAAAGTTGAAACTCATTGTGGAGTACTAAATGTGGAATTGGCTGATATCAGATTCCTTCAGTAGAGTTATTTTCTCTGAGAAAATCACAGGGATGCAAGTCAGATTAGGGGTGGTACCAGATTGTGGAAACTTGACAGGAAAATAAAGTTCTCTTTAGAGAATACTACACAATGCAGGGTACACCCGCTGTCCTTCAAATGAAAAGTATGGGAGGCATTTTCATCACCCTTTGAATTTTTGTTACGAGGCTGTAAACTAGATTTCTAGGTTGATGGTCCTCCAAGGAGGAGGAGTACGCTGAAGAGGACATAGATAAAAGTAATATCAATAGATTTGAAGAAATGCAACCTATCTGAGGATTTGGCTCAGGATAGATCGGAATGGAGAAACATAATTCATGTAGCCAATCTAAACATAGTTAAGACTCAGGACAAGGCTTTGATGATGATGGTGATGATCTTGTAAATTAGATTTCTGTAATACCTAGAGAAGGGGCATCCCAGAGTCAGTGTGCTAGTTAAAGGGTAGGCTGAACAAGTTTAGCAACATGAAAGGTACAAAGCAACAAAGCATTTCTTTTAGGTTTTGAATGAAATCAGGGCACCAAACAATGCATTCTTCTGCGAAAACAAATTAGTGGACTCACTTGGATCATTGGTCAGGTACACAGCTGGAGATGATGCTCACTGCCCATAGATAATGGACCCATAATCTTTATGGGTATATCCTGTTCTGTCCACTAGTGGTTTGTGATCAAGGTCCAGAGCTCTTGCTGATAAGATAAACTTGGAGAGTTTTCGTTGCTAAAAATACTAATTCGGACCTAGAAGAGTTCAACTCACATTTTTGTGCAAACTAGTCAAAGTTTAAACTAGGGATGCATTCATTGTTGATTCACAATTTGACATTCACAGTTCATGAGATGCACAATATCCTAGTTCATCTGTATCACTTAATTTATATAGGTCATGTTTTGTTCGGTTTACAATTGGATTGCTGTCCGCATTCACTACAGTCATTGGTCTGAGTTCATTTGGCGAACCAACTTAACTTGTGAAACTCTTTTGAAGTTCAGGCATCCTATCTTTGGCTTATTTTGTATTATTCCTGATATTCAATTTGTTATGGACTTAACCAATACACCAAAGGCCCCAAAACTGATTGAACGCGTCAAATCAAGTCTTATAACTATTTATGACCATAACACAAACATATAATATCATATTGTAAAACAGAAAGAACAAATAAATAGATCAAAATAATAAGAACAAATAAATAGATCAAAATAATCCAGCTTCTGGCTTTCTAGCCAAAAAAAAAAAATCATTTTTTTCCTTGTTGAACATTACTGTACCTTCTTAATCCGCTATTTTCCACATATCACATAAATGATTAGGATTCTTCCATTTTTCCTATTCAGCCCTAGTGCCCTTATCGTATGCCACCCATCCGGCACACAGTCGACTTATGAAAGGCTAGGTACAAAATTATTCAAATCCAAACCCATTGGCTGCCTAGATCCTGTGATACCAGATTTTTCAAAATAGGTGGCATATCGACATGGTATTATCCAATACTCTATTTACATATAAAATATATTTCCTTGCCATATGCTGCTATGCATGGTGTCTCGCTGTGGTGTGCATGCTGTATTCTGGGCATCAGAAAACTGTTGGTAATCTCTAAACTCAAAGATGAATATCATCTCAATATAGTGACCCTGAACCAAGCAACAATCTAGAATAAAATTGTAAAACAGATTGGTAATCCACTAATCTTTCAATCAACGATTGGGATCATATAATCACGAATTATATCTTCAACCAACTGCATTGCATGGTCTAGATTGTCAAATAAATTCATCACGAAAGGTGAAAATATATAGCAAAGAAACAGGTAATACATACCTCCACCTTCAAAAACACAAAAATGACCACACTCCATTGCAAGCCTAAGCCTCAAAAACGCCCCTTTATGGATTATTCTCTTAAACATAAGGACACCAATCCTAGCCTTTCAGAGTTTCTTACAATTGTATCCTTTTCCAATTGAAGATTATTGTGAGACCCAAAATAATTAACATTTCCTCTTGTGTTTTCTCTATATAAAACAATTTGTACATATTTATTTATAACTACTACAACCATTACCTATCAGAATCTAATATTTTAAAAATTATGTGTATCTTTTTATCTTTAGAAATTTCTTTTCTGTATTTCAACTTTCTTTCTCATAACTGATTGCATGTTTACACTCATCTTCCTTCATTTAAAAAAAAAAAAGAATCCATAAAAAATCTCTTCTTAACTTGAAAAGTATGTAAAAATATGTCAAATGCTTCTAATTAATGATCTTCAATTTGAACTTTTAAATTTTTTTTTCTTTTATTTGTGTTCTTTTAACCTGGTCCTATGCATTGCATGAGCCTTTTCTATTAAGACTATACGCAAAGTTTGTCTGTCAATCACAGAAATCATACACCTGTGTGATATTCCACCTTGCATCCAGTTTCACATGCTTAAATCCAGACTACTGTACAAAAATGGCACATGTACAACAATGACAGTAAATATAGACTGTTCATTGATTGAGATTATGGCCAAAAAGACTTGTCATTTTTAACACACTACTTTCCAGCACTTGTCATTTTTAACAAACTACTTTCCAGCTAAAAATGACTCACCATTATCATTCAAATTATATGTATAAGTCCTCCCCTTATACAAGTGTGCTCTTTAGTCTTTACAAAGAAAGCCCAGCAAAAAGTAGCTCCAGTTCCTCATCCTGTGAATTGGTTCTCTGAAAGAATATTAAAGAAAAGGAAACAATTAATCCCCTAAATCTTTATTTTCAAAATTCCAAAGTATTTGCTCCTGCCTTCGCAGAATGTATTACTAATGGTGGAAAAATAAAAATAAATTAGAATATTTTCTTAATCAAATTACAAACATTATAGGTACAAGTACCAATTTAAATTTACACAAAGAGAAACAACAAACACTAGTCAAACAAAATATATCACAATTAAAACTTATAGAGCAGCCACCAGATAAAGTGGTTACACAAGGTTCAAGAACAACTATAATCTTGTTTTGGAATATCGCTAATGAATGAAATATAAGAGGACTAGAAACATAAAGAAGAGAGATAGTTAGCCCTACATCATCTTTTTCTCTATTTATTTTTAGCTAAAAGCAAAAAAAAAACCTACATTAAATAGAGGAAAACTACAAAGCTCGAAAATGACAAAGCAATGCATCCAAGCATGGGAAAAGGAAAATGTAGGGAGACTATCCATGAAAATAAACCCTTCACAAAGGAAAGGGGAGGGACTCTAAGATATTTCCTTCAAAGAGGAAAAAAGAATCTATGTAAAACCAAGACATGGTAGAAGGTGGTGGGTAGTGTGACCACCCACCAATCCCGTGGCCAACCAAAAAAGAAAAACCCTCTTGAGGTCCTTCCATTCTTCAATCAGATGACATCAAGTTGCCTCCCAGGTTGCTGACAATGACAAGCATCCAACATCACATGTACCTTGTTTTGGGTTCCAGACTTCCAAATTGAGTGGCTTATTGAATGAAACAGAAGAGATAAGGCTAAGATGATAATGACTTGCCTCTCCCCTGTACCAGAACACATAACCATGCATCCAAGATTTTCTTTCTATCTGATAGATTTCATGTGGAAAGGCTTAGATCCACTTTATTAAAATGTAAATCTAACAATTCCAATCAATTCCTTTAAGAACAATTATAGACACATCAATCCAAGACACCATGAAAACACTACTAGTTAACCCAGGCTCTTACTAGGTTACTGAACTGATGAAACTGAACGTCTGGGCATGGGCAGAATAAGTATGATTTCTATCCTGAGAATTTCCTTTCTCATTTCATCATAGCCTTATCCCATCTTCCAAGGTCAGCCTGAAGAGTACTCTCTCAACCAGCATGGATGCGCACATGACATGGCCTACTTTGCGAATCCATGCAAGTGTGTGTGACGTGAGTGTATGACAGATTCTGAATTGAAATATGATCAAAATAATCAGATGTCCAGCAAATATCATATGAAAATGTGACTATGAAGCCTTCTAACCTGAATGGACATAAGGTGTAAAATTTTGTTAAGCACCCGCATGCGATGGGTTGCATACTTGCTGTTTACAGGAAGCTTGTTCACTCTCTCCATTTCTGCATGAACTGCAGCCTTCTTCTCCTCACACCCCCCCATTTGCCTCCACTGATCTGTCACCCGAAGACTATGACCATCTTTAGTTAGATCAAGGGCATCTCTGTTGTTGAGATGATTTCGTGAACCCATTTTTGTGAAAGCCTGCACAAAGAAGATCAGGAAAAGACCTGCACTTCTAAAGATTGAAGAAAACTGCTACTTGATAGAGTTACAATGCCAACTTGAGAACATATATAGTTGGCCCATTTTTCCAGTTTGTACCAGTGAGGTCTGAGGAGCATGACCCAGTTTTTTTTTTTTTTTTTAATGATATCGCTTTTAATAAGAATAGAAATACAACACAACAAGGTATTGAAACGAAGGCAAGGGCTACATCAAGGTGATGACCTACGTACTACAACCAAAGCATGTACAACGTGAAAAGAGACTCTAAACCCTCAAACATTTTCCCATTTTGGCCAACCTATCCTGATTATCACTAGTGTCTTGAAGAAGCCCATTTAATAGCATGTAAAAGGAACTACTTTTGCTTTGATTCGCTTCATTGAACCAATGGGACCTGAGAGTAAGCAATCAGAGAATAATCCAATGTCATTTTACTTCTTTTAACTTGTCAACCTTGGTCTCCATTCTCTATTACAATCTCCATTTGGGACAACTATGAATATGAACCTTTGGTGCTGACTCTGGGCATACCCCAAAAAAACACATGTGCAATGTGCTTAGGCACCAAATGATATAATTCCCAGTTGGCATGCATCAACCCTGTGTTTGAAATGAATGTCCAAGGAGGGCCTTTTGGTCATCCAAGGATGGCAATGAACCCAAAACCAGTAACAATAGCAAATCAAAAGATAACATAAACTTGTATTGGATCATAGCTAACCCTAGAATCTTGTTCTTTCTATAACACTAATAACCCTAGGATTCTTCAAGAAATTCGTACACCAACAAAGCAGCAGAGAGATAATCGTAGTAAGAGCAGATGATTTGTTTCAGTTACAGGGGAAGTTCCGCTGGAAAGTGAAATCCCAATGTAACAGTTTTCAAATTGCGTTTCGAAGCATCCTCTTCAGAAAAACATGTGTTCATCCAACCAAGCCCTAGAAACGATCAGATACCAATCAAGCAAGCATCAAAATGAAATTTGCATCAAGAAAGTGAAAATACCTTGGAAAGCGCTTTCCGTGTTTCAGGAAGATCGTGGAATCGATCGTCTCGATCTTTCGCACGAAAACTGGAGGGTTTTATTGGAGTTGTTGTTTCAAAGGGAGCGCTGCAGCAAGGATTTCAGTCCAAATGTCCAATTGAGAGGGCCACGATTGGGAAACGGATCCCCTGTTTGGTCCAAACAGGGAGACCTTGTTCGGACCAATCAGGGGACGCCACGCGCGGAAGCGGAAGAAAGCACCTGATGTGGCGCTCCCCTCATTGGTCCAAACTTACAATTGTTGCTAGAGGTGGTATGGAGCCCACTAAAGAAAGACTTTATTTACAAACAACTTTTTTTTTTTTTTGATATGATTCAATTTTATTTTTTTTTTTGTTTTTGTTTTTGTCACTGAATAGCAAAGGCAAACTTATCAAAGTTATATGCAAATTTCTCAAAAGCTAAAAATGCCTGTCAATGCTTGGCAGGCCTCCATCCATCAAATGCTTGGCAGGCCTCCATCCATCAAAAGGCATTGATTTAGTTCTTTTATGGTAAGCTTTCTACAATAAAGGTGTAGATTAATTTTCCATGCGTCAAGTTGGATGCAGATGTATGCAGGAGAAAATTCTCTTGGCCGCAAAATAGATACCATGACTATACAACTATGTCTCCCATGCTCTCGACATAATTTCCATGGGCTCTTAGGGGTCTTTTGCTTTAAGCTCTATGGGCTCCTTTGCCTTTTAAGCATAGGATAGAAAAAATTATATATGTGAAACACATTACCATGTAGGTCACAATCATAATTTCCATGTGAGTAAATGAGAACATTCAATGGTTTTAGATGTGTTTAGATTTTTTTTTTCTCTTTCAAAAAAATTTCAAAATCTATGAAGATGTATGTGGAGAGAGAAATTCGAATTTATCCTTGGGCCGAGCCGAAATCCAGACCGATCTGACCTGGACCTCTATCCAGGTCCAATGAATATTCAAAAACTGATCATATGACAGTTATACATTATTAAAGAGCAACAATTACAAGAGCAAATCAAGGGATTAAAAGCAGCACACGATAGGAGCCTCATGGGGGTTTCAGTTTGCAGAAATAAAGAAAAGAAATCATGGAGAATAAAGAAGAAGAACGTAAGGAAAGAAGGGGAAAAGACCAGGACAATAATATAAAAAGAGAAATGACGATCAGAAATGGTATGAAAAAATAGAGGAAAAACAAAAGAGACAATCATTTTATAACAATGAAAATCTCACTGACTTTATCATCGGAGAGTACACGATCAGAACATCTGATCGTGTTCTTCTGACGATTCTTTTATTGTAGATACATGAATTCTCATCTCAAATCAAAGACATTACTCGACTATTCATCGCCGAGCAGTGCTGTTTAGCTCGTCAGTCGACCAACCAAAATTTCAGCATCTACAATTAGCGCCGTCTGTGGGAACGGACCACTGACATTTCTTCTAGCTGAAAAATATGGTAGATCAAGAGCATGTTCTGGGATCAGAGCATCAATCTGGGCATTCTCCATCTCAGATAGAGGCAACTCAGATCAATGACCAACAAAAGCGCCACGGAAAAGATCATGTGACCAATCAACCAGGTGGACAAGATGATGAATATGTTCCATATACGGACAGTGACCAAACTGATCATATTCTAGGCAAAAAGGGATGGATTCAATCAGAAGTACATCGCGCGAACCAAGCTATAAATTCACCATCTGTGGATAAATTGCAAAAAAGTGGCCACCAGAAGCAGAGCCACACACACCAAGCTATAGTACCGTCACAGAATGCGCTTGTCCGCCTGGAACAATCTTGCAAGGAAGCTGTACGGGACCTGACACAGGGAATGAAGCAGCAGAAAGAGAAATTTAACTGTCTGCTATTGGAATTAGAGGCAGTAAAGGATGCTCAAAGACAACCTCAGAGCACGGGGAACCATCAAGCAAATTCAGAAAGTGCTCATAAACATAGAAAATTGGAGCGCCGAGGAAGAACAGAGGTGTGAGAGCACAAGAGTCATCTTTCTGAATTAAAATCTCATCGAATCAGACCAAAGCATGGAGCAAGGGATGAAGGAAGCAGGACCTCAAGCTCTTTACCACGAAGAGATGAGAAATCTGAATATAAAACACGGGTTATGGAAAAAACTGCACCAAAAAAGAAAAGGGCAGCCTCACAGGCACTTGGTGAGAAAGACGTACAAGAGCTGATCGAGAAAGCTTTGGCGAATCAGAGACCCCATCAAGAAACCATGTTCCAAACAAGGTATTTGGACACGCAGAGCTTCATATCTCCCTTCTCGAGGGAAATAGAGAGAGTGGATCCACCTCGGCGATTCTCAACTCCCAAGCTGAAAATCTATGATGGAATCTCAGATCTTGCCGACCACATCCAGCATTTCCTACATTCCATGGCACTTTGGATCGGGAATGAATCATTAATGTGCAGAGTCTTTCCCTCAAGCTTGGGAGGTCTGGCATTAAAATGGTTCTCACGTCTCAAGCCGAGATCAATACATAGCTTTCGAGAGCTCGCAGCATCTTTCGTCACCCGTTTCATTACAAATTCTAAATAGCCAAAAGATGTTGGAGCGCTTTTGTCTCTTAAGAAAGATAACTCGGAAAGCTTGAAGGAGTACAAAGCTCGTTATTGGCGCATATATAATGAAGTAGATGGAAGCAATGAACAGGTAGCAGTGGCCACCTTTAAATTGGGACTGCCAAAAGAAAGCAAGCTCCGTCAATGATCATTGACTAAGCGATCCCCAGTCACACAAAGAGATTTGATGGAAAGAATCGAAGAGTTTGTAAAGCTCGAGGAAGACATGGGAGCACCTGAATCAAGAACGATACAAGCAGCAGATGAAGGATCCAGAGGAAGAGACAAAGAGAGTTCGGGGAAGTCACTGATAGGAGGATGGGGCGTGCCGAGCCCACAAAAGCAGCCTACGAGGGAATATATACGATCTTCAAAGATCCAATATATAGAATCCCCACTCAAATAAAAGATAAGTCGTTTTTCAAAAGACCTTTGAAGATGATCAGCGACCCCGGACGTCGGAATCCTAACTTATGGTGTTCCTACCATCGGGAAAATGATCATTTAACAGAAAATTGTCGGATGCTCAAGCAACATCTAGAAGATCTCGTCAGAGATGGTCACCTAAAAGAATATGTAGAGGAGATGAATTCAAAGAAGAGTAAAGAAGGCTCAGATCTGAAAGATTTCAAGAAAGCTGCAGATGATGAACGACTTGTGGGAGTAATAGATGTGGTGCATGGGGCAATAAATCAAATAGAAGTCACAACCCAATCTGTCCGAGTATAAAGAAAGATGGTTGCGCATTTGAAGGAGGTATACCAAGTGAATACTGGGCCAAGATTGGTCAGCAAATCTGGACATAGCAAGACGGAGATTTCTTTCTCCGATGAAGACCTTCGAGATGTGGTTCAGCCCCATAACAATGCCCTCGTGATCACTCTTCGAATACAAGAATTTGAAGTCTGAAGAATGCTCATCGATCCTGGAAGCTCCTCAGAAATAATGTACGCCGAACTATTTCAAAAGATCGGTCTGAAACATTCAGACCTAAAGCCGACCTCAATTCCTTTGTTCGGATTCAGTGGCCAGGCAGTACATCCTCTTGGAGTTATAACGATTTCGGTGGGAGCAGGTCCTATTCGTCTAGATGTGAAATTCCTAGTGGTGGATGTACCATCCCCATATAACGCCATCATGGGATGAACATGGATTCATCGTATGAGAGCAGTACCATCGACCTTCCATCAAAGGTTACGTTTCCCAACATAGAAGGGAATCATGGAGATCAAAGGAGACCAAGCTATCTCTAGAAGTTGTCTGATCACAGCAATAAAATGAAAAGTGAGAAATATGGATGATGTGGGTGCTAGTCCAAGCAAGAGTACTGATCTCAAATAGCAATCAACTTCAGGTCGGATCAAGGCAGATAAATTATTTTCCGACCTGAACACCCCAGCAGTTGAAGAACTCAAAAAAATCGCGATACATGGGAGGGATGTAGACAGATATTGGATGATTGGCACATCACTGTCTAAAGAAGAACAGAAGAATCTGATCCAGTTTCTTAATCAAAATCCAGACATTTTTGCTTGGACTCCATCCGAAATGCCTGGAGTCTATGAAGAAGTTGATAAGTTATTGGAGGCATAAACTAGGAGTAGAACCAAGCGCAAAGCCAGTGATGCAGAAGCAGAGAAAGCTCGCGCCAGAGCGCCGAACAACAGTCTGTGAAGAAGTTGATAAGTTATTGGAGGCAGATGCGATCCGAGAAGTCCATTATCTAGAATGGTTGTCTAACACGGTCGTTGTGCCAAAAGAAGGATAAAAAATGGAGAGTATGTGTAGACTTCACCAATCTGAATAAAGCTTGTCCAAAAGATAGCTTCCCGTTACCAAAAATTGATCAGCTTGTCGATTCTACGGCTGGACATGAACGAATGAGCTTCTTAGATGCATACTGAGGATATCATCAGATTGCAATGGAAGAAGCCGACCAAGAAAAGACAGCATTCATAACTCCAAAAGGCACATATTGTTACAAAAGAATGCCCTTTGGCCTTAAGAATGCGGGGGCCACATACCAGAGGTTGATAGCTAAAATATTTCAAGACCTGATCGGAAAAATGGTAGAAGCTTATATTGATGACATGGTAGTCAAGAGCAAAGAAAGAATTACACATGAGCAAGATTTGAGCTTAGTCTTCAAGATTCTTCGAAGATACAAACTCAGGTTAAATGCTTCGAAATGTTCATTTGGGGTCAGCTCTGGAAAATTCCTAGGTTACATTGTAACCCATAGAGGAATCGAAGCCAACCCCGATCAAATCATAGCCGTACAGAACATTGATCGACCAAGCTCAAGAAAAGAGGTACAGAGGTTGACAGGTATGCTCGCAGCCTTAAATTGCTTTTTATCAAAAAGCTCGGATAAATGCCGACCAATGTTCCTCGCCCTCAAGAAAAAAGCAGATAACATATGGGATGAGCAATGTGACATGGCCCTAGCATGGATCAAGCAGTATTTGAGCCCCCCACCTATGCTCTCTATTCCAAGTCCAGGAGAAGAGTTGATTTTATATCTGGCAGTATCTGAGCATGCAGTCAGCACAACCTTGATGAGAGACCAAGGAAAGCAGTACTTGCCTGTATATTTTATCAGCAAAACCTTGTTAGATGTTGAAACAAGATATTTAACTCTGGATAAGCTCGCCTTAGCATTGGTGAGCGCAGCACGGAAGCTTAGACATTACTTCCAAGCTCACTAAATTAAGGTCCTGACTGAACATCCATTAAGAGCCATCTTGCAGAAAGCCGACCTGTCAGGACGTATGGTCAAATGGGCAATAGAGCTTGGCGAGCATGATATAAAGATAGCTCCAAGAAATGCCATAAAAGGACAGATAGTAGCAGAATTCATTGCCGAATTTACTCATAAAGACGAATTGAGGCAAAAAGAAGCCAGCTTGGAAGCTAATGAGAGTTGGCTGTTGTATGTTGATGGTGCATCTAATTCCAGGGGTTCAGGAGCTGGTATGGTATTTATCACGCCAGAAGGAGCAGCTATTGAAAGGGCTGTGACCCTTGGCTTTGCTGCATCAAATAATGAGGCAGAATATGAAGCCCTCTTGTCAGGGCTTCGAGCTGCAATAGATCTTGGAATTACAAAGCTCATAATTCACTGCGATTCCCAACTAGTTGCTAATCAACTGAATGGAGAATACGCAGCTCGTGATGATCGGATGGTTGCATATGTCGGAGAAGCACAACACCTTATCCAGCAGATCGGCGACGTCAGAATCAAGCAGATTGGTCGAGAAGAAAATTTACATGCTGACAGCTTAGCTAGCCTAGAAACGGCGATAAAATCCGAGCTAAGGAGATAAATCAAAATCCGAGCTAAGGAGAGAATTCCTCGTTGATTTCCAATCAACACCAAGCATAGGAATCCAACAGATCATGTGTGTTGAGCAGGAATCAGAAAACCGAAATTGGATAATACCAATAGCCAAGTATCTAAAGAACGGATTACTCCCAGAAGATAAGAAGGAAAGCTACAAAATTAGAAGAAAAGCTGCTAGGTTTTGGTTGTCGCCAGAAGGTCAGTTGTACGGACGATCTTACTCAGGATCATACTTATAATGTTTAAGTCCGACCAAGGTAGAAGACTTGTTATGGGAAATTCATGAAGGATCCTGTGGCGGACACATCGGCGGAAGAAGCTTGGCACATAGAGCAATGTCACAAGGATACTGGTGGCCCTATAAGCAAAAGGACGCTCTTAAGTTTGTACAAAAATGTGAGAAATGTCAACGCTTCGGAAAAGATATTCATCAGCCAGCCGAGCTGCTAAACTCGATCATAAGCCCATGGCCATTCGATAAATGGGGAATTGATATAGTTGGACCTATGCCAAGATCAGCAGGTAATCATCAATTCTTAATTGTTGCTACTGATTATTTTACTAAATGGATAGAAGCCGAACCCCTTGTTCATATTCGAGAAAGCGATGCCAAGCAATTCGTATAGAGAAATATCATCACTAGATTCGGCATACCAAAAGCATTGGTGACAGATAATGGAAAACAATTTGAAGGAAAAGTATTCAGAAGCCTGTGTGAAAAGTATGGTATTAGACATCATTTCTCAACCCCAGTCTATCCACAAAGTAATGGCCAAGCAGAAAGTTCCAATAAAACTTTATTGGATGGAATTAAAAAGAGGCTGGACGAAGCAAAAGGAAGATGGGTGAATGAACTCCCCAGTGTCCTATGGGCATATAGAACAACTCCAAGAAGATCAACGGAAGAAACTCATTTTCCCTTGCATATGGAATGGAAGCTGTCATTCCCTTAGAAATTGGATTGCCGACCATAAGGACAGAAGCCTATGATCATGAACACAACAAAGGGAGGGTTGCCAAACAGCTAGATATGATTGAAGAGCTGAGGGATCGAGCCTTGATGAAATTAGCAGCCTACCAGCAGAGGTTACCTCGAAATTATAAGAAGAAGGTTCAAACACGAACATTCAAGGTTGGCAACCTAGTTTTGAGAAAGGTACTTCCAAATACAAAAGATCCCAGCCATGGAAAATTTGGACCAAACTGAGAAGGTCCATACAGAGTCACTTCGGTCGGATGAACATGAGCTTATCATTTGGAAAAATTAGAAGGAAAAGCTCTGGCAAGGCCATGTAACATTACAAATCTGAAAAAATTATATTTTTAAGCATTGTATATGAATAAAATTATCTTGTACATAGTTCAAATTTTCAATCTATATGCCAAAGAAGTTGAAAATTATATATTTTGTGTTTTACCTTTGGCTTAAGCATCTTGGTTATATGCACCTCGGACTTATGAATCTCGACTTCGGCAGTAATAATATGAAATATTATCATCTCTTCACCAAAACTCCTGTACCAAAGGTAAGGCCAGACGGAATATTTCATCTAAGGACCCATTATGGGAAAAACCCTATTGGGACCAACCTGGCAAAGGTAAAAAGGGCCAAGGCCTGAAAAATGAGGGGCATCTTAGTACCCATTACTTCGTTCCGAAGGATCAAAAAACCTAACTGGGAAGAGCCCAAACTAGGTGTGTCGCACTGATCTCCTTTTTTCTAATTGCTAGGCATGACGATGCGAGCGTTAGGCTAAAAAGTGAGTTCAGAAAGAATCGACAGTGGCAACACAAAAAATGCAATACAATGTCACAGAAAAAGAAAACATTTCATTGACATTGATAATATCAGCCCACAGGTTGGGCATAGTAGATCTTTCAAAAACAAAAGTTTCATGCTCATAGGCAGAGCAAATAGGTTGGCAGAACTGCCATACAAAAAGCTGGACAAAATGATTTCTAAAATAAAACTATTCAGGTGCATCAGAAGTTGAAGGAGGCATCTCGACAATAGAAGCTGAGGATGGCTGGACAGCAGTAGAAACCTCGCCCCCATCCCCTCCAGTAGGCAGAATTACGTCATCAGCTTGAGTTTGAGATTGAGGCTTAGCAGGTGAAGATAGAGGAGGAGCTTGTTCGGATATATAATTATTTCATAAAAGAGAATCTTCTGGAACTGCGGCATCTTCAAGAGCCACATCATAACCCCGCTTGAACACAATAACTTTGATCTGCTTAACCTGCTGTAAATAAATTGCTTCAGTTTCCTCAAACTGTCTATCATTAAGCTTCTCCGTGGCCTCTTTAGTCTCAACTTTGACCTTCTCAATTGTTTCCTCATACTCGGCTTACTTGGCACGCATGTCTTCAAGCTCTACCTCGATTGCAGTGAGGCGACTCTTCGCATTAACAGCCTGGGATTCAGCAGCTTTAGCAGTCTTAAGAAGGGTATCGGCATTAAACTCAGCTTGGCGCTAAGCAGTCTTAGCTTCTGCCAGTTCTTTTTCCGGGCCCTTCAAATGTCTCTGCAACTTCCCCAAATGTTCAGACACAGCAAACCATTTTTGTACACCCTGAAAATAAAATGAAGAGAATTAGAAACTTCAAGGAGAAAGAGGTCGAAGAACCTTAAGCCAACCTACCAGAAAACATTGTTGAACTCCTGTAGCCACCAGCTCATCAGCCGATAGGGTGCGATGCAAACTCATATCAGAAGGAAGAAGAGCAGACTTACCCATAATCATAGCCAAGGTTGGAGATCCCGAAATGCCTTTACTTAAAGATGAACCTTTCTCCCGAGAAATGCCGCGGGAAGTCTTCCGACCAGACGATAGATTTGGCTGTGGAGACGATGAGAGGGGAATACCCCCCAACCATGAAGAAGATAGGTCGGCAGCTTCACCAGATTTAACCGAATCTTTTTCGATCTCTAAAGGTTCATGCTGGGGCTCGGGGGCAGCTCTCTTACCTAAGACAGAGGAGGGACCGGGCAAAAGAGCTTTCCTTACTTTTCCGGCCCTAATCATCGGAAGATCGCCCAAGCTTTTCAAAAAGATTTTTTGACTTGCGGGACATTGTCGGAGAAATAGTATTGATACCAGATGAAGAGGTGTCAGAAATATGTAGCACAGGGGTTCCTTGTCGCTCAGCTGAAGAAGAAGACTCACGGGAAGAAGTTTTGCGAGCAGAAGAAGTCTGTTCAACAGACTGAACGGGAACGAGAGATTGAAGAGAAGCAGAAGATTGAACGTTGGAAATAGCTTTTGCTTTTGTGGATCTGGAAGGCTTTATGGCAGGAACCTTCCTACGCTTGATAGGGTCGGATGCCAGTGATTGATGCCAAGAAGGAACTGCTAGAAAATGATTGTACGTCCGAACGTATCCGAGTAACACGTGAGCAGCCCGGCCCCAACCACGAAGCTCGGCAGAACCGCGATATTCGAACACTTGATTTAGTTCCTCGCTCCGAACAAGAGATGGAAACCCACGATTAATCAATGCATCTGCAAAAAGGAGAGACATGAATAATAACAAAAAGGGGGAGAAGAAGAAATCAAGCAAACAAACATGAAGAGGAGGGGGTCCGACCTGGGGACCCTAGGGATCGGGGGACTGTTCGAATAATCCCATCCCACATGGTCGGCGTTTCCCAGTTTTCGCTCACGATGACGAAATCACCCTTACTAGACTTATTGGAATCAGGAAGATAATGAACCAAAAGCTTGTCTAAGCCCCTAGATTTCAAAAAAAATACAGATTTGCTACTATCTAAAGGTACCAACATATAGCAAGACAGAATATCAAAAACACCAAGGCTCGTGCCGAGCAGCTTATTCAGTGCATATACCCCCATAAAAATGTGATAAAGATTGGGAGAGCATTGGGTAGGAAAAAGATTGGTCAAAGAAAGGAAGAGAACCAGCAAAGGATCTAATGGAAATCTAACACCACCCTCCATGATAGCGATGGTCGGAAAAGGTATTCCATCCTGGGAACCAATATCAAGAGCTTCATCGGTCCAAGGAGCACGAATCTGAACATTTGTGGGGGATCTGATACATTTTTCTGAAACCAGAAATCCCTTATGGAGTGTCGAGCAAATCCTTAAAATTCCCCATCTAAAGTTAGAAGAGAATGAAAAGAGAAAAAGCTTACCACGGACTGGAGGAAGAAAATACCGAACGGAATAGAAGAAGCAATGTCTGGGGAGATAAAAGCCAAGGCAGAGCGAAATAGAGGAAGAACTTGCGAAATAAGACTGAAGAAGAGCAGGGAAACCAGAGAAAGGATAGGGATAACTTTATAAAAGGTTACTGGAGACAGGCCCTTGACGTGTGGATTCGCCCTAGCTTGACGTGTGGCATCACAAGCCCGCCTTTTCCTCGGTAAATGGAGAGAAAAACGCTGGCTTGGGGGGCAATTGTGGAGGGAGAAATTCGAATTTATCCTCGAGCCGAGTCGAAATCCAGACCGACCTGACCTGGACCTCTATCCAGGTCCAATGAATATTCAAAAACTGATCATATGACAGTTATACATTATTAAAGAGCAACAATTACAAGAGCAAATCAAGGGATTAAAAGCAGCACACGATAGGAGCCTCATGGGGGTTTCAGTTTGCAGAAATAAAGAAAAGAAATCATGGAGAATAAAGAAGAAGAACGTAAGGAAAGAAGGGGAAAAGACCAGGACAATAATATAAAAAGAGAAATGACGATCAGAAATGGTATGAAAAAATAGAGGAAAAACAAAAGAGACAATAATTTTATAATAATGAAAATCTCACTGACTTTATCATCGGAGAGTACACGATCGGAACATCCGATCGTGTTCTTCTGACGATTCTTTTATTGTAGATACAAGAATTCTCATCTCAAATCAAAGACATTACTCGACTATTCATCGCCGAGCAGTGCTGTTCAGCTCGTCAGTCGACCAACCAAAATTTCAGCATCTACAATGTATAAACATAAAATTGAACGACTTGATGATTGTCATTAATATGATAATATTGAATAACCCAAATCATGAGATAATGGTCACAACAGTGCAGAAAAAAAAATTCTAGAGGTTGTAACTTTTTTGACTTTTTCACAAATTTATAAAAACCTACAAAAATTCAAGGTATGAGATTAAATGTCTTATGTCTTATTATTAGACCAATAATGACTATGAATGGCTTGGATTACCAGTTTGGATTGGCAAAAGTGCAAAAATATGCTTCATTCATAGTGGTGTTCATAGGTTGGGTTGAGCCGTACTTGCTGAGGCATATTCAGGTTGGCTTTACTTTAAAAACATAGGCATGTATCGGTCCAAGCCTGGCTCAGGCCATAAAGTCTCAATTCCAAGTCCGCTCATTTAGTCAATCAGGTCGGCAAGGTCGAGATACTAAATGGCCCATATTATATACCATTGTGGCCCAAAGTGGGCTGGGCCTAGGTTAGCCTGGCCCACGATCATCCCTATTTATTCCTGCGTTTTCCTAGACCAAAAATTGAATAATTTGGACTCCAAAGCCATTGTCGACACATCTAGAAAATGACGAGACCAATCATTTCCTCTCTTTTAAAGAGAGGAAATTTGTAGGGCAGCACAATCGGAAATTCGGTTCGGTTTTTGGACTGGAATCCGGTCGGACCGGATTTCTGGTTGTGCCTAAAATGAAGGACCGGACCGGACCACTTATAAGTGGTCCGGTCCGGTCCAAAACGGTCTGGTTGGACCACTTATAAGTGGTCCAGACCGGTTTCATTTTTTTTTTTACCTAAGTTTTTTTCTTTTTTTTCATTTTCAGCAATGGGCATTAATTTGGGCTGAAGATTAATTCAAAGTAGGATTCAAAGAAGATTAATTTGGGCATTAATTTGGGATTTTATATCAAATAGAGATTGGATTTTAGATGAAGGGAAACAAAGTACTAATGGGTCAAGCCCACAACACAATGGCAAAACAAGTTGGAGGCAGCCCACAAGAGAATAGCATGTTAGAGAAGAAACAAGTAATTTGGTGCTAGTTTGGTCCCAGGTCCAAGCTCATTACTCAGATTTAAATTTGGGTGAGTTTTTATTTAAATTCAGGTAGCCCAGACCGATCAAGTGTGAAATGGGTCCAATCCATAATTCTTTGGGTGCTCTTTGGGTGCTCTTTGGGTGCTTTTAGAAAGGACACCCAGCTGCTTTGGTTGATGCAAAACATCATGCAGCACAGCTTGAAACCAACTGTAGGAATTAGGAAGGAGTTCCTGCCAAGAAGACTCCACATGCATTAGAGTTTAATAAAATAATTTATTTATTTATATTAATAAATCCGCCGTACTGGACTCCAAAAGGCCTGGACCGGACCGGACTGGATATAACCGGTTTTCCAACTCCAGTCCGGCCCGGTCCGGATTTGTAGCAGTAAAACCACAAATCCGGTCCGGTCCGGTCCGATTTTGCGGTCCGGTTCGGTCTGCAGTCCGATTTTGTTCAGCCCTAGATATTTGGATGTTGACACGAGCGAGTGCTGATTAACCCAAATTGCACTTGTGTCCAACCTAAACAATCTACAAATTTTCCGGTCATATATGTTTGGGTTTCGCTTTACTTCAAAACCAACGTTTTAATTTACCATATAATTAAATTCCAAGGGGTAGCTCAGTTGACCTAAGACCATGATTTACATTCGAATGTTGTAGGTTCGAAACTGCACTTCTGCACTAGGGCTACAGGTGAGTTTATCTGGCTTCCATCTTGGCCCGTAGGGATTAATCCAGCTCAAAGAATTGAAAACCCTCGGATAACAGCAAAAAATAATAATTTACCATACAATTTAGGTCAGGTCGAGCTAATGCCTGATCCAACTCGACCCAACTTGATGGAATTGCACCCCAAATTTACACTCCTGATGCTGGTGCAGAATTTTCAATTCTATTTGCCAAATCTCGTGGTCCTTCAAAATATCTACCCACACTAAATACTGTATCTATCAGTACTATCACCTTTTGCTGAACTTGGTTTTCCACTTCTTTTTCAAGCTTGACACGAGCAATGAATCTAGACTTGTTTTTATGAACTTGTTTTCGGCCTCCTATCTAGCTTGAAATGAACAATGAATCAGGACTTATTTCTGATGAATTTGGTTGTAACACACGTCTAGATTCCAAAATGAGAGAGGAAAAAAACACAAAAAAAGAGAAGAAAAGCTAACTTAGGATCTCTTTTCGATGAACTTCAAAGATTTTCACCCTCTTGAAGAACTTGGTGATAAAACAGGTCCACATTCAAAGTGTTGTAAAGCTGTTGCCAAACGCATCTGTCTTTAACTTTTACCTCGAATAAAACATCAGTCTGATTTTTTTGGTTTAGGGTTTAGATATCATTGTGATCGAAATGGTATTTTAAATGTAAGTGTGAATAAGGGAAATCATCACTTACGAGATTCCTGCATATAGCTTACAAACAATGTAGCTCATAAGGCATATTTATACGAGTTTACTAGTGGGAGGGAGGAGCGCAGATTGAAAGGTCTACTCATGAACAAGGTGGATCCACTAAAACAAGCGTTGCCTGATTATATTAGATCTTTATTTAACAATGTAAAAGTTTAGTGGGGTCTAAATCACATATATATATTTTAGATTCAATAAAATGGTGAATGAAGGTTTACTGAGTGTAAAATAAGTTATATAATATTAGGATTTTAGGATTATAAGATAAAATGAAATCCAAAGGGTTGCGCTGATGGAAGATGAGCCTCAATGAGCCCTATAATATTACTTATACTACACTTGAAATTCCTCCATAGGAAAGCATTTTTCATGTATATGATGATGGTGCTAAATATGTTGAGATCTAAGGCCCTGTGAGATCTTGGTCTGGGTTTGAGTCTATGATTTAGATTCAAATGAAAAATATTGGTCATGAGTACCCTTACAACAATATAAGTTCAGTTCGTGGTACACTTATAGAAGTTAGACATAGCAATTTTCAATACTATAAGCTAAAGAAAACATTTTTTTCTTAGTGTTCATCAAACAAATTTGTGGCTACTAACCCATCTGACAAGGCAAGGAGCATTGTATGATCTGTAGGCCAAATATGAAGGCTTTATATTAAAAATGATTCGTCCTAACTGAAATGGCATTCTCAATCTCACCACAATTAGTTGGAATTTGGAAAAGTCCAACTGCAGCCTGCAGTTATAGTGCACCTTGTCCCATTTTGTAACATGGGCTGGTCCATTGATATCACCAAGCATATTCCCAGGATATTATAAAATCCATGTACTAGATGATGGCAACCATTCATTTAATCACTACCTCATGAAATGGGTGGCTAAAATTATCTTGAGTTAAAAAAAGGCCCCACAACAAAACTTTATCCATTCTTTTTCTATCGGCTGACTTGGATTGATTGACTTCAGATGATCTCAACCACTTATTTTCTGATTAAAAAAATGGACAGTCATCACATCATTAACATTTTTACTCCATCTATTCCATCCCAGTGAAATAAGCAAATGAAGGGTTCAAATGCAAGCGGGTCTTATTTAAAGGTTAGTAGTGATCATGAACCCAACTGGACCACTGTATTGCCTGAAAATTTTTAATTGTATTCCACCTAAATAACCCAATTTCCAATTGTTTCACTGTTGTTGGGTTCCACCGATTTGATTTTGGAGTAATCTCTAATGGGGTCCACCAAGTCCTTTTCCCACTACTGAAGATGGAAACCAATCAATCAAGTTTTTCAGATCAGGAACAGTGATGGCTGGTTCCCTAAAATGCAGTTGGGATGAGACCTGGGCATCTGCTCTCTGTCTACCCCAACTAAGGAGGGTTTGTCTTCATATCTTACAGTGGACCACTTTCATTTGGGAGTTTGTACCCTGTTGGAAAGTACTCCAATAATGTGTGAAAAAATGAAATTAAAAAAAAAAAAAAAAACAAAACAAAAGGAAGTGCTCAATAATGGAGACAGTGTCCTACCTGGTCCAGACAATTTCCATGATAACATGATGATGAATATGATACTGATATTATCTCTAATATATGAAATGTTTCCATCTTGTGTCATAATATCTGAATACAATACTGTTCATCAGTGATGCTGTATCTGGGGCCATTGGTTCATGGTCACTGAACCAAGACCTTCGCCATCAATGTCTAATTGGATCTACACACTACATTTGTGGTCAACTTCGTGAAGATATGAATAGTTCAAAAAAGATTTAACTGCCAATTTTTACGTAGGTAGATCCATGTTCACTATGATAATCACTAGTTGCTTTGGTTTTTTTTTCCTTCAGAAATATTAGTGAAATCACATAATGTAGGTTTCATTGTGCATAAAAACAAATTTGAGTGATTGTTAGTTAGAAGTTTGGTCACATTTTTCTGTATGGTAGTTAAGATTTCTCTCTTCCAAATATATGGTTTAAAAACAGAGGTTAGGAATCTCTTTTATGGGTCGTTTGGAGGATTTGAAAGGGTGGAGAAATTGTATTTCTCAACTCCACCTTTTCTTATCATCCAAACGACTCTAAACTATCAATCTCCCTAAGAAGACTTTTGGATACTTTGAAGAAACACTAGATGGGTGATGTTGAAATAGAGAGGGTGAGCTTAACCGAGGTTGGCTGGGTTCAGTTGAATATTATAGGGATAAGTGCAGGTCTAATCTCAGGCTTTTTCAGACCTATCCCAGGTCCCAACCTTCACGAGCTGAGATTTGAATGGGTTTGGATAGAGTTTATTTTAAAGTAGGACGCGTCACTCTGTTTGTGGGGCTCATTGGCTTGTTAGATATCAAAGTCTTTACAGACTAATTGTTCTAAGAAAAAATTAGGCTAGTCATAAATGAAATAGATGGACAAATTATAGATTGGATACCCAACAATACCAATAAAGTTAGTTTTTTATTTTTTTATTTTTTTATTTTTTATTTTTTATTTTATCTTTTCATGTGCAGGTTAGATTTCAACCCCACTAGCATCTGGTAAGCAAGTGGGTTATAAAAAAATGTTGCAAACTAATTCCTTCGGTAAACTTTTACCTAAATTCTTTTTTTTTTTTTCCTTCTATGGAACCACAGAAGTTGTGAAGGTTCCATATCATAACTAAATTAAATTCAAATGCTTCATATGAATTTGTTAGCCAAAGAGGATATGGACAGAAATAGCAAATATAGATGTAAAAAAAGTATAATCTCACTGAGGATTTTAGCTTAGGATAGATCAAAATGGAAAAATAAAATTCATACATCCGACCTTTATTGTCTGTTACTTTTTTTTTTTTTTTTGTTTCACCATTAATTTCAACCAAGCCATTTGATTTAATTGCTGCAAAAACTAGATTAAGCTTGAATTTTAGTTTGTATGGTTTCTAGTCCCATCCAATGTCGTGTCACCCATTACAGCGGCTTCATTGAATTATGAAATTAGGGAAAGTTGTGTATTATGAGCCCACCATAGATAGCATCATCCATTGGTTCAAATGTCAGTATGATGATCCATAATAGTTGACAATCCACGGATAGCTTGGTTGGTGAGGTATCTCCCTTCCACAAAAATATGCAAGGATAAATTCCAGGCCATAGTGTTTGTTGATGGTGAGAGAATTGTGTGGGGCGTGTGTGGGTAGAGTTGTCAAATGAGTCGTGCCGCTTACGCCCGGCATGATCTAGCACGGCGGCTAACGAGCCTAGGCATAGCACGACATGGTCAACAGCAAGGCCCGCCTGACACGGCCCCAGGCACGAGCTGTGCCTAGCCTGATTCCCATTCCCATGCCCGTAGGCACGACCTGTTTCACGGCACAACACGGCAAAAAACTACAAAAATAAGTTTTTTCATTTCTTTAGTGTAAGTATGAAAAATACATCCTTTTACTTTTTTCATTATTTTATTATCAACAAAATCTGTAAAGGTTTCAAATATAATCTTGTTGAAAAACCTCAAGTAGTAAAGATTCAAATGGTTCTTTTTTTAGTACATTAGGTTGAATTTGATTTAACGACTTAAATCCGTGTGTTGTACTCTTTTTTGTGCGTATATTTTAGATTTTTTAGTCTAAGACCCTAAAAATACAAGCACGACAAAGCATGGCACGAATGCGCCCAAGCCCAAGCTCGACTTAGGCACAGCATGAGTCGTGTCGTGCCGTGCTGTGCCGGGCCGAACAGTGCGGTCAGGCATGCTAGCATGGGTGTTGTGCCGGCACGACACGTTTGACACCTCTATAATAATGTGGGTGTATGGGTACTTACCTTTTAAAAAAATTCATAATAGTTAAACAAAAATTGATACTTTTAGAATGCATTAATAATGTGAATAGGCATAGGAATAGGACTTGTATTTTTGTCATTTATTTTTCTACTTTGAAAATAGTTGTGTGTGCACATATACATTTGCTTCATTTTGTATCAGGTCTATGCCCATGTTTGTCACCTCTATTTTCAGCCTCTACTTGTCTAAATATCTATAAAACGGACAGAGGTTATGAAAATAAGAGCGTTTGGTACAACATTCTGGCCTCTGTCCGTTTTAGACATTTAGAGGCAAATCCTCTAAAATCCAAATGCTCAAAAAGTGGGCAGCTGAAAAATAGAGCTTTGGCTTCTTCTTTGTATGCGTTTTTTTTTTTTTTATTACTCTACTTTTACTGGGTCTGTCAGAAAAGAGTAGAGATACCAAACATGACCTATATCAAAGATATTTGGACTTGTCACCACTGTATTTGAAATGTATATGTGCCACACAAGTGATGTAGATTGAGTCATGTGACACTTGTGTCTTATGTGGTAAGGAAGAATAATCTATCACTCATTTGTTCTTGCATTGTGAGTTTGCCTATTGCATTTGGCAATTTTTTTTTCAAAAAATGTGGAATTTTATGGTGTTTACCAAGGGCTTTGAGCGATTTGATGGAGGCTTGGAGGTTGGGTCCTTTTAAAGGGGTGAGATTAATCCTATGGAGGTTGATTCATTTATCTATTCTTTAGTCGATTTGGAAGGAAAGAAATAATAAAATCTTCAATGGCGAGTCAAAGGACATGGAGGATATTGTTTTTATGATTCTCCTCAAAATAGCTAAATGGGCAAGTATCAAAAAAGAGTTAGAGCACTTGGCATTGGATAATATCTTAAGTAATTCGGAAGATTGCTTGGCAAGCGGATGTGTTAAGAAGAAACATTTAGTCACTTGGTCTTCCCCTTATCCTAATGTTCTTAAATTTAATGTTGATGGTGCGGCAAGAAGAAAACCAGGACCTGTAGGTATAGGTGGCATCTTGAGGAACTACAAGGGAGAGGTATTGTTTATGTTCTCAAAGTATATAGACATCAAAGATTCTAATGAAGCAGAAGTGTTTGCTATATTGGAAGCTCTAAGGATTTGTGTCTCTAATAATTTTCATAGCATAGTGGTGGAAAGAGATTCCTTAAATGCGATTTCTTAGATGTCTTGTTTGGAGAAGGGTCCATGGAAATTTCAATTTTTTTTCAATGAAATCAAGACTTGGTCATCATCTTTGAATGTTGAGTTTCATCATGTGTATCGGTCGGAAAATGGCATGGCGGATGCTTTAACTAAGATTGGGGTAGAAAGAAAGGTACATTTGCTTGCTCCTTTGTAATTTGTTGTTTTGTGTTAGTATTTAGCTTTAATACTTTCGCATGTTTTTTCTTTTCATCTTTTTTATTGTACCTTTCTTAAGTCTTTAATATATTTTACCGTTTTCGATAAAAAATATATTATTCAATTCATATTTAATGAAAAACTATAACATATCAATAAGAGGATCTTCATTGCTGGTTAGGTTAATTTGATTGAAAGCTTTTATAAATGGACGGTCCAAAATAGAAACTGCTTTTCACCAAAGAAGCGTGTAAATTTATTATCATGGACCAAATAGTTAGAGGTGTCCGATTAAAGTGGGGTAATTCTAATCCCATAACAAAGCTTATATTAATCAGATTAATGTGTTTTCTAAAGCACTAACCCTCTTCCAATTTCCTCAAGTCAATGGCCCTGCAGTTGTACTGATCATTGATTTCTCCTGCACCTGTGTTGTTGCTTTCTGACTCATCCATAGCGAATGGTCCTCGACGCTAGCTTCTAATGCAATTAACAAGTGGGTGATTATAAATAAGCTGATCATTAAACAAATTGATCATGACAGGCCCAGTGGTGATCTTTTATTGCAAAAGTAATTAGTCCTGAGGGACCCACCTCTTTAAACTTCAATTTCCATCACATCTGAAAGGTACAGCATGGTTCCCAGCTGAGGATACCCTTCTGCGCGTGCCTTTCATGGACACATGGACGGTGGGGAATAAACCACCTGTCCTTTTTAATACCACCTAAGACTGTGTTTATTGATGATGACTCAGTCAGAAAAATGGGCCACATTTAGAAAATACATTAACATCTGCATAGAATGAAAGAAATGGGACAAAACTAAAAAAAAAAAAAATATTTTTGTGCGTTCAGTGAAGAAAAGAACTAGGATAAGGGAGATGGAAATACCCAATCATGACAGTTGGTCTCAAATATTAAAAATCATGTCAATTTCATATTTGAAAGGGTTTGAGACTGTGCTATCATATTGGGGCAATCAGGGATTTATCTAACTCCTCCGAAGCCCATAAGAATTATTCTAGTCTAAAGGACTGTGACAACCTCCGTTATAATATATATATATATATATTTCAGTGGCCGAAAAGTTTAAAAACTTAATATATTTATTTAAAAAATTAATCTTAGTCCAATGGCCTAGTCCATTTGTGGGTGCAAATCCGGTGGTTCAATGACGGTGACAATCAAGGAAGGTCTCATGTGTGTGAACTATTTGGATGGATTATAGGTGGGCCCAATGATATTGCCCTGACCCCTAGGACGATGAGAGGAGTTCGATTTGCGAACTATAAAATAGTATTTGACGTCATTTTCTGCTAATTTAAAGTCTTTATTACAATTAATTATATTTAATCGAGATGTTACGGAGGATAATTATCTAAGAATCGACGCAGCAAGGATCAAAGATTTTGTGAAACAATTGAAAACGGTGAAAGGGAAACCAATGGTCAGCTGACAAGGGGTGAGATCCCACGTGGCCTGTGGCTGTGGGGCCTACCTCTGCTAACGTCCATCTCGACGCGATGAAACGGCGCCGTGATGTTAGCGGGCAATCCGTCTCTTACAAATCCCCTATAAATAGAGATTGCAATTTGCCTTCCATTCCATTCCAGTACTTGTTCTTTGTTGTTATTTCTCATCATCATCGTTGTTTTTGTTTAGAGAGAGAATGTGTGGAATACTTGCAGTTTTGGGTTGCTCAGATGAATCGCAATCGAAGCGAGTGCGAGTGCTCGAGCTTTCACGCAGGCAATTCATTCCTCCTTCCCTTCTTTTTAATTTTACAAGTTGCATTCTCTCTCTCTCTCTCTCTCTTTCTCTTTTTATTAGGATGACTAATGTGATTGATCAAGTATAAAGATATTGTTGGTGGCCCCAACAGATCAAGGGGTTCGTGGGTCACCTATCTATGAAAATGATTGATTGGATGTATATTTCCTGTTTGATTTATGGCAATGAAATGCATGATCAAAAGAAAAACTAGCTAATTACTCATGATACCTAAAACATTATGATAATAGAGATTTTTGATAAATGATTCATGAATCTTTAGGCACAATTGTGTAACCGCTTTTTTTTTTTTTTTTTTTGAGGGGGGAAGGTAAATAGGTTTTTTTTCCATAAAAAAATTCTTTTTTATTTGGTGTGAATGCATTTTTGTGAAGAAAAACATCAAAAGCCTCTTTTTTTTTATCCTTGGAAAAGTGTTTTCCACGGTGGAAGGGATTACGAAACAAATTATGTGGAAAAGTGAAAGTCCATATAGACACTTTCATTACAAACGTGCCCTTGGTAAAATAAACAACAAAGCAGAACAAATTGAAGTTCCAACAGTTTTTTTTTTTTTTTTTATCATCCATAAAATAGCATCTTTGGCTTTGATGGTCCAAAACAGTGGACTATTAGTTATGCTATTATGTTCCTTTGATCTCATTAGATTTGACAACAACTATAGTCCCATTTAACGTAGTTAAGTCATCCATGCAAAGGTGGTAACTGTAAAAATTTCTCTCTGTTTTTTTTTTTTCATAATTATAAAGCTCTGACTCATTTGAGTGACTCAGAACTCAAAAGTGCTAAAGTCAGCTACTCAATGATTTGACTCGCTATAGACTTGGCCAGATTCGGTCGATTTTCTGCATTTCAAGTCTTGAGTCTTTCATTATCTCAGATCAATGCCTAAAGTTAACCATTGACCTGTGTCGTGTAGCTGATGATTGGTCATTAACTGTCCTTGTCCACACAACTAGTCTTCTTATTGTGTGCTTGTGGGGTATTGGCTCTGTTGTGACATGATAACAATCTTGCAATTTTACAAGAGAATTCTTTGGGCATGTTTGAGTACATACTCATCCTAAGCAATAGGGGAGGAGATGAGAAGGTCTATACATGAATACTGAACACATAATCAGGTCATTAAAAATATGGAATTCAAGCGTCCAAAAATCAATGGTGAAAATACATGAAAAAAAAAAAGAGAATTCAATCCATCGGTGAGTACTAGTTGGATGCATGTCAAATTGTAGAGTGAGAAGTTGGTAGATTGATCTTAAGTTAAATGGATGTAGGCCTTATAAATTAGTTCTCATGAAACTTGCATGAGATCCATCCTCACAATAAAATTTTGTCATGGTGTTCTCTGCTTTCTATCTTTCATTTGTCCGATTAAGTATTGTGCTCACCAGTACATGATCTGCATGATTCCTCCTTTGTGATGCACTCTCATCAAGAAGCATATTTGTATTCCTATCAACCAACAGAAGCCTTCAGAACTTTCATTTCCTCAACCATGAAAGACAAATCATACAACTGTACTTGGTCTGAAATCTGAATATTGGAGGGATGGCCTCTTTCAATTCACTCAGTCCTTCTCTTTGAGATATAGGGAGTCCACCAGAAGAATTACTCCATTACTCCATGTTATTAGAACACTCCAACTAAGGCCCTCGATGGTCTGGATCCATTTAGGTGGGTCTGCATATGCATCTAGAATTCTAGATGTGAAAGGCTGGACATGGATCCATATTTAGGGTCCAAAACTTAACTGTTGAATCAAGGCTAAGGTCCAAAGCTTGATGGACATGGATCCATAGTAGGTCCATTTGTATTTTATATCTATTGTATGCTATAATACCATATACATAACAGAAAAAAATAAGATAGTAACATATAATATACATATTTCATTTTGAAACAGGCTTTAAATGGAAGATTGGGCATATCCATTTTCCAAGCGGGTGGACTTGGATTCAAGCACTAGGATCCTTGTCAGTCCCATGCCCGCGCTTGAACTCACTCACTCTCTCTTTTTCATTTTTTTTTGAATGGTTAAACCCAATGAAAAAGCTAGCAATACAAAAGGACTATACTGACAAGCTTCAACACGCCCGGGCTCGAATTCACTCCTCAACTGTAAATGGACTTGGGCCTGGAAACATGTGTCTGCCCCAGATCTGGCCCTTTGACACCTTACCTCCAACGTTTAGCTATAGGATCCATGCCTGCTAGTAAGCTCATGTATCAGAAACCACCATATGATCCTCATGTTTTGATGGGCATTTCAATCAAATACATGAACATGATTTTGCATATCCTTTTGTGAGAAATAATTTCTTTTGACACAGCAGATTAAAGCACCGTGGACCAGACTGGAGTGGAATCTACCAACATGGTGATTTTTACTTGGCACATCAACGGCTTGCAATTATTGATCCAGCCTCTGGAGATCAGCCTCTCTTCAATGAGGACGGCACTGTTGTTGTCACGGTACAAAAAATACATCATATATTTCAATTGCTTCATCTTGCATATAGTTTTTTTCTCACTAGTTCTCATACATTCTCATGTGCTTGAGCATATAAAAATTAGTTAAAAAGAATATGCAAAATTGAAACAGGTGAATGGAGAGATTTACAATCATGAAGAGCTCAGGAAGCAGTTACCCAATCACCAATTTCGCACAGGTAGCGACTGCGATGTTATAGCACATCTGGTAAGTATTTCTTCCTGTTCTTTGATATTTAATTTCATTTTAGGATGTGCTTGATTTTCTTACATTCAAAATTTTAATTTCATGGGCTGTTCTGTTTTGATTATCATTGTAATCTTATATTGTCTTCCTAACTTAGCAACAACTGCAGTAGTTGTAATTTCTTAAACAATATGTTCCATGGCCTTTTGATAGTATGAGGAGTATGGAGAAGACTTTGTGGACATGTTGGATGGGATGTTCTCATTCGTGTTGCTGGACACACGTGACAACAGTTACATTGTTGCAAGAGATGCAATTGGGATCACTTCTCTCTATATTGGCTGGGGTCTTGATGGTAATAATGTTTCCTTTATTGTTTTTCTCATTTCCTTTTTTCTTCTTCTCTGGATCTGAGGAGAATTTTCTCGTGCTAATCAAAACATTCTTGATGGGCTTCATCACTGCATTCTGCACTATATGTAATGACATGGGTGTAATTTGTGAATTCAGGCTCTGTTTGGATCTCATCCGAAATGAAAGGACTGAATGATGATTGTGAGCATTTCAAGTGTTTTCCTCCTGGTCACTTGTACTCCAGCAAAGAAGGTAATGGCTATTGTAATCTAAACAACCATGTGAGCCTATTCATGGAGATAGCTACTCATAGTTGAGCTACTGAGATGCCCCAACCCTCACAGTATGACATCCAGGCCCTCCATCAGAAGGGCACACAAAAGGATTTTGACTAATTAAGAGGCCCTCAAAGTGTTTTCAGAAAAAAGCACATATTATTCCATCCTTTTTTTGTTTTTGATTATTGCGGTTCGCATCTGATGGAGCTGTCCTGGTCATAGGGTGATGGGTTGAGCGCATTTATGGTGGGTCCATTACCATGAAGGGCCTCAAATGCACAGATGCATGTTCATATTGGCACATGCTTAGGTGCCTGATTGAAGCATTCCTTTCTATTACTTAGTTTCAGAGCTCAGCTTAAAAAGTTGGAAGTTGGTTTTGAAATGCTGCAGGTGGCTTTCGAAGATGGTATAACCCACCTTGGTATTCAGAGGCTATTCCATCAACTCCTTTCGATCCACTAGTTTTGAGAAAAGCATTTGAAGATGTAAGCAGATCCTACTCATAGTACGCATTCAAAGTCGTGAGCATATTATATCTACTTAGCTAAATATAACCGATAATTACTAGGTCCAAATGTTGGAGAATAATGAGGTGATATTATATCTACTTAGCTAAATATATCTGATAATTCCTAGAGTCCAAATGTTGGAGAATAATGAGGTGGGACAGTAAATCTTTGCTTCTACCATGACAATGAACCAAATACAAGTGTAAAATCCAATTGTATAAATGGGGAGACGAAAAAAAAAAAAAAGCATTGGAAGATACTGAAACGGTCTCAGATTGCAAAATATTTGATGGCTGATTTTTTTTTTTTTTTTAAAATTGAAGGGTGCATTTCATGTTCCGAACAGTGTCTAAACATATGGAATTGATTGATTTTGATTGGTCCTTTTTCTTATCATCTTCAAGGAGCCTAAGATCATGCAATTCCAGCAAGTATTGATAGACAAGTACAGATGAAGTCATGGTCCATCTTGAATAAGTTAGTGTGCAAATATGAATCTTGTTCTTGTTATTTCTAAATTAGTTTTTAAACGTTGGTTTATGATAGAGTTTTGACCCTCGCTAACTCATCAATTCGCATTGCTTGATTAAACACGTTAACATCTTTCTATGTTTTGATAATTTTCTCAAAGAATATATAATGAGAAACACAACATCAATGCTAGTTTCTCCTCTTTTGAAGACCAATTAGAACATTCTTTTGTTTAGTTTTTTAGTCTATTCTATCTACATTAAATATGTCCTTAATGAAGATTATTTATATCTTATTTTGAAAAACAGAAAAAAAAATTAACAACTGATAAGTATGTGGTTGTTTATATGTAATATGAATGTTTTCCAAATGTGTGACTAATGTTTGCATAGCATGTTCTTGATTTTTATTTTTTATTTTTTTCCTTTGCAGTCTTGGCAATGAGAATAGAATTAACTTTCAATTATTGCTGCAGGCTGTGATCAAGAGATTAATGACTGATGTACCATTTGGTGTCCTGCTATCTGGAGGACTTGACTCATCATTAGTTGCCGCCGTTACTCAACGCCACTTGGCAGGGACTAAGGCTGCCAAGCAATGGGGATCACAACTCCATTCCTTCTGTGTTGGCCTTGAGGTTAACTTCCCTCCCTTCATTGTAATTTTGTCATATTCCTTAAATATGAAGAAGGAATTTCCTTAACTAACTTTATCTTCCAATTTTCTAAATTACAGGGTTCACCTGACTTGAAGGCTGCAAAGGAGGTTGCAAATTACCTTGGGACTGTTCACCATGAATTTCATTTCACTGTTCAGGTATTTGAAGTTTCAATTCAATTTGAACACTATGAGACCTTTGAAAGATATTAACCGAAATTAAAGCAAGTTCTGGCTGTATTTATTGGCAGGATGGTATTGATGCAATTGAAGATGTTATATATCATATTGAAACTTATGATGTGACAACAATCAGGGCGAGCACACCTATGTTTCTTATGTCCCGCAAGATTAAGTCCTTGGGGGTGAAGATGGTTTTGTCAGGTGAAGGTTCTGATGAGATATTTGGAGGTTACCTGTATTTCCACAAGGCACCAAACAAGGAAGAATTCCATCGGGAGACATGTCACAAGGTATTGTGGCAATAAATGGTTTTAACAAGTTTATCAGTTCTATTTCTAATTTTAGTGGCTATGAAAATGTAGATGGTGCCTAATTTTGAAAAAGAGGCCTCTGTCAAATTAAGTGCTGAACTTTTTGCAGGAAACTAATTGTTAAATGGTTTTGGCCCATCCATGTTTGAAGTATACATTCTGGGGTGTTTTCCTAATCTGAGAGTGGCCTGCAGTCACCAACCCACAATTGATGTTTCCTTAAGATTGTCTGAAATTTTCTACTAAATAATGTTTTGATTGCAGTGAATTTATATGTAATATTGTAATTATGAAGTTCTATTTACTTCTATCGACTTATCGACTTAAAGCACAGTAAATTTTGTTACCTAAATTCACTAATGATACAATGATCTCCTTGTCTTCTAGATAAAGGCCCTTCACCAGTATGACTGCTTGAGAGCAAATAAATCAACGTCGGCATGGGGTTTGGAAGCTCGTGTGCCATTTTTGGATAAGGCATTCATAAATGTTGCAATGGATATAGATCCGGAATGGAAGATGGTATGTAAGCAAGTTTTAGTTTTTGTTATTTAGTTAGAAGTTGATCTTGACTGAAGGCATATACAGAGATTTTATAGCTTATTGCAATAATAATATTATTGTATAGGCGGTGGCTCAGTTGGTTTGAGCCTTGGGTTTGCTCCCCAAGGTCTCAAGTTCAACTCCCACCCCCTGTGTTATCCGGGTACTATGTGTGCGGAATCGGGTAGCCCCCAGGCTGGAGGGATCCAAAGGCTGGGCTGGCAGGGATACCCTGAGAGAGAGAGAGAGAGAGAGAGAGAGAGAGAGAGAGAGAACAATATTATTTTATAGCTGTGAATGTTGTATACTGAAAAATATATACTGTGTAACTAGTACTCAATTCTATTTCTGTGAGATTCTATTCTACGCTCACATACACTTCCTTGTCTATACCTCTTAAGTTTCTGTAATTGTATCAGATAAACCCAGATCTTGGAAGGATTGAGAAGTGGGTTTTACGGAAAGCGTTCGACGATGAAGAAAACCCATACTTGCCAAAGGTATAATAGTAGCGAGCCTCTTGGGAAATTAAGTGATGATGTAATGAAATTCTACCACATAAATTCTATGATCTAAAATGATTAGTTGTTGAACTTGATCATTAAGCCTTCCTTTTCTTTCCGCAGCATATTCTCTATCGCCAGAAAGAGCAATTCAGTGATGGTGTCGGTTACAGTTGGATTGATGGGCTAAAGCAACATGCAGCTGAACATGTCTCTCTCTCTCTCTCTCTCTCTCTCTCTATTATAATCTATGCATCTCTTAAACATTAATTTTCTCATTCCAGGTGACAGATAAAATGATGCTTTACGCAGAATATATCTTCCCACATAATACACCCACCACCAAGGAGGCGTACTACTACAGAATGATCTTTGAGAGGTTCTTCCCTCAGGTGATTCTTTTCAACTATCAAATTACTCTATATGCTTTGAGTATATAAAAATAAGATTAGTACTGAATTTCTACTTTCAAATTCTACAGAATCCAGCAAGATTAACTGTCCCGGGAGGTGCCAGTGTGGCTTGTAGCACAGCCAAGGCTCTCGAATGGGATGCAGAGTGGTCAAACAACCCCGATCCCTCAGGAAGGGCCGCCTTGGGTGTCCATGTTTCAGCCTATGATCCGGCAGATCCCTCCGCCACCGTTAGCAAGGTCCCACCGAAAGTGATTAACAAAAAACCAAGGATTGTAGAAGTAGGTACACCAGGCCTCACAATCGTGAGCTAATATTGTCTGCTAGGATATGTAATTCACTATCGTTGTTAAAGTATTACTTATTTCTGCAAATGCTTATCTGTAATTGAAACCTATTAGTATAGTTAATTGGCGAGCTGTGTTGAAAATGCTATGGAAATTCAAGTACCATGAATGAAATATGATTGGCATCTTACTTATAGTTATGTGCAAAATGTGAAGGTGAGTCCCAATTTAAGCAATCATACAGTGTTGTTAGTCTATTTCCTCTCTTTTAAGGACCTTTTGCCAATGATTCATGTGAATGATGTGCTTTAAGAGTAGTGCTAAGTACATATTTGTTCTATTCAACTTTGACGAGTCAATTGTATCTGTGCACAAAATATCTGGTTAAGCACAGTCAATCTTATGCACCCTGCCATGGGTTTATAAAACACGGCCCAAGTGCAGGCCAGGCTCTGGCTTTGCCCAAGCTGGCCAGGCCTTCCCCCAGTCTTTATTAAAACCCCTCACTGTTTGAGAAACTGACAATTCTCTGCGTCTTCAGGAATTGCATAGCCAACCTGAGCATGAGGAGATGTTCTGTTATTTGAGGGCAAGACTGTCCACACCTTAACACAATATGTTCCTACATATGGCCCAACTGCTCATAACACATGCCATAGACCACCCAATTTGGATGATTTTCACTGCAAGTGGGCAGGACCAAACTTTTTCCAGACTCCAGACCAACCCTTTTTCAACTAATACAGTTTGCCTCATTCTATGGACATACTCTTCTAGTGAGAGGTGCCTAACAAACCTTCTTATCAATCTAATTAAGGATCTGAAATATCTTATGGCCCTGAAAGTAGTTCCTATGTAATAGTCCTGGGATTGTTTGCGAAAAGGCCACCAGAGCAGGCTACTCTATTTGGCCATTAGGCACCATGACCATTATCAACTGCACCTGAAATTGGCTTTATCTCCATTCAGGACAGCTCAGACTGGGCCAATCGCAACCCTATTTACGAATAGCTAGTTCTTGAAACTGAAATATTTGGATGCTGGAGATACCACCAGCCTGTGCAGTACACTTTCTTCTGACCTCCCATTCAGGACAATGCACACAGATGAGATCAAAATGTTACAAAATGTAAACCATGCCACCTGATAATTTGCATGTCATGATCGTTTCCTAAAATTGTGTTGCATTTCCTCTCTACACAGCATTCATAGTTCACATTAGATAATCATAGGATCATAGTCATTTGGCGTTAGAATTGTGTTGCATTTCCTCTCTACACAGCATTCATAGTTCACATTAGATAATCATAGGATCATAGTCATTTGGCGTGGATGTACTTGTGAGAGAATACATGCCATAAGGCCATTGCAGCCCCACCTTGCCTAACTTGTGCTAGGTTCAGGGTTGTGCGCCATCAGTGCATACACTCGATTATGGTTGATAATGTTTTTCTTACCTCATTGGTTAAAAACTCATTTTAACTTGCCTTGAATACACTGAGTCAACTAGGCTCAGTGGGTCACCATTAGGGGATGAAAAACTATTCAAATTTGGGTGTGGTCCATATTGTACGTGCTTTGACCTGAATATAAATTACTCTTGGCGACCCATACCTCACTCAGGTCCAGATTACAAGACCAAACTCGTAGCCAAATTCCAATTTAAGGCCCAAACCTGGACCCTGCGTGAAATAAATGCCTGGACCAGACCAAATTTAGCCCACATACTTGTATGATAATATAATACACTTATACATAATATAAATGGGTTAGTGTTGTGTGTGTGCGTGCAAGATAAATGTCGTCTCATCGAGTATCAAGGTCCTGGGTAATGAAATCCAAGGACCTGATATAAGTGGGTTAGTTGAACCGATTTGACTAGTCACAGTTCCCATCTTGTTCATCCTCTAGACTGCTTAATGGCAAGTTTAATCTCTGCTCTTGGGCTAGCTTCCTCAGGGTAATGTACTATGAAGGGGAAGCATAGATGCAGATTAACACAGACATATGAGCCTCAGCAATTGTGGAGAAGAATATGAAACGCCACGGGTCCTCCAAAGTCTCAGTGCAATTAGAAGATGATTTTGAAGACCACCCTCCAAACATCATCATCATCCTAATGTTATCATAAAGGTACTTTTTTCTTGAAAGTTTACATTAGACTGTACTTCACAATTATCTTCAGACAAAAATTTTAAAATGGTGCCAAGCACCTGCACTTTTTAATGAATACGACTATCAGTTTCACCTGATCATTTCAATTAAACAATTTCTATGACTACCAAAGTGGCATAGCATCAATAAATAATTCAAGATGGCAACATAACCTCGAACAATGACAAGAAATAAACACATTATTCAAAGAGTCTTATCTCTAACTGTACCACTGGCTATAACAATGTTCTTAGCAGCAAAGACCTTAACAACTTTGAAAAGTTCAGAATCATTGACCCAAGCAGATTATTTTCCCTTGGAGATAATGAAAATTAAGCTGTTACTGAAGTTGGAATTAAGCATCTTTGTCAACTTTAAACTTTGTGACATCATCTTTTATACTTTGTGCAATTAGTGACATCACATCTTACACAGGCGGCTTCCGGAATTGGAGGATGAAACAGTATTACTTGAAACAGGGGATCCAGACTCTTGTTTAAATTGGTACTTGTGTTCAAATTTGTTTCTCTGAAGTCAATCAAATCCTGATAAAGTCTTAAGTAACATTATGGTCCTGTTTGCCTCAAATTCCTCCTAGATAGAAATAAGGACCCTGACCTTTAGAAAATCCGCTGAGATGTTGGTTGGTACTGAATATTCATTGGGAGACCTTGCAAAAAAACAAGAATGGAACCTTGGTTGGATGTCAACTCTAGAGGACACAGCTTGGGCCTGTTCACTTGCAATGATGGAGAAATCTCTCTCTCTCTCTCTCTCTATATATATATATATATATATAGCATGGCCGGCATGATGTTCTCCCTTGCCTTCCTGGGGCTTGTGCTGACTGTCATCAATCGCAACCTGGATGAAAAGGCAATGTGGGCGATCGTCGCCGCCTTCTCCATTGGACTTGGGCCAATCACATGGGTATACAGCTATGAGATCTTCCCATTGAGGCTCCGAGCTCAGGGGGTCAGCTTTGGCATGGCCACTAACCGTCTGACCAGCAGCCTAATCTCCATGACCTTCTGAGCCAGAGTAGTGACCCAACGAAGAAGATGGCACCGGCGAAGATGACAGTGTATCTCCGGCCAATCCAATCTAAGGTTCTTCCAGCAACACATAACCCAAACAGAGAGTAAATATTAAGAAATAAGAATGCCCATAAGTATTGCTATCTTTGTGTCACTTATTTTTAGATCCTCTTCAATAAAATTGGCGGCTCCACTCATCACACCAATATCTGAGGAACAAAAGAAGCAGAAAAAGACATTTAGAGAAGGTCAAGATTGCTAAGAGTTGTAGAGACAATGAAAATTAAAATTACGTGTGAAGAGAGACTTCAACAATCTAAAAAAGAAAAGAAGTACTAGAGAACTCTAATGCTATAAATTAAGAAAATAGAAGAAGTTACCGCAATACATTCTAATGTATACTACATCCTAATTCAAAAGCAGAAGAAGTAACCGTAATACATCCTAATGTGCAACCCAAAGCATACTTGTTTCTTTTGCTCTTCACCGGAGGCACCATTACTAGAGCAGTGTACTGAGAAGCATTTGTATCTGCCATTTTTCTGTGAATCCCTCAGTTGAGAGATATTTTGTTAGAGATAATGAGATGATGACTTGTGTTGGTTTCATTGGGAGGTTGGTTTAAATAGAGATACAAGAAAGAATGAATAGAGAATCAATAGACATATCCCTTCATTATGATGATAACAATGACTGGGATTTTCTTTTTTTGAGTAAGATCACATGTGATCTGCCTCAACATTTCATATTCAGTTTGTAAACAGAAAAAAAAAAAAGAAAAAAAAATCCATATTCAGCATTGTTCTGAAGAGGACAGGCAAGAAATCCTATTATATTGTAGAGCCCGGATCTATGTAATGAGATGTGCAAGGGATCATGGACAAGAGCATGATGAGGCCTACTTAGGAGTAGATTGCAGAAAGGCCCTATGCTTGAATAAGAGGCCCACTAAATCTTAGATCCGAAGGATTAGAGATGATCAAGACATAGGCCGACCTAAAATCTATGGCTGAAGTTAATAAATAGTTGAGATGAGTGAGTAGGGAAAGATCAAAGGAGGGCCCCGCAGACCTCTCCCCAGTTAGAATTAAAGAACTCCAGTGATTGAGTTTCTACAAGAACCTGTGAAGCTTTTTAAATCTTTAGATAGATAGAACTCCAAACAAAAAAAAAAATCTTGCAGGTGGTGCCATAATCGCAAGTGAAAAACTAAAAAAATTAGAAAAATGAAATATCAGATGCCCCATTGATTATCTATTTCATGCCACTTTCCTTGGGTGGGCTATCTCATGTAAGCCCCGGCACTATGTTGAGGAGTGGGCTCCACCCGAGGAGAAGTATTGAAAAGTATTTATATTGCTTTCCTCAACGCCTTAAGGCCGGTCACATATTTGAATCCTAGGAGGAACGACTTGGGGGGAAAAAAAGAAGAGGAAAGAAAATGTGTCGTCGAAAGTGCACCGACCGGATTCCACCTGGAAAGGAGTGTTGAGGTGTAGGTGTCAGTTTCAGGGCTCTGTTCTTGTCCAAAGGAGAGAAGTTTCAATGAGATGAAAGCAGAATGGAGTGTAAGAACGACGGACTGGAGATAAGAGAGACAGATTTAAAGGGGCAGCATCATAGAGATAAATGTTCACATGGGCTCATGGCTTCTGCTCACCTTCCTATTAAAAGAGACTGTATACAGTGATATCAAGAGGTTTCTATTTAATGAACATATTGGTCTTGATATCCTCTTTTATTTATCATAAACCTCCGAATCCGATCATGGGATAAATAAGTGATGGGGTTGGGCACATTAATGGGGGGTACAGGACATCTCTATCTCACTTGCTCAGCTGATCATCAAAGCATTTCTAATTTTTTAATCCATTAGTTTTGTGAAAGGTAGTAAAGTCCAAATGTTGCAAGCAGGATAATGGGTGGGAGGGACAGTTCAATAGCCCGGATCGATGAGGCTAAGACATTATCCAGGCCCGGCCCACATTTAAAAACACAGGCCCATATATGGCCCAAGCACAAGACAGGCTGTAATTAAGTGCCGGCCCTAGCCCGCCCATTTAGTAATCGGGAACTGGAAGGGCCTGGGCTTTTATCACCTTTTGGGCTTTCTAATTACTTGTTTGGGTAAAACCATCACCAAATTGCATGTATTAATTATTTGTGTCGGGGCATCGTTCGTCCTTTCTATCACTTAATCTAAGCCCGGCCCATACATTAAACGGGCCAGAAATTGAGATCCATGCCCGATTCAAAACGGGCTGGGCCCGGGTCGGCTCAGGCTGGCCGGGCACAATTCTTAGATGCTTAGTTTTTGTTATTGTTAGATTGAAGCCTGTATTACATGTTCCCAAGGGTGTCTGATGAACATGTGGAATCTGATTGATTTTGAAAGTTTTTTGTTTCCACTCTTCAATGAGCCCAAGATGAAGTTATGGTCCGTTTCGAATAAATTACTATACAAATATGAATTTTATTCTTTTTATTAAAAAAGTTTTCATAAAATTTGGTTCGTATTTGAACTTCAAATCTAGGTAAAAAATGCATCAATTTGCATGGTATGATCAACAAATGTTCATGTCTTCTCTATTTTGAAAAACTTTTCAAAAAGTTTATAGTGTTTCTCACAACATTACTGGTAGTTTCTTCTATTCTGAAGACCAGTTTGACCATTCTTTTGCCTATTTTTTCTACAATAAATAAGTTCTTACTGAAGACTAATTTGTTTTTTATTTTGAAAAAAAATAAAGTACATTAACAAGAATCCCATGACTTACTTAATCAGAGTTGTGATAATGAATCGATCACTTTGAGTGCTATTCGTAGAAGGTTAAAGTTTGAATGGAAAGTGGAATCTCTAAAATGGATGGTTGCAGAGAGTGGCTGCAGAGCATGGAACCCTAATGTGTTGTAGATTCATCATGGTTTTCTTTCTGTTTTGGGAAGTAGAGGTCTAGCCTTTTGGCTCATAGATAGGTAAAACAACATATTCACTGGATCACTTCATGAATCTATAAGCATGGAATCCTGATGTGTTGGCCGAGTGGTCAGGACCACGGTTCCTCTTTCTTCCGGATCTAGAGGTTCTGGTATCGATCCCCGGTTCCCCCATCTTCAAGAATCAAATGTTGAGTCCACTAGTGCTACCACCTGGGGGCCGTAGGGATTTAACCCGACTTCTCTCTGGGTTCGGAGGGATAAGTCCTGCCCAAAGGGTTAGAAACCCTCCGTTAATAAAAAAAAAAAAAAAAATCTACAAGCATGAAAATATGGAAGGTCCATTTTTAGTGTTGCCAGACTTGGATACACAAGCTTGGAATGAGTCCAAATCCTCCACCCATATTGTTTTTGAAGCAGAATCCTTTGGGCATTAGAGCATTCAGGTGGGAAATCTGAATCGAATTTCTAGAGTCTGTATTGGTTTCCTCCTCTACACATTGCATGGGCAAAAAATGAGAACTGACCTCCTTGAATTAGTGGCACCAATTTATTTGTGACTTTCTTTATCATGTTTATCATGCTTCTCTAGCAATAGTGTTTCTCTTTATCATTAGATAGGTAGAAATTGGTGAAGGGCTAATTACAACCACTTGTGTGAATATATATATAGCTTGCCTTTATTCAATCCATTCAATTTTTGGATACTCATTGGATTCAATATGAAAAATAATAATGCACTTAAGAATTTATAATTTTCTTTTTGAAGAACATAAGGTTTTATAGATATTGGAAATTAAATTTAATAGATTTTATTCTTAGTATTGTCTTAATCAAGAGAGAAGATGGCAACTAAACAATTTAACTCAGTTTTTCCATATTTTGACTTAAAATGCACATGAAAAATAAAATATGTGAAAATCTTTATAAATTGAGTTTTGATTTCTATTTTATCTACTTTTCTTCCTTCTCAATAAATCTTGATATATAAAGCATTTAAGAATGGAAATTTGAAAATCATATTTCTCCTGATTCATTTCTATTATATATGTTTTTTTCAATTTGCATTGATATAGAAATTTTGTTCATCTTTCTATAATCCTTTTTTTTTTTTTTTGCTACATCAGATTGATCTTAGGGCACCATGTGCCTAAAAGTAGGGTTCCAAATGCATACTCTTATATGAGCACCCTCCTTTTTTTAGCACGTGGGGCCCCTTATGCTCCATCTAATCCCCCCTCACACTCACCAAACCCCCTGATTGGCACAAGCCTAAAATGCGACACTCATTCAACTATTACTCATGTTGGATTAAAATTAAATAAAATGATACCTTGTAGTTAAGCTGTTAAATCTGCCGGCCATAGATCATAAGGATAGGATGACAAAATGGATTGATTGATATTTTGAATACCACTCACTCCCAATTATATATTTCAATTCCCCACCTCCTCGAGTGTCTAGGTCCCCAATTATGTAATCCATGGACCTGAATTTGGAACAGTTTATTTGGGTTCATGTAGTTGAACCGAACGTGGACACAAATTAAACTGGGTCCAGACAATTTAATTAGGCTCACACTTTGTTTTTGTAATTCAGTCCTTTTGGATATTTAGCACCCTTATTTATCCATAAGGGCCACTTAGATATGTGAAGAACTAAAACATCTAAAGATTTAATTATGGTAAGAATAAAGTATAATAGAATAAAATGAAATAATGTTATATATAATTAATATTGCAATATTTTTCTTACTGTTTAGTAGTTTTTGAAGAATGCAACAGATTTTAAATTGATATTTGGCGTTTGACGAATATTATAGTATATGTTTAGAAAAGCTTGAATATGCATGATAAACAATCTTTCTAAAGCCTGGGTACTTGCCATTTGGTGGCCATTTGGAAGGCCATAAATGACTATGTTTTTAAGGGTGTTAAATTAAACCCCTTTAAATCTCTCGAACATATTAAGAACTTGGTGTCGTCGTTGTTATCCTTTTCGGATTCGAGGAAAGTAAATGAGAGAAATTAATGGAAAGACCCCAAGGCTAAGTATGATTATTAAAAAAACCTTCTTTTGGGCACCTCTTATTGTTTGATGGATCTATCATATGTGCAGAGCGATCTTTGTTGCTTTTAATAGAGCCAAAGTTTTGGGCGATAAAAATGTCAAGTTTTGTGTGATACGATGGAGGCAATCCAAGCAATAAATGTTAGCAAAGATTGGGTTCTAACCTCAATCATTGCAGATATTTATTCAAACGTCAAGGACTTTGACATAATTTCTTTTTTGTCACATTCCTAGAAGGCTAAATGAGGCGGCACACGGTATGGCTTGTCAGTTTTATTTAATAGCAATGTTGAGTGGTCGAACAGACTGGTTGGTTGAGTCGGTACCTTGATATGATTTTTTATTGTAACTTTTTTTATTCTTTTCCCTTTTTGCCTTCTTTGTTGTTCTTTGTCTTCCTTTTTTATTATAATATAAATTTTTTACTAAAAAAGAAAAAACAATGCCCACCTTTGATATCCAAACTACTTAAATTTTCATTCCCACATTATTCTATCATTAATGAAAAATTCACTTTAATTAGTCTCAGAGTCCTACCATAAGATTGATCATCTAAAACTTGGCGATTAGAAAAAATCAAAACATATGCTTTGCGTGTCACAAATGTGATAGTTGAAATAACTTTGACAATAATACATCAACGATGCCCACATTTGATATCCAAACTAGCTAAATTTGCATTCCCGTATTATTCTATCATTAGGAAAATTTAACTTTAATAAGTCTCACAATCCCACCATAAGATTGATCCTTTAAAACATGTGTTGATTAAAACAAGGAAAAAAAAATCAAAACATATGCTTTACATGTCACAAATGTGATAGTTGAAATAACTTTGATTAGAATATAATTCTTTTCAATAACATGACTAGGTAGGACACCACCGTCATCATCATCATCATCGCTAGGACTACGATAACGATAATCGTTGTTGTCGCCGAAATCATTTTCATCTTCACCACCAACATTGTCATTGTCATCATCATAACTACACCAACATCACCGCCCCCACCACCGTCATAGGCCGGGCTGAGGAATATCCATAGCCGGCCGGAGGAGGAGCCTGGCTCACCTAAAAAAGATTAAGCATAAGCCCAGCCTAAGTTAACATTATAAGGAGAAAAAAAGGTCATCATATAGTATCCTAAGTCATAGCTCAATTGGTTTAGTTATTTATTTATTTGTAAGATGTCATGTGTTTTGAGCCTTGTCTTCATCTTTCATTATAATTATTTTTATAGTCAGTCCGGACTAGGCTTGGGCTCTCTACCATGGAACCAAAGCCACATCTAATAAATGGCCCAAATAAATAATCTGACCCCATCCCAAGTACTAAAACACAATGCCAACACACTCAGGATGTCAAAGCGGATTGAGCTGGGCTCGGGCCAGCCCAATCCATGAACACCCCAAGAGAATTACACCATCACCTCCCCCACCACCACCACCATATCATCATCATTATTCACAACCTGCCACCACTAGCTATCATCATATCATCCTACCTAGCTAGTACCCTCTACTTCAATGAGGTTGATGTGAGGGATTTTTAGAAAAAAAAATTAGATTTTAAGAGAATTTTATCTTGTAGAAAATTTCTCAAGGGAGAAGCTAATATGAAAAATGTTTCAATTAAAAAATATATTTTCGTCTTACGTTCGTCAAAATGCCAGATAATCAAGATTTTTAAATTTAGAAAACAAGATAATATATTCTGTAATATATTATTTTCTTATATTCTTTTGCACACCCATATAGGCCAAATTTTTTATTTTTTATTTTTTATTGTTCTTTTTAACACTACCTTCACCTTGCCGACATTCCTAACACCAACTTAAAAAAAAAAAAAAAAAAACCAGAATGATAACACCATCATTGAAACAACCCGCCATCCTTATCTGAAAAAGGTGTTAGATCCATCCACCCATTAGAGTTAGAGTGATCACAATCCTCATAATTAGTCTTTGAATACACCCTCTTAATTCATAGATTGTTTCCCTAAAAGATATCAAAACTAGACCCACTAGTAGTATAGTCCATTAAGTATTCAGTGAGCAATTAATCTCAACCACACTTGGGAGGAGGGAGAGCTAGGAGACTGTTGAAACCATGCATATGAATTATGATTGGGCCTTTTATACGTGAGAGTAATCTCTTAGCAATAGCATTTCCCCTCCTCCAGTCCTGATCATAAGTCATGACTCTGAATGATTTATTCCTTGATCCAGTGATCCACACTATCTTTCCATAAAATGCTTCTAGCTTGTCATCGATCCCACCATTAATGACCCAACCCGTTTATCACTGGGCCAAAAGTGGGCCCAGGTCTATCCCATAGGTCTAAAAATATTGCTCAGACCAAGTTATGTCAATCCTACCTAACCTTACCACTACCAGGGTACCAAACCACCAATGTGGCAAATACCATCATGGGCATAATACTATAGGGGTACATTCCACCTTTGTGATTTTTGTCAGGGATAATATATATCAGAAAGAATTGTTGAGGGATTCCAGTCCACCACTCGTTTAGTCGTTTAAGAAGAAACCCAACAAGAAAAAAAAAAAAAACAATTGAACCAGAAACTTTATCCGGATCCGGGTCTGATCCACAGTTATACCCAAATAAGATGTAAATTTTATTAAAACCATGCAATAACTATGTTATTGTTATATCATTGTTATTGAACGGATAAGGCTAAGTTGATGATGAAATTATCGTGGTCAAAATCAAATGTTTTAATCTCGGTGGAATCATTCACCATTGACTCTAGGCCTAAGGGCACGTTTTTCGCTGGGTCTAAACTCTAAACTTGACCAAGCTAGATGCTTGTGACATCACATTCAGTCGGGTCACAACCTAACCCATTTTTGCCTTTGTTCTTGAAACGGTCTAACCCAACCTTGAAGCCTGTGGCCTTTATGTCTTGTTGAACTTGGGCTTGGAACTGCTCGTAGGTGAATGGCTTGTAATTTGAGCTGAGAATGACTCCATCTTCTTTGGGAAAAGCAAAATAGCATATGGACATCCTGTCACTCCTCACAGTTGCAGCTACCCGGTGTTCTACGCTCATGCATTTGTCATTGCTCATAGCCTAAGATCAAAGATAAAAGGCAACATCAAAACCATCCTAAAGATAACAAAACAAAAACTTATATCCAGCTTAATTAGATTTAATCGGATCGGGTCGGAGTGGGTCCAAGGTCACACCTTTAATTCTTGGCTGGGGTCTAGTCGGGTCTCTAGGGCCCAATAGACCCATTTACAGCTCTACTGAAATGGATTGGGTTGGACATAATTAAAACCCAAAATTGTAGAGTGTCAAACACCATGAATTGAGTTTGAGACCATGTCTAGGACCTGGCAGCCAAAAACTAGGATGATGGGCCGGACTCAGATGCATATATCTATAGTAAATATGACATGACCCAAACCATATATATATATATATATATATCCAGTTTAAGTATATATATATAGAGACTAGTCAGTCCACTGGTGCAGATATGGACCTAGGAATAATATTTGGACCCGATTAAATATGATTTGGTCCATGTTAAAGGACAATCAGACCGAGCCATATGGACTTATTTGGGTCAATGAATGTGGCATTCACCTGCATCATGTCTCCAATGTTTACGATGAGCGTGTTGGGAATGTGTTTGACATCGAACCATTTCTGGTCCCGGAGGAGTTGCAGGCCTTCCACTTCATCTTGGTTCACTATGGATAGAACTGAACTATCAGTGTGAGCATCCATGCCAATCACTTCCTTCTCATCCCCAAGGTAACATGGATAGCGATAGACCCGCAAGAACCCATCGGATTCTGCTAGGTAGGATGCCTTCTGGGCCGGATCCAATTCAAGGTAATCTGCCAGGACGTTAAAAACTGACCTCCCAATTCTTGCCATGTGTTGTCCATATTCTTCCAATGAACACCTTGTGACACAAAGCAAGTCGATCGGTTAAAAAACGAAAGAAACTATTAAAAAGAAATCAAGATAATTGTTTGTGATATATATGAGTATGGTTCGGCCCAGTGAAAAATGGGTCAAGCCCAACCCATTTAGTAAACGGGTATTAGTTTCCAGCCCGTTTCAACCTTGAAGTCCAAAAGTTAGGCCTGACATTAGCCCGTTTATTAATCCTCCTTTTATCTCATGTTTTACTTATCTTTAATTACTTAGATTATCCACTGATGGTCTAACCATGGCAATTAATGATAAAATGGAGAAGGAAGCAAAATTCATGGTCAAATAAAAAAATGCATCTCCCAAGTTTAATAGAAAAAAAGAGGATATACAAACACTTCATTAGATTTCTGCCTTTTTTTTTTTTTTCTTTGAATTTGAAAAATGACTTGAACCCGCAACCTCATAGTTTGTGAGAATGAGAAGCCTCCACTGTGCTACTAGCTCTTGTCAACTTCAGTGGACTGTAACCCTGGTGGTTGTTTTTGGGCTGGATCCTGGATGATCAAACCCAAACTTTTTGGTCTTGCTGATAATTAATTAGCTGAATTTTGCCAATAGGTGGGGTTCGGGTTGGACCCATAGGATGGTCCATGATCATTATTTTGCAAGTTGAATAAACAGGTCCATTCCCATACTTAATTCAGTGGTTGCATGTGCACCGAGTTGCAACTATAGATAGAGACATGACAATGGCCTTGTCAAAATATATAACATGAGCTCTATACCACGCATTTATTGGAACCGTCTAGCTAGTTCCAGGACCCTGTGGTCTTTATGTCAATTATCCTCAATTGGATCCACTTCCTGGAAGGAATAATGAACCAAAACATTCAGGTATGGGCTCTTTTCTTAAGACGTCATACCCCTTTAATAATTGAGTCTAGGGGAAAGGGCGCTGTTTTTAAGCCTGTGGTCTGATTTTGGGGCCTAATTTTGGAGCTTGATTGTAAAATGGACCAGCCCTGGGCATAAACATGCTTAAAATGCCCAGCCCTTCCAAACATATTCAACTCAATGGCCCAATAATTAAATTGATTGATCAGGCATGGGCAAGCTTCGAACCAGTGCAATGCAGACATAATATCTGATGTAGGGGACTGGACTCCATTTATATATTATGGGTCATGCATATTTGGATCCAGTAGACTTCAAATCTATTTATCCAGTTAACTGAATGGCATGTTGTTTTTTTTTGGTAAAGAAACTGAGTGGCATGTTACTGTGTACGTCTGTGTGTGTTATTATGAGAAGGTACATGTACATCATGCATGACATCTGAGCCACAGCCTATCAATTTGGGGTCAATATTCTGTGTGCATAAAAAAATATATATCTTACACATAAGAGGGGGGAAAAGGTACACTTAAACAAGCACGAGTTTTCTTTTTAACAATGCATTCTAATTTATATATAGATTTTGATAGTTAGGAAATACTGTCTCTCTATCAACAGTAGCGAGGAAAAAACTTCCGATGTATATTGATGGAAAAGAGATAGGTCAAAAATGACATGAATGGAAATAATAAGAATAAAGCAAAAGAAGTGCAATCTATCTTAGGGTGTTCTGCGGGTTCCTAGTTGGTCAAATATTTATCTAATAAAATCATCCTTCCTAACCACTAATTTTAGGTCCTCAACATATAACCCTTTTAAATTGTATTTTATCATGATCCGATCCAAACGTACAAAATTAATTATATACAGTTGGATTAGGGTCAAAATGAGATGAATGTCAACTCAAAGGGTTGGGTATATTATACCAGTTATGCTACACAGACTAACTAGCTAGCTCATTGAGTTAGTCCATAGACTAACCCTATGATTTTCATGGGGATATTTGTGATATGACATGATATCCCCATGGATATCATAGGGTTAGTCTATGGACTAACTCAATGAGTTAGTCTATTTAGACTTTTCGATATTATATGTGGGAGGATTTGCATTGATAGTAGGTGGACCCCTTTGTGAAAAATAATAAAGGTTATGCTTTTCATTTTTTTCATTTATGGTACGTAATATTTTGAAATATATATATATATATAATGTAGCTGTTCAGATTTTTATCCTCTGCACTATATGGAAAAAGATACAACATTTCAAACTATTGACGATATTTGTGAAAATGATGGGCTAAGCATGCGTTCCATGTGATGTATTCTTCTTAATTAAGACTTGAACTGGTCCAATGAAGATGACTCTGTGTGTGATTACAGATTAAACACCCACATACATATTCTAAACTATTCCATACACACAGCAAGTTGACGGGACTTAAAGATCTGCCTCAAGTCATCTCACCCGTCCAATCTAATTAGATCACGAATAGACGGCGGGATTAAAATTAATTAACGTGCAACCTATAGCTAGAAATAGAGAAGAAATATATATGCCATCTTTACTAGATAATAAGAAGATATAAAGATAAAACATGCATATATATCAAAACTTAAAAATTGATTGGATGGTTAGTAGCCTTAGATCCAATTAATAATTCATAAGATTGATAATCAACAGATAATATTGGAAGATTTAGTTAGTCCATAACCACTCCTTTCATTTCTACCCAAAAAAAAAAAAAAAAAGGAAGAAGCTGCAGATGAGTCAGTCCAGCAGATGATGACAATATTGGAAGATGCTTAACAAATGCCTCACAACATGACACGTTTGCCACCTTAAAAAAAATGGTACTTTGGCTTAGTTGGTTGGTCACGCGAAAACCATAATAATAAAAACTATTTTTCCTATTGATCTTAAAGAGTCGGCAGGTGGTAACACAACAGACACTCCTTGCTGTATGGAAAAAAAAAGAAGAAAAATCAATATCAAAACAATACATACCTGAAGGATTCAAACATGAGTTCTTGTGGTTGGTCATGTTGCAGCTGTTGTTGTTGTTGTTGAAGGGCGAGCTTGGGCAGGAGAGCATGGAAGCCTTCGACCCTGTTGAGATTGAGGACACTATGCTGGATATTGGGTGAGCCCCAAAAGTAAGCAATGGGTCTGGTGGTGCTGAAAAGAGACTGTTTGGACTCAAAGGGAAGATCAAAGAGGTCCTTAGCATAGGACCGAACCCGCTCAGTCAGTTGTGGAGGGATGCCATGGTTCACCAAACGAAAGATGCCCCAATCCCTGCAGGCTTGGCCAAGGACCTTGGGGTCCAGATGCAGGAGGTCTATGGAAGGAAGGTCAGCATCTAAGCCTAAGGTCTGTTGTTGGGATTGTTTTTGATTGGGGTGGACGTTCAATAAGGTCTCATCAAGGGAAGCTGGTTCTTGAAGGTGGGTCTGGCGAAAGGGGGGTGGGTAGGACACCATCTCAGACCTCCACATGCTCTGCATATCGATTACAATACAAGTAAAGAGGGGAAAAAATGGTAGGGTTGTTTGTTTGTCTGGGAGAGAGGGCTTGGCTGGAGCTTTTAATATGTGCATGGATTGAGAATGGAACAGTGCACCTCGAGTGCCATTTAGCCATATGGTACCTCCCCCAGTAAAATGGAGCCTAAGATCCCCTCATACTAGGAATCTGGAATAAGAGAGATCTGTAGGCAGTCTTTAAGTCGCAGTCTTTAAGTCGATCAGTGGGCTATCTCTTGAGACTTGAGAGTTGGACAATCCAAATTGGAAATAATTATCCCCCAATGCACTGTAAATTTTGCTTTGTGATTTTACCCTCCTAGTTTAGTGTATTTTGTGTGCACATGATCAATTTTACTGTAGGCGTAGGCCTAATTTTGATTAGAGTAAAATCTACTCAAAAAACACACGAATCAAAACATTTATTTTGAGTGCTTTGGATTATAAGCTCAGTTGAAGGATCTATAAGCTTGGCGGCAAGATACTTAGTCCAAGGGCACAAATATTGGTAATATTTTGAAAAATGGTACTGTTTTTCTTATAATATCATGTTATTCTAAAAACACTGTGAGATAATGAAATCATAGTGAGAACGAATGGGTAAATTAGGAAAATCCATAAAATTATTCTAAAATTGTTTAATATTAATTACTTGTGTTTATATGTCATCTTTTTGATAATTTATTTTCAGTCGCACTTTCCCAATAATATCCTGCTAAAACCTCTCTGGAACACTTTAGAAGGAAAGTCATTACAGTGCTCTGTATAAAATTTTGAATTGGTTTTCTAAATAGATGGCAAAAAGTTTGGCTTGAATTTGGACCTTGCTCAATGGGTCCAAATTCTTATGCTTTGGTTGGGCCTGAAGTTCTGCTAATTTCGCAGTGAAAATGCATTTATTATTTATATAAAGTAAATAATCAAGCCTAACTCAACTCATAACAAGACCAATTAGTTCATCTTAGCCTTATCCTATCATCTCAAAGTAAACATATATATATATATATATATATATTAAAAAAAGATCTCAACTTTTCCTATAAAAATGGTGTGAAGTAGGTAATTAAGGAATATGTGTCAAAATATATAAACTAGGATATAGTCTTAACAAATAAATCATCATCATCATCTTAGGAACAGATGAATAAAAAAAATCTCTATTTTTCATATACAACTGGTGTGAAGTAGGTAAGGATCATTCATGTCTAAATAATAAAACTAGAATATATATGGTGGTCATAAGAAATGAATCATCTTAGCCTCATCTGATCATGTCAAAATAAACAAGTGAATAAACACAAAAGTATCTCAACTTTTCACATGCAACTGGGGTGAAGTTGGTAAGGTTGTAAGGATCATATTTCAAAACAAATAAATAAATAACTCCCATTTCACCTTTAAGTTATTGCTGATGTGGGCCCCATATAAGTGAGTGATTCTTATATACTAATCAGTCGGCAAGGGAACATGGCATATTGGAAGTTAAGGGGATGCTTGTTGTCCGAACAGAAATGGAAAAGATTTCAAGGAAATTGAAATTCTGACAAGCATTTCATGAAAGGTTGAATATCAGTTCAATCATCCTGATAGTGGTTGGAAGAAAGTTGTTTCAACTTTCAAAACCCACTTGCCACTTTGAATTCCGTTACACTGACCTGACAAAGAGCTTCAGGATTCTTTGCACTTTGCAGTGGAAATTTTGATGGGATTTTCAACCAAAAGTTGACCACACAACCCAGGTGGGTCCATGATTCAAGTGGTGTGCCCCATAAAGCCACTACATGATTGACCCTTCAGCCTTTTAGACCAGGCACCCCTACAATGCAACTGTCTGGAAGAAATTATAAAAAAAAAAAAAAAAAAACACATTACTATTGGATGCCGTAAGAGATCGTTTTGAATTTTAGGTATGGAATATGAAAATGAGATTTACATGTGTAATAAAAAGTTTAGGCACATGAAATATTGTATCAGGATTGTTGGGAAGCATCATTTTTCACATGAATAAATATTGAATGGTTTGAATTGCATATGTAAAATCTTTATATATATCAAAAACTATGAATGTTTAGAACATGAAATTTTATGTTTCTGAGTTTGATGGGTCAATATAAAATTTAAATGATTTCAATTAAAAATATAGGCTCCACAAGAGTCGAAAAATAGAAAGGCACCCGTTTAACCAAGTAGTTATGTGATCGTTTCAAGGGTTTTTAGGTGTATAAAATTTTATATAAAAATAACCTCATTTACATATTAGATTTTAGAGGACTCCAATATAGTTGGAACAATGCTTTGATGATGATATGCTTTGATGATGATAGTGGTAGCCACACACTATTTTCACACCTCATCAAGTAAGTACAAACACATGTGATGCTCCTTTGGTGCCTGTTTGTTTGCATTGAATACATGTGACTTGAGTTCCATTGATGGATTCTTAAAGAGGTAAAGGGTGAAGAATAAAGGGAGAGATTAGATGCAATCCTCATTTTTTAGGATTTGAATTAGTAGAGTGACAGCTGAATAATTATTTCTCACATTCCTTTGAATTATTTGTGAGATAATTTGATGTTCCTTTTTTAAAACTCACAGTTGTTATTCCAATTTTAACCCTTTTTTTATAGAAGTCTAGAAGGTTGATGTGTATTCAATTACATGGAAGGAACCAACCCTGGGTGATATAAAGATAGCAAGAGAGAGTCCAGAATTCTCAAAAGACCTAATTATACACCTACAGGCTATAGTAAAAGACAATATTCACGGAGACTGGCAATTCATTTCAAATGAAGGCGTCCACAGGGTTTTCATGCCCCATGTGGCTCATCCAGGCCCATTTCCCTTGGTCCACCAACTTTATTTCAGCCATAGTTACAGACAGGATTGACTAATGTAGTAAAAATGTAATTGTTGAAATAAACCCTATTTTTTTCCACATTCACCTATCCAACTGTTTAAATAATTGAGAGCAATGGAGTGAAATAATTATATTCACAAGTTTGAATCAAGAAAAAATCCGAATGGGCCCATAGAAGTCATCCATTCCCATGGTAATACAAATGACAACAATAATTGTAGGGTCCATGTGAAGGTAAGATGATAGTGGCATTGAAATATGATAGAGGTTCACCCAGTGATATATACAAGTGTGGTGGGCCTACCAGAGGCTGGTAATTAAATTCATGAAAAAAACCCATTGTGGGGTATCTACTACCTAGTGAATAGTGATGGAAACACAGTGGATTTACCATGATCAAGATTTTGGTGGACTCGCCAGTTGATATACTAGTGGAAATCACTGTGGGCACCCAACAACGAAACATGTTGAGCTCAACTGATGTGAAAACAATTGTTGAGTCTACTGTAACGCCTCAATTTTGAATACCGTGAAAATCGTTAACGTACCGAAATTGGCGCGCTACTTCTCGGAAAATCCGAGAACTTTCAAGATCGTAGGTCCGCAGTGAGCTCCAATTTAAAACTTTTTGAACAATATTATAACAACAGTTAATATTGCGGAAGCATAAAGAAATAAGCGGAAGCAATACAGAGATAGCGGAAGCATAAGGTATCATCAAAACCATATAATGTATAACGGGCTTATCCAGCCTAAAAATGACAAGTGATAAAAATCAAGGTTTAATTACATATTTCTAACATTACCCAACTCACAACAAAAATCTCTCAAAATCCCAAATAAACAGACACTCAAGCCCCTGCCACTGGTGCCGACTCTCTACCCTCCGGCTCGACCTCTTGGTCGGCCGGTCCCCATTCGTAGTCACCTACTACGGGCACCTCTACGAGTGCGTACGCATCGCCCTCGAACTCGGGGTCAAGACCTAAGCACCAAGAGTGGATCAGATCTAAAGATCTGGCAAGTCACAGTATGCAAATAATATAGAATGTATGCATTAAATGAGTAGAGACAGCAATAAAGTTAGGATAATAGCAATGGTACAGATCCTAAGCAGTTAAGCAAAATAAACAAATAGAATCAAGATAAACATAATATAGTAAACCTGCACAAAATGACACACTCACACAAGCTGGATACCGCGGGATATTATGCCGCAGCCCTCCCATACTAAACACAGTCGCGGCGGGAAAAATTTCACAGTGCTGGAGATTATCTAGCCCCGCAAATAACATCACTCATCAACACACACTGAGACCGGACTCGGTATCACACCGTCCGTCTCCAACAATGCTCATCATGATAGCCACACAACACTCTCAATAGCTCCTACCAATGATGATCAGTCCAACTGGCTGAGCTTAGATCAACTGAGTGAATGTCTATGCCGACTCAGGAAACAATAAATGTCAGTGTTTGTCTAGGCTTTGCCTTGCATGAACAAGGTCCTAACAAAGTTCCTAAGAGGTCCAAGCATCTATGGATCATAATCCAGGTCCAAGTCTAGTCAATGGATCCATACCAAGGCCCACCAAATACATGGCCTGGTCTACAACAGTCCAAATAAGACACAAGTCCATTTCCAATGACATATGATCCATTTATATCCATAATGGGTTACAAGCCCATATAATCTAACCTCTCCAGTCTAGGGTAATCCACATCCAAACTTAAGCCATAAAAGGGCCCGCCTAGCCACAGACACGGGTCGATATTCACCCAATCATATTACCGGGTCACCTCTAAGTAGTCCTAGGTTTGGGTCCTCGATCCATTTTCCATTTAATTAACATGTATAAGCAATAATAAGGACAATAGAGTGACAGTAATAATATGAGGGAGATGAATCTCCAAGTACAAGGATCAATGGGAGATATCAACAGTCCAACCTAAGTAAATGATCCACTTTCAGATTCAGATCTATCTCGGGTAATTCGATCTTTAAGTGGAACTACAGATGCTAAGGAATACTGTGTTTGGTGCTCAGAAGTTATGTGCATCACTGGTAACATATAAAGGTCGAATCATCTTAGATTACATAACCTGAACCTTAATTAGTGGACCCCACAAGTCAAGGTTGAGCCACACCATTGACTCGTAGTTGGCACAGTGATGGAAGTCTATTTGGAAGGTCAATGGGCCCCACATATGGTTACATCAATAGAAATTAGAATCTGAGAAGTGTCACTGTACATAGTGTGCTCAACCGACCTCCTGGCCTGGGCGGTCAGCTCGGTACACTGGAATCAGAGAAGCAAACACCCTGCAGGCAAAGCCTGATTATCCAGAACTTCCTGTGAGTTTGGCTAACCCCCTGGCCTAGGTAGTTGGCCGTGCACACTAAGAACTCTGGCTAAAGGGAATGTCCCAGGTTCTAATCTCCTTTGTTGGAATCCGGCCTTTTTCGAAATCCAGCTCGGAGTTCGGCTAAGCACTTGAGCTCAATTGAACACTCAGCTTGGTCACCCAGCTCAGCTCGGCAAAGCACCTAGCTCAGTTCGGTCACCCAGTTGAGTTCGGTAAAGCATTGAGCTCGGTCAGGTATTGAGGTCGGTCAGGCTCTTAGCTCGGTTAAGCACGGAGCCCGGTCTGGCACTGAGCTCGGCCAAGACACTGAGCTCGGCCTAAACGCTGAGCTCGGCCTAGACGCGAATCTCGACCTGAGCATTGTGCTCGGCAGAACACTGAGTTCGGTCAAACACTGAGCTCGGCCAGTGTTGAATCCAGCCATCGCTGAGCTCGGCCATCGCTGAGCTCTGCCAATGTTGAGATCGGCCATCGCTGAGCTCTGGGTTTGAGGAGAATTTCATGATCCTATATCTGGACAAGATCTGGAATCAGGGACCTACCTGGGCCCCACAAGTTCAATGGACCAAAATTCCCCATACTCCCTCACCATCACTTCTTACCTTTATTCAAAATGAGTTCTGTAACAGAACCCATGTTTTGTTACAGAACATGCACAACGCCCAGTTTCTCTTCAAGGTAAAGATGGTGGCCCCTTCCTAGATTAAATTCAGATCAGATTTTCCCCCTAGGGTCGCCCAGGGCCCCTCAATCAGATGTGGGGTCCTGATTTTCCAAAGGTGGTCCCACCTGGGTCCCGGTCTCGACACAACGAAAAGGGTTTTCACAATTCCACCTCTGGGAACTTGATACAGCCCCAATCCCCCTGGACTTTTCCTCAGACCATAGAAGCATAATCAAAGAACAAAAAATCATTTCCACATCATCCATCCATCATCAACCAGACCATTGATCATCCAAATGAGGTAGCCTCATCCATCAATGGTCAAAGAAAAACCAAAAGACAGGCTCAATAAGAATCTAACATGTATATACAGCAATTGGAATTGTAATTGCAAATCAAAGGAGGAAAACATGCAATCTAGATTATCAGCATAGGGCACTTGCCTGATCAGTGCAGTTAGAAGGAAGAGGGAAGATATAGAGCTAAGCTATAATAGGGGAAATCCAGCCGTGGGGCTCCTCTGTAGGGGTGAGCAAAAACCGAACCGACCGATTTACCAAACCGAACCGTAGCCGAAATTTAATTTCGGTTCGGTTATTTCGGGTAATTCGGTCCAGTTCGGGTAAATTTCTTGGCAAATTCGGTTATATAATTTCGGTTCGGTTAATGATCTTATTTAACCGATTAACCGATTAACCGAAATATATGCAATTTTATTTTGAATATATTTATTACCCATTACCCAACCTACTAAATATTTTTAGACTTGTTAGTTGGAGTGTTGTTTATGGTTATTGTCTATTTGTGTAATTGTGTTTAATGTATTTTCAAGCACTTCTATGATATATCATTTATGGATAATGGATTTATGGGCCAATTATTAAGCCCAATTTCATAAATGAAATGTATATAATATAGCAATCTAGTTCTAAATTTTAAAAAACTTGGGCAATTATTAAGTCCAACAAAATGCATCACATTAACCGAACCGACCGAAAACCGAACCTAAATAATTCGGTTCGGCTCGGTTCGGTTAAAAATTTTACAAAACAAAAAATCGGTTCGGTTCGGTTAATACATTAAAGTGGTCAAAAAATCGGTTTGGTCAAAAAATTTTAAAATAACCGACCGATTAACCGATTGCTCACCCCTACTCCTCTGTTGTTGATCAGCCTTGGGGTTCTAGCTGGGGTCGTCCTACTATTGGAAATTCTGGGGAGAGAAAGAGAGAGTGGGAGAGATAGGAATTGGAGGGAAAGATGAGGGCTCGTTGGAGAGAAGTGGGGAAGAAGAAGAGAGAAAGAGATAGGAATTGACAGAGGAGATGAACAGTGATTGCTTGGGCAGGGAGGGTTTAGTTTAAATAGGTTGGGTTTTTGGGCAAGGGACAAAAGTGCCCTTGGGGTTAGAATAGGATTAGGGTTAGGGTAGAGGGTACTTAAGCCTTTAGGTGGGGCTTTTAGAAGATTCTCTGCTGCAAACCCCCTATAGTAAACACAAATCTCTAGCTAGGGCCTCTAACAAACTAACTAACTCTAAAATTAACAAAAGATACCCTATTGACTCTACTAATTACACAACTAGACTAATCCTAGAAAAATACATAACTACCCTTATCTAAACCCCATAATTAGTATAATTAAAATACTTAGACTAATATATAGTATTCAAATTCAAATTGAGGGCCCACTAAGGGTGGGGCCTCACATCTACAGTGTTTTCATCATTGAATGGGCTTTAGAGTATTATCTATCATCTAGTGGGCCTCGTGTCTTCAATGGACAAACTAATGCATTTTCGTAGAACAAATTAGAATAGAAGTATATATTATCAGCAAAAATATCATAAAAAAAAAACTATAAGGTTTCAAATGGGCATTTGATTATCGCAACATTCAAAGTCTCCTGTTATAAATGAGGTGGGTATGGAATCTATTTTTGGATCCTAAAGAAATCTGCATCCAAATCTATGCATATAGGATCTAGAACATTCGGGTCCAAAAATAGGATCTTTGTATATTCTCACCTGAGGATTCAAATCCAAAACAAATACATTTACATAATAAAAATATATAGATTCTAAAGGCCTAAATAGTTTGAGTTATATTCATATTTGAGAATCTACTTAATTTTAATCATATACGATTTAATATTCCCACTTATATATTTAAAAGAAAATGCACTCTACAACTTATTTTGAATCTGGATGTGGAACTAGATTTTTTTTTTCAAGGTCATCCAAGATCGCGATACAACACATGTTTTCTGGATTCAGACCCAAGGATCCGCCATTGTTCTGCTCCATATCAAACCCATTTACGTCATGGGTGTTTATGGGCTGAGCTCAAGCATATATCTTTGCCCAACCTGACTTTAGAAATATAAGCCCTTATTCGGGCCAAGCTCGACTTAGGCCTTAGGTGCATGGTCCTAGGCTGGCACACCTCTGACATGTCAAATCGGAACCCACCCATTTAGGCAATCAGGCAGGGCTAGACCAAGCTTTTTATCACTTGTTTGGGCAAATCAATCATTGTTAACACCTGAATGCAGATTCTTAACACCTGAAGTTGGGTAAATTAATTCTAATGGATTGGTCGAGTGGTCAGGACCACGGTTCATTTTTCTTACGGAGCTAGATGTTCTGGTATCGATCCCCAGTTCCCCCATTTTCAGGAATTGAAGGTTGAGTCCACTAGTGTTACCACTTGAAAGCTATAAGAATTTTATCCGGCTTCTCAATCTCTGGATCCGAATGGATTAGTCCCGACCGTTAGCAGGAAAAAAATAATAATAAGTTGGGCAAATGAGTCACTGTTTACAACCATTTTGAAGTTGGATTCCTCCATGCGGATTCTTGACACCTGAATGCGGGTTCTAGCACACGCGGAATATTTCAAAGCTTCCAAAGTTTTGACCAATAAGATCAATCATTCATACCATGATTTTGGGCCTAATTAATCGACCACCACATTGATATCACCAACCATCAAAAGATTCTGTGTGGAAATGATAAAAAAAAAATGTTATCATGATCGATCAGGATGGTAGATTTTACCCATCCCAAGTGCTGTTGATATCATGATTCATTGATCTGTAATCTTTATCATAGATGCACCTAGCAGGCTAGCACTCTAAACAAGATCATAGCAGACAATAATATTCATCAGGCACATGTCTACCAAGAAGCATAATTTGGCCATTTTTCTTGAGGTAAAGATGTATAGTTTGCAAGTCAAGATAAGCATTGTAGAAGCTCTTTTCTCATCTTTGTTTTTTGTCATTAATAAGAGTTCCCTCCTCTTGTAAGGTTGATAAAAATAATATAGCTTCTGCGACTGGGTTAGTCTAATATTTATCTAATTGATTGACATAGAAAGGTAGGATCCAATATCCCATTAAGACTCAATTCAGCTCATGGATTCGTGGTTTTATATTTCTGGTAATGCTGGGTAGGGACCTTCCTTTCTCCTAGTCTTTTTAGAAATTAATACAATCAACAGTTGCCATTCTTGGGCTACACTGAATAGGGGTAGAAAATTCATCTTCTGCAGTTGAGACTTTGTGCATTTCATCCAAGTGGGAGGGCATTGAGGGATTGTTTGCTGCAGGTTTTTTTTTTTTACAGGTATTTCTTATATTTGAAATTCATGACAGCAATCACAGTAGCTGTTCACCAAGAATTCTAAATTCTCTGTTTGATGGTGAGAGTTCATAAAAACAATCGTATAAAATGTCACTTTTGGCATGTAGAATTCTCGGGATCTTATTTTCAAATCTATTATATTCTGCTTAAGCATTTGTGAAAGTTAGTGGAGGATAATTTTTAGGAACGCATAAAACCTTCAACAAGAATTCTTCTTCAAATTATTCCAAAAATAGAAAAAATCCATAAACCATATGCAATGCATGCACCTGAAATTGAAAAGCAAATATACAATAAAAAGGAAACGTTACCTTAAAGATACAAAGACTAATGTACAAAAATAGTCACCTTTAGTTGAAGACACAATAATTGTTAATAATTATATAGAAGAGCACGTAGATAGTAGAAAATTCTAGTTGAAACAATCTTATGCAGCCAGAGATCAAGAGATTGTCCCTTGATTGCTTAGTAAAACATCCACTTGATAGAACCAATTAATCAGTCAATTTTTCTTTTATGTAAGATTTAATACAACAAGTTTTTGCTATAACTAATGTCTCAATGGCCGGGCTTGAATCTGGCTGTCTTGCTCAATCTTGCTCGATCGAATCTAGGTACAATCATTTTGACAGACTCAATTTAAGTGTTGTTGAGAGTTTCTGACATTAGTATTAGATGATGCCTCATCACCATTCCAAGTTCTCTATTTGATTGCAAGAGCATTGAATATTAAAAAAGTCATATTTAGGCCTTTTAAACTCTCAAAATTCCGAACTTTTAAGTGATGTACGTACTGTATATAAACATTTGAAATTTACATGGAGGACGATATTAATTTGGGCCAGTTGATTGCAAGCACTTTTGCTAAGAATTTACCAACATTATGCAGTGGCTGTCTCTAGAATATCTGAATTCTTCATTTGATTGAAACTTGAAGATGAGAAATTACCCAAATTTGATTGAAACTTGAAGATGAGAAATTACCCAAACATGCTGGAGAATTCCAAACAAACAAGCCCTCACCTAGGCCTGTCAATGGGCAGGGCCGGGCATGGGCTTGGGTTTTCTAATCCCGTCCCGAAAATAGAACGGGCCTGCCGGGTATTGTCCAATCCCAGCCCTAAATTGAACGGGCCTACACCAAATCTCGTCTCGTACGGGCCCGGGCTGGGACAGGACCGGGCCTGGGCTTAGCCCGATTATGGACATAAGCAAAACATTCTCTAATTATTTATAATGTCACCAGACACCCGGTGTGAATCGGACTTTAAACCCTCCTCTTTTTTTTTCAGGCTCGGGACCAGCAATGCAATGCAACAAGCAACATGGCGGAGTTAATTTTTTAATTTTTTTTATGCTTGTGATAGTAAAAAATCAATAGAAATGAATGGGTATTCTACAGGCTATATGGGTCAAGTAATGTAGGAACGGTTAAACCTTTTTTTTTTTTTTTTTTTGCCGGTGAAAGTAGAATATCAGAAAATCAATAGAAATGAATGAGAATGAGTATCCTATATGAGTCAAGTTAAAGTAATGTAGGATCAGTTAAAAACTTTTTTTTTTTTTTTTTGCCGGTAAAAATAGAAAATCAATAAAATGAATGAGAATGAGTATCATTTATGGGTCAAGTAATGTAAAAGAGAAATCAACAGAAATTATTTTTCTTTTAATATGTCTAAAAACATCAGTTAGTGCATTCCCATCATCGTCTAAATCATAATCACTAGTTTTGTCATGATTAAATCAATCTTGGACACAAACTGTAATATATAAATCATTATTATTAAATGACTTTGCAGCGGGCCGGGTCCGAACGAGCTGGATTGTTTTTGCTCAGTTCTAGTCCCATTTTGATCGGGCTTTAAAATATATTGTACAAGTCCAGCCCACCACCACTGGGCTCAAATTTTATTAAAAATCCTGTGTTTTTGGACTTGGGAAAGGCCGGACTAGACTTTCTATCCGTTATTTGATTAAATCCCACCTTCCAAAGTCCCCCAATTTCACATGGTGGGACAAGTGGGCCCACCTTTATCCAACAGCTTTATCCTCACATTTTGGGGGCTTGTTTTTTTTCTTTTGAGTTAGGGCATGATGATTGTGGCATTATCACAGTCTGTCATTTAACAACCGTCACCGACTTATATATTCTGTCCGTCTGAGCAAATCAATTCTGCTCTGCCTGCAAAAACTCCTCTCTCTCTTTCTGGACGGTGTGGATGGAAGAGAATAATGGAGGGTCGCGATTCAAGGTCTGGAAGCAGCTGCAGCTGCAGGAATATCCAGATAAGTTCGTCTTCCAATCCATGGATTCCAATTCCCAACCTCCCAAAGCTTTCTCCATCGATCGCTCTGATGGGATCATAACCCCCCACAATCATCACATCATCGGTCAGTTGCCAATTCCTTTTTTTTTTTTTAGGGTTCTTGAATAATCAGAATATGTAAAAATCCCAGAATTCTGAAAAAGTTTTTTGATTGCTGTTTGGAATGGAATTGGGAATTCAAAGCACTAAGAAATATATATATATATATATATATATAATGTTTTGGATACATGGATAATAATGTCTCTCTGTAAATGTGGTCTGCCTGTCTTTATTTGATTGATTCAGAATGTTGATAATATGGTATTGGTGGGCATTTGAAATTTACCTAGAAGAAGAATTCTATTGAACAAGGCTGGCTGGCTGCTGCATTTTATTATTTAAGTGTCTGGGTTGCTGGATGTTGGAGGAACAGTGAATTATTGGGTGGGTTTTTGGAGCATGTTACTATTCATGGGTCTGTCCATCTGATCATTAGTCTGAATTAGCTAGACCATGTGCCCCAATTGTATGCATTTGAAGTCCCCTTTATGGATATGCAGAAAGACATTTGCTGGTAGATTAAGGAATTAGGCATCAATTATCATCTTATAATTTGAGTGTGGTTTTTTTTTTTTTTAAGCATTTAGTTTCGCATCTTTTTGTACATATATGGATATAGAATGGTTATCCAATGCACATGGCGCCTCATAGTGGGGCCCACTTGATCACCCGTCTGGATTGATCACACACAGAGGACCCTCCCTGAATTATATGGATCCTGTTCCTGTTGTGCACCCATTTTAGATGATCAAAACTTGTGGGCATTTGATCAAGAGGTTAAGATGATCACATGAGCCCCTGTCACTGTTTTGATCCCCCTGGCCCTGGGTCCAATTCCGGTGCGGGCGCCACAGTGAGGTGTGCATGGAGAGGTCCATGCGGACCCGCGCAGGGGATAAGGACTCTAAATATATGATATCTTTCAATGTTTTTTTGGAAAATGATTAATTTTTATCTTGCATTTGCATTGTTAATCTTGAGTTTACCATTAGGAAGTTGTTAATGATTAGTCATCAGACGCATGATTTCAAGTAGGTTGTTTTTTTCCTTCTACTGTTGGATTATTTATAGGATCTATTATCAGTACATACATTTTTGGGGCCATTATGTGTGTCCTATTGCAAAAAGAACAAAAAGGAATAAAAAAGAGAAAAGTTACCATTCCAAAAAAAAAGAAGGAAAGAACAGGAAACATTAGTCTAATACTCTGATATTTTATTAGTTCTTCTTTTAATAAGATTTGTTGGGTAGAAAGAAATGACACTGATATGGACTGATTTAGCTGATAATCAATGTGGATATATTTTTGGATCAATCAATGCACTCATTCATACAGCTGTTTCTGTGTTGATACACTAGGCCAAGTATTTCAGATAGTAGTCAAGAAAGTATAGGCAAAGCTTTTACTGAACTTTCCAAACATAACACATGTAGGAGTAATTGCCTTGCATATCCAAAAGTACAAGCCTAAATCTCCTAGTGGAAAATGTTAAATTTAACTAATGGAGAAAACCTTTGAACACCAACACAAAGGAAGGAGTCTCTCGTCAGAGTTTGTTTATATCCTATGATTGTTCCGTGTTGTCTTGATTCTTTTCTTATGTGCTGGCTTCCTATTTTTGCGCTATTATCTTGTCAGTGTATCTCTCTTATACTGCTAAGCTTTAGGTTAATAAAAGTTACCATTTAAAATAAATATATAAATAAAAGAAAGAAAGACTTTGAATTGTGGAAATTAGTAATTACCAACACTTTATAAACTCTCAAGATTCCTAGCGGAAATTATACTGATTCTGATTTTTTCACTTTCTACAGGTAATTCTTCATGTGAAACTCCTAGCAAAGTTTCTACAATATTTGGGGTGGTTGGAACTATTAGATTACTTGCAGGTAAATTTTTAAATTTGTTCTCATTACAAATCAACTGATTTCATCTTTTCCTTTTTCTTAGTACTAATGTAAATTGGTACCAATGCTGTAGTTTTGGTTTCATGTGCATAACTGTTATGTATCTAGAAGAGAAAAGATGCTTCAAGATTTTGGATGACATTATTAAGTCCTTCACGTGTGAATGACCTCTTTAATTGCTCCTCTGAATACATATTTATCAGCAACTACATTGCAAGATTCTTTGAAATGAACAACATACCCATGTTGGACATTCTCTCACACATGACGTTGTGTTGGATTCTTCATGAATTATTCTATTACTAATTTAAACATTGTCCTGTAGTTGATACTTTGTTACTTCATGTTTTCTTCTTTTGGAAGGCTGAGATATTTTGTTAATTATTAAGGGTGTGTTTGTCCAACAAAACGATTTGACTCTCCACAATTTTTTTCATTTTCGAGTGAGGAGTTGTGTGTTCCGACTTCAACTGTGGGAAATAAAGAGGATTTTTTTTTTTCATTTTCGTGTGAGGAGTCGTGCGTTCTGACTTCAACTGTGGGAAATAAAGAGGATTTTTTTTTTCATTTTCGTGTGAGGAGTCGTGCGTTCTGACTTCAACTGTGGGAAATAAAGAGGATTTTTTTTTTCATTTTCGTGTGAGGAGTCGTGCGTTCCGACTTCAACTGTGGGAAATGAAGAGGATTTTTTCATTTTCGGGTTAGGAGTTGTGCATTCCGACGTCAACTATGTGAAATTTAACTCCTCTTTATTATGGAATATCCGTTTTCCCCCCTTATTAGTGCACAAAAGTGTCACACCACAGCAGAGGAGTGGGTTACATGAAAATTTGAGCGATTTTTGCTATCGATCATGACATCGTTTCTTTACACAATGGTGCCGTTCGATTAAGATCTGTGCATAATTTTATCAGTGCTATTTGAATATTAATTTTATTTTAAAATAAAATGATTATTTAAATTTACCTGAATATTATGACACACACATGAATCCTATGTTTTGGGAAACTTGAATAAGCAATATGTGTTTCTAGCATATCATTCTCATGTGATAGCATAGTCCAAAAATATTTAGATTTACACGCAGACAAATGATCAGATTTTGAAATTCTAATCTAGAAATAGTCAAATAGATGATAAGATAAAGAACAAGAGATTTTGTCTAGAGCAGAAGGTTAGAGCCTGTTTCTTTGCTGCCTGTCTAGGAATTCAGAAATACCCTGTTTCTTCACCAGAATTTTCAAATGCTAAAAAGTTGGCATTTGCATATCCCACCTCACACACTAGCATTTATGAATACCTGAATTCCAAGACGTCCAGTCATTTCCCCGGTGAAACTCCAATGACTCAATTTCTAAAGATGAGCCAACATATATCATGATTTCTAAAGGTGAACCCCACACTATAATTCCTAAAAAAGGCCAGTTCCATGTTGTATTTTTAGAAAAGGTGGGTCCCAAGTACCTCAATTTCTAAAAAGGTGGGTTCCATACCATGATTTCTAAATATGGGTCCCACATATGACAAAATTTCTAAAGGTGGGTTCCATGCTCTAATTTCAAGGTAGATCTCATGAAACTGATGTTATCTTGCATTAAGAGAAATACATGTATCTCTAGAATATGAAGGATGACAAATGAAGATGAATCCTTACCCTATCTAAGGTTTTTTTTTTTTTAGTTTTTTTTTAGTTTATCATATCTAAAGATCTTAAGACATCCATAATAATCAACCAAGATATTTATCAGATCATAAGCAAATTCTAACATACTTTTTATTTTTTTAATGCTTAAAGTGTCATTTTTTTTAATGTTTAACATGTCAATTATTGTCATATCTTTTTAACTTTTCACCCCTTATGGCCTTTAATGAGATCTGAAGAATTAAAGAAAGAAAAGTAGGGCTGCCAACAATAGATGAGACACCCAGTCCAAAAGATATGGGTCTCTCTCTCTCTCTCTCTCTCTCTCTCTCTCTCTCTCTCTCTCTCTCCACACACACACACAGGCACACACTAAAAAGGTATGATCGTCAAGTACAACTATACCTACTTTTTTGCAACAATGCCGAACTAAAAATACTAATACTTTTAATAGGCTTAGGGTACTCTTCCAACTTTGGATACGGTGAAATAGAATATGGTTGGTCATATCAATATATATAAATTTTTTTTTTGGCTTAATCATGTTTCTTAACGTGCTTTTTTATGGCCCAACTTCTTGTTTTGATCTAGGGACATATGTACTCGTAATAACTTCTTGCAAGGAAGTTGGGACTTATCTGGGTTTCCCCATTTTCCGTGTAATGTCTTTGAAGTTTCTGGCATGCAACAAGGCTTTGAATCTTTCCACATCTGAGGAAGTATGATTCGGTATCCATTTTCTTGGCACTGAAATGTCTATGTCATTCATCTAATTCTGGGAAACATTAAGATTTCCAATGATTACCTTGACCTTCGTTAGTGTCTAGATTGTGAATTTGGTAATATTTTCAATGCAGAAAAGAGATGAGGCTTACTTTATGAGTCTGCTGAGAACTGTGGAATCAACGTCAGGGTTGTATTATTCATATGAAGTGGATTTGACACTGAAGTAAGTGTAACCAGTATCCATTGCAGGAAGCTTTATGTCTAATTTTTTTATAATTTAATTAGATTTGTACCATTCAAATAAATAAATAAATTAGATTTGTAGCAGAAACTCCATTCTGTGATGCTGCTGTAATTGCCAGTAACTGAATTATATTTCATGCCAACTAATATATCCAAGATGTGTTTATATCAACCAGCTTACAGAGAACATGGAGGTTAACTGATGGCAGGACAACAAAACCACTTTGGAAACAGGTATTATTGTGGAATTTTCCATCAAAATGCCGACTAAACCCTTAACTCTTTAGCAACTGAAAATTCTAGTACCCATGTTAAATCTCAGCCACACAGATAATACTAAAAGTTATCCTAAGTGACCCCAAATGACCGTGTTGCTGGTATTGTTTCTATAAGAAAATGCAACTCTCCTTAATTGACTAATTCTCCAAAAAACTGCTTAGTCTCTATCATGTTTTGTACCAAAAAAGGGCTCACCTGGTGCACAAAGTGCTCCCCGGCTAAGCGGGGGTAGGGGAGGGTGGGCGCATGTGTACGCAGCCTTACCCTTGCATTTTTGCAAAGAGGCTGTTTCCACGCCTCGAACCCGTGACCTCGAGGTCACCAAAGGAGCAACTCTACCGTTGCGCCAAGGCTCGCCCTCTATGTTTTGTACCAAACAAAATATGATTTTCTTTTGCATGTCACGATGCAATTATGCAAAGGGGCTGAAGTATCCTGAGTAAATCAGTCAATGAAAACATTCCCCTCTTTCGTGAAATAGTCTTATATCATGGGCTTTGGTGTCAAAGTATGCTAATATCATACTGGCATTACCTCTCCAACAACTTCTTTTGGAGCTAGTTTAAACCTATTCTCTCACTGCACTTTAGGACAGGCAATGGAAATCACTGAATCTTCTATGTCAAACATTCATGGGTTACATCAGTCCTTGGAGCTTTTCTCAAACCTCTTACATGCACCTGCCTTTTTTGAGCTTGTTCTTCACTTCTGCAATTATATCAAGATACGACTTATACACTTGGAAAAAAATGCCTATGAACTGTTGCATAGCAGTAGTTTCTAAGAGGATGCCTACTTTTTCAATAATTTATCTATGGTCTATTTACTATATCCATATGGTTTTGAGGATCTCTTGTTCATTCTCTTGCTAAATGTCTCCCTATTTTAATTAAATTCTCCTAATTTTTTGAAGTTTGGCATTTCAGGCTGATCCACGTTTTGTTTGGAATAGAAGTTTACTAGAAGAACTTATTGAGTTCAAGGTTAGATTTTTTTAAATTCCTATCTCATATTTTATACTTGGTGAGGATCTGAATTAGAGTTGCATACTATCAGATCATTTGTTATGTCTGACATGTACTTGTGGTCTTGCAGCTTGATATGTTCATCATTCCCTTGATACAAGGAAGTATCCTTAATAATTCTATTGGTCATGCTTCTCTGCAGCATTTTGAAGTGTGTGCGTGCGTATGTGATTCTCTACAAAATTTTGATGTGTGCTTGTGGCATTTATGCGTGCCTGTGTGCCATACTGGCCTGTGTGCGTTCATTTGTTCTAGCACGGCATTTCTACTCCAGTTTTCAGTGAATTAAACATTTCCCACTGCTGTTTGAACTTAATAAAGACTCAGGTTTTCAAACTGTACAGTTTGCACTTAAAGATTCACCTGCCAGGATCACTCTAATCTCACGAAGGTGCATGCGGCGCCTAGGTAAAATTATGCTATGGAGATGACTCGTACAATTGACAGTTTCTCGTGTCATGAATGGGTAGTCCTGCAAGCAACTATATATTGTAGTTTATACATTGATACAAATGTGGCCCCTCTCATAGACTAGTCTGCAGGACTAACCATGTGGCCTACAATTCTAACAATGGGGCAGCTTTTATTGGTTGCAGCAGTTCTTACTATTATAGCTGAATGCAGGAACAAGAATGTGGAGAAGAGGAGCTAATCTTGAAGGAGATGTTGCTAATTTCATTGAAACTGAGCAATTGCTGGAGTTTGAAGGTTTTAGGTCATCCTTTTTGCAGGTATGGATTGGAATTGACATCATTTTGACGTCATTCATGAATTCTTATGTTTCCATGGATAACATTGGAAGTCAAGAAGATCCAGAAGTAAAAATCCTAGCACCATATTATCGTGCAGAGACCTTTAGCCTGGAAAGTGGGACTCACCTTCATTTACAAGGATGCCAAAATGGATCGGCCTGAAATGCCAAACTTCTGTCCAGTATGGGGGTCTTGCTGGGTAGTTAGGATAAGTCAATAAAGGTTATACAGGGGAAGATCGGAAATCCAAGGCGCATCCTTCTTGCCAAACAACCTGTTTAATTCAAATATGGTCCCATGGTTCAGTTTAAATGCCTTCCCTCTGAGTTATTCCTAATAATTTGCTATCTTGCTGTATCTTGGACTTTTTATGTGGGATTACAACTCTGCTAGATTTCTCATCCTTATGAAAGTTCGGTAGTTAAATCCACTAAAATTATAAATACAGCATCAGTTATCCCTAAATATAATATGAAAACCATCTGTTAATGATATTTTTCTTTGAGAGATATGGGATTGGGATAAGAGAAACTGTAACAGGAAGTAGCAGCGATTGAAGGAAGAATGTGTACAGGTGAGGAGACAACCATTCAAAGAAAGGTTTTTTTTTTTTTTTTTTGTGTGTGTGTGGGGGGGGGGGGGGGGGGGGGGGGGGGGGGGGGGGGGGGGCGGCATCCAAATGAGAAACCAAGAACTTGATGTGTTGATATGTTGCGCTGTTGAATATTGCCACCATACGTTGCGCTGTTGAAATTCTCACCATTTATTTGTTTGGCCTCATTAGATACTTCGATTTTGCTAATCAGGACTACATCACTAAGTGGTGTAAAAGCTTATTACTCTGACTAATGGTGATAACTCTTTTTTAATGTAAGGACGGTGTGAATTGTAAATAACCTTGAAAACATCAAATCTCTCTCTCTACATATTATATATATAGAGAGAGGATTTTACCCAAAAAAAACACATTAGGTGCACTCTACACCAAAAAGGTCATTTTACTTTCCCTCACACCAAACCAGCCTTCCCGCCAAGAAATCCTTCTTTTTTTTTTACCTATTTTTTTTCGAGAGTCGACGTCGACCCTGCGCAGGCGGAAAAAATTATTTTTCTCATCTTCTTCCTTCTTCCTTTCTTCCCCAAACCCAATCCAATGGGGAATCTTTCCTCATCTTCTTCATAGAGATTAAGATGCTCTAAACTAAAAAGAACGAAATGGATGTCAGGCATGTGCCATCCATTTTAATTTTAGGACCCAACAATTGTTGTTCCAACCCAAGAAAACAAAAAGAAATGTCATGGAAATTTGACTAAGGATTAAGGAAGCCATCCCATCACTGGCATATTTCCATACAAATCACCAGTGGCCTATAGACAGAAAGTAAATTGATAACACCCAATAAATCTTCATCAAAATGCATCCAGTGTGCAAACAACTGTTCACAGTGATAAGTTAAACTAGGGCTTCAGTCTATTAGAAGTGTAAAGATGTGCCCAATGTGTAAACAAGGGGACAAAAACTGGATACAGAAACTTAACATAAAATAGTATGATTGTATTAGAAAATTTTTCCATTGTTTATAAAAAAAAAAAACATATCATCTAGTTAGCAAATACTCACGAGTGGGCTCGGCCCTCTCTCACACTGTCGTCGACTTCAATGATCTTTGAGCCTGCCAAGAGCTGCATCACCAGACCTGAGATGACAATGGGGGTAATTCCCAGCTCCATGACAGTCCCGCAGTTAGATGCCAGAATAACCCACATCCAATAAAATGGATCTGCACCGGTAGTTGAATGTATGCCATTAAGTGGAAGCTGGTTGCAAACCAGGAAGATGAACAAAGATATTACAGTGTAGATAACCTTCCCCCTGAATGAAACTTTCCTGTCAGCACTCTGCACTTTTGGCAAGATTGAAAAAGAAAGCTCAACGTCACAATGTGTAGATTTCCACCTGCGCAGGGTCGACGTCGACCCTCACTTGTTATATCGAGGGTCGACGTCAACCCTCGAAAAAATAAGTAAAAAAAATAAGGATTTCTTGGTGGAAGGCTGGTTTGGTGTGAGGGAAACTAAAATTTCCTTTTTGGTGTAGAGTGCATCTAATTCGTTTTTTTTTTTTTTTTTAGGTAAAATCCTCATATATATATATATATATAGAGAGAGAGAGAGAGCTATCCAGTGCATGAGGTGTGCATGGAGCTTCCATGTGCACTTCGCTTTGGGGACCCCACTTTGGGATGGGATAGAGGGGAATCACAAGATCTGGGTTGGCCCTACATGTGTACGGATTTGGGGACTCACACCATCATCCTAACCCCTTGATCAAAGGCCCACAAATCTCATCCCTTAAAATCCATGCACAATCGATCCAACAATGCAGTCCATTTGGATGGGGACCAAAAATGTGTGCACGGTTGTGCACAAAATGAGATTTGCACTTAATAATTTTTGTGTGTATATGTAGACACACATATCTTAGTGTTGTGATTACATTACAAGGATCAGCTGTACAATATGAGGCTGCATCAGCTGATAATATTGGCTTATATGGGTGATGCGGGCTGATACCTCTTCATTTCTAAGACAGCATTAGTTCTGCTATCCAATATGTAGCATTTTAGCTGCTATTGGAAACCATGACTTAATGTGGCTGTCTTGGGTCTTGAGTAGTGATCATCTTTGTTTTTCTCATGTAAGTCGCTTTCATCTTTGGTACACGTCTGATTTATCTGTTGGTTGATAATATGATCATTTGAAAATGGATCTGCTTCAAGTGACTGACTACTTGAAATTACTTCTTTTGTCTATGCTTACAGTTTGATTATTGGTAGTAATTAAGCATCAGTTATGGGATTTTTTTTTTCTTAATAACTGAGACACATGCAATTGTCTTTTATATGTTACAGAAGTTTGATTCTCTCTTTCAGGTACGAGGTTCAATTCCGATTCTCTGGGAACAGATTGTGGATTTGAGCTACAAACCACGTCTTGGAATAATCGATCATGAAGAAACGGTATGACCCAAAAAGATGATACTTATTTAAGTTATTTTAGGTTTCTAGAGGTACCAGCCCATCATGTGGTTTAATCTATAATTTTGTGTAGCCAAAAGTTGTGGAACGCCATTTTCATGATCTTACACAAAGATATGTTGAGATTGTGGCTATTGATCTAACTGATAATGTAAGATTTTTCACCTTTATATATTCCATTATCTTTTTCATCTATTTCTATTTTCTCTAGAGGATAAATCTGTGTTATAATTTGATTGATCTGGTTGTTGTGCATAATGTGTCATCACCTTGTTTTTTCTAAATTGCATTAATCGAGGCTTCATATTTTGGTGAAAGATCCTAACAAGAAGAGATGACTGAATTTGCAGCTGTGTTTATCTCTAATGCCTTACATTTGTTGCTCCATCCTTCTGCAACTCTTCTTTCATAAAATGTGAAAGTTTCTTATTTTTTTAAATGTCATTTTTTTATTGTGTCAAGCTCTGATATTGATATATTTATGACCACCTGCTGGGCCAGCTATTGGTGCACTAAAAATCCGCCGATCCGTAAAACCGATTCGATCCGATCCGATCCGATCCGCGGATTTTTAACCAAACCGAAGGTAAATGGATTGGTGACGGATTGAAAATCTTGTAATCCGTTAGCAACGGATCGGTGACGGATTTCACCCTCAATCCGCGGATTCAATCTAATCCAATCCGTTGACATTAAATATAAATAAAAAAAAACTTAAGGGGTCTAAATATAAGTTAAGAGGTCTAAACTTAAGGGGTCTAAATATATTTGTAATTTGTATTTTTTTGTGGATTGTTAGCTTGTATGCTGAAACTCTTTACAATGTCTTTAATCTCTTTCTTTTTAACATTAGATTCAACGGATTGAACGGATTAAACCGATCCGATCCGGCCCTCCACGGATCGGATCGGTTTTTAACAGCCACGGATTGGTGACGGATTTCAAATCCATCAATCCGTAAGTAATGGATTGGTGAAGGATTTGGTCTAATCCGCACCAATTCGATCCGTGTAAGTGCTGGCTACTACTTGATTAGTTTCTGAGTTACTGTCAAATTGTCCAAGGAGTTATTTTCTTTGTCAAGGTTAATCATCGTTTGTATCTCCAGGATTAAGAACTGCTAGACTGAAATTTGGTGCAACACAAGTATAACTATGAAGTTATTCGTTTCATCTATCAAGGTTAATCCATCTCACAAGCAGTCCGTCTCACAAGCAGGATTTACCATTGCTGGTTATCCATCTCACAGTTTGCTAAATACGAGTTATTATTAATAACTAACTTCGAGTTACTATTAATAATAAAGTCCATCTCACAAGCAGGATAATAATAATAATAATCTACTTAACAGTTTACTGACTAGGAGTTAATATTAAGAAATGTTCCATCTCTTGTTCTTCTTCAGTTCCAAAAAATATTTAGAGTGGTCTCACTCACTCATCCAGTGAGTGAGCGGAGTGAAACTCCACAGTGGGGCCCACCTAACCAGTCCAACATCATAGGAGGTCCCATATCTAACTGCTCACAGCCCTTGTGTGAAAATAAGGATGGTGAACATGTGCTCAGCTGATATGTGTATATATTAGAATGGACCTGTGCATCCTTATCATGCACACAAGCTACTGGGACCCACTTGGGGCCCCACGGATCATGGGAAGGAAAAGGGGGAGAAAGAGGAGGTGGTTTTTTTTTTTGTGTGTGTGTGTGTGGGGGGGGGGGGGGGGGGGGGGGGTGGGGGGGGTTGTGTTTGCTCGAAAGATTCAAGTGAGACCACCCCAAAATTGAAGTTTCATGCCAATCCAATGATTCCAACCCCTTGATCCATGGCCCACAAGTTTAATAGTTTTGAAAAAAATATATATATATAAGAAAAAAAAATTGACACTCGATCCAAAGGTCCAGTCCATTCGGATCAGTGTAAACCCATGGGATCGGTCATTTGTGACATTGAGTGGGTGGGGGTTGGATGGATCATAAGGTGGGCCCCACTAGGTGGTGTGCATGGTAAGACCATGCACAAAGAAGGAGAGAATCATGTATCATATATATTTTGTTTAATGTTACCACATTATTTTTAGGTAACTAATGTGGTGGATGGTATGACTGGATCCATGAGTGTTTCACATCTTTTCTGTTCTTTTTTTTTAAAGCATGAGATTTGTTCTTAAAACTGTTCTATCTATGAATTGTTTTGCTCCCACATCATGGATTTACAGAGAAACTTTTCAATGCTTTAGCTCTTCAATGGGAATTCATCTACAAACTTATGTTTTTTTCTCCTCAGGTTTCTTCCATGCTATACAAGCAAATTGTTCCTAAATAGAAAATTCTTATGTGTTGCATCTCACGGATGTCATATAAACTTTCCATTTTCACATTGGAAATTGGAGCATGTCTTTCTTTTTTTCTTTTTTTTTTATCAGCCTATGTATCTTTTTTGTCCAGGATTGCAAAAAGCAACTTGTTAGATTAAAAGCAAGATATGAGCTTAAGAATGTTTTCTCTTTTTCTTAGGAGAATGTAATACCTTTTAAAATCTTGTACTGGTCATATTCCTCTTGCCTTTTTGTTCTTTCATCTTTCATATTTTTTTATACTATTGCAGCATGGCGATGAAGGTCATCTAAGCATGGCATTTGCTACAGAAATGCAAAAGCTTCCACATGTGAGGTGACTTTCATATTGTTTACTTATATCTTCAGATATATGCTTATTTAATAGGTTGCATTAACCTTGTCTCATGGCACAATTTAATAGGTCGCACTTAACCCCATCTTACGCCACAATAAACAACTTGGTAATGATTTTATGCACATGCCTATACAGACTTGTTAGGGCCACGGTGGCAAGTTTAGTAGTAGCATGTCCCTAGATTCTTCTTTTTCACTCTTGCATTCATGCTATTGTTAATAAAATTCTGATTTTCTCTCCATTTTGGTCAATGTTCGCTAATCATTGTTCTAAAGATCAAAATCATATCACAAATTGTTCAATGGGCAGCATGATATCATGAATCTTATTGCAAATTGTAAGAGATTTTTTTTTTCTAGTAAAAAATGAAAATAATAAAACAGAAAGAAAATTAGTTATTTATAATCATAATCCATCAATTTTCCATCCACATTAACATCAATACATTGACAAATAAGACTGATACAAACATATGAAAAACCTCATTGGCATATATTGATATATCATAAATGAAATATGTGTGAATAGTTAAATATGTTTAACATATCAATGTTACTAGGAAAAATAAACAATTTGCAGAATCTTTTTTGAAATAAAAATAAAAATAAAATCCAAATCATTAATGTTACTTTTGAAGTTAAAAAAGGGTTTATGAAAAAATATCTGAAAAAATATAATAAAAAATGTTGGGCAAAACTGCTTAATGCAGTCGAATGTTCAAATCACATGATTCCTTATTTATGTTTTTAAATCTCCCCAACATCCCAAAAATCTTTAAGAGGTTTCTTTATTCACTAGATAAAAAATAGATTTGGCCGTGGCTTTTCTCACCTAGACGAATCGCTTGAATTGTTAAATTTGATAAAACAAGTATGGAATCATAATGTTCACATCCGAATCTAAGATTCACCAGTAAATGGGAATCATTGCATAGATACATTTTTTTTTCCTTAGGATTTGATGAGTCATAGGATTCTAACAACAAAGGTGCTGATGTTTGATCTTGGGCGTTGAATCATCCTGGATCTATTTCAAGCTAAGACCAACCCTTGGTTTGAATCTGTTATCCTCTTGCATCAGTTGAAGCATTTGTTACCTCTAGAACACTGATCAAAATTATTGATTGGCCCCACCATGCGTGGCCCAGATGGGAAAACCCCATACCTTGAAGTGATGACTGTTAAATGGGTGATTAAGGAACGAATTATGACAGTGGTCCACATTTAATAGTATTTTCCCTCAAAATGACTTCACAAATACCATTTATGGTGGGCCCTATCAACCCAGTCGTCTGAATCACTAATTTTGCAAAGCATAAGCAGAATATTGATATTCTTAGCCTGAACATTGTATGTTTCTTCACTGGCATCCTTCATCAGCCTCATCAGCAATGATCCTGCAGTTCTACCTTTTTCACTTTGCACAAAACTAATTCTAGTGCTTCTATTTTATTTTATTTTTATTTTTTTTAAACCTATTTTAATTTTAATTTCACGGAAGTGTCTCAAAATTCTATGGCTTGTTAACTATGCTTCTTAGTTAATGAAATATGCCTCGCTTGCAGATATGTGTCTTTTGACTTCCATCATTGTTGTGGCAACACAAACTTTGAGAACTTACAAATTCTCTATGATCAAATCACTGATGACATCGAAAAGCAAGGGTAATCCAGTACAATGAATAATGATCGCTACAATCAGTTGTTATATGAGAAGTATTTCCTTATTCTGGCAACAAGTAATGCTGTTTTTAACTCATCACTGTTCCAGTTGAGCAGATACTTTATTATAGATTCGAAAGGAGAAATATTACTGGAGCAGATAGGAGTTGTTAGAGCAAACTGCATTGATTGCCTGGATCGGACAAATGTTACCCAGGTTTGCTCAAATACCATCAGTGGTTCATTTTTAAACCTATCAAGTTAGGTTATTGGTTTAGTATATGATACTACGATATTGGTTAAAAATAGAGGATATTAGTTAAAACTTAAAAGAAACATATAGTAGTATTTCATATTAGTTCAAACTTAAAAAGAAACATATACTAGTATTCCCTTCCATACTCTTAGTATATATTATGTTACAACTATTTCATATGAACTTCATAGATTATTCTTATTTTGGAGCGAGCTTCAAGCTAAAAAAAATATAACAAGTCAAGCAGAACACTCTAATAGTGAAAAACAACATTTTTCCAGTTCTGTTTAGATATTATACTATCATTTTCATCACCAAAGCCTTATCCCATCAACTTGGGGTCCACAAAAAGAGTTGTACTTGAAAACTTCAAACAAGCTATGCCAGAAATACCTATTTGCATATTGAGAACAAGAAAGCGATTGTCACTTATCTCTTTAGATTCTCCTTTATGAATTATTCTCTTCTACTTTACCCTATTTGAAGCCACGCTCTCAGATGCTACACATAATGAAATGTCTTTCCTAAATCCTAATCACTTCACATATGGCTTAACTCTTAATTGGTCCACCTCTTCTCTCAGTTCCTTCAACCGGCAACCCTTTAAGTCATTTAGATGATATTATATAACTGTCAAATAACGTGTGACGCTCATTGACCATTTGATTATATTATTATATTGGGCCGTGGGAGAGTCATGTGCATTTGTGTTTCAAAAAGTTACATACCTAGAAATCTCATCATTTTGCACACGTTACTTTCATGCTTTTGCAGAGTTATCTGGCTCGAAAATCATTAAACTCTCAACTCCAGAGGATGGAAGTGCTTTCTCCAAATGAGTGCATATCTATGTATGCGGACATTTATGAAAAGTTCAAAATACGTAAGTATTTTTCTTAAATCTGGTGCACATATGAACCCAAGTTGCTATGGCCCTCAGAATTAAACATCAGCTACATCTTATCATTAACTGCGGTTGTTGTTGTAGTTTGGGCCGATCAAGGTGATGAGATAAGCCTGGAATATTCTGGTACACTTGCTTTGAAAGGAGACCTCGTCAGGTACCTTGACTGCATAAGTTGTTCCTTTGGAAGAACACTAGTCAGATATTTCTAACTGGTCCCTGTTACTAAATACTTACAATTCCATAATGCTCCAGATTTGGAAGACAGACTTTATCTGGGCTTATTAAGGATGGGATGAGTGCTCTTTCAAGATATTATCAGAATAATTTTCATGATGGCATTCGACAGGCAAGCATCATTTACTACCCTTTTTATGCCTTTTCCTTTTCTCATTATTCACATTGCATCTCCCATTTTATTTGAATGGGGTTAACGGTTAATGCTTCCTTGTTACAAAAGATTTATTGATGTAGTGTTTAAACCTGTAAAGCAGTGAACTACTTCCTTCCTGACATGCTTGAAAATTGCTTTTGTTCCAGGATGCAATAGATCTCATCAGTGGTCGGTATACTGTCAACAGGAATAGCCCTTCCCCATTCCAGCTTAATGGATTTGAGTCATTTTCGGTAAGAAATGCCAGTCTTACCTTTACACATGTCAATGCACTGATGCAGTCATTTTTCAACTTATTTACTACCTACCTGCATTATCTTCCCTCAAAACTCTTTTTCAATTTTATTTTTTCTATGAAATTTCCTTTCATTTGCTCACTCATCAATTGGTATTGTGGTACCATGACTCACTACCTGACAATGGTCATGCATTCCTTGATGTAATGGGAAAATTATTCAGTATCTCCCAGTGGCATCTGCTTTAATAGTCGGCGGTCTGACAGTTGCAACATTCTCACTTAACCAAGGTTAAGATGCTCCTCTCTCTCTCTCTCTCTCTCTCTCTCTCTCTCTGTGTGTCTATTGTAATCAACTTAAATGTTTGGTGCCTTTTTTTTTCTGCAGCCGGGCGAAATGCACATCATTTTGTTTCTTCAGTACTTTGGGCTGGCGTGACAGCAGGAGTAGTGGCCACAGTGAAAGCAAATGGGAGGCAGTTCTGCTCCAGGCCACGTTTGTGTGGTCTGTTGTAAATTACTGGTTTGGTTGGAATCTGTAAATTGATATTGGGATGTAAAGAAAAATGGCTGATATCAAATATGCCTTCAGATTGTAGGTTAGAAAATTCAGCTAATTGAATAAAAAGAAAGTGCAAATATTTGTTGCAGTAAAGAACTGCCTCTACTCTGAAAAGATTACAAGGTGCAAATTCTCACACACTGAAGAATCTGAACTGAAATGCTTACTGTGAAAGTTTTATAGAGGAAAGAGAAATGTGATTGCTCGTCGTTAAGAGGTGGTTTTATTGTGCACCAAAAAGAAAAGGTGGTTTTATTCCTGTCTCCGAAGATCGATATTTTAGTAGGGTCATGTCTCTTTTAATGCATGGGATATGAAAATGAGATTTACATATGTAAACTTTGCACTTGTGAAACATAATACCATGTTTGTTTGGAAGCTCCATTTTCACATGAGCAACCGTTGAATGGTTCGAGCTATATGTAAAATTTTCATATATCTCAAAATCTATGATTGCTTAATAAATGAAACTAAATGTTGTGGGGTTAATAAAGAATTTGAATGGTTTTGCAGCCCACGAGAGTCACGTCCTCTGTACTGGCACCTTCTTAAGCAATGAGGTGTATATTCATTTCACACCTTTTTAGATGTGAAGATTTTCATATAAAATGGACCGAATTACACACAATTTTCACACCCCATTCCTGAGCAAACAAATGTGGGCTATGCATATAAATGTTTTATGCTTGTTCAACATTTACATGTAAGAGCAAACAAAAGACCCCTTAATGTGTCCCTTATAAAATTATTTTTTGATGAGGAGGTTCGTTGGCCAATCTGGAGCAATATAGAATTAAGTTGACAAGAAGAGGATCACTAGCCAATCTGGAGCAAATCTGTAGCCTGGCCTATGCACCCGCTCATTGGGTGTATGTATGACCAGGGGCTCTCATTTGGATCTTTATATAAATGTGGGCTCAGATAACTGGGTTTACTTGTGAATCAGGGTTGATGCATTTGGTTAACCTGAGTTACTTATGACTGCTCTTTTATTTTTCCCACAACCTTTATATGATTGTGATCTTATAAGATTCCTGATGATAAGACTATGATCCCCTGCTTGTGCGAGAGCTAAAATATGGGCCATTTATTGGTTAAGGGTACCCAGTCCATCCCTAGAAATTTTTAAGTTTCCACATGGACATAATCCCCTATCAAAATATAGGAAATAGGCTGGACCTGGGCCTGAATATGAGGCCCAATGACTACTAGGCTCGACTTCGAAAAGATTTGGCCCATCTTGACGGCACCCTCTAGAAGAGATATATATAATATATATATATATATATATATGCATTTCATAACCCAAGATTAGGTGGACGGGTTAGCTATTTCTAAAAATCACATGAAAATCATATTCATTTTGATCATAACTTGAAAGTTTAAAACAGCCAAAATAGAAAAATGACAGTCCACATTCAATATTGATGGCCAATTGTTTCATCCTATGTAATATTTTACCAAAACCACAGCCCGTTTAATCACGTTATCATATTGGAGTGATAAAAAGATGAATAAAACCTATCTGATCTTACCAAGTGGGATCCACTAGATTCAATTCATCAAAACATCAATGTGGGTCTTACTAGATGTTTACTTACCTATTAAACCATCCTGACCATTACCCTCATGGTAAAAAAAAGTCACTGAAAAACAAGAAGAATAAGGTGTTTTTACGAAATACTTAAAGATTAAGCTCTAATTAAATAGTTTAATAAAGAAATGATGTTGATGGTATCGTCAATTGGGATATTTTTGTAAAAAAAAAACATACGAACTTTATTGTTTTTATTCATAAAATTATTTAATCAAATCATAAACTTGATTATTTCATAAAAATCACAAGAAAGAAGCAGCAACTTTTTTTCCTGCAGAAACGTGGCCGAACGTGCTCTATTATGATAACGAATGCTCTACCCAAAAAAGCTAATGTTCATTTTTTTTCTCAGAGTTGATTGCGTAGATCATATGTTGGTGTTGCATTGGAATCTTCCACACAGAAGAGACAGGTGCACCAGCACATGTCATAAACAAAGCAATCAAAAAAGTCCACACCTTATCCTAAAACTTGACAAATTAGTTGGTGTTCCAAGTTATTTCCAAGTCTTCCTTGAGATCTAATTTCAAGCCTCACCAATTTATTTCGATATAGTTGTCAGAGTTTACACATGGGAATATCATATATGGCTATGGCTCTAGATGAGTTGAATTCTATTAAAGAGGCATCATAAATTTAAAAAAAAAAAAATTCACACTACCTTTGATCGTGCCCCATGTGACTTTAATTGACGACCAGGATGCAATCATCATGGCATAGTTTAGAAAAAGATGAAATTAAAAAATAGGGCACGTTTGACTTTTAACAAACAAACATTTATTGATGGCATCTACTTTGTAGATGAACGTACGTTAACAGTGCATTGGATTGTAGACTATGTACATTGTACACACAAAAAATGGGAGAAATTTCAAAGAGTTAAGAAATCTGAGGGTCTATATGCAAATAGTTCTTCTTCCACCGCCCATTAGAAATTGGTTGCTGCAAGACCAAAAGTCGGTGCAGCTGGAATATGGATATATCAAGGGACCATTTTATATAATATATATTATATATTATAGGTTTATGGCTCACAAGGGGAGGAAGTTCGCGGAAGAAGGCGTGAATGGAGACGGTAACAATAGATATAAAGAAGTATAACCCAGCGTGAATGGAGACGGTAATCTATATTACTAAAGGGATGTAGAGAAGTCTTGGAGGAGGACACCTGGCATGTCTTGGAGATGTACACGTGGCAGCAAAGGGATGTATCACCCTTCCATTCCTCCATTCCATTTCCAACCCTTCCATTCCTCCCTTCCGTTTCCAATCATACAGAAATATCTTCCTATAAATCTCCATCATTTCCTAATATTTATCCATCCACCTTACTACAAAAGAATTTCCATTCAAGTAATATCTTCAACGATTTTGTAGATCAAATCCAAACCTTTAAATTCAAAAAATTTAATTTATATCAATCAATTCATGGGTCTCGGCCCGCATCATTTGATTTTATGGACGGTTAGAATAAAGATGGTGGACCCCATTCATCTGGGTCCCACTTAAAAATATTTGGTCAATTTGTTAGGTCTATGATCATTTGATCATTTGATCTTTCTTAATTAATTCATGGGTCCGATCCCGCATAATATGATTTTATGGACGGTTAGAGATGGTGGACCCCATTCATTTTGGGGGGGGGTTCCACTTAAATAGGTTAGGTTTGGTCAATTTGTAAGGTCTATGATCATTTGATCCTTTGACCTTTATTAAGCAATTCATGGGTCCCAGCCCGCATCATATGGTTTTATGAACGGTTAGAATATAGATGGTGGACTCCATTCATCTTTGGGGTCCCACTTAAATAAATTAGGTTTGTTCATTTTATGAGGTCTATGATCATTTGAACTTTATCAATCAATTCATGGGTCCTGGCCCGCATCATATGATTTTATGGACGGTTAGAATAGAGATGGTGGGCCCCATTCATCTGTGTCTCACTTAAACATATTTGATCAATTTGTTATTTCTACGATCATTTGATCCTTTGCCAGCCTACATCATATAGTTTTATGGACGGATAGAATATAGATGGCGGAGCACATTCGTCTAGGTCCCACTTTAATAGGTTTGGTCAATTTGTGAGGTCTATGATCATTTGATCCTTTGATCTTTATCAAGTAATTTATGGGTTCCATCCCGCATCACATGGTTTTATGGTCAGTTAGAATAGATATGGTGGGCCCCATTCATCATGGTCCCACTTAAATAGGTTAGGTTTGGTCAATTTGTGAGGTCTATGATCATTTGATCTTTATCAATCAATTAATGGGTCACAGCCCGCATCATATGATTTTATGGACTAATAGAATATAGATGATGGACCCCATAGGTTTGGTCAATTTGTGAGGTCTATGATCATTTGATCATTTGATCTTTATCAAGTAATTTATGGATTCCATCCCGCATCATATGGTTTTATGGACGGTTAGAATAGATATGGTGGGCCCCATTCATTATGGTCCCACTTAAATAGGTTAGGTTTGGTCAATTTGTAAGGTCTATGATCATTTGATCTTTATCAATCAATTAATGGGTCACAGCCCGCATCATATGGTTTTATGGACTGATAGAATATAGATGGTGGACCCCATTCATCTGGGTCCCACTTAAATATATTTGGTCAATTTGTTAGGTATATGATCATTTGATCTTTCTTAATCAATTCATGGGTCCCATCCCGCATAATATGGTTTTATGGACGTTTAGAATAGAGATGGTGGACCCCATTCATTTGGGGGGGGGGGGGTTCCACTTAAATAGGTTAGGTTTGGTCAATTTGTGAGGTCTATGATCATTTGATCCTTTGACCTTTATCAAGCAATTCATGGATCCCAGTCCGCATCATATGGTTTCATGAACGGTTAGAATATAGATGGTGGACTCCATTCATCTTTGGGGTCCCACTTAAATAAATTAGGTTTGTTCATTTTATGAGGTCTATGATCATTTGAACTTTATCAATCAATTCATGGGTCCCGGCCCGCATCATATGATTTTATGGACGGTTAGAATAGAGATGGTGGACCCCATTCATCTAGGTCTCACTTAAACATATTTGATCAATTTGTTAGGTCTACGATCATTTGATCATTTGATCTTTTTAAAACAATTCATGGGTCTCATCCCGCATAATATGGTTTTATGTACGGTTAGAATAAAGATGGTGGACCCCATTCATCTGGGGGGTTCCACTTAAATAGGTTATGTTTGGTCAATTTGTGAGGTATATGATCATTTAATACTTTGATCATTATCAAGCAATTCATGGGTCCCAGCCCGCATCAGATTATTTCATGGACGGTTAGAATATAGATGGTGGACCCCATTCATCTTGTGGGTCCCACTTAAATAGGTTAAGTTTGGTCAATTTGAGAGGTCTATGATCATTTGATCTTTATCAATCAATTAATGGGTCCAGGCCCCCATCATTTGATTTTATGGACGGTTAGATAAAGATGGTGGACCCCATTCATCTGGGTCCCACTTAAAAATATTTGGTCAATTTTTTAGGTCTACGATCATTTGATCATTTGATCTTTTTAAATCAATTCATGGGTCCCATCCCGCATAATATGATTTTATGGATGGTTAGAATTGAGATGGTGGACCCCATTCATCTGGGGGGTTCCACTTAAATAGGTTACGCTTGGTCAATTTGTGAGGTTTATGATCATTTGATCTTTATCAAGCAATTCATGAGTCCATCCCGCATCATATTGTTTCATGGATGGTTAGAATATAGATGGTGAACCCCATTCATCTTGGGGGTCCCACTTAAATAGGTTAGGTTTGGTCAATTTAAGAGGTCTATGATCATTTGATCTTTATCAATCAATTCATGGGTCCCGGCCCGCATCATTTGATTTTATGGACGGCTAGAATAAGGATAGTTGACCCCATTCATCTAGGTTTCACTTAAAAATATTTGGTCAATTTGTTAGGTCTACGATCATTTGATCCTTTGATCCTTTTAAATATATTCATGGGTCTCATCCCGCATAATATGGTTTTCTGGACGGTTAGAATAGAGATGGTGGACCCCATTCATTTGGGGGTTCCACTTAAATAGGTTATGTTTGGTCAATTTGTGAGGTCTATGATTATTTGATCTTCATCAAGCAATTCATGGGTCCCAGCCCGCATCATATGGTTTTATGGACAGTTAGAATATAGACGGTGGACCCCATTCATCTTGGGGGTCCCACTTAAATAGGCTAGGTTTGGTCAATTTGAGAGGTCTATAATCATTTGATCTTTATCAATCAATTAATGGGTCCCGGCCCACATCATTTGATTTTATGGACGGTTAGAATAAAGATGGTGGATCCCATTCATCTGGGTCTCACTTAAATACATTAGGTCAATTTGTTAGGTCTACGATCATTTGATCATTTGATCTTTCTTAATCAATTCATGGGTCTCATCCCGCATAATATGGTTTTATGGACGGTTAGAATATAGATGGTGGACCCCATTCATCTTGGGGGTCCCACTTAAATAGGTTAGGTTTGGTTAATTTGAAAGGTCTATGATCATTTGATCATTTGGTCTTTATCAATCAATTAATGGGTCCCAGCCCGCATCATATGATTTTATGAACGGTTCGAATAGAGATGATGGGCCCCATTCATCTTGGTCTCACTTAAATATATTAGGTCAATTTGTTAGGTCTATGATCATTTGATCTTTCTTAATCAATTCATGCCTCACCTAAAGAATATAACATTTGGAAACAAACATAAAGATCAAATTAGCAAAAAAAAAAAGGACTCACAAGTTTACTAATTAATAAATTTATTAAAAATAATTCATATCAGTCTGTGCATTTGGTGGTTTCGTGGTTATCCACAGGGTTTTGCTAGTAATAGATATAAAGAAGTATAACCCATCTAAAGATTTCACTCAAGATAGATTATATTTAGGACAAATTTTTCTATTTATGAACTTTTAAATTGAAGCTCAAGTAATTCGGGTTTGTGTTTTTTACTAAATCAATCCCAAATGCTTTCTATGTGACTAAACATCCTCCATCAAATGGGCTCAATTAGCATTGCTCATCTTATAGTGATCAATTTCTGATATGATACACGAGCAAAATGGTATATTTTAGAGGATCCATCTATAAATTTGACCACAAAGTATTTAGATCCATTTCATCAACCAAATAGGATCTCGATCCACCTTTTCTGGGGCTGGATCGAATGGAAGTCCCCAAGATCCAAATGGGGCAGTTGAGATGGGTCCAAAATAAATGTTAGAATCAAATTATAATTGTTCTAGATTAATTAAAGAATCAAGTCAGATTTATTGTAGCGCATTTGGATCAGGCCAACTGGTTAATCCAACCCCAAATAAGCCAAACAACTTTATTGAAGGAAGCAGCAGGTTAGTGGGTTTTGAGTTTTGACCTACCTAAACTGTGGCCCCAAATCAGACTCAGTCAAGTTGGACAGCCACCAAAAAGGTCCTGGTGGACTTACTGAGCAGCTTCCATCACACCCAGCAGGTCCCACCAGGCCTCACATGGGGCCCACCGAATCAAAATAGCCTGTGCTAAGTTACATGGGGCATATAGCCTGCCTTCCTATATTTCAACCCTTTTGAATTGTCTAGAGATTCTTTAGAAAAGAGATTATTGTTAGATTTGTGAGTGATTTTCTCCATTGTTTTAGGCATGCCACGTTCTGATACGCAAGAAAAGAGGAACGTCCATGAATTTGACAACTCGAGAACTTTCTACTTGGGTGCTTTCCAATTAAGGGTATCTAATTAGGATTAATGGTGTGATGGAAATAGCTGGTTGTTCCATGAATCATCAGGTATGACCCCACACACCCACTTGTTTAGAACAGCATTCAAGTCCAAGTTTTCTTATATTAGGATTTTAGAAATTGGGTTTCTTGGTTATTTTGGGATGAATGGCTCTGATTTAATTTTTAGATTTAGGGTTTTTTTTTTTTTTTGGAAAATCTAAAAATTTATATATAATTTTTTTTGCTATTTTCCCAAAAGTACAAACAAACTTGAATATTTCAGAATAGTATAAAACTTTTTGTTCATTTTCAAAAAAGTATATCATAAATTTAATATTTAAAAAAAAGCATAAAAATTTTCCATAGTTGTTTCAATCAAGTCCTCCCTATTGTTTTCTATAATCCTTACTTGTTATGGCTTACAAAGCAAGACCCAGCCCAAGCGATGAACGCATATTGGGATAACTGGCATGTTTATTCTACAAGTTACAAAGTTTGATGGTGTGGTCCTTCTAATAATATGAGTGGAAAAATAAAAGTTTCTACCTCACCCTTATTTACTTATGATTAGTGAGGCCCACCAAATGATCAACAAAATCGATTACACTATACTTCCCTACAATAAATTGACATACCTCATTTTATACTTATCACTTATGTGAACATTAATCCACTATCCGACGTAGGATTGAAATATGAAAAATATTGATGGTATTAAACCATCAAGCCTTTAAGCCCTAGAATCAAGAAACACATCCTCCATCTATCCACACCCAGAATTGACTTTTATACCTCTTTAGGTCTATAATGATCATGCATTCAAGTTAATCTCAAAAGAGAGCTACACCACATTCTTATGAGTTTAAATTCTTGACTGACCCGCTAATTAAGTTGAAACTAAAAAATATTTTTTATTTGTGGGTTGGCTGAGCAACTATGGAAAACAATGCGAAGGACTTAATTGAAAGAACTATGGTAGACTTTTATATTTTTTGAAATGTTCAATTTGTGATATATTTTTTCTAAAATGAGTTCTTTTAATTATTTTCAAGAGCAGCCTAGCCTAGGGGCCACTTGAAGGTACAATGCTCATTCATTTATCTACCTCTGTGCAAAAAACATAAAAATCATTTGATCATCAAAGGTACAAAGGCCTCCAAGACGCGTATATCCTAAATTCTTAATGGCCAGATAAAGTGTCATGGTTGCCAAATTTGCATCATCAAACAAAGGCCCACAAAACTCTTGAATGATTCTCATATTCAGGTGAGTGCCAACTCACGCGACGTTATGAGTTCGTGGGGTTCATATTAGCTCACAAGGTGAGCCAGGTGGGCTCCACAGGATGCTAATTACCTAGCTAGACCCAGATTCGACTATCATTGAGGTCCAAACTGTAGAGTCAGCTTGATCATCAGTATGTTCAAAGAAAAGGACCCAAACGTACGTCACAGGCTTACATATGTAAAAACAATTGAGAGAGAGAGAGAGAGAGAGAGAGAGAGAGAGTGAGGGCTGGAAAGATTACACCCACAGAGAGAGAGAGTGTGAGAGCTGGAAAGATTACACCCACGCTCAACGATCATAGGATGTAACAAGTTTGTTGCAACATGCAAAGATTAAATTAAATGGTTGCACCATGGGCTATGGTCGGCACACCCTTCAACCTACTACAGTTGAAAGTGTTGCCGCTCCACAATATTTATATCATTGATGCATATATATGGTCGCCAACCAGTATAATCACTAATTACATGCAGCAGTTTTTCTTTTGCTGGCTCAACCAATCATGTGTGGCCCATGTGCCTGAACTCTTTAATGATCTGACCATCAGTCTAATGGACCCTCCACACATACAAACTGTGGAGATTGTACAGGGATATTTCCAAAATACCAAGATTATATTGGCTTCGATAATAGTACCAGCTAAACATGTCTCAGTCTCGGCCACGCGCATCTCGGCAACAATGTTAGAGTGCCAACCGAGATCAAGGTCATTCTCGACCTCGGTCATTCTTGACCTCGACATTGTGTCTTGGCCTCGATCACCCATATCGATAATAGTGTCATAATGCTAGCCGAGACAGACACTGACAGCTCTATTTCTATGGACATTCAATCACGTTACATCCCTGCCGCCCATAGTCCCTAATAGGACGGCATCCACGACTCCCAAGGCATCAAGGTAAGGCCCGACCAGACAGGATGGGCTTCGATAGGACTGCAATTAAGGAAGGATGACGATGGGACGGTACTTTGTCTCTCTTCTTCTCCATCATTAGCTTCGTTACAGAACTGACTTAGACATCGGAGAGCCTTGCGCTGACTGGAGCCACGGTCTTTGACTGCTTTCTTTTCATTTCCTTTCAAATTTCAGGCATCCCATCTTCATCAAGGAGTTCCAAACTCATCTTAACCTATTCATCCAAGTTCGTATATTTTTAGGCACTTACTGAGATGATACAAATTAATGGACCCTCCAACCCTTTTAATTAAACTAATGAATTGAGAATTTGTGTCGGTGATGCATATCGGTATATATCAGCTGTATTGATATGGTTTTTTAAGCAGCAAAAGTAAAACAATAGTCTATATTAATCTATACAGTTAGGATGTACCTATTTTACTTAATAGTACTCTATGCAAATTGTATGAAGTATTCCAATACATATATAGGCTAGGCTAGGCGTCTCTGAAACTATACCAAATGGAACTCTATGATTTGTAAGAGAGATCATTACCTCCTGAGTTGAACATTTCCAAAACAAAGACTTAATTTGTCACCCATTGAGATATATACAAGATGTGGGGGTCCAGATATCCATTCAGCAGCTAGCCAACCAGGAGCAGCAGATCAGCCTAAAATATATAAGAATGCAAGGGCGGTTAGAATAGGCGAGATTTCAAGAGAGGAAAGTGGAAAAAAAAAATTGCAGCTGCTGTGCTCGTGTAGGCATGATAACGATGGTGCGTACACTTATGCCTTCATATTATACATTAAAAGGCAAAATCTCCTGAATCCCGTTTCTTCTGCCGGCTCTTTTTTTTTTTTTTTTTTTTGTATTTTTAACCTTTTCATACACAAGGACAACTTATAAATTCTCATCCTCTCTCTAACAACAAGGACAACTAATAAATGATCAAATCCCTTCACACACCCACTTTCATTTTCTTTAAAAAATTGATTGATTGATACTCAACCTTATTTTCATGGATTTGGACTATAGTCACCACCACTGTAATAAAAGTCTTATATAATCTTAAGACTAACAAGTGAACAATCTAATTAGCCTGGTATTTTGTATATTGTTAATTAAAGTGTTAGTGTGCGCTTTTTTATGATTGTCTTGCATTCATGCATATTCTTCTTTTCATGGTGTGGGCTTTCTTTTTTTTATGTATGTAGGCTTTCTTAGTCCCAAATCCCAACCCCCTGGATTTGAGTAGAAAAAAAAAAAAAGCCCCAGTTAAAAAAAAAAAAAAAAGAAGAAGATAAAAGTGGGCTTTTTTGCCTGCATGCTCACATATAAAATAAGAATGTGATGATGAATGATTCAATAGGATAATAATAATAAGAAAAGAAAGAGGAGGAGAAAGGAGTGGGATAGAAGATGGAAGGGGGCTATATTAATTATGTATTTAATAAGAATCCTGTGCCCACTTGTTGAAAACGTCATTGCGTGGACGGAAAGGTAAATGCTTTTCCTTTGGCCACCACCACCGACCTACTATTATCTCACAGATGCCAATCCCTCCTCCTTTCGTTTTCCATTGCTTTCATCTCATCTCAATATCAATATCAATATCATTGTATTAATATCAACAATCTCATGAATCTCAATCTCTCCTCTTATTTTTCATCTATTCTATCATCAATAATAATAATAAAATAATAAGAATATGTTGCTTTCTGAGAATTCAGAAAACACTAAAAACTCATTAATCGGATCCAAAACTTGCCTCCTGAGCTTCTTCTGCTTTTGGAGGGCGACATCGATGCGTCACGTTTTCGTCCTCACTCTCTCTCTTATCCCTCCCTGATAATAAAAACAAAACAGAAGAAAACAAAAGAAAGAAAGCTGAGAGCGGCGATTGTTTGTTTGTTGTGTTTCCGTAGAGTAGAGGAAGCGGAATCAACTGCACCTTCTCCCGCCATCACGTGCCACCACATCCCCACCTGGCACCATACTTGCATACACATCCTATTCCCTATTCCCACCGAGCCAACAGCCTACACATATGCTATCTCACTCTTATCTATCCCCCCCCAAATCTCTCTCTATTGGGTTCCTTTCCTTCCTTATTAAGATGATGGATTCGGTCAACATGCGGCGTCCATAATTTTGATCTCAACTCATATTCGATCCGTTTTCATAACAGATTAGCAATATCATTCTCTTAGCGATATTGACTAAGTTATATTGACCTGTATTGAGGAGCACTAAAATCAATATATTCAATAATATAATAAAATTATATTTCAAATAAAGAGATGCACCTTCACTTAACAATGTATGTTTTGGTCCGAAGGAGATGAACATATATGCAGACTAGACGAGTTAATCCTAATCCGACTCAATTTTTAGTGGGTTAAGGAGATCTGACCTGTAAATGAACTGTTTTTTTTTTTTTATTTATTTATGTGGGTATTATTGGTTGGATGAGTCACATATGGGTCAGGTCAACTTTTGCTACCCCTAGTGTGGTTGGACCAAAAGTAATTAGACCAGGGCTATCAAACGGGTCGTGTTAACGAATTTGGATTGCGGGTCAAACGAATTCAGATTAGAATCACCTCACCAGAACACGACCCATTAAAAAAACGGGTCAAAAAATCAAACATGAATCCAATTCGTTTATTTAATAGATCACCCGAATACGACCCGTTAACCCGTTAATTTTAAAAAAAAAATTTCATTAAACTTTAAAAGTATCTCTTTTCAAAATTATGGAGCTATACTTTATGTTTTGAGGCTAGAACCATTTTTTCAGTAAATGTTGTATCTCTTCTGATTAAGTGCATCTTCCACTGAATAAAAGTTATGTCACCCAATGTGATGTACACTTAGCAGTATGACTTTTTAGCGGGTTGTAATGGATTACTAAGTTTATTATTTAATGATCAATTAATTTAAAGAGTTAACGAGTCCGACTCATTAACGATTCAAATCCATTAAGAGGTCATCTAAACTCGTTAATATCAAATGAATTTATATCGTATTAACAAGTCGTGTAATATTTCTAACAGCCCTAGATTAGACCCTACTTTGTTGGATATTTCTTTTTTGTGCGGTGATGATAAATTGCGGCAGTATGTTACGCAGGTCAAGCATCTACTCGCGTTAGGATTATTTCGATCGAGGACTGACAACTAGAACAGACCTATAATGAATGGAAATATCTAAAGTGTAAATATGGGTTGGGTTGAGCCACGTAACATACAGTGGAATGTAAGGCTTTTGAATGGGTCGGATTGGACATAACTGTCACTAGAACTGACTCCATACTGTCACAATTAAATTTATTTAACAGACCCCAGTACACCACTACTGTAAGTGATAGACTCAGACTTGTTGCAATAAAAATATCTATCCAATACACCATCATCCAGATGGTATCACCGCCACATGCTAATCTAGTCTAATCTATTGTATGACTTGTGTGTCAGTTATTTTCTATTTGAGTCATATTTCTTTTCTTCAGGTGATTTAGCATGCACGCGGATTGAAACTCCTCCAAGTTTTATTCACTATTTGGTTCTCTATACTCATTGTTATTTGATTAATCATAGCCATGCCAATTTGGAATGGTAGGACAAGTTTTTTTATTTGATTAATCATAGCCATGCCAATTTGGAATGGTAGGACAAGTGTTGAGTGTGTGTAGAAAATCAGAAAAAAAATTCAAATTCAATGGGGCTTGGCCAATGAAACTCATGTTTTTTTTTTTTTTTTCATCCACCTCATTAGACTTGTAAATACAAAAAATTTATATATATAAGAAGACGCAACTTACACATGTGAGGTAATAGCAGCTCAAATGTGTAAAGTCCGGGGACAAGAGAGGCGGGATTGATGTATGGAGTAATAAAAACTCATGTTGATGTAATGCATGAGAGGAGTGGGAGATGAAAAGGTGTTTTTTTTTTATCACCACGTGACCGGAAAATGTGGAAGACCATTTAATCACTTTTACTGTTGGCCCCAAGGCCTCAAAGGTGGACAAACTTTTGACCAAATGCCATGTCCATTGTAGTAATTCTTTTTCTCATGATCTATATCCTCCTTGAGAGAAATCCTTAGTTAAGAGAGCAGAACTCGACATTGAGGCTTACCTAACAAAGACTTAGACAAACTTTTTACCAAATGTTGTGTCCATGGCAGTAATTCTTACGGCATGACCCTTAACAGTGGGGTCTACCTATTGAAATTCAAATATTTTAAAATAAACGTAGTCCAGGTATATGAAGTATGCTCTCAATTCAAATGTTTTTTTTTCTTTTTTAAACCATGGAATTGGCGGTTAGATAAAAACAAAATTTTGTATTTTCGTTATTGTTCTCTCTTTTTTCATCAAACGTTCAACACAATGGTGGAATAAGCTCGGATTGACGTAAAATTTGAGAATACTTAATGTACTTGGTGTTTCTTTTTTACAATTAGTCTTTCAATAGGGGACTCCAATGTAGAGTGCCACTCTTTTAACTGAGGATTTCTCTAGAGGTTAAATTGTTTCATTAGATTCAAACTGTTGTTTACATTACTTGTAAATTAATGATTAAATACATGTCAAATTTATGAAAAATGTGCGACAAAGGTTTTGGTGAAGTAATATATGTATTGTTTTGGATGAAGTAAAGTAGTGTGTGTGAGAGAAAGTAGTAAAATGGGTGATTTTTATTTTAAATTTATTTTATTACAAATTACCTCATTTCTATGAGATAAGAATGTGGTGACTAATGAAGTATTCGGTAAATAAAAAGTCTACATGGACAAACTTTTTTGCCAGAATTTTAGACTACCCCTTGAATATTCAAGGGATATCATAGGAGTTGTCCAAAATTCTGGCCAAAAAATTTGTCCATGTAACATTACTTTTCGGTAAAATGGATGGCTACTAAAATTACATCACCTCTCCTTTTAAACATTACCACATGTAAACCTCCATCTCCATAGAGACATCTCAGGTGGGCCCTTCCCATCATCCATTGAGAGATAGGAGGAAGGGAGGGCCGGCCTTCCCATCCTCTTAAAAATTCCAAACATCTCCAAGCTCTAAACTTCAACCTTAGCCCCCAATAAAAGGCAGGATCCACTTCCTCTTTACTGTAACATGCAATGTATCTTGACCTGTCGACTCTATTAGAGTCGATTAATCCAAAGACAAGACCCCATTATTCAACACCCCTGGGCCCCACGATTGAAACCCACCAGACATTGAAAGAGAAAGAAACACCCTATAAAATCTCTCTCTCTCTCTCACATAAATAAAAATCATCCATCAAAACAAGGCGTTGTTCGGTTCGGCAAAGAAACACGCGAGCACTCTCGCGTAATAATGCAAGAAGAAGCTCATTATATTTATGTCGGCGAAGTTTGACAACGTGGCTGCCGACTCGACCTACATCGGTTCAGCCACATCCCATCCTCTCTAATTGCGTGCTTCGCTCGCATCTCCAACCCAAACCCAACACAACTCCTTTTCTCTTTCTTTCTCTCTCACTACTTATTACAAACACTACATACGCACAACACCAACAAACACTACTACCAATATATATATATATACACACACAATACCCGAGCCAAAACCCAAAGAGGAATTTTAGTTTTAGAAAGAGAGAGAGGGAGAGAGAGACAGGGGGGATGGAAGGGGATTCTCGATCGAGCACGGAGTCGCCGCAGCAGCAGCGGCACAGGGCGGCTGGAAAGACGCCGTCGCCGGGAGAGAAGCCGTACAGGGGCATACGAAAGAGGAAGTGGGGGAAATGGGTGGCGGAGATCAGGGAACCGAACAAGAGATCTAGGATCTGGCTGGGGTCGTACTCGACGCCGATCGCCGCCGCGAGAGCCTACGACACCGCCGTCTTCTACCTCAGAGGCCGATCGGCGCGCCTCAACTTCCCGGAATTCGCCGGAGCTGATGATGACGAGGAGCTTCCAGACCTCTCGGCCGCATCGATCAGGAAAAAGGCGACTGAAGTCGGTGCTAGGGTTGACGCGATCGAGACCCGTCTTCGTGTCCCTACCGAGATCTCATCTCGAAGAAGCAGGTCCAAGAAACCCGATCTCAACCAGATACCGGAGCCTGAAACATCAGACGAAGAAGAAGAGGAAGAATTCTGAAATCTATCTGCAGATCCGGTGCTGGCTTTTTGGCAAGAACTAGTAGAAGATATATTGCAAATCGATCAGAGCAAACGGCTCGTTGAATCGGGTTGAGAAAGAGGAAAACAAAAAAGAACACGGCAAGTTCGTAACGGTTTCCGATTTTCCAGCGCCGAGTTTTGTACAGGACAAATCGTCTCTCCCGGAGTTACACATGCAAGTTAGATTCCAACCCCACTTTTTTGTTATGTTTTTTTTTTTTTTTCTTTTCTTTCTTCTTTAGATGTTTATGAATTGTGTATAAAGAGTTCTGAATCCAAAAATCTTCCAAGAAAAAAAAAAAAAAAAGAAAAGAAAAATGAATGATGATGTATGAGGAAGCCTTTCTCTTCTTACGTTTCTGTATCTGTGATTGGAATAGTAGAGAATCAAATGACTTTGGGGAGGTGTTTGGACGGTGATGATGGCGACAAAAAAGAAGGGGACAGAGTTGGCCCACCTTGAATTGATCGTTTGATTGATGTTTGAGGTTGGGGTGGGTAGACAGGATAAGATTCCATGCGGAATTTCTGGTCTTTTAGTGGTTGCAGTCTTGCAGATCAAGTGTTTGTGGACGAGACTCTCGAGAGGGAGAGGAGAGGGAGAGGGTCCATACTCCATACTCCAGAGGGAGGTGTACCGTGTACGCATGCGTGAGGTGAGTGGGCCTTGGGGCGTAGGTGTGCACATGCGATACTGTCACTAACGAAGTAGTGGTGGGTTTGCATCAGAAAGGACGGGACGGCATCTGTTTGTGTTTTTGTCTCAGAGAGCATCTATTGATGACAAGTCTTTTTCTACTTTTTTTTTTTCTTATATATATATATATATATTTTCTACGTGGTCGGCTGTGGGGTGTGGAAAAGTCTGGAGCCGCCCAGGTGGAGGTGGGGGTGCCCAATGAGTGAGAGGAGGGCATTTTTTTTAGGGCTTGGATTGAATTGGATTGAATTTTGCTTTTTAATGTTTATTTATCTTCTCTCTCTTCCCTCTTTCTTTTTCTCCCTTTTGTTTGATTGTGAGGTTTGTATAACTGGACCTGAATGAAACAGTCACCGAACCGAATGGGCCCGGTTTTGGTCTGAAGCGGTTAGCGGTGGTGGTGTTGGTCAACTTCATGGTGGTGTTGCTTTTTTTTGTTTTGTTTTATATTTCTTCCACCTCTCCACCGACCCTTATATGCTGTCGTCTTCATGACTGACTGCGATCATTATTATTAGTATTAATACTTGTACACCAATACCACCGAAGGGGAATTTTCTCCTATTCATGACTTTATGAGGGACCACTCACTTGAACTCACCTCTGATTGTTGCAGCACTTGATCTCACTTTTTGATTGGGTCTTTAAAAAAGATTATTATGATTGAAAAAAGATCATTCAACTTTAAGCCCTTTAAATCAAAGGGTTAGGATGGTGTGGTGTTATGGGGTTGATTTTTGCATGACGCTTATCCATGAATATGAATTGACGTTTCTATCCAAGCAAAATCTAACTAGTTTCAATAATAGGAAAGCATCCAAATGCAAAACCCCCAACCCCAAAACAATAAAATCCTCTTTTATCATATTGGTTGGGTGCACTCTGGATTCCTATTACTAAGATTGCATGTAGAGTTGTTTAGTATTTTTTGTGCAATGGAATAAGAAAACAGTAACTGATAATATTTATCTATTATTAAAAGTACTAGACTCTTAATCCCTTCACCATGTCATATCCAACTATGGAGATTAAAATTTCAACTTCGCACATGTTTGGGATCCCTGCAAATGAAAGAAAATAGTACCAGCATGATACTTTAAGAAGTGTGTAGCTAAGAGGGTTTGCATGTGCTTTTAGAGATTAGTTCTCGACTGTTCATAATTGAGTCTCCCTCATGGGCTCCTTGGCTGGGCGGGAAAGGAGATACCCTGGGTTGTAAAGAAAATGCTACGTCGTGCGTATTGAACTCAACTACTACTGATTAGGGTCGACCCGATCTTTTAAGACATCGAGAATTCAGGTATGGACCAACATAGATTAGACCCTACCACATATCGAAAGATGATATAATGTTCCTTTGGAGTAAAAGATGCCGCGATTTCTTCTCTGATCTGTGACTTCCGATTGAGATGTCTCATCAACCTGTGATGGGTATTCATGCTTGGCTTCTGATAATTGGAGTGCCCACAACTGGGCCAAGCGTGTGACGGTGATGTTGTTGTAGAGCTTCTGTGGATTAGGTCATAATCGGTCCAAATCAATCATTAGGTCCCACCATGCATGATGTATAGATGAGAAGTCATGATATTGACATAGGCAAAAGCATTATTAGATAATGGTTCACTTTGAATGAATGGAGTCATCTTCAGTGGACAAATAGGAAGTGGGTGAACCAGAATTCATCCACCAGGTGCACTGCATCAATACTTAAATGTGTCTTCTTTGACGAGGAATTCGCCCTCTCTCCATTGAATTTTTGTAGCTATTGGTGATGCGATTGTTGACTGATACGCCTTACTTAGACCGCCCCTGCCCTCATCATGAATCTTATCGTTACTACTATTATTAATGTTGCTTGTGTGCGTCCAACTTTGTTTTCAAAGTCGTCGTTGAGGGTCGTTTGCCTTTTACACGTAATATGTGAAAATGTTGTTTACATATATATGTGAATATTGTAAATGTAGGTTTGCTCGATCAATAAATAAATTGAATGGTTTGGATTAAAAATTTGGAACTCATATGCGTTGAAGAAAAATAATAATAATAATGACGTGATTCAAAACTATGACCTATTTAGAGCAGAACTTGTACTTGTGCTCTTCTAACAAAGAGGCGTGTAATTGTTTCACATATCTTTTGGTGCTTATATCTTCATATGAAAATGAATTCATTTATATATCATTTTCACAATTTATTCATGCATCAATGTGTAAATAAGCATAAACAAACATGATTATGCATAACTTTTACTTATATGCGCCCCGAATCCTATCTTACACAATTTCTCTACTTTTTCATTGACACCATAGATTAAATCAGACCTTGCTGTATGATTGAGATATGAGGTTAGGTTTTGGAGTTCCATGTAAAACTTTCTTGTGTATTTGGGTAAATTTCAGACCATTCACAAGGTGGTATCCAATCTCTTTGGATCTGATGACCCCTAGCAATCAGATTAGAGAATGTGGCAGGCATGTCATTCATTCACCAACAAACATCCAATGATAAGTTTTGGGATCATTATCTGTCAAAACTGGGGCCACCCAACAAACAATCAAAATAAGTTAATGGAGTAGAATGGAGCTTTTGCACTTACACCTCATTACAAAAGAATCAAAATGGCACTCATTACAACAGTTCCAGTGAGTGGCCGTGCCACTTCTCAATACAAAGTGACTCTACGTTTGCAGAATTTGGAACGTCCATCATGTGGGGTCCTTCCCTCCACGATCCGAGGAACAAAAATAACACCTTTTTTTTTTCTTCTAAAATTCTAATAATTTGATAAGCCCAATAATTTTCCATTTTGATCATGAATCATTGACCCTTCAATTTTCACAGTTCAGTTGAAGAGCACAATATCTAGGATCATAAACAACTTTCCTTTGAAATGAATCTGGCTTGGAATCGTCATTGGGATGAAGTCAGCTCACTCACCCTCCTTAAATTAATTAAGTATGCATAAGTATATGGCCCCAGCCCATATCACCCATTTTCCTTTCATGGTGGAATGGCCCTTCACCAATAGATAGAAATAATCATTTGGTGGACACCAAGCACAAATGTATAAGAGCCGTGTCGTTTTCGAGAGTACTTAACAATGGTGCCGTTTCTTCATCCACTTCTCTACTTAAACAGGAGCCCACCAGCTATAGAAAATAGAAGCATTGTGCATAATGAAATGATAATGGCGTATTGGCGTGGGATGAATTTCTGGAGAAAGTTGTGATCCTTATCTTGATATATCACATCATTTAATTGAGTTCTTTTTAAGACACTAAATTACATGAAGGCCCCAGTATCATTAGTCTGCTCTCAAGGGTGGTCACTTTGAGAAATATAGTTAATATGTATGACGAATGGGTTGGATCAGGGTCGGGTCAGTTTGAGAAATATAGTTAGCATATATCGTCCTAGTCAAATTTATTTAATCGAGTTGAAAATGTCAATCATACCCCACTCAGAAGTCCATATATATACTTGTAAAAGCATCAAAACCGGGTTAAGCCCACCCTTATTCAAAAGATTCTCTCGTAAGAGCACATGGTGGCTATGGTTGAATGTGTGACCATGTGATCTTAGGCCTTGATTGAACCAAATCCACGCCTTCTTGTCAGAATGATGGAACCTGCAGTTCAATTTAACATTTGATCTCGATTTTCTTATTAGAAAGGATATCTTAAAAGGGGTTTAGAAGAACCAAACGCACGCAAATGTAGCCCTACCTAAATAGATTGCATTTAAAACGAGTTTCAATCAAATGTAACCCAACCCTAAGCAAGATTGTGTATGTAATTGCAGATTCTATCTAGTATCTAATTGGTACCAAAGTGCACAAGAATGTGGTTCAAAAGTGAAGGGTACCATAATGATTTCACTGTGACATCAGCCCAAACAGTACTAGTACGAACCACAGAGAACTAAAAAGATCCTATGTCAGGACCCAATCTGAACATGATCCATGTTGGGTCCATTCAGCATCAATGATTTCTCTTTGAGTTGCACCATTGGCAAAAAGCATGTTGCAGTCAATGGGAAGCATTATTCCTTTTGGGGTGTGGAGTGCCGGAGGCAGCACCCTTTGTTTTTTCACATGTGCTCAAAACCCACGCAGTAAAATAGCTTGAATTTGTCTGAGTGGTAAGGACCTGCTCGGGATTCGAATTCTAGGTATGTCATCTCTTCTTACGTGTGGTGCAGGCTTCTTTTCTCACTTTTGTGGGATTTCTTCATGCTTGTACGGGCTTCTTTCCTACTTGAGTGGGCGGTCTTCCGGTGTGTATGCGGGCTCTCGCTTGGATCCCAACCCCCTTGGCTGGGTTAAAAAAGAATAGCTTGAATTTAGTCCAATGTGGGGGAGGTGTAGCCTGAGACAGGAGGGTATATCTATCATCTGGGTGGGGCAAACACAGCTACGTGATGGACGTGGAGAGGACAAGGCTATGTTTCTTGCACTGCTTTGTGCTTTCATATATTTCACACATCCATCCATCTTCCTTTCTAGTCTGGCAGCAGTGACTGGGAGACACCAGCATAGACAGAAGGTGCAAACCAGAAGAGGATAGGATATTAGTAGTACTCTTTTTATCATGGGGCTGTCGAGTGTTGACCCCACTCCAGCTGTTGTAGACAAGCCAAGGCCAAATGATTCCTTCAACAAATTTGTATCACAAAAGCACCATGCTGGAAAATCTCAAATCCCAGAGGAAACACCTCCCAAGGTGTCAATGAAGACGGCTCTTCTCCGGTGGGCTTGTCACTACATCCAAAGTGCTCCTAAAGTCTCTGATTATTTTCACATACATACAGTTCTTCCTTTTTTTATCCCTTGCAAAGTACACAACCATAACATGATGCCATAAATTGAACCCATTTTTACAATGTGATGGAAGAAGAGTCCTCCAATACATAGATGAAGTGAACAAACTTGCCCTTCCAATTGAGCATGTAACATCCACCATTTCTACATCACAAAGTTGGTGGTGACCTTACGTACTAGATGCTCTCCATAAACAACGGGTTCAAACTTACTGAGACCGCCAGTCTTCTGCTTACAGAAATCTAAAGGCTCGAGAACTGTGTCAAAATTTGGCTGCAATGCAAACAAGTATGAACATCTGATAAAATATGTATAAAGGGGGAGAGGAAGTCAGACCGATTTACCTCATAGAAGAATGGAACTGAGACCCGGTATTTTGGAGAGTTAACCACTCGATGCAACGTTGATTCATACAAGCCATTGGACAAAACCTGCCAACAATTGGTATAAATTATCAAATCTTCCAAAAGGAGAAGAGAAGGGGAAAAACTACGTAGGTGTGAAGAGAGAGACCTTTAGCATGTCACCAATGTTGCAAACAAAGGTACCAGGGATTGGATTTGCCCAAATCCACTCACCAGATCGGTTCCTCACCTGCAATATCAAAGTAGAAAAAAAGTTATTCACCAACTCAAACCATCTATTTTACAGGTTGCTAGAGACACAGGCTTGCAAACAACCAGAAAGTGTCTTGAAATGTACACCACCATTGTGTAACAAATTATTGTAGTGAATGCCCTCAGCAAAATTGCAATTAATGCTTGACGTCATTTTGTTTCCCCATTTTTATCAGCACTCTCAATGCAACTCTGATGAAGCATCCCTTTAAGTGAATTAAATCGCGGACAAATTCACAAGTGCATAATCAGGAAATCAATCTCCACCACCTTTATGATCTATTTTTTTTTAATGGACCGCCATCATCTTAATGTTTTTCAGAAGTTCTCAGAGGACATGAACAAATTCAAGACATGTCAAACACCGCATTAATGGCAATGACCATTCAGATTTCAAAGGAACATTTATAATAAACTTGAAAGTTAAATGTACCTGAAGTGCAGTAATATCATCATCTTGGTTAACCAATGTCAAAAGACCTGCCAATCCAAGCACGATCATATTACAGTTAGATCCATGTAACTTGGATATGTGTACCATGTCAAACAGGAATGTGAACTTCAACAACAATAAGCTAGCAACTCAACATTTGGAGCATCCATTTAGTCCAGTTCCTAACCCTTCTGCATTCACACAAGGGGGTAGGATTTTGTTGGTTGGCAGAAAGGGGAAAGATCGCCACAGTCAGCAACCTTCTTTACAGAACTAAATGAAGGATACTCCGAGCTGTGTGACAGGAGGTGTCGAACTCCAATAGTAAACGAAACAACAAGAACAGTAGAAGAAAATAACAAGAGGCAAAAAAAATCTAAGAAATGAAATGACTTAAATGTGCTAAACAAGTAAAGGCCATGTCATTAAAAGCCAGAGGCTTACCATAATCTGTGTGGGCTCCACTGTGTTTGTTTAGACAGTATATATGAAAAGAATAAAAAGAGAACAATATTACATACTATCCTGCATAAACCAAGAAGAGAAATCCTGCATTGAATTCAGAAAATGAAAAAGAAAAATCCATTATAATTCATTACCATCCTATGCCATAGTCCTGAATGTCCGCCGTGCTGGTGTCTGTGGAAACAGGATACCCGATAATCCGGAATACCCAGAACGGATCTCCTGCTATTTCACCCTCAAATGTGTCTGGTGACCCGCCCAAAGCTACAGCAATTCCCCTCATGATATTCCTTGAAAGATCTATAATTTATCAATAAGAAAGAAACAAGCCTATCAACATATACATAGCATAAATTTCATATTTTTAAACTTATGCAGAGCAAAAAAACAAGATAAACAATCAAATGTGGAAAGTGTGCCTGTAAGGAGGGTGATATACTCTTCCATCAATTGATTGAAGTTAGATGGATTATCTGGCCTGCAGTCAAAAGCTTCATTAGAGCCTTCATAGCAATAAAAGTCATATCTTTTGGCAGACAGTAAAAGTAAAATTGTTTGCTTATTAATAATGGTTATACAGTAACTTTATATCAGCAAAATTAATCATCCATCTTCAAGTTAGAGTAGGTAGCAAATGTTCTATAAGATAGTACAGAAGTGTCATGCATAACAAAATTAAACATCCATCTTGTCCATCTCCAACTTAGTGTAGGCAACAAACGATCTGTAAGAAGGTACCGAACTGTTATGGACTATCTAAATCATGTACACATGTGAACCACCATAAGACGTAGCTCACAAAAGTTAGGGTTACAGACTACCATACTATTCACAGTTGATATACACAACTGATACATTAAGCGAATCTTACACTGTTCCACTATTGTTATCATGATTCGTGGTATCAGAGTATGGTTCAAAATGGAAAGTGCTTCTCACCTCTATTCACTGAATTTGTGACTGTGTTGCTTTTTGCAACATGCAGGTGATGATCACTAAACACTTCTGAAAGCTGAAACAGGTACGACATTCCTTCTTGCAGTTATTTACCAGCATTTTATATACTTCTTCTTTTTTTGAAAATTTTGTGTACTTCTCCTTCACAAGAAAGGTAAGAGAAATTCCATCTTGAAAATCACATGAATGAATTCCTGTTTCCTAGACTGTTTTTAATCATGACCATCTAGTTTGCTAAATCTTTTGACTTCGGTCTCCAAACTTTGAGAGCATGGTCAACTGCTATTTTAGAAAAAGACTCCAAATTGTTAAAAGTCAAAACATCCAATTCTAGCAGTGTTGTCAAGGTTCAGCTGTCAGCTGTTTTAATCGAATGGTCTGTTCTCTCAAACCTTTGGTGCCTTTTGCTCTACAGTAGGCTGGATGCTGTTCCTCTTTGGATTGTTACTTTTAGTTATTGGGAAATTCTACTGGCACACAGATTTTTACTTTTCCCACACAAATTCTCTCTACACACAATACTATAATTAAAAAATTACATTAGTTCTTTTCACACACACCAAAATTTCTCAGACTACCCATCCCTCAATTTCCCTCTTTCTTCCCACACACACCAAAATTGCATATGTTCGGACTTGAAAGACCGTACATATCGGGAACCTGCAACTCGTTTCGGGCGAGAAAAAAATTAACAAAAGAGGCAAAAAAACAAAAAGAATAAATTAAAGAAACGGACATTTCTACTGATGCTTTGCTTTAAAGGCACCATTTGATTGTTGTTTTCTTCCTTCATTGCACAATCAAATGGAGGAATGTGAGTGAAGATGAGTTGCCCAGGAGAAAAAAATGGAGGAATGTGAGTGAAGATGAGTTGCCCAAGGAAGATGGAAGAAGTGGAGAGTGAGATGGGTGGGAGAATCTTTTAGGGAAGAAGATGAGATTGTGTGTGAAAAGAGAATATGTTTTGAGTTGTTGTGGGATAATGGATATTTTGGTCATTTCATAAAGGGGTAAGAATGTTATTAAAAAAAAAAGATAAATTCCTTGTGTTTGAAAAGCAAAAATTTGTGTGCCAATAGCAGCACTCTAGTTATTTAAGCCACCATTAATGACCTCTCCATTCTGGAGTGGAGCCTGGAGGGTAATAGTCATGGTGTATATACCTTGGGTTTTTAATTTTCAGAAATCCAATCTATAATTTCCATGAAAAAACATAGAGCCACTATTTTCCTCCAGAAGTCAAGGCCAGTTAGGGTAGTTGTTGGTTGCAAAAGGAATTTAAGATGTCTCCTGCAGTACAAAAAAAAAAAATACTATACATTTTTCACATTGACCATCGCTCTGAGATCTCTTGTAAACTGAAAGTGATTTCAAAGTTCTTTCCAGTGTTCCTTGAAGTACCCCAAAAAGCAGTTCACATGAGGGTCCATTGTATTGCAAAACATCCGTAGGAGGCCCGGTGCATGAGTATGATTCTCTTCTTATGCAAAAGAAAAGAAATAGGATGTATGACATTATCTAAGAGATCTTGGGAACAATTGAATGCAAAAGGAATTCATGTAGTGACTCCGTGGAACTGGCATGGGACTAGTGGCTGTCTGATCATATCATACAATTATTTGGACATATAAAGGAATCAATGGTTAATGGTAACTGCATATTGAGTATACAACTTAGCCCAGCTGTCATCATCTGACAGCAGTATATCCTCCAATATATGACAATCATCAACATTAAAACATGGGAGGGTCTCCATTAGATAATGATGACCATTCCACCTCTAAAAAATAGATGCAGTGTATCATCTCATTCTGTAGCCACTTAGACTTGTGAATAAGATGAGCAAGTTTTCCAAATGGGAAAGGAAAAGGTACAAAATTCTCTAGAAGTTCAGAGTCATGAGTATCTTATTCATCTTGCACAGTTGGGTTCCCTTCAGCCACTACTAGAACTTGATCACTGGTAATCCATCAACATATGAAGAAAGAATACAGAGATCAAACAACTACTGGATTCAGGCAATCTACATAGTCCTTTTAATAAAACTCAGATGAAAACCTGAGTTTTTGACAGATGTCGGTCCATCTATAAAGCTTCTCTAAGAGATTCAGGCTGTTTAAATGGCGAAAAATACATGAACATGAGTTTTAGAGATCAAACAACAGAAAACCAGACACTAAAAACACAAAGCAATATCAGCTTCCATATTGCAAATCATTAGACAAAGCTTGGGAGACAGTAGTCTCTTTTATTTTTATTAAAGAAAAATGAACTATCCCAATACTTAAGAGATACAGAACCCAGAGTTACTTTACATACCAAGGATTTGATCCTTCCATTACTGAACCAAGTGTTCCATATTTCCCAGGTTCCACTTCCCTGTAGCACTGAAAACATAAAACATCCTTCTTGTATCAGAAGCTTTCATTCTAACATCCTAAATAGGACTTCTTCAAGTGTATTTGAACATATAGGCAGTAGCTCATAATATAGCAAAAGTACAGTGCAATTCATATTGAGAACTCATGACAGAAGAACAAACTATTCGTGCACCTACATCAATGGCTTCATGCATATCCGGTAAGCCTTTGGTTACATTTTCTCCTACTCTTTGGTAACCTCTGCTTTCAAATGTTAGGACACAATTTAACAAGTCAATAAGATTCATATAATAAAAACAGAAAAGGCTACCCATCCCTAAAGCATAAATGGGGGTGCTTAACCCTAGAAGCAAACCTGTATCCAGTCATTGGAGACAACTTGATTTTAATTTTTTCCTCAAATGGAAGACGGAAAAACTTCCGCGTCACATCTCTAACCTCTTTGACAAGTGAATCCGGAATACCATGGCCCTCCTGGTCAAGACAATAAACATCAACAAAAGTAGGAAACTATTAACATTAGGAAGCAAGGTCATCTAAGAGAACCAACCAGAAAAAGGGAATCACTCCAACGACTGATGTTCCATAACTTAGTCTAAGCATTCCATATGTTAGTCTAAGCAACACACAATGATTAATCTATTATGTTGACTCTAGAGTCTAGATAGGTCTGCCAGTGCACATGCACACATGCGTGTGTGCACACATTAACGTACTACTTGCTTCAACTCACACACACATCAGTCATCAGAGTAAAAGTATTGCAGTCAAGCGGTGCACCATAGACAGCACCAAGAATTTTATCTAATCCTTTGGTGTACCAAGAGTGTAATTGTTTAGGATAATTACACTTATGGCACACTGAAGATTACATTATTATGTACTCTGACAATATGCATAGACTCTTAGACTATCAACAAACTACTTAACCATATTTAGCTAGTGGACATCGGAATGAAACAGCAGATGATATATACATGCATATATAGGACAACTTTCTCCTGCGCACTGCACATCAATGCTGTTCATCACGCGGGACCCTGTGAAATCAACGTGGAATCCCTCCTTTGCTGACTGTCCGAACCGGATGCGCATTCTCGCAAGAGTGTGCACAGGAGAGTTTTTCTCACACACAAGCAAAACACAACTTCTCAAGTACAAAAATCAGAAATGTTACTCGACGAGAACTCTCAACACCAAAAAGATGGGGAATTCAACCCTCCCTGTCCTCCAAAACCTTAATTTAAGGATTACCATACAGTAGAACTCCCTAATTCTATGATACTAGAATTCCAGAAAGAAGAGTTCCAAAACCCCGAATGGCCTCATTTATGTGCTTTGAATCCATGATGAAAGTTTCAGAGTACCTGAAACATGATTGTTATAAAATAAAAAAGGGAGATGTTTTGACATTTACCCATTAGAAGCAAAGAAGCAAATAGACTAGCTAAAGTGGGAGCTCTATGGGAGAATAATATTCTTTCATATGAATTATCTAAGAATTTACGTCACGTATTTTCTTGCTTTTGATGGCAACCTTCCTTTCTCATTGTTTTGATGGAAATCTGCCCTTTTACATATTTTTCTTCTAATGAAATCCAAATAGTTCTACAGGTAAGAAGAGGGGGAAAACGTAGCATAATTGATGAACTTGACAACTGCAACTTCAAAGCAGCAAAATTGGGTTCCTCAAGTGTACTACTGATTCAGCACAACTAACCAATCCACTTGTTGATCCCTAGTTGACTGATATTAACAATATGATCAAAGGAACTTTAGGTGGTTGAATGAGGACCATTTCCTTCATAATCCATTCTTGATGGGATGATTCTGATAGGAAAGCTCTCTGGGCATTGGGCACTAAATGTGAGGCCCACCAGATGAATGGTCAAGTTTGGTGATTTGATTGATATTATAAATGGGGTGGCAGGTCAGGTCAGGTTGACCATTATGTATGCAGCGTAGGGTGCGGGTTTTAAGCTTCGAGTTGTTTAACAAATAAATCAGGTCCTGGTTCTGACTCAAACCATTACACATGGGTCTCAACCCAAGCAGAACTCAACCTGATTCAACCCATTCCTGCACCTAAAAGTGAGTAACAAATTTATGATGGTGTACGTACATAAGATAGTAGAAGTAACTCTACATTTGCATATGAAATAAAATCCATAGGCTTCATTCAATTGCTTCATACAAGTGATGCAGCAACAATTATGCCTAGAAAGTTCTCACTCACACAACTCTTAGTGAAACACAAACAATCATAATCCTAACACTCTTCTATCATTGGAAACTGCATATATTTTTTTTCTGATACTAGGTATAAAAATAAAAACACACAAATCATAACATACCACATAGAAGAATCCAATCTCTCTACAAGCCTGATCTAACTGTTTAACAACTTTGGACACGCGTGGGTCTTCAGCCATCTTTGGATCATTGCACTTGTCTAATAGAGGATGAATATCTAAATAAAAAAATTAACACAAAATCAAATATTTATTTTAAAATATGAGGAGTGATGATATTCAAATCACAGTTCGAGCATACAACAATACTACAAAAGATGCACAATTACTTTGTAGAAAAACAAAGTCTAAAAAAAAGGGAAAAAAAAAAGGAACGGTTGATTTGCTGATTTATCCTAGGTCATAACCGCTCCGAAATGAAAGAAAACGCATTTTTCTCGGATTGGGTTTTGACAATCCGGGGAATTCTTCGCAAAGGACTCTTTTTTCTTTTTTTTTTCAGTTTTTTTACGTGGGAAGAGATGAAATACGCACCATCTCCAAATCACAATCAGGAAAACTTCATGATTTTAAGAAACCCAGATTGTGATTTGGAAAACATCCAAACGGTGTCAAAAACTGCAAGAAAGTTTGGATCTTTACAAAGGTTTATGCCTTTTGATACGATAGAAATCGAATTTTTTAGGGAAAAAAACTGTTACCGATTATAGGAATGGATTTGAAATCTGAACCCATGAGAATATTTTTCTTCTTCTTCCTCCAAACCCTCTCGGTATCGGGACGTACTTGTCTTCTACTAGAAATAGATAGGGTGACGAACAGAATAACGGTTCCGATACGGTATTGAGTGATTTAAGAACCGACATAAATACCCCCATATTCTAGAGAATCGGATCTTTTTTACAAAATAAGTATATCATTTAACTACTATATCTCGCATTATACATAAAAATATTAGTGGGATTTACCTAAAAAAGAACCTTGATAGTCACCAGACGAAAAATAGACCACTAGTAAATATTGCACGGAAGTAATCTTCCATTTTTTTATTAATGATCGAAATGAGTGACGACTTCATTGCACCATTCAATCCCATAAAATGCCCCGAACCTCACTTCCCCATTGTCTCCTTCCTCTCATCGCTTTCTCCCTTTTTCCCTGGCGATTTCCTTTTCCTTCTTCCTCAAAAGGTAGTTAAGGTGGTCATAAAGCTCATTGCATGTCACTTGAATCACTCAGGAGATCTTTAATTAGCTTCCCAACTTGGGCTTTAACGCCTGAGAGATAAGGTCTTGAGTTCAAGGAAGGAGATGACACAATCCTTGAAGCAAAAGTCTCATATGGCCGTCGCCAGATGATTTGGCTTCTGAATCGTGCCTTATCCCCCAAAATCATGACCCACAAATCCCCCCAAAACCCCCAAAACTATGACCCACAAAACCCTAAACACCCGCCATGCCCTCGAATCCTGTATCTTCCAACTCCACTCCTGGCAAACTTACTCACATGGATACCTTGAAGATGAGCAACAAGAAAGTGGTTGTTTTCATGGACGATGATGATCGTGACGAGCACCATAGACGCTTCAAGAACGGGTGGTAAACTCTCCATACCGCCAAAAATGGCAGACGGCCGGAAAATGGCCTTTTTCCGATGTAGGCGTGTTGAAAATCTGGTTCTTGGGTGGTGGGAGAGAGGGAGAAGTGATGGAAAGAAGGATTTGAGATGGGGTGAGGAGTTGGAGATTGAAAAATGGAGTTTTGAAGGGAAATTTGAGATGGATATTTTTGAAATTTGAAATCTGATTGGGGAAAAGGATGAGTTTGGGGAATAAGAGTGTAGATTAATCATTTCTAACAATCTGATTCTCACTCTTGTGGTTGTGGAATTTGTTTGGAGAAGAGGGTATTGAAGGGAGAGGGAAAAAGAGTGTGTGTAAAAAAAAATGGGTGCTGGGGAGAGTGTGCTATAATATCTGATGACGTCGTTGCTTCACATAAGATAGTGGAAGAAAGTGTGTTCTAATATCTGACGACGTCGTTGCTTCACAGAAGCTAGTGTTAAAAAATATGCTTTAATATATGATGTCGTTGTTGCTTCACAGAAGCTAGTGAAAGACAATGTGCTTTAATATATGACGACGTCGTTGCTTCACAGAATCTATTGTAAAGAAGTGTTGATGTAAATATGTACAAGGTATGCTTGAAAGCCACCCCACAAAAGTATGATCCACATCAAGGGATATATACAAGGTATGATCCATAAAACTACATGCAACTCCATCTCTTTTGCAATATGTGCTTGGGGATGTATCATTTCTATCACTGGTTTTGAGGAACAATGCCTTGGGTTATAAGTCCACACCTTAAACTCCGGGCCTAAATCAGCTCAAACCATGTGAACTGAACTATCAAAATTTGGAATGGTGAAGTGAACTCCCTGAAGTTAAGTTTGGTGGACTCCAAAGTCCAAACCTTAATGAAACATGGCATTTAAATAGAACATATCATTTCCCAATAAGCCTTCGATACTGATGATAACATATCGCAATTCCTTTACAATTTGCTTAGCTTCAAGCCTATAAATTTCTTGATTGATTCCCTTCAAAGACCCACTAATTTTTCTATTTCTGAATGCCCCATAAGATGATAAAAAAAAAAAAATAGTAAGCATCATTAATAGGAACCCCACAAAAAAAGTAATGTATATAAAAAAAAAAACCCACTAAGATCAGCGTCGACGTCGTTGCCCAACCATTTATGCAGTCTTGCTGAAGGGGTAGAATAAGCGACGACGTCGTCTCTTTGCAGAATCTTGAAACACTTGGTCCCATTTAAATGAGCGACGACGTCGACGCTCGTCGAAAAAGAGCAAAAAAAGAGAAAAGTTTGGCAGAAATACCAATTTCGTAATATATAAACTAGTGTTTCATTTTTCGTCTAGTGATCATCTAAGGTCCTTTTTCAGGTAAATTCCTCAAAATATTAAAAAAATTATTTTAAAAAACAGTTTATAATATCAAATATTCATATGCCGGGTCTCGGGTCCATAGGTCGGACCCTATATAGACCCGGAATCGACCCGTTTATCAATCAAAACCTAAATTAGGTTCTGAATTCTCGTTTATGAATCGAAACCTAAAATAAGTTTAGATCTTTTTTTTCGGATCGGAGAATTGAAAATCCGTTTGCAACCCTACCGATATCCAATATAAGAAAGGTGTCAATGGTACTTCAATTAACTGGTTACCATAACAACACGACCAGAAACTTGTTACTGAAGGGCCATTTTGGATCCATTGGTATTTGGGTCGGGTCAGTCAGGTCCATATTGATACCTGAGTTACCTTGTAGCATTAAATGAAATCACATATAGAGCATAAAAAAGGAGAATCCTCTCTGAAGCTTGTGCGCTCAAGCGCAGAAATGCCTAGTGGGCCCCACCTAATCGCGATTGATTTAAGTGGATTATCAAACAGGGACCCTTCCTATTTTCACTAATCCCCATTACGACTGAACTGTTGGATGTGAAAACTTGTCGGGGCAAGGGTGGGTGGGTAGGGTTTGGGATCTTTGGATACCCTTTTATCACATCTCTAGGTGGGCCCGAGCAGATGAGGGCGAGAGAGAGGGGCCCACTATAAAAATATGTATTAAAAATAAAAGAGAACATAAATTAACTTTTTTCCATAGTTGGTCCGGTTTGTTTCTGCGGGTCCTAATTCCAATGGCAAATTCATAGATTTAGAGTTGGATCCGAACCCGTTTCGTACGCAATAAGTTCCCCTGTATAAGTACTTGCATATGTTTTAGTGAAATATAATACATATTGTGTAATGTAGTTCGTAGAGAACATTTGAAGATTCTAAGTTTTCTTCATGGGATGAGTTTGGTACTGTGTGGGGAAATTCCCGAACTCATCAGAGTCCCGGCCAAGATGCTCCATCCAGGCCCCCGCACCAGCAAGTCCATCCCGGCAAGCTCGGTCTCGTGCTCCACGCTTCCTGTGCACAACTCCCCTCACTTCGGCGGTGCACGCCTTAGCAATGCCAGACTGCTCCACTTTGGCAGGATCCACTTCGGCCAAAGCACTCCCACTTCGGCTAGTGCTCCATCTCGGCACCTTTGCCAGAAGTCTCTAGCCGCCAAGCCATGCCGTCCCCGACCTCGGCTGCCCAGCTCGGCGACAGTACCAGCCCCTTCCACCTCGGCAGCAGTGCCAGGGCCCTATATCTCCGCCAGGTCCTCAGCTCGGCGAGACACTCCATCTCGGCCAAGAGCCTCATATCGGTGAAAGTACTGAGCACTGACAGCTGTCCTCCCATAGACGCTCAAGCACGCTACGGCCCGTGCGACAAGACAAAGGGACAGTCCATATATCCTGACAGATCGCCGTCCACTGCTCCCAAAGCGCCATGATAAGGCTCGATGGGACTACAATTAAAGAAAAGTAAGCTACGATGGGACCGCGCCTCCCTACTACCTGGCAATGTGGGCTATGACAAGACAGTCAACTACCCCTTTGCCTCCTCTCTTCCTCTATATAAACACAAGAACAGTTCACAAGCAAGGGGCCCAACGAATAGAATACACGCTGGTACGCCATCTTCTTCCCCAAAAGTCTCCATCCTCTGTCCAGTTCATATACTAACTTAGGCATCGGAGAGCCTTGCGCCGCCCAGGCCAGGGTCCTCTGACCTGCTATTCTTCTTCCTTTTCTCAGGCTTCAGGCGCAGGCATCGGTGTTCCTAGTCTCTTTGGATAAGTCCGTGCAGGCACCCCCTATTCTTGTGAGTCACATTTTTTGCACTTACAATTGGCGCCGTCTGTGGGAAACGGCTACAAAAAGTCATCTTCCCCAAAACACCATGCCTCGAAAAGCCAGAAAGGGAAAAGAACCATTGACACTGTCGATGCAGCTGTCGACGGTCCCCCGCCGGAGAAGGTCGGGAGCAAGATCTGGCCCAACAAGCGTCCAACAGCAGGATACTCGATCGAGTTCATCCTCTAAGGATTCGACCTCGACTCTACCTTCCAAAAGGCGCATCCTGAAGGACAATAGAAGCAACCGGGCCCATGGCGAAAGCTCCGGTAACGACCGCGATTCCAGAGAGTGGCTTGATCGACGCATAAGCAAGCAGTACGACAGCACATGGAGATGGCCGACTTCGCTCAAGTTCGGGTGAACTCTGATGATTTCGGCGCATCTCCTTTCTCTCCAGAGATCAGAAGCTTCCCCCTTCCTAAAGATTTCAAAGTCCCGAGGTTCGTCATTTACGATGGAACCTCGGACCCAGCAGCACACCTCCGGCACTTCACTAAGAGGATGTCGGTGTGGGGCGGTGCAGGCCACCTGAACTGCAGAGTCTTCTCTTCCAGCCTCGGGGACCTCCCCTTAAAATGGTTCTGTGCACTGCCCCAAGGGTCAGTCAAAGTTGGCAGCAGCTCCGTAGTTCCTTCATGACAAAGTTCCAAGTTCACAGGGTCATCCCCAGGTCAGCCGCCGACCTTATGGCCCTCAGAATGAAGCGGACCGAGAGCGTCACGCAGTTCGCCAAAAGGTTCTGAGCTGTCTACAGCCAGATCGAGAATGCCTCAGACGCAATAGCAGTTCTATCTTTCCAACAAGCCCTCCTACCAGGCAACGAGCTTCGAAGTGACTTGGTCATGTATCCCGTGGTCACTATGGCAGCACTGATGACTAGGATAAACCGATTCATCAGGCAAGAAGAAGACGAAGCCCGAGCCCGGGAGCAGTTAACCTTTACGAAAGCGACCAGATAGCTTCCAGCTCGGCGGATGTCTCCAGCTCGCTAGCAGCCCCCAGCTCTGCAGAAGTCTCTTCCAGCTTGGGGGGCGGCTAACCGTCTTCTGTCACTTAGCTTCGACCGCCCGTCAGCTTCGATCGCACGACCTTCTACCGTCATTTCGGCGGCACGGTCCTCTACTGTCAGCTTTGATGGCGCCGTCAGCTTCGATGACACAGGTTCGACCATCTTCTGTCACTCAGCTTCGACCGCCCGTCAGCTTTGATCGCACGACCCTCTACCGTCATTTCGGCGGCACGGTCCTCTACTGTCAGCTTCGATGGCGCCGTCGGCTTCGATGACCACCGGCACGACCCTCTACTGTCGGCTTCGATCGTACGATCCTCTACCGTCATTTCGACGACACGGTCCTCTGCTGTCAGCCTTGATCGCACGGTCCTCTACCGCCATCAGTCATACAGAGCCACCGAGCTCACCCTGAGGTCGTTTATACACTCAGGCATGACTCGCGTTCGGCATCAGAGCCACGGAGCTCACCCTGAGGTCGTTTTATACACTCAGGCATGACTCGCGTTCGGCATCAGAGCCACCGAGCTCACCTTGAGGTCGTTTTATACACTCAGGCATGACTCGCGTTCGGCATCAGAGCCACCGAGCTCACCGCATGACTCGCGTTCGGCATCAGAGCCACCGAGCTCACCCTGGGGTCGTTTTATACACTCAGGCGTGACTCGCGTTCGGCAACAGAGCCACCGAGCTCACCCTGGGGTCGTTTTACATACTTAGACGTGACTTGCGTTCGGCAACAGGACCACCAAGTCCTCGGGTTGATACACCCAGGCTTCTTGGCTTCTAGACGACCTCATGCTGGTCCGTCCACGTGCTGGTTTCCACCTCACGCTGGTTTCGGCCTCATGCTGGTCTCGACCGCATTTCACGACCTCATGCTAGTCCGTCCACGTGCTGGTTTCCGCTTCACGCTGGTTTCCGCCTCATGCTGGTTTCGACCACATTTCACGACCTCATGCTGGTCCGTCCACGTGCTGGTTTCCGCCTCACGCTGGTTTCGGCCTCATGCTGGTTTCGACCGCATTTCACGACCTCATGCTGGTCCGTCCACGTGCTGGTTTCCGCCTCACGCTGGTTTCGGCCTCATGCTGGTCTCGACCGCATTTCACGACCTCATGCTGGTTCGTCCACGTGCTGGTTTCCGCCTCACGTTGGTTTCGGCCTCATGCTGGTTTCGACCGCATTTCACGACCTAATGCTGGTCCGGCCACGTGCTGGCTACGGTCTCACGCTGGCTCGGCCTCATGCAGGTCTTAGGTACATCCATCTCGACCTCAGCAGAGACTGTCATCAGGTTGATACACCCAGGCTTCTCTGTCTCGGCCTCAGATTATCTCGGGTTCATACACCCAATAGCTCTCAAAACTTCGGGTTCATACACCCTCGCTTCTCCATCTAGCAGAGATTCTCACCGGATTGGTACACCCTGGCTTCTCCGTTTCAACCCAAGCTCAGCAGAAGCATTGTCCTTCGGCTCGGCAATAGTGCCCGGCTCATGCAGTTCGGCAACATTGCCATCAAGGCTACACGGGCTCCAGGTCCCACGCCGGCCAGTCATCCCAAACAAAAGCAGCTCCAAGGCACGAATGTTGTCCTCCATGATACTTAGCTTCTGACCTCAAAGAGAAGTCTAATGAGCTCAGAAGCTGGGGGGCTTTGTGTGGGGAAATTCCCGAACTCATCAGAGTCCCGGCCAAGATGCTCCATCCCAGGCCCCCGCACCAGCAAGTCCATCCCGGCAAGCTCGGTCTCGTGCTCCACGCTTCCTGTGCACAACTCCCCTCACTTCGGCAGTGCACGCCTTAGCAATGCCAGACTGCTCCACTTCGGCAGGATCCACTTCGGCCAAAGCACTCCCACTTCGGCTAGTGCTCCATCTCGGCACCTTTGCCAGAAGTCTCTAGCCGCCAAGCCATGCCGTCCCCGACCTCGGCTGCCCAGCTCGGCGACAGTACCAGCCCCTTCCACCTCGGCAGCAGTGCCAAGGCCCTATATCTCCGCCAGGTCCTCAGCTCGGCGAGACACTCCATCTCGGCTAAGAGCCTCATATCGGTGAAAGTACTGAGCACTAACAGCTGTCCTCCCATAGACGCTCAAGCACGCTACGGCCCGTGCGACAAGACAAAGGGACAGTCCATATCTCCTGACAGATCGCCGTCCACTGCTCCCAAAGTGCCATGATAAGGCTCGATGGGACTACAATTAAAGAAAAGTAAGCTACGATGGGACCGCGCCTCCCTACTACTTGGCAATGTGGGCTATGACAAGACAGTCAACTACCCATTTGCCTCCTCTCTTCCTCTATATAAACACAAGAACAGTTCACAAGCAAGGGGCCCAACGAATAGAATACACGCTGGTACGCCATCTTCTTCCCCAAAAGTCTCCATCCTCTGTCCAGTTCATATACTGACTTAGGCATCGGAGAGCCTTGCGCCGCCCAGGCCAGGGTCCTCTGACCTATTATTCTTCTTCCTTTTCTCAGGCTTCAGGCGCAGGCATCAGTGTTCCTAGTCTCTTTGGATAAGTCCGTGCAGGCACCCCCTATTCTTGTTAGTTACATTTTTTGCACTTACAGGTACCATAAATTATAAAGCCCTCCCAGCTTGACAGGTAGGTGTGAGTAAGGACAGGTTTGAGGTTAGCCCAAACCAATATTGAGTAACTAGGGAACGGGAAGGCAGGGCTCAAGGCACACAAATGGTTCTCTTAGAAAGATCCCCATCAAGTATATGAGGGATTTTTTTGTGGTCTCTTGTGATATTTAGTTTTCTTGGGTTGTTGGTTTTGATGACTGCTATTGATTTGGGATGCATATTGGGATGACTTTCTAATATGTGCCTCACTCCATGGAGGCCCTGAACTCTTTTTTTGTTTTTGAAAGATGGGCCCTGAACTCTTGTATGTATCTTATCTAAATCTATCCTTGATGGGGAAACAAAAAGCTTTTAGTTGTTCTCTTCGTCCTCGGTTATATTTCTCCTTGCATTTTCTTGCTAAGATCTCTCATATTTTAAAAGGAAAATGTAGCAAAATTTCTTCGTGCATGAGATTTTGAATGTCACTTTGGTATCTTTGATCCTTCAGGCAAGGCCTCATTTCAGAACTATCGTGGCCTCTTTTACCTAGACTCTCTTCTGATAGAGTGATTGGTAGGAGTCTGGATCCTCTCTCGCAGCTATTAAATGAAACGGTGTACTGTGTACACACTTTTTTGTAACTCCATTATAGGGAATGTCATCCCCTCCAAATCAATATTACCTAGTTTAAGATCAAAAGGAGCGGTTCCCACCGTCTGTTTAAACACCACGACCGAAATATTATTTAAGCACATCAGCAGTGATGTTACATTATCACCTAGTCACATTTATCATAGTGCTTAATCAGATTGTGGGGTCTGCTCCTTCTGAGCTGAAACTTGATGAATATAGATTTGGAGTGGATGCCATTCACCTTGAACGGTCCAGATGATCTCTAGGTGGGCACCACAGTGGAGTTCCAAAAAAGTATTACATGGTTCCAGTGTACTAGCGGTGACTAATTTAGCCTTGCTTTCACATGTGTCCAATCAATTGTTAATATTATTTACATGGACTTGAAATTTGGATCAAATATCAATAGATGGAGTTAGGATTAAATTGAAGGTTTTGATCAATATTATGTTGGTCCACTGACAAAAATCTTTATTAAATATGATTGAGCCATATTTTATTTTATTTTTTTAATTTGTCCAAACCAAGTCCTGACTGTTGCACAGAATCATGAACATATAAATTTGATTGAGACGGCCATATATTTTTAAATTTGTCCAAACCAAACGGTGACTGTTGAACAGAATCATGGACATATAGTTAAGGATGGGTTTGAACATATTTTGATTATATAGTTTGGATCTTCCAAAGTTGACTGAACATGTAAAAATTTGATTGAAGCTTACACAACCACATGGACGTTTATACTCACACACCCTACCCCAAGTTCAATAACCAACAGCCCTACAAGTACTAGATTGATTCCTAGTTGTTTCCCTGGAAGATCTTTCAAAAGGTAATATATGTATTGTTGAAATTCATTTGCTTCTTTTTTCTAATGACCAGCCCAATCCACTAGTGACAACAGAACTTGTAAACTTGGGTCCATAGGTAAAAATAGATACATCTTCTAAATGGTTCGGATATTGAGAAGGTGGGTCCAATCGGCATATGTTTTACTTATCAGGAACGTTAACCTTATGTAATTATAACATGTAACCAAAATCTCAGATATGATTACAACCTTATGTGATGATAAGGTTAGCCTGAACTGAATCCTAACTTTGCAGTCTGACTTGAGGTTGGGACCATTTAGGATTTCAGAGTTCAGATCATAGTTTTTAACTCAAAAGCTAGAAAGAATCCCTTATCCGAGAGACTACCAAAATAGATTCAATCAAATTGATGAAACACTGAACTGAACTGAGTCCGCCGAGTTGAGTAGTCTTACCCAATTTTTAACTGAGGCGTAGATCGCCTAGCCCCAACCAAGCTTAAATGATAGTCCAAAATACTCTAGGAATGCAAACCCAGATCCAGACCAAGAGTCTGAAATCAGAATCAGACTTTAAAGCCAAATTCTAAACAGAGCATTAAGTGTTAATCCATGTCGAATATAGATCCACCAAATGCACCCAATGGAGTCCATATCCTAAATCAAAATAGGCCCATCAGGGTCTGAGTCTGAATCAGTTTCAATCCAAATAGTTCTATTGGAGTCCATCATGCCCATTCAGTACAAATTTAAATATGAGGCATTAGAAAATCATTAGGCTGTCAATCAAGATCCATTGGGCCCAATTCCATGTCAAGAAGATCTGCCTTCTACCTTAATGCTGGCTAGAGAATCTTCAGGAGCTAACCCCAATTTAGCTCTATATTCATTCTAATCTTTACTTTTCTTATTGAGATGAGACTTGGTCAAGTTTGCACAACAATCAAACAAAAGTTGGTGTCAATGAGTATGATGCTGTAGGCCAACTTTGAAATCATTAACATTTGGAAGGAAATGAGAAACATGGACTACACATACAAAGAAGAGAGGCCAAGACAAAAAACAGAAAAAAAAAAAAAGAGGAGGAGAGAACAAGTAGTCCCAACAACAGTTTATTCTATAATTGTTGTTCACATGAAGTGAAATCTGGAGCTGCTGCTGCTGGGTACATCAACCTATTCCATTCTATTTGTGCCTCCAGGCATCTGAGGAAGATTTGGCCGGAGTGCGTTTCTTCAACTTCACTCCAAATGGGCTGTTCTTGCTCTGTTACATATGCATACATACAAACCATACCATGTATCAGAGAAGGAATGATAACAGGTAAAAGATATACATACGACATGATGAAATAGCTCCCTTTGCCTAATGATAATGATAGGTATGGAGATGCATCAGGTGGACAACCAGCCATAAGAGTTGCTCAGCCAAACTGAGTCTACTACATTTAAGACTCAGTACTCTACATGCCCTGCGTTTTTCTTTTAAGTATTCTAACTACCCAACATTGTTAGGAAATGGTATAAGAAAATGATGATGATATAATATGATGCGCAAATGGAATGGTTTCCTTTACTCACCACCCGGCAAGTCCCTCCTTGGACATCGCAGATGGGGTGGTCATGGGGGCAGCAGCTGTCATGGTCAGCACAGCAGGTGGCCGATTCAAACGGGCAGCATCCCCACGCAAAGCAGTAGTTGTTGAACTCAAACAGGCAGCAGCATGTGGTTCCCTGAGGGCAGGTATTGTAAGCATCACAGACAACATCAGGCTGATCAGGAGAGGGAGGGGAAGGGCCTGGGTTGGGAGGATTTTTGCTAGTCTTGACGGGATAAGAGGACTCCATGGCAATGCCACACTTGCCAGTGTTGGCGCTGTCCAGATTCCTCTGGATCTTCACATATCCATTCTCTCCCCAGCGTTCGCCCCATGAGTTCTTCACAAGCCAGTAATCAACACCATTTTCTGTACCATATCCCACAGCAGTAACTCCATGATCCACCTCTGTCCCACATTGTCCAGTGAATACACCCTGCACATAAAAACCATATTCAGATATTAGGGAGAGTTTATAAATAATATAAGACAACATTATTGTTCATTTAACAGCTTTACATTAAACAATTAAAAAGTGAAAAAAAAAAAAAAAGATTCCTGAGAAATCATCGAATGTCGGTGACGGGTGACCCCATCCCACATGGGGCCATCCAAGCCATTTGTATTAGATGGTTACTAGTGAATATGCACTCACCCAAATTTCACTCTATAATAAGAGTACACACCGTTGGGTTGATCAATGTGCAACTCTTTCTAACACATTAAAAACACATTTGATCGATCAGTCTGACAGGTGTGTATTACTTCAAAAGAAGCAGAATTTGGCAAATTGCCTTTCACTGGGAGTGTGTCATGTGTGGGGCTGAATATTTTATCATCTTACATTCTATTTAGTGTGGATTTATCTGTAACAAATAATAAGCCAGTCATGTATAATAAGTTGTTATGAGAAGATAATCCTACCGAATGATATAGCTGAAAAGGCCTGCCACTAGCTTCAAGGGCCACAGTAACAGGCTGGTGAGCAACAGCCTTTTTCAATGCCTTCTCATCATTCACTGGAACGTTTTCATAGCCATCGATGGTGACAACTCGGGCGTTTTTCTGCATGTTGTTGAAAAACAAAACAATGAGCCCTTCAAAATTAGGGGTGCATATAATTTGTACCATAGAAGATAAAATGAAGTCATCATCTTCATTGTATACAGTGAGAACATGGTATCCAATTCCGCAAGCTATATACAATTAATCATCATTAACAAACCATTCTCTATCTGTTGATGCATTCTAGAGTTCTAACTCTCCACTCATGCCTACTTTAAACATCAATTTGGTTTCAGTTACACTCACTCTATATTGGTCGCATTTTTGGTCGACACCTTTGTAGGGGTAATCGTCCTCAGTGTCAATACCACCATTCTTGATAATAAATTCAAAAGCATAGTCCATGAGACCCCCATTGCAACCCTGATTGTAAGATTTGTCACAGTCCACTAGCTCTTGTTCCGACAGAGAGATCAGGTCACCGGTGACTATCTTGTTTATTGCTTCCACAGCGGCAATGGTCGAGAATGCCCAACAGCTCCCTTTTCATTTTTGTTCAAATTCACAACAAAAAGAGAAATATTTTGTATGTCAGCACAGCAGAATGTAACAGTGCTAACAAAATATTAAAACTCATGTTTGAAAATTTGCAGTATGCCATCAATAACTAATGATACAATACAAGAACATTCAAATAAATTCAATAGATTTATCAAATCATTATGGAGTATCTATCCCCACTGGTTTAACATTAGAACTCAAAAAAAAAAAAAAATCATGAGAGAATCCAAAAACTAAAAGCAAATACATGTAGCTACTTTAATATGTTCAGGTTCATGTGTTTTGGACAACCTGCATTACCCATTAAGGTAAATGGGTAATTAATTTATCTACAGCAAGGCAATCCAAACAGTGCCTAAGGATTGTTCTACTTTCTCATCACATTAGGAGTGGTGCTACATATAAATTACTTACCAAATAGCAACATTGAAATAGAGAAAGAATCAACTAAATAATTTGCGCTAATATCCCTATGTCTTCTAAAATTCTTTGCAGGTTCCTAGAGAAAACATTACTATTATGTCATACTAAATTATCTTTCAAAAAAAAAAAAACAAAAAAGAATTTTAGAAATTCATTTATTCAAAATGGATGATGTATTATTTAAAAACTTACCCAACCTATTAAGGTATGATAAGTAAAAAAGCTTATCAGTGAGGCAAGTAACACGCCAGAAAAAATAACTAGTAAAATAAAATAGACGCTCACCACATCCTGCTTGGTTTTTGACAGGAGTTACAGCGCCTTCCTTCCTCCAATCAACAGACTCCGGCAACTCATCCGACTCCTTATACTCATAGCGATCGCTCTTGGGGCGAGAAAGCCTCTGCTTCTCATCAACTTTGACTCCCAAGTAGGTGGATCTGTACTCCTCATTGGTCAGATCCGCAAACCTGTTGAGACCAAGCTTGAAGCCATGGCTACCAGCATTGTGTTCATCAATGAATCGGAGATTATCCTTAAAAATCTGAAATCTCTTCTCCATCTCCTCCAAGTCGTTAGACGACCTCTTGTGTTTGACGAGCCATGCCTGGTAGAGACTCCTCACTTCCTTGTCGCTTCTCTCCCTCTTCATGCCATGACTGTCATCATATTCTATGATCGACATGTCCGCGGCATACGAGAGGGAGAGCATGCATAAAAGTGCAAATGAGTATAAGAACAAGAGCTTTGAGAATTCCATCTCTCTCTCTTTCTTTCAATACAAAAGAAAAGAAAACAAAGTGAGTAATGAGCGAGGAGGAAGGGAGGGAGATGTGTATATAAGAAGAGAGAGGAAGAGCTAAAAATAGAAGGAATAGTTGGAAGAGGTTGTGGTCGTTGTGATAGTTATTAGTACGAGCTATTTGTGTCTAAAAGCATGGAGGAGGAGACGACATTTTTAGTAGTTACGTAGTTTTTGGGATGAGATCGAGAGCATTTTAATTTGACCATGAATTGTCCTAGAGTTTTTTAGGACACGTGGCATTATACAATGCCACTTGAGAGGCCAGACCATGAATGGGGATCATCTAAAGATTCCCCGTGAGAGGCCACGTGACCATCCATCTGTGGGGCCCACTTAATGATTCAGGTTTGGCTTTTGAAATTAGGTTCTCAATGGGCCTGGCTGAGGAGAACTCAAAGAAGAAAAAGAAAAAAATTTGATCAATACCCATTGCACTCCAATAGAAAATTTACAATTCAGGTTGGTTTCTCTTTGGATTGGGTTTGGATGTGAGACTGCCTACTGCAATTTGAGTCAGACCTGGGTTGTGCCAATACCCAACCTGACCCACCTATTACACCACTACTAAATACATGCAAAAGGAAGGAGAGCATCTAATGTTCATGAATTTGTAATTTTTGATAGATCTAAGACTTCGTTTTCCTAGTAGTGGGAAGATCCTGTGCGTCACTAGAATTGTTAGGCAGAGTTAAGTTCTAATGACTTGACTAATTCTTGAAAGATAAAAGAGATTAATAAGTAGTAGTAGAAGAAGAAAAGACAACTGTTCTTGGAAACCCAATTCATAAAATGATGTAAAACGAATAAGGGAAAGAAATAACTAAATAACAAGTACATTGGCATGATGTAGTAGTAGATAGATTTCTTCAATTACTTTGGTATGAGATGCACTTTTAGATGCTGATCGTTCATGTAAGATGGGCTCCAAGAAAAGAAAGACAATCGGCTCCATCTCTCTTACCCAATGTCAGCATCTACTGTCTACATCATGAGATGAAGAGTTTATATAGCACCTAAATTTTTACTTACTCTTTGATAAAGCAATTACCCCTAGGCACGAAGGTGTGGTGGAAAGTGCCCGTGATGGGAAAGGACTATTTTTGTTATACCCCTAGGTTATCCCAGCTGTGGGGCCCACTCAGGTGCACTTATTATTATGAATTTATAGCAATCCGTATTGAATCCATAACAAGATCCTATTACAAGTGTTACCAAATGTGTTTGAAAATGGGGCTGTTCATGTAACAACCCAAGCAAGCTAGAATTAGCTCGACTGAGATGAGGCTCCAGCTTGTGCATCACAAAAAGCCACGCTCAAGCCGTCTCAATGAGCTCAAAAGCTGACTCTAACCATGGCTAAATGTTGACATATCATAGTAGAGAGTGAAATTGGGACTGGTTCCAGATCGTGTGGGGATGAGTGTGTAAAAGGGCCTTCACTGATCAAAGGTGGGCCCAAGTGCGCCCCACAATGATGGCTGGCATACCATGCAGATCATAGGAGAACGGTAATATTAGAGAAAAAGTTCAAAACAAGCACAAGCTACATTAGCTTGGCTCGTTGGTAAGTCGCCCCCATAGCTGATTGGATCAGGCTCGGGCTTTAGATTCATCAAGTTTTGGTTGGCTCATTTAGCCACTAGTTAAACCAGCTAACCATCTGCTCTTGAGCCTGTCGAAAATGGTTTCCCAATCCATAGCAGGCCAGGTTACCAACTTCCATGCAGCAGATAATTCGCCCCATTCAGCATATTAAAATGCCTTCTGAGGCCCTACCAATATAAAGAGGCATAACACTTGATCGTTATCAGGCCTTACAAGTACAACATAGGCTAACAGAACTTTTTTTTTTTTTTTTCTTCTGATCGATGTGCTTTCTTCTTTGCCTTGTTCAATTTAATCTCGATAAAATTCAACATATTGCCGCAAGTAAATAAAGGAGCATCGCAGGATTGAACTATTTGAGTGCATAAATTAGTTGTACAACACGAATGCCAGAATACCCATAGATGAAATTCAGAGCCCATGTTTCCTAGTGAGAGCAGACAGGATCTGTTGCAAATTTAAGATTTCATCATCTCTTTGGCGTATTTCTTGTTTCAATCTCTCAATCTCTGTGAGGTGGTTGCACGAATTACAGTCTATCTTACGTTTTTTGTGCTCCACAATTTCATCCTGTAATGATCTCTTGTTTGAGAGCAGGTTATCAGGTGTCATTTTCCTGACATAGAAAGTTGCAGTTGCTCCTGTGCTCAATTGCAACGAAGCAAGTTTCTGGGGCCGCCCGGAAGAGTCCTGGCAAGAAGAAAAGAAAAATTACTTACGTCTTCCAAGCCTCCACACATCACCCAGAATCACAGAAAACATGAAATTAAGACAAGTGTATCAAGCGGCTCCATATAGCTACTCAAATTTTATTGGGCCCTCACCATAGGGTGAGGGACACTTCCCTTTTTGAAAATTTCCAAGTACAAAATGTACTTTTCTACTACATAGGGTGAGGTACAAAATGCACTTTTCATGTGCAAAAAAGGAAGTGTCCCTCACTCTATGGTGAGGAAAAGATGCATATGAACATTCCCCAATTTTATTTAACAAAAAGTCAAATTATATATTTGAGTACAGAGATAGGAAATCTGAACAGAAAATAAGAAATTATCAGGCGCGTACAGACCTCTCAGTGTGCAGCATAGTTAGTCATGATATAGGATATGTTATTATTTACCCAAATATTATTAATTTCAGTATCATTGTCATCTTTCATAATCCCCTTTTTATATTTTTTTTTGTATTTCCTTATGACAATTGTATAAGGTCGCCGAACCTAGAAGAAGCTAGAGATAAGCATCTTTTAATAGATGTATTAAAAAATCATATATTCATTAATTCACTTAAAAGTATTATCATATTAATATTAACCTAAGCAATAAAAATACCTATGAAATCCATTTAACTATTTGTTTTCCCTTGTTCTTTCCTCATTTTGAAAAATCATTATAAGCTATAGATACTTTGTGCAACTATATTATAGTGGATCTAATTAAATTTTAATTCCACCAAAACTGTAGAAGTGATTCTTAAATTTTCTATTTTACAGGAACATCTCTCCTAAGAATTTACAGAAGGGCGTACCACATGTGCACAATATCAAATTATACTTTTTTCTTTGATCTAGTTTGAAGCAATTAAAATAATACATGTTGACTACAATTTGTGCATTTTGTAAACTTTTTTTTGTAAATTGTGAAGTATTATATAATGAGAAATATACTTTAAATTTTGTTCTGTTCCCTTAATTTCCTTAAATCTTTTGAGGTTGATGCAAATCTACAAACACTGCTTTAAGCATAGGATACATTTTGTATTAAAACAAAGGTACAGTGATGGGATATAATCTGGTTCAAGCACTCAAAAATTTTATTAAAAATCTTCGATAAAAACCTGAAAACCCAAAATTTCTGATGCAGTTATGTTAGGGTATGATACTGTTCTGACATAAAAGAGATCTTGTAGTTAAAATAGAACTCGTATTCTAAAACCTAAGCAAAAAATAATAGTTCAAATTTAAAAGCAGTTGTTTCATCCTGGTGGACATATTGCTAGAGGGTAATTTGCAACTGCCACTTGGAGTTTTGAGTGAATATTGGGCCAACGGGGGCGCATGGGCATCCCAGGGCTGGTCCAGCATTGAGTTGATGAAAATAGAAGTGCATGTTTCTGATTCTGCTAAAGCAACTTATACAAATGCATGTGCATGATGGTATGTTGTCAATTTTCCATTCTCAGCATGAGCAAAAATTGTATTAAAAAGAGGCCTAAAGAAAAGAGGCCCCCCAGGAGAAAACACCAGATACAGCCAAAGCGAAGTCATCAAGGAGTATAGCATTATTGAATATGAGCATTTTAGTTGCAATAATCAAATCACAAAAATTAAGCACAGTAGTTAATCTACAATATTGCTAAATATTTTTCTCATATGCTAGTCACAAGAGCATATTTGAACACTCCCTTATTAGGTACACTGAATTCAAAGACAAAGCCCCATGACATGAAGAGCTGATTAATAAAAAGCCTTTTTCAGTCAAATGCCATCATGTTGACAATATAACAAAGAACAATGACAAGAGCCCGTGGCACGGTGGAAGGTGCTCACTATTGCAACCATAAGGTTGTGGGTTCAGTTCATGCTACCAATATATATAAAAACACTTAAAAGAGCCTGAACATTTAAAAGGTTTATGCATACCTTTTCCTCTTCGCCTTCTATTTTGTCAAATGCTTCCTGTGCATCTTTAGGATCCTTGAAAACAGCATAAGCAGAACGCATGTGGCCTCTAGCTCTTGAATTGAGCTGCCACTAGAATAAGATAGGATTTCTAATGTGTTAATGTAGTTTTCCTGTGTATATTAGGAGCATTTTCTTATAATGTATTTCCTTTCTTCCCCTTTTTCAATCAATGTATTTACTTAATGTGCCAAGTGACAATTTTTTGTGATCCTTCTCTTAATAACTAACCCCTCACAACTGGGGTATCATTTTGTTGCTCCAATCTTATCAAATGTTACATGGTATTGGAGCAGAAACCTGCGGTTTTGAGGTCCCGCGGCAGACACTGAGAAGAATTCAGAACGGTAAGCAGCCTGGATGAGGATGGGGAAAGAGGGCCCACTAGGGCTCTCACCCCATGAACACATGTTTTAGTAGGGGCGTTCATGCACTGGGCTGGTCCAAGCCCGAATCTGGCAAAACCTACTTTGGCCCAGGCTTGGACCTTAAATTCTAGTACTCGGGCCTGGCTAAGATTATTTCTTTGGGCCCGTATGATAGATGAGCCAGGCTTGGATTGACTGGTAGAAAGCCCAAACCCGGCGGCCCGACTGTAAAAATAACTGTAGGAAAAGAGGGGAGGCATGACTTGAACACATGACATCTCATTGAGGCACATGTATATATATATATATATACGGAGATGCTCTTGTGAGAGTAACTCTCACGGTACTGTGAGAGTAAGGGGTGGGAGCCCTCACATTTAGGCTGTTGGCATTGGATATGGATGTGGGGGGTCCCACCCTTACTCTCACAGTACCGCGAGAGCTACTCACAGGAGCATCTCCCATATTTACATATATATATATATATATATTTCTGTTTATATTACCAGCTCTTTTAGAAAAAAAAAAAAAATAAAAACTTATGATCTTACGATTCACAATTCAGGACCCCTACAATCTTATAATACAATCCGAACTTCAAAACATTGGGAAAATAATGGAGAAACATTATGGACTCCCATTAAAGGTGCAAGGCAGCAAACCTGGACTTCAACAATATTGTACTCGGCAAACATTTTCAACAACTCTTCACTACGTACATCAGCCAGAATTTTATGAAGAAAAAGTTTTGCAATGTCAGCTTGAGGTACCTGCAATTTCGTAGAAAGAGAACATTAGTTAGAGAAACACATTGGGAGAAAGAAATGAGAAAACTATTTTGCTTTCAACCAACATTTTTGGTTTCAATCGCAATGGGATCATCAAATCCATGCTTTAGCTTGGCAAGAACTAGCTTCATTGCAGCGCATGCATCATCCAAACAATTATGTGGAGCACCTTCTTTTCGAACACCACAACCTAACACAGACTGACAAAATGAAGCAATAAAAAGGTAAGACTGCAGTAATATGTATAAGCACGATGTATCACAACCCTGTTTGAACATAATTTCAAGGAGCACCACCACCACCACCACCACATGCAATGCAGATAAACAAGGTAATACAGATACAGTTTCAAGAAGTGAAAATGGGAAATATATTATTAAAATTGTGCGTGTTTTGGCCATAGAAAAAGATGTTATGCTCAAGAGTCAAGACAAAATCACAGCAGCACTGCACTGACCAAGCCACTCAACTTGGCAGTTGACACTAGCACACACTTTCTAATGCCCTTCAATCATGTGATGCAATTAATTATTATGGTTGTTAAAATAACTAATCTGACAGGATAGACTTCAATGATGAGTGTTAAATGAATATGGTGTCATTACAAGATTTAGCAGCATTGGAGAACAGTCATAAAATTCTTGGGGACAATCATCACCATATCATACTCATCCAGAATACTCATCATGAGTGAAGGACTTTTGGTTAGTTCTACCTAAAACCTTGGGAGTAATCTCACAAAGTAAAATATGACTTATCTCAAACCCTTTTTGTATTGGTAACGTAGCTCGAACCCACAACATTGTGGTTGTGACAATAAGCACCTTCAAAATGTGCTACAGGCTCTTGCCATCTTAGACCCAATTTTACATGACAAAGGGAATAAAAAGGGAACAAAGAGACTAAATTATCCTTGGTAGATATAAAAACAAAGAAAAGCTAGTGTGAGGTTAACAAACTCCGGTGGAGTCAATTTTTGAAAGATGGCAAAGTAACAAAGCCCTCTTGAATTGGGTGCCAGTAGTATGCATGATTAATATGCCACCAGTCAAAACAAACATCTGTACCTTTCATCATACTAGCAAGACTCAAAAAGAATGAAATACCTACAACACCAACAGGTGTTGGTATCAGATGTTCAGTTCGCATGGCAATTTAAAATTTGATCTTTATAAAGGATCAGATTTGACAAATTCTAGTGGTAGACACACAAATCCATCAATGGGCCTTCAGGTGCTAGAATGACGGTGATCCCAAGTTATGTCATGCAATCATATGATAGCAAGGCAAGTTAAATTAAATTTTGATAGGAGTGCTGTGAGAACAGATTAGAGAGCACGTATAAGTACTCTTATTCGTGATCATCATGGTATGTATTTGAGGCTTTTAGGTCTTTCTGTTACCACAGAAGAACCACCAATGCTTCCAGAACGTGGGGCGCTGTTTATTTTTAAAACTAGGTTTGGATGGCCAATCATTAGATGGGGTTCCTTTTGTCTGATTCAGTGGGCTCCAGTACATTTATTTTCCCTTGGAAATCAAAGATCCAATATAGGAAAGTCACATAATTCCTTGGCAAAGAAAGGGGTGGATAGACCTTCTCCATTTGTTGTTTCCTCTTTGTAATAGAGTTTTGTGGTTTGGTATAAAGCTTTTATACCTTTGTTGCCTTTTGTGAAGGTTTACTCTATTTCTCTTTTATAAATGAAGTCTTCTGTTAATAATAATAATAAAATTTGGGATTGGGAGGGAAGGAAGAGAGGAGGGGGGGCCGGGGACACCCACAGTGCATGGTAAAGATATTACGTGAAAAAGGAAAAATAATGAAGCTGAAAGAGAAATTACTTTCAGATCTCACCTTACAAAGATTATTCAAGGAGGGTCTAGCATGAATCGCATCCTGATATTTGAAGATTAGCTGTGTGTCTATGACTCTTGCATGATCTACTTTAAGTGCTGTAGAAAACCAGGAAGAAGAACAAGTAGAAGAAATAAAACGGCAGGAATAAAGTAACATCAAATAATTTCTAGTAAGTACAGAAGGTCAGTTTAAGTGATGCTGGTCAGACCTATGGAGTCGTGGACCCCTTGGACCGGCCCAGGGGCCCATAGGTCACAGGCCCTAAAACCCAATTGGGCTAATGCCATTAGGAAGACCCAAAGGATAGGCCAATGGCCTTCCTTAGGAATTTAGGGCTGTGGTCACCACCCCATGCTACATATGGTTTCTCACTCCCTCCATTCCAGACTCGTGCACATTCTCAATAAAAAATGAAATTTTCTCCTCATGGTGGTGGATAAATGTCATGCTTGATCATGGGAGCAGAATCCATGAAATATTTCAAGCTTAGGCTTGGGATTTGACCATCAGGATTTAATCCAACAGATTGGCACAGTTCATAATTGCCAGGTCCTGCACTCTGCTAATAATAATTACAATATTTATAATAATAATAATAATAATAGGAACTTTCATATTGACTTCATATAAGTCACTAGTTGATGTAAATGTTAAGGCATCAGTGTACCTTGTAGATCATTATGCAAACTATGGCCAACTAAGATAGTCCCATGTGATAATAGCTTCTTCAAAGATTTCTGCAAAATGCTCAAACCAGTAAAGGTCAATAAAGTAAAAGACAGACCAATAATTTTCCAAAAGAAGACAATAATACCCAGGAGGAATGCATACCTGTATATCTGTCAAAGAACAAGTAATCCCTTCCAAATCTTTAGCAGAGATTCCAGTGATCTCAGTCCTAAAGTCAACAATAGCTTTATTGGGTTTGACAAGATTATCGATTATAACCTGAAAGTCCACTCCAATAACACATAACAATGAATAAAATTTAAATAGTCAGCAGATACCAAAACAGTCGTGTCTTCGGACCGCTGGGCACACATATTCAAAGCACTTCTGCATAAATTAAAAAAATGCAGCAAGAACTACCTCTAAATTATTATCCACAGCACATACTTTCACTACTGCTTCAGTACCATCTTCGCAAAGAACCATCTCACAATCAATAGCGATCATTTTAGTTGACTTTGTTGCCTTTGAAACTTTTCCTAGGTTTGTAACCATCCACTCCTATCACAAAATTTAAGCAATTTCAAAGCAATAAAAGATATCAGATCGGACACTGAGTTAGAAGTAGTTAAAACGAAGAAGTGTCGTCATGGATAAAAAGAAAACCAACAAATCAGATTAAAAGAATCCTACAAAACATGACAATGAATCATAATACTACATTTCACTAAAGGATGTTGTAATGTTAATGGGGTTCTGAGCAAGAAATTGCTTTTACAGAATTCTTCAGATTGAGTTGTTTGAAAGGCAACAATAGCCCATAGAACAGTTGCAAGGTGCATTGTCAGAGCCATATAGAGATCTGGTCCACTATTCAGCCGCTTCAATCATGAGCTTACTGGTCCCTTGCTTGCATTACCGAGATAATGCTGAAGAAAACTGTTTTGATCATACAATTAGTGCCAAATCACAGCCGATCAACAGTAAATGCTGAATTTTAAGTGCCATCTGTGACCCAAATATCTAAGAGCATATATAATCTGTAGGTAACTGTATTTGGACTATTAGAAGACAGCAAGTATCCAGTTCCTTGTTGTGTTTAAAACTTTAAATTAAAAATATTTAATCATAAGGGGTCAATGGGTCATGTTACCTGTGGTTGTTCATTGGCTACTGCTCTAGCCTTTTGATGAGGACCACATGACCGACCAAAAAATTACACAAGATGAGGATATGTTTTCTGCATACCCTCAACAGTTTCAGGATCTTCTGCCTATTATTCTGATCACTGTAGCACTTTTGTTGAGGATTTTCAGAACACTTCAGTTTGGGTCTGGGTGGTTGAGTATCTAGGTCAGGCTAAGTCAGTGTAAACCAACCCAGTAGCTTGGAATTAGGCTGAACCATCTTTTGTTCACAGTTCACATAAGAATGCTTGCATCATATAGACATGCAAAAAAAGAAGAAAAAAACACTTAAAAACCAAGTCATTACATCATCATCATCATCAAAGCCTTGTCCCAACTATGTTGGGATCAGCTACATGAAATTATGTTTCTCCATTCTGATCTATCCAGACAATAAATTATTAGTCCAAGTCATTACATGACAATAATAATCTGTCAAGATTACTATTAGTCCAAGGTAATACGTGACAGCATAAATCAAAATGAAAGCATAATAAGAAAAATAGGAACACAATACCTTATCAAACGCTGGGAAGGAGTAATATTGCACGAATTGAGGGTGTTCAATAGTTAAACGGACCAGCCTCTGTGCTGCCACAGTAGAAGTCAACATGGTCATCATATATTCAAGAGAAATGCTTAAATCATTCATATTAGAAATTTTTTGTCAATAGTAACACCCCTTCAGACAGTTGGATTTACGGCCGGTTCAGTAGGGGAGATTTGTAGATATGTGCCACAACAATCTAGAAAGACTGCCTGGTAGTTGATACCCCATAGCCAGATTAAAAATAGCACACACACAAAAAAAAAGATCGATTCATTGGAAGGCACAATGAAAATAAGAAAGATTTGAAACAATGGGAATTAGGAAATACTATTCATTATTCCATTTCTTTTATAACTATTCATTATTCCATTTTATAATTAGGGGTCATTTGTTCGCAACCATTTACATATATAAATGCTACCATGTAACATTTACACACGCATGTTTATTTGCACTCATCAACAATCACATGCATAAATGAGGTATGAAAATGGTGTGTAAATGAGGGCGACTCCATATATATATATATATATATATAAATTACACTTGAAAAGGTGTGAAACAATTACACACCTACTTGGTTAAGAAGACACCAATACAGTGAACGCTTGGGATAGGTTCCGGTCTAAAATCCCTTCACTATCTTCTATTTTTTGCAACTTCTGTGGGCCCCAAGTTTTTAATCCGAACTGTTCAAATTTATTATTGACACATTAAACCCCAAAAAGAGTAGTTTCATGTCTTAAACATTTTAAACATCATACATTTTAAGATATGTGGAGATTTTATATATGTAATCTGAACCGCTCAATGTTTACTCGTAAAAATGGCGCTTAAAAATAACTATGGTATTGTGTTTCACGTGTAACTTTTACATATGAAATATCAAGTTTTAAATATGTAAAATTCATTTTGATATCCAATGCATAAAATACAAAGGACCCCTTAAAATAGAGGTTATAGCATGTCAACCAATGTGATCCGCATGAGTCAATTTATTGCGATTACTACTTTTAGTGATGATGCTGCATCTAGGTCTACAGATGTTACAAAAGGTGACACGGCAAGGCAATATTCCACTAAGACATTTGTACTCCGTAAAATGAAGCTTTCTAGCTGGAAAAGAATGACATATTAAATGATAACACCTAGCGGCAGGTAAGGCATTCATCTATAAATTCTTCATACAAAGTTTTCTTCCCCCATGAGTCACCTAACAGGAGATAGGAATTAGGATGAGATCCAGTACAAAGTTGGTTTCTTTTTGTCCATGAGTCACTTAGCAGGAGGTAGGCAGATAGTTACTCATATGAGCTAGACACGGCCTATGAGAATCTAGAAGATACTCTATGGGATAAGGCTTTGATGATGATGATGATTGTATCGCCCGTGTGAAAAGTAAAGAAAGATGAAGGCTTAGTTGAAGCATGCATTACTGCAAAATATGTGATGCAATATCACCAATATCTCGTTAGAAAGAGAATCGTGGTCCACATGTGGGACCCAAAAAAGTTAAGATATTTTTAATTTTTTATTGTTATTAGTTTCTAATTTTTGCTTAAGAGTTGTAATTGCTTTCCTAGATTAGTTGGGACTTAGGAGTCTTGGAGCCTAAGTTTTCTTTTATTATTATATATAGCATTGTAGAGATGGAAATCTCATACTTTTGATTAATAGAATTTGAGTTGGCCTTATCCCTCAGAGGTGCGTCCTCTTGTTATTGTCTCTGTGGAGACGTCGTATAATGTCTACGGACACGTGCTTCGGCACTTCTATGCAGGCCCTAAACCTAAAGCCTGCATCAATAGGCCAGCTCTTGAATTTAACCCCGCCATAAGTTAATTTAAATGGCTCTTCCATACGTTGTACTTGCTCAAAAAATATGAAAAGTTAAAAGTCCTATGTACTTAATTTAGCATAAAGAAGTGCTGGAAACAAACAAAACAGAATTCGGAAGCTAAATCAGACCATATTTTTTTTATAAAAAAAAAAAAATATGTTCTCATTGCAATGGTTGGTTGAATTTATAATTATTAGTGCAGCGTATTTCCATTGACTTAATAACTTGAGCTTTAACATCAAAGGAAAAAAAAAAAAAAAAACCAGTAAAATAAACTGTGAAGTGCACAAAAAGTAAAACAAAAGGATGGTGAAATATAAGAGTAGTTTTAACATTAAAAAAAAAACAATTAAAGGTGATCAAACACCTGTAGTTCCCAAATTTAACATAAACGGTTCCAATTTAAATCATTTGTCTCGACATTAAATAGAAAAAATTGTGATCTTCTAATGCTTCTTAAAACCTCGGCAAATCAATCTTATAATTTAGTCTTCCAATACTTCCAAAGATTCTCTAATAAATATGAATAATTTTAATGCAAACAGAAAAGATAAAAGTAGCACAAATACCCACTGGACAAGCACATGAGCAGAAAACAAGCCTTTGTTGTGCAAATGGATACCATACACCAGAACTAAAGCATGATAATTACAACATATGTTTCGAATTCATACTTGTTCGGGAGATTCAACATCTAGAGAGTTCCTAGTACGTTGTATGAGTGCTTTACGATCCACGCAAGATCTTGCTACTTTCCCCAGAAACTGCAAGCAAAAGAAAGAATGTTCATCATTACACTGATAATATTAGGAAAACCGAAACTAAAATCTGATTCAAGCTAGATCTCCCACTTTGTGCTAGTTAGTTACCTTTATATCTTCTTCTTCTGCGAAAGTCCTCAAAAAAGCAGCCAAGATATCAATTGACCGCTTTCCAGGATCGCTTAAATTAGAGCCAAACTTCTTATCACGATGATCCAAAAATTCTTTCCAACCTCCTTTAGTACCCTTCATTCCTTGCTTTTGGGCGAACCGCACAACCTCAGCAAGAATCTAACCACATTAAAAGATCCGATTCTAAGAATTGAAGCTGATACACCACCATAGCTTAAGGGCTTTCTTTCAAGATAAGAAAAAAACTCTAATCTGAACAAGTTTTATTTAGTATGGATGATCTCAACATCAGCTATAGTCCATGCTTGATGCCTCATTAGGCTAGTGAAGAAGATACTGAGAAGCGCATTCATGAGCCAAATCACAAATTTTACCTGCTCACAAGGACTTACAAACAGTTGTAGCACAATTGAAAAGGGGTTTAGGGTTTAGGGTTTAGGGTTTAGGGTTTAGATAAGTGAGATTGATGGGCTTTTGAATTTGAAGAGGGAACAGAGAAAGGGGAGAGTGATTTTGTCTACTCTAGTAAAAGAATGAAGCGAAAGAAGCTACCTCTTTGTCTGCGCGTGCGATCACTTTCTCCATTGACTGAGACATTTGAAGCGATTTGAGAGGCGGAGAAGGAGAGAGACGGGGGTTTCTGCAAGGTTGAAACGACTCCTCCCGTGAGAGAAAAAAAAAAGTTGCAGTTGGAGGGAGGGAGGCGGCAAGAATCCTGATGAAATGAAATGTTCGAATGAGAGATAAAAATGCCCTAGCGACTAACACACAAGCATGGTGCTGGATGTGGGTGTGGGATCATCAAACATGCATGAAGTGTAAATGGTTCTGTCATGCAAGCTGACTGGGCTTGGGCGAGTCTAGCGGCTAGCCAAGTGGTGAATCGGTGGGCATGGGTGGCCTCATTTTAAAGGCCAGCTTGTGACAGAAACAACTTTTAACATTTTTAATTAGTTCTTATGTTAAAAAAAATAGTATATGATACTATTTTTAACAAGAGGTTGTGAATTAAAATATTACAATGTATAAATTTTAACCTTGTTTAGACTATTCCCCGACCAAGGTGGGTTGACCCAAAAGAGAGCCCCGCACCCACGGAAAGATGGCCCACACAAAGGGAAAGGGAGCCCGTACAAATATGAGAAGCACATTGGGCAGCCAGATGAAAACTAGCACTTCTTGCCACTTGGGTAGTAAGGAGACGCTATAAAACTTTATAATAAAAATCATTGAAGTTAAAAAATTCATCATCACTGCCATATTTAAAGCCGTGTCCTAACTATAATAGTGTCAACTATATGAATTATGCTTCTTCGTTCCGATTTATTTTAAATCAAATCTTCAAATGTAATGTACTTCTTCAAATCTAACATTAATATGTTTATCCGCGCACTCTTCAGCCCATCCCTTTTCTTAGTGGGCCGTTAATTTACATCTAAAAAGATTTCCTCACCAATGTTAGGAGTTGGTTTGTGTTAACATCTCAAAAAAATTTTAAACAACTTTTTTTTTTCATTTTATCACCTATTGAAGCTGCCCCCAAATACTCCATCAAAATTAAAATAATTAAAATATAATAATTATAAACCTATTATGTCTAATAAATTTGTTTGATTTTACATGAATTTTACTCACAATTCCAAAATCAAAATTAAATTAATTAAAATATAATAGTTATAAGCCATGGGGTATCACTTACCAATTGCCATGCGAGAAATTCTAAATGCACCGTTTGTTTCACTGAGCACACCCACATTTGGTTTTTTTTATTCGCAAAATACCTATATGTGAAATTCCAACTGTACCATTGACTTCATATGCCGAGCAAAAAAATTATGCACGGATACGTAGATCCGTGCACATTGTGCACGTTTAATGTGCACAGATCTGTGTTTCCGTGCATAACACGAACTTTTTATTTTGCAATCAGTAAGCCTTTCCCACTTTCTCATTCCTTCCATTCAACTACATTTCCCTCCCAATTGCAACCCTCACTCCATTCCATTTGCATGCACTCAATCTATTTGCATAGATTACATGTTTATTTAGTTGGAAAAAAAATTAACAAAGAGGAAAACAAAATGAAAGAAGTTGAAGATGAAGACGTGCCTCTGGGGGAGACGATGAACTTCGATTTATATGCCGAAGAAGAGTCGACGATGAAGAAGAGAAGCGGAGGAGATGCTCGGACGAACGAAAATGACGAAGAATATCTCAATGAGCGGACGGAAATGAGGAAGAAGGAGAAGAATAAGGGACATCTTGGTGTAATTTTTCATGGGTGGGCTCAGCAAAAAAGTCAAGTTTCTAATTTTTTATGTGGTGAGCTCAAAATGTGGTTTTGGCTCCGCAAGTGCTATGGGTGTGTTTAGAATTTCTCACACTTCCTTTGAAGTTCTACTTTTGATATGGGAATCCAGATCATATGAGGATTACCCTACGGTGATTGTGGATCGATCTAATTAGGGTTCATAGTGGGCAGCCCTCTCTAAATATATGGTATGTTGTTGGTGGTGACATGGTGGATGAGATTGGTACTAAAAGTAAAAGTGAAAGTCACCATAGACCATAGGATAAATCCTCGTAGGATTCGAACTCACGAATAATCAATTGGAGTGATTGGATGGCAGCATGGAGCTTGGGCATTTAAGGGCCCACTCAATCACAAAAAAAAAATGAACGGTTAAGGATCTTGTTCAGGCATCTCCAAAACCATGGCCTACATGCTGGCGGCTATTCTACAAGCGAACAGCAAAATGAGGTAAGGACTGGACTCTGGAGTTATACACAGCTCCCTATCCGAAGAGCTTCCACAATCTACAGCTCTTTTTCTTTCGCTCGCTGCCTTTCAATCTGTAAGGCCTTCGCCATTCATCAATGGCCGTAACTCGCTATGGTTTATGCAAAACCTCCCTCCCCAGACATGTATTCGCAGCAATGTCGATAACCCATCCCACCTTCATCAAACCCTTTCCACATCCTCTCAAAACATCTCCATCTCTCCCCATTTCTTTCTACTCCACATCTGCTTCTCTCTCTGCAACTAAACACCCCCACAAATCAAAACACCCCATAGTCTCATTGCTTGATATTGGTGGCGTCAAAATCAACAAAGACGGTACCTACCCACATCCCCAAATTGCAAAACTTTTGTTGGGGGTTCCCTTTTTATCGTAATTTTTTTTTTCGATTATTTATGCTTGGTGTAGAAGTTGGGTGATGGGTTTTCAGTTGTTGAGTTGTTTTTTTATTGTTGCAGATGTGGTGAGGGAGAGTGACCCCGCGAACAACGTTCCCGATTCGATATTTTCCAAACTGGGATTGCAGCTTCATCGGAGAGATCATCACCCAATTGGGATTTTAAAGAATGCCATCTATGACTATTTCGATACGAATTATCCCAACAGCTTCTTGAAATTCGATGATCTTTGTCCAATTGTTTCAGTGAAGGCGGTATGGTGAAGTTTTTATTACAATTATTGTTTCTCATTTGTGGGAATTTTAGCTGAACATGACCATGGTTTTGTATTCAGCATGCCTTTTGTGATGATAATTATATATATTTTTTGAATTGGACATATTGTGGGGAATATGATGTTTAACTGTTTTTCACTAAACATGTGCCAATAGATTTGAGTACATGCGACTCCAAACTATCATATGACTGATAATGCTAGGTTCAAGAGCTACTCACTTTCGACTTGGGTATGTTTTAACCAAGTGCGTGTGCGTGTCTCTGTTTCTAGAAGGGCTTTACAGCACTTTTAAGGTACTTAAACGCTGCTGTTAAGCTCAATCAGAACTGACAAACTACTGCGTCTAGGTGACATGGAAAAAAAAACCCATCTTTCTATTGGATGCTGAACTGAGTACCTTCTATCTGATTACCTCACAAGTGACTAAGAGTTATTTGTTAACACGTCCTTTTCTATTTGCCATAATTAAAGAATCCTACTTGAATTGAGTCACATAGCGAAACGTTTTTCCAATAGTAGGCTACTTAGACCATTGTCTCCTCATGTCTTTGAGTGAGCCGCTGAATTCGCTATGCTTTGTTTACGACACTGCAAATAAATTTGATCAAGAAAGGGAATCCTCTGACACTGAAGACTGTACAAGTGTAAATTACTTGAGTGACCTTCGGTCATATCAGATGGTAGTCACAATAAAAAGGGACTGCATGTCATCTAAATCTCCGCTCCTCCCCTCTGTGTTTGTGTGATATTTTTGTGCGCTGCTCTCATTTCTTGATATGGAGCTTCCATGTCCTCTTTTCTCATATACAGTAGTTCGGGCTCCTTGGAATCTGAAACAATTGACATGAATTTCATGTTGTCTGTTCTACTTACTTGATGTAACATTGTCTGATATAATGTGAAGATGAAATAATGTTAATTCAATAGTGTCATGCAGATTTGGTAAATTTATGGAAGAATTGAAACTTGTAATTGTGTCATGCAGATTTGGTAAATTTGTGGAAGAATTGAAACTTGTAGTAGTCAAATACACCTTCAAAGTGATAAATTCTTTTTTTTTTTTTTTGGCAGCTTTATCAGTATGATAAAGAAATTTTCTTGTCAGAGTAACACTTCTTCTTTAGCAAGTTATGCATGTAACAGTAACTGGCTTCTTTCTCATAAAAAATAAAAAATGAAAAACTGAATAGCTCGGGGCTGTATGGCACATGTTTGTATTTGTACCAGAATTAAAATCTAATACAAGCAAAAACTTCCATGGGATGAGTCAACAAATGGAAACCCAATAAATCTCTTGTTGTGAACTTGTTTACACAATTATAGACTATGGATCCTTGGACCTCACCTCCTATCTTATCTTTTGCCGATATCTTAGCTCTAGTAGATTTTAAAAATTGTATGATCAATATCAAACCAAACTAACCTATCAAGGACCACAATCCCAGATATATTCTAAACCAGCGTAAGCATGCCCTTAAAAGTGCTGGATATGAACCCATCTCTCAGGCTTAGGTCTCTCTTTTGACTTTTGACAGTGACAGTTTTCTTTCTGAATGAACTTTTGACTGTTTCTCTGTGATGGTTCTTACAGCCTACAGTGGTGTGTTCATTCTTGTGACAGTAAGTCCACTTCTTGCAGAATTTTGATGATGTATTGGTTCCTGCTGATCATGTAAGCCGAAGTTATAATGATACATATTATATTGATGCTCAAACTGTTTTGAGGTGCCATACAAGTGCTCATCAGGCTGAGTTATTGAGGAAAGGATACACTCATTTCCTTGTAACTGGTGATGTTTATCGTAGAGATTCAATCGATTCAACTCATTACCCCGTATTCCATCAGGTTTCTATATTCTCTATTTTATGCATCTTTTTCCATCTAAGATAGTTTTATTTTAGTCTACTATTATCTGATGCATTTCTAACCCACTTCTGTAGATGGAAGGGTTTCGAGTTTTCTCTCCAGATGAGTGGATGGCATCTGGTATGGATGCCACATCTTATGCTGCAAATAATTTAAAGAAGACCCTCGAGGGACTTGCACAACACCTATTTGGTATCCTTGTTTGCAACTATTTATTTCCAACAACTTCTTGAAATCAAAGATCTTGTGTTGAATATTGTGACTATTCATTTGGACACAACAATTTTCTTAAGCACTGTTCAACCAAATTTTTGAAATTTTCAGGTGCTGTGGAAATGCGCTGGGTTGATACCTATTTTCCGTTTACCAATCCTTCCTTTGAACTAGAGATATATTTTCAGGTCTGCCATTAAGTTTTGTGTTGTTTATAGTTTTATACCCTTTGTTTCTTCTACACTTGTTGCTTTTGAAAGTGTCATTTTATAGACTCTCTCTCTCTCTCTCCAAATCTGAATGCAGTTTTCTTTGTAGATGATGAGTAATTAGAGTCTGGAACTCAAAAAGAAATTAAAGATGGATTACACTAAGAGAGAAAGGAAAGAAGTTTGGAAAAGGTAGCAAGTAACTATTAGATGAGCATATAGTCGTTTTATAAAGAGGAGCACTAGAAAACTCCCAGGAGTTTTTTTTTGCAGAAAAAGCCCCTTCCAGTGGGGCCCACTATGATGCATGACAACCATGGAATGCCATTGGATGGAAAGATCTGGATAAGACCTACCTATTTGCAAAATCTCAACTCCATTAGATAATCTTAACCCCTTAATCTATGGCCCTAAAGTTTAATGGTTTTAGACGCATTGTTTTCCTAGGATTTGAATCCAACGGTGAATAAAATTTGGATGAGTGTCGAATTTGGACTCGTGACATTTTTTTTTTTTTTGGGGGGTGGTGTTTGAAAAGATTGGATTGGCTCAAGATGGGCTCCATGACCTAAATTAATAGGGGAGCAAAAAAGGGGAGTTTTTTAAATGGGAGATTTTTGAGAATTTCTCTTTTATAAATAGTTATATATCGCTGATGACTAAAAAAAACTTAATGTAATGCATGTTTCAAGTCTACCTCCAAGACTGCAAAAGGACAAAATATAATATGTATATTCTAATACTCCCCCTATAGATGGTGCATATATGTCAATCATACTTGATTTAACAAGAACACAAAACTGATTTCTCTCAATGGTCTTAAGGAACATGCCCACCAATTGATCTTCGCACATCAAGGGCAATGCAAATAGTTGCCAAGTTCTCTTTGATGAAATGGCAATTAGCTTCAATATGTTTTGTGCTCTTCATGAAAGTAGGGATCATTTGCATTGTGCAACACTGCTTAGTTGTCACCTTACAATGTCATTGGGAGTTCTACCGGAAATCCCAACTCCGCAAATAGAGTCCTGCAACACTTGATCCACATGATTTCACATCATTGTGAACCAAAACATTATACTCCCCACAGAATTACAATATGTTTCTTTCTTTTTCTAGAAACCTACAATGGCCCGGGGTAGATCTCCTTCAATCCTTCTAGTCAAACTTCCTAGCCAATTGACATCTGCAGACACTTCAGTTTTTGTATTCTTTTTACTTTTTTTAGTATTTTTGCTACTCTATAAGTGAAGAAATTGTCCTTATTCCCCAAGTCGTGGAGTTGACCATTCCATGGCCTTAACAAGCTGTGTCCCGGTTATGAGTCTGCAAGCTATGGCTTCCCTATTCATAGACAGTATCTAGATGTGAAAAATGAAAACATTGTACATGGCATCTAGAGTTTGATATCTGCAAGTATGATAACATACTATTGTTAACCACTTATGGTAGCTGGTGTTGAAATACTAAACTGTAAGCACATGGAGAATATAAGCATGCGCCAAACACAAAATTTTACCCTTTTTTGGTAAATAAACACAACATTTTACCCTTGCTTGTTGTATCTGATCATATGCCTAATTTTGACTGAGATTGCTAAGTTCTATTCTAGTTTGCATTGCATGAGTTGGATGGACTTTCTTGATTGTGAAATGCTATCCAAACCAGAAGAAGATAGTGCAACTCAATAACTATTGATTTCGAATTTTTCACCTTGAGATTTTTTCCATGGGCACTATTAGCATTGTCAAAAATCATTAGTGCTCTTCCAACACTGCTTCAGGAGAAATGGCTGGAAGTTTTGGGCTGTGGAGTGACAGAGCAAGAAATATTGAAGAGAAATGGCAAAATGGACAATGTTGCGTGGGCTTTTGGTCTCGGACTGGAGCGGCTTGCAATGGTTCTATTTGAAATACCAGATATTCGGCTTTTCTGGTCTAATGACCTGCGATTTACTTCTCAGGTCTCTCTCTCTCTCTCTCTCTCTCTCTCTCTCTCTCTCTCTCTCTCTCTCTCTCTCTCTCTCTCTCTCATACACACACATACATATATCCTTTTAAAAAAAAAACTTTTAAAAAAATATATATGTACTTGAGGCTTTGTACTTCTTGAGATAGTTGATGAAATGCAATTTGCTTTACTTTTCTGCATCTATTGTTCCTTCTTTTAATTTTAGACTACCATTATTGGCATTTCCTGATTCATGGAAGTTATGCTCGGGTAAAATAACTCAAACACCATAACACAAGATCATTCAGTACTCTAATAGTGTATGTAATTCAATTGTTTTTCTGGTTAGTAGGAGAAATTTTACTAAAAATGGACATGTATAGGAGCAGCTCCAAGCTTTTGGTCTTTGTCTTCTCTTTCTGTTGTTTGTTGTGGCTCATGGCTTTCGAGCCTTTACACTTCGTTCTTTTCTGTTGCATGTAATTGCCTTCAGGCCCTCTTGGTTGACGAATAAAATTTACTTGTCTTAGAAAAGAAAAGAAAATAACCTTCACTAGCATTGATGGGCTTGTTCTTTAGTCTATTTTTTTCCTTTTTTTAATGATTTTCCAACATGTGCTTGGAGCCTATTTTGATAACTTTTAAATTTTAACTTTTTTTATGGGACCTGAATTTAATGCATTTGTACAGTTCTCAGAAGGCCAGCTTGGTGTCAAGTTTAAGCCATTCTCGAAGGTATGAATACTAAACTTCATCCAATGATCGATGATACGGGGTTTAATGATATATGCATTTTCTAGGAGGATAGTTTCTACTTATAAGATGATTGGAAAAAGAAACCTAGATTCACATTGTTACCTGTGTATGAGAATCTGAGTTGTATAGCCCTGCAGGACTGTAGCATCGATAGGCCATTTCTTAAAACCTACACTTGTCTGACAATATTTACTTTTCAGTTAGAATATTTGTTAGAAACAAATTAGACAGTTGGCTGAACTTGGTTGGCTTTTTTCCTTTTAACCATCAATTATTTTTCCAGATGAAAGTTTAGGAATATTTAATTGTGGTTTTTTAGAACTGGTCCAGGTATGATAGGGACTACCAGGTGATCCACTCAGATCCTGTATGTGTTTACCGCATCTAGAAGATCCAGCTGCTGATAAATAACTAGGATATATTCACAATAGCAAAGTACTATTACCCTCTAAATGAAATAATTAATACTGTCAGTAAGCTAAGTGCTAGAATTTATTTGAGACTGTAATCTATGCATATTAGGTGAATATAACAAGCATCAATAGATAGTACTAGCTGTTCAGAAGTTCAAATTATATACATTTGTTTGTGTTATTTTTTGCATTAAGGACGGGTTTTGCATGCTTTTGCAGTTTCCTCCTTGTTATAAAGATATGAGTTTTTGGATCAGTGATGCATTTACAGAGAACAATCTATGTGAAGTTGTTAGAGGAATTGCTGGTGATCTTGCCGAGGAGGTATGTCTCCATATGCTATTTCTGCTCATTTTTCTTCTTAGGTCTGGTTGGTTTGTTGGGGATTCCATTCCCAGGACTTGGAATTCCCACCTTCACTCTTAAAACCATGTTTGGTTCAGATACCTGATTTAACAGATTTCTCTGATATTAAAAAGCCAAAACATGAGAAACAGGGTCAGCCTTTAACTAATATTTCCATCCTCAATACATTGAAGAGCTGTAGACATAGTTATCAATTTTGATTTGGACGCTGTTTCAGTTTGACTCCAGAATGAAACATTTCGGCTGGTCCAACATTTTGGAGTTTTGTTTTAAAAAATATAAAAAATTTGAAAGCGCACACACACACATATTTAAAGAAAGAAGTAGGTCATGACCCAAGTAAACTAAATCCTAGCAATATAAAGTATAAACTATATATATTTCGTATTTTGTGGGAGCTAAAATCATCCCTATTGACAAGAGAAAAAAACTTGAGTTTTTGCCTCAATGAGACATTTTTGTCGATAAAGTTGGAATTAAATATAAAAAGCATTTGCATGGGACTCATCAGAATTGGGAATTTTGCATGTTTTGGATCCATGTTTCTAAAATTGAAATATAGATTTTGACCGAACAAGTCCAAATTCCAGGAACAAATATTACGGGGGATTGTTCGGTTCGATACACTAACCAGACCAAATAGTTTTGGCCAATTCAGCTGAAAGGAACTGAATTTGACTACTATGGCTGTAGGACTGCATTGATGTCATGGAAACTGAATCCTAAGATGCCAAACAGGCCCTTCATGCGGTAGATTGTTCATTAATGCAGCTTGTGAGCCCAAAACCCATAAATGAGGTTAATAGAGCTGATACATTCAAAATAAGGGCACCGCTCCATTCACTTAAGTTAATGAAGTAAGCATCTGCTTAATTGACCAGTTATGTTCTGAAGTTCAGTTATATTAGGACTTCCTGTTTCTAGTAGATAGGTATCTTCTTTTCAAATTAATTTCTCAGTTGATAAATCTACGTAGATTTAGAAGTGAGCTGTCATGAGAGAAAAAAAAGGAAAGGGATATTGTTCTCTCTCTCTCTCTCTCTCTCTCTCTCATGAGAGAAAAAAAAAGGAAAGGAATATTGTTCTCTCTCTCTCTCTCTCATGAGGTTGATGATTCCATCCTCCCTCAAATAATAATGAATCCTTTGGGTCTAATTTGGTGAAGGTTCTGAAAAACTTGGAGCCATTTGAAGATCGTACAATGACTCCCTTCTTCCTAAAAGTCCACTCACCTTCTATGAGTTCTATCATATTTTATCACTTCTTTTCTTAACCAAATGATTTAATAGACATTGCTTGTAATTGGGGGGGGGAAGGAGCACTTTAAAGGAGAATTTATCGGCAACTAAGATTTTCCTATAAGGCTTCTCTAGAGAAATTGAGTCATTCAAAATAGGGATTGTAAGCCAAATGGAGTGGGTAGACGGGGAGAGAATGATGAAGGATTTTTTTTTTTTGAATGGTGAAATTATGAAGGATATTGCCAATGTGATTTAGGTTTTTCCGTTATCATTTTTATTTTGGGTGGGTGGGTGGTAGGGTTTGGGGCTGTCTCAAAATGTAGTAGTTGTTTGGAAAAGGAACTTGCTTTTTGGTTGTGATGGGGATCGGCTATCAAGTGAGATTTTGGGATGGTATTTTCATTGGACATAAACGCAAGAGCTTCATAAGTCTTGTAGTAAGATGGTGGAGAGAAATAACCCAAAAAAAAAAAAAAAAAAAATCATGCAAAATTGAGCAACTAATGCTCTAGATTTGGCAAAGAGAAGTTATTTTGATTTGAAATGAACTAACTTACCTAAACATTTGTAAGAAATTGACCTTTCAACATCTTGCAAAGAAATTGAAAATCTGGTGTCCCATTGTATCTGTTGATTTAAGGTTCAAATCTTGTATATGATGCATGATTCTGTGAGATAATAGTCGAAAACCAGATTTTGATTACACCTCTCTCAAAGAAATGAAATTAGTTCCAACATATTAAAAACAACAGAGTTTACTTGCTTTCTATGGCATGTTTCAGCCTGATATGTTGTTCCACTCTGTTTCACCAGTATTTATCATGCACTGTCACAAATATCACCATTTTCATTTTTGGAAATGGGTCTCAAATATCACTTATATTTGTAAATTACCATGATAGTTTTTGCGCAAAAGTGAACAAGATAAAATATCACCAGAAATGAAATACTGTGACATTTTGGCAAGATTTCCCAAAATTGATATATATATATATATATTAATATAGATGCTTTTTTTTAATGATTTTATTTTTGGAGGGATTTTCTGGACAATATCCTGTCATATCCCAACATTTTGTATCCCTCCCCGTAATTATCCTCTGATATAGTCACAGTACAAGATTGTAACAATGTTGTCATAGCAGGCCCAGGGCGACTACCTGATATGTATTGTGTTGAAATGATAAATACTGGCTGTTTTTTTCTCTTTTTTCCTTCTTTTCTTTTCTGTTTTTTCAAATCGTGGTTTCTATTAGACTATTACCACCTAGCCTTCATCTGGAATGGTATGTGCTCACCCCTTTCACTAGGATGGGCACAGTTTGAGCCCCACCAACTATTGTTGGTAAGCAGGGAGGTGCCAATAATTGATGCTTAGTATGGAGTCTATTCCACACACTTGGTGTGCTTCAGTTTCCAGGTTTAAGACACTGTCACTGTCAGTACACTAGGCTGGTTGCTAGGTGACAGTTTATGATCCTGGCTAGACCAATAATGTCTGTCTTGGTCTGCCTGAACAATCACCCAAGCAATGGATCAGACTGAGTAGGCAGTCTAGAGGAATTGGTTGGATTATCCTGATGCTCAATTGCTAGTTCCACTCTAATATATAATACATATAGCTTCTCTACATATGCAGATTTATTCAGATCTATTATGTGCAATTTTTGTTATCTTCTAAAGCATCAGACTAAATCCAGTTTTGTTTCAGTTTGGATTTAGCTATTCTCCATGTCTCATTATATGTAGCATGCTCGTATGCCTTTTTGATCTTCTGACCATACTTGCATTGCGTGACCAGGGTACCCACCTTATACACACTAAAACTAGCTGACATGGGAATTGAAGCCATGCCTGTGGACTTAATCTTGTTTGTATTTCATAAAAGAGTAATTTTTTTGCATCATAGTTAATGGGCATAATATTCCCAATTCTGGCTGAGATAATGAAGTTCTCTTTTTGAATCATGCAGCAAAATGTTGGTATAAAAATGATAGGAAATATCTCAGCCGGACTTTATTTCCATTTTACATTTCTAAAGAAGTCACTAGAAATGGCAGATTTTTTTTAAAATCCAGATAGTTTACAACTTAGAATTTTCAATTAAGAAGGTTCTGTTGGAGGTGCAGTTTAGGCTCATTCTTTGCTCCGCAAATGAAGAGGTGGATGTGTTGGCTAAGAGAGGGGCAGCGCAGTAGTTTTATTTCTTATTTGCTCTATATCCTTGTAATCTGCTGGTTTTCTTTGTTCTGGGTGGGGGTATTAGGCTATTAGCTCATTTACCCTCTGACCTCGTTTTTGTGGTCCCTGTTTGTTTCATAAGTTCAAGAAAAGTTCACATTGGTGTTCATATCAAAAGTTCAAAAAAAGTTGGAATCTGAAAAAAGAATTTTAAAAAAAAAACCTAGACGCGCTGTTTGTAATGTCAATTCTAAATGCTGGTGGAATGCTTTGTCACATAATTACATTCCTAACCTCTCTATTCAAAGCATGGTATTAATTTTAAACTCTTTGGTATTTGCCTTTAATCTTTCATTTTGAATTGTCTTTGCTTCCTGACAGGTAAGTTTGATTGATAGTTTCACCAACCAAAAAGGAATGACTAGTCATTGTTACCGGATCGCATACCGATCCATGGAGCGTTCCCTCACAGATGAGGAGATTAACCAGTTGCAGGTGAAAAACACTTTTATCCCAGTAGTCGTTTTAGAATTCCCTTTCCCCCTGCCCTATCTCCAAAAATCATAGCGATAATAATACCAACCTTTGCATTGCTTTTGTGGATGCAGTGGGATGTTAGAGAAGCAGTACAAAGTAAGCTGAATGTGGTTTTGAGATGAGATCTGATAGTAACAGAAACTGATCATATAATTTAATACAATTTGTTACTTAGTTGCTGTAATCAAATTACAGTCATTGAATCACTTCCAAGTAGCTCTGTCACAAAGGCTTGTCCTGATTTTTTTTTTTTTTGCTTGACTTGTCCTTATGCTGATTAGGCAAGTGGGTTTGAGTTCTTTTTTTTTTTTTTAAAGAAAACCCATGGAATGGAATCCTCTGAGTAAGTGTACCTAATCTGCAAAATGTCATTTAGATCATCAGTTCTAAATGGATAAACCTGTGTCTGAATGCCAAAACAGAACCCATGGGATATCAAAAACATGATAGAGAACCTGCAACTGTATTCTTGAAAATGCTTGAGAATAAATTTGAAATAAGTATTATTCAAAAATTTTTTTTTTTTTTTGAAGGAAGTTGGCAGAGATTGATTGAGGATAATTCACTTTGCATACAAGTCCATGTGTGCGCGTGAGGATTCGTGTATTAAATAAATTAATTATGTAAATTGTTTATATGATCATAAATATGGAGTATGCAACACAAAAGAGCCTTTAATGGTTTTCATGAAACGGGTCTGATTTTCAAGCCTGAAGACTGATACCAAATGTAGGCCCAAATTTGAAGACATATTGGGCAAGGACCCATTGGTGATGTCCATGTTTTGGGCTGGCTGGGTCTGGTCCAACCGTCATTAGACTAGATTCCAACTGCATTTTAAGGCTTCTAGGTTGGACTAGGAGCTATCTTCTGGCATCCTAGTCAACGGGCTGCGTCTTGGTCTATGGTTGCCAGATTCGGCCAACATTTTCTCAAAGCGGGTACATATATCTTTGCAAATAAACTGGGCTTCACTTAACCAACAGCCTATTTGCCCAGTCCTGAGCCCAAACACACTAAGCGTCATCATTTGTAAAATCTCAGAGATGAAACGTGAGTTGGAGCTTATCAAGCTGAATAACTCAGCACAAGTTTGTCCTAGGATTTTGTTAAACACATTCAAGCCACCTAGGTTGGACCTGATAACTAAATGGGCTAACCCAAAAAAAAAAAACAAAATGGGCTAACAAAAAAAAAAAGAAAAAAACTCGTCGACAGCAGGATTCGAACCTGCGCAGGCAAAGCCCAACAGATTTCGAGTCTGTCTCCTTAACCACTCGGACATATCGACTGCTTGTAAATAAGGTTTGAAAATCATATTCCTTAAAGATACAAAATGTTCAGAATTGTGATGCACAAAATATCTTCAAGGAGGCCATTCTTTGGTGATCTGGGCCACTAATATGATCGGGCCCCGCATCAACGAATGGACGTACCACAAGCATTCCAAATTAAAAGGTCATCCAATGTCTCTGTGAACTTGTTGTATTTCCTTCTTCAATGTCCTTTATTTTTATTAGTAACATGACTCGAATCACAACCATGTACTTGCAAAAAGCACTTTCCAATTGTGCTGGCTAGGGTTGTTTTTTTAATTTTGAAAGCTTTGAGGGCATATATCAATCTCGCGACAAACCATAGGGATTGGACCGCGCAATTAGTTACTCATTGTAAATGTAATTTTGCAGGAGAAGGAACTACATACCATCTGAAAGAGAGATTCATATGACAACTTCATCTTCATGATTTAAGCTGATTGAATTGGGACACATCTCACCTCACTCACATGATTATTTTGCAGGAGAAGGAACTACATACCATCTGAAAGAGAGATTCATATGACAACTTCATCTTCATGATTTAAGCTGATTGAATTGGGACACATCTCTCACCTCACTCACATGATTTAACCATCACATCTCAACTTCATATTCCATTATTGACTCATGAAGGTCAATGCTTCAAAAGAGATTTTTGTTGGATGAGATGGTAAGAAATAGTTAAGAAACAACATCAAAGGAAAAAAAAAAACTAAAAAACTCTACTATTAGTTTTACTCCTGTCCATATAGAAACTGGGAGAGTAAAAATTGTACAAAGCTTACCTATCAACCTTTTACATGATCCTACTAAACGAGAAAAACTAGGAGAGCATACAGGGCCTACATTCTTACTCTCTAGCTTCGTGGATTCTAACTCTCTGCCAAACAGGACATCTAGAGATGCTCATCCAATCTCCTTTCCATACTGTTGGAGACTAACCAGAAATAATTTGAGCAATAAAAACGAAGCTAAAATTAGCGAAAGGTCTCTATAGTGGATTGTATCCAGCCTCCGATCCAAGCAAATTCCAAAATGAGAAACAATAGAAACTTGATGTACTCGTAAATAAATGAGTCATTGAGCAAAAAGATCTCTATGTATGTAATCCTTGTAAGCATGACTTGAAATGTAAACTGTGCAATAAACAAAATATCTTAAGCGCGGCTAAGCTACTCCTGCCTTCTAAGCTACTCCTGTCTTGGCCCAATCTACCAAAAAAAGATGAATTTGAATGAGCCGTATTCACCAACTATGTAAACTCTCTTCCTTAAGGGCCTATTTGGATAGATAAAAAATAGAGTAGAGTGAAGTTAAATGGGTTCTAACAGTCTAAAATTTCAACTCTACCATGTTTGGATGAGTCAGGCCTAATAGATGAAGTAATATTGTGAGCCATATGTACTCCATTTCACTTCAACTCTAATTACTTTAATTTTCTTGAGTAAAAGTATATTCTACTTCAAACCTTGACTTCAAAATAAGCATCCAAATGGAGTGAAATGAAGTATTATATTTTAACTTCAACCTACTTCTCTTCACTCAACTCCACATGTAAAATCCACTTCATTTCACTCTACTCCTCATTTATCTTTGGATAGCCAAGTAATGGAATGAAGTAAAGCTAAATGAGCCACAACGGTATAAAATTTCAATTCATTGGTGTTTGGATCAGCCCGACCCGACAGATGAAGTATTCTTGTCAGCCCACGTAGTTCCCATTTCACTTCAACCCAAAACACTTCGGCCTAGCTGTTATTCTATTTATTCTATATAAAAACAGCCAGCAAAAAGTAAATAGATTGAATTAAGATTGGGGTCGATTAGTTCTTAACAACGATTCAAGAAAAAGAGAGTTATTGAACACCATTAAGGACGGTGAGATCGAGGGTGTCGACGTCGAAGCCAGCCTCAAAGTAATGCTGGAAGAAGTGGCCGGGGGCGTCGACGTGGGTGCCTGTGTGGGTTTGCATCTTCATCTCGGAGACGTTGGCCAAGGACCCGTTCTTCATGCTGTCACCAGCCGGAGGAAGTGGCCGAGGCCGTCATCTGACTCCCAGACGGGCAAGTCCTCTCTGTAGACGTGGGAGATGTCAAGGATCATTCCTCCATCGTATTCCTCCCTCCTCAATATATGGCTTCAGCACTTGAGGGGACCCAGGTGCAGCACTTGGGTCAGCCAAGGCCAGAGATAGCACTTGTAGGAGGAATACAAATAGAACTATCCAGGTCATCTTAGCCATCTTCTTCTTCTGCTGCTCTCTCTTTGGGGTTTGGTTTGGCATGGTGCCTTCTTTTTATAGTATATGAGTGAAAGGTTTGAATGAATTCACCAAGGGTTATTTTGCATGGATAGATGTATTAATAATATATTTATTGTGAGAGTAACTCTCACACTATTATGAGAGTAAGAGGAAATCCTCATATTTAGGCTTCGGATTTGGATTCAATGGGTATGGGTTCCCCCTTACTCTCATGGTAGTATGAGAGTCATTCTTGTGTGGGGATATTTCCGAACTCGCCGGATGACTGGCCGGATGCTCTATCTCATGCTCCGGCGCCAGCTAGGCCATCTCGGCAATGCCCGTCTCAACTTTCGTCAGTTCGGCCAAGTGCCCCACTCCGGCCAGAGACTCATCTCGGCCCCTTGCACGACATTTCACCTTGGCCAGGACGCTCCCAGCTCGGCTGAGCTCCACCTCGGCCAGGTCATCTCTAGCTCGGCTAGGGACTCCTACCCGGTCCTCCATTTCGGCGTCTCTGCAAGGACTCTAGCCAAGTCAAGGTCCCCTCCGACCTCGGCTCCCCGACCTCGGTCAGGATGCCAGGACTAGCCGAAGCAGGGCCTGACAGCTGTCCACCCTTGGACACTTGAGCACGCTAGAGCACGTGCGACAAGACAAAGGGGACAGCCCGTATCTCCTGACAGATCGCCGTCCACAGCTCCCAAGGCGCCAGGATATGGCCTAACGGGACAAGACAGGCTACGATGGGACCAGACAGGCTACGATGAGACCGCGCCTCCCTAGCACCTGACGAAGTGGGCTATGACAAGACAGCCAACAACCCCTTTGCCTCCTCCTCCTCTATATAAACACAACTACCCCTCCATAGAACGGGGGGAACGCCATTACCACTCTGGTATGCCATCTTCTTCCTCAAAAATCTCCTCCTACTGTCCAGTACTCATACTGACTTAGGCATCGGAGAGCCCTGCGCTGCCCACAGCCAGGGTCCTCTGACCTGTTTCTTCTCCCTCTTCCAGGTTCTCAGGCATCGGTTCTTCCATCATCAACGAGGAGACGGGGAGCCTCAACCTTCGTCCTCCTCAGTGAGTCGCAAGAACACCACCCCCCCGGGTCCGTGAATTTTTGTGCACTTACAATTGGCGCCGTCTGTGGGGAATGCTACAAAAAGCCATCTTCCCAAACGCCATGCCTCGGAGAACCAGAAAGGGAAAGGAACCGCTGACACTGTCGACACATCTGCCGACGGTCCCCCACCGGGAAAGGCCGAGAGCAAGATCTAATCCAGCGAGCGTCCAACAGCAGGGTACTCAGTCGGGTTCGACCTCGACCCCACCTTCCAAAAGGCGCACCCTGAAGGACAACAGAAGCAACCAAGCTCCGGGCAACAACCACGACATCAGAAAGTGGCTTGATCGACGCATCGAGCAAGCAATACGACAAAACTTGGAGGCTGCCGGTTTCGCTCGAGTTCGGCCGAACTCTGACGGCCTCGGCACATCTCCCCTCTCTCCAGAGATCAGGAGCTTCCCCCTTCCCGAAGATTTCAAAATCCCGAGGTTCGTCGTTTACGACGGAACCTCGGATCCAGCAGCACACCTCCGGCACTTCACTCAGAGAATGTCGGTGTGGGGCGACGCAGGCCACCTGAATTGCAGAATCTTCTCTTCCAGCCTCGGGGACCTCCCCCTAAAGTGGTTCTGCGCACTCCCCCAAGGATCAATCAAAAGTTGGCAGCAGCTCCGGAATTCCTTCATGACGAAGTTTCAAGCCCACAAGGTCGTCCCCAGGTCAGCCGCCGACCTGATGGCCCTGAGAATGAAGCAGACCGAGAGCATCACGCAGTTCGCCAAAAGGTTCTGGACTGTCTACAGCCAGATCGAGAATACACCAGATGCAATAGCGGTCCTGTCTTTCCGACAAGCCCTCCTGCCAGGCAACGAGCTACGAAGGGACTTGGTCATGCATCCCGTGGTCACTATGGCAGCTCTGATGACCAGGGTAAACCAGTTCGTCAGGCAAGAAGCAGACGAAGCCCGAGCCCAGAAGCATTTCAACAACAATCAACAGGCAGCGTCCATCTCGGCGGACGACTCCATCTCGGCGGATGCCTCCAGCTCCGCAGCAGCGTCCATCTCGGCGGACGCCTCCATTTCGGCGGATGCCTCTAGCTCCGCAGCAGCGTCCATCTCGGCGGACGACTCCATCTCGGCGGATGCCTCTAGCTCCGCAGAACCGTCAATCTCGGCGGACGCCTCCATGACAGAAGTCTCCTCCAGCTCGGGGGGCTGCTGAAGCCTCCTATCATCTTCCAGCTTCGACCGCCCGTCAGCTTTGATCGCACGACCCTCTACCGTCATTTCGACGGCACGGTCCTCTACTGTCAGCCTTGATCGCACGGTCCTCTACTGTCAGCTTCGATGGCGCCGTCAGCTGCGACGACATCGGTACGACCCTCTACTGTCGGCTTTGATCGTACGACCCTCTACTGTCATTTCGACGGCACGGTCCTCTGCTGTCAGCCTTGATCGCACGGTCCTCTGCCGCCGGTAGTCGTCCAGAGCTACGTACCCCTGGTGACGAGCCAGTGGGATCTCCATTGCGTGCGGCAGGCGCATCTCGGCCCTCGCGCCAGATGCCCGGCACAGGCCCCTGGTGACGAGCCAGTGGGATCTCCATTGCGTGCGGCAGGCGCATCTCGGCCCTCGCGCCAGATGCCCGGCACAGGCCCCTGGTGACGAGCCAGTGGGATCTCCATTGCGTGCGGCAGGCGCATCTCGGCCCTCGCGCCAGATGCCCGGCACAGGCCCCTGGTGACGAGCCAGTGGGATCTCCATTGCGCGCGGCAGGCGCATCTCGGCCCTCGCGCCAGATGCCCGGCACAGGCCCCTGGTGACGAGCCAGAGGGATCTCCATTGCGTGCGGCAGGCGCATCTCGGCCCTCGCGCCAGATGCCCGGCACAGGCCCTTGGTGACGAGCCAGCGGGATCTCCATTGCGTGCGGCAGGCGCATCTCGGCCACGCGCCAGATGCCCGGCACAGGCCCCTGGTGACGAGCCAGCGGGATCTCCATTGCGTGCGGCAGGCGCATCTCGGCCACGCGCCAGATACCCGGCACAGGCCCCTGGTGAAGAGCCAGTGGGATCTCCATAAACGCATCCCGATACCCATTCTCCAGCTCGGCAGAAGCACCCTGTTACAACTTAGCAGTGTTGCCAACCTCTAGCTCTGGTCCATTGCCAGCCAGTCATCCCCCAAGATACTTACCTTCTAACCTCAAAAGAGCGGTCTATTGAGCTTAGAAGCTGGGGGGCTATTGTGTGGGGATATTTCCGAACTCGCCGGATGACTGGCCGGATGCTCTATCTCATGCTCCGGCGCCAGCTAGGCCATCTCGGCAATGCCCGTCTCAACTTTCGTCAGTTCGGCCAAGTGCCCCACTCCGGCCAGAGACTCATCTCGGCCCCTTGCACGACATTTCACCTTGGCCAGGACGCTCCCAGCTCGGCTGAGCTCCACCTCGGCCAGGTCATCTCTAGCTCGGCTAGGGACTCCTACCCGGTCCTCCATTTCGGCGTCTCTGCAAGGACTCTAGCCAAGTCAAGGTCCCCTCCGACCTCGGCTCCCCGACCTCGGTCAGGATGCCAGGACTAGCCGAAGCAGGGCCTGACAGCTGTCCACCCTTGGACACTTGAGCACGCTAGAGCACGTGCGACAAGACAAAGGGGACAGCCCGTATCTCCTGACAGATCGCCGTCCACAGCTCCCAAGGCGCCAGGATATGGCCTAACGGGACAAGACAGGCTACGATGGGACCAGACAGGCTACGATGAGACCGCGCCTCCCTAGCACCTGACGAAGTGGGCTATGACAAGACAGCCAACAACCCCTTTGCCTCCTCCTCCTCTATATAAACACAACTACCCCTCCATAGAACGGGGGGAACGCCATTACCACTCTGGTATGCCATCTTCTTCCTCAAAAATCTCCTCCTACTGTCCAGTACTCATACTGACTTAGGCATCGGAGAGCCCTGCGCTGCCCACAGCCAGGGTCCTCTGACCTGTTTCTTCTCCCTCTTCCAGGTTCTCAGGCATCGGTTCTTCCATCATCAACGAGGAGACGGGGAGCCTCAACCTTCGTCCTCCTCAGTGAGTCGCAAGAACACCACCCCCCCGGGTCCGTGAATTTTTGTGCACTTACAATTCTCATAAGAGAATTTTTATACTCATATAATGTAGATTTGGTTGATAAGAATTACACATTATTTACACATCATGAGATCTTCCTAAGACAAGTTTATCTTATGAGATCTTATTCTACTTCGGTTTATCATACAGCTGTGATTAGACTAGCTTTGGTGTGCTTGGGCTTGGATGGTTGAGCCTGTGTGCTTATCCTAACAATGAGGTGGAATGGAACAGCGCAGATTTATTTGAAATTTGCTTCCCTGGAGTTCCCAATTCCACCTGCATTAATTGTAACTCGTACTCTTTGAGAAGTGGACAACTGGGTTGAGCCCATTGTCTCAATCAGGTAGAAAACGAGCTTAGAAAAGAGGAGGAAAAAGCACGTTACTGATGAATTCCTTGTTTTCTTTTCTTCTTTTTGATCGGAGTATAGTACTATAATGTTGGCAAAGTCCAATAGAAAAGCATATATGGTAGCCACTGCACTGTGAAGAGTAATGAAACCCCTGTTCATTGTCAAATGCACTGTGAAGTGCAAAGAATCCCTTGTGTATATGGTTGAATCTTGTAACTCTCTTTTGAATTTGATAATATTAGTGACCGCCCATTTAGGCGTATAAAATTCCATCATGAGGGGTGGCTCAGTCGGTCTAGATCACGGTTTTTTTCTTTATTTTAATTCCTTTTATGCCCCCAAAATAGGAGCCTTGCAACCACAAGTTTTTATAGAGAAATGTTACTTTTGCCTCTCTTTTTTATCTTTATATGCAGAACTTCGAAAGCGACTTATGTTCTTTAAAGCTTGTAACGTTGATGGTTAACCCTACAAAAATCCATTTTTATAAATATGTAGCTCATTTCATTAAATTCAAATCAATTATAATGATAACTAAACACATGTACTTATAATTGGTCATAATTGAACCAATCCACGCACGACCCATTGTTAGTTAGATGAAAGTTTCATAATAAATGATCAAGTTTCATGTGCACGAGACTTGAGAAATAGTCCGTTGGGATTTTGGATAAAGTAAAATGATATTTTTGTAAATAATGACATGCTCATTTTTGTTTAATGGATTAAAGGCAATGCTATCATTTTTATAAAAATCCAACAGGAACCTCATAGTGTTTGCCCATTTTGTTAGGACTGCTGATTTTGGGAGCATAAAAAGTATTAAAATAAAAATGCCTAGATTTATCATGAAGTAATCAGAGCATAGGGACCTATTTACAAATTCTATTAAACTTTAGGAGGTTTTATACAAAAAAGTCTAATTCAAAATGAACTTACCTTTGATTATAAGCAATGTAGTCAAATTTCACTTCAATATGAGTTGGTCATGCCGTAAAGAGTGAGCATATGATCAACAATGCATAAAACTAGTTCATTTTCTTAGATTTTCTTTTAGCATTTTATAACTAATCAATCTGCATAAAACTAATGCACTTTTTATTGAATTAAAATTTGGCAACATCTCATACAAGAACGGGTTCATTTCAAATGATTCAAATTTCTCAACAAGTGGGACCCATCGTGGAATTCCACTTCTCTCACATATAAGTAAGCACCCAATCCTGATTCCATTTTTGAAGGGAGTTCTAACCAATGGAGTTGGATCATGGGTGGCATTTGGGTTACACAATTATCTAAAATTAGGTTCAGTTTTGGCTGGTCGAGTTTGACCTAAAGAAAAGGAAAAGAAGCAATTGAATCGTGTCTTCTTGTGAGGAAGAGAAGTGAAGATCTTGAGTAGTGTCACCTATTCAAAATCTGAACCACTCAACCCCAACCCCCTTTCTAATGAATTAAGATGTTGTCAAATTTTACTTTAATAGGAGTTGGCTGCCGTACGGTATAAGTGATCTATAATAAATAATGCATAAGACCTATAGATTGTTTATTTTTTATGTTATACATGAGTTTTATATCTTATCAGACTTAAAGTGGTACGAGTCTTACTCGATTAAAATTTGGCAAAAGAATAGCTAGGGAGTCCATTTTGAACGGAACATATTTCTCAAATATGTGGGACCCATTGTGTGGAGTTCCACTTCTCTCCCCATAAGTCTGACCATCTAGATTCCATTTCCAAAGCTGAGTTCCAACAAAATTGATTTGGGCTTGGGAAATGGTACGTGATAGATTTGAGGAAACACAACATTAAATCCATCTTAATCATAAAAAATTAGACTTGGCTCCTTTTCCTGTCTGGGCCCCGATTAGGATAAATTAAAAACCGTTTAATTGATCAAACAATCCAAATGATTTTAGAGCCTCATCACCCACATGATCTATTTGATTTACGCCAATCTTCTCCAGCATCATCCATGGAACCCATCATTGCTATCTAGTGCAAAGTCCTATGATACTAAGCTCAGGCCCTAATAAGAAAAATGTACGAGTGCTTCACTTTAAAATGCAAGCCCCTTGAATTGGCTTAAAATGGGGGCAGTGGTCACACCTTCCGCTCCAACACTCCAAGGTGTTCGAACTGCAACCCAAAATAAATATAAAAAATCAAACTTCTTCTTCTACAAAGCAAAGAGAGTAAGAAATTAGATACCCTTATAAACATGAATTTAGATGGTTCTTGTTCCCCACCTATTTGAAAAATAGCACTTTTTATCATAAACTATGACTCCTCATATTACTATGTTAGACATGATCCTACCACGAGAATGTGCGTGAAAGGAGTGAATCTCCATGATGGAGCTCACCTATTGACTTTCTGAACTGCTAAAAATAAACGCATTCCTTGGTGGTGTTTCCTAGATTTTTCTCTAATAGAATAGGTCCCACCCTAAGATTGAGAATAGAATTAATAATGTTATTAATGCATTAATCATCTTAACAATTGTATTCTAAATCTTTAAGTGGGACCTAAGAAAAATCTAAAAAACCAAAAAAGAAAGACATCCTTTTTTTTATTAAAAAGATTTTAATCAATATGATATGGAGGCCCACATTAGATATATTTACACAAAGATTTGGGTTTTTATAAATTTTTGTTTGAGTATTTTAAAAAGTCATCAATTGATGGATTATTGGAGTGAAATCTCACGAGGACTATACACTATAGGAAGAGGCCATTTCTTCAGTTATTTAGATTTTCACATGTAGGCCCATGAAGTGCCTCACAAAATTCTCATAGGGCTCTTCTATGATTTCTTATTTTTTGTCATTTTGTTTTTGTATATTTACATATAATTTAAACAACATCACAGTGGCCCTTGGAATGATATCGCCCCAAGTAAATCCTGGCTGGCTCTGCCACTGAATTTCCTTGCATGTTTAGACATCATAGACTTAGAGAGAGATTTTATATTGGAAACTTACGAGTTGGAATAGGTCTTTATTAGTACTATTGTATTGAAGTATACATTGCTTCTGGCATTAGATTTCTTGCCGTTAGTACCTTTGGAGTGAATGAAATGGACAATCCATCTACAAACAGTGGATTTCTTGCCAGCCTTTGAAAAACAATAGAATGGACAAGTCACTCACTGTTGTTTTAGTGGTAAGACATATGTTTACACACTAAGAAAAATATAGAAAAAAAGACGAGGAGTTTCTTGCAGCAAAAAGTTGGGTTTATTATGGCGTCAACAACTTTTAATAGCAAAAGGGTCTTTTAACAGATTTAGAAAAGAGCACAAGATATTTCATAAAACTATAAAGAAATACTCTATTGATCAATTTTATTCCTATTTCTTGAGTCCAGATCAATGCTCATACCCGCAAGAAATTCATGATGCCCCACAACAGGACTAATCATTTAAATGTAAACTGCTCAAAATAAATGGCTCTCTCTTGTATGGGACATGAAAAGTTTTACTTTAATAAACTTCGAGCCATCAAAATATTGAATATCACAAAAATTAGTGTTCATCCGCAATAAGCCCGCCTTAACTCATCCAACTGACCCAAGTTATCCACATACATACAGTGCCTAAATAAAATAGAAAACTAACAGTAACTTAAGCTTAAATCGGGTTATCTAAAACAAATGAATCTTATTATTAAGCAAATCCAGTTATCTGAATTGTAAAGGTCCAAACAAAACCTGTAATATATATGTAGCGAGGCAGGAACCATACATGCCTTGAGAAGCATCACATTCCGAGCCAATCCATTTTGATATCAGGCCACAAAACATGCATGGCCCAACCCACCAGCCAAAACACATTGAGCTGAGTCAATTTTGGACCGAAAATCAAATGGGACACAAGTAGACACCGTGCACTACGGAGGCAACAAAAATAGCCACTTACTACTAGTAACCCATTAATCCTAGCCATTCTTCAATGTCCCTTCATGCTGCCTTTTTTTTTTTTTCAAAAGAAGAGTTATTCTTGTAAGTTGTAACGTTTCCTTATACTCATTTGAAATAGAGATTGTCATCCATCTTTGGACGATGGTCGGGGCCTGCAGGGCTTTAAAACTCACATTAACGATCCCTTCGGCTGGAGACAAAACCATAGTGGCATGACCGCATGAGAAACCTGGTCCTTACTTTTTGTGATTGTCCATTCTCTACACTTAACTATCCAATAGAATGACTATAAGTTCATTGTATAAATTGGGGATATGACCTGTAACAGGAGGCCTGCCCAATGATAGCTAAATGTCTCTCTTAAACATGTATTGATGGCAAAATTTGTCATAATTTAATTAAAACAGAAAAAAAAAAAAGGATCAAAGAAGAGAAGAGACAGATTATCATCATCGGATCACAATAAAAAAACTCATCCTCATCCCATTTGGCATACTAAACCTACTAAATCCAGTGGAGAATCACTAGACTGATGTCTGGCATCGCGGAACATTATAATAAAATGCATAAAATCACCTCTATTATGTTTGATGGTAGATTCATCCTAAATTATAAATGCACCATAATGCTAAATCACATTTTGAACTTTAGGACTGGTATTCAAAGTTAAATATCCACTAACCTCAAAACCAACTAATCACGCCTCTTTATTTATTTAATTAAGAGGGTGGCCTGTGGCAGTAACTATAAAATCACCATAGCAAACATTTCATCTTATATACATGGGTCCATGAGGTACCTTCATTGTTTTGTAGAGGACTATGGGTTTTTCACATAAGTTCAAGAGCATGTAAGATGTGGATTCGAAGCAAAATATTTTACTTAAGATTTAATGACTCCAGTGACAGTGAACAATCATCAATTTGCATTCTGAGTCTTTAGGTAGCCTGCAAAAGGAACATATAGATGAGAAGGGCATCCCAGTGTAAATAGGGATAAAATAACAGGGAAATAGAACTACTTGTATAAAAAGACTAACTTGAATACTTTACTCATTTTATGAGAATGCATCTTATAGGTGATCCCTCAGCACCGAGCAATCTAAGAGGCAAGCAATGCAATGAGTATATTCCTGGCTTTACATCATCCAGTTTCAGAGCTTCCACTAGGATGATTTCCTGAAGCATCAGCTTGACTTGTCATTGACAGTAATAAAAATAGTGTAACATTCTTTTTAAATGGTTATGACTTACAAAGATTTAATTCAGAAACAGAAATGATATGACAAGTAAAGGTTACATCATGTTATAGCAAGAGGATCAGGTTCACAAAGATTAACCCAGGTTGACCAACATGCTCTCTAGGAAGCATGCCCATCTCCACATGGGCCTCCTGGTGTAAGTGTCCTCAATCTCTTCTACCAATTAGGCATTCTCCAAGGACGATCATCCAGAGATGATAATCCTGAAATTGTAATAGCAATGTCTCCCTCTGTGATAATGCTAGGCTTTTTACTCAAATAACTCAAATCCATATACCCCACCGACAGAACAAATGTCATTGCCTAAGAATGAGATGTCCCTTTTAACGAACATAATACTAAGCATAAAGAATTTCTTGTGGACTTGTTTACCGTAGACTTGATTCGGATGGGATTTATGGCCCGATTCTGGACAGTTGCCACTAAAAATCAACCAAAATCTTCACTTTTGCTGGAACGTTCTGGTTGTCCTTTTCCATCATTTCATCTCTCTTATTTTCTTTCCTTTTCCCTTTTTTTTTATCTTTTTTCCTTTTGGGGTTGCATGGGTGGGTTGATAGGGGATATCTAACTAGGCTTGCAGCAAACCTTTGGGGATTCACTGTTGCATTGGGTATTTTCCCTTCTTTTTTTTTGGTGGGAAGAACAGAGGCTTTATTCCCATCAAAACTAAACCTGAAGCAAACAAGCCTTCACTCCTATGTTCTGGACAAACAGCATAGAACAGTTTCTCGGACACGCAATGGACTGCATTTTCACATGTTCAGAAAACAGTGTACACTGGCATATGCTTTTTAGAGAAAACAATGTAAGATCTTGCTTGTTCATTGATTACAAGTTACAACAACAGTCATCGTGTTGCAGATTAGAATCTCGCTCTTGGATCTGGGTAAGAGTTTCCATGGCCATCAAAATCGATATTATATAGCTGATTTAATGATAAAAACAGATATATTGATTGTGTTAATTTGACTTTCTGAATGCCAAACTGTGTAATCAATTATGGGTTTAAAAAATGGACCTTCTCATCATACGAGCAGAAATGAAACATGCTGAGAAGCAATGTCGTGAAGATACTTCTCACAGCTTGAGATTTAAAACAGTATAGTCTATGTGCTTCAAATAAAATACCCTTGAATTAAATGGGAAATTTTCTTACCCTGCTTTCTAGAAAGACCAGATGCGCAGGAATCAAATCATCAAATGCAGCAACAGATAAGTAATCAACCCCTACATGTCACAAAATCAAACACATTATAAACAGTACGTAAGTAATCAATCAGGACATTTGCATTACGACTTTAACAGGTTGGTACATTTTAAACAAACCTCCTTGTGATGTACCATGAGACCAATCATCAAACCACAAAGGCTTAATTCTTTAACAATTGGACTGAATTGGGTATAGAAAAGCATCATTGTTTTTTAGTATGGTCCACGGACGGGAAATTAACATTTCATGCCACTTTCGTGGTGGTTACACACTTACACTACAAGCAACAAGTATATGGGAAGAAATTAAGAAAATGAAGGTACCTCCAACCTATGATGCCCAGTTAATGATATGGTTACGGACACAGAGATAGGGGGATTGAGGATACAACTCTGCACTTACAAAAATCTAGGACATGAATACGGATGCGGGTGTTCTAACTTTTTTCCTATAGATCAATTTTGAATTAATGAAATTACCATTGTTTACATTTTTTTTCTAACATTTTTTATGTGATAAAAAAATTAAAAGAACTATATGAAATAACGGATTTGGTGAGTAGGATATGCTAAACTTGTATCCTAGAAGTATCAGTGCAATATTGGGTATCAAAACAAGTGTCGTATCTATCTGATATGGATAGATTGGGCTTGTACAAGTATTTGGGTATCATAGCCTCCAATTTGGAATTAGCCATCACATACATTTCATAAACCAATAACCACTACAAAGTAAAATAATCTAATGCTATTTTTGTTGGAACTTAATTATCTATTTCCTAGTTATAAGATGACAGGTGAGCTGCTTTCGAACTGCATTTTTTGAAATCAAAGAAACACCTTTCACTAATGAGAAACAATTCATGGCTTACCAACAAGCTTGATGTCTGTGTTCTCCACCAACCACTTTGCCCCATCCTTCATAAATCCAACATAGCTTGTATCAAATTCTCGTTTCCACATAAGCTGCCTGAGACAAATATATGTCATGAAAGAGGATAAGATATCCCAATTACATTGCTTTGGTTGCAATGATATTAAGACAGCATTCATATGGTAGTAGATATACCCAGTGCCATTTATATAGATATCAAATCATGTTTCACAAATTGTTGTTGTTATGAATCCCATTACTTGTTCATTTTAAGAAACACTAACTAAAGGCATTCTTCGCATAAGAAACCTAACTTCAGTTCATAGGCCTTTGCATCTGATTTTTTGTCCTTTTTTTTTCTTTTTAATGCCCCTGGTTTCCTACTTAAAAGTGGATCCTGTCTCAATTTGGGTCCAGTTTTCGGCACTCTATTCATGTCTGGGTCCAGCTCTGGGTCCCCCTTTCAGTTGTTTTGTCCAAGTCTAATACCGTTGACCCAACCCAAACAACACATTTCACCACTAATTATGGTTTGGCAAGGTCTTAATTTGACCTCAACACCAAGTTCTGAACATCCCATTTTATTCTATACAATGGGATCCACATATGATCAATTCGTACTCTAACACCTACTTACCTACCCCCATGAATTGGCACCCACAGCGATTTGATATTGGCTACCATTAGATTGAATCACAAAAATACTTAACAGAACCATTAAACTCTATGACACTAAAATTAAGGGTCAGGATATTTGATTAAAGTGATATTTAGCTCATGCTCAATCAACATTAAATCCTCCCCATCCCATCTACCGTTGCAATTAGCATGCATCCCAGTGGGCCACATAGGGAGGGATGTAGAACTTATATCAACCCAAGTTGCTATTGGTTGGTCAAATAAATAAAGATAGTATTAAGAATAAAAAAACTACTTATTCTAATCAAAATTCTTCAAATTATAACTATAAACGACGACAATAGAGAAGAGGTTTTAAATAACTAGAGAGCGTACCGGTCAGTGTTCAATGTCCTGAAAAGCACACGCCGTATGCCTTTGGGGATATTAAGGGACCTCATAACTTCAGCTGTAAAGAATGAAATGATCAAGCAATGTAAGGATTAGAAAAGGAATATCTTTTCTTTTAGCGCCTGATTGTTTACATGTGTGGAGTAAAGGTGAGGTGGATACCGTGGATGTCAAATCATGGAAAAGGTAAATATAAGGTATATTAAAGGAGAAGTAGAGATGTGGTAACTTATTTGGATAGTATGAAATAAAGTATAGACGAGTGAGGGAGTATAGATTAAAAAGCACTTTTTTGTTATAAAGTTTCTTACACCACACTTTATCACACTTTTTCTAGGGTAAAATAAAAGAGGCCTGTGGAGGAGTAAAAGGCAAGTGGAATCACATCATAAGTTTACTTCTCCACTCCACTTTTTTCACCCAAACAGAGTGAAGTAAAAAAAAAAAAATGCCACATCACATGCCTGCTTTAACTCTACCTTTACTACTACTCGTGCTTAACAAACAGACCCAAGGTATAATTTAAAGTCAAAAGCTATGATACTCACAATGGAAGCAATAGGGACAGGCAATAGATACAACAAGGGCATGGATTTTACCCATATAATGAAGTATTGGATTGAACAACTTTTAAGATCTCACCAGCTCCCCTGATAATCTTGAGCAAGCTCCGGCCAGCCAGTGTGATGAGTGTCGACCAACAAAAACAAAGTATACAAGTTCTCAACAATAGCTTCAATTCAGCTACTGGAGCAGGCAACAAAGAGCACTTTGATATGAGTGTAGGCTCCTCCAATAGAAAACGAGAAGGGGAGTTTTTTTGTTTTTTTGTCTTTTTTTTTTTTTTTTTTTTTTTTTTTGGGGGGGGGGGGGGGGGGGGGGGCGCATAGCCAACATTTCAAGCCTAAGTGTCTTGTGAAATACTCAATCACTTCAGAAACTGGAATGCATTTGGATATTGCAGATACTAATAGTTCATAATTAATAAAGTTGACATAGTTTACAAAAGTAGATAATACCAGTGTGTGGTACAACTCTTATGCTATAGTTTTAATTATAAAATTAAATTTTACTTTCTCCAACATTGTTAAATAACTATATGAGCAAAACCTAATATTTGAAAAATACCCCAACATTTTTTTTTTTAGATGGTAAAAACTTGAAAATGAGATTTGTGATATTGATTTACAGAACAGTAAGCAGCAACAGTGTAAGTGATCAGCCTTACAAACATAAGACGGAGGAACTTTTAAGCATATATTTCTAGTTAAATAATGGATTACTGTGACACATTACCTGTTATGTTTTTATCTTTTGGAACATCCACCAGCAATGCAGGGCCTGTAAAAAAATTAAGTAAAAGAAAATGGCATTTAGAATGTCAACTGGTATGACATAATACTAGAAGCCCAAATCTGACACAACTAACCATTACACGCCATCAAATTGAAATTAAAAAAAAAAAAAAGGATGATTTTTTAAAACCACTATAGTTGAGAATCATAGATCAAAGGGTTACGATGATATAATAGGGTTGATGTTTTGTACACCCGTAGGATGATCCAATAATTTCAGTAGCACCCGAAGTTGTAACAGAGGAATTCAATTTGCCACCCAAGAATCTGGATGCCACTTGACTTACACCAATAAATAATCAGTTCTACTCAAATCACCTCAAAACCATACATCCAATATCAAAGATAATGACTTCATACTGAGGATGCATTTAGATGTCACCCAAATTGTGCCCTATTTAAAAAGAATCCAGCATGGAAGGGTTATCCACTACAATATGTGTTTATTAGTTGTCATACAGTTCTCAAATATAATATCAACAACTGGTGATGACCCTGCTGTTCAAACACTCAAATTCCAAACTGTTTACGATAATGGGGTACTTCCAATTCCAAACACACAATCTAAAGAATGCTACTGCTCTGTTTCCTATTCATTTGTCATCAACAACAAAACAGCCACCCAAAGTAACTAGATTGATTGAATTAAAATTGTGATTGATCAGTTCTTCATAACTATTGAATGAAAAAAGGGGTGTTATTGAATACCATTGAGGACGGCAAGATCGAGGGTGTCGACATCGAACCCTGCCTCAAAGTAGTGTTGGAAGACGTGGCCGGGGGCGTCGACGTGGGTGCCTGTGTGGGTGGGCAACTTCATCTCGGAGTTGTTGGCGAGGGACCCGTTTTTCATGCTCTTGGGGAGCCAGAGGAACTGGCCGAGGCCCTCGTCAGACTCCCATGTGGGCATGTCTTCTCTGTAAAAGTGGGAGATGTCGAGGATTCTTCCTCCATCGTATTCCTCCCTCCTCAATGGCTTCAGCTCCCCATCCAAACCGCAAGACCCAGATGCAGCACTTGGGTCTGATGGATAGGCTGAGGAAGATGTGGCCAAGGTCAACGATAGCACCTGGAAGAGTACTGCAAGTAGTAGAACGATCCAGATCGTCTTTGCCATCTTGAACTGATCTTCTTCTTCTGCTGCTCCTCCTCCTACTCTCTATATCACTCTCTTTGGAGTCGGTTTCGTGTGGTATCGGTTTTTCTCTATATTCGAGGACGGTTGCGGGAGTATCGGATTCGGATAAGAGGAAGAAGCGTGTATTTATTTTATTTGAAATCTGCTCTCACCCAAAACTTCACATATCGAGCCACACCCAAAAAAAAATCCAAATCGGCTGAAAGTGTGGAATCTTCGCAGATTTTACTAAGAAGCGGCATAAGGCAGGCCCAAACCATTTATTGTATGTTTTAGAAATTATTTAGGTGTTTCAGGCTACAGCATATGATATCCCATATGGTTAAAAAAATAAGATTAACATAATTTTAATCCTATTCATTGTTTTAATTTTCTATCAAGTGGGGTGGAGCCCACTATCTCTGTAAGGTATAACATGAGCTTAAGGGCTTAAATCGAGTTAGCAAAAACCACGTAAACGATGATAATTACTATACTTTCTTCATCTAATTCTGAGTGCTGCTATTGGAACACAAATTTTTACTTTTTAAACACAAGGAATTTATCTTTTTTTTATTATATTCTTACCCCTTTATGAAATGACCAAAATATCCATTATCCCACAAAAATTCAAAACATATTCTCTTTTCACACACAATCTTATCTTCTTCCCTAAAAGATTATCCCACCCTTTTCACTCTCCACTTCATCTTGCCTTAGGCAATAGACATAATGTTGTCTTGATTTTGGGGTGTACCTTGATCGAATTGAAATCGATTTTAGGGTTTGAAAAAGGAAAGACATGTTTTAGGGAGATGAAGTGAAGAGTGAAATGGGTGGTTTAAGTATGAGAAGATTTCACTCCTCACTCTCCACTTCATCAAGACCCTATTCTCTTTTATTAATTTTTTTCTCGCCTAGAACGAGTTGCATGTTTCGATATGTACAATCTTTCAGGTCCGAACATATGCCATATGTTTGGATGTATAGTTCCGAATATTAATACATCTGTTCGGACCTATACTTCCGAACACCTGTGTGTGGGAAGGAAGAGGGAAATGAAGGGATGGGTAGTTTGGGAAATTTTGTTGTGTGTGGAAAGAAATAATGGAATTTTTAAATTATAATAATGTGTGTAGAGAGAATTTGTGTGTGGGAAAAGTAAAAATCTGTGTGCCTGTAGAATTTCTTCTAATTCTCCATAACCCCAAGGTGTAGATCAATTGGTCTAGGACCACAGTTTGTACCCGAAGGTTATTGGTTCGAAACTGCACTACCACACTGGGACTACAGGGGAGTTTATCCGGCTTCCCTCTGGGCCCGGAGGGATTATTCCAGCCCAAAGGGTTAGGAACATGGGCGGCCTAAGGGGGGCTGGCATGGGCCATGGCCCACCCTTACATCTTAAAATCCCCCTCAAAGAATGGCTTTGGCCCTTCCATTATATGGCCCTCCATTGTTTAAGACTTTATTTAACATGGTTTTGACTCTAAAAAAATAATAAAAAATATTAATGATTTTGGGAAAAGCTTAGAATCAAAAAAAGGAAAGGAAAAGAAAGGGAAAAAAATGAAGGAAAGGAGAACAAATGGTTTGATGGAAATTGGAGAAGAGGTTTCTCAATATTCATTCTAAATTATCTAAACTTGTCCCAAATTTTATGATCCAAGAGATGAGAAGAAAAATCACGTCTTCTTGTTGAATATCTTGAAAGGAGTTGTAGGTTACAGATTTGCAGAGGTTTTGAGGTATGATTCTATGAATAAAGAAAAAAAATGACCAACTCACTTTCTCTTTGATGATTTTTTTTACATTGTATAGATGTACCAGTTTCACTATATGTCATTATGTATTTTCAATCTCTGTGGCTTATATTGAAATCTAATCTGCTTAAAATTAATGTCTACTTGCTATTACATTAATTTTAGCTCAATTGGAGTTTATCCATCGTGGATATATAAATATACTTGTATTTTTTTGTTTTGATTGTTATAATCCGTGTCAGAGAAATCAGGTTAAAAAGATTATTTTAAGGAAATAAAAACTAGTGGAACCATGCTTTTTAAATGGTTTAGATTTTAAATATGAGTTGTTGTTATTACTTTTCTTTGAGGTTTTAAATAATAATATTTTAAATTGTGATTTACAGGTTACATGCATAGGAAAGGATCGGTACCTATATTGATATTTTTCTTGTACTTTAGTCTATATATATATGGTAGATATACTAATACATTCTTAACCACGAAGATTTTTGAAACTGCATTTCGCAACATAATGGATGATAATTTTTTACGGACTCAATCATGAAGAATGTTAAAAGTGCACGCGACAGATGGAATATGAATTTTTTAGGGATTATTTAATTGTATATATTGAAAAAGAAATCGCAAAGAAATTTAGAATTGAAATAATAATTGATAACTTCAACTTAATGAAAGAACATGAAGCACAACTTCAATATTTTGATTACTACGTATTTTATTACTATATTTTGTAATTTATTTTAAGTTTTTTTTTCTTTGCACCCCCACCCCCCCCCCCCCCCCCCCCCCCCACCACCCCACCACCACCAAAAAAACAAAAAAAAAAAAAATTCCTGGTTCCGCCCCTGGTTTGGAACCCTCTGATAGCAAAAGGGGGGGGGGGGGGGGGGGGGGGGGGGGGGGCGCAACTAGCGCTACGTCCCTCATTATTGTGTTTTATAGCCTAAGGTCCAAGATCGTTTCTCATAGAGGCTGTAGTCCTCTTTTAAAACTGACATAGTAAAAAAGACAAAAATACCATCTCTATACGTCAACAAACACACTCCGCTTAAAAATATTTCATACCGTCATACGATCCGCAACCTAAACAAAAACCCAAATCATCCGAAAGCGAAGACGAAGGAAAATGGCTAGAACAAAGTCTACGATTTCATCAAAACAAGGAAAATGTAATGGAAAATGCAAGCAAAGCAAGAGACAAGTAAATCAAAAACCAGAAAGGGTTTTGTGAATTTTAAAATCAATTTATCTGACTTTAAAATGTATTTATCTGAGTTTACTATGAATTTATCTAAGCTTGTTTTCAAGTTGTCTTAGTCAGATATCAAATAAAAATGAGTTTATCTGTATATTACATGATTTTATCTGAGTTTTATTTGTAATTAACTGTGTTTGTTATCAATTAAACAGGGTTGCAAGTAAAATTATTTGACTGTGACACAATTTTATATGATTTTCTCCTGAATGTATCTGAGATTCTTATAAAATAATATGAGTTTGGTATGAACTTGAATGATTTCGCATTATTTTATTTGACTTTGAAATGTATTCAACTTTATTTTAAATGATTTTTTCTGAGTTTGCTGTGAATTTATCTAAGTTTTGTATAAGTTATCAGACTTTGGCATGAAGTTATCTGACTTTAAATTAAACTTATCTCTATGTTTGTATGAATTTATATAAGTTTAATATGAATTTATCTGTGTTTGCTGTGAATTAATCTAAGTGTGTTATGAATTAAACTAGATTGATTATCTGAATTTGAAATTAATTTATCTAAGTTTGCTGTGCATTATATTAATTTGATGTGAACTTTTTTAACTTTGATGTGAGTTTATATGAATTTATCTGTGTTCGAAATTATAACCATTTTCACAAAAAGGTTATGTCCCATCAATATGAGTTTATTTGACTTTGGCATGATGTTGTCTGACTTTGGCATGATGTTATCTGTGTTTGGTACGAATTTATCTAAGTTTGATATGAATTTATTTGTGTTTCCTTTGAATTTATTGGAGTTTGATACGAATTAAGTAAATTTATCTGAGTTTGCTGTGAATTTATCTAACTTTGATGTGAACTTATTTGACTTTGGCATGAGTTTATATGAATTCATATGAATTTATCTGTGTTTGAAATCATAACCAGTTTGAAAACAAGTTATGTCACTTCGGTATGAGATTATCTAACTAGATTTGGATTGGTTTGACTAGTTTTAGTTTGAATTTATCTAGCTTTGATAAAAATTTATCTGAATCTAATATGAAATTACCTGTGTTTGAAGTGAATCTAAATAAATTTGTTATGATTTTATTTAACTTTGTTTTGGACTGAGATGAGTTTGATATCAATTTATCTGAATTGTATATGTCTGTGGACAACCAAAAGCAAATGAGGGAAGAGGACACAAAAAAAGCAGCACCTAGCAAGCCACACTAGGCAAAATTTCATCAATTGTCGTTTCCTCCAATTTAAAACTTAAAATTTGATCGAAAACTCATCTTACTACATTTAAATTGAAAAATAATATGGGAAAGACAGTGAGTTGGAGCTAAAATCCAGATTTAAATTGCATGACACCCATTGAAATAGTTAGAAGGGACAAATGAGTCATAAAAATCCGATGTCACATGCTTCGGGACTACATATCCATTTAAATGGTTAGAAGGGCAAATGAGTAATAAAAAATCTGATGTCACATGCTTAGGGATCACCGCCTGAATTAATCTCATGCGCAAGGGACTCTAGGTATTAAACAGTATTGCTATGTCCTAGAGACTTTATAGCCCAATAATCAGGGACCTCTCGCTAATTTACCAAAAAAAAATTCTCCATGGTTATTGATATTGATATTTAGGGCATGTTTGTGTAGCATCTTCATAGAATCAGTTCATAAACTTTTCCTCATCAACAAGAAAAATATTTCTAGCCCCATTGAAATCATATTTTCATAGAATCACAAAAATTCTTAGCTCCATTTTTCGTGTATTTTGGTAGAAAAGCATACGCACAAAAATATTAAAAAGTCTCTAAAAAAAAAGCAACCAATTGTTCTTGACCGTTTCCATTGAAATGTGGCTGCCCTTGATAGACTTGATATTCTGCTACAGTTTTTTTACTCACAAAAGAAGAAAACTAAAAACAAAAACTATCCGTTTTCCTAAGTTGTAAGTATAAGACTCATGCGACAGCAAGTGACCAAGTGAGTATGAACATATTGATAATAACTGGTCCCCAGAGTCAGGCCCTGAAATTTGCTATTAGTGGGCCGCTAGATTTCACACTCATATAAAGAACATGTTTGCATTACATAGTTACATCTGTTTTCCTAAAACATCTCTACTGCAGTGTCCATTTACTAAGATGTAAACCGTTAGATGAATTCTTCCCCCATTGGAATAGAGACATGCCAAATCATTAAATAACATTATGACTAAAAGTGATACTTGAATTGAAACTGCTGAAACGGCAATGATTGGACGAGTAACTTCATCACTTTCTCTGCATCGTCTCAATTCAGCCGTATATTTACTGTGAGAATTGTGATATGTGCTCAAAGTAAGTGTGATATGTGGTTTTTTGGTGAATAAGTCTTCAGTAAGTGTGATTTTTCGGGACGAGCCTTAGGGTTGGGCATTATTCCATCTCATAGAGAAGACAAGAGACGAAGCTTTCTAATTGCCGGAATGCACATAGATTTTCGGCCGCGTGTCAGAGTTTCCGCATCCAAATCCATCAATTGGTATCAAAGCTGTTTGATCTGACGTGGAACTCATGGTATGCGGGCCACACGATTTCCTACACAAACTATATATATACAGTGGTGATAGTTTTATCCAGTGGTTCCAACTGAGAAGGCGACTCACACAAGGGGTTTCTTATTACAGGCTTCCTTTTCTTTTGTTTGGCTGGTAAAAGGTTCATTGTTCTTTGAAATGAACGCCACTGATCTAGAAAAAAGCTAAACCATAAAAATATCGGTATTTGCGTCCACATTTGCTGGTGGGATCTATCATCTATGACGTTGAAGATGTCAATTGCTTTAAAGGTTTTGTGGATTATGTAGTAAAAATTCATTAGCAGTAGACATTGTTTGCGGGCATTATATTTTGGTTCAGATAGATAATTAGATCTGGATCCAAAAGTTGTTCTTAGATTGGATCAGGTAAAAATCAGGCCTAATCCAATTTCATACAAATTTCAACCCGAGAACCTGTGAGGCCATTTTTGTCCTTCGCTTGCTTGAAAAAAAAAAAAAAAAAAGAGGCAAGTGAATCATTTTTAAGTTTTAAGAAGAGTTTTTCTCTCCAAAAGATTAGTTTATGTCTTATGACACTTTGAGTTAATCCTTTCTTTAAAACTAATTGAATTTTGTCTGATTGGTTATCCTTAGTATTGAAATAGGAGTTGGCCGCACGCACTGTATTTACATTTAAAAATATGATGTTTAATCTTATGGTGGTTAGAACTTCTATTAGAACAAAATTTAAAAACAGTCAACTTAAGAAGAGGACATTTATGCAAAGCAGCATGAATAGTTGGTTGTTTACCTTTTAATAGCAATGGTTAATGGATATCAATGGTACGCTCACAACCATCCATATATGCCACAAGTACCGTAATGATCACAAGTAATTGATCAATGGATCTTAAACTATTCATGTCTACCATAGTTATTGTGGCCCATTAAATGATCATAAGTAACCAATTAACAGATTTTTATTCATTAATTATGAGTAGATTGATTTACCCTGATCAATCCAATACAGGACCCTTACTTAGATTAGGTGAGATACAATTCTCACTCCTAAAACAAGGAGTAAATGATTATTTTGAGTAGTTTGTATTCAATATGGTAGTCCTATTATTTTAATATTTTAATTGTCCTCGGAGTTTTGAACAATTATATTTTAAAATACTTGGGTATTGTCAAATCTATGGTTTTTTAGGTAAGTATAAAACTCTGCAAAAAAAATTATTTTTAAATGAAATGTAAAAATTAAAAATTTTAAAAAAAATATTATTGATAGCCAGTATAAAAAGAATCCCAGTTCTATCAAGTCAATTATTGATTGCTCCTTCTAGAAGAAAATCATGACTTCACCACTGCTCTTATAGGACTCCAAAGGCCACTGTGGTAGTTCTTATGAGCCACATGCGATAGCCACACTCCACAGGCCAAAGGTTGTAATTTCATTTCCTCTTTAGATTCAAGAGGATTTTAATGAAAAGAAAAGCCGGGCGTGTTTGGATGTGTGGTGAAGTGAAGTGAGGTGAGGTAAAGCCTCCATTATCCAGACAAGAAAAGATAATGAGTTGTACCAAAAGTATAAAATTTCAAAATTCCTTCCAACTTTTTCAAAAAAATTAAAAAAAGCAACACCATTTCTCCACTAAAAGACAAAAAAAGATCCACTTCCATACAAAACAACAAAAAATAACTTAATTTGATGTTTTACCTCAATTTACTTCAATTCACCATGCATCCAAACACAAACTAGTGATAGTAAACGCCCCGCCACCAATTTTTATCCTTTCTCGCGGTGACTCCGTGAGATCAGTTCTCACTAGATCACATCTCAAAAGGAAAATAAATTGGTGAGAATTGTTCTCCCTGTTCAAAACGTGAGAACTATGGGGCGGGGCCAGCTATCACCCAATCTAAACCTTGTAATGGACAGGGACCCCTTTGATACTCACACACTCCAAAGTTTGGCACCAATACGAATGAACTAGACCTTGGATCGACTATATACCCATACAAATGGATTGGGCTTGTCGGCCATGGATAAAGGGGTTAGAAGCATGTAATTAGAGTTAAACTTGATATTTGGTGTAGTCCCATATAGATCTTTCAATCCCCATCGGTCTCATTCCAAAATGAGGCCCTCAGTGGCCCCATAAAAAAGTTCACAAAACAGTTCTGTTCTCACTTAATCACATCCCTTCTTAAAAACCTTTTTGGCCTTAGCTATGTCCACCTGGTCTTCTTCTTCATCCTCCTCTTTTCCCTCCTCTCTCTCCATCTCCCCCCACTTCATTACTCCCCCAACCTGCCACTCTCAATACCTCCATCATCCTCCGCCTCTCCCCTCCTCCTTTCAATCGTCCTTATGATGGACTGATCAATATATGGGAATGAATGTCGCAAAAGCGACACTTTAGAATGTTTTCAGGTCAGGGTGTCCTTTAAAATTAATTCAGACCTCGGTATCTTCAAAAAAGTCTCAAAAGCTAAAATTGCAATTTACTGAAGCAAATTTCAACAACTAGAGAGAGTTGATCGGTTGTGAAGACGATGTACGGAGGTGGGACCGGCTCTTTGGTTGGTGGGATTGTAGGGGAGTGAATTGGGAGCTGACTGGCTAGCGTCGGATGTGTGGGACTGGTAATTGTATGGTTTTTGTGACTTGTGGTAGTTCAGTGAAGGTGATGGTGTTTGGAGATGAGAGAACAAAGGGTTCTGTGAATTGTGATGTTTGCTTCGGTTGAAGAGTACTATGATCGGGTTGGAAAGAAAGAGTTGCAGGGATGATGAAAGGTGGATGAAGGGATCCGTAAGCTGATTTTGGCTAGAATGAGAGAAGAAGTGCACTGAGATGGGTATCGATGAGAGATGGCGATGAAAGAGAGAGAGGGATAAGAAGAAGAGAGAAAAGGGGAGATGATGGTCGATGGATGGATGGGTGTAAGCCCGCGGAGACAATATGTCACATCATATCACATCACATCCAAAAAAACATCAACCTCCCAAATTCTAGTCATAAATTCCGGTAAAGAAACAGGCTCTCAGGGGTCTTTTTCATTCATAGGACATGTAAAGGATTTTTTTTTTTTTTTTGTGAAATCGTAGATTCAAATACATATTGAGGTTTCTGGATTTTGAATATGAACAGGTTTGGATAAGAAAGTGGAGTTGGAACAGGATTTGAATCCTTTGATTTGATTTCTCAACAAATTTAGAACCATATAATGGATTCCATTTTTGAACCATAATGGGATCCCGAATTATCTTTGAAAAAGTGAATTCATATAAAATATGGTTCCATCTTGGACTTGACCCACTTGCAATCCTAGCCAATGGAGGGCCACATAAAAAGAAAATCAATGGATTTCTTTCTGTAAGTTAATTTTAAAAAAAGCAATAAGAAAATAGACATTCATGATTCAACATAAAAATATTGTCAATCCACTATGGCTCAGTGGTTATGTATCTCTCTCTTTACAAAAGCAACCAAGGATTTATCACTAGTGAGACGCATAGTATGTAGGTGCGTAAATATTTAAAAAAAATCATGTTATAATTTTTACCAGAAGGAGGGCATTTATTTTGGACAATTTAAATTTCTAATAAGCATGATGTACAATAGAGCTTCACAAATTACCTGTAAATCATGTAGATTTTCATGGCAATCTCACCTAGTTAGAGAGATCATTTCGATTGCCTTCAATTATTATTTTTATGAAATAATTTTCTTTTAACTCTCTTTAGCTGCTCCTAAATTGAGGGATATAGTTTAGATAATAATGATGATCAAAATACAAGAACTTGGACTTCTTCATTTTATAATTCTCAATTAGATTTAAATGTTAATCTAATGGCAAATAATATTACTCCAATAAGAGTCCAAGGAAAACTAGTAGCAGGCGCAAGTTGGACAATTAAAGGCAACCATCAAGTGCATGAATGGGATTACACATGATTAAACACATAGAATGAGTTTTCTCAACTGTCCCACCACATACATAGCATATTCCTGGTTCTCATAAATCCTTATAATCGTATAACTTATTATATTACTTACATCAAAGCATCATCAAGATATTCTCATCATTAGGTCCAATATAAGAATCAAATCTAAAACCACTGCTGCTACTTTTTATGTTGCGCCTGGTTGGCTGGTTGGTTCCTATGTCCTAACCAATCCATCAATGCTATAAATTGGTTAGGTTAAGCCTTAAATATTAGGATCACCTATAATCTTTATGATGGGCCCAACTTAAACTAATAATCACATTTTATTACAATAGATTCTTATAATAAATTCATATTTTTATAATTAATGATATACCAACCAACCTAATCCAAAAATATTTTATTGAAAGATGGCATTCAAATATAAAGAAAAATGTAAAGTTTTATGCGATATCACATAATTTAATAAAATTTAATAATATTATAGTAAAATTTCGCCAAAACGTTCAAATGGGGCAGCATGGGAGAATTTCTGGGAAATACCTTGCTTTGCATGGCCGAAATCTATGACTAATGATGACCATACATGAAAAAACCCATTAGTATACTTGTGAGTTGTGATCAATGATGATGAGTCAGGCCCAAGTGGCCTAGAATATGATGAGCCAGATCCAAATCCACCAGGGAAGCTCAGGTCCAGATCCACGGAGTGACCAAGTCAAGGCAGGCATCTACGTCGCTTTGGAAGCAGTCCCGCTTCTACCAATTCCTGCGGAGAATATCTCACCTGCCTCCACCTGGCCCGTCCCTCGAGGACAGCTCTGAGGCTCCAAAGAGAAGTCGTCCCCATCTGTTAGGGGATGACTATAAATAGAGGAGCCCTCTTATCACTGAAAAAAGGATGAACATCTTACTCTCTCTCTCTCGCTTGTAATCCACCTTATCAATAAAAGATCACCATATTTCAAAGTGGACGTAGGTCATACAGACCGAACCACTATAAATTCCCTCTCTCTCTCTCTCATTTATTTACTACATTTTCACCTAGCATTTATTACTTGACCGGTGGTGTCCGAAAACCTATTTTTGGCATCATCAGTTTGGCGCCGTCTGTGGGAACGTATTAAAGTTCTCATCCGTCTTCTCAAGTTATGGTGATCACGACGAGATCAACTAGGCGAGCAGAGGGCGAGGATGATCTCCACCGACTAATCCTCCCCCAAATGCTCCCACTCCTCAACAAATGTTGGAGACCATTCAACAGCCTACAACTCCTGCTCGCAGGGCAATGAGGAACACAGCTCGGAGGAGTACTGCCTTAAGTACCGCATCTAGGATATCCAACTGCTCCACGTCGGGAGCACCTCCCCTAAGCGCCCAACCCTATGGCGCAGAAACCCCGGGCGCCCAGAAGAGATCCAAGCACCCGCCATCTGTCCTCTCTGCAGACAGGAAGTGAGCTTACCAAGTTGCCCTACGCAGAGGGGGTCCGGGGGTGTCCCCCGGCGGGGGTCGAGCTGACCGGTCAGCTCGCGGGGGCCCAGGGGGCAGCGCCCCCGAAAAAAAAAAAAAAAAAAAAAAGGAATACACGTCCGCCACGGGATCAGACTCCCCCGGGCGCCCAAGTCCCTCGGCGCCCAAAGCATGCCTCGCCCAGCGCTGCCTCGCCCAGGGGGCCCGCTCCTCCCTCGCCCGAGCGCTGCCTCGCCCAGCGCTGCCCTCGCCCAGGGGGGCCCGCTCCTCCCTCGCCCGAGCGCTGCCCTCGCCCAGGGGGGCCCGCTCCTCCCTCGCCCGAGCGCTGCCTCGCCCAGGGGGGCCCGCTCCTCCCTCGCCCGAGCCTCCCTCGCCCAGCGCTGCCTCGCCCAGGGGGGGCCCGCTCCTCCCTGCGCCCGCTGCCGCGACGCCCGCTGCCGCGCCGCCCTCCGCCTGCGACGCCCGCTGCCGCGCCGCCCTCGCCTGCGACGCCCGCGGCGCCCGCGACGCCCGCTGCCGCGGCGCCCCTCGCTTGCGACGCCCGCGACGCCCGCCAGCGTCCCTGCGCCCGCTGCCGCGACGCCCAGCGCCCCTGCGCCCGCTGCCGCGGCGCCCGGCGCCCCTAAGCCCGCTGTCGCGGCGCCCAGCGCCCCTGCGCCCGCTGCCGCGACGCCCGGCGCCCCTGCGCCCGCTGCCGCGGCACCCGCGCCCCTACGCCCGCTGCCGCGACGCCCGCCAGCGTCCCTGCGCCCGCTGCCACGGGCGCCCCCTGCGCCTGCTGCCATGGCGCCCCTGCGCCTGCTGCCGCGGCGCCCCTGCGCCCGCTGCCGCGACGCCCGGTGCCCCTGCGCCCGCTGCCGCGGCGCCCGGCGCCCCTGCCTCCCTCTGCCGCGACGCCCGCGGGCTGGGCGCCCCTAGCTGCGCCCAGCGCCGCCGCTGCTCCCTCTTGCCACGACGCCCACGGGCTGGAAGCCCGGGCTTCGCCCGCCAGCGCCATCAGCCACGCCATCCTCTCCTTCAACCTCGCCTAGTGCCCCTTGCGCGATTGCTGCAGTCCGCTCAGCGGGTCGCCAAAAAAGGCAGCCTATCTCCAGCTTAGCGGCTCTCTCACGGGTCGCCAAAAAAGCTTGGCCTCTGCACTGTTTTTAAACAGGCAGCCTATCTCCGGCTTAGCGGCTCTCTCACGGGTCGCCAAAAAAGCTTGGCCTCTGCACTGTTTTTAAACAGGCAGCCTATCTCCGGCTTAGCGGCTCTCTCACGGGTCGCCAAAAAAACTTGGCCTCTGCACTGTTTTTAAACAGGCAGCCTATCTCCGGCTTAGCGGCTCTCTCACGGGTCGCCAAAAAAAGCTTGGCCTCTGCACTGTTTTTAAACAGGCAGCCTATCTCCGGCTTAGCGGCTCTCTCACGGGTCGTCAAAAAAGCTTGGCCTCTGCACTGTTTTTAAACAGGCAGCCTATCTCCAGCTTAGCGGCTCTCTCACGGGTCGCCAAAAAAGCTTGGCCTCTGCACTGTTTTTAAACAGGCAGCCTATCTCCGGCTTAGCGGCTCTCTCACGGGTCGCCAAAAAAGCTTCGCCTCTGCACTGTTTTTAAACAGGCAGCCTATCTCCGGCTTAGCGGCTCTCTCACGGGTCGCCAAAAAAAGCTTGGCCTCTGCACTGTTTTTAAACAGGCAGCCTATCTCCGGCTTAGCGGCTCTCTCACGGGTCGCCAAAAAAAGCTTGGCCTCTGCACTGTTTTTAAACAGGCAGCCTATCTCCAGCTTAGCGGCTCTCTCACGGGTCGCCAAAAAAGCTTGGCCTCTGCACTGTTTTTAAACAGGCAGCCTATCTCCAGCTTAGCGGCTCTCTCGCGGGTCGCCAAAAAGCTCGGCCTCTGCACTGTTCTTAAACAGGCAGTCTATATATCCAGCTTAGCGGCCCTCTCGCGGGTTGCAAAAAACGCTTCGTCTCTGCACTGCTCTCAAGCAGGCAAGAAGTCTGCCTCTCTTTCCAGATTGAATGTCAACAATCGGGCCTCAACCGCTCCTGGATACTAAAGATCCTCCTGGCATCCCAGCTCCCTGCTGGCGCCCAGCACCCTAGCACCTTGGCGCCCAGCACTCTAGCACCCTGGCGCCCAGCTCCCTGGCACCTTTGCTCCTGGCGCCCAGACTGCCTGTCGACCGCCCAGGCCTCTTCCGGGCGCCCAGCCTCCTGCTGCCTGCTTCGTCTGTTGGCGCAACCACCTCCTCTCCGCCTGCACAGCAAACTGCAGATCGGCCGCTTGGTACCTCGTCCTCTGCTCCAACTTTGGGTCTGGGGCAGCAAGTTTTAGGCTCATCTCCTTCTTCTCAAAATGCCCCCCTTTCAAAGCTTCTTTGTGCGCGGGGCATTGGGGGCAAATGATGAGTCAGGCCCAAGTGGCCTAGAATATGATGAGCCAGATCCAAATCCACCAGGGAAGCCCAGGTCCAGATCCACGGAGTGACCAAGTCAAGGCAGGCATCTACGTCGCTTTGGAAGCAGTCCCGCTTCTACCAATTCCTGCGGAGAATATCTCACCTGCCTCCACCTGGCCCGTCCCTCGAGGACAGCTCTGAGGCTCCAAAGAGAAGTCGTCCCCATCTGTTAGGGGATGACTATAATAGAGGAGCCCTCTTATCACTGAAAAAAGGATGAACATCTTACTCTCTCTCTCTCGCTTGTAATCCACCTTATCAATAAAAGATCACCATATTTCAAAGTGGACGTAGGTCATACAGACCGAACCACTATAAATTCCCTCTCTCTCTCTCATTTATTTACTACATTTTCACCTAGCATTTATTACTTGACCGGTGGTGTCCGAAACCTATTTTTGGCATCATCAAATGATATACTTACTGACCCAACAAAACCAAGACCTGATTAAATAACAACCCAGTCAGGATCACTGACAGAAATTAGCACATGTCTGACGTCCCCGTCTTGATCGATCAGCCCTCAGATTTAGAGTCTTTGGTAGGGTGGGCCACAACAGTAAGTGCCCCTCCTACATCCGCACGTGGGTGGTCCCTGCGCAACCAAACGCGTTCACATCAAAAAAAACTTTCCATCAATTTTCCTTGCAGAAGAAGCAGCAAAAAAATCTACTGAACTTGTTAGTTGTGACTGACTCCACTTCCACTCCACCAAAAGGATGTTTTTGGCATTTCGCACCATCACTTTACCTAAAATACCTTCTCCACAGTGTTTGCCTGACACCCCCATTTTACTGATTTATATGCTTCTAGGGATTTGAAGCTTCTGTAATCTCATTATCAATATCACCAGAAGAAGCAGCAGCAGCTGCTGCTAAAACGAATCTGAATCTCACCCTCCAACGTCTCCTCCAGCTCATTTCCCACCTTATCATCTATCCCCATTCTCCACCCACTCCCAAAACCCACAACACCATAAAACCCTAAACCACACACAAAAAAAAAAAAACCCATCATCATACTAATTATGATAATGTCAATGCCTTCTTCATCTCCTTCTCTTCCTCTACTGATGTATCTTCCATTGCTGCTGATACTGATTTTCCTGATGTCAACTGTGAATTCTCTTACAAATCCATCTGACGTTTTTGCGCTCACCTCGTTCAAGTCCACCATCTCCCCTTCCTCTATCTCTCCCTGGTCCTGTCTGGCTTCTTGGAATTTCTCATCCGATCCCTGCGCCACCCCTCGCACCACCCACTTCATCTGCGGCATCACCTGCTCCGCCGACTCCACCCGCGTCATCGCCATAACCCTCGACCCCGCCGGCTACTCCGGCCCTCTCTCCTCTCTCATCTCCAACCTCTCCGCCCTCAACCACCTCGACCTCTCCGAGAACTCCTTCTACGGTCCCATCCCTTCCTCCATCTCCTCCATCTCAACCCTCCAAACCCTAATTCTCCGATCCAACTCCTTCTCCGGCGGCCTCCCTTCGTCCCTCTCCGCCCTCTTCAACCTCGAAACCCTCGACATTTCCCGTAATGCCCTCTCCGGGTTTCTCCCCCAAACCCTAGCGTCCCTCTCCAGCTTGAAAGTCCTCGACCTCAGCTTCAATGGCTTCGTGGGGGGAATTCCCAAATTGCCCCCTAATTTGGGGCAGCTCGCGATGAAGGGGAATTATCTTTCGGGGGCACTTTCGGAAACTTCCTTCCAAGGGCTGAACCAGTTGGAGGTGGTGGAGCTTAGTTCCAACAAGTTCCGCGGAGTACTGAAAGGTTGGCTTTTTCTCCTCCCTTCGATCCAGCAGATCGATCTAGCCAACAATAGCTTGACAAGTGTCGAAGTGGGAGACGCCAAGGCGACGATGAGCGACCTCGTGGCCGTTGATCTGGGGTACAACCAGATCGAGGGGCAGCTGCCCGTGAATTTCGCAACGTATCCGTCGCTTTCGGCGCTTTCACTCCGTTACAACAGGCTCCTTGGCGGTATTCCGTGGGAATACGGGAAAAAGTGGTCGCTCAGGCGTCTGTTTTTGGATGGGAATTTCTTGAACGGGAAAGTGCCGGATGTGTTTTTCAGTAACGGGGTTTCCGTATCGGGGAGTTTCGGAGATAACTGTTTGGTGGGTTGTCCGAGGGCTCAGCAGTTGTGCGGCCAGAAGCAAAAATCGGCTTCGCTGTGTAAGCGAGTGTATGGCAAAAGGCCTAATTAATTTATTTATATTTATTAATAGCAACAATGTATTTGGTTTTACAGCTTGATATATGTAATCTATTCTTGTTATTATCATGTATAGTCAAGTCACATTAAGGGAAGGAATGAAAATAAGGTAGGTGTTGTGGTCTTTTGTGTTGATTTTTTTTTTTTTTTTTTTCTGATAATTTCTCATTCTCATCTAGTTCATTGCTTAGCCACTTTAGATAATATTGATACAAATGACTCTATGGGAGCTCGGAAACTTTTATTCTCTCATTTTGATTTTAGTATTGAGGAGTGGGCTCCATCCGATGGGGAGTATTGAAAAGTATTTAGGTGAGGAATGGAGTATTGAAAAGTATTTAGATGGCCGGGGAAGGGAGTATTGAAAAGTAGGGCCGTCAAAATATCACACGACCCATTAACACGACACGAATCCACACGATATTAACGGGTTCACGCGGGTGGACTTTTAATAGGTTCGGGACGTGTACGAATTAAATCAGTAACTCGTTAAAAATCCGCTTAACCCGTTAAATTTTTTTTAGTCCTTAAGTCTAGCTACAATTAATTTATAGTCATAAAGAAGAAATTAAAGTTTCTTATTTTATAGTGGGGTTTTAGGTGGGATCCACTTGTGATCCTCACTTACAGTTTCGTGTGGCTTATATGTTTTTCTCCTTATATATTTTTGTATGGATTTTTTTTTTAATTTTTGAAATAACTTAATTACTTAACTGGTTAACGGGTTGGGTCGTGTAACCTATTAAATTAACGGGTCGTCTTCGGGTTGGATTTTTTGACTCGTTAAGTTATCAGGTCGTGTACGGGTTGAGGTGATTTTACACAAATTCATTAACCCGTAACCCGAATTCGCTAACACGACACGATTTACAGCCCTATTAAAAAGTACTTGAAAGTATTTAGGCGGGTTAAAAGTATTTATGTTGCCTCTAATAATGCATCAAAGATTTGGTAGGAATGGTTAGCTAATGAAATTTAATATAATATCAATATTAGGTCGTGGCTCGAATATAAGAAGAACGAACAAATTGGTGGAAAAAAAGGCACCTCACCAAGTGTGCCGACCTATCCCACTTGAGGGTAAGTGTTGGAGAGTGGGCTCTACCTGAAAGAGAGTTTTTAGACTGCCTCATACAACCTTAACTTGTATTTGCTCAAACTTTGTTTCAATTAGAGTTGGACCAACTGCCAAATTAATCATGTGATAACTCATGAAGAGATGAGTCAGAGGAAAGAATTTTCCTTTGTTGTGGGTAACTATATTGACAAACTATCCATGGAGGAGCTCATACTTCATCCCACTTCACCTGCAAACGGTTTGCGTTGAATCTTTCCTGCAATGGAATCCAGTCCAATACTCAAGGGAAAGATTGCTTTTGGACTGCAGGACCCTACACATTGGCCTGGATCTGGCCTGATAAAGTTTTTTCCTAAACTAAGGTTTAGATTCAACCCATCAAGCCCGTCAGACAGTCCAAATGGTATTTATTAGGTTCATGCATTTCAACTCCATACTGTGTCCAGATCAATTCAACCCATCAAGCCCATCAGACGGTCCAAATTCTGGTTTATGGGGGTTCATAATTACCCTGTTGGCCATGCTGACAATCACAAAACCATTTACGCCAAAATCTGAGATCTAGTACGCCTCAAGCAACTACAAGACTAGATGAAGAAAACAAATTATCTACACCATTGAATGAAAAAGTTCAAGCAAGGAACAAATGAAAAAGCAAAAGCCAAAGAGAAAGAAAAATGTCTCTTTTCTCTCCCTTTAACAATGATGTGTTTGAAACTTAAAGATCCCCTTCTTTCTCAAAGTGTCATCAAAGCTACTTTCAATCCAACCTAAGCAGACCTGATTCAATCAAATATCGGGCCCATAACAAACCATGACAAAAATGGGTCGAACCGAAGGAGAGTTTCTTGACATATCATGTGAAAGCAACTCTCAAAATAGAGACAACAATATGAATTGGTCTGCAAATGGGTTCTAGCTTATATTAAAAGTCATTAAACGGCCTAAAGTTAGCATAAACCAGGGCTAATGCTATTAGGATACACAATTACAGGATGGTGTTGTCATCGTGTATTAGGTGTATCCTAATAAATGCTGATCACTAAAGTTTGAATTTAGCAGGAACTGGACCTTCAAATGGCTATACCACTAGATTTTAAAGAGGGTCTGAGGCAGGAGCACGGATAGAACTTGCGTAACGGCCAAGTATGGGCCCAAAATTATCATGCACTTGGACCTTCACCAAAACAAGAATTGACCTGTGTCATGGGCCCAAGAGTTTGAAGATCATCTTTTCATAGGCTTTACATGAGCTCACAACAAAGTTTGATAAGACCATCCTCAATGTTGGTCTATAGGAAAGGAAAAGTGGATCTAAATCCATATATTCTACAGTGATAAATCCAAATTATAGTTGGCAGTTGTATACTAGAAGTTATCAAAAATTAGAAACTAGAGACTTGTAACTTGTAAGGAAATGATGATGATTGAAACGGTGTGTAGGTAATAAGAAAGAGATAAAAGGAAGAAAGCGAGAGGTTTTGTTTGTTGGGGTTGTCGGTCAGCAGTGAAATTGGACCAGGAAATGAATGATGTTAACACAACTACAAGCCAAGAGAAGTGGAAACTTTCTATACATGGGCTCTACAATCGAGGTCAAACCTATGGAGAAGTCCCAGTTGTCTTCTCATCAGTGGCCGACCACTTTCTTTCTTTCCTCCTCCACATGCAAACAAACAAAATCTATCATTTTCCCGTCCCACCATTCTCATATGTGAATGTATGAAGCCCAATTGCCATGGAAACGGATCAAGGGGGCGCCACATGCGGATGCGGGGGCGGAGAAAAGCAGGTTCTCTTTCCTCCGCCCTGCGCATGTCATCCTTCGGGGATCCAGATCCAATTGCCATATAATTTGTCCTATGGTGGGACCTGTTTCTGGTGACTCAAAAGATCTTGACCATCTGATTCGATTCAACCCCCTGAACTCAGTTGATAAGACGAATTAGAAAGTTGGGATAATGCATGATCCAATGCAGCATTATGGGTCATGACTTATGAGGTCCCATTTGCTTGATTTCTATAGAATTATTTTAACTCCTGGCAGATGAACTTGGACTGCAAATGCTAATGTTCTGGGGGTTCGTTAATAATTACATAATAAATTATAAACGGAAGAGTATACAGATGGTTTGATAGGTAAATCCAATTCCAATCCATCAATAAAAGATAGATACTAGACATCTAATTATTTGGCTCTCAATTGAATATGGATGATTGATAAATCTTTTTTCACATACAAACTAAAGTGTTTAGGATTATTCCATGTGGGAGTCCTTTGTCTGTTTTTTTTAGCCATCCTTTTTTGGGCCAAATAAATTCCACCACTAAAAGATTCTGAAAGTTTTGGGTAATAATAAGTTAAGGAAGTTAAATCATGCTCCAATATGATCTATGATTCTGATCATTTGCAGAAGTTGCAATAGAGTAAATATGCAATTGTGCTGGAATTTACCTTACATAAGGATATAGAGTAATCTAGGCTACAGATGATGAAGCAAATGCATCATAAGCATTTGATGATGCTAGTGTAACATTTTTCCTTCTCTTCAAGGTCAAGGAGTATGGGGTGAGGAAGATTCCCACCATTCATCTGAGCTCTCGCAGCTGGAAGACAAACCCATCACTGAGTCAGGGCTGGCAGGAGGAGAGACCAACCACCTTTGGTTACGTCCTCTCAATCTCAATTCCTGTATGAGTTGCCAACAATGTTCCACCATCTCCTGTTTTGTCACAAGTTCAGATTTCATTTAAAGTAGGCTAATATGTTATAGGCTAGTCCTGTTCTAATTGTGTGTGCGCAGAAGCGTGCGGTCAGCAAGCAAATAAATCAAAACACACAAAAGAGAACTTAGATTTACGTCGATCGGTGATTTCACACCTACGTTCACGGATAAAGCTCGTCTTCTTCTTCTCCACTAAATAGAGGTTTTTTTCCCACCACTAAGGTTACAACCAAAATAAATAATATGTAGTTTTTGATAAATATCAAAGGACTTTGTTCTAGTGAGAATAGTTCTCACATAGACTATGTGAGAACTTTTTATGGGACGCATTTATGGGTCCCATTTAGGGGTGGGACTAGAGGGGATGGAAAGATCTATGTGAGATCACCCTAAGTATCAAGTTTGACCCTAATCTCATGCCTCGAACCCCTTCATCCATTGCCCGCGAGTTTAATAGCTTCATATTAAGCAAAAATTTAATCATCCATCCAACGATCCAATCCATTTGGATGGGTGTCAAACCTTAGGATTAGTAACTATCAAGGGAGATCACTGTTTATGCATGGTTTGGATTGGTTTCTAAGTGGGCCACACCAATAGTTCTCACGGAAGCATGGTGAGAACTAGTTCTCACTTGAATATTTCCAATTACGTTTCAACCTTAATGCAAATGAGTTGGGCCTATAAAAAAAGCGAAAACCCAAACCCAACAACTCCAACCATGGCTGGTCCCCTCATTTTTACTATACAAACCAATCATGATAGTTGCAATTTGGAAAGATTGCTGGGCCCCTGCCATCTCATATTTTTTTATAGTCCCGTACAATTGGGACTTATATCCCGGCATGTTCTATGATAATTAGTTTTAAAAAAAGCTGGGTGGGTCAATTTGATTGAGTGTGGTTGCATGTGATGGCTGTAGTTTTGGTGCTTGGATTTGCTAAGATGGAAATTTGGGACCCTTTCAATAAGGTTGCAAAGCATGGACTTGAATATTGTGCAAATGATGCACTGGCAGCTGGAGTCTCCGGGAGTAGGTACTGTGTAATGGACTGTAGAGTGTAGGTATTATGCAATGGGACTGTAGAGTGTGACTCTCTAATACTACTCACCAACTGAATTTGTTGACCGATTAACTTGATTTTGAGTAGTTTGGATTTCAATTGTGGACTCTATTATTTGAGGCTATTATTTGAGGGAGCATGCGCAGTAGAAATTTCCTCTCTACATGCCCATGAAACCTAGCTCTAAAACCAAGTGTCCTGACCAATAGAAATCTGGATCCCGTGTCTCACACTCTTCTTGGTGGGATATGTTGAAGTGCACAGCATGCTCAGCTATTGATAATCCAGATCATTGAAAATAGAAAAATAATATTTTCTCCAACAACGTATATTTTAATTTTATTTTAATAGAAGTTGGTCTCATTTTGAGTTTGAACACATAACTAATGATGTAACTGGAGAGTTACTCTTACTGTACTTTTAGAGTAACTGTGAGGGCCCTCGTATCCATATTCTGATAAGAATATAGATACGAGGGCCCTCACCATTTCAACGGCCAGAAAGACTTAACCATCAATGGCTATTATCAATGCATGATTGTTATGGCCAACCTAATGGCCGGTTGGGATCAATACGTGGCCCACCCAAACTAACTTTCAGCATTAATCTCAACCCTTCTTGCTAAAATATACCTTATCAAGATTCAGATGATCTAATAACTCCCTCCCGTATTGCAAAGAATTACAGAGCTCCATCTCATCCATTACATGCAGCACTGTTGCGGCAGCAATTACAGAAGGAAGACAACACATTACACTCGAGTCTACAAGAGATGCAGATGAAAAACAAAAACCCACATTAGATCAGAAGCTAATAAAGTCCAATTCAAATGGAAGACTCTTCTTCAACGATCTGCAACAAGAAAGCATTTGGTTTTGATCAACTTACCCGCAATAAATGAAAGCATGAGGCTCTCGCATCTCCTAAAAAAGTCCCAATGCTGGTGGGTCTTCAATCCAAGTATTCTAACGATATGTTCGATGAAAGATAGTGGGGTGACTGGATTCATCTCCCATTGGAGCTTGGAAAGCACCATCAACTCCATTCTCTGGATCGTCTTCCCCTCAAACACATATCTTGTTCCCTTCACCTATAAAAGAAACAAGCAGGGCATCGTCATCTCCTCTGTTTCCAGCTGCAAAAGAATCAAATCAACAACTGTATGTCTCATGTGTTTCTGTGGGTTTTGTTTTTGCTTACTTGCAAATCCAAGAGAAGGGGTACTTTGGTCTCTTGGATTTTCACAGCAAGAGAGAGGCAGGCCACTGCAGTGAGATGGGTCATCCATGGTTTGTCTCTCTGGAAGGAGATTTTGGCAAGGAAGCGGTCGAGGTAGTTGACTGAGAGAAGAGCAGTGAGAGCAGAGAAGGAGAAGTGAGAGACGACTCTGCAAATCCATTCTACAGCTTCTATACGGGTGGATGAGAGAAAAGGGTCGTTGAGGAGATGAATGTTGGGGTGTTTTGAATTGGGTTCTTGTTCTTTTGAGAAGAGGGAGAGGAGATTGTCTTCTTCCAAGCAGAGCGAGAGAGGATAGGTGGTGCTGTTCTCAATCTCTTCTTCATCTTTGTCTTCTACTGAGAGAATTGTGTTATGTTCTTCTTGTTGAGAATAGAGTGCATCAAAGAGGAGAAGTGGTTGTGGGCGTTTCAGGGTCATCTTCTTCTTCTTCTTCTTCTTCTTCTGAGAAGGATATTGGTTTGAGATGAAATAGTTGTAGAGGGGTAGGAGCTTACTGCTAGCTTTGAAAGCAGAGGGGAGAGGAAGAGACCTGTCAAGTAAGCAAAGGAAGAAGGTGGGGGCTACTTTCTTTTGGGTTGTGACTTGTGATCATGCATGCCTTTAATTTATAATTTCTTTGATGATTCGATTTCATATTATTATATTGCTTTTAAATCTTATTTTATGGTTTTAGGTTTTTCTAATCCAACCTGAAAAGTCTTATTAGTCTCACACTCAACAATAACTATAATCATATAAGATTTTACTTTAATGAGAGATCCATCTGAGCATTAACATATTGGTCATGCAATCAATCTGATTGGGAAATATTTTATATGATGATGGTTCAATTTCTAGATGTTTGGATTTGGAAGATGGATTTATAAGTGAAACCGAGGGAATTGCTACATTTGTCTCTGGGGGAAACCCTTGGCAGTGCTGTAGAGTCAAACCATACAATTATCAGACGTAGAGAAAAAAGAAAGAGTAACCAGGGCCCCCAATCAGCATAGTCTTTTGGCTTTCTTAGACTCTTCCATCTTCTGTTCAGAGCGGCTGGTGGGCCCCACGATAAGCTGTTTCTTTCAGCTACATATAGCCTGTTCTTCAAGAGGTCATTCGTTTGCTCTCTTCTACCTATGTAAATCAGGCCCATGCCTAACGCACGATTATGGTTGTTTTTTTTCTTCTTCCCAAAAACAACTTATAGTCCTGATTTATTGCACTTTAGTGTGCCACCAATCCATAATCTGAATTGTTCAATATTACCGTATTAAACAAGAAGGGAGAGATTTAATTTTATATTTTAAATCTTTCTAGTAAAAAACATACAAAGAAGATGTATACATGTAAAATCATTGGATGTATTCACGTGAAAATAATGATTTTGATAAAATGGTAATGTGATTCACATATCTAATATTTAGATATGAAAATATCGCATATCAATCCTTTGCAAGTGAAACTCATTTTCATATCCCATGCAATTAGAAGGCACATTTTGTTGGATTCAATCCAAGTGAGTTTCCGAGCAATCAAGTAGTATGCGACTCTAATTAGCCGTGACTCTCGACCCTACACCTCTGGGCTAGAAATTTGCAGCCATGACTTTTGTTCCTTCTTTTTATGTAGAATGTGAGAAGTCACTCTGCAGAAAGCACCAAAAGACGCAGTGTAGTCTACCTCTGTCTTTACTCTTCCAAAAGAAAATATCGAAAGATGAGACACCTCCATTATTCGATACATCTACTTCCCAATGCATCTGCAAGAGAGAGAGAGAGAGAGAGAGAGAGAGCGCAGAATTTTGATATGTGAACATGTTACACAGTTGTTTGATGGGGTTGGGATGTGATGGGGGTAGTAGGGATGTGAAAGGAGGTTATAAGACTTTTTTGTTTTCTGTTTGTGAGATTGTCCTTTTTTTATATATATGGGCACGATGTTCAATGTAAGTGCAGTTGAAGAAGGGTGAAGGGGAAAGAATATAGTGTGATGATGAGAATCGGGGAGAGATTGTGGTGTCCAGCTCCTCTTGTTACATTAAAATCATTCTCTTCCTTTCTTTCCTCTACCAAAACTACACAACTGGCAACTGCACATTGCTGCCTCCATTTTGGTCAAACGCACAGCCTTTAGCCCATCATATTCACACACAACTCCCTACCAACTTTCAACAGACACTCCCTCTTTTGTCCAAATGGGGTTCATGCCACAAGAGTAGGGTGGATGAGGGGCTCTTGTGGCAGCCCCTGATTCGTCCAAACGAAACAGGGATCCGGATCCGCTTTAGTTATCCTTATTTGGGGACTTTAGTCTTCATGGATCTAAAATATCTGAAAAAACCCTATCATAATCAAGGAGTCTGAGATAAAAGTCCAACAAGTAGCCAGCTCTGCCCTCCCTGGGATCAACTAGTATTTGTCCCAAGTTAATGGATCACTTACTCATACTTTAAAGCCCGGTTTTGTTGAGCGATTATATGAATTTTGTTTCTCCATTTCAATTTATCTGAATCTTCATATAGTATTTGCCCCAAGTTATAGTTCAACTGACTGTATATGGATCTGTCAGTAGAGATGCGGATATTCAAATTCAAGTCTCCCATGGCATTATATGGCTTGTGCTAAGTAATTTTTTAATCAGCAAAAAAAAAAATACTCATGCTAGGCCCATTTGGATCTCCACAACCAAGATAAACCCTTTTTTTTTTACCCCTGCCAAGGGGCCTCGGACAGATAGCAGCTAAAAATACAAAAAAAGAGCCCACACAAGTGGGAAGAGAGCCCGCTGCAACTTAAAAAGGGCAGCATACCCAAAGATTGACCTGGGGAAGCTAGGTGAGATGCGGTTGCTAACCAACCGTGCAGCCCAAGATAATTTGGTTCATCCATAGTCTTGTTTTTTGTTCTTTGTTAACCAGTCACATGAAAAAAAGGGTTCCAAGTAATTAGATTTACAAGGATCCAAGAAATAGCTAGCTGTACCTGGGAGGTCTATACAGGCCGACCTTAGTGGTTTCGTGGGCAGACCGCCAGACCCACATTAGGCTGAATTTGGACTCAATTCTAGAAACCATGTGTTGTACTTGGGTTATAATCTTGAAGTACAAATGAAGGTGAGGGTTAGTGAAAACCCACCTATCATCAATCCAAATCTTTCTGATGGCTACAAACCATTCCAGAGTATCTTCGAACACACTTGTTAAATCTAACATAAGCTCGGTTCCGAAGTATGGAACACATCAAAATTCAATTTAATATGCATGCTGATAATCATCATCAGATTGTTTATCCGGCGGGTCTCACAGTGCTTGATAATGGGGTAGAACCTCAGTGTTTGCATTATTAATTATAATGCGCTTAAGGACAGAAGGTGACTGTAGTTTAGTGGTACAAATTCTACGTTAGGCTCGAATCTCAGCACTAATCTCACATGATAAACTTGAGTGTGAACATATTGGCAATAAGATCAACCTGAAACTCTCCAAGAATCCATTTTCATTCTTCAGTTGCATATGAAATATCACTGTGAATGTGTGAAATGTCTTAGACAGTAAATCAAAGTCATTTAACAAGAAAAGAAACAGATAAAAGAAAAGTCTATTTCGATCTCCAACGTTCCTCAAGGAACATGGATCCACAAAACGAGTAGGGTGAAAAAGTAAAACCTACATTGAACTCATTTTTAATCATCAGATCACAGTCGCTCTGTCCTGAAAGCTAAAAGCAGGAGAGCCTCGAGTCAAGAAACTCAAATTCAGCTATGAACCCAACAAGTTCAACACAAATTTGAACCATCCATCACAAGAATGTTTGGAAACTGATTTGAGTCATTCTTTTCCGATGGGGTTTCAAAACCATGAGCATGGATCCAAGCTTTGTATTCAGAGTAAAACCATCATCAGCTACTGCCACGTTTGAAATTTTCTCGTATGAACCTTTCTGCATAAGTTGGGTACTTCTTACGAATATATGCTCGTAGACACTTCTGGTAGGAAAAGTCTATCCATCCACCATCGTTTCGTACAACGAATAGGCATCTTGAGTTCTTGAACTGAGGATGTCGATCAACCTTCCAAAAGCATAATTCAGTTAGCTTCAAAAGGACATATATAACAAAATAATGAAATATTTAAATGTCCAGAATAACTTGTCTAGACTGATTTTTGCTAGTGGACAACAAAATAGCTGAAAAATGATTTATTAAACTAATTAAGACAGTCTGTGCCCAGTTTGAACTGATTCTGCTATGGCCTAACATATCACTAGATGCATTTGAACATTTCATTTTCCAAATTTATAAAATATGTTGAAAGTATTTTATGACAAATAATGCTGACAAACACAGTTGTGTCTGCACAAAGTGAGCTGCAGATCCCACTGAAACAAACTGACACTTTTACAACAAATATTAGTGTCTAGAGAGTATTGCAAAACTGAAATATGTTCCAGTGCCAAGAGTCATAGGCATGATTGTGTGTATGTTGATAAAACAACTATGATTATGTCCACCGACAATTAAAAGAAAAACCAGCACCCACGCACAAAAAAGAAAAAAAAGAAAGAAAGAACAGCACAAGTGCATAATCTGAACTCAAACAACAGGTACAGAGTTAGTGGAAAAAAAAAAAAAAAAACACAGGCAACCCATTGGTGGTGAACAGCTTGCATGCAAGATAGGTCCAAGGGTTGAAGGCATGCCATAGCCAAGGGAACTGTAGCACTGGCTCCCACACACACACACAGAGAGACATCCCAAACAACTTTGAATTATTTAGTTACAGTATGATTCTATGCATTAAAATTTCCTGCAGAACTCTCTCATTTGGACCCCTTCATTGTGTCATGTTACTGTACGAGTACAGAATGAAGAGCGGGATTGTATTTACACCATCACTCAGTCTTGTTTTACTTGTGGCTCTGTCATGCATTTATGAAATGCTCTTAGCAAGATGTTAAAGATTTCTATTTCTATTTGTCCAAGAGTTGTGAGTTGTGACCACTGGCAATTCCCTTTAGTTTCCTAATACAACTTTACTAAGTTTTTATTGTATATCATGTCTTACATGCTAATAACAAAAAAAGGGACTTCAGCTGCTCAGACCCCAACCCCAAAATCCCAAATATATGTATATATAGTTTATATGCAAAGATTTAATTTACTTTGGTAATGACCTAGTTTCTTTGAAATATATTATAATACACTTTTCACTGCTTTCCATATATATATATATATTATTTTAAAAAAATTATTAAGTGGAGCTCGAAAATGAAACGCCAAACGCCAAACCAGATGAAATAATCTTATAACCAAAATAGGGCCCAGAATGACATTGACTACTATACTTGTGACTCTAGGTCTGGATCTGGCCGGTTACGCATTTTGGACCCCAACCATGGGCCTGTCAGACCCAGACGCATGTCCAGGCCCACCTAAATGGATCTGGGCTAAACCTAGACTGGGTCCAAGCCCATTACCATCCTTAATTTTAACCATGTGGATGGCTATGGCAACCACCAACTCTCAGTCCACATTCTAAAAGCTAAGACCGGCATAAGCCACGACGCATGACAATATCATGGGACAAGGGGCACCACCTACTATTCCTTCTTCACAAGGGACACAATTTCAAGCATACACTGCATTTTAGGCAATGTAGATCTGTCATAGACCACTATTTCATGCACAGGATGTATGTCCCTATCCACTTCAAACTCAAAAGGGTCCATTCTTGCCTCACATATAAGTTTGGGGTCATCTTGGAACATGTGGATTACTTTGCTTCATCTGTAAACAAGAAGAACTCATTTGCTTCGATGTATGGATCCTGCAAGCTTGGTTTTATGATCTGTCAGCCACATGGGCATTTTCGTCATTTTACATGGCTTGAGATGGCAAGACATTTTGGCATGCCAGCATAAACTCTTTTCTAGTTGTCATTAGTTATACACAAAAGGGTTTTCTTGATACATGGTGCTTCTACCCCTGTTTTTCTTGTTTTCCCAAAATTAGTTAAACATTTGGTCAGTCTATATATTTGTTGCAGTTTAAAGAAGGGACCTGTTGATTTTTCATAGTCGTAAAAGTTGATTAATTATAATGAAATTAATCAGTTTATAATGGAAGGAAACTGATATCTTCCAGTGCTGATCATCCAAGAAATACAAGTAGTCATCGAAGCCTATCAGCTGAATCTCCACGATTTGGAGAAATAAGATGAATCTCTATATCAGTTGAATCTCCACAAACCGGGCAACCAATTCGGAGAAATGAGATACCAAAACTATCAATCAAAGGTCGGTTCTACTCAAATAATTGTAGGGAGTAGAAGAAAACTGCATCATCTAAACGGTGCTTCTAAACCTAGTAGGGGTGTACACGGATCGGATTGGTGCGGATTGGGCCAAATCCGTCACCAATCCGTTGCCTTCGGATTGACGGTTTTGTAATCCGTCACCAATCCGTTACTGTTGAAATCCGATCCGATCCGATCCGTGGAGGAGCGGATCGGATCGGATTAATCCGTTCAATCCGTTACTGTACATTACATTGAAAAAGAAATAAGAAAAAACCCATAAATTTTGAAGTCACCGAATTAAAGGGGCATGAGTTGAGAGCTGTATGTCTATTCTATTCATAAGGTTAGTGACTCCTTACATTTTTTTCTTATTTATATATATAATTTTTTTTAATTTATATTTAATGACAACGGATCGGATCGGATTGAATCCGCGGATTAAGGATGAAATCCGCCACCGATCCGTTGCTAACGGATTACACAATTTCCAATCCGTCACCAATCCGTTGGCCTTCGGATCGGATTAAAATCCGCGGATCGGATCGGATCGGATTGACGGATTGACGGATTTTTTGTACACCCCTAAACCTAGGGTGCTAGAGATCCTTTGTATTATAGCTGTGAAGAGGACAATTTAATGTGGTGGATGGCTCCTTAATTTTACGGGATCTATTATTCACCTCAGGTGCTTGATCATGCAAACAACCTTGGAATCTGGGATGAATTTGAAGGGATAATTTGAACAAGACCATCTTTTCTTGACGACCATAGTAACAATTTAATTTATTTAAAAAAAAAAAAAGGAGAATCAGATTACAACAAAACATAGACCTAACATGATTGTGTAGGAGAAGAAAGAAAGAAAAAAATATGACAAAGTACTACTACACAGAATCGACCACTTGACCAATAAAAATAGAAGATTTATCCACACCAGAATTTGCTGAAGAGCCTGCCCAGTCTTTTTGTCCCTATAGGGCATGCCAGAATTCGGACATGCAACAAAAATGCTAAATCTTTCATCTCGATTAAAATGAATGCAAGGTCCATTAATGACCATAATAGATGAACATATTTCCTCCATCAGGAAATATTGTGAATGACTACAGGAGATAACTCATTAGCATAGCACTATTCTACTTTACAACTAGAAGAAACTGTAGTCGTAAGAATCCTTGCCCACTGATATACAAGTTCAGACTCATTAACATGAAATAAGGAAAACCTATGAGTTGCTTGGCATCCTATTGATGAAATCTGATCACAAATAATTAGGAGAGATATCATTATAATCCATTTATTAGATGTTACAGAAAGATGAAACTCAACAGAAAATGAGTGATTAATTGTTTTGCCTTTAGCTACTGATAGTAAATGAAGGACCATTAAAAAAAAGATATAATGAAGGTCGACAGACAGTTGCCTTGGAAGTGGGGTGAGGTGGCAGAAACCTTGATTTAGGGGAAGAAGAGGTTGCACTCAAGGTTGTGGAGGCCAACCTCCATTGATTTTTGCTAAATGAATTCCGTTTCTCCATTGCAATCTACCCTAAGCCAAATCCTTGAAAAGGTTGCACTGCTTCCAATCTATCCTTATTACTTCCATCCATGTCCCCTTCAACCTACTTGTTCTCCTTGGTGGGCCATCAACCTACATAGAAAAAAAACTTTCTCCACGGTGCCATTGCTGGCCTACGTTGGACATGTTCAAACTATTAAGGAGAAACAGTCAATGCCAGTTCCCTCTCTCCAGAACTGAACTCAAACAACTCACCCTTATCCATCTCTCCAGAACTGAACTCAACAACTCATTCTTATCCATATCTCAACAGACGATCTAATCTCTTATTTGTTGTAACAACATTCACTTATTATATATACGATTGCTCTCACAGTAAGATATAGTGAGAAAGATATTAATACAGAATCTCTTTAGAATTCAACTTGGTATCAGAGCCTTATCCACCATGGCCGGTTCTTCTTCTTCATCTTCATCAACAGCTGTCCCATCATCACCATTTTCTTCCTTCACCTTCTCTACTTTTACTCCCAATATTTCCGATGCTCTTCCAGTCAAACTTGATCGCAATAACTTCCTACTGTGGCGCTCTCAATTTCTACCTGTTCTGCGTCTTCACAATGCCATGGGCTTTATTGATGGCTCCTCCCCATGTCCTTCTCTCCTTGATAATCATGGAAACCCAACTGATACAGTTAATCCCGAGTTTCTGAAATGGCAAACTCTAGACCAGACTTTGCTAAGCTGGTTCATTTCATCTCTCACTGAGCCTGTGCTTGCTCAAGTGGTAGGTTTGTCTACAGCCAGAGATGCTTGGCAGTCTCTTGAGAAAACGTACTCGGCTCAATCTCGAGCCAAAATCATGAATCTAAAGTACCAGCTGCATACCCTTAAGAAAGGGTCTCTCTCTATGTCTGATTATGTTCAAAAGAAGAAATCCATTACTGACAATCTTGCTGCTGTGGCTCAGCCAGTTTCTGATTTTGATCTAGCTTCTAGTCTTCTTAGTGGTCTTAGCTCCGAATATGAGGCTTTCATCACCTCAATAACCACTCGTGTAGAACCCATTTCTCTTGATGACTTAATTGGGTTTCTATTCTCTCAAGAAGCACGAATTGAAGAAACATCTGCCACAGTTTAAGTTCCCACAGCGAATTTGGCAACTCATTCTATTGATACAAATAGAGGAAGAGGGCAGTCTCCTAGTAACAATTGAGGCTGCGGACGTAGCTGTGGTCGTGGCCGCTATCACTATGAACAAAGACGTTCTGGTCAATCTTTTAGTGGTCGTCCAACTTGCCAAGTTTGTCACAAGTATGGTCATTCAGCCACGCAATGCTATCACAGGTATGACCCAGATTATCAAAGTGAAAATCCAGCCCCTGCTGCACTGCTTGCTGGTTCTCCCATTGGTTCTGATGCTGCGTGGTACCTGGACTCCGGTGCGACTCATCACCTGACTGCTGACATGGCCAATTCGTCCACTCATTCTGAGTATCATGGTCCTGACCAGGTTCATGTTGGTAATGGTAATGCCCTGTCTATTACACATGTTGGATCCTCTTTGCTTCACACTCCTTCACAATCCTTTCGTTTGAATAATTTATTGCGTGTCCCGAATATTACTAAAAATCTTCTTTCTGTTCGACAGTTCACAAAGGATAATAATGTTGTTTTTGAATTTCATCCCTCTTGTTGCTATGTTAAGGATCAAATGAGCGGCCAAATCCTTCTACGCGGGACGCTTAAGGACGGTCTCTATGTTCTTGACCTCCTGGATTCTGCTCCTCCAACTGCACTTGTAGGTGAGTGCACATCTGCTGATGTCTGGCATTCTCGTCTTGGTCATCCCTCTCCAAAGGTTCTTGCAAGAGTTCGGTCCTAGTATCATTTACCATTTTCTTCTTCTGTTAGTTCTTTTTGTGATGCCTGTCATTGTAATAAAAGCAAGAGATTGCCATTTACTTCCTCGTTATCTACTTGTAATCGTCCATTGGAATTATTACATTCTGATCTTTGGGGACCCTCTCCAGTTACTGCTACTAGTGGACATCGTTATTACATCCATTTCACTTATCATTTTAGTCATTTTATGTGGGTGTTTCCATTGCATCGCAAAATCTGATGCTCTTTCTGTTTTTATTTTATTCAAATCACAAATTGAAAAGTTAAGTGGGCTACCAATCAAGCAGCTCCAAACTGATGGTGGCGGTGAGTTCAAGAAATTTTCTTCCTTTTTAGCCTCTCTAGCATTTCTCACCGGTTCTCTTGTCCTCATACTCATGCCCAGAATGGACTCGCTGAAAGAAAGCACCACCACTTGGTTGAAACCAGCCTCACCCTTTTGGCCCGTGCCTCCATTCCATTGCACTATTGGGTCGATGCTTTTGCAACTGCTGCATACTTAATTAATCGGATGCCAACACCTGTTTTATCTAATAAATCTCCCTATGAAAAACTTTTTTGTAAAACTCCAGAGTATTTTTTCCTTCGTGTTTTTGGTTGTGCTTGTTATCCAAATCTCAGGCCTTATAACAAAAACAAACTGCAACCAAGATTCATTCGATGTGTCTTTCTGGGCTACTCCAATATGCATAAAGGATATAAATGTTTACATCAAGAAACTGGTCGACTCTCTATATCCAGAGATGTTGTTTTCAATGAAGACAATTTTCCCTTTTCCAAGCCTGTTCTTTCTTCTTCCTCTCCTCCACCTTCACCTCTATTTGTCTCTCCATTTCATACAACTACACCTCTGACTGAGGGGGTGGGATTTTCCTTTTCTCCCATTGGTGCTAACTCACTTCCGCCTACAGCAACCACATCAACATCTCAGTCCAATGCAAGTTTCTACTATCCACCCAGTTTTATCTCCAATCTTGCCCCATACATTTGAACCCGTGCTTCCATCTCATCCAATGGTCACTCGAACTCGTGATCACACCAAACGACCTAAGACATATCCGGACTTTGTTACTCGGCACCCCCTCCCTCGTGGATTGATTGCCCACTGTCATCAGGATGAGGTTGAACCCACATCCAACAAGAATCCAAAATGGAGGACTGCTATGGAGGAGGAATTCAATGCACTCATGCGCAATGGGACTTGGCAGCTTGTACCCTCGCATTCTAACATGAACTTGGTTGGCTGTAAGTAGGTCTTTCGCATAAAGCGGAAGGCCGATGGCTCGGTTGAGCGGTATAAAGCTCGCTTGGTTGCTAAGGGGTTTCATCAACAGCCAGGGGTGGATTTTCAAGAGATCTTCAGTCCAGTGATAAAACCTACTACAATTCGTCTCATTTTGAGTCTTGCTTTGACATTCAAGTGGCCCCTGCGACAGCTGGACGTACAAAATGCATTTTTACAATGGCTACTTACATGAGGACGTCTACATGGTTCAACCACCAGGCTTTCAAAACAAACACTTTCCTACTCATGTTTGTAAGCTAAAAAGGGCTTTATATGGTCTCAAACAGGCCCCTCGTGCTTGGTATCATAGGCTAAGCTCTTTTCTCTATACTATTGGCTTTTCTACTTCTCAGTTGGATACATCTCTCTTCTATAAGAGAACAGGGGATTTCATTCTTCTTATTTTGATATATGTTGACGATATTATCATCACTGGGAATAACATGCATCAGCTTACTACACTGTTACGATTGTTAGGTGCTGAATTTGCACTTAAGGGCTTGGGGTCCCTCACTTTCTTCCTTGGCATTGAAATCTTGCATCAACAAAAAGGGCTTCTGCTGTCTCAGTGCAAGTACATACATGACCTACTACTTAAAACAAAACTGGGTGTAAAACCTGTTAGCACTCCAATGGCAACAGGAAGCCAACTCAGTCATTTCTCTAGTTTGCCTTTCTCTGATCCATACCTCTATCGAAGTACAGTAGGCGCACTCCAATATCTTACCATTACTAGGCCCGACATAGCCTACTCTGTCAGCAAAGTTTCTCAATTTATGCAATCTCCAACTGATGTCACTGGACGACTGTGAAACGCATCTTGTGGTATCTCAAGCATATTCATCATGTATGGTCTCCTATTGCAGCCTATTTCTAATTTTCAACTCCATGGTTTTAGTGAAGCCGATTGGGATAGTTGCCCAGATGATCGCAAATCTACTAGTGGGTATGGTGTTTTTCTTGGTTCAAATCTTCTCAGCTGGAGCTCGAAGAAGCAAGCTACTGTATCCAAATCCAATACCGAGGCTGAATATCGCAGTGTTGCGCTTGTTTCTTGTGAGCTACTTTGGCTTCAACAACTGCTCTGTGAACTTGGTTTTTCACTACCACGTCCTGCTGCCATTTGGTGTGATAATATTGGCGCTATTTATCTTTCCGCCAATCCAGTCTTCCATGGTAGAACCAAGCATGTTGAGGTGGATGTGCATTTTGTATGTGATCTTGTCAGGAAGGGTCGACTGCAAGTCATGTATCTTTCTACTACAGATCAGCTTGCAGACATTTTTACGAAACCTTTGAGCTCTACTCGTTTCTCTACTTTGCGCAACAAGCTCACTGTTCATGCTGACCAGTCTCGCTTGAGGGGGCGTGTTGAGGAGAAACAGTCAATGCCTGTTCCCTCTCTCCAGAACTGAACTCAAACAACTCACCCTTATCATCTCTCCAGAACTGAACTCAACAACACATTCTTATTCATATCTCAACAAATGATCTTATCTCTTATTTGTTGTAACAGCATTCACTTATTATATATATGATTGCTCTCACAGTAAAATATAGTGAGAAAGATATTAATACAGAAACTCATTAGAATTCAACTCAAACCATCTCAAGCGAGTTTCTCCAAGTTTATAACATATTGGTGCTACCCCTAAATGCTCCCAAAAGCGCTCATTTTTTATTTTATCTTTCCTAACACACATTCATCTCAACATTCTCATCTCCACTGCACTCATTTTGTGACAAATGGATACATTAGAATGTAAAATTACATAGATAGAGAATCAAGTGGATAAGAAGAACTGAAAAATGCAACCTCAAATAGTTGGGATCACAATGATGGTGACATTGTCGAGCCTATATACCTTCTATCTTTTCTTGTCACACATATTCACACATGAGAGAGAGAGAGAGAGAGATCACTTTTCTACTACAATGTTAGGCATATATGACCTTTTTTCTCTTAACTTGTCTCGAGTGTAGAACAAATTAAGCCGATCCCAGATCAATGTGATAACGCTAAGATGATGATAAGGTGTAGTGCTACAACCAGATTTCCTCTCACAGCTTAAGCTCATGTAACTATCATAGAATAAGCTCTATCAGACAATCAGCATGGAAACCCACCTGTGACAAAAATCACTTAGTGATAAGGTCCTTACCATATAGCCTCTGCTCATACAGCAGAGTAGGGAACTCCTGCATCAACTTCAGGTGGCATCTTCTAGTGAATATTCTGACACTCAAGCATCTTCTTACAGCCCACGTACCAACCCAACCTTTGCTCACCTACTCTTAAGTCTTAGCGCCACTCAATGGGTTATTGTTTTGTGTGCCCATAACATATGACAGGTCAACCTCATCTGCTCACCTTTATCTCCAAAGCAAAGGATAGACAGGGAAAACTTGTTGATGGCTTCGTTACTATTATCAAAGTGAAAGCACGGTGTTGCACAAGTTAACAATGATTTGATTTCTTCCTATTCATCCCCTTCCTATATAATCTATTCATCATTCAACAAAATGGTTGAGGGATGATACACACTGTACTGTAATTTGACATCATGGTAATTTATATAGAAACGAAAATTATACTTCATAATCTTGTGTCAATGTATTGATTAGCACCAAGGACTTCCTCTTTAATCTTTCCGATACATTTATATCAGTTTATTAGATTTGAAAAAGTTCACTTTGACCTACCTTCAGGTGCAAGGGCAGATGAAATTCTTGAAGAATTTCTTCACAGCAAGGCTCATCATGAAATTAGATGACAGGTAAATGATTTTATTAGGTCTTTGACCTAGCTCCTAGATGCAGCATCATATGAAACTTTGGAAGAATTTAGTTTATGGTTACAAATCTATCTTCTAAAGGCAGATGCATGTTACTGCACAGCCCTTTGACTTTTATGAAAGGGGGAAAAAATTCTTGATTCACATGTTGCTGCTAGAAAGACATGCTTTCAATCATAAACAGACTAAGGTCCCATTCAGATGTGGAGAAATGGCAGTCAAAATGGAGGTGGACCAAACTGTCTACAGTTCAAAATATGTAGTGTTGCCAGTTTTCTCCACTTGTTTTCTCTACCTGTTTTTTCTACATCCAAACAGAAGTAAAGAAGCAAAAAAGAAATAAAAAATATTTGATAGATGAAACATAGAAAAAATTTACAATAACAAACAAAATGCAGTTTACCATAATGGAATTCAGTCCACAACCAATTTTATCTTCTGAATGTGGATGGTGCACAAGAAGTTTCTCCACAGCTTTCTCATCTTCAGCAGTCAAAAGATCCCCATCTTTATACCTATTGGCAACCATATCAGTCAAATGATAAGGATAACAATTGTTTAAATCAATGCAAACAGAGGATGAAGATTCACAAATAAAAAAGAAGTGACACACACACACCCAAACATAGAGAGAGTCAACTAAAAGAAGTGACACAGCCAGGAATTTTGAAGAATCTCAGTAACTGATGTTGGTTAAGGATATGCTTTTATATGCCCCTAATTTGGACAGCATCGTCATGCCCACAGCCAGAATGAAACAGGGAGATTTCATTTGATTTTTTGGATACCTGGTGGAATGGAGTATTTGCTTGATGTGGAAGGTGATGGGCTCGATGTCTTTGAGAATCTCCTCTTCTTTGTCTTTCCAACGCCTGTAATCGGGATGGTCCGAACGAAAGTATTGGGACGGGTCTTTGGAGCTGCATACGGCGGTGCTGTCTGATGCGGCGGAGGCGACTTTTTCGCAGGAGTCGGTGGCCGTGCAAAAGGAGGTTCTTCCCAAGGAAGGGAAGAGGAAAAGGGCCGAGGGTTGGATGCGTCGGAGGCGGAGAGGGAGGAGGGGAATGCCTCTCGCGAAGAGAAGAGCAGCGGCGGCGGCGGAAGAAGACGACATGAGAGAGAGTGTGTGGGTATGAGGAATCGTCAGTGAGGGCTGCGGCCTGCGGGCTGTCCCTTTTCGTGTGGCAGAGTAATGGCCAGCTGAGTGAAGTGCATTGCACTCCGATGGGTCCACCAGCCCCCCCAAATTATAATATTAAGAATTAAATTTTGAAAGAGATTACTTTATTTTTATTAAGCCGCAATAGATAAAAACTAGGGGATTTGACCGCACTGTAGAGTAAAAAGGCCTTAGAAGATATGAAATGACCTTTGTAGTCCGAGGGGTGCTTTTAGATTCATATTTTTTGTTGTTTCACCAAGAGGCGATATCCCAGCTCGATTATATATACAAGCGGAGATGTTTTTTTTCATTTTTTCTTCTTTTTTATAGTTAAGCGATTTTTTCTTCTTCACAGTTAAGCAGTGATATCCCCACTCACTCCTTTATTGTCCTCCTCCTTCCATCTCTACCAACTAATCAATTACCCCACAAGCTTTATTATCTCCACCTCCACCTCATCTAGTCCCTAGACTTAGTATCCTCCCACAAGGGTAGGGTGCCTTATGATGCTGTCTAGGTACAATTGGGAGACCAAGTTCAGTATACGAGGGCAGACCGCTCTATGAACCCAGTTTGGAATGAGGAGCTCACGTTTGTTGTGTCCAACCCTTTCAATGACTTTTTGATCTTCGTCGTCGAAGACCGATTAGGATCCAATATGTTTCCAAGTTTAGGGAAAAAGTGAAATAATTCACAGGCCTAACCATAGACGTGAGGTATGTATTCTATATGTAGTATAGAGTTTACAAGTTTACTCCTTCAATCAAGGAGTGACATAATATAAGATTTTCCTATTTTAGGAAAAACAATATAAAGAGAGATAAATCTAGATTTTTTGACAGATGAGCTTCAATAGATTTAGCTCTTGATATGCTGATCTTGTGGGAATGAGTTGACTGACGATATCAAATAAGTTGGCTGAGGATCTCCACAAATTTGAGAATAGGCTGGCTGAGATATGGATCGGTTATTATGCCCCCTCAAGTGAATGGGGAGTTGACGAACCATGAGCTTGTCTCTTAGCTTGAGAAATTGAGATGCAGTCAGACCTTTTGTAAAAATATCAGCCAATTGATCTATTGTATAAATATACTTGACAACAATGTCTTTACGCACAACCTTTTCGCGCACAAAGTGATAGTCAACTTCTATGTGTTTGGTGCGGGCATGAAACACCGGATTTGATGCTAAAGATAGTGCACCCACATTGTCACACCAAAGGATTGGAGGAGACTTAATATAAAGGTGGAGATCTTTGAGCAACATCCGCAACCAATATAACTCAGCAGTTGTAGTGGCCATCGATCGATATTCCACCTCAGTACTCGATCGTGACACAGTGGGTTGTTTCTTTGCACCCCATGAGACTAGACATGGGCCAAGAAAAACACCAAACCCTCTTGTGGAGCGGCGATCATCAGGTCCTCCTGCCCAATCAGCGTCAGCATAGGCATTCAAATTAAGAGATCCTTTGCCAAAGAATAAACCATAATCAATACTGCCCTTGAGATATCGAAGGATTCTCTTGACAGCTTTCCAATGTTCCGAGGATAGAGAATGCATAAATTGACAAATTTGATTAACCGGAAAGGCTATGTCAGGTCGAGTAAGTGTAAGGTATTAAAGAGTACCCACAATTCGCCTATATTCTGTGCCATCTTCAAGGGGATCTCCATCGAAACGAGATAATTGACTTCCTGAGGTAGTCGGAGCTGAATATGCTCTAGCACCAACCATTTTTGCTGTATGTAGTAAATCTGCAGTATATTTTGATTGAAGAGGATATAAACCGGAAGAGTCACGGTATGCTTCAATGCCAAGAAAGTAGCTCAAAGGACCTAAGTCTTTCATTGCAAACTCCCTTTTTAATCGAGTAATTAGTACCGTTGTGGCTTCAGGTTTATTTCCAGTGATAATGATGTCATCAACATATATGAGTATCATAAAGATGACATTCGTATCATGAAATGTAAAGAGAGAATAATCAACTTGAGATTCAATAAATTCCAATTCAACCAGGAATGATGACAAGCGATTGAACCAAGCACGCGTAGCTTGTTTCAAACCATAAATAGCTTTATTGAGCCTACATACATATTCCGGATGAGTGGTATCGATGAAACCTTGCGGTTGCTCCATATAAACCTCATCTTCAAGAATTTCATGAAGAAAAGCATTTGAGACATCCAATTGCCGAATCGGCCAATTAAAATAAACAGCAATTGCCAAAATGAGACGAACCGTTGTTGGTTTGACAACTGGGCTAAAAGTTTCTGTATAGTCCACACCCTCTTCTTGATCAAATCCTTTAGCAACATGTCTAGCCTAGCTTGTACCGATCAATGGTACCATCCGTCTCTTGTTTGAGCTTGTAAACCCATTTGTTACGGACAACCATTTTATGAGTTGGACGAGAAGTAAGAGTCCATGTTCCATTATATTGAAGAGCATCAAACTCTTCACCCATTGCTGTCCTCCATTCTGTATATTTTGAGGCCTGAGAGTAACTTGTTGGTTCGGATGGTAATTGTTGGGCATTGAAGGCCTTTAAAGGATGCTTGGTGCAGTAATATAGCTGATAATCCTTGAAATCTTTAGGTTGACTACTACCATCTTTGGATCGAGTAACCATCGTATGAGATGGATTTCCGTTATGATCAGATGATTGAGTAGTGACTGGGGCCATGTCTTGACGCATAATATTTGATGAAGATTCAATTACTATAGGTGTAGGTTCAGGTCTCAAATGAAGGACTGAGTTGGGTAAAGGTGTGGAAGGTTCAAGAGAAGTTAGGTTGGGCGAGGCTATAGTGGGTGGTGAACTTGGTGGTGATTGCACAAATGAGGGGATGAAAAGGGGGGTTGGAGATAGGGTTGTAAACGGGTCGGTTCCGGTCCGGGTCCAGGGTGGAACCGGAACCGTTTTCTAAGAAGGGGAACCGGAACCGATAAGAATAATGGGAACCAGAACCGGAACCGTTTGTGAGGCGGGTCTGGTTCCGGTTCCGGGTCTAGACTAATACCTGTATTTTTCTTTAAAAAAATTATGCTTTTTCACATTTCAATTGGATCACGTACCTACAAACACTAATGTGACATTTTGTCTATCAATTACAGACACTTTTAACCAAAAACTCAGAAATCACATCCAAACCGGCAATGAGATGTAGAAAAGTAGAAAACCCTAATGTAGAAAAGTAGAAAAGTAAAAAGGGTTCTGTTCTCACGTAATAAAGTTACCTTATGTTAGTATATATTGGGTCGGGTCCCGGGTCCACGGGTCTGAGCCACTGTGGATCCGGAACCGGAACCGTTTAGGTATCGGTTCCAAAAAAAGGATCCGGAACCGGAACCATTTTCTTATCGGGATCAAAATAAGGATCCAGACCCGGATCCTAACGGGTCGGAACCTTCGGGTAATCGGAGAATCGGGTACCCATTTACAACCCTAGTTGGAGAGGACCTTTCACAAGGCGGTGCACCTGTAGAGATTGTATCCCGAAATGGAAATGAAGTTTCATCAAACACCACATGTCGGGATAAATACACGATGATTATGACTATACCCTAAGAAAACACATTTTTTACTTCGAAATTCTAATTTTTTTTATTATAAGGACGTAAAAGAGGGTAACAAGCACAACCAAATACTCTAAAAAATGAGTAATCAGGTGACATATTGAATAGCTTAGTGTAAGAAGTCTCATTTTTCAAGATAGGGGCGGGAAGCCGATTAATTAAGTAAATGGAAGTGTTGAAAGCGTCAACCCAATATTTATGAGGTACAAGAGAGTGAGCAAGGAGAGTTAAACCAGTTTCAACAACATGCCGATGTTTGCATTCGGCGACCCCATTTTGTTCAAGGGTGTGTGGGCATGAAAGACGATGCATAATTCCATTAGAGATGAGAAAATCTTGAAAGCGAATGCTGCAAAATTCTTCGCCTCCATCAGATTGGAAATACTTGATTTTTCTTGACGGTAAATTTTCAACGAAAAGTTTAAATTTAACGAAGCATTCAAAAACATAAGATTTAGCATGAATTGGAAAAAGCCATGAATAGCGAGAAAAATCATCAATAAAAATGACATAATATTTACATCCACTGACAGATAAAACAGGAGAAGTCCATACATCAGAATGAATTATTTCAAGGGGAAAAGTTGAAACACGAGAAGAAGACGAAAATGGTAACATTTTACTTTTACCCATTTGACATGATTCGCAAACACGATCAAGTTTAATTGAGTCTTTTATTGGGATGTCATAAGAGCTTTTTATTTGTTAAATAACAGGAAGGGTAGGATGACCCAAACGAAGATGCCAAACTAAGGTTGATGCACGTACACCAAGAAATGCAGTGAGACGACGTGATTCACTGATGGAATGTTGAATATGGATGAGATACAACCCATTTTCACTCGGTTGTCCTTCACAAGAAAACAATTGGATGTAAATATAAAGTGACAATTATTATCTGTAGCAAATGTATGAATAGATAATAAATTTGCAGAAGCAGTAGGATAATGAAGTATGTTGTGTAGTTTGAAATTAGAAGATGGGGTGATAAGAGTACTTGAACCCGTATTGGCTATTTGCAAACCTGTTCCATTGCCTACAGCAACATTGTCATGGCCATGATATTCCAACTGCAGAGAAAGATTTCCAAGATCAGCAGTAATATGATTTGTTGCACCATTGTCAGTGTACCATGTTTGTGGTGACGATGAAGAATTGGTTTGTGCCACCATCGCAGCAAGTTGTTGAGGTGGGTGACGACCTTGATAAGCAAAATCCATCCGATGATAACAATCAAGAGCATTATGACCAGACTTACCACAGATCTGGCAAGATGGTCGACCGGTACTGGATTGAGGAGTGTGGCCACGACCATCTGTGTTCTTTGGTTGAGGAATACCAGGCCGTCCACACTGGTTATGAAAGGGCATATTTGTTTTCTATTTGACTAAGCCTGAAAACTTGGAGCCTTCTGATTTGGAAGAATATACTGCACTACTCCCATGTTCAGAGATAAGAGATTGATTTTGATTGTCAAGCATTAACTCATAACTAAGGAGTTCAGCTTGAAAATCATCAAAAGAGATAGGATTATCTCTAGAAGCTAGTGAAACTGAGGTATTGAATGGGTTATATGCTGGATTGAGACCACTTGTAATGTAGGAGATGAGAACATCTTCATCAACTAGCTTCCCAACTGCCGCTAAATCATCAGCTAAAAGCTTGCCTTGTTGAATATATTCTGAGCATGTTTGAGACCCTCGTTTTAGATTTTGTAATTATCTCTTCAGTTGATTGATGCGAGATCTGGATTGAGATGCAAATCGACTCGCAAGCGAGGTCCAAACTTGTCATACTGTGTTCAGACCATAAACAGTGGAGAGAACACTCTCCGACAAGGTGGCATTAAGCCAACTTAAGAGATACTGATCTTTCTTATTCCAAATAGTAAAGGCTGGATTAATCTCTGGAGTTTCCTTCCCATTAGAATCAAGCAGATGTTTGGGAGGACAGGGCTCAGTTCCATCCACAATGCCCATGAGATCATGGCTTCGAAGGACTGGAAGAAATTGAGAAACCCATAACAAATAATTTGATCTATCTAGTTTGACAGATACTAAATGGGCAATGTTTGGTGTGTTAAATGAAGCAGAAGAGATTACTGATGCTGAAGATGCCGAAGACGCCATGAGTGAGTTAAAGATGGATCGATTGCAAGATTGGTGAAGTTAATCTCCGTGTTACAACTTTCGAAGCTCCACCGGTGCCTTGGCTCTCTTCTTTTTGATTTTGCAGGATGGGTGTGCTCTGATACCATGAAATAATTCACAGGCCTAACCATAGCCGTGAGGTATGTATTGTATATGTAGTATAGAGTTTACAAGTTTACTCCTTCAATCAAGGAGTGGCATAATACAATATTTTCTTATTTTAGAAAAGACAATATACAGATAGATAAATCTAGATTTTTTGACAGATGAATTTCAATAGATTTAGCTCTTGATATCTGATCTTGTGGGAATGAGTTGACTGAGGATATCAAATAAGTTGGCTGAGGATCTCCACAAATTTGAGAATGGCTGGCTGAGATATGGATCGGTTATTAAAAAGATATACCCATGTGCGTGGCCACAAAGAGGTTAGTGTTAGTTTTATGGACTCAATCCAGTAGATGATATAATAAATTGATTAAATTCTTTATTTATTCATATATTCATGCTTTCCTTTCATGAGATGAATGGTGATTTATTATATACTTGCACATAACCAATACGAATGACATGATGGTTCATGAGATGAACCGGGGGTCCACAAGTATATTAGATGTAACACATGTGTATGGATGAGATCCACATACGGGAGACATGTGTGACAAATCTTATACTTAAATATCTTCACAACCAGTGATGAGACTGGACATCTCATACTGACAAGGTTGCAGCACTTTGATCACTATGAGATAGTGTGATTTGTCTCGATCATCAGAATGGAAGATTCTGGATCATTGTGTTGGTACATTGGATGTATTGAAGGACCATGAGAAGCACCTTATAAACACTGTCTTTATTTTAAGGTCTGCTCTCATAATTCCCTAGCAATAGGCTCTCAATCCTGAGACATTAATGAACTCAAGTTTATATCTATTCATTTGCTTTGAGTCACCAATGAGTGAGGCCAACTGTAGGTCAACACCTCGGTGATTTGGGTACATGGTAGTAGAGCTGTGGGAACATTCAATAGTCAAGAAGGAATCTATCTCTAATATCCCCTTCTGCCAATTAATGGATTTATCATTGGTAAGTGCGCACCCATTCCGATTAAGAGTTAATTGGAAAGGTACCTATTGATCATTATAATTAATTGGGGCTCAAGGATAATAAGATATGGATCTATTTTGGAAGACAGGTCCAATTGATCCATGGATATTGATAGAGGGGTCTACTTGTGGTAATGTGGAAGTTTAGGGTCTTCTATGTAATATTCCTAAGACTGGAGTTCAATTGCATTTATATAGTGGAGTTATTTGCAATTAACTGTGGGCTCGGATTACACATGAGATGTGCGGTCGCGAGTCCCAGTTGGAGCCAGCTTTCTAAGGAATCCCTAGTGGTCCCCACGCTAGCCCAATAATTAGAAAGTATCTAATTCTAGTAGAACTCTAAAAGGAAAGTTATTATTTCTATTTGAAGTGAGACTTCTAATAGTGGTAATAGTAGACTTACTAATTTTAGAAGAAGTGAGACTTCTATTTTAATTAGATAGGAATTAGAAAGATACTAATCATATTTGAAGTAAGACTTCTAATTATGATATGGTAAGTTACTAATTAATTAATGGAAGTAAGACTTCTATTTTAATTAAGAAGAGATAGTTACTAATTTTTGGAAGTAAGACTTCTAATGGAAATTAGTAAGTTGGGCTTGCAAAAGCTATAAATAAGAGGAGAAGAGGGCCTTGGACGTCCCATGCATAAATCCACCTAGGGATTTACGCCCAAGGCCCCCTAGTGCAAGTGTTGCACAAGCTCTTCTCCTCTTCCCTCTTCTAGTTCTCTTTCTAGTTCCTCCCTAGAGTTCCTAGTAGTTTTCTCTTGGAGATCACACCATCTTCTTGAGAAAAGAAGAATCTAATACGGGTCATAGCGTGGAAGATCAAGAGGTCTTGGAGATCCCTATTTGATTAGTGAAAGTGTTTCATCATCAAAGAAAGACGCAACTCCTCCATTGGAGCACAACCGAGCTCCAAAGGTATAATCCACTTCCTTGCATGTTGTAGATTATTATGGATGCTTGTTAGTTGCTGTTTCTATCTTGTAAATAGATTGTATTTACTGATCATGATGACTGAGATTGAGGACATGGATCTTGGATTGAGTTTTATAGCCTTCTGGATAGTTGATCCCTGCGTCAAGTGGGTCAAAAGTTTTTGAAACCTATCCTAGAGGCCCACCCTATTTCAACAGTTAGATCATTGTAACCCTGTTGAGGCCCAATGGTTTAATATTGAAAAACCTTCTTTCACTTCCAATGGTTATGAGAAGGAGGTAGAATTTGAGAGTAAGATTCACATGCGCCTGTCTCGAAGCCGGCTACCATGTGCTCAATGAATCCATACACCGTACTAGTAGCGATCTTCAGCTGCTCGGCAAACATTTTAGGAATCCCGGTATTGGAATTTTAGTATTGGGGTATTGAGCGCACGAAATTCCATTGAAGGCCAAAGACGGGCGGTGCAGCGATGCTTATTATGTTGCCAAGTATGGATTGAAATGGGTTCGCACCCGAAATGTGCTTGACACTTCCTCACCATGGTGGAACGAACAATACACTTGGGATGTCTATGAGAATTGACACTTGCTCACCGCTGGGATTTCTTCATCACCATGTTTCTCAGACCAGGTTGCTGCTTCTATCTTCTCTCCATCTCATAAGTCGGCAATTCTCAATCAATTCCAGCAGTGTCAAGCATAGTTCATTCCAAGTTGGAGGGGTTCACGGTTTTGGAGAGAGCAGGGCGATTCCTTGCAGCAGGTCTACTATGGCAAACACCTCAGATCCGGCGAGAGCGTTGCCATCAAAGTTGGATATAAGGGGGTGATTGATTAGTTGGTAGAGGTGGAAGGAGTTGGAGGAAGGAGGAGGGTGAGGAGGAAGATGAAAAGAAGAGTAAACGAGTGAGCGAGGATATCGCCGCTTAACTGTGAAGAATAAGAGACCGATTAACTATGAAGAAGAAGAACAGGCGAGAAGGGATATCGCCGTTCAGCGTAACAAAAAAAAAATTGAAAACGGCTCCCAGGACTACTAAGGTTATTTCATATATTCTAAAGGCCCTTTTGCTCTACACGGGGCCATTTGGCATCTCTACTTTCATAGCCTTATTGTCTTAAAACCAATTCATTCCACTTTTATAGCGTTTGGTAGCAACTTTTCTTTTGTCCATTTGGAATGACATTTAGACAAAACAGAACATGTATTTTTTCAAGTTGTCCGCAAAAGAGAGAGAATTGAATCAGAGCAATTGGTCTTTAGCGGAAAGACATATGTTGGAAACAGTGTTTTTAACATCCTCCATGGCAGTCCCCTTTTTTGTTTTTATTTTTAATTTCTGGGAACCCAAATCACGATCCAGGTCGTTAGATATATTCAGAGGTCCAAAACGGGCACGTGTCCAAATTTCAGTCGTTAGATCTTCCTATATTTTTAGATATTTGTAAAGAACTCCAGGCTAGTTGATCTACTTTTTTTTTTTTTACTTTTGTGGGCCTCAAACGTCAGATCTGAACCGTTAGTTTCCTTTGTAATCACGACTATGTTGTCAAATTTTGATACTTTGTACCTCACAGATCTCAAGGAATTTAAGAATCATCATGGACCGTTGGTTAGAAAAAATTGGTAGCTGAGTTTTGAAGGGTCCACAAGCAGTCAGGTTTTTTGTATTTTTTTTATAAGTTTTGGGACCATAAATCATGATTCAAACCATCGGATATATTAAGAATGTCAAGCACGGCCATGGGTCCAGATTCTAGCCGTTGGATCATCATGAATTTTGAACTATTTGCAAACAAACGCATACATGTTTATTTATTTTTTTAAAATCCGTTGGCCCTAAATGAAAGATCCAAACCGGTAATTCTCTTCGTAAGACTAAACACGGCTATGACATCAAATCTCAATGCTTGATTTCTTATGGATCTCGAGATATTTATGAAAAACTTTCAACCATTGCTTTAAAAAGATCTATTTCAATCATTTTTTTTTGTGCTGTCGAACAAACTATTTTTAAAACATCTATTTCAAATGGGGCCATTTGAAACAGATTTATTTCATACAGATCAATTTCAAAAAGAAAGACTTGCCAAATAGGGCCTAACTCTAATGGGATTTTTCTGGTCAAATGCCCTAAAAACTATAGATGCATACAGCTAGGGATGTCAAATGGATCGGGCCGGGTTGCTGGTCAACTGCCCACGGCATGGCCCGTGCTGGGGTGTGGACTATGGCACGGTCAGCCCGTTTCGGCACGGCACGAGATTGGCCAACCTGTCCACAACGGTTGGCCCACCCAACGGCTAGTTTCATGTTGATTTTTATTCCAACATTTGATTTTTCATTTTTCCTTCATTGTAATTTGTAAATATACAAAGTTTTTTTATTTTTATTCTCTAAAAAGATTGTAAGGTTTTGAAGATAATCATATTTACAAACCTTCAAAAAGTTAAGATTCAAATGGTTTTTTTTTTCAGTAGAGTAGGTTGAGTTTGACCAAACCACTTAAATATCTTTGTCATTCTTTGTACTTATTTTAATCTTTAATTTTAATGCCGAAAAGGTAAAAATTAATCGAAAAAAATATTAAAAAAGGCACGCCGAGCACGGCAGTTACGAAGGCATGGCACGGCCCAGCCCGCTCCAGGCACGACCCACGATAGGGAAAATTCCTGCACGGCCCGCCAGATGAGATGGGCCGTACCAGCACGTTCGTGCCGAGATCTGGGCGGGCCATGCCGGCCCGTTTGACATCCCTACATACAAGTTTAGAGGTTTGATCTTTGAAAAGTCTTACTTTTTTAAATAACTAAGCTAACCGTTATACTCACAATACTTATGTATAATTAATTGTCAAAAGTAGTTAAATGGAGGTACGTAGGTCATGCTCATGCTTAGCTCGGGATTATTGCGCTAGTGCTTTGTTATATTGTTAATCTTTTGTCATTTTGTTGCATATGAAGGAACTCTTTCACTTTTTTAGATATAAAGAAGATGACCTTTTGTCTTTTAGTGAAAGAGAAATTGATTTTTTACTCTCTTTTTTTCAAATAAAAAAGAAGTGTCTTTTTCAAATTTTGTGCTTTTTAATAAGACCTCTATTCTTTTATTATCTCTTAAATTGATTCATAATTTGAATTCATTTTTACAAGTGAATTACCTAGATGAGCCCTAAAAGTTCCATCAAATTCAAATCTCACATGCATCTATTGTGATTACAAAACAATAGTAAAATTAAAAGATTTTAAAAAGGGGACTTATGGATAAAAATGCTGGAGGTTGTTGATTTAAATCATGTTATCAATGAGAAAAAAAAGAGGAAAAAGAAGAGACCCTGTCCCTTGTCGGTTGGAGAGTTTGGTTTCATTATAGCGATTCAACATTTAATTGAAACTTTCTTTTAACAATATTCTCAACTGTTATAAAAGAGAGAGACCAAGAGAAAGAAGATTAGAGGGAGAAGAGAGAGCCTTTCTGATATCTCATTAACTGTGTCTAAATACATAGGGAGAGAGCCTATTTATAGGCAAAGTAAACTAAAAAGGAGGAACCCTAATTCTAACCCTATCTTATCACAAGTGGGCATCCACCCAAGATCCATATCTTATAACACTCCCCCTTGGATGACCACCATTTAATGACAGTTGCCTCATTAAAAACCTTGCTAAGGAAAACCCAGTGGGAAAAACCAAAGCGAAGGGAAAAAGAGTACAACATTCTTCAAGATCATTGAAATGGTGTTGGACGTGCATAATGCTGCCTCGTTAAAACCTTAACTAGGAAAACCCAGTGGGATAAAACCTAGGAAAGGAAAAAGAGTACAGCGCACAAATGTCCTGGGAAGCATACTTCAGGATGCTCCCTGATAAACTGCTCCCCCTGATGATTGCAACCATTTACATAGTTTGATGATGAACTCTTCGCATGCCAATCTCATATACAAACTTCTGGAATACTGATTTTGGCAAAGATTTGGTAAATAGATCAGCCAGGTTGTTACTCGAACAAACTTGTTTGACTTCAATTTCATTGTTCTTCTGAAGTTCATGAGTGAAGAAGAACTTTGGTGCTATATGCTTAGTCTTGTCTCCTTTAATAAAACCTTCTCGAATTTGTTTTATGCATGCTTCATTATCTTCATAGATAACATTTGGGATACCTGCAATAGAAGGTAATTGACAAGAACTACGAACATGCTGAATCAAGGATCTTAGCCATACACATTCCCTACTGGCTTCATAAAGAGCCAAAATCTCAGCATGGTTAGAGGAGGTAGCTACCAGAGTCTGTTTAGTAGAACGCCAAGAAATGGCGGCATTACCATTTAGAAACACATAACCTGTCTGTGATCGACCCTTATGAGGATCAGAGAGATAACCTGAATCTGCATATCCTGTAAAACTGGAATCTATAGGATTATAAGAATAAAATATTCCTAAATCAGTTGTTCCACGCAAATATCGTAGGATATGTTTAATACCAACCCAGTGCCTTTGAGTTGGTGCGGAGCTATATCTGGCAAGTAGATTCACAGAAAATGCAATATCCGGTCTAGTGCATTGTGCTAAGTACATCAGGGCTCCAATAGCACTTAAGTATGGTACTTCTTGACCCAAAACTTTTTCATTTTTTTCAATAGGACGGTATGGATCTTTCTGTGTATCAAGAGACCGGACGACCATGGGTGTGCTTAATGGGTGTGCTTTGTCCATACCAAATCGTTTTAAAACCTTCTCGGTATAATTAGATTGATGGACCAACATCCCATTAGAATTTCTCTCGATTTGCAACCCGAGACAGAATCTTGTTTTTCCAAGGTCTTTCATTTCAAATTCTTTCTTTAAACAATCAGCAGTTTCTTCGAGCTCTTCTGGAGTCCCTACCAAATTGATATCATCCACATAAACTGCTAATATTGCAAATCCCTTCATGAATTTCTTTATAAATAGACACGGGCAAATAGGATCGTTTGCATACCCCTTTTTAGACAAGTATTCACTAAGACGATTGTACCACATTCTTCCGGATTGCTTCAGGCCGTACAATGATCGCCTCAATTGGATTGAGTATGTACTCCTTGGCTTTGCTTCAGGCAAAGGAAATCCTTCCGGGATTTTCATGTGAATTCTAGTGTCTAAGTCCCCATATAAGTAAGCAGTTACAACATCCATGAGTCGCGTTTCTAGATTTTGAGAAACTGCTAAACTTATCAGATATCTGAAAGTTGTTGTATCTATGACAGGGGAGTATGTTTCCTCATAATCAATCCCAGGTTTCTGCAGGAAACCTTGTGCCACTAATCGTGCCTTATATCTGGTAATTTCATTCATTTCATTCCGTTTTCTTACAAACACCCACTTGTAACCTACATGGTTAACATCTTTTGGGGTTTGTACTATAGGTCCGAACACACCACGTTTATTGAGAGACTCTAACTCTGCTTTGATGGCACTTTCCCATTTTGGCCAATCATTTCTTTGTCGACATTCATTTATAGAACGTGGTTCTGTGTCCCAATCATCATCATCATTTACCTTTGATATTTGTGTAGCTATCGCATATGCAAATGCGTCATCGATGACAATATCATTTCTATTCCATCTCTCTTTTGAATAATTGTAAAATATAGAGATCTCTTCATTATCCGGTACCGGTGCCTCTTCAGGGGCTTCCAAAGTCTCACCAGGGACTTCCATTATTCTAGAGAGAACGGATTTTGTCATAACCTCTTCAGGAGCGTTACGTGCCTCTTCGGGAGGAACCTCTTCAAGAGTGTTACGTGCCTCTTCGGGAGGACATGATGATGATTGCTCATTTCTCCTTTTCCGCGGAGCTGAGTCCTTTGAACCTATAGGTCTGCCACGCTTCTGGCGTATTGCAGATTCTTTTGCGGTTGTATTTTGACTTTGTCCTACAGGGACATTAATCCTGGCAGGTGTATTCATAGCGGGCACATGTGATTTTGTCACCTTTGCTGCATCGTTAAATGCATCAGGTAATCTGTTTGCAATTTCTTGTAAGTGCACAATTCTCCGGACTTCATTTTCACATTGTGAAGTTCGTGGATCCAAATGAGACAGAGTGGAAGTATTCCATGTTAATTCTCGCCGTTCTTCAGGAACAGGTCGTTCTACAGAAACTATGTTATCTCCCCCTAACGGCGGGAATATTGTCTCATCGAATTGACAATCTGGAAAACGAGCAGTGAAGACATCTCCTGTCATTGGTTCTAGATATCGAATAATTGAGGGAGAGTCATAACCTACATAGATTCCCAATCTACGTTGTGGTCCCATCTTAGTACGCTTAGGAGGTGGGATTGGGACTTGAACTGCACAACCAAACTTGCGCAAGTGAGAGATATTGGGTTGATGTCCGGATGTAAGTTGTGCAGGAGAAAATTGATGATAGGCTGTGGGTCGAAGTCGAATTAACATTGAAGCATGCAACACAGCATGTCCCCATGCACTAACTGACAATTTGGATTGCATCAGCAGAGTCCTAGAAATGAGTTGGATGCGCTTAATCATGGATTCAGCTAAGCCATTCTGGGTGTGGACATGGGGGACAGGATGTTCGACAACAATTCCTATAGATGAACAAAAATCATCAAAAACCTGTGATGTAAATTCTCCTGCATTGTCAAGTCTTATAGACTTAATGGGAGAATCAGGGAAATGAGCCCTAAGTTTGATTATTTGAGTTAATAGACGGGCAAATGCTGCGTTCCTAGTTGAAAGTAGGCAAACATCAGACCAACGGGTGGAGGCATCAATCAAAACCATAAAATATCTAAAAGGTCCACTAGGGGGATTTATGGGTCCACAAATGTCACCTTGTATCCTTTGCAGAAAGGATGGGGATTCGTATGCAACTTTAGCAAAAGAAGGTCGGGTGATCAATTTTCCTTGTGAACACGGTGTACATAAGTACCCACTAGGTAGGGTCAATTGATGGTTCTCTAAAGAATGCCCAAAGGAGTTATCTACAATTTTTCTCAACATAGTAGCCCCAGGGTGACCTAACCTATCATGCCAGAGCTGTAAAGTCTTCGGATCACTAAGCTTCGGGCTTAGTTTAAGCTTCGGGCTTAACTTTGTTGTTTTGCTCATAACCGAATGTGATTCAACATTTAAGATTGTCATGTAATATAACCCTGAGGAGAGTGCACTTAATTTTTCTAGTATTTGCTTCTGGCTTCCAATACTAGTAACAATGCATAAGAATTCCTTGTTACCTTCACTTACAGTCTCAATGTGGTACCCATTCATTCTGATGTCTTTGAAACTAATCAAGTTTCTTCGGGAACTATTTGAGAATAAAGCATCTTTAATGAATAAGTGGGTACCATTAGGTAACATTATGTGGGCTCTTCCGGAGCCTTCAATTATTTGCACAGGCCCAGCTATGGTTGATACCTTTCGTGGAATAAACATCAATTCTGAGAAAAATTTCTGATTTTTCAGAATGGTGTGTGTTGTGGCACTATCTACCAAACAAAGATTGTCCTCAGTTCCATGATCCATACCTTAAACAAAATAATAAAACAATATAACTATGCAATCATATGATAAAATTGAAATAATTAAACCATTCATTAGGACATGAAATAAATAAATAAAAAGAAGTTTAAGCAACATGCATCTCAAAAGAATAAAAAAAATTTAAGTTTGTAAAGTTTATTGGCCTTCTAGACCATGCCAGGGGGTGATCCCAAGTGAGTGTTAAAAGCCTCATTATTCAAAGGTTGGCTATCCTCATCCTCAAAAAAATCTCGAGTCTCCAAGTTTGTAATGTCAATTGGAGGTATCTCTGGTGTCATTGCATTCCAATTCCATCCTTCCAGATCATTTGTCTCTGCTAAATGAACAGAGGCCTTGTATGCTTTGTATTGTTCGGCCACTTCCTTTGGTGCACGGCAAGTGCGTGACCAATGCCCACTTCTTCCACATCTGTGGCACGTGTCATCAGGACGGTGGGTAGGATTAGCTGGTGGATTCTGGTTGCTCTTAGGCTGAGGGGCAGACCACTTCTGGTGATTTTTGAATTTTGGAGGGGGACCTTTAAAACCACCTCGTTTGGAGGAGTTATGTCTTCCTCTCCCCCTTCCTCTCCCCCTTCCTCTGCCTCTGTTTGAGCTAAAACTGGCATTTGCTTCAGGAACTGCCAAAGATCCAGTTGGTCTGGAGTTATGATTTTTCATCAGTACTATGCAATTTTGTTCAGCAACTAGGAGACAGGAAATAAGTTCTGAATATTTGGAGAAACGTCTTTCTCGATACTGCTGCTGCAGGAACACGTTCGAGGCATGAAAAGTTGATAACGTTTTCTCCAACATCTGCTCTTCTGAAACCTTTTCACCACAAAGTCTTAATCGGGAAACAATATTGAAAAGAGCAGAGTTGTATTCAGATACGGTTTTATAATCCTGCAACCTCAGATTTAACCAGTCATTCTGGGCAGCTGGTAGTATGACCATTTTCTGGTGATCATATCTATCCTTCAGGGATTTCCATAGGCCTGCTGGGTTTTCTTCAGTAAGGTATTCATGTTTGAGATCTTCATGTATGTGATGACGCAGGAAGATGAGGGCTAATGCCTTTTCCTCTGGGGACATTTTGTTACCTTCCTTTATAGTCTCTCCTAGTTTCTTGGATTGCAAGTGGATTTTAGCATCCAATTGCCAAGATAAATAATTGTCCCCATTTATGTTAAGTGCTTTAAAGTCAATTTTAGCCAAATTTGACATCTTGCAAGAACTGTAATATGAAATATATATGAAGTTATCAGTGTGCATATAATGATAAAAAAAAATATTAACATCAAAAGTAATTAAGAAAGGAATTTAAACATGGAAAAATAAAAATTTAACATGTTCTCATATTTGAGAATCAGAACTGCTGGTTCTGTCAAGACTTCAGGCTTGATTTAGAACTTCAGGTTCATAATACATGAAATTAGAACTTCAGGTTCTGTCAAATCTTCAGGTTTGGGGTAGAACGTCTGGTTCTAACAAATGATTAGAACTTCTGGTTCTGTCAAATTTTCATGTTTAATTTCATGGCTTTATATGGATTGTTGAATCAAAAACTTCAGGTTTTGATTTATTGATACGAATCTTCAGGTTCATATCATTATTCCAACTTCTACTGGTCCATGAATATGTGAACTTCAGGTTCACTTTTAGAACTTCTGGTTCTCTTTCTTTTTTCTTTTTCTTTTTTTTTATAATCAATTTATAGCATTAATAAATTTAAATAAAAAATCGTGCAAGATAATGAATAGTAACCAAACACTATAATGACAGTAAAATAAATATCATAAATTAATTTTATGTATTCTAATATGTTGGATTTGAACTATGGTTTGGATACTACTTACTGTATTTAAAGAAAAGTATTACTCTTTTCTGAAATCCACGCTGGGAAGAATTTTGCGATGGAAATCCGCGCTGGGAAGGAATCCGCCCAGGGAATCTGCGATGGAAATCCGCACTGGGAAGGAATCTGGGATGGGAATCCGCGCTAGGAAGGAATCTGCACAGGGAATCCGCGATGAAAATCCGCGCAGGGAAGGAGTTTGCGATGAAAATCCACGCAGGGAATGATTTCTTCTCTTTGGGCAAGAAGACCTGGTTTTCTTCCTTCTCTTAGAGCTTCGTGCTGATAACGTGTTATAAAAGAGAGAGACCAAGAGAAAGAAGATTAGAGGGAGAAGAGAGAGCCTTTCTGATATCTCATTAACTGTGTCTAAATACATAGGGAGAGAGCCTATTTATAGGCAAAGTAAACTAAAAAGGAGGAACCCTAATTCTAACCCTATCTTATCACAAGTGGGCATCCACCCAAGATCCATATCTTATAACATCAACCAAATTATATGGGTTGGGATAAGGTATGGATTGAGATTCCCAACCTAATTGATAAACTGTAAAGTTCAATGAGGTCTAGTCCTACTTGAATTAGGCAAAGCCAAATCCATTAACCCGATCGTGCAAAGTTTAAATGAGGTGAGACCGTTGACTGAGTTCACTTGATAAGTTATCTGGTTCGTCCACTCACCCGAGTCACTCTACTAATGGAGTTTCCAAGATTTTAGACTATCTAGAGAACCCTCTCTTAGAAGAAGACGACACATGCAATCTAGCTTCCAGGGGTGTATAAAAAAAAAAAAACCCGCTAAATCGTTATACCAATTTAGATCGGTCCAAATCGGACGGTTCGGATCGGTTTTGTAGTGGATCGGTTTGGTCACAGGTCGGATTTCATTCAAATCGTTAAGTTCGGTTTGATTTTCGATTTGAATGTGCGGTTAAACCGCTTAAACCAAACCAATTATATAAATATATATTTTATAAAATATACAAAGAAATATGAAAAATTACTTGAAAAAGACTCAACCCTCACTCTATTAGTTGAAGTTCGACGTATCTCACCAAGTGAATTGCTATTTTTTGTAAGAAAAAAATAAAAATAAAAGGACCGTAACCAAACCGAACTGAATCGGTTCGGTTTGAGCACATGGGCGGTTCGGTGTTCGGTTTGATTTTGGAAAATAAAAAAATCGATGGATTCAATTTGGTTGATAGTTTCCCTCTAAACTGATCCAAACAGCTCATTTGCAAGGCCCAATTTTAAACTCATCAAACCATGAGTCATTGCCGGATGGAATCTAATATTGAAATACTATTAATATCAATTTTAAACTCATCAAACCATGAGTCATCAATTTTAAACTCATCAAACCATGAGTCATTGCCGGATGGAATCTAATATTGAAATGCTATTAATATTAAAATCTATTAAAAAAAAATCTATACATCTGTTCTAGTAACTTTCTTTGTCAGGTTTCTATTCCTTTTGAGGTTTTTCAGAAACTTTCACATCCGTTGGTTTCTCTCATCTTTGATCTAATTAGCAACATATATATTTACTTAAGCAGTAATTCTGGCAGCTGTTGATCTCGTGAATTCTAATCTAAACATTCGCTTCTGATATCCTAAAAGCGGCAATTATGCAGATGTCCATTTCCCGCATTTTGATCTAATTGTTTCCTTAAGCAGCAATTTATGACAGCTGTTAATCTCATGAATTTGGGTCTAATTAGAAATTTACTTGCATTTGATTTCGTGCATGCGCATATAGTTCCATTGTCTCAAAAAGTATTAAAGTGGGAATGGTAGACCACCAGTCATAAGCCAAAATAGGGAATTCTTATTATGCTCGTATCCCAAAGAGATAATACATACATACATATGTAATTTTAAGATGGATTGAAATGCCTCTCCAAATCCGACTCCGAATCTGCATCTGCAGCATAAGAAGGAAGAAGACGGCACTCTACAGCAAGCAATGCAGCAGCATTTCCAAGGCTGCGTAGGCTAAAAGGTGCGCACGATAGCCTTATATGGGACAGTCGGTTTCGACTGCAGGCTTCCTCTGCGTTCCAGCACGACGCCATAGCAGCAACCGTCGGATGAGGATCCAATCGACGGCTATGATCCTCTCTCCTCCATCCAACGATCAAGAACCCTACCAGGAAGACGAAGAAGAAGATGACGTGGGAGGAGGGTTCTTGATATCAGATCTCCCAGACGAATGCCTTGCCTGCGTTTTCCAGTTTCTCGGCTCCGGCGACCGGAAGCGCTCCTCGCTCGTCTGCCGGCGGTGGCATCTCGTCGAGGCTCAAAGCCGCCTCCGCCTCTCCCTCGACGCGCGGGCCGAGCTCCTCCACTCGATCCACGCCCTCTTCTCTCGATTCGACTCGGTCTCGAAACTCGCCCTCAAATGCGACCGCCGATCCGCTAGCATCGGCGACGACGGCATCCTCCTCATCTCCCTCCGCTGCCGTAACCTCACCCGCCTCAAGCTCCGCTCCTGCCGCCAGATCACCGACGCCGGCGTCGCCGCCTTCGCCGCGAACGCCAAGAGCCTCAAAAAGCTCTCCTGCGGCTCCTGCGCCTTTGGCGCCACCGGCCTGAACGCCGTCCTCGACGGCTGCTCCGCCCTTGAGGAACTCTCCGTCAAGCGCCTCAAAGGCCTCGCCGACGGCTCCGCCTCTCAGCCGATCGGCCCCGGTAACGCCTCAGCGTCTCTCAGATCGATCTGCTTGAAGGAGCTCTACAACGGCGAGTGCTTCGGACCGCTCCTTGTCGGATCGAAGAACCTCAAGACCTTGAAGCTCATCCACTGCTCCGGCGACTGGGACAAGCTCCTCAAAGCCGTGTCGGATCACGTAGAGAGGCTGACGGAGATCCATCTTGAGAAGCTCCAGGTCACCGACCGTGGCCTCAGTGCGATCTCGAATTGCTCAGATCTGGAGATTTTGCACCTCGTCAAGACCACCGACTGCACCGATGTTGGGCTCTCATCGATCGCGGAACGATGCAAGTTTCTCCGGAAGCTCCACATTGATGGATGGAAGACGAATCAAATTGGGGATGAAGGCCTGGCGGCCGTGGCGAATCGCTGCCCTAATCTCCAGGAATTGGTCCTCATTGGCTTGAATCCGACCATCTTGAGCCTGGGGCTTATTGCCAGCAACTGCAAAAATCTGGAGCGGCTGGCACTGTGTGCGAGCGAGACTATAGGCGACGCGGAGATCTCATGCATTGCTGCCAAATGCTCTGCATTGAAGAAGCTCTGCATCAAGGGGTGCCCTGTGTCTGATCATGGGATGGAAGCCCTTGCGACCGGGTGCCCTAATCTGGTGAAGGTGAAGGTTAAAAAGTGCAGGGGAGTGACCTGTGAGGGCATGGACTGGCTGAGGGCAAGCAGGAGTATGGTGACTGTCAATTTGGATGCTGACACAATTGAACAGCAGGACGCAAGTGCCAGCGATGGTGGTGCAGCCCAGGAGGACCAATTTGGTTTGGGTGTTGAGCAGACCGCAGGCGTTGATATTCCATCAAGCAGCAGTGGGCGATCTGCGTTTTACAGAGCAAGGCGCCGCATATTTTCAGGGAAGAATTTCATAGTCTGCACTTTGAGGAGGTTGTCTCACAGTAGTAACGGCAACCGTGGTAACAGTTAGTGTAAAGGACTTTGAATTATTACTTAGATTTCCTTCTGGTTATAAGATTGTGCAATGTTGCTTGTTGTCTTTGAAATTCTCTGTTTGAAATCGAAGCACTGAAAAATATCCCGTTTCACGTAGTCATGTTTCTTCTAGTGTTCTACTATTAGGTAAAATTATTTTTTTGCACATATAACCTTATGTTTTTTAAAGTTGTAGTTTGCACTGGAGTTGGTGGAAATGCATGGTCGTGCAACTTTGCAATTCTAGGAGTTGGCAGTGAAAATAATAAATGGTTGGGTGAGCGACTTGGTAGTGAAAGTGTGGTGGTGTGTGACTGCAGTTTAAAGAGTTGGGAGTGGAAAGTGTATGGTAATGTGATTTTTCACTTCATTCGCATCCTTCTGTTGTAGTCAGTGGAAATGTATTTTTGTAATTTTGCAGTCCAGGATAAGTGAATTTGATTAGAGAGCACAGATCTATCAATGGAAATTTGTGAAAACCTGATCGTCGCACTCCATTCAAGTGAACTTGATCAGATAGAAGATCAAGTACGAGGGATGCTTGGTGTTATTGATGGAAATTTGTGAAAACATGATTGTCACAATCCTGGAATCACGACCATGTTCGTCAAATCCATGAGCATAAGATGGAGAGAGTTTGAAGGATCTTCTGATTGTGAATGTGAAACCAATTTAGTTTAGGTTCATTTTCTAGCTATCTTTTTTATTTGTATATGAAAATGGAAGAAAAGTCAGATGCATGCTTGTTTGCAACTGGAACTGCTGTTTGGTCTATTTGTGTACAAATACACTCCTCAATCTCAATCCATCCTATTCTTTCATCTCTGAAATCTCACTCTTCTTTGTTCCCACCATCAATATTTTATGGCATATGCTTTCATTTGGTCATTATCAAATATATAAAAAGAATTTGTCAAGAGCACTCAAAAGTCAAAATACATAGTCAACATGTTGTGTCGTCATAAATAAATTTGCAAAATGAATACTTTGGCATGCAGTGTCGTCTTCACCTGTCACATAATGATCTTGCATATTGCCTCCATTTGATGATACCTTTTGAAGACATGCACTCTTTGCTCTTTTCTGTTTCATTTTAATCTTTTAATCTTATTGCACATTCCTCTCTCCTATCCTCCCACATATTTCCTACATTCCTCTCTCCCATCCTCCCACATATATTTCCTCCCTCCTGACCTTTGTGACTTTCCCTTACAAATCTCCAACAGTTTATTGATATTGAAGTCATGTATGATGCGTCTCTCATTATGTTATCCTTAGTTAAGATCTGACTCCCCCCCTTTCTTTCGCATAAAGTTGTGCATCTTCCATCTACTTATTGCGCAAAGAAACCTCCTATATGAAAGCTAAAGTTAAGTCTATTGAAACTGTTCAAGTAACTCCTATGAAAGATTGTGTCTTGTGTACTCTGATCAATTGTTACTATTTCTTGTCTCTCTTTTTTCCCTTTTTGTTTGAATCCAGATTCACTTTCCTCACTGCTATTTGTTTTCTTTCTGATAAAATGGTGTATGTAGAAAGTCTTTTGGTTGCAGGTATCGTGTTGATGAAAAGGGGAGAGCATCGGGAGGGAGGGAGTCTCTGCATTGTGGTTTACATCTTTAGATTCTAAATTTTGTTTTTTTAATCAATCTTCTACAGGTTGCTTTGTATATTTGTTGAATCATCACCTAATTTCAAGGAGTCAAGGACTACTGCATCCTTTGCAGTTGGATAGGTATCCTTCTGTTGAATGTCTTGATGCATGCGACAATTCAAATCTTCTGTGAGAGGCTTGTATTTCCGGCTCAAAAGTTAACACAGAATTGAAAAATGATTGAGCATAACTAGTTAGACTAATGTTGTAGACGAAGCCACCTTGAAGGGCCTACGTTGGCTATCTATATGCATGGTTGATGTGTTTGCATTACAAGGGCTTTTTTTTTTATTTTAAATTATGGCTTGAAGTTGAGCTTTATTTGGGAAGCTGCTATTGCCACATCCCCCATTGCTCTTTAGCCGAAGCCACCTTGAAGGGCCTACGTTGGCTATCTATATGCATGGTTGATGTGTTAGCATTAGAAGCATGTTGTTTATTTATTTATAAATTATGGCTTGAAGTTGAGCTTTATTTGGGCAGCTGCTATTGCCACATCCCTCATTGCTCTTCAAGCATCCAATTTTTTGAAGTCAAGCTTCAAATATACCCATTCGTGAAGTTACGAAATTGGACATGAGGAATACTTTGAGAGCTCATCCAATTTCTTTGTACACATCTTCCCCCATTTCTACAACAAGAGTTTTTTTCCTCAACTCACCTTCACATCTCCATCTCCTTTCATTTTGACTTTCGATGCATAAGGTCCGACCAAACACGAATAAAAAAAAAAAACTTAGTCACCAAACAATTGAAAGAGTAAGGAGCGATTGGTGATCTCCTTAGCCCCTTTAGATATTTTGAGGCCAACCCTTCTTCCTATTATGCATCGAAAGCCAAAATTAAAGGAGATGGAGAAAGGGAGAGAAAAAATACCTTACTTGTGAAAAGAGAGGAGAGAAAAATGGAAGAGGAAAAGACGATCAATAGAACTTCTGGTTTGAAGGTTCCTTTGGGCTGCACCATCAACTAAGAATGGAAGTCAAGTGCGGCGGGAAGGGCTGGTTGTGCAAAGAGAAAGGAGATGTGTGGTGTTTAGGCAGTTTGGGAAAAGCAGTTGTGCAATGAGCATTTTTTTTATAGAATTCTGGATGTGTAAAGAGAAGGGATGTGCAAGGAACAACTATGGATGTGGCAATAGCAGCTCCCTTTATTTGATGATTATAACAATTTCATGAGGGGCCATGGATAAACGTCTCTAACAATTTGGTCCAACCATTCATTTCGAATTCTCTTGGTTCAATGTTTATGCTCAACAAATTAAAAAAAAGTTTTAGGCCTTACGTGATCCTTGTTCTCTCATCATTGTCCAACCATTCGTCAGGCGTATTGGTGGTTCTGGTTGGCCTTACAAGCTTTTCTTTGACTGACTTTGTAGTCTGACCATTTGAACTTGTTCATTACTGCAATACTTGTCCCTTTCTGATCCCACATAAGGCACATATTTTTTCCAAAGCACAGGCTCAAAATCTTATGAGATGGATATGGGAAATTTTGGCTCAACATTTTATAAAATCTTTTTAGAGAATTTTATACATATATCCTTCTCTGATTGGAATGGCGAATCAGAATTCTTGTCAGTGAGCTATGCCCTCTAATTTTTTTTTTTTTAGCATTGTTATTTATTCTTTATCATCCATAATCTTTTGATAGTGGTGAAGTTTTTATTTTATTTTCTTTTCCGTTTTTATATTATGTTTTCCTCTAATGAGCACCCATTTTATGTGTCTAACCATGCCTTTTCTGTGAGGGCGATGGAAAATTTAAAGTAACTACTAGTTTAAAGGGCCTTCTAAATACTAGGGAACTAATGATATGATTACTTTATTGGTAACCAGGCCAAAATTTTAGGGAATAGAGTATCTTTTTTCTCTTGAAAAAAAGAAGAGAGAAATTCATGAGAATGAGAAATTTGGCATTCTAAAGGCAACACAACACGTTTGACGTTCCTATTGTAAATCATGTCACTTTAAATATAGAACTCGTGATAAATGGGGGCACATCCATGAATGGTCGTGGAGCCATTTATATTTGAACCCAACCAACCAGTAGTTGATTCGGGACCCATTATATGGAACAAGCCATACATGGATCCATTGATCTCCTCCATTTATTTAGGTCATTTTTGACAATCAAATCCTCAGACTTCATAGGGTTTTCAGATTTAAAAAATACATTTTTATAAATTATAAATTCTCAATAATTTGGACAGATTTTTAAGTTCAACTTTCCTGTAGGATTTGAAAACCCTCACTCTATGAATTTACACCCTAATACCAATTTATATATGAGGTTGGAGACAATATTTGTTCTATATTTGGGATGACCCTTCAGTTCAAGGGCTGAATCATCTACCTACAAGTTGAGGCCTTGATTATCATAAACTGTCTGTAAGTTACTATTTTTATCTTAAGAAAAAATTTAAAACAGGGTTAAAGAAGGATAAAAAAAACTGACTTTTCAAACAGGACTCAAGTTTTTAATTTTAATATTTCGTTTTTTTTTTGTCCTGATTTAAAAATTGGGCAAAACTTTAGTCCTGCTTTCAAATTCTCCCATTTTATCATCTCAAGAGTCACTGCCGCATAACAGCCCTTTCATTTCTATTTTGAAATGACAGCTTTCTCGCTCGCAAACCATCTCTTCTGCCCTTTAAGATGCAGATTCAGCTGCAAAGACGCTCCTGCATCATCTCTCCATGGCTCGCTGCTGCTAAGGAGATATGAATGGTCTCTCCCTAGCTTTTCTGCATCGTTTCCGGGGAGAATCGACGACCATGGAAGATTGCGAGGATTCATTTCCATTCCAAGAGCAGCAGAAGAGGATGCTAAGAGCTCTTCTTCTTCTTCTTCATCTCCTCCTGCATTGGAGAATGAAGAGGGACAATACGAGGTTTTAATTACAGAAACCCTCTCACTATCTTTTATTTATTTTAATTTTATTCCTTGTTCTAAGATTTCTGCAATTGTTCGGGAAAACGGAGATTCGAGGAAATGGAGGAAAGATTGTCGTGGAAAGGGAATGAAATTCCTTGGAATAGCTTCTGGACAAGCAGCCAGAAGAATTGGGTTATTTTATTATTTACATGTTTTTATTGGGAAATCTTTAAATAAGACAGCCTTATTTTAAAAAAGAATGCAAGTTTCAAAAAATTTCAAATTAGTCCCTAAGTTTATAGGAAGTTCTTAATTAAGGACATTCGTCCATTTAAAGTTGGGTTCGTTGAAATAAACCCCCTTCCTCTCCTCTTTTCCTTATGGGCTCACAGGCCTACTCAAAATCCAGTGATCAGTTACATGAAGTGACTGTCGAAATCATGTTATGACTTTAAATGAAAGGTAATTTGGGAAAAAAAAATGTGAAAATACCTTTAAATGACCGGATGTCCTTAATTGAAAATTTATTGGTAAACTTAAGGGCTATATTGAAAAGTTGACATTTGTGTCCTTTTTTGAAATAAGGTAAAAACTTAAGGCCTTATTTGAGAATTCCCGGATAGATTCCAGGAATAGTAGGTATAGGTTTTATGGAGGGTCTGGGAATGGTAGTCTTCAAGAAGACAGACTTACGTTAGTTACATGATCCCTGTCTTTCATGTGTGGAGCGTGGTCCAACTTGTCTTCAGTTGGGAGGTGGGCCTGCTCAATGTGGCGCAATCCCCTTGTTTCTGTTAATGGGCTGCGACTGGGTGGTCCAGCTGATGTGGCAATCAAATGGAGTGCTTACTTCTTCATGTGGATGTGAAGGCATGTGGGTGTGTGCATTGTTGTGTTAGGATTTGATGTGATAAACAAAAGCAATTTATGCATTGGGAACATTATGGGGAAGTACACCACAAAGTAGGTTTCATGCTTCTACTTAAATTCTATGGCAAAAGTTTTGCAAATGAGAAGTTTCATTCATTTAATTCTCAATTTGTCTTCTGCATCTGCTCATTCTAGAACTATGGTTGAAACTGAGGAGTGTAAGCCGGTGGAAAACCAGTGTGGATCATGTTTTATGGGGAAGAGAACGGTTGGATATAAAAGGTAGTTAGGAGAATTGGATGCCTCCAATCTGACAAAACGATGATCACAGAACTTTTATATTTCTTGTATTAACTTCATTAGTCTCCTTTGGAGATTGTCTATCATATATATAGGATTACAATGCCTTTAATCAAGGTCCTAACACAGGAAAGTAAACTAATTACATCAATTAGAATATCTAAGTTAAGAAAGTAAACTAATTACATCAATTAGTATCTTTAAGTTAGGAAAGCAATCAAAGAAAATATATGTACAACTGTCAAGTTGACCCAATGTAATTCTACGTGAGCTGGGCCTTGGGCCTGTTTAACACCCCCCCTCAAATTGATGCGGGAGAATCAACAAGCATCAATTTGCTAACCAAGAACTGATGGCGTGGTCGTGGAAGACCTTTGGTGAAAATATCAGCGATTTGAAGATCAGTGGAGACATGCGGAAGGCTGATGACATCACGTTTAAACTCATCACGTATGAAGTGACAATCAACCTCGATGTGTTTAGTGCGTTCATGAAAAACCGGATTTTCAGTAATCCGAATTGCACTTGTATTATCTGCATAGAGGGGAGTAGCGCCATCTGCGGGAAAACCAATGTTAGAGAGCAGACCGCGGAGCCAAAGAATTTCAGAGCATGCAGCAGACATGGCTCGGTACTCAGCCTCAGTAGAGGATTTGGAAACTGTTCCCTGTTTCTTGCATTTCCATGATATGAGACTATCACCCAAAAACATGCACCATCCCGTCGTCGATTTGCGAGTATCCGGACAACCGGCCCAATCAGCATCGGAATAAGCTTTGAGAGAGAGATTATTGTTGGATGGAAAAAACAACCCACGAGTTGGTGTGCGAATAAGGTATCGAATGATGCAGCGAACAGCAGCCAGATGAAGGTGACGAGGAGCAGTCATGAACTGGCTCATCAGGTTGACCGCATAAGATATATCAGGACGAGTGATCGTGAGGTAGATCAAGCTACCAACTAACTGGCGATATGCAGTCGGATCGAGAAGAAGGTCACCCTCCTCTCGACTGAGTTTGACATTCAGTTCGACCGGTGTATCTACTGGAGCGGAAGCAGTAAGGCCAGCCAAGACAATGAGATCAACAGTGTATTTGTGCTGATTGAGAACTATACCCGTAGTCGATTGATGAACTTCAAGACCGAGGAAATAGTGTAGGGGGCCGAGATCCTTCATGTGAAATGTTTCACTAAGGGAAGCTTGGAGCTCCTGAATCATTTTGGCATTAGGACCAGTAATGACAATGTCATCAACATAGACAAGAAGTACAGTGATCCCGGATGGAGCATGATGTAGAAACATAGAAGGATCATACGGGCTTGGATGAAAATCCAAGCGGAGAAGAGCAGTTTGAAATTTCTCAAACCATGCGCGAGGAGCTTGTTTCAGACCATAGAGGGAGCGACGAAGTTTGGCAACCATACCATTCCCGGATGAGCATCCTTGAGGCAATCGCATATAAACATCTTCTTTGAGATCACCATGTAGAAACGCATTTTTGACATCCATTTGATAGAGTGGCCAAGACTGAGAAGCAGCAACAACAATAATAGTGCGTACGGTGGTCATCTTGGCAACCGGAGCAAAAGTTTCATCATAATCAATGCCATATTCCTGCCGATTTCCAAGAGCGACAAGACGTGCCTTATACCGATCTAAAGTGCCATCTGATTTCAACTTGATAGAAAAAACCCACTTACAACCAATGGGTTTAACAGCCACAGGAGATGGAACAATATCCCATGTATGATTTTGCTCTAACGCAGCCAATTCATCTTGCATAGCCTTGTTCCAACATGGGTCCTGCACAGCCTGAGAATAGGATTGAGGAATGGAAGAGGAAGACAAAGTGGCCATTAAGGAAGTATGTGAGAACCCATAACGGTTCGGTGGTACCGAAATACGAGTGGAGCGACGCAGTGACGGATGTCCAGATGGATCAAGTGCCGGAGTTGGACCGGATGCCGGAGGAGGATCAGGAGGGGAATCCCTGGTAGGTGCTGCACTGTTCCGCCTGTGATACACAAAGTTAGGATTAAATCTAACAACTGACGGGTCGTCAGAAAAGCCAGGTAAAGACACGAAAGATGAGTCAGGAGGATCAGTGTGTTTTTGAAAAAAATACTGCTGTTAAAAAAAAACGACATTCCTAGAGGTACGTAAACGACGAATTTGAGGATCATAACAAAGAAACCCCTTCTGGAAGGGTGCATAACCTAAAAAGACACACTGAGCTGATTGTGCCGTTAATTTTGTCCTCTCAGAAGAAGGCAAGTGTACGAAACAAATGGAGCCAAAAACATGAAGATCATCATAGGATGGAGAGGTCTTGTACAATCGGTAATATGGACTTTGATTCTCAATGGAGGTTGATGGCATACGATTGATAAGATGAGCTGCCGTAGCCAGTGCCTCAACCCAAAATCGGGTAGGAACCGATGATTCAAGAAGAAGGGAGCGAGTGACATCAAGGAGATGTCTATTTTTCCTTTCAGCGATTCCATTCTGCTGGGGAGTATAGGGACAGGTTCTTTGAGAAATAATACCTTTGTTTTGCAAAAACTGTTGAAGATCTGTGGATACATATTCTCCACCTGAATCAGATCGCAAGATTTTAATGCAGGTGGAAAATTGATTCTCAACATAAGCTAATTTTTTTTTAAAAACATTAAAAACATCAGATTTTGAGTGCAGAAAGTAGACCCATGTGAACTGACTGAAATCATCAATAAAAGTCACAAAATATTTGTAGTGAGCATGGGAAAGGGCTGGAGCAATTCCCCATACATCACTATGAACTAAATCAAAACACTGAGAGGTGTGTGAAGTGGAATGAGGAAATGAAAGAGTTTTGCTCTTTCCCATTTTACAAGTAGCACAATCAAAAGGCACACAAGAAGATAAACCAATAGATTTATTTAATAAACCAGAATTTAACATAAGGGACAAAGCCTTGAAATTAGGATGACCGAGTCTATTGTGCCACAACCGGCAATTATCTCTAAGAGAAAAACAAAGCACATTATTGTCAAATGGATTCCTAGAAATTTTAGAAATATCCAGCGGAAACAAGCGTCCACACTTAGGCCCCCTCGCGATCTCCTTCCCGGACATCTGGTCCTGTACAACACAACCAGAAGAAGAAAAAGAGATGTTACAATTATTTTCCACAAGTTGTCCGACAGACAATAGGTTGGAAGTTAAATTCGGACAAAGGTAAACATTTCTCAATGGGATGGGACCAGGGATATTTCCGATAGCAGTAATGGGAACATTTCCACCATCAGCAGTTTGTATTTGAAGATGGCCATTGTAACTTGTCATATTTGAGAGAGGGGTGTGGGAATATGTCATATGATTAGACGCCCCGGAATCAAGATACCAAGTAGAAGATGAAGGTGACTTACCTGAGAGACCAAAGGCAGAGAGGGCATTGATAATCATTTGTTGAACCAATTCAGGAGTGAGAGATGATGAGGGCCCAGGCTGTGGGGCTGCTGATGTAGGAACAGGCATAACCGAGGAAGCCACATAAGCATGCGGAGTCTGAGACTGTGGATTCTGATACTGCGGAGCCGGATACTGTGAAGTCTGATACTGTTGCGACGGTCGTGGTGGACGGCGGCGACATTCAGAGATGATATGTCCCGACTTTTTACAGTAATTGCAGACTTTCTGTTTGCATTGAGATGCAAGATGCCCAAATTTCTGACAACTGTAGCATTGGGTTTTGCTCAAGTCTCGAGGTTGAGTTTGAGAAGTTTTATTTGCTGAGAACGCGACTGAATAGGTCTCAGTCTTCTGTTGAGCAAGATGAGCCGAGGTCGTAATGCGCTGTTCTTCGCGTAATAGTTCATTCAAGCAAACATCTAACGAAGGTAAAGGCATCCGATTCATCAGAGCAGATCGGACACTTTCAAATTCACTTCGCAGCTTCATCAAAAACTGATCTCTTTGACTAGAGGCCTGAAGATCTTGGATCACTGTCAAAACATCGTCAGCCACATTCGCATACTTAATACTATCGTATTCCGACCACAGTGTACGGAATCCGGAATAGTAGTCTTGTACCGACAAAGTCCCTTGTGCATATTCTGCAATCGCGTATTCAAGATGAAATTGATGCGCAGAGTTATCTTGATGATAGACTTTCTTCAAATACCCCCACATGGCTTTAGAGGTAGGGTAAGGCTTGAGATTCATTATCAGATGAGGCTCGACTGATCCCAGAATCCATGATTTGATTTTGGCATCTTTAGTATGCCAGGAGGATATCTTTTTTTCATCCTCAGTAGGTTTAGGGTCAGCACCAGAAATAAAACCCCATAATTCCTTAGCTTCGAGGTAGGTTTGGAATTGGAAAGACCACGCAGGGTAATTTTGGCCAGTAAATTTGATCAAAGTAACCTCAGATTTGTCCATCTAAAAAAAAAATTGATTGAATAAGTAATAAACAGTAATCAAATCAACCAACAGTTATATGAAAAACTGTTTCAGTATGTAGATGGCAAGATCCAACCAAGCAGAGAAGAGAAATCCAAGTCAGATGAAGAACAGAAAAAAGGAAAGCCTCAGACGACCCAGACTGAACTTTCAGATCCTGTACGTGGGCCCCATAGAGGGATCTGAATGCTGATCAGATGTGTGATCCAAGAAGGCACACTATTTTCGCACCTATTGGCACAGGTTTGACCTTATTCCGCTGAATATCCAAGAATCTGGACGGTCTTGATTGAAACTAGAGTAATTTTTGAAAGAACACGAGAATGATCAGAGAGACTACCTGGAGGTGCTGAAAAATCCTGAAAAAATCGCCAATAATCCTAGAAATATCAGGCGACCATGTCTGTGAAGTTTCTGGAGATCGATGTGATGATCAGGGGTGGGCCACCAAGATGATGGAACTATCGCAGATGGTGGATGTCGCTGGAATTCCTAGAACAGATGTCTGGATCTGTTTTCTGCACGAGAGAGAGATTGATTCCTCTCTATATACCTTGATTTCTTTGGAAGAAGAGAAACTAGATGGTCATGAGCCTCGCTCTGATACCATGACAAAACGATGATCACAGAACTTTTATATTTCTTGTATTAACTTCATTAGTCTCCTTTGGAGATTGTCTATCATATATATAGGATTACAATGCATTTAATCAAGGTCCTAACACAGGAAAGTAAACTAATTACATCAATTAGAATATCTAAGTTAAGAAAGTAAACTAATTACATCAATTAGTATCTTTAAGTTAGGAAAGCAATCAAAGAAAATATATGTACAACTGTCAAGTTGACCCAATGTAATTCTACGTGAGCTGGGCCTTGGGCCTGTTTAACACAATCAAATGGTTTTATTTATTTATTTATGTTCAACATCAATGGAGCAGCTTGGGATAAGACAAGACTGATGGGGACGGGAGGTATATTCAGGGGCGGATCTAGGACTTCTCATCTGGGGGCTGCACTTAACTTACACTAAAAAAATAGCAACAATGTCTCACCAAAAACTATAAAAAATTCTTCTATTCATCATGTCCTCTAAAAGGAAACCCTTGAAGTGCAAGCATCCGAATACATTGAATAACATTTCGGAGAAGCAACCGATTATTTGCAATTGCTTCTTTAGAAAGTGTATTGAAAACACTATCTATATGTCGAGAAGGATTCATTAGGTTCTTTAATTTGAAATAAAATTAAACTATTAAAATAAATGCAAAAACATTAATGCTCATTTATAACTTGAAGAATGGGTCGGCACTAGTCAATGGCCCAGGCACGATTTTTTTCCATGCACCACAACCCGGCCAACCTATTTTTCTTTTTCTTTTTTATTTCCCTCAAATTTTGCCAAACAAATATTGGATTGAATGGAAAATACATGCCACTCTTCCCTTCCCTAGAAGCCATCTGAATTCCATTTCTTGACAGCAATACTGCAATAGCCATCCCACTCCAGGCATTGGTTGGTGCAAATGTCTTCTCATCAATCCAACCCATGAAAACCCTCCCAAAACCTACCTCGCCAAGAAGTCTATCGGGACTAAAGTTCCTGGTCGCCTTCTTCAACTCTGTAAAACTGAAAATCTTTAAAGTGGGAGTAATGGGAAGGATCTGTTCGTTTGGGGAAACCTCATCCAAACGGCTCGAAAATGCAATCCCAGTTCCTGAATGCGTCCCTTCATTGTTGGTGTTCTGTGCAATCCCTGCAAATTTAAGATAAGAGAAGAGGAACAAAGGATTTGAAGGAAATTCATTTGAGATTATGCAAACATGGAGAGATCTGTGAATCAAAAAGGGAGAAGAAAACAGAGCAGCACATGAAAAAACAGTCACAGAGAAAAGATTGTATTTGAAAGAAATCACATGTACGCAAGGCGAAATGGATTTTGATAAAAGGACTCAGAAGAAGAAACAGAAACAAAAGATGAATTATTTCCAGAACCAGGAGAAAGAGAGAGATAGAATACAATAGATATCTTGAATTACTCAAACTATGAATTGAAAAGGCAAGAAAAGAACCATATGAAAAACTAAATTTTTTTTTTGGGCTGAAACTAGAGATGTCAAATGGGCCGTGCCGGCCCGGCCCGGCCCGCTAGTCAACGGGCCGTGGCACGGCATGGCCCGGTCAACGGCACGGCCCATGACGCGGGCCGTGCTGGGCCGAGCCGCGCAGGCCCGCTGGCCCGTTAGGCACGGCCCGCCAGCCTAGTGGGTCAGCCCCTGTGGCCCGCCAGGCCCGCCAGGATCGGCCCGCCTGGCACGGCCCGCTAGGCACGGCCCGCCTGGCCCGCCAAAAAAAATTATTTTTTTATATATTTTTTTAAATTTATAAAAATCTAATTCCCAGCCAACTAACAACCCTAGGCATTTTCTAATAAAAAAAACACTTACATAACTTGGTAAGGTAGGACTTTAGTGTAAATTAGTCACACTAATAAAGAGGGGCAATGTGTTTTTGGGGAGAAGTAATAAGGGGAATGTTTTGGTGTGACACACTTACCTTTACTAAATTTGCCCCGGCCCCTTGCCTTCAATAATTTTATTTTCTTCAGAGATATTTGAGAATCTCAAATGAAATTCCCTACCTGCATTCATCTATATTCAAGAACCCCTGAGCATTTGAGAAGTTGAGATTCTTTATAGGTTGGAAAGCTCAGGATTAAACACAAGAATATGTTCATAATTCAGTCATTTATGTTCAATATAATCTCGTCACATGTACCTATAACTCCACTCTCGATCACATCACATGAAGCCATATATTTACATTGATATGAACACTAGGAAAAAGAAGTAAAAAATATGTAACCATGATAAAGATAATGAGAATTATTGACTAAGACTAAAAACCCATAACTAAAAAATAAAGAAATTGATGCAAATCTAAATAAAATGAAGTCAAAGGTTGTGGTTTCATGGTGGGTCATTTGGAAGACTTGAGATGATTATTGATAAAAGTAGAAATATTTAACCGTGCTAAGTTCTTGTTTAAAGTATGATAATTCAGCCAAAAAATAGAAATTGAGTTTGCCATCTCAATTGAAATATCCTTAACCATGGCATTTCAATTTGGCTGAAAAATGAGTAGAAAAAAGGACATGATATGTGTTTTTTTATATTTCAGGTTGTTTGAATGAAAGAGTAAAAAGTTGGATAAAAAAGGTGTTAGCTTCTCATCATCATCTAAAGTGGTTAAGTTCTCATCCTAATGTAACTAATAGTTTAATATTCATGGTTAGGTTCACATCCTCATCTAACTAGTTTTAATATTATTTGAATACATATTAGTATACAAAAGTTAGGTAGTCTAGTGGTTGTGTTTATCTTTCACAACCATTAGGTTGTGAGATCGAGTTCATCCAAACACATTTATTTTTAAAAATCTATACAAATTACGCTGGTCGGGCCAACCCAACCCGCCTATAACTCTATTAGAAAAAAAAAAAAAAAAAGGCACGCCTGGCCCGCTGGGCCGTGCCGTGCCGGCCCGGCCCGTGGCACGGGCGGGCTCAATTTGGGGCGGGCCGTGCCGGCCCGGCCCGGCCCGTTTGACATGCCTAGCTGAAACCTTGGGTGGGCTGCAGCCACCCCGGGCCCCCCCTTCATCCGCCCTTGGGTATATTGGGGAATGAGAGGGAGAAGAAAATCTATCAGTTTTGGGTAAGTGGGGTCAGAATTCAGTAGAATCTAATGAAGCTGACTTTTGGCGATCTGTTAGGCTGTGAAAGTATTGAAAATGCAATTCTTTGGAAACATCATAATCGAGGGTGAATCAGAGTATGCAACTAAATGGGAAAAAAAGAGGGTTGTTATCCATTGTGATTAGTGTCCATCATTAGAGAGATTTGTGATTTAAGTGCTTCATTGGTTTTCTTTTTGCATGTATATAGGAGAACAAACCAATTGTTGACCACTTAGCCAAACAGGGTTTTGAGAGAGAGTCAGCACTTATAGATGAATTCCGGATTATTTTTTTTTGCATTTTGGAAAGGGGCTACATGTTTAGTGCATAAATATAGTATTTTTATCCTTTCCGTCTAGTTTTGGTTCTTCTTCCAAGGCTTGTACATCTTTATCATAACAAATACAATAACTACTAGATGCAACAATTTGATGGAATTAACTTGTTGCTGCTGTATGTGCCACTTTATTGGACTGACAGTTCTTTTTTCCTCATATCAACTCAGGCGTGAAACTTAAACTTACTTTTGTTTTTAATGTTGGTATATAACTTTTGTGATTTTTACGTTGAATCAGGAACTACTGCAATCTGGAACATGTGATCCCTTGTGTTCCATTGACGAGATTAGCTCACAAGATTTTGAAGCTAGTTACCAGCCAAAGACTGACTTGCTAAAAGCTCTTGCAATTATTGCATCAGCCACTGTGGGGGCTGTTGCTATTAATCACTCTTGGGTAGCTGCTAATCAGGTCCATCCTTGTTCTTCACCCTTTGTATGTATTGTGGAACTCCTTTTGCTGGTTTGTGTTTTCTGGGACCTAATTTCTTCCATAGTATTTAACGTTTCTGATTAGTTCCTTTCCTTTCAGTCTTCTAGTTCTAAAGATGTCGATGAACATCATATAGAAACTTCAAAGTGATATAAGATTGACGGATTCTCTTGTGGCACAGGATATCGCTATGGTACTGGTATTTGCATTGGGATATGCTGGCATAATCTTTGAGGAGTCTCTAGCATTCAACAAAAGTGGTGTTGGATTATTGATGGCTGTTTCCTTGTGGGTCATACGAAGCATTGGCGTAAGATTCATCTGAAGTTTGGCTTCAGGACCTTCTCCAAAAAAAAAAGTTCACTTTTTTAGGAGAATCCATATATTAAGGCTGACTATTATCCACATAATTTATGTGCATTAATCATTACTTCCAACTCTGGTTTCTTATTTTGTTTATGTAATCCATTGTCTTAGGTTGCTGTAATCTTCTGTTGTGTAGGCTCCATCAACCAACATAGCTGTGACTGAGTTAAGTCATGCAGCTTCTGAAGTCAGCGAGATAGTGTTTTTCTTGCTTGGTGCGATGACCATAGTAGAGATAGTTGATGCACATCAAGGATTTAAACTGGTTACTGATAATATTACAACTCGGAAGCCGCGAACCCTCCTTTGGGTGGTAATACTTTAGTCACTGTCTCTATTTAGATATTTTTTGTTGCATGCCTTGTACATTCATTTATCTTGAAACTAATGCCATATGTAGCAGTGGCGGACTCAGGATTTTCGTTTGAGGCGAGTGGACCCAAATAGGTAGTTGGGTTTTGGGGGTAAACTCAGGATTCTTATTTGGGTTTTGGGGCCGGACCCTGAATTTTCATGCGGATTTTGAAAGCACACTCAGTTCATATGGGTTTTGGAAGCGGACCTAGGCTTGATGGGGGCGATTGCCTCCAAAAGGATGTATGTAGGTCTGCCCATGTATGTAAATATCACTTGCTTCTCTTTGTTATAGGGTTTCTATTTGTTGTTATCCTTTTCTTTTTTTAATGGCAAGAATGATTTTATTAAAAGGAAGAAAACAATTACAAGCCATCCACCTAAAAGAGAGAGAAGGAGATAGCCAAGGTGACGAATTCCACAAAGACCAACACGGAAAGGAAAAAGAGCTTGGCGATGTTTACACAAGTTAAAAGAAAATAAATGCAAAAGAGAAATAATTGAGAAGCAGTGGAGAAGAAGAAAGTAGTAAAAGGAAGGAGAAAGTTCTATTGATGATATTTTAATCTGGGTACAAGGCTTTTGACAAGTGGTGGATTCTTGATTAACAATCAGAAGGCCCCCCTTATCCCTTTTTCAATCTCCAGATGCTGATCTTCTGGATTCTTTGGACTCACTCTGAATGCTTGGGAGATTTTGGAATGTTCTAGTGGGCCCCACACATAAATACTTAATAGTTCCCAATCAAAGAAAATAAATAGGATGAAGGAATGCTACAAAAGCAGGTCCATATGTGCGTACAGGCCCCTTTCTTCTAGCTTTTCCTTCTTGATTCTTTCTTGTCTTGGATCCTCATTTCCATCTATTTTCTTCCCACATCTTTTTATTCTGCCTTTTGTGTTTTGGATCTTTATCACATGGGAATTTTCGAGATGTGTATCTGCCAAAAAGCTCCAAATCCCCATGAGAATTAGTTAATAGAAGAAATTTATATTCCTTCGCTTCCTTTGTTGGGCAAGATAGTCACCCCATCAAAACTTTTTAGGTTTTCGATACCTCCAAGAAATGGCCGCAAAAATTAAGGGATCACATCACCATACATATTATAATGCTGTTGAACTCCCTGCTTGAATAGATTGTCAGCTAGATCATTTAGCCCTCTTAAGAAATGCATGAATGACACCCCAAGGTCAAACCCATAAGTTCATCTGAGAAGCTTAAAACTTGTGTTGGAGAACCTATCCATCCCGAGGTCCATCCTATTGCAATTTTTAGCAGATGCATCACCTTTGGCAATAAGACGGACTGGACATAGCTAAGCTGCTTTTCAAACCCCAATAACCACTGACAACTCTGCGTCATTTACTTCTCGGATTCCTTCTGGAACAGATAAATGTATCACCAACTCTGCTTTATGATTTCCAGTGACCCCACCCACTCCTTGCAACCCCAGGTTTAACTTCATGCTGGCATCAAAATTTACTTTGTATGAAACCTCTGGTGGGGTTGACCATCAGGGGGCAACTGATTGGTGGAGATAAAGATCTTGAATCACCTTATTACAACATCTGTCCGCTGCAGTGATCGAAACACCAAAAAGTGCTGTCTTGACTGAAATATAACCCTTTGTTTTCAAAGCACCCGGCATACCCTCTACAACAACCAGACTGCTGCAATGAAATCCATGTTTTGTTATCTTGGCTAGTGCATATGGGTACGTTACTGTAATTTGTTTCTTGTCAGGTTTAGGTTACTGGCACAAGAATTTGGCAAGTGGCTCACTTTTCACAATAATTTGCAACACATATCTTATCTGTTTTTGTGGTTTTAGCAGTTTGAATCTGGTTTAATGCATTAAAAATCAGTAATAATGAACTTCGTTGGTAGTTCTTGTGAGTGTTGTTCCTATTAAAAGGGGCATTTTTATGTTATCCTTACTTTTTTTCTATGTTTCCTCTCTAACCTTTTATTCGGTAAGGTCATTTGCTTGATCTGCAGTTTGTGATTTGAAATCAGTCATTCTCTTGCTGATCATTACTGATGCCATCTGAACCTTATGAATGACATTAGCAGCTGCCCGGTGAGAAATGAGAGATGGAGGTGATACATATGCCATCTGAGAGATGGTGATTTATGGGTCAATTTTTTAGCAAGATTTCTGTTGATTTTTCCAATTTACCAATCAAACTTCGAATTAGGGATTTTTCTTTGGCCCGAGATTTTTTTTTTTCCAGATTCTCATCTTCCATCTGGTCCATAGTTATTTAATCTTGTAGCCCAGAAGTTATTGCGATTGGACCTGTGAGGTTCTAAGAGAGGTTTAGTGTTTTTCCTTTATCAGTCCCAGTTATTTTTCTCCTTTTCAATCCAATTGATGATGTCATCATGCCATGATGTTTGAGAGGGCTGGCATAATGTTTGTTCGTGGTCTGGTATTGGACAGTCTTGTTTGGAGGGTGTTGGGCAGGCCAGAGGAACTGCATGGCCCCAAAAGTTATCTCTTTCAATTTTTAAAAAATAAAATTTTATCTTGAATCGTCACAATTGCTCTGAGTAATCTTGATGGAAAGAAGAAATTCAGATATATAATTATAACAAGAAGATAACCAGGCTTTCTGTCATGAGTTGTTTGCAGTTAGTGAGTGCAGAGAATTAGATACTGAATTAATGGCTCAAAATGGCCAAGACCTTTATGTTGCACTTTTTCTCTCAGTTGGTTCCACTAAAGGTTAAATGGCCTGCATAGAGTGAGCTGGAAAGGTGAAATTCTGAGTTTACTGTTTTTTTTTGGTAAGGGCTGTGTTTACTGTTGACGCTGTTTTCTGGGTTGTCGGATAGGAGCAGAACGCAAACTACTATGTATGAAAACAAGAACAGGTTCTCAAGACAAGACCCTCGGTGCTATCTATAATAGCTTGGGGAAGTGACTGGAAAATGATAATTTGTTGTCTAAAAATTGGTTATTGATGGCCGTTATATGGCATGCTGGCCTATTAGTCCCGGTTGTAGCATGGATCTCATAGCATGGCTCTCTTAATGTTCCATCTGCCTTTGTTCCAGCTGTGACGCTTAAGTTTTTTCCAGTATTTACCATTGGTTATTGCTTGCCTGGAGCATCATCTTGGGAACTAGACATGTTTTGTGGCTTGGGTTCCATAATGATGTTCAAATCCTGGTACATCAAGTTGCACACACTGATGAGACTGTAGCACAACCGAAAGGTCCTCCTCGTCACTTGTAGGAGGATGTGGGTTCAAGACATCTAACCATGCACCCCCAACCCACACCCACCCACAGAGAAAAAAAACGGAAGTTGGGAAAAAATGAGGAAGGGAGGATTGAGTGTAAATATATGTAAATTATGTGGCCCGGGCTGGGTCCTATGATGCTCAAATCCTGCTACATGAATCTACACATATTGACAGGAGATGTAGCACACTTGGAAGATTATCTTCGCTTCAACCATGAGGTTGTGGGGTTTGAGTCAAACAATGAAAAAATGAAGTTAGACAACAGGAAAGAAACAAGAAACGATGGGGATGGATCGAGTGTAAATATATGTAGATTTTGAATAGAACATCATATGATCAAGAAAGACTGGTATTCTGGTTAGAAGGCAAATTGGCTGTACCTTATATATTTTAATGAATCCTACAAGGTGATGTCTCCTCTCTCTCATATCATCATCACAGTAGTAGTAGTATTACTGCAATGGGATGGACGGATGGAAAGATCCGTTTATGAATAAGAGTCATGCAAAAAATCAACTCCATTAAATGATCATCATCCTAACCATTGATTTAACGGCCTTGAAGTTTCATGGTCTTTTAACCATAGATTTTTTTTAGACTCAATCCAACGGTGATTAAAGGGTTCATGAGCATAAAACTTGGCATGGTGCCAGATCATGGGGGGATAACAGTTTAAAGAGAGCTGCACTCATAAAAAATGGGCCCATGTGGTCCCCATAGTGCTGGACTGCACATGCAATCTGCTTGTAGGAGAAACTTCTCCCATAATGTATATATGTTTGAAATTTTAGTCGGAGAATATATGTTTTAACCCCTATCTAGATGAAATTTTCAGGTTGGCTTCATCACCTTCTTCCTTAGTTCCATTCTTGACAACTTGACATCTACAATTGTTATGGTCTCCTTACTACGGAAGCTTGTACCTCCCTCAGAATACAGGAAGTATGCTTCCCATCACTTCATCTCATTCTGCCTCTTGATTATTTTAATCTAAATTTGCATGATTAAACCAATTGTATTTAACTTGCGTGAAGTTCTTAAAGTTATATTGATAGGTCTTGAATGTGCTTGCATTGTTATGTACAACGTAACTGTAGGGGGATAGATTTTTGGGCCTGCCCGGGATCGCCGAGCCCCCCACAGGGCCTATTGTATACACTTCAGGCAGGAGCGGATCACGTACCCTAGGCATGCATTTGTCCCGGGGTGGAGCGGATCACGTCCCCAGGGCCTCCCCAGGTTTCGAACCCGAGACCTCTTGTATATATGATAATCTGGGTGAAACCGGTACCACTTGGGCTAGTACCCCGGGACAAATGCATGCGTAGGGTACGTGATCCGCTCCTGCTGAAGTGTATACAATAGGCCCTGTGGGGGCCCGGCGATCCCGGGCGGGCCCAAAAATCTATCCCCCTACAAGATGGATTTTTGGGCCCGCCCGGGATCGCCGGGCCCCCCACAGGGCCTATTGTATACACTTCAGGCAGGAGCGGATCACGTAACCTAGCTCAAGTGGTACCAGGTTTCACCCAGATTATCTTATATACAAGAGGTCTCGGGTTCGAAACCTGGGGAGGCCCCTGGGGACGTGATCCGCTCCACCCCGGGACAAATGCATGCGTAGGGTACGTGATCCGCTCCTGCCTGAAGTGTATACAATAGGCCCTGTGGGGGGCCCGGTGATCCCGGGCGGGCCCAAAAATCTATCCCCCTACAGTAACAGTTCAATTGCCACCTTTGATGTGATATTGTGTATCCCATGCTACAAGTTACCAAGTACCATTATTCCAAAAGGAAAAAACAAGGAAAAGTTACCAAATGCCAAGTTACCAAATGCCATCTTTTCTTTGGTGTTGATTGTTTTAGTACCTATTGCACTCATTCTCGTTTGTCATGACTGTGCAGTGGCGATAATGGCACAATTCGAATTGTCAGCTAGTGTGATCATAGATGCTGATTATTATAAAATAAAGTTGCTAGCTCAGGATCTTGCAAATTTGCTCAGTGGAGCTAGATGTGTTTTAAATGCATAAGAAATTCTGAATAGTTTATTCATGGATCTGTGGAGATACATGGCAATGAGTACATTTTTGAGATTTAGGTTTCTTGTCATTTTCCATATCTCTCTACAGGATCCTCAATAGATCTGTGAACTGGTGTTCCCAACATGCAATTTACTTGATTTGACAATTACTCTTGGACTTTATGTTGGTGCATAGAGTAAAAGAAAAGTTATCAATGTGTACACATTTTCCCCAGTAGATCTAAGAAAGCATCCATTTTTCTATTGACAGGAGGCAAATTCTCACATCAAGGAAAATTAATTTTTGCGGATACTAATGAGAAAATATTTGTCTTTTAGTCAGTAGCAAAGTATAATTTTATCGGAAAAAAATGTGCTGGTGTATGTGTTGTGAATGTGAGAGAATGAATGGAATAAGGTTCGATCCCTTTGAGGGTCGTCTGTATCTTATATAAATAGGGGCTGAAAGCCCTGATTACAATCAACTAATCAATTAAGCAAATCTAGATCCTAATAATTAGCTAACCAAATTAGTATGTACATGTGGCTGTGACTGTGACTAATGATAAGAACAAAGTATGGGCCTGGGCCTAAATGGGCCTGCGAATCTGGGCTTGGAGCAGCAGCATCATTAACACATTAACACCCCCCCTCAAATTGATGCCGATGAGTCAACCAGCATCAATTTGTCTGTTAAGAATTGATGACGTGGTCGAGGAAGTGCTTTTGTAAATATATCAGCAGTCTGGAGGCTGGAGGAGATGAACGGAAGGGAAATAACATTGCGAAGATATTCATCTCTGATAAAGTGGCAGGCAACCTCAATGTGTTTAGTGCGCTCATGAAAAACTGGATTCTCAGTAATCCGAATTGCACTGGTGTTATCTGCATGTAACGGTGTGGGAGATTTCTGTGAGAAGCCAAGTTCCTCAAGGAGACCTCGAAGCCATATAATCTCTGAGCATGCGGCAGACATGGCACGATATTCTGCCTCAGTTGATGATTTTGAAACTCTGTCCTGTTTCTTCACTTTCCAGGAAATAAGAGCATCACCTAAGAACATGCACCAGCCCGTGGTGGACCGACGAGTATCAAGACAAACCTGCCCAATCAGCATCAGAATAGGCAGTCAATGTCATCTTAGAGCCAACCGGAAAGAACAAGCCTCTATGAGAAGTGCCAAGAAGATAGCGAATAATCCGCCGAACTGCCGCTAAATGTAGATGATGAGGCTTCGTCATATACTGACTCATTAAGTTGACTGCATAACTGATGTCAGGACGAGTAGTAGTCAAATATATAAGATTACCGACAAGCTGACGAAAATATGTCGGATCAGACAGTGGATCACCACTGTCACTATGGAGTTTGAGATTCAGTTCCAGAGAAGTATCCACAGGGGTGGAGTTTGACAGGCCTGCGGATTCAATCAAATCCATGGTATACTTATGTTGATGTAAAATCAACCCTTTCTCGGAGTGATGAACTTCCAATCCCAAAAAATATTGCAGAGGGCCTAGATCCTTCATATGAAAAGATTGATGCAGAGAGAATTGGAGATCTTGAATCGTGGCTGTATCTGTCCCAGTGATGATGATATCGTCTACATAGACAAGAAGGATGGTGATTCCTGTTGATGCGTGATGTAAAAACAACGATGGATCATAAGGACTCTGCTGAAACTGTAGCTTGAGTAAAGCATCTTTGAATTTGTCAAACCATGCTCGTGGTGCTTGTTTTAGCCCATACAAGGATCGTTTCAGAAGAGCAACTTGATTTTCAGATGTTTTTGTGAAACCTTGAGGCAAACGCATGTAAACTTCTTCCTTAAGATCACCATGAAGGAATGCGTTTTTCACATCAAATTGAAAAAGAGGCCAGGATTGAGATGCAGCTATAGCAAGGATGGTGCGAACAGTAGTCATTTTTGCAACAGGCGCAAAAGTCTCTTCGTAGTCAATGCCATATTCCTGTCGGTTGCCAAGGGCCACAAGCCTAGCTTTATATCTGTCCAAGTTCCATCTGCCTTTAATTTAATAGAGTAAACCCATTTACTCCCAATAGGTTTAACCGAAGCTGGACAGGGAACAGTCACCCAGGTTTGGTTCTGCTGTAGAGCACTAAGTTCTTCTTCCATAGCCTGTCTCCAGCACTCCTGTTTTGCTGCTTGTGAATACGAAGTAGGAATGGATACAGAAGATAACGTAGCAAAATATGAAGAATGAGAGAAGCCGTATCGATCTGGTGGACGAGAGATACGAGCAGAACGACGAATAGCAAGTTGATGCGAGGATGATGCCGGATCAGGAATCGGGACTGGTTCTTGCAAAGGAGGCAAAGTAGTGGCATTTGTTCTTTGTCGACGAGTATACACCTTGTCCGGATGAAATCGCAAAGGTGAAGGAAGACAATCATCATCAAAGGATGGTACTTTAGAAAAGGAAATTTTTGGAGATGAATCAGGATAAGCCTGAAAAAAATACTGATGTTAAAAAAAAAACAACATTCCTAGAAATGCGAAGACGCTTGGAGTTGGGGTCATAACAAACAAAACCGTTTTGGTGGGAAGCATAACCAAGGAATGCACATTTTACAGATTGAGCCGATAACTTGGATCGTTCGTGTGTGGGAAGATGAACAAAACCAAAAGTGTGAAAAGATGTGTATTTTGGTTCAGTTTTGAAAAGACGAAAATATGGAGAGGTGTTTTGAAGTTTTGGAGAAGGAAGTCGGTTGATGATATGAGTAGCAGTGGTTAAAGCTTCTGACCAAAATCTGGGTGGAACGGAGGATTCTAATAATAAGCATCTGACCATGTCTAGAAGATGACGATTTTTCCGTTCTGCCACACCATTCTGTTGAGGAGTATAGGGACAAGTCCGTTGGGAGATAATCCCTCTGTCTTGTAAAAATTCCTGAAAATGTTTGGACACATATTCCCCCCCTGAGTCGGTTCGAAGAACCTTAATACATGTTGAAAATTGATTTTGAACATAATTCAAGAATTTTTTAAATACATCAAAAACTTCAGATTTGGCATGTAGAAAATAAATCCATGTAAACCGGCTATAATCATCAATGAAAGTTACGAAATACTTATACTGTGAATGAGAAATAATTGGTGCAACACCCCAAACATTGTCAATCCAGGCCCATCCATTTTGGCCCATGTCTAGGCCCATTTATTTCTTCTATTTATTAGGATTGTAATTGATTGTGATTAGTCAAAGTTGCTTAATGTTAGGATCTGTAATTGATAATGTTAGGATCTGTAATTGATTTAGATTGATTCAATTAGGATTGTAATTAGGGTATTAGCCCTTATAAATAGACATCAGTCGATCCTAAGAAGAGAACGACATTCATATGAAAGTCCTGTCATTCATCTCTCTCTCTCAAGATTGTTATGGTATCAGAGCTTATAGATCATCTGTGATTTGTGAGCTGTGATCTTCTCCTCAATCATCTTCCAAACATTGGAAGCCAGAAGTGGATCATCTGTGGTCATTCACCTCAGCCGGATCATCCTGATCAACTCAGATCAGACGTGGCCCACCCGAGATCATCAACACCTCATCAGCGGAAGACTACCATATTGATCGACTGAAGGTTCTTGGATTTATGATGAATTTTTCATGATTTATTGATCATCAGAGGTAGGTCGTCTATCAATTTTTGTGAATATCCATTCTTTTTCAATAGTTTTCATCTCGGCCATTCAAAATCCTTGATCTGGATCTGATCTTCATGAGACCAGTGCCAGTAGTTGAAGAAAACTACTCTCATTCCATCCCCACACTTTGATCTGTACCAAGATCATCCAGTGGGGCCCACGTGTGCATTTACACACTGTCGACAGGGACGATTCTGGCTCTTTTTTTCTGTTTTGCTTCGGCTGTTCTTCCAGACGACTTCTGGTGACTGGTTTGTGCTTGCTACTGTTCTTCCCTATTAATTTTTGGTGAACAGAGTGATCAAGGTATGCTACACCCATCTGATCTTCTGATTTGATTCCTCACCACTGATTGTGATCATCCTTCTCTCTGTTCTGGGCACTGTTACTGCTAATTGATCATCATTCTGCTGTTCTGTTAGTCATTTATCTTCTGGTTGTTTCTTGCTTCTGGATTGGGTTCCTAACCACTGATTGGGAATTGATTGCTTGATCTGGGTAGTCATGGACAAATCTGAACTTACACTGATTAAGTTTGATGGAAAAAATTATTCCTCATGGGCCTTCCAATTTCAAATCTACTTAGAAGGAAAGGAACTCTGGGCCCACATTGATGGATCTGAACCTCAACCCACGGAAGATGACAAGAAGATGTTAGCTTGGAAAACTAAAGATGCTAAAATAAAAACCTGGTTACTAGGTTCAGTGGACCCACATTTTATTCTCAATCTCAGACCATGCAAAACAGCCCGAGAAATGTGGGAATATCTTAAGAAGATATATCATCAAGGCAATGTTGCTCGTCAATTTCAATTAGAACTTGACATTTCTCAATTTACTCAAGGAACCCAGTCTGTTCAGGAATATTACAATGGATTTCGCAGACTGTGGTCCGAGTACGATGAGATTAAGTTTGCCACAGTATCTGAAGCTCTCCTTCCCGAACTACTTCCCTTACAGCAAAGTAGTCATCGGGATCAGTTTCTTATGAAACTTCGTCTGGAGTTTGAGACAGTTAGATCTAACTTGATGAGCAGGGCTTCGCTTCCTAGCTTGGATGACTGTCTTCAGGAACTTCTAAGGGAAGAACAACGTCTGCTTACTAAAACTACTCTGGAACAACAGACATCTGTTGAGGCTCCCCTTGCATATGTTGCTACAACCAGACCTCCTCCTTGAGACATCAGTAAAGTTCAGTGCCATAACTGTAAGAAATATGGTCACTATGCAAATCAATGCAAGGCAAAAATATGCCGTTATTGTAAGGCCACTGGTCATGTTATTGAAGAATGCCGGAAGAAGACTCGCAATTCTACTTCCCGCAACTATGAGCAGTCAGCCTCTGGTACTTACAATATGCAGTCCGCTCCTCGTGCTTACACAGTCACCACTCCACCGTATACTTCATCTGATTTCAGTGGTTCTCTGCAGTATGATTCTTCTTCCCAACCTGGTTCCTCACAATCTGCGTCAGCAACTCCTCTCACCCCTGAGATGGTCAACCAAATGATCATCAATGCCTTAGCTTCCATGAACATCGCAGGTACTGCTTCATCTCTTTCCAATACCTGGTACCTAGATTCTGGTGCAAGTAATCATATGACCACTTCCACCCTAAACTTACAAAATGTAGTTCCTTACACTGGTCATCTGACTGTCCAAGCTGCCAACGGAGATCATCTTCCCATCACATCTGTTGGTGAAACCCCTAGCCCTTTACCATTAACCAATGTTTTAGTTTCTCCTCATCTTGCTACAAATTTGGTTTCTGTGGGTCAACTTGTTGAAAATAACTGCAATATCTCTTTTTCTTCTTCTGGTTGTGTTGTGCAGGACCGGGAGTCGGGGGAAGTGATCGCGAGGGGGCCTAAACGTGGAAGACTTTTTTCGTTACCAGTGTCTTCATTTCTTCCAAATAACTCTTCACATCAGTTATTTTGTTTTTCCATTAAGAATAATTCTAGGTTGTGGCATAATCGACTTGGTCATCCGAATGACTCCACAATGTCTACTTTATTTCAATCTGGATTATTAAATAAACCAATTGATTCTGAGTCATTTGAATGTGATGCTTGTAAATTAGGCAAGAGTAAAACTTTACCTTTTCCACACTCTAACACACGGAGCACTGCATGTTTTGACTTAATCCACAGTGATGTTTGGGCATTGCTCCGACTCTTTCTCATAGTCATTTTAAATACTTTGTCACCTTCATTGATGACTACAGCAGATTTACTTGGCTTTATTTATTACATTCAAAGTCTGATGTCTTCATGCTTTTAAAATTTTTTTAAGCTATGTTGAAACACAATTCTCCACCTGCATTAAAATTTTGCGATCAGACTCAGGGGGGGAATATATGTCCAATGATTTTCAATCTTTTCTGAACAATAAAGGCATCATTCTCAACATACATGTCCATATACTCCACAACAAAATGGAGTTGCGGAACGGAAAAAACAGACATCTCCTGGATGTAACTCGAACACTTCTCCTTCAAACTTCCGTTCCCCCTCGTTTTTGGACTGAAGCCCTCACCACCGCAGTTTTTCTCATCAATCGTCTTCCCTCACCCACCATTGATCATTTCACACCTTATTTTAAACTGTTTGGGCAACAACCTGTGTTTGATCACCTTCATACATTTGGATGTGTTTGTTTTGTTCACCTTCCTCTCCCGGAAAGAACCAAACTAACCGCGCAATCCCGCAGGTGTGCATTTTTGGGTTATGCCACTAATCAAAAAGGTTTTGTTTGTTATGATCCCATTGGACGTCGTATAAGGGTTTCTCGCAATGTTATTTTCTTTGAAAATCAAAATTTCTTCCTGACTCATATAGACTGTCCTCCACCCTCTTCATCAGCTTTATTACCTGGTTTCTCAGATCAACCAACGGATCAACCAACTGTTACTAGGTTTAATCCTGATTTTGTGTATCACCGACGGGAAAAACCGACCACTGCAGATGGCCGTCCTCCTGATCCTTCACCGACCAATGGTTCTGCACCTACTCCAGCCTTGCGTCGCTCCTCCCGAGATTCTAAACCCCCTGAGAGGTATGGCTTTACCCATACTTCTTTGATGACCAGTCTATCTTCTGTCCCTATCCCTAGTTCTTATTTGCAGGCTATACAACAAGATTGTTGGAACCAGGCCATGAAGGAGGAATTGGATGCATTGGATCAGAATCACACCTGGGATATTGTGGAGTGTCCTTCAACAGTTAAACCCATTGGTTGCAAATGGATCTACTCGATCAAACTTAAATCTGATGGGTCCTTGGATAGACATAAAGCTCGACTTGTGGCACTCGGCAACCGTCAAGAGTATGGCATCGACTATGAGGAAACATTTGCACCTGTGGCCAAAATGACATCTGTTCGGTTGCTTCTTGCCATTGCTGCATCTAACTCCTGGCCTTTATATCAAATGGATGTCAAAAATGCATTTCTACATGGGAATCTGCAAGAAGAGGTCTATATGCGGATACCACAAGGTGTCCCCTCTCCCTCAAAGAGGACTGTCTGTCGCCTGCGAAAATCACTTTATGGTCTAAAGCAAGCTCCTCGGGCATGGTTTGAAACCTTCCAGCGACGTTTATTGCGATAATGGCTTTACCCAGAGTCCTTATGATCCATCTCTCTTTCTCTGTCGCACATCTACTGGCATTACTGTGCTTCTCGTATATGTTGATGATATTATTATCACTGGCACGGATGCTGATATGATCATCTCTCTCCAAGCTTCTCTCAAGGATTCCTTTCACATGAAAGATTTGGGCCCTTTACATTATTTTTTGGGCTTAGAGGTGCATCAATCTCCGAAAGGTCTATTTGTTAATCAAAACAAATACACATCCGATCTTATCGAGTTGGCTGACCTCCATGATTCTTCACCTGTTGATACACCTGTCGAGGTCAATCTGAAGTTAAGTAAAGATGATGGCGATCTTCTTCCTGATCCTCATACATACCGGCGCCTGGTGGGAAGTCTTGTCTATCTCACAATCACTAGACCTGACATCTCTTATGCTGTTAATCTTGTGAGCCAGTTCATGACAGCTCCTCGTCACCTTCATTTGGCTGCTGTGAAACGTATTATTCGCTATCTGCTGCGAACTGTCCCTCGTGGCCTCCTTTATCCAAAGGATAATTCTCTTCATCTGACCGCTTATGCGGATGCTGACTGGGCGGGATGTCAAGACACCCGCCGTTCTACTACTGGTTGGTGCATGTACCTTGGAAATTCTCTCATTTCTTGGAAATGCAAGAAACAAGAACGGGTGTCCAGATCTTCCACTGAAGCTGAATATAGGGCCATGTCTTCTGCTTGTTCTGAGATCTTATGGCTACGTGGACTCCTTTCAGAACTCGGATTCGCTCAAACCGATCCTACTCCATTACATGCTGATAATACTGGGGCTATCCGCATCACTGCAAATCCAGTCTTCCATGAACGTACCAAACATATCGAAGTCGACTGCCACTTTATTCGTGATGAATATAAGCGTGATGTCATTCGGTTACCTCATGTCCCTTCAGAGTTTCAGTTTGCTGATATTTTCACTAAGGGACTTCCTCGGCCTCGTCATCAATTTCTTGTCTCCAAATTGCTGCTTTATGACTCCCCAGCATCAATTTGAGGGGGGGTGTCAATCCAGGCCCATCCATTTTGGCCCATGTCTAGGCCCATTTATTTCTTCTATTTATTAGGATTGTAATTGATTGTGATTAGTCAAAGTTGCTTAATGTTAGGATCTGTAATTGATAATGTTAGGATCTGTAATTGATATGTAATTGATTTAGATTGATTCAATTAGGATTGTAATTAGGGTATTAGCCCTTATAAATAGACATCAGTCGATCCTAAGAAGAGAACGACATTCATATGAAAGTCCTGTCATTCATCTCTCTCTCTCAAGATTGTTAAACATCACTATGTATTAAATCAAAACTTTGGGTAGCAGAAGAGACATGTAAAGGAAAGGGCAAAGTTTTACTTTTACCCAGCTTACAAGTGGTGCAATCAATAGCAACATCTGATGATAAAAACTTCATTTTATTAATATGACCAGAATTTAACGAAGATAACAAAATGGTTGAATTTGGATGTCCTAATCTATTGTGCCACAACTGCACATTATTCCTAGAAACAACTGATAAAGCAAACAGGGACATATCTGGAGTCGGTGTTACTATGTGAAGAGGAAACAAACGCCCCCACTTAGGCCCCTTCACTATTACCTTCCCCGTCTCCTGATCCTGCACCACACAACCAGAGGAGGAAAAACAAACATTGCAGTTATTATCAACCAATTGACCAACTGAAATTAAGTTGGTAGAAAGATTTTTGGAACAAAAGACATCATGTAAAGGTAGAGAATGAGAGATATCACCAACAGATGTAATAGGTATAGTGGTTCCATTAGCAGCATGGACTTGAATCTTGCCATCATATGGTTTAATTTTGGAGAAATTTTTGGAAGATGATGTCATATGATTGGAGGCACCAGAATCAAAATACCAGTGAGAGGGAGATTGATTTTTACCGGATATACCAAGAGTGGACAAGGCCTGGAGAATCATCTGTTGGATCATTTCAGGAGAGATTGGAGCAGCAGAAGCAGGTGCCGAAGAAGGTGCAGAAGATGAATCAATAGTGCCAGTAGCAGTTATCGCCTGGTAAGCTTTCGGATTTCTGTTTTGAGGACGTTTGCGGCATTCATTGATCGAATGTCCAGATGCCTTGCAATAATTGCAGATCCGCTGCTTGCACTGATTTGCAAAATGGCCGAAAGTTTGACACTTGAAGCACTGTACTTTACTCAGATCTCTGTTCGGCTGTTTCCCCTTGGAAGAATAACCAACACTGACAGAGGAGGTTGGTGTTTGACAGGTGGGTACACTATAGGCAACCTCCATAGTACCCGTACTGTTTTGTTGAAGTACCTCAGATTGCGTCAATTGTCTTTGTTCCTCTCGCAATAATTCATTAAGACATGCATCCAGAGAAGGAGAAGGGACCCTACTCATGAGATTGGATCTGACTGATTCATACTGAGGCCTTAATTTCATAAGAAATTGATCCCGATGACTAGTTGCTAGTATGACTTGTAATTCGGGAAGGGCCTGAGCAGAAATATTGGCATATTTAATTTCATTTAGCTCTGTCCACAAAATCTGAAAACCCGAATAATACTCCTGAATGGAAGAAGTCCCTTGCATATAATTCGCAATTTCGAATTCTAACTGATACTGTCGAGCAGAATTCCCCTGATGATATACTGTTTTCAGATATTCCCACATATCTTTGGCAGATTTGTAAGGTCTCAAATTCATGAAGAATTGTGGTTCCATGGAACCGAGAATCCAGGTTTTGACCTTAGCATCTTTTGTGTTCCATGACAGAATTTTTTTTTCATCCTCTGTGGGCTTTGGATCAGTGCCAGAGATATGGCCCCATAATTCTTTACCCTCTAGATAAAGTTCAAATTGAAAAGCCCATGAGGGATAATTCTTGCCATTAAACTTGATTAATGTGATTTCAGATTTTTCCATGTATAATGATAGAGGTGAACCAGCAGAAATACAGACAACCCAAACTACAATTGAGAGCCACAGAATAAAACTGGCAAATTACCTCAACAACAGAGAAGATCCACAGAGAATAAGCCTAAACAAGAAGCAAGGAGAAAGATAACCTTGTCTGTGAGCCGAAATGTCAGATTCCGGAAAAAAAAAACCCTCCAACAGTAAACACGTCCAGGTCGTCTGGGAGAAAACAGGGAGTCTGGGCCCCACCTGATGATCTTTTGATAGATCAGGGAGAAGGGATGATTGAGCAGGATAATGACGCAGCTAATGGAAGTGGTTGCGACCAAAACAAATCCAGATCCAGGATTTTGAACGGCCGAGATGAAAACAAACCCAACAAATTGAGTTGATACAAAAACAGGTAGAAGGCCCACTTCGGATGATCAATAAATCTTGTAAAAATCTTCACAAATAAGAGAATATTTGGTCGACCAATGTGGAGAAGTCTGCTGAAATGGGCCACGCCTGATCACAGGTGGGCCACGCCTGATCTGAGATGATCAGGGATGATCGGAGCAGATCTGACTGAAGATTATGATCACAGATGATCACAGATTGGCTTTGACTGAAGAAGATGATCCCATATGATCACAGATTGGCTTCCAAGACATGGAAGATGATTAAGACATTCACTGTACAGGTGCTCTGATACCATGTGAATGTGAGAGAATGAATGGAATAAGGTTCGATCCCTTTGAGGGTCGTCTGTATCTCATATAAATAGGGGCTGAAAGCCCTGATTACAATCAACTAATCAATTAAGCAAATCTAGATCCTAATAATTAGCTAACCAAATTAGTATGTACATGTGGCTGTGACTGTGACTAATGATAAGAACAAAGTATGGGCCTGGGCCTAAATGGGCCTGCGAATCTGGGCTTGGAGCAGCAGCATCATTAACACATTAACATGTGTAAAGATTGTACAAGATATGTATAATAAAGGGAAAGCAAACTTTATTGAATAACAACTTTATTCCAGATATTTCCTTGTTGTATGTTGTTTGTAGTGATGTGGTTCTATATAAAATAACTTTTTGAGGCTACCATAACTGCCAGTATCTTGGAAAACTATATAACAAAAATGAAGGGTTTGATTTGTATGTAGGGTGAGTGCAGCGTGGGCAAAGTGGAGATGAGGGTCCCATTTGGCATAATATTTAAATGAGTTCAAATAAATTTTTATTTTTACATAAAATAATATTTATAATAATGCCTATAAAATTGTTAAGATTTACTATAAACAATCAAGTTATAAGTGTTTCAATATTTAGATTTTAAAAGAAGAAAAAACATAATATTGTTTCGTTAACTGCAATAAAAAGAACAAGAAAGAAAATGTTATTAAGTATCAGTTTCTAATAATAGAAGAATTCATGATCAGTCTGATGCAGTGTCAGGTCCAATATGTGTCCAACAATGGTACATTGCTCACTAAAAAGAATGTATGCAACATGGCTCTTATGCCTATTGACCAACTTTTGGTGAATGGTGACTTCAAATTTGTGATTTAATGTTCGTGGGGTATATGTCATTGCAGAGTGGGTTTTTTTTCCTTCTTTGTTTCTTTGGTAGTATTGACTTTTCATGCGATCATTCATTTATTCTTTTCTTAATTTCCAACAAGATTTTTCTTCTTGGCAGGTTGTTAGGAGCCGTTGTTGTGATAGCGGCAAATGCTGGTGGTGCATGGACACCAATTGGTGATGTTACCACTACTATGCTGTGGATACATGGCCAGATTTCTACATTCCAAACAATGAAGGTATTTCTTCATTGCTGTGCTTGCTATGAATCTTTATAATGTGTATGACTTGTTTATGCACTGCTACTGCACCCCTCTAAAATTTCATCCTTGTGCATTTGTGTTCTACCAATAAAAAAAAAAAAGTAAGAAAAAGAGAAAAGCTTCAGGTCTGTTATCACCTTTTCTTTCTCTGATATAGAAGTTGATTAAATACTGCAGAAGTTGGATGATCTGACAAGGGTTTCCAGAGGAACAATATTTATTATCTTTTGTTCCTTAAAAGATAACTATGCTGATTGTGTTACTGGGCTCCAGATGGGTTATCCATAAAATTCTGTTTGAATGTTTTCTAAAACCACTTTTTCATTGGGGAAGGTTCTTCCGGTGCTTACCAATCCAAAGTTTCCAAATGCTGATCCATCAAAAAATAGTACTCTTGTTGATGCATTTTTCATGTCAATTTGATTTATAATCTAATATGCTTTTTGGATGGTAACGTGTCTCCGTATAATGTTTGATTCTATTCATATCCTATTGATGGGATTCTTTGCGTGTTTGGATGTGTTTGTTTTTCGAATTTTCCATCATTTGTTGTCAACAAATTGTTTCCGAGGACCAATCTGCCTTGATCCCCGTAAGTCTTCCCTTTATTTCTTATCACACTGCTTGTGGGAAATTATTACTTTCTTATCCAGACGAGTGTGGGGGGTAAGGAAGCTAGTCCAAAATAGAAGGCTGAGATTGGGTACTTGGAACATTGGGAGCTTAACTGGGAAACTTATGGAAGTGGTGGATACAATGGAAAGGAGACGAATCGCAATTGCTTGCTTGCAAGAGACAAGATGGGTGGGACACAAAGCTAAAGAGATTGAGAGGACTGGGTATAAGTTATGGTATACGGGACTTAATAGATCGAGGAATGGGGTCGGCATAGTGGTAAATAAGGACTTAAAGGAAGATGTAGTTAATGTAAAGCGCTATGGAGATAGGATTATTGCAATTAAGTTAGTGTTAGGAGAAGAGATAGTGAACGTAATTAGTGCTTATGCCCCCCAGGTGGGTTTAGGAGATGGACATAAGGAGAAGTTTTGGGAAGACTTGGAAGGAGTGCTACTAGAAATACCCCAAGGAGAGATGGTCTTCATAGGAGGAGATTTGAACGGTCATGTAGGACGCGACGTAGATGGATACATAGGAGTACACGGGGGACATGGGTACGGTAATAGAAATGAAAAAGGGAAGGATATCTTGGAGTTTTTCAGTGGCTTATGATCTCATGGTAACTAACACCTTTTTTTAGGAAGAGAGAGGAGCATTTGGTGACTTATAAGAGTGGCTCATCGAGGACACAATTGACTTCTTCTTAATTAGGAAAATAGACCGCTTAGCTTGTAAAGATTGCAAGGTTATACCGGGGGAGAGCTTGACTTCCCAACATAGGTTGTTGATCATAGATGTGCAGCTACAAAGGTGGACTAGAAAAAAGAAGTTGTATAGATGCTCAAGGACGAAATGGTGGAACTTGAAAGGTGATAAGCAACTAGCTTTAAGGGAAAGAGTACTAGAGGAGGACGTTTGGACGATAGATGAGAGTGCAAATAATATGTGGGATAAGGTAGCAGAGTGTATTAGGAGGGTAGGGAAAAAAGTCTTAGGATAATCCAAAGGGGGTGCTCCGGTACAGAAAGAGGCATGGTGGTGGAGCGAAGCCGTCCAAGACAAGATAAGAGTTAAAAGAGAGTGCTTTAAAACTTGGCAAAAGGATTGAAATGAAGCGAACTTGGAGAGGTATAAAGAAGCAAAAAGAGAAACCAAAAAGGCAGTTAGTGAGGCCAAGGCAAAGGCATTTGAGGAGCTATATAGGCGACTTGACACTAAGGAAGGCGAAAGAGAGATATTCAAGCTTGCTAAAACTAGAGATCATCAGACCAAGGACTTAAACCAAGTTAAATGCATTAAGGATGAGGATGAAAAGGTATTAGTAAAGGAAGAGGAGATAAAGGAGCGTTGGAAGAGCTACTTCTACAAGTTATTTAACGAAAGCAGTAGTAGTGACATACAATTGGGGCAGCTTACCATTTCTAGAGAAGAAGCGAATCATATGTTCTATAGGAGAATCAGTAGGGAAAAGTTAAAGAAGTATTGAAAAGAATGAAGAATGGGAAAGCGGTTGGGCCAGATGGTATCCCTATTGAGGTCTGGAGGTGCTTGGGGGAGGATGGCATTAGTTGGTTGACAAAGCTTTTTAATGTAGTGCTAAAGAGCAAGAAGATGCCTAATGCATGGAGGAAAAGTATTCTTATACCCATATACAAGAACAAAGGAGATATTCAGAACTGTGCGAACTACCGCGGGATTAAATTGATGAGCCATACGATGAAATTATGGGAGAGAGTTATTGAGAGAAGTCTAAGAAGAACAACAAACATTTCAGCGAATCAATTTGGTTTCATGCCTGGGAGATCAACCATGGAGGCTATCTTTCTCCTGAGGAGGTTAATGGAACAGTATAGAGAAGGTCAGAGAGATTTACATATGGTGTTCATTGACTTGGAAAAGGCCTATGACCGGGGTTCCTAGGGAGATTCTTTGGAGAGTTCTGGAAAAGAAAAGAGTGTGTGTCGCATATATTGAGGCGATAAAGGATATATATGATAGAGTCGTGACATCTATAAGGACGACAGGCGGCGAAACTAAGGAGTTTCCTATCACGATTGGTCTACACCAAGGCTCAGCGTTAAGCCCGTACTTGTTTGCCCTAGTTATGGATGAGATTACAAGACATATCCAGGATGAGGTGCCGTGGTGTATGCTATTTGCAGATGACATTGTTTTAGTAGATGAGACGAGAGAAGGAGTGAATGCTAAACTATAATTGTGGCGGAAAACATTAGAGACAAAATGGTTTAGGCTAAGTCGATGCAAAACGGAATATATGGAATGCAAGTTTAATCAAAGTAGGACACCTGGTAACATAGAAGTAAGTTTGGGCACACAAAAGATTGTAGAGAAAGAAAACTTTAGGTACCTTGGATCTATGGTGCAACAGGATGGAGGGATTGATACTGATGTAAGTCACATGATTCATACCGGGTTGACCAAATGGAGGAGTGCTTCGGGAGTCTTGTGTGATCGGAAAGCCCCCCTCAAGGTTAAAGGAAAGTATTATAAGGTGGCGGTACGACCAGCGTTGTTATATGGATCAGAGTGTTGGGCAGTAAAGCATAATCATGTCAAGAAGATGTAAGTTGCAGAGATGAGAATGCTAAGATGGATGTGCGAGATCACAAGGAGAGATATGATTAGGAATGAGGAGATTAAGGGCAAAGTAGGAATAGCACCGATTGGAGATAAAATGAGAGAAAATCGACTGAGATGGTTCGGCCATGTTAGAAGGTGTCCAACGGAGGCACCTGTTAAAATGTGTGAAAGCATGGAGATTGCTAGGAGTAGGAGAGGGAGAGGGAGACCCAAGAGAAGTTGGAAAGAAACTATTAAACATGACCTTGCCTACATGGATCTAACGGAGGACATGGCCCTAAACAGATTTGATTGGCGTCGTCAAATCCATATAGCCGACCCCACCTAGTGGGAAAAGGCTTGGTTTGGTTTGGTTTGGTTTATCCAAACCTTTTAGCACTCTCTGTGAATAATGCTGCTACATCTCTCATTATTCCTCCAATCAACGCTGCAACTGTTCCTCCTACTCTGAATAGGCTCTGATTAAGATGAATAATTGTGGGACTATCTACAATCATGCCCTCAGCATCACCTGTTCCTCTATGTTTCTTGGTCTTGCACTTTTGCAACCTCAGCTGTCCTTGAAAGGACAACATTTGATGACCGTCCTAAGGCTCCTAATTGTCTCTCTCTGGGGGAATGATGTCTATTCTTCAGCCCGATGGGGAGTGTTTTGTTGACTATTCGGCATGTGCTTCATTGGAGCACTATGCGTAGAATTGACTATTGAGAATACAAGTTGATTCTACTCCTCTGGAATATCATATTGGTTGGATTACTCTAAGTAGGATCTTTGTTGATTATAAAAAAATAATTATCCATTAAGAAGGAAACCCTGTACATTTAAAGAGTGCAAAGGTTTCTCATGCAACACATGAAATACAAAGCCTCTTGTTTTCAATGCTTACAACCTTCATCAAGCATACTTTGACTTATGAGTTATGACATGCCTATTGTAGAAAATGTTGTCATATGTAATCGAGATCTAAAATAAATTATGAATGATCTTACAACTGTTAATATCAGGCGTGCTAAAAGTTAGATAATAAATGCAGTATTAGTAATTTTGTTAATATCTTATATAGTTTTAGAAAATGATAAAGAGCGAGATATCTTCCAATGCATCTTGGCCCTTATATATATTTTATTTTTTAATAAATGAAAAAATCTATTTAAAAATACAAAAATAGGTGGAAAAGGGGCGATCCAATGCATAAGATGGAGGCCCAACTGGAATAATTACATCAAGAGGAGAAGGCATCACTACTAAAAGAGGGTTTATTAACCCTTCACTGGGGAGTTTGCCAAAAAGAGTGCTTCTTGACGAGCATTACATCACTCCATAATCCATATGCATATCAATACACCTTGCCAGCTTGTAAAGAAAAGCCTCCGTGTAATTTCTATCTTTAGCCCATGTTTAATGAGGCTCAAGTTTTCTCTCACAATCAAGTACTGCCAAATCTCTCTTTGTAAAGATTCAAGGTGGTAGATAATAAGTATCTCCACACAGTTAGCATGCCAATGCCCAAAGAAGCAGCAAAAGAAAACATGATGGTTCCACTCAGGTCTCCTTAGGATCCATTGATGCTAGTGGATTCAAATATCCTGAGGAGTTATGGAATCTAATAGGCGAGATATGAAATAGTTTGGAGTCTTTAAGGCAACACAGTCTCAGCTGATATCATTGCTACATTGGACAAAAGGCTTGCACAATTTAATTATGAATTATTATGCTGGTTGATTTATAAAGGATGTGGAAGGCTTGTTTTAGCCCAACATACATTTATTACATCTTGCTTTCAAATAAGTTGTTTTAGATTTGTTATCCATAAGAAACATTGAATTTCACATACACATTTGTTTCATTGCAGACCTTGTTTATTCCTTCAGCTCTTTCTTTGGCTGTCCCATTGGCTCTAATGTCACTTACAAGGTCTCTCTCTCTCTCTCTCTCTCTCTCTCTCTCTCTCTCTCTCTCTCTCTCTCTCTCTCTCTCACACACACACACACACACACGCGCACCCACGCGCCCACACACACACACCACCACCACCACCAATTTAACCCACCCACACACTACACCTTCTGAATTGCCACTTACCCAAAGTTGACACAGATCTTACTAATATCCACCTTGGATTGAATCACAAAAAGCAATATAATATCCACCTTGGGTTGAATCACAAAAAGCAATATAATATCCACCTTGGACTGAATCACAATAAGCAATATAGGTGGTTAGACCTATTTGGTTTGCAAAAACAGGCATTTAATATGTGACCCATCAATTTAATTGAGTCGTGGATTTGAGTTGTCGTCATCATCATCAACCCAAGTTGAGTGTAGGTGACATCATCATCATCATCAAAAGTTTTTCCCAACTACGAAAGCATCATGGATTTGGGTGACAGGTGAAATTCCAACTGGATGACTATAGACTATAGTACTATTAAAAAAAGGGGGATGTGATCTTCGTATCCTCACTTCTTCGTTTCATTCCAAGGTAGTGGTGAAAAGTGATTCGCGGAATGTGATCTTTTGGGTGTCGTCAACCGTCTTGCCCCCTTGGAGGTTTCAGTTCTATTTCAGCGAGATTAAGGTGTCCTCCTCTTTGTGTGTAGAGTTCCAGCATGTTGGGCGGTCAGCTAACTATTCCATCGACTCTTTGGTTAAGCAAGGCATGGTTAGATCACATCCATTATTTGCTTATCCCTTATAGCTTCGTCTTCTCTTCCATTTGTTGCTTTTTCTTTTTTTCCTTAGCTTGGGTATAGCACTCCTATACCATGTCTGTCCCCTTCTGTTTGTGGTTGGGCGCTTCTTCTTTTGTTTTTGTCCTCTTCTAATGAATTTTTTTGTTACCGATGAAAAAAAGGAGGGGGGGGGGCGGGTTGCAATAGCCATGCACTGAAAAGCTTGCACAATGGATAGTTGGGCCAAATTTTCCTAACTATCTGTATTCAAGGCACTTTCCACATAGCCATAATTGTCACTCATCATCAAAGCCTTATCCCAACTATGTTGGAGTCGGTACATGAATTTTTTTTCTCCACTCCAACCTATCCTGAGCCAAGTCCTCAGATAAGTTGCACTCAATTTGGAAAAAATGGCACCTTTTAACAGTCATTGATGCCCCCTTCTTATCCGCCTTATTGCCCTTGTTGTCGTGCATTCAAGTATCCCTACAGAAATGGTTCTCAAATTTATAATTTGGGAATGGTTTCACCAAAGATTTTATAGAGAAGCACGTCACTTATAGCTTTAAATAGGACTGAACATTCAGGCTGCTTGCAGTTGCTTTCAGCTATGACCATATTGACTCTACAATTGGGTTATTGGCACTGTTCCAAATTGACTCTCATCTGGCTGTTACTTGCCATTGGATTGAATTAGATGCCCTCACCCAACTTCTTGTTGAGACCTCTGGCTAGAAGAGGTCTGGCCTTCCTAGAATTTTTTTTTTTTGCCTGTTTGTATTATCCACCAACTTGTTTCAGGTTTCAACCCAAGTTGAGTTTTGTATTCCCTTCTTGAGGGGCCACCAGATGCATTCCGATTGTAGGCTACAAGGATGAAAAGCTCATGTCTTGGACATGGACCAAATCTCAATTTGTTATCCTAATTCTTAGCTTTTGATGGGAGGGCCTCAATGTCTAATGTTTTTGTAATTGCATTATTTGTTGTCATTCTTAGCATGGAGATTGCCAGGAGTAGGAGAGGGAGAGGGAGACCCAAGAGAAGTTGGAAAGAAACTATTAAACATGACCTTGCCTACATGGATCTAACGGAGGATATGGCCCTAAACAGATTTGATTGGCGTCGTCAAATCCATATAGCCGACCCCATCTAGTGGGAAAAGGCTTGGTTTGGTTATTATTTGTTGTCATTCAATCCATCATGGTCCAGCAAGTATGAATCCAACCCCTTCACTCTCACAAAACCCTCATGAATTCACACATCTGACCTATATTCACTGTTGGATTGAATTAAAAATTAAAATGTTACTTAAAAACTGTTAAAGTTGTGAGGACATTAAATCATGAGTTAGGATGATCTGATGAGGCTGATTTTTGTTTTGTATTTTTTTTTATAAAGGTCATGAGGCTGATTTTTGTCCAAACCTAATCCACATAAGTCACTTTCATCCCCCATCTTCAATGATTGTCATGCACCCATGTGAACACCCGCAGGGGGTGCGCATAGACGACTTACATGCAAATGGTGCATGAGGAATCACCTAAATGCAACCCAATCATGGGAGAACGGGGGTGGAAGGGTCATAGTGTGGATTATCGGTGGATGTCTCCTTTATATGAATCAAACTCTTGTTTTAAGAGCCTCAAAATGTAGCAATTTTCAATCCTAGCTAAAATGGATTTTTGCTTTGAAAATCCAATGGAAAATATCAAATGGATTAGTTCAATTAAACCTTGCTGGTTTATTTCTCCGTTGCCAAGTTGGTTTCATGCTATTTACATCTCTCCTTGTTTAGAATGAAATCTTTCTCTGTACCAATAAAACAAAAGTCTATATCGTAAAATTTGAGTTTTGATTGGTTAGCTAGGGCTTCTTCAGGTTTGACATATATATGTACATTGTTCATTTGTTATGCAGTGAAGTAAGTGGGAAGGGACAGGAGTCTCCAGATGTTTTGGCATCAGAACAAATGGGTCCTCGAGGACAGCTTGTTTTTGCTGTTGGCATTGGAGCACTGGTGTTTGTCCCTGTGTTTAAAGCCATAACTGGTTTGCCTCCTTACATGGGTATCCTGCTTGGACTTGGAGTTCTTTGGATCTTGACAGATGCAATTCATTATGGTGAATCCTCAAGGCAAAAGTTGAAAGTGCCTCAGGCTTTATCTCGTATTGATACACAGGGTGTCCTTTTCTTCCTTGGAATCCTATTGTCTGTGAGCAGGTATGCACATGCTCTGTCAAATTTCTCCTATTAAACTACAATTGTAAAAAAATAGGTTATATGAGCAAATAATAATTTAGCTAATAGTAGAAGCTGTTGGATATTTTCAGTTGATCTTATTTTATGAAAGTTTAATTAGAGGGATCTCCAAATCACACCAGTTAAACTGAAGAATCGATGTGGTTGATGTCAAAGATGATGGCAAAACTGGTCTAAGAATTGCCAGGTCAGGAAGGATCTCACATAGAAAAGAGATACATCTCCCTCCATGAAGCATTGCAACAATGTGCTAGACTAATGTGCTGCAATTACATACCATAAAAAGTGCTGTAGTTAAATCAGTTCTAGCCACTTCCAATTTCACGGTCAACTTACATTAGTTCAGGGTTGACTTTAGTTGGTTTAAGTACTGTTATGGTGATGCAAAAATGGGAGATTGAGTATTACAATTCAGCATGTGTGTCATTTTAGTTTAGGCTATGATAAGAGGTACGTGTAAGGACCTTATTATTGGTATTTACCGGATATGATATGCACACAGGTCTGCTTGTGGTAGGGATACAGCTGCAGCAGTATCATGCTAATTCAAGAATATTTTGTATAGTTGTCAGTTGTCAGTTGTCACACTGTTATAACTGTAATACATTATGTTGATATGTTTTCGTTGCAAATATTGTAAAGATTTGAATATGTTTTGAAATACTAACTGTGTGGGGATATTCCCGAGCTCATCAGAGTCCCAGCCAGGTGCTCCCACCTCGGTCCATACTTCCACCTCGGCAGACTCCACTTCTTTCAAGTGCTCCACTTTGGCACCTTTGCCAGATCTCTCTCTAGCCAAGTCAAGGTCGCTCCCGACCTCGGCAACATACCTGACCTTGGTCACAATGCCAGAGCTTGCCAAGGCAGGGGCTGACAGCTGTCCTCCCATGGACGATCAAGCACACGCTACAGCACGTGCGACAAGACAAGGGCACTGCCCATACTCCCTGACAGCCATCCATGCCGCCCATGCTTCCTAACAGATTGGCATCCGCAGACGCTAGAGAAGGCTACGATGGGACCACGCCTCCCTAGTGCCCCAGACAAGGTGGGCTATGAAAAGACAGTCAACCACCTCCTTGCCTCCTCTCTTCTTCTATATAAACTCAGCAACAGTTCAGAACAAGGGGGCCAATAACTCAGGTACGCCATGCCCAAACTCCATCTTCTCCAAATCTCCATCCTACTGTCCAGTTCTCATACTGACTTAGGCATCGGAGAGCCCTGCGCTGCTCATAGCCAGGGTCCTCTGACCTGTTCTTCTCCCTCTTCCAGGTTCTCAGGCATCGGTTCTTCCATCATCAACAAGGAGCTTCAGCCTTCGTCCTCCTCAGTGAGTCTCAAGAACACTACCCCCGGGTCTGTGAATTTTTGTGCACTTACAATTGGCGCCGTCTGTGGGAAACGGACAAAAAGTCATCTTCCCAAACACCATGCCTCGAAGAACCAGAAAGGGAAAAGAACCATTGGCGCTGTCAACACAGCTTACGGCGAACCTCCGACAAGAAAGGTCCGGAGCAAGATCTGGTCCAGCAAGCGTCCACAAGCCGGAAACTCAGTTAGGTTCATCCTCTAAGGGGGTCACAGCACCTTCCCGACGAGATAACCTTTGACTGGGGCTCTCCCGGCAGAAGGGTCCTCAGCTAGACGGAGCCCGAGCTCTGGAACGCTTCGACCTCTACGAAAGCAACCAGATGTCCCCAGCTCGGCAGAAGTCTCCTCTAGCTCGGGGGGCTGCTAAAGCCTCCTATCATCCTTCAGCTATCACCCGTCAGCTTTGATCGTACGACCCTCTACCGTCTCCCGGCACGGTCCTCTGCTGTCAGCTTCGACGGCGTGATCAGCCCATACGGCATTCTCAGCTTCGATGGCCCGTCATCTTCGATCGTACGATCCTCTACCGTCATACGGCACGATCCTCTGCTGTCAGCTTCGATGGGGCCGTCAGCTTCGACGACATCGGCATGGTCCTCTACTGTCGGCTTCGATCGCACGACCCTCTACCGTCATTCTTGATGGCACGGTCCTCTACTGTCAGCCTTGATCGCACGGTCTCTACCGCCATCAGATCATCTCTTACAGCTCGGCCGCGTGCCGAATCTCGACTTCGTGCATCGTGGCAGCAGCGTCAGGTTCTCGGCCTCACGCTGGCACGACCTCATGCTGGTCTCGGCCTCACGAAGGTCTCGCCACCGAGCTCACCCTGGGGTCGCTTGTATAGCACCTGGGCGTGACTCGAGTCCGGCAGCAGAGCCACCGAGCTCACCCTGGGGTCGCTTGTATAGCACCTGGGCGTGACTCGAGTCCGGCAGCAGAGCCACCGAGCTCACCCTGGGGTCGCTCGTATAGCACTCGGGCGTGACTCGTTCTTCGGCATCGCCACCGAGCTCACCCTGGGGTCGCTTGTATAGCACCTGGCCGTGACTCGAGTCCGGCAGCAGAGCCACCGAGCTCACCCTAGGGTCGCTTGTATAGCACCTGGGCGTGACTCGCGTCCGGCAGCAGAGCCACCAAGCTCACCCTAGGGTCGCTTGTATAGCACCTGGGCGTGACTCGCGTCCGGCAGCATAGAGCTTACCGTGGGGTCGCTCGTATAGCACTCAGGCGTGACTTGTTCTTTGGCATCGCCACCGAGCTCATCCTGGGGTTGCTCGTATAGCACTCAGGCGTGACTCGTCCTTCGGCATCGCCACCGAGCTCACCCTGGGGTCGCTTGTATAACACCTGGCCGTGACTCGTATAGCACCTGGGCGTGACTCGCGTCCAGCAGCAGAGCCACCGAGCTCACCCTAGGGTCGCTTGTATAGCACCTAGGCGTGACTCGCGTCCGGCAGCAGAGCCACCGAGCTCACCCTGGGGTCGCTCGTATAGCACTCAGGCGTGACTCGTTCTTCGGCATCGCCACCGAGCTCACCCTGGGGTCGCTCGTATAGCACTCAGGCGTGACTCATTCTTCGGCATCGCCACCGAGCTCATCCTGGGGTCGCTCGTATAGCACTCAGGCGTGACTCGTCCTTCGGCATCGCCACCGAGCTCACCCTGGGGTCGCTTGTATAGCACCTGGGCGTGACTCGCACTCCGTCAACTTGGCCACCAAGCTCGTCCCAGCGTCGCTCTCATAGCAGCTGGGCATGACTCGCACTACGGCAGGGTCGCCACATGCCTTCTCAGCCTTATGCCGGTCCGACCTCGTGCTGGCCACGGCCTCATGCGAGCTCGGCCTCACGTCGTCCTTCGACAGCAATCCGGCTAAATGGCGATATCAAAGCTCGGTAATTACCGTGATAACAACCTCGGCTACATATCAAATACGCTATAGTGCTGAAGCAAAGATCCTACATCCTCTCAAACTCCTTTGATGATTAGACAAGTTCATCACCAAAAGGCATTCGCCTCGGTCATCGCGTCGGCCTTCGAGTCTCCCGCATCTCTTTTACCAGGCTTTCTTTACACGATATTCAGCTTCCGACCTCCAAGAGTACTCTTAGAGCTCAGAAGCTGGGGGCCTATTGTGTGGGGATATTCCCGAGCTCATCAGAGTCCCGGCCAGGTGCTCCCACCTCAGTCCATACTTCCACCTCGGCAGACTCCACTTCGGCCAAAGCATCCCACTTCGATCAAGTGCTCCACTTCGGCACCTTTGCCAGATCTCTCTCTAGCCAAGTCAAGGTTGCTCCCGACCTCGGCAACATACCTGACCTTGGTCACAATGCCAGAGCTAGCCAAGGCAGGGGCTGACAGCTGTCCTCCCATGGACGATCAAGCACGCTACAGCACGTGCGACAAGACAAGGGCACCGCCCATACTCTCTGACAGCCATCCATGCCGCCCATGCTTCCTGACAGATTGGCATCCGCAAACGCTAGAGAAGGCTACGATGGGACCGCTAGGGGTGATCGACTTGATTTCCGGTCCGGCCTAAAATGAAGGGCCGGACCGGTCCAAACCGGTCCGGTTGGACCACTTAAAGTGGTCCGGACCGGTTTCCATTTTTTTTTTTATTTTATTTTTTTTCTCATTTTCACCTCACATCTAAAAAGTGGGCAAATGTCAAATGAATGAATGATGGGTTTTACAAATGGGTGATCGGCTCATGCCTCATGGGCTTGAAGATTATGAAAAAAAAATTTATTATTTTAATAAATGCGGTCTGGTCCGGTCCAGACCGGACCACAAAAGGCCTGGACCGGACCGGATTTGGACCACCAAGACCGCAAATCCGGTCCGGTCCGGTCTGCGGTCCGGTTCTGTGCAGCCCTAGGGACCGCGCCTCCTTAGTGCCCCTGACAAGGTGGGCTATGATAAGACAATCAACCACCTCCTTGCCTCTTCTCTTCTTCTATATAAACTCAGCAACAGTTCAGAACAAGGGGGCCAATAACTCAGGTACGCCATGCCCAAACTCCATCTTCTCCAAATCTCCATCCTACTGTCCAGTTCTCATACTGACTTAGGCATCGGAGAGCCCTGCGTTGCTCATAGCCAGGGTCCTCTGACCTGTTTCTTCTTCCTCTTCCAGGTTCTCAGGCATCGGTTCTTCCATCATCAACAAGGAGATTCAGCCTTCGTCCTCCTCAGTGAGTCTCAAGAACACTACCCCCCGGGTTTGTGAATTTTTGTGCACTTACAATTGGCGACGTCTGTGGGAAATGGACACAAAGTCATCTTCCCAAACACCATGCCTCGAAGAACCAGAAAGGGAAAAGAACCATTGGCGCTGTCAACACAGCTTACGGCGAACCTCCGACAAGAAAGGTCCGGAGCAAGATCTGGTCCAGCAAGCGTCCACAAGCCGGAAACTCAGTTAGGTTCATCCTCTAAGGGGGTCACAACACCTTCCCGACGAGATAACCTTTGACTGGGGCTCTCCCGGCAGAAGGGTCCTCAGCTAGACGGAGCCTGAGCTCTGGAACGCTTCGACCTCTACGAAAGCAACCAGGTGATCTCCATCTTGAGAGACGTCCCCAGCTCGGCAGAAGTCTCCTCTAGCTCGGGGGGCTGCTAAAGCCTCCTATCATCCTTCAGCTATCACCCGTCAGCTTTGATCGTACGACCCTCTACCGTCTCCCGGCACGGTCCTCTGCTGTCAGCTTTGACGGCGTGATCAGCCCCTACGGCATTCTCAGCTTCGATGGCCCGTCATCTTCGATCGTACGATCCTCTACCGTCATACGGCACGATCCTCTGCTGTCAGCTTCGATGGGGCCATCAGCTTCGATGACATCGGCATGGTCCTCTACTGTCGGCTTCGATCGCACGACCCTCTACCGTCATTCTTGATGGCACGGTCCTCTACTGTCAGCCTTGATCGCACGGTCTCTACCGCCATCAGATCATCTCTTACAGCTCGGCCGCGTGCCGAATCTCGACTTCGTGCATCGTGGCAGCAGCGTCAGGTTCTCGGCCTCACGCTGGCACGACCTCATGCTGGTCTCAGCCTCACGAAGGTCTCTCCACCGAGCTCACCCTAGGGTCGCTTGTATAGCACCTGGGCGTGACTCTAGTCCGGCAGCAGAGCCACCGAGCTCACCCTGGGGTCGCTTGTATAGCACCTGGGCGTGACTCGAGTCCGGCAGCAGAGCCACCGAGCTCACCCTGGGGTCGCTCGTGTAGCACCCGGGTGTGACTCGTTCTTCGGCATCGCCACCGAGCTCACCCTGGGGTCGCTTGTATAGCACCTGGGCGTGACTCGAGTCCGGCAGCAGAGCCACCGAGCTCACCCCAGGGTCGCTTGTATAGCACCTGGGCGTGACTCGCGTCCGGCAGCAGAGCCACCGAGCTCACCCTAGGGTCGCTTGTATAGCACCTGGGCGTGACTCGCGTCCGGCAGCAGAGAGCTTACCCTGGGGTCGCTCGTACAGCACTCAGGCGTGACTTGTTCTTTGGCATCGCCACCGAGCTCACCCTGGGGTCGCTCGTATAGCACTCAGGCGTGACTCGTTCTTCGGCATCGCCACCGAGCTCACCCTGGGGTCGCTTGTATAGCACCTGGGCGTGACTCGAGTCCGGCAGCAGAGCCACCGAGCTCACCCTAGGGTCGCTTGTATAGCACCTGGGCGTGACTCGCGTCCGGCAGCAGAGCCACCGAGCTCACCCTAGGGTCGCTTGTATAGCACCTGGGCGTGACTCGCGTCCGGCAGCAGAGAGCTCACCCTGGGGTCGCTCGTACAGCACTCAGGCGTGACTCGTTCTTTGGCATCGCCACTGACCTCATCCTGGGGTCGCTCGTATAGCATTCAGGCGTGACTCGTCCTTCGGCATCGCCATCGAGCTCACCCTGGGGTCGCTTGTATAGCACCTGGGCGTGACTCGTATAGCACCTGGGCGTGACTCGTGTCCGGCAGCAGAGCCACCGAGCTCACCCTAGGGTCGCTTGTATAGCACTTGGGCGTGACTCGCGTCCGGCAGCAGAGAGCTCACCCTGGGGTCGCTCGTACAGCACTCAGGCGTGACTCGTTCTTTGGCATCGCCACTGACCTCATCCTGGGGTCGCTCGTATAGCATTCAGGCGTGACTCGTCCTTCGGCATCGCCACCGAGCTCACCCTGGGGTCGCTTGTATAGCACCTGGGCGTGACTCGTATAGCACCTGGGCGTGACTCGCGTCCGGCAGCAGAGCCACCGAGCTCACCCTAGGGTCGCTTGTATAGCACCTGGGCGTGACTCGAGTCCGGCAGCAGAGCCACCGAGCTCACCCTGGGGTCGCTTGTATAGCACTTGGGCGTGACTCGAGTCCGGCAGCAGAGCCACCGAGCTCACCCTGGGGTCGCTCGTATAGCACTCGGGTGTGACTCGTTCTTCGGCATCGCCGCCGAACTCGCCTTGGGGTCGCTTGCATAGCACTCGGGCGTGACTCGAGTCCGGCAGCAGAGCCACCGAGCTCACCCTCGGGTCGCTTGTATAGCACCTGGGCGTGACTCGCGTCCGGCAACAGAGCCACCGAGCTCACCCTAGGGTTGCTTGTATAGCACCTTGGCGTGACTCGCGTCCGGCAGCAGAGCCACCGAGCTCACCCTGGGGTCGCTTGTATAGCACCTGGGCGTGACTCGCGTCCGGCAGCAGAGCCACCGAGCTCACCCTAGGGTCGCTCGTATAGCACTCAGGCGTGACTCGTTCTTCGGCATCGCCACCGAGCTCACCCTGGGGTCGCTTGTATAGCATCTGGGCGTGACTCGAGTCCGGCACCGAGCTCACCGAGCTCACCCTAGGGTCGCTTGTATAGCACCTGGGCGTGACTCGCGTCCGGCAGCAGAGCCACCGAGCTCACCGTAGGGTCGCTTGTATAGCACCTGGGCATGACTCGCGTCCGGCAGCAGAGAGCTCACCCTGGGGCCGCTCGTATAGCACTCAGGCGTGACTCGTTCTTTGGCAACGCCACCGACCTCATCCTGGGGTCGCTCGTATAGCACTCAGGCGTGACTTGTCCTTCGGCATCGCCACCGAGCTCACCCTGGGGTCGCTTGTATATCACCTGGCCGTGACTCGTATAGCACCTAGGCGTGACTCGCGTCCGGCAGCAGAGCCACCGAGCTCACCCTTAGGTCGCTTGTATAGCACCTGGGCGTGACTCGCGTCCGACAGCAGAGCCACCGAGCTCACCCTGGGGTCGCTTGTATAGCACTTGGGCGTGACTCGAGTCCGGCAGCAGAGCCACCGAGCTCACCCTGGGGTCGCTCGTATAGCACTCGGGCGTGACTCGTTCTTCGGCATCGCCACCGAGCTCACCCTGGGGTCGCTTGTATAGCACCTGGCCGTGACTCGAGTCCGGCAGCAGAGCCACCGAGCTCACCCTAGGGTCGCTTGTATAGCACCTGGGCGTGACTCGCGTCCGGCAGCAGAGCCACCAAGCTCACCCTAGGGTCGCTTGTATAGCACCTGGGCGTGACTCGCGTCCGGCAGCATAGAGCTTACCGTGGGGTCGCTCGTATAGCACTCAGGCGTGACTTGTTCTTTGGCATCGCCACCGAGCTCATCCTGGGGTTGCTCGTATAGCACTCAGGCGTGACTCGTCCTTCGGCATCGCCACCGAGCTCACCCTGGGGTCGCTTGTATAACACCTGGCCGTGACTCGTATAGCACCTGGGCGTGACTCGCGTCCGGCAGCAGAGCCACCGAGCTCACCCTAGGGTCGCTTGTATAGCACCTGGGCGTGACTCGCGTCCGGCAGCAGAGCCACCGAGCTCACCCTGGGGTCGCTCGTATAGCACTCAGGCGTGACTCGTTCTTCGGCATCGCCACCGAGCTCACCCTGGGGTCGCTCGTATAGCACTCAGGCGTGACTCATTCTTCGGCATCGCCACCGAGCTCATCCTGGGGTCGCTCGTATAGCACTCAGGCGTGACTCGTCCTTCGGCATCGCCACCGAGCTCACCCTGGGGTCGCTTGTATAGCACCTGGGCGTGACTCGCACTCCGTCAACTTGGCCACCAAGCTCGTCCCAGCGTCGCTCTCATAGCAGCTGGGCATGACTCGCACTACGGCAGGGTCGCCACATGCCTTCTCAGCCTTATGCCGGTCCGACCTCGTGCTGGCCACGGCCTCATGCGAGCTCGGCCTCACGTCGTCCTCCGACAGCAATCCGGCTAAATGGCGATATCAAAGCTCGGTAATTACCGTGATAACAACCTCGGCTACATATCAAATACGCTACAGTGCTGAAGCAAAGATCCTACATCCTCTCAAACTCCTTTGATGATTAGACAAGTTCATCACCAAAAGGCATTCGCCTCGGTCATCGCGTCGGCCTTCGAGTCTCCCGCATCTCTTTTACCAGGCTCTCCTTACACGATATTCAGCTTCCGACCTCCAAGAGTACTCTCAGAGCTCAGAAGCTGGGGGCCTATTGTGTGGGGATATTCCCGAGCTCATCAGAGTCCCGGCCAGGTGCTCCCACCTCAGTCCATACTTCCACCTCGGCAGACTCCACTTCGGCCAAAGCATCCCACTTCGATCAAGTGCTCCACTTCGGCACCTTTGCCAGATCTCTCTCTAGCTAAGTCAAGGTTGCTCCCGACCTCGGCAACATACCTGACCTTGGTCACAATGCCAGAGCTAGCCAAGGCAGGGGCTGACAGCTGTCCTCCCATGGACGATCAAGCACGCTACAGCACGTGCGACAAGACAAGGGCACCGCCCATACTCTCTGACAGCCATCCATGCCGCCCATGCTTCCTGACAGATTGGCATCCGCATCCGCTAGAGAAGGCTACGATGGGACCGCTAGGGGTGATCGACTTGATTTCCGGTCCGGCCTAAAATGAAGGGCCGGACCGGTCCAAACCGGTCCGGTTGGACCACTTAAAGTGGTCAGGACCGGTTTCCATTTTTTTTTTTATTTTATTTTTTTTCTCATTTTCACCTCACATCTAAAAAGTGGGCAAATGTCAAATGAATGAATGATGGGTTTTACAAATGGGTGATCGGCTCATGCCTCATGGGCTTGAAGATTATGAAAAAAAAATTTATTATTTTAATAAATGCGGTCTGGTCCGGTCCAGACCGGACCACAAAAGGCCTGGACCGGACCGGATTTGGACCACCAAGACCGCAAATCCGGTCCGGTCCGGTCTGCGGTCCGGTTCTGTGCAGCCCTAGGGACCGCGCCTCCTTAGTGCCCCTGACAGGTGGGCTATGACAAGACAGTCAACCACCTTCTTGCCTCCTCTCTTCTTCTATATAAACTCAGCAACAGTTCAGAACAAGGGGGCCAATAACTCAGGTACGCCATGCCCAAACCCCATCTTCTCCAAATCTCCATCCTACTGTCCAGTTCTCATACTGACTTAGGCATCGGAGAGCCCTGCGCTGCTCATTGCCAGAGTCCTCTGACCTGTTTCTTCTCCCTCTTCCAGGTTCTCAGGCATCGGTTCTTCCATCATCAACAAGGAGATTCAGCCTTCGTCCTCCTCAGTGAGTCTCAAGAACACTACCCCCCGGGTTTGTGAATTTTTGTGCACTTACAATTGGCGCCGTCTGTGGGAAATGGACACAAAGTCATCTTCCCAAACACCATGCCTCGAAGAACCAGAAAGGGAAAAAGAACCATTGGCGCTGTCAACACAGCTTACGGCGAACCTCCGACAAGAAAGGTCCGGAGCAAGATCTGGTCCAGCAAGCGTCCACAAGCCGGAAACTCAGTTAGGTTCATCCTCTAAGGGGGTCACAACACCTTCCCGACGAGATAACCTTTGACTGGGGCTCTCCCGGCAGAAGGGTCCTCAGCTAGACGGAGCCTGAGCTCTGGAACGCTTCGACCTCTACGAAAGCAACCAGGTGATCTCCATCTTGAGAGACGTCCCCAGCTCGGCAGAAGTCTCCTCTAGCTCGGGGGGCTGCTAAAGCCTCCTATCATCCTTCAGCTATCACCCGTCAGCTTTGATCGTACGACCCTCTACCGTCTCCCGGCACGGTCCTCTGCTGTCAGCTTTGACGGCGTGATCAGCCCCTACGGCATTCTCAGCTTCGATGGCCCGTCAGCTTCGATCGTACGATCCTCTACCGTCATACGGCACGATCCTCTGCTGTCAGCTTCGATGGGGCCGTCAGCTTCGACGACATCGGCATGGTCCTCTACTGTCGGCTTCGATCGCACGACCCTCTACCGTCATTCTTGATGGCACGGTCCTCTACTGTCAGCCTTGATCGCACGGTCTCTACCGCCATCAGATCATCTCTTACAGCTCGGGCCGCGTGCCGAATCTCGACTTCGTGCATCGTGGCAGCAGCGTCAGGTTCTCGGCCTCACGCTGGCACGACCTCATGCTGGTCTCGGCCTCACGAAGGTCTCTCCACCGAGCTCACCCTAGGGTCGCTTGTATAGCACCTGGGCGTGACTCTAGTCCGGCAGCAGAGCCACCGAGCTCACCCTGGGGTCGCTTGTATAGCACCTGGGCGTGACTCGAGTCCGGCAGCAGAGCCACCGAGCTCACCCTGGGGTCGCTCGTGTAGCACCCGGGTGTGACTCGTTCTTCGGCATCGCCACCGAGCTCACCCTGGGGTCGCTTGTATAGCACCTGGGCGTGACTCGAGTCCGGCAGCAGAGCCACCGAGCTCACCCCAGGGTCGCTTGTATAGCACCTGGGCGTGACTCGCGTCCGGCAGCAGAGCCACCGAGCTCACCCTAGGGTCGCTTGTATAGCACCTGGGCGTGACTCGCGTCCGGCAGCAGAGAGCTTACCCTGGGGTCGCTCGTACAGCACTCAGGCGTGAGTTGTTGTTTGGTATCCCGAGCTCACCCTGGGGTCGCTCGTATAGCACTCAGGCGTGACTCGTTCTTCGGCATCGCCACCGAGCTCACCCTGGGGTCGCTTGTATAGCACCTGGGCGTGACTCGAGTCCGGCAGCAGAGCCACCGAGCTCACCCTAGGGTCGCTTGTATAGCACCTGGGCGTGACTCGCGTCCGGCAGCAGAGCCACCGAGCTCACCCTAGGGTCGCTTGTATAGCACCTGGGCGTGACTCGCGTCCGGCAGCAGAGAGCTCACCCTGGGGTCGCTCGTACAGCACTTAGGCGTGACTCGTTCTTTGGCATCGCCACTGACCTCATCCTGGGGTCGCTCGTATAGCATTCAGGCGTGACTCGTCCTTCGGCATCGCCATCGAGCTCACCCTGGGGTCGCTTGTATAGCACCTGGGCGTGACTCGTATAGCACCTGGGCGTGACTCGTGTCCGGCAGCAGAGCCACCGAGCTCACCCTAGGGTCGCTTGTATAGCACCTGGGCGTGACTCGCGTCCGGCAGCAGAGAGCTCACCCTGGGGTCGCTCGTACAGCACTCAGGCGTGACTCGTTCTTTGGCATCGCCACTGACCTCATCCTGGGGTCGCTCGTATAGCATTCAGGCGTGACTCGTCCTTCGGCATCGCCACCGAGCTCACCCTGGGGTCGCTTGTATAGCACCTGGGCGTGACTCGTATAGCACCTGGGCGTGACTCGCGTCCGGCAGCAGAGCCACCGAGCTCACCCTAGGGTCGCTTGTATAGCACCTGGGCGTGACTCGAGTCCGGCAGCAGAGCCACCGAGCTCACCCTGGGGTCGCTTGTATAGCACTTGGGCGTGACTCGAGTCCGGCAGCAGAGCCACCGAGCTCACCCTGGGGTCGCTCGTATAGCACTCGGGTGTGACTCGTTCTTCGGCATCGCCGCCGAACTCGCCTTGGGGTCGCTTGCATAGCACTCGGGCGTGACTCGAGTCCGGCAGCAGAGCCACCGAGCTCACCCTCGGGTCGCTTGTATAGCACCTGGGCGTGACTCGCGTCCGGCAACAGAGCCACCGAGCTCACCCTAGGGTTGCTTGTATAGCACCTGGGCGTGACTCGCGTCCGGCAGCAGAGCCACCGAGCTCACCCTGGGGTCGCTTGTATAGCACCTGGGCGTGACTCGAGTCCGGCAGCAGAGCCACCGAGCTCACCCTAGGGTCGCTCGTATAGCACTCAGGCGTGACTCGTTCTTCGGCATCGCCACCGAGCTCACCCTAGGGTCGCTTGTATAGCACCTGGGCGTGACTCGAGTCCGGCAGCAGAGCCACCGAGCTCACCCTGGGGTCGCTCGTGTAGCACCCGGGTGTGACTCGTTCTTCGGCATCGCCACCGAGCTCACCCTGGGGTCGCTTATATAGCACCTGGGCGTGACTCGAGTCCGGCAGCAGAGCCACCGAGCTCACCCCAGGGTCGCTTGTATAGCACCTGGGCGTGACTCGCGTCCGGCAGCAGAGCCACCGAGCTCACCCTAGGGTCGCTTGTATAGCACCTGGGCGTGACTCGCGTCCGGCAGCAGAGAGCTTACCCTGGGGTCGCTCGTACAGCACTCAGGCGTGACTCGTTCTTTGGCATCGCCACCGAGCTCACCCTGGGGTCGCTCGTATAGCACTCAGGCGTGACTCGTTCTTCGGCATCGCCACCGAGCTCACCCTGGGGTCGCTTGTATAGCACCTGGGCGTGACTCGAGTCCGGCAGCAGAGCCACCGAGCTCACCCTAGGGTCGCTTGTATAGCACCTGGGCGTGACTCGCGTCCGGCAGCAGAGCCACCGAGCTCACCCTAGGGTCGCTTGTATAGCACCTGGGCGTGACTCGCGTCCGGCAGCAGAGAGCTCACCCTGGGGTCGCTCGTACAGCACTCAGGCGTGACTCGTTCTTTGGCATCGCCACTGACCTCATCCTGGGGTCGCTCGTATTGCATTCAGGCGTGACTCGTCCTTCGGCATCGCCATCGAGCTCACCCTGGGGTCGCTTGTATAGCACCTGGGCGTGACTCGTATAGCACCTGGGCGTGACTCGTGTCCGGCAGCAGAGCCACCGAGCTCACCCTAGGGTCGCTTGTATAGCACCTGGGCGTGACTCGCGTCCGGCAGCAGAGAGCTCACCCTGGGGTCGCTCGTACAGCACTCAGGCGTGACTCGTTCTTTGGCATCGCCACTGACCTCATCCTGGGGTCGCTCGTATAGCATTCAGGCGTGACTCGTCCTTCGGCATCGCCACCGAGCTCACCCTGGGGTCGCTTGTATAGCACCTGGGCGTGACTCGTATAGCACCTGGGCGTGACTCGCGTCCGGCAGCAGAGCCACCGAGCTCACCCTAGGGTCGCTTGTATAGCACCTGGGCGTGACTCGAGTCCGGCAGCACAGCCACCGAGCTCACCCTGGGGTCGCTTGTATAGCACTTGGGCGTGACTCGAGTCCGGCAGCAGAGCCACCGAGCTCACCCTGGGGTCGCTCGTATAGCACTCGGGTGTGACTCGTTCTTCGGCATCGCCGCCGAACTCGCCTTGGGGTCGCTTGCATAGCACTCGGGCGTGACTCGAGTCCGGCAGCAGAGCCACCGAGCTCACCCTCGGGTCGCTTGTATAGCACCTGGGCGTGACTCGCGTCCGGCAACAGAGCCACCGAGCTCACCCTAGGGTTGCTTGTTATAGCACCTGGGCGTGACTCGCGTCCGGCAGCAGAGCCACCCGAGCTCACCCTGGGTCGCTTGTATAGCACCTGGGCGTGACTCGAGTCCGGCAGCAGAGCCACCGAGCTCACCCTAGGGTCGCTCGTATAGCACTCAGGCGTGACTCGTTCTTCGGCATCGCCACCGAGCTCACCCTGGGGTCGCTTGTATAGCATCTGGGCGTGACTCGAGTCCGGCAGCAGAGCCACCGAGCTCACCCTAGGGTCGTTTGTATAGCACCTGGGCGTGACTCGCGTCCGGCAGCAGAGCCACCGAGCTCACCGTAGGGTCGCTTGTATAGCACCTGGGCATGACTCGCGTCCGGCAGCAGAGAGCTCACCCTGGGGCCGCTCGTATAGCACTCAGGCGTGACTCGTTCTTTGGCATCGCCACCGACCTCATCCTGGGGTCGCTCGTATAGCACTCAGGCGTGACTTGTCCTTCGGCATCGCCACCGAGCTCACCCTGGGGTCGCTTGTATATCACCTGGCCGTGACTCGTATAGCACCTAGGCGTGACTCGCGTCCGGCAGCAGAGCCACCGAGCTCACCCTTAGGTCGCTTGTATAGCACCTGGGCGTGACTCGCGTCCGGCAGCAGAGCCACCGAGCTCACCCTGGGGTCGCTCGTATAGCACTAAGGCGTGACTCGTTCTTCGGCATCGCCACCGAGCTCACCCTGGGGTCGCTTGTGTAGCACCTGGGCGTGACTCGAGTCCGGCAGCAGAGCCACCGTGCTCACCCTAGGGTCGCTTGTATAGCACCTGGGCGTGACTCGCGTCCGGCAGCAGAGCCACCAAGCTCACCCTAGGGTCGCTTGTATAGCACCTGGGCGTGACTCGCGTCCGGCAGCATAGAGCTTACCGTGGGGTCGCTTGTATAGCACTCAGGCGTGACTTGTTCTTTGGCATCGCCACCGAGCTCATCCTGGGGTTGCTCGTATAGCACTCAGGCGTGACTCGTCCTTCGGCATCGCCACCGAGCTCACCCTGGGGTCGCTTGTATAACACCTGGCCGTGACTCGTATAGCACCTGGGCGTGACTCGCGTCCGGCAGCAGAGCCACCGAGCTCACTCTAGGGTCGCTTGTTATAGCACCTAGGCGTGACTCGCGTCCGGCAGCAGAGCCACCGAGATCACCCTGAGGTCGCTCGTATAGCACTCAGGCGTGACTTGTTCTTCGGCCATCGCCACCGAGCTCACCCTGGGGTCGCTCGTATAGCACTCAGGCGTGACTCGTTCTTCGGCATCGCGACCGAGCTCATACTGGGGTTGCTCGTTTAGCACTCAGGCGTGACTCGTCCTTCGGCATCGCCACCGAGCTCACCCTGGGGTCGCTTGTATAGCACCTGGGCGTTACTCGCACTCCGTCAACTTGGCCACCAAGCTCGTCCAGCGTCGCTCTCATAGCAGCTGGGCATGACTCGCACTACGGCAGGGTCGCCACATGCCTTCTCAGCCTTATGCCGGTCCGACCTCGTGCTGGCCACGGCCTCATGCGAGCTCGGCCTCACGTCGTCCTTCGACAGCAATCCGGCTAAATGGCGATATCAAAGCTCGGTAATTACCGTGATAATAACCTCGGCTACATATCAAATACGCTACAGTGCTGAAGCAAAGATCCTACATCCTCTCAAACTCTTTTGATGATTGGACAAGTTCATCACCAAAAGGCATTCGCCTCGGTCATCGCGTCGGCCTTCGAGTCTCCCGCATCTCTTTTACTAGGCTCTCCTTACACGATATTCAGCTTCCGACCTCCAAGAGTACTCTCAGAGCTCAGAAGCTGGGGGGCTATTGTGTGGGGATATTCCCGAGCTCATCAGAGTCCCGGCCAGGTGCTCCCACCTCGGTCCATACTTCCACCTCGGCAGACTCCACTTCGGCCAAAACATCCCACTTCGGTCAAGTGCTCCACTTCGGCACCTTTGCCAGATCTCTCTCTAGCCAAGTCAAGGTCGCTCCCGACCTCGGCAACATACCTGACCTTGGTCACAATGCCAGAGCTAGCCAAGGCAGGGGCTGACAGCTGTCCTCCCATGGACGATCAAGCACGCTACAGCACGTGCGACAAGACAAGGGCACCGCCCATACTCTCTGACAGCCATCAATGCCGCCCATGCTTCCTGACAGATTGGCATCCGCAGACGCTAGTGAAGGCTACGATGGGACCCGCGCCTCCCTAGTGCCCCTGACAAGGTGGGCTATGACAAGACAGTCAACCACCTCCTTGCCTCCTCTCTTCTTTTATATAAACTCGGCAACAGTTCAGAACAAGGAGGCCAATAACTCAGGTACGCCATGCCCAAACTCCATCTCCAAATCTCCATCCTACTGTCTAGTTCTCATACTGACTTAGGCATCGGAGAGCCCTGCGCTGCTCATAGCCAGGGTCCTCTGACCTGTTTCTTCTCTCTCTTCCAGGTTCTCAGGCATCGGTTTTTCCATCATCAACAAGGAGCTTCAGCCTTCGTCCTCCTCAGTGAGTCTCAAGAACACTACCCCCCGGGTCTGTGAATTTTTGTGCACTTACAATTTAAAGGGCATGAGGACGGGGTCTCGGGGACTGATTACGACCAATCTCGGAATACGTTCCGTGATTCGGCTTGGAAGGTCTTCGTTGACGGATCCTCTACCTCCATGAGGGCTGGCGCGGCATAGTTCTTCAGTCTCCAGAAGGACTAGTCATTGAGCAGGCCCTGACACTTGACTTCAAAGCATCGAACAATGAGGCAGAGTATGAGACGTTGATAGCAGGGCTGAACAGCGCCAAGATCCTCGGCGCTCAACAACTGGTGGTCTTCAGTGACTCGCAATTGGTGACAAGCCATCTCACCGGAGATTACCAGGCTCGCGACGATAGAATGGCGGCCTACTTGACCCTCGCCAAGAAGCTCCTCTCTCAATTCCCGGAAGCGGAAGTCAAGCAGATTGGCAGGGATTCCAACTCACACACCGACGCGCTCGCCAATCTAGCTTCCGCCGTCGAAGCTGGAAGGAAAAGGACTGTGGAAGTAGGATCATTGGCATCACCAAGCATAGAGCTTCGTCCACCTCGGCAAGTTATGTGCATTGATCTCGGCCCAAGTTGGATGGACCCTATCATTTCATACCTCAAGAACACTACCCCTGTGTCTTTGAATTTTTGTGCACTTACAATCGGCGCCGTCTGTGGGAAAGTACTATCCCAAACCCGAGATCTTTCCAGTCGCCATGGCTCCGAGGAACAAGAGAGGTGGAGAGCATCCGAAGTCCCTTCGTCCAGGGCCACTGGCTCTTCCTGGACCATTGCCGTTTATATCCCATCCAGAAGGACCCGACGTAAGAGAGGAGGCCGCAGCCGTGGAAAGCTACCACACCGAGTCTGCGTCGTCCCCATTAGAGGTGGCGGGCCCACCGCGGCAAAATGCTCCCATGCAGGAGCGTCTTTCGAAGGGCAAAGGCCCGGCGGCGGAGGGATCACGCCGGTCCGACCGCCGGACCAACTATGAAGACGACAGAGGCAACCCCGCTCAGGCGGCAATCAGGGCTCAGAACCTTGTCATCCAGGAGAAGGACGACCTGATCCGCCAGCTCAGACAGCAACTCCGAGAGAAGGGGACAGCCCCCGTGGGCGGTAACCCCAAAGGCAGAAAGGATCCCGTTACCGGCAAAGACTTGAGAGAGCACTTGAACGAAAAAAGCCGCGAACGGAGCCGCGCTGAGAGCTCCTGCAATAATCACATTGAGAGGAGGTCGACGCCGGTATCAGAAGTTGGTGATCAGAAGGCGCTGATTGACCAGCTGGTCAAACAGGCAATCCAGCGCAATATGGAGGAGGCCGGATTCCCTCGGGACCAGCCGGACGTCCCCGACTTTGCCGGCCTCGGCTCGTCCCCCTTCTCCCGAGAAATAAACAAGTATCCCCTCCCGAAGAAGTTCAGCGTTCCGAGGTTCGTCCTCTATGACGGAACCTCGGACCCGGCAGCGCATCTCCGGCACTTTACCCAAAAGCTGTCCGTTTGGGGGGACGTCGGACACCTCAACTGCAGGGTCTTTTCTTCCAGCCTGGGAGATCTCCCCCTCAAATGGTTTTGCGCACTCCCGGAGGGATCGATCACGAGCTGGCGCCAGTTGCGGGATTCCTTCTTGGGAAAGTTCCAGGCGCATAGAGTCATCCCGAAGACTGACAGCGATATCATGGCCCTCAGAATGAGGTGGAATGAGAGCGTCACCCAATTCGCAAAGAGGTTCTGGACGGTGTACAGCCAAGTCGACAACTCCTCCGAAGAGGTGGCGATCAGATCCTTCCAGCACGCTCTCCTACCAGGGTGTGAGCTCCGGAAAAAGCTCGTTCGAAATCCCGTGCCCTCCGTGACAGCCCTGATGGCCAGGGTGAACAAATATATCGAGCAAGAAGAAGACGAGGTGAGGGCCAATGAGAGTCTCGGTGTCACGAAGAGCCGGTCTCGAAGGAGAGTCGATCGCGGCAGGAGGAGCGGCCGCGACAGGAGGACAGTCAGTGGCGGCAGGACCGGTCTCGGCAGGAGGATCGGCCCTCCAAAAGGGACAAGAAGGCATTCCGCAGAGAGGAGACGAGCCGAGACCATCATTCGGGCGGCCCGGCATCGGCCCAGACTCACACCTCGGAAGGAGGCAAGAGATCCAAACTATCCTACACCTCGCGAGAGACAGTCTATACGGTCTTCAGAGAGCCGATCCACAAGATACTAGACAAGATCCAGGGGAAGCCATACTTTAAGTGGCCACGACCCATGCAGGGCGACTCCTCCAGGAGAGACTAAAATAAGTTCTTCGCTTACCACAAGCAGAACGGGCATCAAACTGAGGACTGTTTCACTCTCAAATCCCATCTTGAGAGGCTCGTCAAGGACGGGCACCTAAAGGAGTACGTCAAGGGAGCTGACAGCAGGGGCAACGAACGACCTCGGCGCCGAGCGGAGGAGGATCAAGACAGCGAGGAGTCAGAGAGGATCATAAATGTCATTCACCTGGCCCCCGCTAAGAAGGGGGGCAACCAGGCCTGTGCCGAGGCTAAGAGGGCCTCCCATGGGAAACAGGTGATGACAGCCGAGCTCGAGCCTGCCTCTAAGAAGGCACGGAAGGAAATGCCGAAGATCTGGTTCTCAGGCGAGAACCTTGAGGGAGTCCAGCTGAAATAATATGTAAAGATAGGAAGAAGAATAAACCAAAGGTGGAGAGAAACCAATACCTCAATGGGAGGCTCGTATGAGATTTTATAATTACACAATACCCAAATTAAGGGTAATCTAATCAATATACAATCCCTAATTAAGAGTAATCAAATCAAAGGAGTATGTTGTCTGGATGCAGTGGGAGGATGTTGCTTTTGCTGGAGTCCATTCTTCCTTTGTAAACTACGACAACCATCAATGAGATGACCAGAGCGTTTGCAATATCTGCAAATCAATTTCTTTCGACAATTCTTAGCTAGATGACCAAAGCCTTTGCATTCATAGCATTGAGTAGGCTTCTGATTGGTGGCTGCTAGAAGAGCAGTCTCAGCCTGAATAGGATCCTTTGGGTCTTCAAAGATAACACCCTGAGAGTTAAGGTGAAGTTCTTCTCTAAGGACTTCTTGGAAGCATGTGTCCAGATTGGCTGTGACTTCTCTATTCATAAGAGCTGAACGGACAGATTCGAATTCTGGTCTGAGATTCATAAGAAACTGACTAATGTGAGTTTCCTCTTGTAATTTAAGCGCCTCCGCCAGAAACCCAACAGATACGGACTGGATTATCATAGCATCCCTCTAAGTCCATAATGTGAGAAATCCATTGTAGTATTCTTGCACAGTTTTATCACCTTGACTGAATTTCGCAATTTCACTATCGAGTTGAAATTTGCGAGCTTTATTGGTTTGATGATAAACATTCTTTAGATGACCCCACATATCAGAGGCAGCAGCATATGCTTGAAGAGCAATGGCAAGAGAAGGATCAATGGAGTTAAGAATCCAAGTGATAACCTTAGCATTTTCTTTAGACCAGGTAGCTAAAGCTTTGGTGTCAGTAGTTGTAGTAGGTTTAGTTATCGAGCCGTCAAGATAACCAAACAATCCTTGGCCTTCAACGAAATTCTTCAGATGAAATGACCAAGCCATGTAATTATTTCCATTGAATTTGATGGGAATAACATCATACTTGTCCATATTAAAGAAGCGGCAGCAAAATGAAACAGCAGCAACCAACCAAGGATAGAAAACAACTACAGAATAGCAAGATGCACACAGAAATGAAATAGATAAGCAGCAGGAGAGGATAGCTGCTAATACAGCACAGAAGAGCACACACAGCCAGCTATCAGCACAAAATCCAGCACAAAAGAGCAATAGCACAGAAGAATCCAGCACAGACAGCAAGCCCGTAGCATAAAATGCTCAAAATCCAGCACAGACAGCCCCATGCGACCTAGATGCTGATGGCAGATGAGGTACGTGGACCCCACAATCTGATCTATGCACAGATCAGATAGAAAAGACTGGAAGAATGCCAAAAGTCCTACCTCCAGTCCAAGTTTGATGAAGATCGGACACAGATCCACAATATTGGACGGTTGTGATAAAAACAATCTTGTAGAAAGAATATCAAAACCGACAGAGGAAGAAGGGATAAAAAATACCTCAAATGAAGAAGAAAAATTCCATAAAAATCACTATAATTCCCAGAATAATCACCGACCAACACAAGGTGGACAGTTTGTAGGTTCTTGATCATCGAATGTAAGCAGCAGTGAAGCAGAGTGAAAAAACGCACGACATGTCCATCTCGTTAGTGAGTCGATTTGTACACAGATTTGATTGGAGGATCAGTGAGCAGATCAGAGGTGGGGGATGGAAGGACAAGCTATTTTCGCAACTTCAGGCCAAAGTTTCACTCAAATCGGATCAAAATCCACAAATTTGGACGGTTTTGATGAAAACAGAGGCAATAAATAGAAATATCACAAATGTTGCTGGAAACCTCACCTCTGATGGGATAAAAAATCCAGAAAAATGCTCAGAAATCCCAGCAATGTTGGTCGACCAGGATGGAGGTGTTTTTGAGAGATGTTGAAGATGATCTGAAGTGGGCCACGTCTTGATCAGGGATGATCCTATTAGGGATGATCAGACACAATCAGGAAGAAGATCCAAGTCAGGGAGAATGACTGAATCAATTTGAGAAGGTAACTATAGCTCTGATACCATGAAATAATATGTAAAGATAGGAAGAATAATAAACCAAAGGTGGAGAGAAACCGATACCTCAATGGGAGGCTCGTATGAGATTTTATAATTACACAATACCCAAATCAAGGGTAATCTAATCAATATACAATCCCTAATTAAGAGTAATCAAATCAATTTACAACCTTCATCAAGGATAATCAAATCAATCTATAAATCTATACAAGGAAATAAATAAACAAGAGATAACTCAAGATACAGATATATACAAGCTCTGACGGGCCTTGGGCTGGGCCAAGTGGGCCTAAGTCACATTATTTCTACACCAGCTCCCCCACAACGATCCGTTGATTGTGACCTTGAAGCTAAAAAGCTGCAAGGTGCAGAGGATTCTCGTCGACCCCGGCAGTTCATCCGAGATCCTTTACTTGACTGCTTTACAAAGATGGGGCTCACCGAGGAAGATCTACAAGAAGCGCGTACTCCCCTGATAGGGTTCAGCGCAAAGCCCGTATACCCAAAGGGAAGAGTCTCCCTCAGAGTCCAAGTCGAAGGCGCCTCAGTGTTGGCTGACTTCCTCGTTGTGGATGCGCCGTCCCCCTACAACGCTATAGTGGGGAGGACTTGGTTGCATCAGGTAGAAGCTGTTCCCTCCTCCTACCATCAAAAGCTCAAGTTCCCTTTGGAAAGGGACGGGAAGCTCGAGGTGGTCACGTTCAAGGGTGACCAGCAGATGGCCAGACAGTGCATGATGGCCGTCGTGTCAGGCGAAGAGGAGCCGAAGTGAGTACACATGGCGGAACTGGAGGCCGAACTGGATAAAGTTGGCCACGACCCAGAGAAGAAGAGCATTGAAGATCTTACTGAAGTCAGGATCGACCCCAATGACCCCGAGAGGTACTTCCTGCTTGGGAGTCAACTCACCGAACTTGAGAGGTCCGAACTGCTTAGCTTCCTGTTACAAAACAGAGAGGTCTTTGCTTGGACCCCGCAAGAGATGCCTGGCATAGACCCCGAGGTCATGAGCCACAAGCTGAATGTGGACCCCCAATTCAAGCCTGTGATGCAGAAGGCGCGCAGGTCGGGAATAGAGCAGTCAGCGGCCGTGACCGAGGAAATGGGGAAATTGCTGGAAGCAGGCGCCATCAGGGAGGTCCAATACCCGACATGGTTGGCGAACACCGTAGTGGTGAAGAAGACTGGAAAGTGGAGAGTCTGCGTCGACTTCACTGACCTTAACAAGGCATGCCCCAAAGACTGCTTTCCACTCCCAAAGATCGACCAGATGTTCGATGCCACCGCCGGCCACGACAGGATGAGCTTCCTTGACGCCTACCGCGGCTACCACCAGATACCAATGTATGGGCCGGACGAGGAGAAAACGGCGTTTATCACTCCCAGGGGGACCTACTGCTACAAGGTGATGCCTTTCGGATTGAAGAATGCAGGAGCGACCTACCAGAGGTTGGTCACCAAGATGTTCCGAGACCAGCTCGGCAAAACGGTGGAGGTCTACATCGACGACATGGTCGTCAAGTCCAAACAGTCCCAAGACCACCTGACGGACCTCGGCCAGGTGTTTGACGTTCTCCGAAGGTTCAGATTGAAGCTGAACGCCTCCAAGTGCGCTTTCGGGGTCGGCTCCGGCAAGTTCCTAGGAAGCCTCGTCACGAGACGGGGCATCGAGGCAAACCCAGATCAGATTTCGGCAATCCTGGGCATCCAGAGCCCATCCACGTGTAAGAATGTAAAGAGCAAAATGAGAGAGAGAAGTTTGGAGGAAAAGTTGATTCCTCAATGGAGGATCGACCAACCAATTTATAATCATTTTACCCTAATCACATGCTAGTAATCAGCAGTAATTACAATCTAATTGCAATCAGGAATTGAAGAATAAAGAATATCTAAAGAATATCCTAATCTCTATACATAGAAGAATATCAATGATCCACATGTGAGATAGTTTACATGAGTTAAAAACTGATTGGGCTGGGCCTAGGGCCTGTTAGCATAAGTCCATTATCTTCTACACTCCCCCTCAAATTGATGTGCTAAGGCAGAGAACATCAATTTGCTAGTGAGATCATGATGACGCGTTTTAGGGAGAGCTTTGGTGAAGATATCCGCCAACTGGTTAAGAGTAGAGACATGAGGCAAAGTGATCTTCTCCGTAACAACATGCTGACGGATGAAGTGGCAATCAATCTCAATGTGCTTCGTTCTTTCATGAAAGACTGGATTGTTTGCAATTCTAATAGCACTGGTGTTGTCCCCATGAAGAGGTGTAGATCTACCAATGATGACACCGAATTCACAGAGAAGACGGCGTAGCCAGATGATTTCAGCACTTGCAGATGACATTGCCCGATATTCAGCCTCAGCAGAAGATTTCGAGACGGTGGTTTGCTTCTTGCATTTCCACGAAATCAAAGAGTCCCCAAGAAACATACACCAGCCAGTGGTAGAGCGCCGAGAATCTGGGCAACCAGCCCAGTCAGCATCTGAATAAGCTGATAAGTGCAGAGACGCGCCCGAAGAGTAGAAGAGACCATGGTTGAGGGTGCCTTTGACATAGCGGAGTATGCGCAAGGCAGCAGCAAGATGCGGTTTGTGAGGATTGCTCACAAACTGGCTAACCGTATGAACGGCATGAGAAATATCCGGTCGGGTCATAGTTAAGTAGAGCAAACTACCTACTATTCGGCGAAAGACAGAAGGATCATCTAGGGGCTGGCCATCATCCCTACGGATCTTGCTGTTCAACTCCATAGGAGTATCAAAAGTGTGAGCATCATCAAGATGTGCCGAAGTGATTAAATCTTTAGCATATTTCCGCTGATGAACCCGAATGCCAGATTTGCTACGCAAGAACTCCAGCCCTAGAAAGTAGGTGAGAGGACCAAGATCCTTCATTCTGAAGTGGCGAGTGAGATGACGTTTGAGATCCGTAATACTGGCACTATCATTGTCACTGATAATCATATCATCAACATAGACTAAGAGAAATGTGTAGCCTTTTGATGTCCTTCGGAGGAAGAGGAAACTATCAGAGTGACTCTGGCGAAATCCAGCTTGAAGGATAGCGGCCCGAAATTTATCAAACCACGCCCTGGGAGCCTGCTTAAGTCCATAAAGAGCTTTCCTCAATTTACAAACATGTTGAGGAGGACAAGCATAACCCGGAGGTGGTTTTAAATAAACAGTTTCATGTAAGTCGCCATGAAGAAAGGCGTTTTTGACATCCATTTGCCATAGGGGCCAGTTACGGGCTGCAGCTACACAAAGGAGGGTGCGAACCGTGTGTCAGACCAAAGAGAGATGAAGACAGATGATAGTTTGTGAATCCGATGATCCCTTTGAGGGTCACGATCTTCATTATATAGAGATAAAGTTTACAAGAATGTTTACAGTGATTGAGAGAATTAACTAAATTAAAGTAATCATAATCTAATTAACATCTAATCAAATCTCCTAATAAGGCATAAAATCAATTACATATCTGTACAAGAGATATTTGTTTTGACCAACAAGTTGGGCTCAATTTGTCATGGGCTGAGACCCACTGAACTAAGCCCATTGGCCTAGTTGACAACCCCCCCAGGGTGAATCCACGAGCATCAATTTGCCAACTAGGAATTGTTGTCGTGGCCGAGGAAGTCCCTTGGTAAATATATCTGCAATTTGAAGTCCGGTAGGAACATGAGGAAGAGTAATTGCGTCACGCACAAATTCATCACGTATGTAATGACAAGCCACTTCAATATGCTTTGTGCGTTCATGGATGACAGGATTTTCAGTAATCCGTATGGCACTGGTATTGTCCGCATAAAGAGGTGTAGGGCCAGATTGTGGAAATCCAAGCTCAGAAAGAAGACCCCGAAGCCAGACAATTTCAGATGTGGCAGCCGACATGGCACGATATTCTGCTTCTGTGGATGATTTGGAGACTTTATCTTGTTTCTTACACTTCCAGGAGATCAATGAGTCCCCTAAGAACATGCACCAACCCGTGGTAGACCGTCGACTATCAGGACATCCAGCCCAGTCAGAATCTGAATAAGCTATGAGAGAAGTCGAATTGCCCACAGGAAAGAAAAGGCCACGAGATGGTGTATGAAGAACATAGCGAAGAATGCGCCGAACAGCAACAAGATGGAGATGGCGAGGTTGTGTCATGAACTGACTAACCAGATTCACCGCATATGAGATATCAGGCCGAGTGATAGTCAAGTAGATCAAGCTGCCGACTAAACGGCGATACATTGTGGCATCAGGGAGAAGATCACCCGTATCGTGTGCGAGTTGAAGATTGGCCTCAACAGGTGTATCTACAGGAGTGGAGTTTTGAAGGCCAGCCGTCTCAATAAGATCCATAGCATATTTGTGTTGATCTAGAATAAGACCTTTTTCTGACTGATAGACCTCAAGGCCTAAAAAATATGTGAGTGGCCCTAAGTCTTTCATATGAAAAGATTCATGTAAGGATGCCTGTAGATAGGTGATCATGTCAGAATCTGTCCCAGATATGATGATATCATCCACGTATACCAAGAGGACAGTAATCCCTTTTGAGGAGCGATGAAGGAACATAGAAGGATCAGAGGCACTTTGAGAGAACTGTAGAAGAAGGAGAGCATCTCTAAATTTCTCAAACCAAGCACGCGGAGCTTGCTTAAGACCATATAGAGATCGTCTTAAGCGTGCGCAGTCTCCTGCCGAAACACCCGTACTGCCTTGGGGAAGTTGCATATAGACTTCTTCCTTGAGATCACCATGAAGAAAGGCATTCTTGACGTTAAATTGGTAAAGAGGCCATGAGTGAGAAGCAGCAATGGCAAGAACAGTACGGATTGTTGTCATTTTTGCAACTGGAGCAAATGTTTCTTCATAGTCAATGCCATATTCCTGTCGGTTGCCCAGTGCGACTAACCGTGCTTTATATCGATCCAACGAGCCATCAGACTTAAGGTTGATTGAAAAAACCCATTTGCAGCCAATAGGTTTTGCAGATGAAGGACATGGAACAATATCCCAGGTATGATTCTCCTGCAGTGCAGCTAATTCTTCGTGCATAGCTTTTTGCCAACAGTCATGCTTCACCGCCTGTGAGTAAGAAGAAGGAATAGCAATAGAGGAGAGAGTAGCAGGCAAGGAGGTGTGAGTGAACCCATATTTTTCTGGAGGCTTAGAGAGACGGGTAGAGCGTCGAAGCTGAAATGGAGATGGATCATCATGTGATGAAACGTGGTCAAGATCAGGTGCCGGTGAGGGATCCGGAGGGGGAGGCAGTAGTGGAACATCCTTATAACGACGCTGTTCATAGACAAGGAGTGGAGAAGAGATTGGGTCAGAAAAAATCTGGTAGATGAGAAAATGATGGTAAATCCGAGGAATGATTAGGAAAAAAACTTTGATTTTCGAAAAATGTGACATTTCGAGAGATGCGAAGACGGTTGACCACAGGATCATAGCAGATATACCCCTTTTGGTGAGATGCGTAGCCAAGGAATGCACATTTGGCGGACTGAGCAGTTAATTTAGTACGTTCAGTCGGAGGAAGATGAACAAAACATACACAGCCAAAAATGCGCAAGTGGGTATAAGAAGGATCTTTACGAAAGAGACAAAAGTATGGTGTTTGATTTGTGAGGCGATAGGATGGTAAGCGATTGATCAGGTGAACTGCAGTGGCTAACGCTTCGGGCCAAAATCTTGCGGGAACTAATGATTCTAGGAGAAGAGAACGAACAGTATCGAGGAGATGTCTGTTTTTGCATTCTGCAACTCCGTTCTGTTGAGGAGTGTAAGGGCACGATCGCTGTGATAAAATCCCGTGTTTTTGCAAATAAGTTTGAAACTGATGGGACATATATTCCCCTCCGGAATCAGATCGGAGAACTTTAATGCGAGTAGAAAACTGATTTTCAACATACGCCATAAATTTTTGGAAAATATCAAAGACTTCAGATTTAGAGTGTAAGAAATAAACCCATGTGAATCTACTATGATCATCAATAAATGTGACAAAATATTTGAAATGTGTATGAGAAATTACAGTTGTAATCCCCCAGACGTCACTATGAATAATGTCAAAGCAATTTGAAGCCATAGTAGATTTGGAAGAAAATGGAAGGACTTTGCTTTTTCTAAGTTTGCAAACAGAACACACATCAGAAATGTGACTAAAAGATGTTTTATTTTCATTAATACTACCAGTGTTCAACATCAAAGATAACAATTTTGAATGAGGATGGCCTAATCTATTGTGCCAGAGCCTCCAAACATCTTGAGGAGAAAAACAAGAAAAAGCAGAGATTTGTTTATTCTGAGAGGAAGGCATCACAAGAGGAAACAGGCGTCCACACTTAGGCCCCTTCGCGATCACCGTCCCCGACACTTGATCCTGCACAACACAACCAGAGCGAGAAAAGGAAACATTACAATTATCATCAATCAGTTGTCCAACAGACAGAAGATTTGTAGTAAGATGAGGAGATAGAAAGACTTTTGTGAGAAGTAAAGAATGAATGATATCACCAGTAGCTGTAATAGGAAGCTTTTGACCATCAGCAGTATGGACTTGCAAATTCCCCTTGTATGGTTGCAGGTTAGAGAGATGAGTGGTGGAGGAGGTCATGTGATTGGAAGCTCCAGAATCATTAAACCATATGGAAGAAGAGGAATGTTGGTTACCTGAAATGCCAAGTGCAGAAAAGGCATTGATGATCATTTGTTGAATAAGCTCAGGGGTGATCTGAGGAGCAGGTAGTGGAGGCAGGAGGTGGCGAAGGCATGACTGGTGCGAAAGGACTATCACTGGAAGTAGTAGCATCAGCAGTGTTGACATGATATGCTCGTGGAGTGCGATTTTGTGGCCACTGTTTGCATTCATTGATAACATGACCATTGGATTTGCAGTAATTACAAAACTTTGTCTTACACTGTGAGGCATAGTGTCCATAACTCTTACAGCCAAAGCATTGGATTTTGCTGAGATCTCTTGCAGGAGTTTATCTTTTAGCAGCAGCATTAGTATGATGAGTAATCCCTCCCGGACCGTGAGAGACACCAGGAGTGTAACTGGCAGTGGCAGCATATGCTACATCAGGTTAGTTTCCCGAGGACTGTTGCTTCAGAACATGCTGAGTGAGCTGACTTTGTTCCTCTCGCAAGAGTTCATTAAGACACTCATTCAGGGATGGAGATGGAACCCTGCTCATCAGATTGGAACGAATGATCTCATATTCAGATCTCAATTTCATGAGGAACTGGTCTCTATGAGAAGTTGCCTGTAATTTTTGAATCTCAGAAAGAGCTGCCTCAGATACATTGAAGTATTTGATTTCATCATATTCTGCCCATAAATTGGGAAAACCCGTATAATAGTCCTGGATAGAAGAGGTGCCTTGGGAATACTGAGCAATCTCCAGTTCAAGTTGATATTGACGGGCAGAATTCCCTTGGTGATACACTTGTTTCAGATAATCCCACATCTCCTTGGAGGTCTTGTAAGGTTTGAGGTTCAGGATATATTGTGGTTCAACGGAACCAAGAATCCAGGTTTTTATCTTGGCATCCTTAGTATTCCAAGATAGTATTTTTTTCTCATCTTCCTTAGGTCGTGGATCCCATCCGGAAACAAGTCCCCACATTTCCTTTCCTTCAAGATAGACTTGAAATTGATACGACCAGGAAGTATAATTCTTTCCATTAAATTGGATCAATTTAATTTCATGCTTTTCCATTTCGGTCAAACAGTAGATCTATCAACTATGCACAAAAAAAATATAATTTTTTTTTAAATCAAACTGATGGATCAGATCACACACCAATCAGATCACAAATAATATGCTAGATCAGATCACACACCAAGCAGATCACAAATAATATGCTAGATCAGATCACAATCAAAGAGATCAACTGACCAGAACTGTTCCCAGAATGAGCAGTGCCCAAAAAATTGCAAACACAACCCAGACGACCCTGTCGTCAGTGAGTAGTTTTGTACGTGGGGCCCACCAAGTGATCTGTATATAGATCTGAGGGTGAAGATGGGTGAGCAGCAAAATTCTGCACCTACTAGAAGTGGTCTCAGACAAACCGGATCCAAATCAAATATTTTGGACGGCTGTGATGAAAAGAAATTGACAAAACAGATTTTCCACAAATAATGGTAGATGGCCTACCTCTGATGGATGAAAAAATCTGGAAAAATTGCCAAAACAAAGAGCATAAATGGTCGAGCAAGATGCAAGGAGATGTTGAGGAGATTGGTGATGATCAGTGGTGGGCCACAGATGGTGAACCTTATGACGACCACCAGTAATGCCAGCAAGGATCAGCTTGGAAGAAGCCTGCGAAATAGATCCGTGATCTGTTCTAATATCACCAGAAAGTCTAGAAATATCCTGATGTGATGAGGATGATCTGAGGTGGGCCACGTAAGATCACAGGTTGATCTGGCGACTTCCAATGCTTGGAAGATGAAGAGAAAATATCCAAAGAGTCTCTCAGAGACTATGACAGCTTCCAATGTTTGGAAGATGGAGAAGAAACACTCAGAAGTTTGGCTCTGATACCATGTCAGACCAAAGAGAGATGAAGACAGATGATAGTTTGTGAATTCGATGATCCCTTTGAGGGTCACGATCTTTCATTATATAGAGATAAAGTTTACAAGAATGTTTACAGTGATTGAGAGAATTAACTAAATTAAAGTAATCATAATCTAATTAACATCTAATCAAATCTCCTAATAAGGCATAAAATCAATTACATATCTGTACAAGAGATATTTGTTTTGACCCACAAGTTGGGCTCAATTTGTCATGGGCTGAGACCCACTGAACTAGGCCCATTGGCCTAGTTGACACCGTGGTCATTTTAGCCACTGGTGCAAAGGTCTCCTCATAGTCAATCCCATATTCCTGTTTGTAACCTTGGGCAACCAATCTGGCTTTGTAGCGGTCAAGACTCCCATCAGAATGAACTTTGATGGAATAGATCCATTTACTGCCGATTATAGAGGCGCCGACAGGGGCCGGTACCAATTCCCATGTTTTGTTTGCTTCAAGAGCAAGCAACTTCTCGGTCATAGCATCCTGCCAGTATTCAATCTTCGAAGCCTGTGAATAAGATGTAGGTATAGGAGCACTATCCAAAGAAGTGAAAAGAGCAGGAAAGCCATATCTGTCAGGAGTAACAGAAGGACGACTAGAGCGTCTCAGGGGTATGACACTATCAGTAGAGGAAGCATTAATACCTGAGGATGCAGTAGGTGGCACTGGGAGAAGATCAAAAGAATGAGTCCCCACAGGAGGAACCTTGTTCCGCCGGACATAGACATTGGTAATAGGTTGTGGTGGTGGTGAAGTAGCAGAAAATTGAGGCAGATAAGATACAGCAACCGGATGAGTATCCAAACGCAAAGAAAAGAAAGGAATGTGTTCCAAGAAGATCACATTACGAGATATCCGCATGTGATTCTCAGATTGGTCATAACATAGAAATCCCTTGTGTTCAGTACTGTAACCTAGGAAGAGACATTTGGCAGCCTGAGGGGACAACTTAGTGCGCTCTGTAGGTGGAAGATGGACAAAGCATAAACAACCAAAAACACGCAAGTGAGAATATGAAGGAGTATGACCAAAGAGAGCTTCATATGGAGTAGTCTTTCCTAGAACGGAGCTAGGATGACGATTGAGGAGATATACAGCAGTCTATGCAGCATCACACCAAAATTTGGGAGGAACTAGGGATTCAAGTAGGAGAGTTCGAACAGTTTCAAGAATATGCCTGTTTTTCCTCTCTGCAACACCATTTTGCTGAGTATGTGGGCAGGATTTTTGGTGAAGAATGCCTTCATCAGAAAGAAAAGCAGAAAAATCATGGGACATGTATTCTCCGCCGGAGTCAGACCTAAGAATTTTTATATCCTTTTGAAATTGTGTGTGAACCATATTATAAAACTTTTGGAAAAGAGAAAAGACTTCAGATTTGAAGCGCATGAAATAAATTCAAGTAAATCGAGAATGATCATCAATGAAGGTCACATAATACTTAAACCCTGTTCGACTTAATGTGGGTGCAATTCCCCAAACATCAGTGTGAATGATATCAAAAGATGTTAAAGCACGAGAACGATGAATGGGACATGGCAAAATATGACTCTTACTCAAACAACACGTTGCACATTTTGATTGAAGGAAAGAGGACATCATTTTATTATCAATAGTGGGTTCTAAACAACCAATTTTAAACAAGGAAAGTAAATAAGCATTGTTTACATGACCAAGACGACTATGCCAGATAGTCCACAATTTATTGAAATTAGGAGAAGAAGAAGAAAATAGGGAATGATGTCCAATGTCCAGCAGAAAAAGTCGACCATGTTTACTCCCCGTCACGATCACTCTCCCAATTTGCCGCTCGTGTATGACACAACCAGTGGAAGAAAAGTTAATATGGTACCCATCATCAATAAGTTGTCCGACTGAAAGTAAATTGGCTGATAATTTTAGAACAAAATAGACATTGGAGAGATGGAGGGACTGGCCATAGACACTAGATAAAGTAATGGTACCAATTCCAGAAATGAGTAATTGGTCTCCATTAGCAGTAGTTATTTTGCCTTTGCCAAGGTAAGGTTGAGAGGCTGTAAAGCTATGTTCCACAGAAGTCATGTGGTTTGATGCTCCTGAATCTAGAAACCAGGTAGATGGGGTAATGGAGGAAGACCTAGAGATTGAAGAATGAAAAACAGGAAATGCTAGAGGAGACTGAGTTTGATACCAACCACATTAAAACCCATGGATGCATATGCGAAAGTCACTGTGTTCTGAATCAGTTCTTGAATCTGGGCTGGAGTCATGGATACAGCACCGGAAGAAGCGCTTCCTGTGTCAGGCAGAGATGCTTGAACTTGAAATGCAGCTGGTCATGACCTGGTGGAAGGATTTTGCTTCTGCTGGGGTCCATTCTTTCGCTGTAAGCTGTGACAATCATCAATAAGATGACCAGAGCGTTTGCAATATCTGCACACCAATTTCTTTCGACAATTCTTGGCCAGATGACCGAAGCCTTTACACTCATAGCATTGTGTAAGCTTCTGATTGGGGGTTGCCAGAAGGGCAGACTCAGTCTGAAGAGAAGCTAGGGATGCCTGTGGTTCTTCAAGAATGGTACGCTGAGAGTTTAGGCGAAGTTCTTCGCGAAGGACTTCTTGGAAGCATGTGTCCAGGTTTGCTGTTACTTCTTGATTCATGAGAGCCGACCGAACATATTCGAATTCAGGTCTGAGATTCATAAGGAACTGGCTAATGCGGGTTTCCTCTTGTAATTTAAGAGCCTCAGACAGAAATCCAGCAGAAACAGTTTGAACAATCATAGCATCCCTCTCAGTCCATAAGGTGAGAAATCCATTGAAGTACGCTTGCACAGATTTATCACCTTGACTGAATTTTGCAATTTCATTATCTAGTTGAAATTTGCGAGCTTTATTTGTTTGATGATAAATATTCTTAAGATGACTCCACATATCAGATGCTGCAGTATTTGCTTGAAGAGCAATTGCAAGAGAAGGGTCAATGGAGTTAAGAATCCAAGTGATGACCTTAGCATTTTCTTTTGACCAGGTGGGTAATGCTTTTGTGTCAGTAGTGCTGGCAGTAGGTTTAGTTATCGATCCATCGAGATAACCAAACATACCTTGGCCTGCTACAAAATTCTTTAGATGAAAAGACCAGGCCATATAATTATTCCCATTAAATTTAACGGGAATAATATCGTATTTTTCCATTGATAATAGTTCAGCAGGAAGAAGAAGAAGAAGAACCAGCAGAGATGCAAGTGACACAGCAGTAAAGAATTATCAACTATTGCAGACACAGTGAAAATTTTTTTTTTTGCAGAAACTACACACAGATGCAAGATCAGGCTTCCAAATAACCCCCAGAGCTCAGATAGCACGTCAATAATAGTGGATCACTATTGATCATATCATGACAGAAGACTTTCTGTTTCCAATAACCACAGATCACCGATCTGGTTAATTCCAAGATTACAGATCCTTGATCTGTGAGTCTCCCAAGAGCAGTATAATAAATCAACAGCAGTAGCAATATTGCAGAGAAGCAGCAGTAGCAATCTGATATGAATCAGATGTTCACAGAGACACAAAACATCCCAGACGACCTTCAGTTTTGTGTATGGATGAGCACGTGGGGCCCATAGAGGGATTGAAATGCAGATTAGGTGTAAGATCTAATTGCCAGACTTAATTATCTTCCTTCAGGCCAAATCTGATGAGATTTGGATAAGGATCCACAATTCTGGACGGTGGAGATGAAATCCTTTTGAGAAATACCGTCAGTTGAAGAAGGGGTTGAAAGTGCCTTGAAGGTGATGAAATAAATCCAGAAAAATCACCATAATTCCCAGAAATGCTAGTCGACCAAGTTGGGAATGACTGTTAGTGATTTTGTGATCATCACATGTGGGCCATAGTGAAAGCAGAGAATAACAGCAGCAAACAAACGTCACTATGTGAATGTCGACACAGTTCGACAGTGAACCGATCTCCTTGTGAGATCTGGTTAGCTGATTGTGGCCCGATCAGAGGTATGGAGTGGAAGGACAAGTTATTTTCGCAACTCCAGGCCAAAGTTTCACTCAAATCGGATCAAAATCCACAAATTTGGACGGCCTTGATGAAATCAGTGGCAAGAAATAAAAGTATCACAAATGTTGCTGGAAAACTCACCTCTGATGGGAGAAAAATTCCTGAAAAATGTCCATAAATACCAGTAATGCTGGTCGACCAAGATGGAGGTGATCGTGAGAGATGTTGAAGACGATCTGAAGTGGGCCACGTCTTGATCAGGGATGATCAGACACTATCAGGGATGATTAGACACTCCAGGAAGAAGATCCAAGTCAGGGAGAATGACTGAATCAATGAGAGAAGCTATGATGCACGGATACGGAATGGATACGGCAAGGACACGTCATATACACGGATTTTACACATAAAAAGTAAAGTATCGGATACGATACGACACGATACGTTGCCCATTTTGAAGTATCCGTGCATCATAGGAGAGAAGGCAACTATGGCTCTGATACCATGTAAGAATGTAAAGAGCAAAATGAGAGAGAGAAGTTTGGAGGAAAAGTTGATTCCTCAATGGAGGATCGACCAACCAATTTATAATCATTTTACCCTAATCACATGCTAGTAATCAGCAGTAATTACAATCTAATTACAATCAGGAATTGAAGAATAAAGAATATCTAAAGAATATCCTAATCTCTATACATAGAAGAATATCAATGATCCACACGTGAGATATTTTACATGAGTTAAAAACTGATTAGGCTGGGCCTAGGGCCTATTAGCATAAGTCCATTATCTTCTACACCACGACGAAGCAAGTCCAGAGGCTCACTGGCATGGCTGCCGCACTCAACCGCTTCATCAGCAGGTCCTCCGATAAATGCCGTCCCTTCTTTCAGCTACTGAAGAAGAACTTGAAGTTCGAATGGACCCCGGAGTGCGACTCGGCTCTCCAAGAGCTCAAAGCTTACCTAGCCTCACCCCCGTTGCTGTCAACCCCGAAGAAAGGAGAAGCGCTGTACATATACTTGGCGGTCTCGGATCATGCTGTGAGCTCGGTCCTAGTCAGAGAAGAAGACGGGCAACAGAAGCCCATTTACTACACGAGCAAGATCCTCCTTGACGCCGAGACCAGATACCTGCAGATGGAAAAGCTCGCACTGGCCCTCGTCAGTGCCTCTCGCAAACTCTCGCACTACTTCCAGACCCACACGATAGTGGTGGGCACTGAGCACCAGCTCAAGTCTGTCTTCCGGAAAGCTGATTTCTCCGGACGAGTTTCGAGATGGGCAGTGGAGTTGGGACAGTACGACATCCAATACCAACCGAGGACGGCGATCAAAGCACAAATTTTGGCCGACTTTATCGTGGAGTTCGCTTCCCCGAATTCGGCGCCGAGCCCCCTCGACGCCGAACTGGGGGGCAAAGGGCATGAGGACGGGGTCTCGGGGACTGATTACGACCAATCTCGGAATACGTTCCGTGATTCGGCTTGGAAGGTCTTCGTTGACGGATCCTCTACCTCCAGGAGGGCTGGCGCCGGCATAGTTCTTTAGTCTCCAGAAGGACTAGTCATCGAGCAGGCCCTGACACTTGACTTCAAAGCATCGAACAATGAGGCATTGATAGCAGGGCTGAATAGCGCCAAGATCCTCGGCGCTCAACAACTGGTGGTCTTCAGTGACTTGCAGTTGGTGACAAGCCAGCTCACCGGAGATTACCAGGCTCGCGACGATAGAATGGCGGCCTACTTGACCCTCGCCAAGAAGCTCCTCTCTCAATTCCCGGAAGCGGAAGTCAAGCAGATTGGCAGGGATTCCAACTCACACGCCGACGCGCTCGCCAATCTAGCTTCCGCCGTCGAAGCTGGAAGGAAAAGGACTGTGGAAGTAGGATCATTGGCATCACCAAGCATAGAGCTTCGTCCACCTCGGCAAGTTATGTGCATTGATCTCGGCCCAAGTTGGATGGACCCTATCATTTCATACCTCAAGAACACTACCCCCCGGGTCTGTGAATTTTTGTGCACTTACACTAACAGTTGACCTTTATTGACAAAAGAGAGAGAAGGGAATGAGGGAAGGAGAGAGTACCATATGAAGCTTATGGGTTGGCAACAGTAATACCCTTATTACTGTTATAATGTGTGCAGGATATTCATTTAAATAAAAAGTATATTCATAGGGTATGCACCTTTCCACATCCACATCGCCACAAGTCAACAACAACCAAGCATAGGGATGAATATGTTGGTAGTCACCTGCATAATGATGTATACAAAAATCATGGTTCTGGATTCTCCCAAAAAATGTGACATGTCTTGAATCATACAAGAAGCTAGTTTTATTATTACTTCAGCTCAATTTATTGTTTTGTGTTTTGGCTACAGAAGTCAAGTTCTCAATCATACAAGAAAATGTCCTTTTTCGGGAAGTTTTTGAAGTGGTTCAAGGAATTGATGAATGAAAGTGGAAAACATTCTTGGTTTGCAGAGGTAAACGCTCCTGGTTTGACTTGCCGTTGCATTATTGAACGAAAAGATGACTGATATCCAAAAGAGAAAAGAATTGCCTCTCCGCAACCTCTGAGAGGCTTCTCCTAAAAATAGGGCACCAAAGAACCTGATCTCCAGTTATGGACATATAGTTGATGAACCTTGCTTCCCCATCTCTAGCAAAAGATATAGTTCAGGGAAGATGATCGCAAAGGATGTCAGAACAAAACCTTTTCTAGAGAAGCAACCTTAATATGAAATATTTGCAGAAAAAGCCTCTCTAACAGAAATAATCCCTTAACAAATTTTGGAGAATCTATATTAGGGCTGTTGGAGTCCCATCTGTTTCTTGAGATGCCATATTTGGCCACAATAACCTGAGTCCTAGGACTATGGTGTTCCTTACCTAACCTCCTAACCACTTACTGAGAAGAGCTTGATTGATATTCAAAATGGGCTTCAAGCTAAGCCCCCTGTCCTTTGGTTTGCAAAATGTATTCCAGTTCACCAAATGAAGTTTCTTCTTCATCTCCTTATCCTCTCGAAGTAAATCATGCTGCAATCTCTTTATGCGCTTAGCCACTGATACTAGGCATTTGAACTAAGCGGAAGATTGGCAAGGGCAGGCTGAATTAGTGTGATTCTACCCCCTAGAGGTAAGTAGCTTGCTTTCCAAGACGCCAACTTCTTTTCTATCCTTTCCACAACAGGGTTCTAAAGCAGTTTGGATGAATGACTGAGAGCGCGGCAACCCCAAATATGAAGTCGGTTGACAACCCACTTTACATGTCAAAATGTTTGCCAAGTGAGAGACAAGCTGATCATCTGCTTTCACACTAATCAACTCACTCTTAAAGAAATTCACAAGCCAAAAACTGCTTCACAACATAAGAGGATGATTTTCACATTTTTGCTTGATCTGCTTCTGCCACACAAAAGATAATGAAATCATCTGCAAATTGGAGTTGAGAAATCTCCTGCAATCCCCAAACCAGTGCAAAACCACCAAGTAGATTTTGATCACATGGCAATATTCTATATTGCTGTGCGTTAGGTAGCCGACAGCCAGCACAATATTCAGTCGGATTTCTTTATGGATTTCAGACCTAATGAAATTTCGTGGGGGCGTCCCCTATTTAGCGACGCGCTGTATGGTCCGGGTACAGTGATAAGTGAGCAAGGACCGCTGCATCGGCGCCCGGGTGCAGTGCTAAATAGGCAAGGGTCTTCACACTTTATTGGACGAGTGTTAGTCCAAAATAGAAGGCTGAGATTGGGTACTTGGAACATTGGGAGCCTAACTGGGAAACTTATGGAAGTGGTGGATACAATGGAAATGAGACAAATCGCTATTGCTTGCTTGCAAGAGACAAGATGGGTGGGACACAAAGCTAAAGAGATTGAGAGGACTGGGTATAAGTTATGGTATACGGGACTTAATAGATCGAGGAATGGGGTCGGCATAGTGGTAAACAAGGACTTAAAGGAAGATGTAGTTAATGTAAAGCGCTATGGAGATAGGATTATTACAATTAAGTTAGTGTTAGGAGAGGAGATAGTGAACATAATTAGTGCTTATGCCCCCCAGGTGGGTTTAGGAGATGGACATAAGGAGAAGTTTTGGAAAGACTTGGAAGGAGTGCTACTAGAAATACCCCAAGGAGAGATGGTCTTCATAGGAGGAGATTTGAACGGTCATGTAGGACGCGACGTAGATGGATACATAGGAGTACATGGGGGACATGGGTACGGTAATAGAAATGAATAAAGGAATGATATTTTGGAGTTTTCAGTGGCTTATGATCTCATAGTAACTAACACCTTTTTTAGGAAGAGAGAGGAGCATTTGGTGACTTATAAGAGTGGCTCATCGAGGACACAAATTGACTTCTTCTTAATTAGGAAAATAGACCGCTTAGCTTATAAAGATTGCAAGGTTATACCGGGTGAGAGCTTGACTTCCCAACATAGGTTGTTGATCATAGATGTGCAGCTACAAAGGTGGACTAGAAAAAAGAAGTTGTATAGATGCTCAAGGACGAAATGGTGGAACTTGAAAGGTGATAAGCAACTAGCTTTAAGGGAAAGAGTACTAGAGGAAGACGTTTGGACGATAGATGAGAGTGCAAATAATATGTGGGATAAGGTAGCAGAGTGTATTAGGAGGGTAGGGAAAGAAGTCTTAGGAGAATCCAAAAGGGGTGCTCCGGTACAGAAAGAGGCATGGTGGTGGAGCGAAGCCGTCCAAGACAAGATAAGAGTTAAAAGAGAGTGCTTTAAAACTTGGCAAAAGGATTGAAATGAAGCGAACTTGGAGAGGTATAAAGAAGCAAAAAGAGAAACCAAAAAGGCAGTTAGTGAGGCCAAGGCAAAGGCATTTGAGGAGCTATATAGGCGACTTGACACTAAGGAAGGCGAAAGAGAGATATTCAAGCTTGCTAAAACTAGCGATCGTCTGACCAAGGACTTAAACCAAGTTAAATGCATTAAGGATGAGGATGAAAAGGTATTAGTAAAGGAAGAGGAGAAAAGGAGCGTTGGAAGAGCTACTTCTACAAGTTATTTAACGAAAGCAGTAGTAGTGACATACAATTGGGGCAGCTTACCATTTCTAGAGAAGAAGCGAATCATATGTTCTATAGGAGAATCAGTAGGGAAGAAGTTAAAGAAATATTGAAAAGAATGAAGAATGGGAAAGCGGTTGGGCCACAGATGGTATCCCTATTGAGGTCTGGAGGTGCTTGGGGGAGGATGGCATTAGTTGGTTGACAAAGCTTTTTAGTGTAGTGCTAAAGAGCAAGAAGATGCCTAATGCATGGAGGAAAAGTATTCTTATACCCATATACAAGAACAAAGGAGATATTCAGAACTGTGCGAACTACTGCGGGATTAAATTGATGAGCCATACGATGAAATTATGGGAGAGAGTTATTGAGAGAAGACTAAGAAGAAGAACAAACATTTCAGAGAATCAATTTGGTTTCATGCCAGGGAGATCAACCGTGGAGGCTATCTTTCTCCTGAGGAGGTTAATGGAACAGTATAGAGAAGGTCAGAGAGATTTACATATGGTGTTCATTGACTTGGAGAAGGCTTATGACCGGGTTCCTAGGGAGATTCTTTGGAGAGTTCTGGAAAAGAAAAGAGTGTGTGTCGCATATATTGAGGCGATAAAGGATATGTATGATAGAGTCGTGACATCTATAAGGACGACTCGTGGCGAAACTAAGGAGTTTCCTATCACGATTGGTCTACACCAAGGCTCAGCGTTAAGCCCGTACTTGTTTGCCCTAGTTATGGATGAGATTACAAGACATATCCAGGATGAGGTGCCGTGGTGTATGCTATTTGCAGATGACATTGTTTTAGTGGATGAGACGAGAGAAGGAGTGAATGCTAAACTAGAATTGTGGCGGAAAACATTAGAGACAAAAGGGTTTAGGCTAAGTCGTTGCAAAACGGAATATATGGAATGCAAGTTTAGTCAAAGCAGGACACCTGGTAACATAGAAGTAAGTTTGGGCACATATAAGATTGTAGAGAAAGAAAACTTTAGGTACCTTGGATCTATGGTGCAACAGGACGGAGGGATTGATACTGATGTAAGTCACAGGATTCAGGCAGGGTGGAATAAATGGAGGAGTGCTTCGGGGGTCTGGTGTGATCGGAAAGTCCCCTTCAAGGTTAAAGGAAAGTATTATAAGGTGGCGGTACGACCAGCATTGCTATATGGATCAGAGTGTTGGGCAGTAAAGCATAATCATGTCAAGAAGATGAAAGTTGCAGAGATGAGAATGCTAAGATGGATGTGCGGGATAAGAAGGAGAGATAGGATTAGGAATGAGGAGATTAGGGGCAAAGTAGGAATAGCACCAATTGGAGGTAAAATGAGAGAAAATCGACTGAGATGGTTCGGCCACGTTAATAGGCGTCCAGCGGAGGCACCTGTTAAAAGGTGTGAAAGCATGGAGATTGCCAGGAGTAGGAGAGGGAGAGGGAGACCCAAGAGAAGTTGGAAAGAAACTATTAAACATGACCTTGCCTACATGGATCTAATGGAGGACATGGCCCTAAATAGATTTGATTGGCGTCGTCAAATCCATATAGCCGACCCCACCTAGTGGGAAAAGGCTTGGTTTGGTTTGGCAATATTCTATATTGGCATATTGCCTCCATTGATTTCTTTGCTTTAGTTGGATTCTTGAGCAAAGACATTTTCAAAATTTGTTACCCTTAAAAAAACTAGATTAATTTTGAAATTCTGAATTGACCAAAATTAGTTGAGTTTATTTTTCTTATTTGTTGGTAAACACTGCAAAGTCCAATCTAGGTAAGTGAAAGCTGTTTGCCTCCTTAAATAGGGTATTGCTATATCTCTCTAACATTTACAGCCCTTCAATCCAATTTCATATGACATTATTATCCAAGACAGAAGTATGGCTATAAGTATAAATTATAGAGCCACTCTCCTATAAAATAGGATGCATTTTTGTTTTTTTTTTTTGGTAGGTGACCGTGACTTGAACCTGAATCCCGTGGTTGTGACAGTGGACGCCTTTCATGCTATGGACTCTTGTCATAGGACATCGTACTCTCTGAACACTAAACATCAAGTGCTTTGAGTTGTATTCAGTTTATTATTCAGTTCTTCTATAAGAAGCGCCTGTTGGATTAGGAAGATACAATTTTTTATTTTTTTTATTTGTTTATTTTTTATAACAAGGAAGATACAATCTTCCACTGTGATTTCAGAAACTGGTCTTGTATCCATAAGATGCTATAATTGGTCCTTAATTTCATCCTTGTATTATTGTTTATCCATTTGGATTTGATGTGGGCACTGGCTTGTCAATGTATATCGTGCTGGATATTGATAATATCACATTCATATTCCCCTGTCATGATTAAAAAACATTCTAAAAAATTGACATCACGTAATCACCACAGCAACAACAATCTCTACTAGGAATGTGCCTTGCTATTTCATGTAAGAAACCATGTACCAACCCAAAAGCTTAAGCTGATAGGTGGAAGGCCCAAACAGGTATATGAAGCCATGTCAAACCCATTACTTGGGATATGAAGCCATGTCAAATCCATTACTTGGGCGATGTGGGACGTGGGACTTTCCCAACATTTCATGCTCTATACTACTTCTTCTTCTTCTTGTTTTTTATTATTATTATTATTATAATATATATATATATATATATAAATTATGGTGGCTAGTATATTGTAGTACTTAAACATGTGGTAATAACATAGTTGGAAAATTGTCCAGGTGACACTCTGTGGAACACAAGTTATACATGTAATATACAATGATACATGGGCATTATTTGTTCTCTTTGGACAGACGGTGAAAGAAATTTGTGTATGATTTATTTATGAGTGATAGCATATTTCAACCAAATCCCTGGTCTGTAAATGTTGTATAATGCTGGTGTTCGGTAGCTCTTCAAGACCATAGGGCCCTCCATTGAAGGCGAAGATCACCCTCCCATATGGAAAAAGAAAAAAAAAAAAAAAAACAAGAGAAAAGAATTGAGTGTAAACTGTGGCCCTTCTGATTTTTAACTACCAGTTGATATATCCTAAAATCATCTTTGGGGATAAATAAAGCCAACCGTCCTGACTTTACTGGGACTTGTGGTGTACTGAACAGCTCCTATCACCAATATATGTGATCTAAGCTGCCTGCCATTTTGAGTTAGTTATCCCTGATGATATTGGCCCTTTTTTTCTCCTCCTGTTTCCAATTCTTTGATGCTGATAGTTTGATTTTTTATGGTCTGTAGTCTTGAGGCTGCTGGAATTCTGAGGGAGTTGGCCAATTATCTGGATGCCCATGTCCCAAATATCGAGTTAATTGCAAGTGCAGTAGGGGTTGTTTCTGCAATAATTGACAACGTTCCACTGGTTGCTGCAACAATGGGAATGTACAATCTTTCCTCATTCCCCCAAGATGCTGAGTTTTGGCAGCTGATTGCATATTGTGCTGGCACTGGAGGTTCCATGCTCATTATTGGATCTGCAGCTGGGGTTGCATTTATGGGAATGGAGAAGGTGGATTTTTTCTGGTATTTACGGAAGGTAATAATGATATGGATTCTGGTCTACCGGATACTGATTCTGAGTTTTTCTTCTGGAAAGGTCAATCTATCCAATTCATAAAGAATTGGGAAGTTAAGTTAATTAATTACTGGTCTGGCTTGTCAGTTTCAAGTACCTTGAAAAATACAGACAAAATAAAAACTAAATTCAAAATGATGATGGGAAGTATTTCCTGTTGCTTTTGAGCAATTTCTGATCTTGTAGCTGTGGGTACAAAATATACTCTTACCAACCCAAGTAACAGGAAATATTTAACAGAAGTCGCAAGAAATTATAGGAAATTGTTGGAAAGATGAGTTACATTGAACTAGGTGTTTCCCTGTAACTGGCGAGTGGTGAGAAGTGTACTTTTGATTGGTTTTATTTTATATTATTCAGTTCTAGAACAGTTTTTGCTAGTAGCTTGGATTGCTTTAGTATTAGGTGCCCAGGTCCAAACAAACATAGTCCAACCACTTGCTTGGTCTGCTTTCACCACACTCTGAAACCGAAGAATGTGTTTTGCAGGTGAGCGGGTTTGCTTTCGCAGGTTATACAACTGGTATTGTCGCCTATTTGGCACTGCAAAACCTCCACTTTTCGCTCCCTAGTGCTTTGGCTCATGTTCCTTTCCTGTCTGGCTCTTAAGAGTGTAAATTGCGTAAGTTGCTTCAATCTGTTGCAGAATGTTATTTGCTCATATGGTAAGCATTGAGTTGCTAAGTGGTTCTTATTAGTTGCATCTGCCTATACATAAATGTTGAAGAATCCTTCTTTTTAATCAGCCAATAGCCTGAGACCACCGCGTGGTAAGTTGATGCAGTCTATTAAGCAAGATGCAAACCTGTCATCAGCAAGATGATTCATGGAGAAGGGGGGAACTATCGCACACCTCTCTGTGTTAGCAGGACAGAATAGGAATGACTCATTGAAGGCCCCAAGGATGACTAGCTGCTTGATCTGTTGTGTTGAAGAAAGAAGAACATCAACATGAGATGGGTATCCTAGTCACAGAAACTACTGTATTACAAATGCAATGAGATGTGATCTTGTTTTCATGGACGTTTCTTTGTTTATTTAATAACAAATGGAGGTAAAAGAAGTGTTAGCAGATCCTCTCTAGGGTAGGGAACGTGTGTTCACTCGTGGAACTTGTGGGCCACACCTTAAAACCCAATAAAACAGCCAAGGATCTGAACTCATCAAAATGATTGGCATGTTATCCAAACCTTAAAACTACACCAAGTAGCAGTTGAAATAGTTGATGCTAGCTTCTTCTTTTTTACATTATTATTACTATTACTATCCACAATAATTGGCATGTTTGGAGGTATAATGATACAATGGTTCATATGAGATGACTAGCCCAATCGTGTTCCACCCCTATCAGATGATCCTATCTGTCCAATTGGGTGCATGCAAATGGACAATTAGAAGCTATGCTCCACCATGAGGGGAAATTTGAGAATTGACATATCCAGCCAGGTAGAGCTTTGCCAGGTAGAGTTTTGGGCTATCTACCTCCTGATAGAACCCATCATATGGATGAATTAGACCGTCAAAAGGGTGGGCCCACAGGTATGGTTAGTCAATTACTAGTAGTGAGATCAGTTTCCTCTTATAACAAATGATGACAGGGTGTGCTCATTCCCGGCATTTCATGACATCTCTGCTGGATCCCATGATATCATGGAATGGGGGCAATAGTGTTTAAAAAAACATGTACAAAAAGGAAGGTTTTTTTTTTTTTTTTAAATTTATTTATTAAGAGTTTAGGTCCTCAGTGGTATTAATAAGTTTCAAAGGGGATTTTTTTTTAATAAAAATTCCAATATTTTACCTATTCACTTTTTGTAAAGTGCATTCTTATCTATACGGCGGACTCAGGATTTTCATTTGGGTGATGCGGGCAATGGTCAAGTTAAGAAGTCAAATAATAAAATAGAATTTTTATAGACCTTATTTAAGGAGTTTCCCGAATCTTGTTGGTGCAGTCGCACCCGCCTGTCAGAACACTTAGGTCCACCCTTGCTTCTCATTGTCGTTTCTCAGTATTGAAATCATTATACAACATTTTTTTACCATGGTGTAAGTCCATATAATTGATAGAATGGATTTTGACCATATGGTTGTCTTAGACCTGACATTTGCCCATCAACTGTTGAAGTTTGACAAATGTTAGCAAAGTAGAACTATAGAATGCACACAAACATGATGTAAGCTCTATATAATTCATATAAGGGATTTTGACCATATGGTTGTCTTGGATCTAACATTTGCCCGTCAATGGTTGAAGTGTAACAAATTCCTACAGACAGCTCTGCTGGCATTTGTTAAACTTCAACTGTTTATTTCTTTTGATAACTCAGGGTATCTCCTGCGTAGCCCAGCCTAGAAGCCTTTGGCCCTGAGGCAGCCGAGAACTAATCCCTCGGGGCACATGCAAACCATCTTATCTACATGCACTGGGTAAAAACTATCGAAGGTGACCAATGAAGGAAGGTGTTGAATACAAGACCCCTCCGCTTCATGAGACGCAAGAGTCCTTGGCCATCTGAGATACCACTCGGTGGTTAAACTTCAACTGTTGATGGGCAAATGACAAGTCTTAAAAGGCAACTGTATGGGCAAAATTGCTTCAAGCAATGGCTTCCAAGGTTTCAATGAAAACGAAGAAATGATGACCGGCAAGAACATGTATAATAAAGATTGGGCTGCAAATGGGTCAGATCCAGCCAAAGTCACCCAATTGATACTCCCTCCTTTTCCTGCTTTTCTTTTATCCATGGAGTTTAGACTCCTTAATACAGAAAATATTCATAATACAGAAATTAAAAAAGAACAAAAGAGAAAAGGAAAAAGAAATAGAAAAGAAGGCAACGACAATGGAGTGAAATGGCATGGCATTCAGAGACGAGCTGTGAAATTCTTGAGGTAGGCATCTGCAAGCATGTTCCCTAGCTCGACTTGAGCCTCCGTTGTCAGGTGCAAATTATCTTCATTGAGTGGCAGTCCCTTGGCATCCACACAGACAACATTAGGAAGATTGATTCCCAACTGGGCTTCTCTTACCATGTCTATGAAATGGGTATCCCCTGATGCAAGTGCGACCTGTGTGAAATCCAACTTTGCATTTGAATATAACCTTCCAAGGAAAGCTCAAACCAAATGAAACAAGTAAAACATTGTCTAACAGATATGGATATTTTGGAAAAGTGCTCCATAGAAAACAATAGAAACTTGTAAATCAATTTCATACCTTGAACTAACCACAAACAAGAGAATTCCAAGATGAGTTCACATACAATGCTTAGTTCATGAATATCTACAATACGTATATGTATATCTGTGTGTATTATGTATCTATATTTTCAGCAGAGAGAGTAGTTACACAGATGCAACCCCCAGCTACAAGAGAATCCAGCACCTTTGTTAAAAACCATCGTCCAAAAATTTCACATGCCTTATAAACCTGACCTTTCAATTGGTGGCAGGCAAATGGAAAGTAAATGAAGAAAATACAACCGTCCACATTTAACAGACCAAAAGCCAAAAATTGGATGGCTAGGATCCTCCCAACATGTGAAATCCATGATTTTCATGTATCAATCATCAACTGAGCACATTGTTGTGATTAGGCGAAAAATATTATTTTAAATGACATTTTAAGATCTCCTTTCCTCAGTCCATAACCTAATCCATTCAAATACCAGTATAACATGAAACTAAGATACAACCAATTGTTGCTTTATACTTCAATATTAGCTTCCTTTTCCAATCTACCACAAAGTATATCTGTCACTAATTTTTTCTCCTTAGCTTGATGTAAGTCAAATATGATTTTCTATTCAATTTGTTAACCACCTGGTTGGTTTGACAAGAATGGTGCCCTGAAAACCAAAACATTGCTAGAAGCCTTGCAAATGCACTTGTTTTAGTCTCGACTCCATCTCCAAACAGAATTGGCAGCTAATGGCCATTCCTTGAACTTTAAATAGATAGTAACATCGTGCAGGATGGAAACAAACCGCCACGGTCACGACCTTCTCTTCAACTATGCAATGCAGCTCCATTTCATTGAGGTTACACCTCTTGTATACTATTTGGGATGTCCTGCTGCTACTATTTGATTGAGCCTACACCTCTTCAATCGCCTTCAGTAACTAACCCAATCCCCTTTTAACACTACTACTAGCACTGGCACTTATAGTCCTAACCCATCCCTTTTTTCATCTTGGCTTAACTGTAACTAATCCCAACCCCTTGTTTTCATCAAATACATGTAACCCAGACCCCGCTCATGATCTGACCATCTTGAGTTTCACAAGCACCTTGGAATCTGAACAACTCCCTATGAATTCCATGAAGCCTCTTTGTTTGTATTAAACTCATGATCTGACCATCTTGAGTTTCACAAGCACCTTGGAATCTGAACAACTCCCTATGAATTCCATGAAGCCTCTTTGTTTGTATTAAAATACATAGGCATTTTTTTTTTCTTTCATGTGGTTAAAAATGATGACCAAAGACTATGTAGTTATTTCTCATCTTCCTTTGATTTTATGATCATAAAAGGAAAGGTCATTTGATGATATTTTTTGGAAATTGACTTTGATCTTCATTTCTAACCACTTTAAAAAAATAAATTCCATGCATTGAATTCCTATGTATTTTAATGCAAGCATACAAGCCCTTAAATTTTCAATTCCAAATAAAAAAAAATACTACTTTCAGCCTTTTGTTTTGAAATCATAGAAGAAGAAGAGGAACCTGAATGAAAGGGAGCGAAGGGGATCGAAGATGATCGCGAACATGCTGAATGAGCTTCTCCATGTTGGCCTTGTAGCACTGGGCATCGTGTCGGGATAACGTATCGCTCTCCCCCTGATACCAAAGAACGGCTCTGATTTCTCCACCACTTTCCCTCACACATTCCTCCGCCCTCCTCACCATGTTGGTGTAGAGGTGGGTCCCGGGCTCCCACTCGCGGATGGCCGTCCCTCCGACGGCGCAGGGCACGAGGCCCACCGATCCGACGGTGGGATCGGAGTGGAGGAGGGCCCGGGCGAAGGCCATGCCGGGGCCCACGCCGCAGGTCTTGGAGGTGTCGATGTCGGAGTGGAGGGGTTCGCGGGCTTCTTCCCAGTGGGAATGGGCGGAGAAGCGGTGGATGGAAGGGTGGGGGAGGCACTGGGGAGGGAGGAATCCGTCCCATTTCTTGTGAGAGACGCCTCCTCGCCCGGCCATGTTGCTCTGTCCTGAGAGTATGAAGATCTGCTTCTTCTCCTTTGCCGAATCGGCCATTTCCATCTTCTTCTTCTTGGATGATGATGCTGCTGCTGATAAAAAGAGCTTCAGGAGATTGAAATTGGAGAGGATTTTATTTTAGATTCAGGTCTCTCTGCCCTAATAGAGAGAGTGGGGAATGGAAGTAGTAACTAGTAAGGTAAAGTAAAGGGCGAAACTTTTACTACCGCTTGAACTGAACTTCATATCTGTATGGGGCCACTTGGAGCCACCTTTGAAACAATGCATAAAACAATTGGTTGGGAGAATTCAGAAAATTCTGAGAATTCTTATCATTGAAAGGATTTTGAGATTCTTAAATACTGTTTTAGGGAGTAAAATCTTAAAATTCTCAACCCCCTCTAGCATTTGGAATGCTGTAATTTTAAAAAAAGATTAAAAATATCTTGTATGGGATACTGATTTCTTACAACAAACACAATATTGAAAATACCGGAAGACAAGATGTCCCATCATATCATAAATTCCCAACAAAGCTAATTTATTGTCAGAAATACTTCTAGCCAAACAGGCCAAAGGCATTATTTCCTACAAATAAAAACAAACAAAATACAAGAAAATATTGGTGATTTTCTAGTATGATTTGAGGTAATTATCTTAATTTAGGTGTTAAATTCAAACAAAGAAACCAAATTACTAATAGCATGGTTTTACAACATGAACAAGAATAGATTATTGGTCATCCTTGCAGCGCGTCACATTCTTATCGCGCATGATCTACCATCATGGTCATTTTCAGAAACTGGGATGGGACTGGTCTTGCAGTTTCCAAGTTTCATGCTCATTTTTGCTTCCTAGGCCCCTCTGCGAGGTGTTTCTATTCTTTTTTATGCCTTTTGCTTTTTGGTATATGTCTCTTATATTGCTTAGCTTTAATAAAACTTTGTTGCCATTTAAGAAAAAAAGTTGATTTTGTTTGAGGTTTTTTTCAAGTCCATGTGTTTTTGAGCATGCATCATGCATGTTGTTGGGTCTTGAGACCAGTGAATCTGATGGGCTCCGCCTAGGACAGACCATACTCCAAAAGTTAGAAAATTCTTTAGGTGCTGTTTGATTGCATGAAATTGAGTTATTCATGGTAAATTGGGCTCTAACCAAGGAACATCAAAGCAGTGAAGGGTAATTATTAGATTGATAGGTGACGCCTGGGTATTTATTTCTCAACTCCATTCAATTTTAAAGGGAATATCATTTTGGATCTTCAGCTTTGTTTCTTCAATTTTAACCTCTTTTAGAAATACATGTCGTAAAATTCTTTTTTAAAATTTCTAGAAATTTAGTTACATGAAACAAACAGGCCCTGATTCTTTATATCTATTATATGGCTGCCATTGTTTAAAGATCCCTAAGCGTCTAGGTTAGTTTCACGACCCTAACATCAATCTAATTTAGAAAAATAAAAAAGAATTAGGGGTAATTCTAACCAACTAAATAAAAAACGCTAAGTAGTTATTCGTTTTATTTCTGAAATTCAAAATATAAATTTTGTAAGTTATTATTTCTAAACAAGTACAATTTATTTTTGTAGGATTGTTATAGTTTTAAAAACTTTTAGAGTTTCATTTAAACGATTTGTTCGATAAGTAAGTTGATGGCATGATTAGACTGAAGCGAGTTACTAGTTGAACCAGGTTGGATTTCCTTGCCAGAAATTTGTCAAGAGTTTAGTCCTGCAGAAGAAGAGCATAGTGTGATTCCGAGGCCTTCTTCTGATGTCGTCTAATCATCAATCAGACAATTAGAGTGTTGTTTCCTTGTCTTCTTGTTCAAAATAACAAGAACCATTGATACTGTCAGTGGCAGATCCAGGATTTTCATTCGAGGGGGGCTGGCAATGGTTGATTGAAAAAAGTATTCAAGGTTATCTTGATAACCCACCAAGAAAAGGAAAATATCAATGAAAAATATCCCACCTAAGAAACAAACATGTAATTGAGGGTCATTTAAAGAAGAGAAAACGCACAAACTAAACTTTAACATAGAGACATGAAATACATAAAAGAATAATAAAAAAATTTAAAAGATGCATTTTACTGAGGAAACCCACAAATTAAAGATCAAACTTTTCAATTTAACATAAGAGTCTTTTCAGAACTTGATAATAGTGGAGAAGAATCTAAAATGTTACTGAGGAGTGGGCTCCACTCGAGGGGGAATATTGAAAAGTATTTCTGCTGCCTCTACTAAAGCCCTTAGGTTTTGGTATGAATGACTAGCTATAAAGAAACTTAATATGGTATCAGAGTCAACCGGTCGCGAGTTTGGCGCACTTTTCACGACACGTTTTTTTCTTCAGCGCCGAGTCGTTCCTCTTGAGATTCGAATTCGCGACCGGTTGGCTCTGATACTATCTTAAATTTCTTTAGATAGCCATTCATACTAAAACCTCGAGGCTTTAGTAGAGGCAGCAGAAATGCTTTTCAATATTCCCCTCGGGTGGATGGAGCCCACTCCCACTCCTCAATAAAAGAGAATAATATGTGTAGAGGCTTATTAGAGTAGAGAATTGAAAGCGGGAGAGAGGAGACCAAGACAGAGTTTTTTTGTAATGGAAGAAGGGGGGACTAAGGGCTTTTTTAAGTGGGGGCTGGCCCAAATCAGCCTTATAGGCCTTTGGGCTTTTTTTTCAGGTTTGTGGGGGCTGAAGCCCCCACACCCATATATGTGAGTCCGCCCCTGGATACTGCTTTCATTGTATTATCTCAATCTGTGTTTCATTATTTTTCAATCGGATCCCTTGCATTTTTCAAACGTGAACCACTGATACAGTGATACTTTTCTTGAAAGAATTTTCATGGAAGACAATACAACAAATCTTTAAATGGATTTGATCTTGTTCTAATTAAAATGCAAGACAAATGAATATGAGAATCCTTCATAAATTCACTTCTTCTATATCTACTAACCTGTCGAAGTCTTAGTAGAAACGGTTAGTTGAAGAAACTTAATACCTTTTTCATTTGTGTCATTAGCTCTTCGCTTTTCCTTAAAGTTGTTTGGGAGGCAATATGCATACCATCCTAATTCCACAAAGCATCATCGGCGTCCGAAGCTAAAATTTCTAAGCAATCACTCAAAGACGATTGTTTAATCCTTTACATATCATCATATACTACGTCCCGAAACGCAGATTCCACAATTTCTATTTAACTTAACCATAATAAAAACAGTGGACTCCTAAGAGATTGAGTGTGTTAAATTTCACCCATCCACAATCCAATGGCAAAGTGACAAGGAAAGGCAAAAAATCTTCTTATCAAATGGAAATGGAAGCAGGGGCAAAACCAAGATATAGGGCTTGGGGGCCATTACGGGGAAAGAATTTCTTAGGGGGGGGGGGCATTGCTAAAAATTGATTTAAAAAATCAATTCTAAATGAGTTTTTTAGGGATTTAGGGGGGCCATGGCCCCTGCCAGCCCCCCTTGTCCCACCCATGAATGGAAGGAAATGGTAAAGCCTAGAAGGCATTCATAGACTGTACACAATTAAAAGAAAGAAAACGGACTCTGACCCAGACAATTTTTTTTTTTTTTTTTTTGATGCAGGTACACCGCCGTTCCTAGTTTGGAACACAATTTTAGTTCCTATAGTTAGTCAGATCTGGATCAGAACTTATATATTTAGTTCTTGATTATGTTATCGATGGACCACCACAATAGTATTAGATTGTATATCCTCAATCCAATGGATGATTCAGATAAACTCTTTTTATTATTTTAATTGATTTATAAATTCATATTTTTTTATACATGAGATGAATGGAATTTGATTAATGGATGCACATAATTAATACAAAACGACATGATTGTTCATGAGATTGAATATGAATCCTTATGTATATTTTAAATGTGACCCATGTGTGTGAATGAGATTCACATACATGAGACATTGATCACAACTCTTATACTTGAAGCTTTTCACGGCCACTGATTGACTTAATTCGTGTAACTTTAAACTGAAAAGGTAATAATTGACTTAATTGATTCTCTGTTAGCTATGATATTCTCATAATGTGATTCAATGGTTCAAATAAGAACACGGCAGTAACCAAATGGATGCCTAAATGCAGTGGCAGTAATTGCTTTGGTTTTTGCCGTCAAGGCGGTGGCTGATGGCTGGTGGCTCAGTTGGTTTGAGTCTTGGTTTGCTCCCCAAGGTCTCTAGTTCGACTCTAACTCTTTGCGTTATCCGGGTATTATGTATGTATATTTCAAGGAATAGTCCTTACTCGTCGGAATCGGATGACTCCCGGGCTAAAAGCCAAAGGTCCAAAGGCTGGGCTGGGGAGGGATATCCTAGGCCATCAAAACAAATTAATAATTGCTTTGTTTTCTGAACATCACTGATTCTTCACGTTGCTTAGAGTAATAACCAAGGTTGTTTATCTCAAGGGTTCCGTCTTTCAGTTAGTTTGGTTTTTAGGGCAGTGCTGAATGACAATGCTCACATGAAAGCGATTTTGTCAACGAAAAATCCATAATTCCTCTTTTGAATATATCATGGGGCCACTCACATGTCAAGTATCAGATCAGGTCCTGTTTTTATGTGACAGCTCCACCTGTGAGTAGCAAGGGAGGATACAAAGGGCCCATGACTCACATTGTACTCTTTTCTTTCTGCATTTAAACTGACCTGCAAATATCCATAGCGCCCCCCAAAAAATGAGAGTTAAACATATAGCCCATTTCAGTGTATTGTCTTACACTCCTGGGACTACTCCTCAGTCCTCAGCCTCAGCCACTTTATTGGATTTCCCCAAAATATCTGAGCTTGTGAAATAGAATAAATTAAAAAAAAAAAAAAAAACCAGATTAGGTAGGAGAATCATACTATGATTAAAAAACAATGACATAATCATATCCTTCTCATCTCATGGAACAACTTCTATGCCATATCCACCTTTCTAATCTTGCCTAATTAAAGTTCATTCTTTTATTTAGACCCCTGACATTTGCAGGGCCAACTAGACCAGAATTTGTTGATTAGCTATGTTGAGAAGATGGGATCCAAAGGAGCATATGTTGATGGGTCATCTGTGAAGGTTTTTTTTTTTTTTTTTTTTATCCAATCTAAATTTATTAAAAGAATAGTAAAACTAGAAACTTCTCTCTTTTATATTTTATTTTTATTTTTACTACCGCTCATTTCTTCAATCTGGACCAAATGGCTTGCAATGTCTCAAAGTTTTGATTGGTAAAAATCTTATCAGCAGCTGTCTTTTGGATCAGCTTTGGCCAGTTTGTCCCAAATACATGCGCTGCATCTCCTCTGTTACCTTTGCAACAACCACCGTGTCAGCGAGGGCGTATTTTTTTAGTGGGGCCTCACTGTGATGCTCTGCTTCTTCAACTCAAGATTTTTCTCTATCACCTCAATTATCCCACTTATTGATTGTTCAAACTGTTAAAAATGAACGTCATTTTCTCAAGTTACGTATTTTCAAATTTTATTTCAATAGAAAATGGGCTCACTATAAAATAGAGACAATGCATGCAATATAATTAACACAAATTTTACATATAACTAGTCGCAGCATTCATTTTGGATGGTTCATATTATCAAAATGTGAGCCAATGATAGAGTTTTACACATTCCACGAAAGAGAAGCATGCGAGAGACACTCAAGGGATCTGGACCGGTCAGCCAGCGAGTGCCCCCTCAAGCTTACCATGTAAGCAACTAGTTTTCCCTTGTCCTCAGTAAGCCAAATTGAATCAACTGGGCAGGTCCAACTAGTACGAGTCAGACTGAGTACTCAGCCAGGCTTCCTCAAGTTACTGAAACTCACAACAATGATTGTCATTTGAATCTG